>JAFJYI010000011.1:110000-1484220 GCA_019022655.1 Acacia acuminata | reverse complement strand
AACATTTACCATCTTTCATACAAGATGCATTTCTTGATGATCGACCACATGGACCATGAACCATGTAGCTCCCAACTAATTCATACAATTCAGGATCTACAAGTTTATCTAGTATCTTTGCTGATATTAATTGGTCAACATCAAACAGAGATGTTAATTTGTCCGCCTCAAACAACCATAGTATGATATGTGCATGTGGAAGCCCTCTTTTTTGAAACTCAACAGTGTATACATCTGCATTTTTCAAAGGCATAAATTTAGTTAAAATGTTTAAAAGTAAACATCGATATTTAAATAATCTTGGAACTATATTGACTATTAAAATGTTAAATCTGGATAATTTAAAGTAATTTCTTTAGAAAAATATAACAAACATTTAATGATCGATATGCAGTAAATTATATAAATATGAAAGTTGATTATCAATGACAAAAAAATATTGAATTACTTTACAATGATTATTTAATCTTGTTCAAATAATAGTAAAAGGATACCTGCTTTATGGAGCCGAGTATCTTCTCATCCTTCAAAATCCTCATTAATTTGTCAAGATTCATGTGGAATACCCTACTCAATGTTTCTGGTTTGTCACAGGGTTTTAAATCGTCTTTCTCACAATGACGAGTAATCTCAGGCCACATTGGGTTGCATGTGAATGTCAGAAATATATCTGGATAACCAACCCAAGCACAAATGGCCATAGCATCTTGATAGTTTTGAATCATGTATCGTGTGCCACCAGTGAAAGAAGACGGTAAAATAACTCGTTGTCCCGTCGATGAAGGGTCCGTCTCTCCTCCGTAACGCATCTGTTAGTCCACCGTAAAGATCAACCCTTAAATCCTTTTGATGCTTTCTAATGTAATCAAGCCTATCGCTTTCAACCATTGAGTATCCATCTACAATGAACTGCTGTAGTAATTTTTTTTCCATGCAATATGATTGGCCTTTCAGACTTCCTCCCCATTAAACGGAATGTCATGTACTCCCTTGGTGTTAGCTTCTTCTTCTTTTTTGTGGTTGATAGTGACTCTTGAGCATGTTCATTTGACGAGTCATGTCCATATGGGAAAAGCAACGGATACTGCAATGGGAGATATGCCATATGTAGCTCATCGATTCTTTGTAAACTTCCACTTTGTCGTTTGACAATGATGTCCCTTTTTGTATATGAATTATCAAAGTCACCTACAATTAGAGTTGCAAGCTCAGAAGTTGTGGGCATATTATATTGCTTAGATTGGCCAATTACTTTGCTACTTCTGATTAGCCTTATACTAACATCATATATGACATTCTGCTTAATGATTTCCGCAGCGTTCCTATAATGTTTGACCACACAGTTGTGTTTATCCCGGTATTCTTTTAACATTTCAACTACCAACATGACTGCTAGGAAAAATCAGAATGTACAAAATATTAAATCTGGTGTCGTATTTATTAAAGAAATATGTACAACGGGTAAATATATTTAAATAACACTAACCTCACGGTCGAAATTCAATTTGATACTTCATTTTCGATGTCGTAAATATATAGTTGGGCGTAAAGGGAGGATTTCCTTGAAGAGGCAATAAACTACCAATCAAATGATGGTTTTGACCGAAAGGACAAATGAATAAGAGCCTCCTCCCTTAGAGTTGATTGAATGGTCAATTCTGCCATCCATAGAGGTGAATGAAAACATGTTGTTGTACAAACGAATATTTCTCAAGAAGTTTTTTGAATGTGATAAATCTTTGTTAAAAAAGAGTTGTTCAAGCTCTTCAGGAGGCCTTTTCAACAAAGGAACGATAATCTTTCCTTTACAAGAGCAAATGCCAAACTGCGCAACTAAATTTTTCTTGAGACCTTTCAGTCTCTCTGCAAACCACATCTGTGAACCACAGAATTGACATTCAAGACTAGCATCTCCATCGTCTAAGTAATTGGAATGAAACGTACACTTCATATTGTTGTTGACCACTCCATAAGGGGTAGATGTATCATGTTGATCATTAGTAGCTCTGGAATCTGGTAGAAAATGTTTTCAAGAAGTTTTATTTAAATATGATGAAATCTGACAATAAAAAAAACAAAAGAGAATGTATTTATTTTTTTAACCAATACTTACTTTCATGTAATGGAATGTCTAGACTTTTGCATAAATCGGTAGCTAATTCACGAATTTGTGGCGATGCTTTTTTTTCCTCGCTTCTTTTGATTCACGGATTGTGATTCAGGTCGAATTGTATGAGTAACTGTAACACCCCAATTTCTAACAGTTATAATAATCTAAAATTTTATTGAAATTCGAAATAAATAACCTTGGGGAGTGTTATCGCCGCACTTATCTTGGGACAAGTGCAAGGCTACTTATTACAATAACAAATCGAACTTAAATAAATGTGTTTTATTCAAAAAGAAAGAAAATAAAAATAGAAATAAAAATAAAATAAAACTAGCTAGATTCATTGAAGATTCTTCCTCACTTCCCACATTAGCCCCAACTCTTGCACTTGTTTCATCAAATTCTGCTCCCAGAAGGATCATCGCGACCCATGAATACAAAAATCGGCAATTGCTAGTAATTCTAATAAAACACAATTCAAATGGCACAGATATGTTAATCAAGCGAATATATATATAAATCATAAGGTAAATACATCAAACATTATTCGTCATCTTTTTAATTTATTTAGACCCGGGAAACCCTGCCAGTCTATTTAGTTTAGTGGGAAGAGAACCATGGTAGATCCGGGAAACCCTGCCAATCTACCCTGTGACCCGGGAAACCCTGCCAGTCACAATTAATCAAATTTGGCCATCAAGTATTTCTTCCTAGTGTGCACACTCTTCCCAAAGTTGCTACTAGTGTCCCGGAAACCCCGTCGACACCACTTTGGGAAGAACGGATATCGTCGGTTCACATCAAATAATATTTTGAGGGCATAAAATCCGTTGTGTTCATCACCTTGGGAGGTACCATCCCAAAGCTATCTTCACACTTTGTTAAGTTATATTAAAACACACTCATAATAAAATTCTTAAATTATTTCTATTATTTAATTAAATATGGAACACAAGGATACTTTGATACAAAATCTAATCATGTCCTATTTCATTATGCAACGAATATTATATAAAGAAGGAAAGAATATCAAACAATATAGCATAAGACACAAATAACATAAACATCAAAATTAACGTGCTTACTTTATTGATAAATAATAAATAATATATAAACATTGCATTGTGATAGCATGATTCTTTTAACATAGTTAGCATAGAAAGGGGAAATATATAAAATATAAAATAAACAGATATATATTCTATATAATAAATAGAATATATAATAAGATTTTCTAATATAAATAAATAAAAATATATATAATATGAAATATTAATATAATTAATACAAATAGAAATATATTATATTATACAATCTAATTAATAATAATATATTCCTATTACAATTTATTACGATACAATATATATAATATTTCAATTACATTTTATATTTCTACTTATTCTAGCTAAAGTCTAGGATCATAGCTAATATCTAGGGTCACTAATATCACTACCCAACAGACTCGGGTAAATTAAAATGACTCAATTATATATTTAATATAAATAGAAATGGATTATATTATATAATCTAATTAATATATTCCTATTACAATTTATTACGATACAATATATTTAACATTTCAATTACATTTTATATTTCTATTTATTCTAGCTAAAATCTAGGATCATGGTTAATATCTAGGATCACTAATATGACTCGGTAAGGTAAATTAAAATGACTCCACTACTCCCAAAAAGATAGCTAACCACATGCTTATGATATTATAAAAAAATCAGCACACAATAAACATTAAAAAAACTAAATAACTTAATCCCTCTTATTGTGGAGATTAGCTACGTGCGGAAATATGCAACATTAACCACATTTAAAGAGTAAATGTATTTAATGTGTATATATATATATATATATTTATATTTATATGTTTATATTTATATTTAGGGGCAAATGGTTTTCAATTACAAACACGGGAAAAAAAAAAGCATAGGCATATTCATGGAATTGAAGCACACAGCCGAGGCAAGAATTGTGTTCAATCCATCAAGAAAAAAACGCACAGCCATATTACATAGGTTCAAGCACACAAGCCGAGAAGAAGAAACCTATATATATATATTCAATTCATTCACCTAAATCGAAAACCCAGGCAGTGCAACGCAAGGCATCTTATATTCAATATTAAACCACTTTGCAGAAGGCTATTCACATAAATCAAAGAGAAGGAAAATATATTTGTACACATATTCAATGTTAATTCTTATTGTTCTAGGAATTAAGATTGCCTATCAAAATTTACATAACGACCTAAGACTCATGTGGATTAGAATTACACATGGGGATTAGAATTACCTGCCTCTGTTCTTGCTAGTGACCTAATTTTAATATGATGTGATGAAAGTATAGAAGGAGGATTTGAGAAGAAAAACAATGGAGAAGAAAAGTATCGAGCGTTTTAAGGTTTTCGACGGCTAAGGTTTCGATTTCCGGCTAGACCTAAGTTTATAATTAAAACTTAGGGTTTAAATATGGGCTGGGCTTTTAGCTATTTCCGGTTATAAAATAATACAATTAAATTTTTAAATTTCTATTATTAATATAATTATTGTCAATTAATAAATTGTAAAATAATACAAACATTATTAAATTCTAAATATTTATTTAATATATTATTGTTATTATTATTACTATTATTATTATTTTAACCAATTATCATCATCATTATTAATCTATTATTATTATTATTATTTCTAAAAATCCGGGTATTACGGTAACATTAAGGTTCTTCAGTTGACGTTAAACAACTGTCATCACGTTGCATGCAATTTGAGCTCTTTGGTGTGTTTGTAATATCCGTCAAAACATATTGGATATGGTTACTTGACAATGGATTCAAAAGAAAAGATTTGGCGTAGGTAACTCATTCTCGATTCTGGTCCGGACAATTCATCGTAAACCGTTAACTCGAATTTCTAGAAACACCAATAGAATTACAACAATGATTTTCGAACAACCCTCGAACATATTCGTTTACCTACGAACCGGTTTGTTCGAAACGAATAAATATTGGAATTCGATTGATGAAAATCTAAACAAATATAAGCTCTACGGTATATTAACATCAATATGAAGTGATTGACCTCCTCCTTCAATCTGGGCCGTTTTTTGACACGCGGAGCGCTTGTTAGGCATAGTTGATTCCCTTTTTTTAGAATAATGAGAGGTCACGAGATGCTTGACATCTTTGATTTATAGATCGCGGGCTATATAAGTAATTTATGTAAGTCAATAATAGTTCATATGACTAACCTATTCTTATATAAACATAATGATAATTGACGCCTAGAAATTGAATAGAATATTATTATATAAACATTAATTTTGGCGGAAAAGGAATACGAAATCGGGAGAGTAGCAGTTGATTGGCGCCGAAATTGAATAGAAAAAGTCAGCATAATGGTAATCACAATAAATTCGTTGTTAATTTTTTTATTGGTGAAAATTTCGAATTGATGATAATTGATGACGAATTTCTATTATTATGATGATGTATAGAAAAAGTCAGCATAATGGTAATCACAATAAATTCGTCATTAATTTTTTTCCTGGTGAAAATTTCGAATTGATAATAATTGATGACGAATTCCTATTATTATGATGATGTATAGAAAAAGTCAGCATAATGATAATCACAATAAATTCGTCATTAAATTTTTAACTTATTAAAATTTCATGTTAATAATGGTAATCACAATAATTGATGATAATTGATGACGAATTTCTTATTGATGATTGATTGATTGAGGTTTAGTGGTCTAATAACTATGTTATAAAATGCATAGTTGGCAGGCCAAGTGGACCAATAATTGAGTGGCTTAGAGGTTTAGTGTTTTATTATAAATTATAAACATAATGATAATTGACGCCTTAAAATTGAATAGAATATTATTATATAAACATTAATTTTGGCGGGAAAAGGAATACATCAGGAGAGTTAGCGATTGTTGATTGTAGAAAAAGTCGATTGTCAAAATTGAATAGAAAAGGTCATATAATGGTAATCACAATAAATTGTCATTAATTTTTTTTAGATCATTAAATTTTTAACTTATTAAAATTTCATGTGAAAATTTCGAATTGATGATAATTGATAACGAATTTCTATTATTATGATGATGTATAGAAAAAGTCAATAGATAATGGTAATCGCAATAAATTCGTCATTAATTTTTTTCCTGGTGAAAATTTCGAATTGATGATAACTGATGATAATTGATGACGATTTTCTATTATTATCATAATGTATAGAAAAAGTTAGCATAATGGTAATCACAATAAATTAGAGTCATTAAATTTTTAACTTATTAAAATTTCATGTTAATAATGGTAATCACAATAATTGATGATAATTGATGACCAATTTTTATTGATGATAATTGATGATTGATTGATTGAGGTTTAGTGGTCCAATAACTATGTTGTAAAACGCATAGTTGGCAGGCTAAGTGGACCAATAACCGAGTAGCTTAGAGGTTTAGTGTTTTATAATTGATAATTGATGATGATGATGATGCTTGATGTGTAAAAAAATATAAATACAGAACATGATAGATCCTTACAAATGAAAAATATATTGATGAGATGAATTTTCTCCCCAATATATGTTGCGTGCATGCTCGTTTCTCAAATTGTCTTGGGAAATAAAGGCTCTGATTTCATTATCTATTTTTTTTTTCCCACAGTTTTATAAAACAGTTTTTAGAAACAAGTTTTAAAAATAAAAAATGTGTTTAGATAGTTGCTTTAAAAAATCCATTTTTGTAGTGAGATTGTGAAGGAGTACTTAATAACAAAACTGGAGCAATAAATTGTGAAATAAGAGTAGTTATTAGAAAATAATCAATAACAAGTCTATGTTTGCTGCTTTAGTTCCATTATTACCTACTTTGATTTTGTTGGAGCTCTCGCAAGTCGTAACCAGTTGCCTACGCAAAGGGTTTGTTTTGTTAAAAAAAAAAAAAAAAGGTTAGGCAGTGATTTTATTTTGCACATTTCAGAATTATAAATCAATACATTGAAACTGATTTGAGATCATCGAAATTCATCACCTGATTTATCTATTTAATATTTTAAAGGTTTTTGTTGTTGTTGTTGTCATTTTCCTTTTTTTTTCTTCCCTCCCCTTGCCCCTTAAACATTGTCCCTTCTATCAAGCATGGTCCGATGTATCTCTGCACATATGTATTTGCATTGAACGGCACTTTAAATAAAAATATAAAAATCATGTGGATGGACATGGATGTCTGGTGTTTATGTTAGTCATGAGTTTGAATTATTTAAAGGTTAGAACACTTAAAAAAATTATTTTATTTAAATAATTAAAGTCAAATGGTTCGATTTTTTTTTTTTTTTTTGGACAAATGGTTCGTATACTCAATATGGCCTCGTACGTTGCATCGGCAATGTGTAATGTAATCTCATCCCCTCTTGGCCTTAAACAAAGAAAAAATGGACCAACGAGTTTGAACCCAATAATAATAATAAAAAAAAAAACAATTTGAATTATTTTAAAATAGATAAAGGCTCGCTGTCATCCACTCGCGTTTGTTTCCACATTTCGCAGGCTCTCTCTCACTCTGTCGGGTTCACTATCTGCACCCGCGCCATCCTTCCGTCTCCAAGAGGTCCCTCTCCTTCTCATTGTAAGTTCTGCCTATCTCCACTTCCAATCGGCTTAAACCTTTCCCATTTCCCAAGCTTGTTATTGCTTGTTCTGGAATTGCTTCCGTACTGGTTGAGCATGCCGATCATTTGCTAGGGTTAGGGCTTTGATACGGGGTGTGATTCGCGCGTCCTCATTTTCCATACTCGGTCGTTCGTATAAGTTTTTCATATCCTCGTGGGGTTCGGAACCATCGGTGATGGTTGTACTCTTAGCTACCACTTCGATTAAGGCTTTTCCCCCTCTTCTGATTGTTTAGGTTGTTGAAATCACATTTTGAAGTACATATTGTGATTAGCTACGAATAGAAGACAATGTTGAAGAACTTGATATATTTTTTGACCCAATAACTCATCAAAATTGCGAATTTTTTTTTTTTTTTTTTCACTTTTCTTTATGTCACTGAGGGTTGTAATGCTGTTCATTCGTCTATCAAGAAAATAATATCCAAGTGAGGTAATAACTAAAGGAAATGCAAATTAAAGACAGAAATACGTATTCCCTTTTGTTCATTAATCAGATTTTGACCCATTTAACTATAGTTTTTGCTAGGGGCCTGGACCAGGATGAGCCTAACTTATTTATAAGGTTTGGCAGAGACAACTTCTGGAGTTGGATGGATGACGGAAATCATTGTAGGGCTTAATTAAGTACGGCTGTAAAATACTGAGCAATACTAATCATTGTTCTCGAATGATGGCATTTTATTCTGCGTTATCGTTCCCCCATTTTCTAGGTTACTTTTCACACAAAGAGCTTCAGTTGCATGCAGTTTTGCTCTCAACAAGGTTGCAATAGCTTGTTGGATCCTAAACCAGCCTTGTCATTCTGAACCTTGCCAATGTTGTATTAATCGGTGATTGGTTATTTTGCTATATGATCCGCAATCATCTTAACCATTCACATTAGACTGAATTGAACAAAATTTTGATTTTTTACATCACTAATAACTAAATATTGAGCAGGCTCAGTGGATAGGGACTGCCCCCCCCCCCCCCCCAAAAAAAAAAAAAAAAAAAAAGTTGTGAACCCTCCCGCAGAAGTCTTATTGCTGCTTAAGAGATAGTTTTCTGTTGCGCTGGGGATTTATATGGACTTTCAAGTGTCATGCTGATGAAAATCTATAAATGTTAAACGTTAACAAGTTATCTTTTCTGTGCTGGGGACTTATGTTGTGTTCCTTTTTTTTTTTTTTTTTTTTTTTTTTTTTTTTTTTTTTTTGGTGCTCAATTCCCAGGACAACCATGTGTGACAAGGGAGAAAAATCCTGCCCCATATGCACTGAGGAAATGGACTTGACTGATCAGCAATTAAAGCCCTGCAAATGTGGCTATGAGGTTCAAATTTGGTTCTTTGCCTATGTTTGGGTATCTTGTTCAATATAAATTTGTGCTTGTGTTTACACATTACCCTTTTTATGATATCTGCATTTTATCCTTTCCCACTGAGTGAAGGTGAAAATTTCATTTCAAACTCTTCAGAGCCTTTGATTTTTCAGCCAAAGAAAACAGTGACATTGTACACATAACACTTCCTTGATAATTCATTTTTATTCATAATTTCCTTTTATCCAACTTCTCTGCAGATCTGTGTCTGGTGTTGGCATTACATTATGGAAATAGCTGAAAAGAATGGAACTGAGGGCCGATGTCCTGCTTGCCGTACACCATATGACAAAGAACGAATTGTGGCCATGTCAGCAAACTGTCAAAGGTAGTCATGATGTCAAAGAAAGATCAAAATTTAATGCATTTTATTACCTGCTAGCAACTATTAATCATGGTTGCCTTGATGAAGCAGATTGGTTGCTGAAATGAATTTAAAGGAAAAAAGGAAAATGCAGAAGTTAAAGCCCAAAGCATCAGATGGAAGGAAACATCTTAGTGATGTTAGAGTCATTCAACGCAATTTAGTGTACATAATTGGGTTGCCTCTTAATATTGCAGATGAAAACGTGAGTTCTTAAGTGCTGTCTAATATATTGTCTTGCTAGATGCTTCTCCGTGGAGCATGGCTTAATTTATATGCGTGGCCTTTTATATTATAAATTATAAATTATCTTATTCCTTGCTTAACATTTTATTTTGGATTTTACCAGCTGCTTCAGCGTAAGGAGTATTTTGGCAGGTATGGAAAGGTTTTGAAAGTGTCTATCTCTCGAACAGCAACAGGAGTAGTCCAACATTCTGCCAACAACAGCTGTTGTGTGTGAGTTGTTTTGAGTGCCTGTAGCTGTTACCTTATTGTGACTAGTCTTTACCTAATTTTTGGTTGAGGCACAGTTCTTCCTAAGGTTGGAGGCTGGTCCTTGTTGACTGTCATTTGTAAATTAAGCTGCACTTATTTAATTAAAATTACCTATCTTTAGGTATATAACTTACTCAAAAGAGGCTGAGGCTGTTCGTTGTATTCAATCAGTGCATTGTTTTGTGTTAGATGGTAAATCACTGAGGTAAGGATAAGCTGTTTTGATTGGATAATGAGATTACTAGATCCATCTGATAATGGGTGGGTATTTGCGTATGCAGGGCTTGTTTTGGAACCACAAAATATTGCCATGCATGGTTGAGAAATTTGGTAAATATTTAAGTCATGTATCCTTGTTAGATAATGCGTATACCTATCAATAACTGTATGTATTATCTGGCTGGTCCAGGCTTGCAGCAATAGAGATTGTTTATATTTGCATGATTATGGCTCTCAAGAAGATAGCTTTACCAAGGATGAACTAGTTTTGGCGTTTGCTAGGTATGATCTCTAACTTTTTTCCGTCATTAAATTCCCAAAGCCCCTTCATACAGTTGTAACCCTTGAAAGCTCCTCTTTCATGCATGTAAAATGGACAATTTTGCATTACATCCCCCCCCCCCCCCCCCCCCAAAAAAAAAAAAAAAAACACACACACACACACACACACGGGAAAGTACTGTTGTGTTCATGGATTCATAATCTTTTATGGGCTCATATAATTTGTTTTATATTGCATAACCATCAGCTTGTGTGTTAGACTTTATTCATTCTTACCCTAAATTAAACTTTTTTCCCCTGCATGGGAGCTAATTACATTTTATTATTGTTATACTCTGGATATTGAAGGAGTAGAATTCAACAAATTATTGGTGCTACAAACAATTTGCACCGGCGTTCAGGACATCTCTTACCTCCCCCAGCAGATGATCCTAGACATATGTTACCAGCTGCCAAACCAGTTTCCACATATCCTTTAGATGTAAGCTTACAACACTTCACTTATATCAGTTATATGTATGTATTGTACTGGGATGGTAGATTGATTAGTTTTCGACTTGGTTTCTAGTTTCTAATTTTGGTAGTTATGTGATATGGGCTGGGCAACAAGTTATCCTTTTGCCTTAACTTAAAATATCTCACCTGTGCAGAAAATGGAGAACCAGGTTAAGGTATCTTGTTCAAGTAGTGGCACTGGGAATAGTACGGCACTCCCTACATCGACCTCCTGGTATTTCATACACTTACTGGTTTCACATCATCATCATCATCATCATTTTGCGTAAATACTTACTTTGCAATTTTTTTACTAGGGTTATGCGAGTGTCTGGTACTTTGCCACCGCATAAAAGTTCACAAAATTCTTGTAATTCTCTGAATAGAAAAGTTGAGATGTCCAATGATCTGCAAACCATTGTGTCTGGAGTTTCTAGTGAGGAAAGATCAACTCTTAACACAAGAACATCAGGTGGAGTTATATTTGATGCACATTCTAATCCTTTGTTGGAATCATCAGACTTTAACGAGTGTGATTTTGAGGGGAATAGGCAAGCCCATGAGTCATATGTGACTAAAGCAGGTGGTTTGGAGAAACTTCCTGCTGATGGAATGTCTTACTGTGAAACATCTCTGGCAGGTACAGGTGATGGTCTGAATGTGGTCTCTCCTGCCAGTAGAGACTTTGTAGAGTTTTCCAAATCATGTGATCACAACATGGGCCAAGCATTTAGCCATAATTCAAATCATGATTTTCAGGGGTTGTGTTCTGGATTGTCTTCACTTAACCTTTTTAGTCATGTAGAAGATTTATGTTGCGCTCCTGGTTCTGACAATACACATTTTACTAGTAATTCCACTGATTCATTTGGAGGGCAACTCCCGATGGGAGAAAATCAATATTCTGCCGAACAGGCAACCTGGCCAGCTTTGTGGGAAGAAACTATAGTGGATGACTTACTAAACTTAGATTGTGAGCAACCTAAATGCAGTAAAGGCTTAAATAATCTATCATCTGGGATTTCATTACCTGGTTTGCCTCTGAATCTAGAACAATCAAGTCATCAGGTCTGGCAGCAAGATAAGGTTGGTCACCACAGTCATCCAGGCAAACCCTCTGTCTATTTTGATAATGGGGCAGGTTTTGATGATAAAGCTTCTCCAGATATGGCAGAGAGCAGCATCATCTCAAATATTTTGTCTTTAGAAATGGATGCGTGGGAAGATTCATTGGTTAAGTTGTTAAGTGAAAGTGATGAACAATGCACATCATCAAAAGCACCGGTTTCATGGAAAGGCCAAGACAAGAATCAGTCAAGGTTTTCATTTGCCAGACAGGATGAGTTTTCTGATGAGGCTTCTGATTTTGAGCAATCATTTGGGATTGCCGGGCATGCTCCTTGCAAATATTTTTCACCAGGTGGTTTAATGAAAAATGAGGATATTCTGACTGGGAAAGGCAGGCATGTTTTGCCTTCAAGCAGCCCTGTTGATAGCCATGTTGGAAATCAGTCCTTCATTTCATCTGCATGTTCTGGTGAGTGCTGACTAATGTGACTAACATTGATTTTTGGGTCTCCTTTTGAAGGGGGAGGAGCGTTGTTATAGGTTTTTCAAGTTAATTTAGTAGAGTGAATTTATAGACATATATTTTGATTTTAATGTTTTGCCCTTGGTGACTTTGAACTTTCAAGGCTTATTCACTTAACATAAACCAAGATTGATAACACTGACAATTTCTCCTTGATTTTATTTATGTTTTGTTAGTGTCCAATGCTCATTCTTCAATGCCACCTGGATTTTCGGTGTCTAGCAGAATACCTCCTGGATTTTCATGTGGGAGAGTAGAAAAGAATTGTAATACTTCTGGTATGAGTTTTTATTTTTGGCTCAAGATTTACTTATTTTCTTGTGCTTCCCCTTCTTGAGTTAGGATGTCTACTTTTCTTATTGATATTCTTGTATGAATTTTTTTTCTCCCAGTGAGACAATTGCAAGGGCAATATTTTCCTTCCTCTGGAAATGTTGGCAGGATTAGAGATTTTGAAGTTAGTGATCCTGCAATATTGGAATTTAGTGAAGGGAGGCTAGCAGAAAAGCTGAATAATGCATCTCTTGACATGAGTCAATCCTATCTTTCACAATTTAATCCTGATGAAGATGATGCTAGGCTAAAGCTGTTAATGCAGCAGTCTCAGAATTTGAGATTTTCACAATATGTTGGGGACAGATTTTCTCCTCAAAATGATTCATATATAACTCCTAAGCTTCTTGATCAATTCCAACCTAACAATCCTTCAATTTACCAGCAACTTCACTCCCAGCAATTTAATACTAATATGCTTTCATCAAATAGCCTGTGGGATGGTTGGAATGATTCTAGGAACTTCAGTGGTCTGGGTATGGCGGAGGTTTTGAATGATGAGCGACTGTTATATAACAACTTCATCTCTAATTATGACAATATCAAGTTTTGATCATATGCTTTTGATGATCTATCTTGAGAGGGGATACAAATAATATATTCTATAACATGTTCCTGCCTAATTCTGATTCTGTAAAGATATGGACGTTGTGGTTTGTCCTATTCTGATGTTCATGACCATGAAATATTGAATTCTCTTTCAAATTCCTGGAGGGATCAGCTTGATCAAGTGAATGAAAATAGATGTGAGCCACAGCAAACAGGGTTCTCTTTTCAGTTCAGATTCTGGTATCTTAAAATCTGATTCCTCTTTGACATTAAGTGGATTTTGATGGACATCATGATACTCATCCTTGACTCGGATGCTTGATTTTATTAGCAAACGTGTATCCCATTCTCTATTTTATAATGGTGGGCAAGACAAACAGCAAACGGGATGGAAACTGATTTTTTACGAGGTTCAAGGAGGTTATGTTGAGTATAAGCTAATGATTTGTTGAGGCATAAATGCATCTGTGCCACAATAGGGTTGGGCAAATACTAATAATGGTGAGCCAAATATCCGTTCTTAATCTTTTATTATTTCCTAACTTTTAGAATTCCCTCCCTATATGTAATGGCTTTTGATATTAACTTATTTTCTGCAACATGTCTGCAGTTAAGCTGGGTCACAGGCTTTTGGCCTTTTTGGACATGTGAAAGAGAACTTCGGTGGTTGGTGATGGATAGTTCATGTCTGGGACTGACAATGTTAAGTTGGTTTACGAGGAGCTCCTGTTTTGATTGGTGCCCAAGCTTCAATTGCTCTCGACCTGCGTTTTGTAAATTGAATGTCTGGTTCAGGCTTGGAATTAGGCGGATATGGATATATATATATAACTGTACCTGTGCTTTGTCTGAGTGACTGAGTGAATGGGAGGTTGTTACTTGTAACTGAATTGTATTGTACAAAATTCTGAGTTTTCCATGGTATTTTGTTTTTATGGGTAGCACTAAAACCGTTCTAGTAGTACTCGCTAATTAATTTGCAGGTTAGAGTTCAACCGTCCTCTAAGGGGAGGCAAGTGTCCACCATGTGGAAAGATTGTGATTAGAACTTTAAAAACACGCGGGTGTCAGCTTTTTTTTTTTTTTAGTTACAAGGGACCTCCCCCTTATAGGGGGCAGCTATACCACTAGGTACAAGGCCTTTAATTGTAGGTGTCAGCTTTGCTTCTTAACGTCGGTGCTCTGTTGAGAGAAGCTCTTTCATGCATGGTTCAACGTTGTACAATACCATCTGATACCAACTACAGTGAAGTCATTATGACTTTTGTAGTTTACCATCTTAGTGCTGTTTTGTGCCGTATGTTCAAATAGTATGAACAGTGCCACAGTCAACAACTTGAGAGCCGTAGAAGCTGAAATCTGTCGACAATTGTTGGGCGAGGAGAAAGATCCTAGTTTGGTGCTGCTTAGCTAGTAATGGTGGTTCGGCGCTGACAGCTCAAACCATGTTTGGCTTGAAACAGTGAGTGTCTCATGGATACTCTGCGAGAAATAGGAAGCAAATGGTTTTGGTTTCCTAATGGCATGGCGTACAGTCGCAGGCTTCGTTCAACAATTCTCTGCTTAAGACCCCTTTGACGTCTTTGCATGTAATAGAAATCTGTCAAAAGGCTGCAAGGCAACGTGGGTGTCAGGCACACACAGAGAGGACAACCTGTGAATTGTCGTACTGCTTGCTGGTTGGTTTGGTTGGACAATCGTGTGCTTACTGCTTGCTCATGTGAGGACACTGGAGGAATAGTCACTGCCCGCTTGTACCTTCCTTCTTTAATTGAATGAAGGTAGAACAATTACCAAGTTTTAAAGGAGGGATGTAATATCCAAATAGGTACCACTAATTGAGCAACCTGTAATCACATCGTAGGTGAGGTTATTGAGTGAGATATCTTCGTTAACAATTTATTCAAAGTTTAATTTTTAATCTAACTCAATAACGTCATATTATTCATATAGCCAATTTCATTTAATAAGATAAATGTTATTGTTGTTGTAGTAGTTACAAGTTTAGTACATGAAGTGACAAGTTGAAACTGCTCATTTGTCAATGAAACTTTTTATTAATTATATTTCTTACTTAGGATCTTGTACTAATTCTTGCTTGAATAAACCTAAAGTGCATGATGTTTTGTTTTATAGGGGGTGAAGTTAGGTTGCTTCACACAAATTGCGTAAAGATACATCTTATTTTGAATGTCCTCGTCATAAAGGAGGGGATAAGGAAAGACGTAGGAAAAAATTAAAATTAAAATGTTGGGAGTAAGGAATCGAAAGCACGAGTATAATATGTTAGTTAGGAAAGCAAAGGTGGATCAATTATGGCGAAGGACAATGAAATTGAACTTTTGACATAGGTTGGTGTAACCACTAGATTCCACATGGCGTTCTTTTCAGCACAGGTCGTTTTCAGTGCAAAGTTGAAGAAGCTTAAGCTCTGATTTGTTAAAAGAGAGACCAATGAATCACAGGTTTTATGCTAACATCATGATTTTGCAGAAACGCAATCACCAATAAATCAATTAGTTGCGAGAGTTTGAGGTTTCATTGTCATTCTACCATCAACTTGCATAATGGACACGTTAAATTGAAGCATTCAATACAACCAAATCTGATGCATTAGTTTGTCAGATCTTTCAAAACTAATAAATATTCGTACAATAAATGAGCTGGGATTGTGTGTGTGGCTTGTCAATAAATTTTAATATAGTTCACGTAGAAAATGGAGGGACACAGTGAAGGTGAGTTAGCCTAAAAAGAGAGGCAAACAGGAACAGAGAGAGCTGTAAGTCTCGAGGGAGGGCGAATCCAATCGAAGCCAGGGATTGGAAACAAGTCAAGAACAGAACATGGGTTGCAATAATGAAAAATCAGGAGGAGGGAAATAAAAGGGCATTAAATATTTGCGAATGAGGAAGTTGCTTGGCCTGGAGAAGGAAGAGAGTGACCATTACAATGTAAACATAGAGCCCAACAAAGGAAGATAAGCCTAAGTTACAGTCTCAGATGTGGCCATTCATTCGCAGCCTCGAAGTTTGGAGAGCAGAGAGACGGACACTTGATTCTAAAAGCGACAAAAAAGCTTTAGATTTGTAAGAGTACGGACTCGATAGGCTCCTCTCACCCACAGATTTTCAAATCAAAAGCCTGCCACCATAATCCCTCCTTTCACTATTCACATTCACGAAGACTCTCATCCATTGTTATTGTTTTTATAAGCCACTAGAAATTGTAGTTTTTTTATAAGATATTTATTTATTTCTAAATTGCATTAATTATTTTTTTATGTATGCCCATAATTAATAAAGGCGAGTGGATGAGAGTAATAATTAATATAATATAATATTTTAATGTAATTAATAGGGGTAATATTGGAAAGTTATTTAAATTAAGAACAACTTTATTGACTTCAATTATTTTTATTGATTTATAAAAATTGTTAGTTGGTCGCTTTATAACAGGAGAATAGAGTACATTTGTTTGCAAACTACTACTCCTCCTCCTGGTCCTTATTACAAAGACCAACTAACAATTATATTTGATCATTTTTATAAGGCATTTTCTTGTATCTAAAGCGCATTAATTATTATTTTAATTATTATTTTTCAATATATGCTCATAATTAATAGGTAGTGGGTGAAAATAATTATTAATATAATATTAGAGTTTAGTGTAATTAGTAGGGGTAATATTAGAAGTTACTTAAATTGTAGGATTTGACTTTAACTATTTTTATTGGTCTGTGAAAAATGTTAGTTGATAGCTTATAATAAAAATTAGAGGGAGGGACTACTAGGAAAAGCAAAAGCTTTAATTAACTAATTAATTTAATAATTATTTTATCATGATGTGTTTTTGTATGGAGGGTACGGGTAAAGCCGAGGAATGCGCGAACTTTAGTCCCCATGAGATAGCCTGGACGGGACGTAGAGACGGAAACACCTTAACCTGGACACGTCACACTTGGCCTCACTACACGACAACATCATAATCCAATCCCCACTTTCATTAATTATCTCGTACCCACTTTCTTCTTTCTTTCTTTCTTTTCTTCTTCGCTTTTGCTTCGTTGCCACCCCTAACGTCTCTCTCAGGTCAGACGAGCTGCTGTGTTTATAAACTTACATTTGGATCACATAATTCACATTGAATCTCGGATTAAAAGAAATGTTAATCTGTTTGTATGACTTGTAAGTCAAAGTAGGATCCAATTTCTAAGTCCACCGCTCAGGAGATAGCCCAAGTCATTCAATTCAGAACGAATAAAATGTTATAAATAATCAAACCACGTAGGAAAACATTGTTATATTTAGCTCGTGGAGCACATGAAGTTATATAGGTTCAGCAAATTTGACAAATTAAATTCTTTCTACTCTATCATACATACATGCATTCAAACCTATCACCACACATATATATGATTTACACATCACAATTACCCTATCAAACATGCATTGAAACCTATCACCACACATAATACTCTAGCATTTCTTTATAAAGGAAATTCCTGCTTCTTTCTAAACATCAACAAACAACTTTTTTTCATCCATGTTGAACTTAAACAAGCCGAATATGAATGCTGGAGAAGTAGGAAATGCTTAAAGTTCTAGTTCTCTGCTGAAACAGATACTAGGGTCTAATATAAGCACAGAAAAATTCACAAGCTCAAAATGACTTGGGCATAGCATTTTGTTCTGATGAAAATTAATCGATTAAACGTTTTAGTAATTCAGTGGCAAGATGTCTTGAGTAATCTGATAAACACGATGTACCAACTACTCGAGCTAGATGATTTTAAATTGTTGTGCTTTGATCCACATGACGACTTTGTTTTCATCAGCTTCTGCTTTAGAAAGGGTATGGGATGCTAGAGTTGGCGCTTGATGAAGAAAAATAAGGAGAACTAAGGATGGATCGTCATGTTTGGGAAATGAATCTGACTATCAGCTGCAGGTAGCGGTAACCTTGTAGAAGGGAATCCTGATGATGCTGCAGCAGAGAAGGACGGAAGCAAAGACGCCTCGCCATAGGGAGCTTGGTATTGAAATACCCAGTTTGGCAGGGAATTAGCTTCCATTCTCTTCCCCATTGCTCTTTCCTGAGAATGTAAATGAGAATAAGTAATCTTAACAACTAACGTAATTAAGAGGGGGAAAATAGAGAGACGAAAATGTTGGCCAGAAATACCTGATTGATGGGAAAGAAATCAGTACTATTCCAGGGAGAAGGATGCTGGGGCGCAATCGGGAAAGCGTGAGATGGTTGACCCTTCATAAATCTTGATGCAGAGTTCTCGAACTAACAGAAGTAAGATACAGGATGTCATAAGTTAAAATGTGCACAAAATGATGATCAAGATATAAATAATTAAATACACGAGCAATATTGCAGAGGCCGGAATAGAATTGAACAGGAGGTTTCATCGATATTTCTTAACATTACCGCAACTCTCCCATCAACAGGAAGATTGGCCCAGCCATGCTGGACTTGAAAATCATCAGTGTAAGCAGGGGGAGCAATGGCCAGGCTAAGATCCAGATTCGGATTGCCATCTGCACAATTCTCAAAACAGATATGCTGTCAAAAAAAAGTGTGGTGATAATAATGCTTCTCATAAAGCAGGGCAAAGCAAACGAAGAACCTTCATTATCTGCCTGAGAGATTATCTCCCCTTCGTATGAGTTTGGCTCAAAGTTTGTCATTGCTTCCTTCCCATTGCATTTTATAGCTGCTTTATCATACGCCCTGGTTTCATAAGATCGTAGCACAATTAGTATTAAAGAGACAAAACAGAAACACAGTCCAAAAAATAAAGACGTTCAGCTCGAAATCATCTGATATTTGAATGATGAGACCTTGCAGCCTCTATTTCGCTATCAAATAGCCCAAGATATATATACCTGCAGCCAAGCAATGAACCCTAAACCAATTAAAAAACAGAGATCGGGCTCATCGCCAAAGAAACTAAGCATATGGAACCTCCTACCTACATTCAATCCACGGAGGGATAAAATTTCAAGATTACATTTAATATAATCTACATGCATGGCAGGCATAGGCAGGTATAAGAACTGAAAAGTCCAGGTGTTCAGCAATAATTGCAATTCACTTGAAAGGTTTCTTACTTCTTCCCTAGAAACTGCCCCATGCGAGCTTCCCATCGCCCACATTTATGCAGAGTAACTCCCCTATATTTAGAGCTTCCCCTTGAAAAGCCAGTGCTCTGTCGCCGCAGAATATGCACAAACTCTTCCTTGGTGAAATTACCCATCTGCAGAAAAATTACGACGCCAGGTCAAACTTCCGCTAAAATTTAGGATAAGATGAACTACAGTAATTGAAATCATCTGCTCACTAACCTGCTTTATATCCTCTGCATAATCACTAACATTGAAATTAATATCAGCATCAAGGCCACGGAACTTTATTGCGGCTCGATCATATGCCCTGAAGTTGAAAACCGGATCACGGATGAAAATAAAACAAAATATTCTTAAATCATAGTCAGTATGGTCAAACAAAAAACACAACGATCAGTTTAATAAACTTCATTATGAAATAACATTATACCTGGCCGCAGCATGTGCTGTATCAAATCCGCCTACAAGTAAAACATGAAATAGGATATTCATTTACAGGAAAAGAACTCAACTAAAATCAAGAAAGCCCAGAACCACGTTCCGGCGTCCAACTAAATAAACATAAATGGCTATTATCACAATGGTTCGTCGCTTACCCAAGTACACTTGTTTCCCACAATCCCTGCACACAGTACCAAAAACAGTAGATTCAGAAAAGACGACTGAAATGAAGAACAAAAGAAAAGCAAAATAGGTGTATGTGGAGTTCACATATAGTCGGTTATCCACAATACCGAACAGTATATCGAATTTTCAACTACTGACCATATATGCGATTCCCATCTTCCAGTTCTTCGATAAAATGTAACACCGCGATACTGTGAGCTCCGCGACCTCGGTCCCCGTCGACTCTTCTTGACCTGCGGTTTCTGCTGCTGCTGCGGCGGCATCCTCTGTTCCAGCGTTCCACCGGGAGCCACCTCCTGGCACAGGAAACCCAACCATCCCTTACTTGAAGGCGAACCTGGAAATCGCTGACCAACCCTCAATTCAGTGACCTGACTTTCTTCGGCACCAGCGATCGGAAAAAACTGGATGGTCCGATCACAGACATCTTCACCTTCACCTACTAGAAGATCAACTGCTTTGTAGTTTGTGCCATCATTTATGTTATTCTTGTTCACTGTTCCGAAGTTGTTAGCAAAGGCATCGCCATAAGAGCAAGAGTCTTCATCAAAAGTATTGGTGGAGGTATCGGCATTGACGATGGAAGAATTAAGGCTTCCAGAGCTATCCATTGGGCTACCAGAAAGAAGCACAACATTCTCAGCAGGCACGTCAACAGAATTCGACGCGGAATCAAATGAAACGTCGTTGAGATTAAGATCCAACATGCTGACTCCAAAGTAACGCGTAACCGATGATTTTTCAAATAACTTTTAGACGGGAAAAAAGAGCCGGACGGCGTGAATCACCAAACAGAGATGGAACGGTTATAACATAAAAGGGAAAGGTAGCAGGAATTTCAGGGATCCAAACAAATGGATCAGTAAATGCAGGTCAACATTGTTGAATACAACGAACCATCAGTTGAGGAGAGAAAAAGCGAGGAAGTGAGAGAGAGTAGAGGAAGTAAGGCATTAGGGGAAGAGAAGAGAGAGGTTGGAACAGAGTATTTGAGACGGAGGCTAGGAGGAATTCATGAATGGCCTTGGACCTCCATGCAGGCGAAAATGGAGGAGGAGGAAGAGGAGTAAGGGGAAGACTGTGAGAGATAGAGGTAGCGTCGTTGTAGTGTTTGATATATGGCGGAATATGAGGCCAAGAAAAAGAAGAAGCGAGGGAGGTATGAGAGAAATGGGTGGTGGGGTCCATTTCTTTTCTTTTATCAAGAGTTTTTCATACATTCATCAATTGTACTCGATACAAATATCTAACAATAAAGCCGTACAAAAATGTATCATGAACAAATATATTGGTAATTGGTAAACAATAAATAGTATATACACTCAATTTGCTTACACTTCTAACTAAATTACAGGTAGATTTTTCTTAAAAGAATTCACAGCACTATGAAATCATTAAAAAAAATCACGAATTTTGTACGCATTTTATGAAATAGTACCAATATATCGTTGGTACAGAGAGCAGAGTAATAGGAGTACATGAATGATGGAAGTGAAAATGTACGAGCTTGGAGACCAAAATATATTGGTGGTCAGAATAAAATGAAGGGGATATTTAATGAAGGATTGAGGAAAAGTAGAGTTCCTAGGATTTTATTAGTATGAACGAACGATAATGAAGATGGGACGAGAGAGGGAGAGTAATAGAGTAGGGTAATGAAAGGGGGGAGTAATCAGGTGTGATGAGACACATCGGTGCATGTGGTCTCATCTTCCTCACCTGGTCACTTGTCACCTCCTTTCTTCTTTATTTTTTTGCTCAGAACACCTCCTTTCTTCTCTTTTTTCTGCTTGGTGACTGGTGAGTGACAAATATTTATTGTTACCTCATATTTTAATAGAACTCAATATTTATTATTACAAATCAGATCCAACATTTAATACTTATTTATAATGTCTATTTTTTATAAGTTTAAAAAAAATTTTAGATTTTTATTTATATATTAATTGTAATAAACTTATAAAATTTTAAATAGAGATAAAAAAAACTGAAAAAAAAAAAAAAAATACTCAATCATAAATGAAGGAATAGTTAAAAATTTACTTCATAATCATTAAATTAACTATCTCTTATTATTATGTGAGATTTAGCTTAAAAATAAAACCAGGTTGGCATCATTTAGTTTAGAGGCAGATTAGTAGATTGTTACTCAAACAAGTGTTGAATGTGCGCTTTTTGTTACGGTGGAGGAGAGGTTCAGGTCGTTGAGGATTGCATGTAGTTTGTTGAATAACAGAACCAGTAAGCAAAATGCTTTCTTCAGTTGCGGTAGTTGCCAATTCAGTTATGGTCCCCGCCAGCCTGTATCAGCAGTGCATTGCAAAATCCTATCAGATTCATACGAAATCATCAGATTTGTAGTCTTATATCATCATTCATCACTTGGACCCTATAACCATGATACATAAATCCAGGACCCCAAGGTGTAGTAATTGAATTGAATTTTGGTGTTTCATTATGGGATCATCAGATTATTACTGTCAAGTGTCAACAACAGCTTTGTATTTAATGTTGGCTTTTGATGATTTTGCTTTACAAAGATGGAGGTGAACGTAACGTACACCTCCAATTATGGTGATGAATAATTGAACGTCCTCTCTTGATTAAATCCTCAATGTCGCTTCTTAATTAGAAAGTCAAGTTAATGTTGGTAAAAACCTTTGTCACCACCCTCATCAGCAAAATCAGCATTGGCTTTTAAAATCAGCGAATGGTAGTGAGTTTCTTCACACCAGTTTGTACCCCGCCTCTCCTTTTTACCTAAATTAGCCTTGGTCCCATGGGGTTGATGAGTAATTATAAACTGACTGATTGGGCTAAATCATTATTCCGATCCATATAAAAAGAGAGGGATTACCATCTGCGAATTACAGCAAGTTTTGAGTGCATTGGACACAAGGCCCATTACCCCATCCCCCAAAAAAACAAAAAAGCCCAACACCATTGTATGGAAATTTCATATTCCAGACGCAATTCCATATATCATTTGAAGATGAATGATAATGGGCCTGTTTGGGTTAGTAATGGGAGTAGTGACTTATTTTCTATCTGACTTTTGCATAAACCCAATAGGAAAAAAAGTTCGGATTGCCCGTTTGCATAAATGATTTTCTTTAATATGATGAGATGAAAAATGATTAAAAAGTGTCTGAATCTTATTAAATAGTACATATATTAATATTTTGAATACTACATCTTATTTATATAGTTGTATATACTGTGATAATAAGATATAAAAAGTTAAATTTAAATTTTACAAAAATTTTAATTATTATTAAAAAAAAAAAAAAAAAAAGTTAATTTCCAGCCTGTGAATGAAAATATTGGGCCATTTCTGTCATTCAATATGCCGCATGGAAATATGACTGCCATTTCTGTCATTCAAATGGCCTTGCCCAGCACATGGAAATATGCCGCTCCGCCTCGACGCTCAAGAAACTGGGTTTTTGAGCTATGCTATGCACGCGCCAACTCACAAATTCTTTCCCCAAGCCCTTTCTGAGTTTTTTTTTTTTTGGGTCAAACTTTCTGAGTTTATAAACGCCAAGAGATCGGGGAGAAAAAACTGAACAAATATTTCAGTATTGAAGGTTCCAATAAATACACCGCAACCCACATAAAGCATTCCCAAACACGTTCGAACTCTTTCTTTGGCCAGTCACAATGACGACTTCTAATTAAGTTGCCGATACTTTCCCACCGAATTAAACAAAGAATATTCACGTTTCAAGATCAATTTGTTTGGAACCAAAGTTCATTGGTGTCCAAATAGCATACATCAGATTGATGACAAAAATCTGTGACAACACACAAACGTAACCAAGGAAGAGGTTGGAAGGGTGAAAAACAATAACAAATGTTCTCTATTACTCAAGTTTTACTCCCGCAGTTAACTAGTAATTGCAATCTCAAAACTGCAAATATAATTGAAATAATAAAAACAAAACACAATGTAAGCTGTGTCCTATTCTATAGCACAAGACTTCACTGTGAAACACCCAACCACTTCGAAAAGTTCTCAAATTCTGCATAATTGGAGTCCGACACCATGGTTTGATACCACGCTTTTCCTGCAGCCTTAATAGCAGAAGCCTCCTCCTGGCAGGAAAAAGAGCAAATTATATACAAAGGCTAATTAAAACAATTATCAACTAAAGCAATTTCTTTCCAAATGACAAAAAGGAGGAAAAAAAAAAGACTAAACATTGTTTTTAGACCAATGACCATCTGAGCCGTGCGATGGAGTGGCCAACAAGGTTGAGAGTAATTTCTAGATGAACTCTCTTCTATTTTTCAATATAGATGGATGTGATATGATATAGTGCGTTTTTACACATGTTTCCTGAAAGCTCATTGAAATTTGTAAATGAATAACTCAATTGTGACGAATGGCAAACCAAAGCAGATATCGCAATGACCAGAAAACAATGCAAACCAAACAAAACATTATGACGATAATCACATACGCTTCCCAGAAGAAAAATATTTACAATTCTGTTGAAACTAAACGTGAAATGAAACAACTATTTGCAAGCAACATGAATGGATGCAAGTGTCTACAATGTCTTAAAATCGATACATGCTAAAGATCATTTCCAATTTGACCATAACAATTTCAAGAAAGCTGCAAGTCATATATGCAAAAGTATGTGAGCATGCAATAATTTACATATATACTGAGGCAAGAAAAATAATAATATCGCACCTTAGATAGAGAACTCCTCTTCTTATCAAGTTTCTCTTTCTTTGCTTTAACCCGTTGAGCCTCAGCAAGAAGAGCATTTCTCTTGGCAGTCTTATAATATGGGTTCAGTTTAAACATAGTATTCTGGTTCTTAAGCGCGTTCTTCTTGAGCGTTGCCCTCTTAATTTCCCTCTTGATAGGTCTCACCACGGATTGAATCTCATCAGAGTTGATAATCCTAGCCAAGTCACTATTAACCATCTTGGCCCTTGGAAGAAAGTAACCTTTCTTCTTCTCTGAAGGCTTGTCGAATGACCCATAAATCGAATCAAGCTTCTCAAAAGCAGACTTGGTCCAAATAACAAACCTACCCAGATGACCACCAGGAGCTAACTTGAGAAGGTTCAGCCTCTCGACATTAGCAACCTCGACCCCGGGAATGTTTCTAAAAGCTTTCACAGCTTTGGCTCCTTCAGTTCCATACACAATCAAAGGACCCTTGCGGAAGATGTATCGGCGATTTCTCATTTTACCCTTACCAGCTCGGATTGAATGACTGTCCTTTGCTTTCTCAGCATCAGGAAAAGCGCCAACCTGCTTCAGCACCTTGATAGCATCCTTAGTCTTCTCAACACCCTCAGCTGAATCGCTGACGACAAGAGGCATTTCCGGCACAGACTCAATTCTGTGGCCACGAGCCATAACAAGGGATGGGATTGCCGAGGCAGCAACGGCTGAAACGACGGCGTAACGCTTCTGATTGACATTGATCTTACGGTGCCAGCGGCGCCAAATCTTGGTAGGAGCGAACATACGACCACCACGACACATATTACCAAAAGCAGCCTGACCAGCACGGTGGGTACCGCCGCCAGAGACACGGGGGATACGAGACACAGCACGGCCTGTACCCCATGATTCGGCAGAGGTCTGGTGACCGGCACGCTTGCTGACGGCGTAGGGTTGGCGACTATTCTTAGAAATATGGGCGTGGACGAAGTTGACGATGTCGGGGCGAATGGTAGCCTTCATGACATCAGGAAGATGAACAGATGGGGCAGCATCAGTGGCCATGTCACCCTCGAGAGATTGGACAGTGACGAGTGGGCGAGCTGTGGCGGCCATGGCTGATGTGGAATAGTGGCACCTGCCGGAATATGCAGCTAGGGTTTTGCCAGGACTTAGAAACAAACGAAGGTGTCTTTCGGTTATTTTATATATGATCTTTCTAAAGCCCATGATTTAGAATCGAGCCCGGTCCGAAAGGAGTTTTATTTATAATGGATATTGGTTCATAGGCCAACCCGTTATTCAGAACTCCCTTTTTAGGCCCAATTTGTCTTGCATTGAGCCTGCGACTTAATCATTTGTTGAGCCTTGAAACTCTATCTTAATCACCAACATGTGTGTGGTTGGTCCAGCGGAATGTGGCGTTGGATTCCCTTAAGAGGTCTAGAGTTCGAACTGCGGTAAAACCACTCGTAATCCGCCTTGGATGGGGCTACTATTGTTGGGAGGGTTGTCCTTGTCATCGTAAGACCCGGGTGGTTTTCACACCTACCACCATTTTCTTTACCAAAAAAAAAAAAAAAAAAAAAAAACACTCTATCTTAATCCATAAAAAATAATTTTCTCCCCTTAAAGCCCGTTTGGTTAGCTGAAACTTTGGGACAGTAAATTGAAAATCAAATTTTTCCTCCCGCGGCCGAAGTTTGGGTCGTATTTTTAGATGAAAAATGATTTCCCGTCGGAATCCATTTTTAGCTATATAATTGAAAATATGTTATCATCAAAATTGATGAGAACTAATTTTCAAGTGGGCAAGGCTTTTGTATATGGGAGTGGATATTTAAATAATAATTTTACTTCAGGGGCAAAATAGTCTTTTGGTTAATTTTCCTATTTCATTTTCTTCAAACCAATTTTTTTTCCCTATCAATCCCTTTTCTTTTCCATTGTAAACTAAATATATTTTCCTTTCCATTCCATTCCTTTATCATCCTTTCTTTGAACTAAACGGCTCTTAGTAATAAAATTACTAGTAAATAAGATCAAAGTATATATTATATCAGTACTATTAATTATTAATTGATGATAGAAATACTTCATTCGATCTTGAACCAAAATTAGCACTTGTATCTTCAATAAAGTCTACCATCCTCAATTTCCACTGATGGATTTTACCAAGTATGCTTCAATGTATCTACCCGCGAGAAAATGTATAATATGGTGCCTTACCTAAACTTTGAAAAACTTGTTTCTTTCTTATTTCTTTTCTTATATATTTTACATGGGTAAAGAAGGAATAAATACTACCCACGACTCTCCAGCTGAAATTGTGGTGAGTTGATTTGTGCTAGTTTCGAATTTTGCTAATATTAAATCATCTTTGCCGACGTGGAAGGAGGAATAAATTTTTTTTGGAAGGGGTTCTTTTCATCTTTTTATTTTTATATTTGTTTAGTTAAATATAAAAACAAACCCATTTCCCATGACGTATCAAACAAACACGTGTTAATGAATATTGTATTGTATTCTATTGCATTTTACCGTTAGAAGAATCTATAATTGAACCAAACAGAATTATTGGTATAAATTCAAACAAACAAAATATACAAGGGAATGATAGTGAAGTCTGAAAAGAACTGATTCAATAATAATGAGGTTTCAGAATATTTTAAAATATCAGTAGAATCCACCACCAAGCACATAGATCAACTAGTTGGGGTTGTTCTAGTTTAACCAGAGGTCTCAAGTTCAAGCTCTAGAAATGAATTTCCGCCTTTAACCGAGGTCTCAAGTTCGAGTGAAATGCGGAAGTTTTCCGCCTTTATGGTCCAGGATACCAAATGCTCATGTATATAAGTTGAGTAAGATTTATAGATTCTATGGGCCCATTTAGGATAGCGGTGGTAGAAGTGACTTTTGTTTCTGATGAACTTTTCTTAATAGACTTTTTTTACTTTTCTTTGTGGACTTTTTTTTTTTTTTTTTTTTTTTTTTTTTTTTTTTTTTTTTATGACTTTTTCTGATGTGATTTGTGTTTGAGATATCGGTAGCAGAAATTGCTTCAAGGTTTGAAGCAAGGACATGTGGCTTCAAAGAAAAAGTGGCTTCAAGGTCTGAAGCTATGCCAAATAATCAATAATCTAGCTTCTACTTTCGCTGGAGTTTTTTTAGCTTCTGAAGGCTTATATTGCTAAAAGCAAGACACTCTAAGTAGGAATGAAGAATAGAAGTAAGCTGAATCAGAATCCTCGCATCAAACTTTTTTTTGTCAGTAGAAATAAATGTTACTAGCTGCATACTGTCCCAATATTACTACTCCTCAATGGAATTCATATGTTGTCTTGAAATCCACAGTACATTTGCCAAACCTTAATTCATGGAGACCAAGCATCATCATGTGTGTTCATAGGGGTAGAAGAATCTTTGTGAACCGATGACACGGGATATTATAGAGATATTATTCTAGTTTGGGCTTTGATCATCTGCATTTTATACCGTAAACTATAAAGCATTGAAATTTACTGAGAATGGTCAGATTATTTTCAGAACAGGTTATTGCAGATTATTTTGAGAATAAAGCAAGATTAAAAACTTCATAGTGGGCTTACTCTGATTTCCCAAATTCAAATTCTGATATGATAAACAAGTATTCGCACTTCCCTTCCTCATTCATTTCGTACTATGACAGTTTTTTCCTTTCCATTTTCTTGACCATGTCCTTATTAGCATATTCTATAGCATCTTGGTGGACCGGAGGACACTGATAAGAGGCTTCTACATCCATGTAGGATAAGTTGAAGACATTCTTCTCTCTTTCGTTTCAGCTTTTACGACATTCAAAAGATTAGGACTCCAAGTTTCGTACAGAACAGCTAGATATAAAACTGAACATCCGTCAATGAAACCAAAGTGATCTTTGTAAGTGGGATATGTTGAGTCAGAACCAGTGAACCTGGTTAGACTTAGATGTATCGCATGGCTTCCACATGAACTGCTTATACAATTTTGTCTTCTGATCTTAAACAAAAGAAGACACCTGTTAGGCTTGTCTGCTTTTCTATATCAGTATTGCTTTGGGTCACTTTCAGGGGGAGACAATTTAGGGTCACCACCCACAAAGCACAGTAAGTAACCAAGAAAGATCCAGAACTCTTCACATATTTTTTTTTTTGGACTAATCAACTGGTATCCGGAACTATTGGCAATCAACTAGTTTAGCTCGTGGGAATGTAGGCCCACAATAGGGGAGCCTCACAAACTCCAAGTAATTATTGCTGTGGCATATCTAAAGCTCAAACACAAGACTATTGGTTGAACTGGAACAATACAAAAGGCCAATTGATTTTAAAGGTTTGGGCTTCACATTTTTTTAACAATTCTCTTTAACATATTTAAGGTTTGTCTGAATCTTATCCATTTATAGTTTCACTTTGTCTATATATAAGAAATTAAAGCACACAATATTATTATGTCTCGCATCATGCGTCAACGTCAGTATCTCTCTTTATTAGATTTCAAGCAATAAGTTAACTGATCTTTTTGTCTGTTAATTATTCACCATTGTCTCCTAACTAGTAGATACTTCCCTCTGCGATTGGAAGATAACCCATTTTCATCACCCAGTGACGTTAATAAGCGCACTAACCCGAAAGAGACTTTCTATCCCTACAATTTTTTCCTCTTTTCTTTTAGTGAGAAAGGTGCCAATAACAGAACCAGCCATCTTTAAGTCAGACCATTATTATATATATGTATATGCCTCAACACTTTTGTGAAGCATAGATACGTAGAGATTTCTGGTTTTTCTTTTATCCCTTTATCTCCAAGTCTCTGTCAAAACTTGTTAAGTTTGAAGTAATGCCAAAGAACAATGAAAATGCTGGATCTGCACAACCAAGTAAGGTGGTGAAGAGGCTTCCTCCACAAAGAGGACAGGTCAAAGCTAAAATTATGAACCAGGTTGTCAGAAAGGTAGAAGAAGCAGGAAGAGCCTTGTGTGGCAAGGAAAAGGTGGCAGACGAAGAGACTCAGCCTTCAGACACTTGAGAGAGCCTAGCAAGGCATTATTATCATTCTGTAATGGCTTAAAAATATCAACTTCATAGTAACTCTCACCCATTTCTATGGTTTGTTCAATAGTTTCTATATTTCTAATGTCTCTTTCCCACAGTGCATTATGCAGAATACTCTGTCTCTGTCTCTGTTAACTGTTTCTCTGTTGCTTCTTCACATTAGTATGTAAGCGTCACCCCCCAGAACTGCACGTTAAGTGCTTCTCTTTTGTACATTACTTTTATGAAGCTTTTTTGTTTCAGTGAGACTTTTTTATAGTCTTGCAAGGGTCTACTCTACTCGCTAACATGCTTTGCCTTCGATTAACTGCGAAGTTAATATCAGGTTGGGTTAATATCATACTCTGAGTATATGTCAAATGAGATCGTACTATTTCATTTCAAAACTGTGATTTTCAACATCAAAATTTTCCAGCTATATGAACAAGATTGACCAACAACTACATTACGTAATGAGGTTTCTGGGAGGTCAAGTTGTAGTACGGCTTTTCTGATTCAAAATAACGATACTAAGAAAAAGAACACAAGAACAATAATCGCTTTAACTAACTATGGGTCCGTTGGCAACCCATAAAGCAAGGCAAGATTTTTAAAGACCATCGTCCTTCAATTTTTCCTCTTTCCCACTGTCATAGCATAATTAAGAAAAGTTTTTTGGTTTCACTGCAAGTGATTTGGATAAATTGGATTTCTAATTAACAAATCAAGCAAGAAAACAGAATAAAAACTGCATATTGCCAACTTCGTCTAATCGTGATGTAAATTGAAGAGGAAAATCTAAAAGCTAAGACTTTAATTACAAAATTGTTTTTTATATGAAGAATCATTTTTTACAAAATCCAAGTTTTTTATATGAAGAATCATTGGAGGGAACTTGTTATTTCTTTATCTTACAGCGATTAAGCTCTTCTTGTTTCATCTTATCTCAAGTTCTTCATTACCTTCTTGACAGCCCATACATGCTTTCTAGCTCTCTGTAACTTCTTCATTATATGTCGGACCAAAACAAATCCACTAAACCGATGTCTTAGCACGCGTTGATTTAATTAACATCCCATTATGTTGGCGTTGGCAAAACCTGTGAATAAAGTCAAACACTATTCAAAGAGCATGCCTTTTTGTGACAAGATGCAAAGCAAAAAAGGGTACAATCACTGGGTTCACTTAATGGCATGCAAGATATCTATAAGAGGGCCCCGATGCCTTCCATTCAACCAACAGCTTCACTAATATTATATGAGGTTTGCCTGCTTTTAGAATTATTCGATTATGAAGACATGTTTTCTTGGTTTTACACTTATTTTTTATAGAGGAGAACACAACATTTGATTCCCCAATCAAGATAAAGAAAAAATTGCAATCATGAGTGATAATTTGGAAATTATGTTTTAATAGCAGTTTAAGTCATCAACTAGTTTTGATGCTCTCTCTAGTTTATACCTATATGATATCCAAAAGTAGTTCTTATTTTAATGCTGATTTGCCCTTGTTTGGGCAAAAGAAGTTCTTATTTAAAAGCAGGAAGTGCGAGATTGATATGATAATAAAATAATTATTTTAATGTAAATTAATGGGGAAAAAGAAAAAAAAAATTAATAGGATTCATTGACAATGCTTGAATTTGTCCCAATCAAATAATCAGTTACATAAAAAAAAAAAAAAATAAAAAAAATGGTTGATTGACTTGAGACCATTTTATGGCATTCATTGATGATACCGTATAGTTTTGAGACATTCATACTTGTTGAATAAATCTCTTATATGCTACCTCCGGTCCTAATTATAAGACCTAATTGACTTTTTTTGAGAGATTAAGGAAGCTAAATAAGTTACTTAATCATTTCATATGTTGTGTATCTTTAGATTATATATTAGTTTATTAATCAAACTAATTAGTTTGAAGAAAAATTTTACAATAAAAATACTTTAAAATAATTTAATTAGCTTATTTAATATTTCTAAAAAAATCAACTAGATCTTATAATTAGGCCGGAGGGGAGCACTACATAAAAGTAGAGGTGCAAGTCAAAACGTTTAAATTAATAGTATATATTATCTATTACCTATATAATCCTAACCCCCTTTATTTAGAATTTTTCTTTTCTCCTTATCTTACTTACATACATACATACACACCCACACATAGATATACACACACACACACACATATATATATAATTAGGCAAGTTAAAGAACTTATCATGTTTATGAGAAAATTTATTAAGTTATGTGGGTGTATATGAGCATTCAATATTTAAGTTTTTTTAGTAGATTAAATATTATAATTTATCCCACATATAATCATAATATTAAATAGTTTAATTTATCCAACACTAGATGCTGCCAAATAACATTCAACTGGGCATTTAACTTGTCACGCAATCAGCCTACTACAGTGTTCCTTTTTTCGCCGAAGAAGTTGCCCTCGTTGTGGGAGCTTTGTCATTGCGTACAAAGGTCTCTCTCTCTCTCTAAAAAGAATGGCGATTGTGCTTGCTAAGAAAAACGTTGCTCTGGGTTCTTTGCCGACCGAAGAAGATGATCTCCTTGTGAGGAGTTCCAAGAAACTAAAGAATGGTAACAACCTCTGTTTAGAGGAGGAATGGCCTAAACTGGGAGCTAGTGAGACAAAACAAAAGGAGGCGAGAATGCCGGGAATGTCCTTTGCAGAGAAATTGCAGGGCATTAGCCACAACGGCACTGTTCCTGGAAGTCAGGACGATGCAGATATGCATTCTAATGGAACTTTGTCTGATGATTCTGATCAAGAGGATTCTGAGCCTCTATGCTTGATATCAGAGGAAATAAACAGCAATTTCCCAACATTTGAATTTTCTAAGAAAATGAAAAAACGACTCCATAAAGCATGGAACAAATCTGTGATAGTGAAGTTGCTTCGAAGGAACATTGGATACAAGCTCTTACTATCGATCCTGCAGAAGCTATGGGCCAAGCACGGGGTAATCAGTCTGATAAACATTGGAAACGGTTTCTTTGTGGTTAAGCTTACAAATAGAGATGATTATATCCGTGCTCTAATGGGAGGGCCTTGGATGATATTTGATCATTATTTGATTGTGAGGCCTTGGGAGCCTTTATTTCAACCGGCGACAGCAACCATTAACAAGGTGGCGGTTTGGGTTAGAATGCCTAATATCTCACTGGAATATTATGATAAAGAAGTTCTAACATGGATTGGTAATACGATTGGGGAAATTATCAAAATTGATTTCAACACCTCTCGCCAACTGAGAGGGCACTATGCCCGGATTTGTGTCCTAGTAGATTTGTGTCAACAGTTGATGGCAGGATTTACTTTGGATGGAAAAGATTATTTTGTGGAATATGAGGGGCTCCATTGGCTATGCACAAAGTGTGGTGTTTATGGACATCATACTGAGCATTGTAAAGAAGGGTTTGGTGTGGCGAATAAAGAGGCCAACTTGGGTTCAACAGAGGAGGGGAACTCTAATCCGACTACTGGTGCAACAGATGCCGGAGAGGAGTCTCATCGGAATGACCAAGATGTTTGGTGAGTTGTGCATAAGAGTAATTGATAAGTAGATATTTTATGGTTAAATAAGTATAGATTCTTGAGATATATTTGATTGAATTTATTAATATTATACTTATTTAATTATCTTTTATATATTTATCAATCTTTTAATTAAATATAGGATAAAAGAATATTATAACGTAAAATCTATTGATATCCTATTTTGTTATGCATGAGATATTATGTGAGCTAAGAAGGGCAACAAATTAAATTAAAAAAAGATGTAATATAATACATTATATTATATTATCTTGATCGGAATGATGAGACATTGCTATTTGAAGGAAAAGATGATCTTTATAGCAATTGGAAGTAAAAATGGACCCACGCAAGGAAAAAATCAAAATTCGGAAAGAAAAAAGATCGGGAGGATATTTGCATCATATATCTCTTTGACAAAAAAAAAGCTAAAAATAAAAAGAAAGAAGATATTTAGATAAGAGATTGTGATCACATGGCAAAACGCACAAGCCCAAGTCACGCAACATCTAATATATGCCTACATAGGTGTGAGAGAGAGGAGCATCGAAAAAAAACACAATTCGAACGGAAGAGCAAGAACGCAAGCGGCAATTCAACAAGGAGAAAAAGAACCATCAGGGAGACGACGCACATCAGCGAGGAGCATTGAGACTGAGGGATTCTTTAAGAGTTTTTATTTCTCTTTTCTTTTCCCCTCGTCTTATCCTAATCTGATTTTCATCTTTTCATGGATTTTAGTATAGCCATGCTTGGCTAGTTTTCTTTTGTAGTTAGGGCGAGGATGAACCCTATGCGAATTTAAAATATTTGGTTGGATTCTTTATTGATCTTTATTTTTCTTGATTGAATGAATTATCTTTGCTTAAAGCTTTCTTGAAGATTGATCACCTTTTAGATTGTTCATAGGTTGGTGTATGACAATAGAGATGTTGGTGCATTTAACTAGACCCGTTAATTCATCATAGAGTTGCATGACCTAGACATAGGCTTACGAGTTTATGCGATCTCATAATTTCGTTTAAAAATATGATCTTTCCAAACAATACTAAGACATTAGGTTGTTTTCAAAGATAACGGACAAAGGTAGCATCAAGACATTGGGACTTAGTCTAACTTTAGAGAATTGATCGTCAATCATGAGAATAATAATCAATTAGGGATTCAATTCAAATTATTAGAGGAACATAGGGGATTCTCATCCCTAGCTGCGTATTTCTTAATTACTCATCTTTTCTCTCAATTGTTCTTGAAGGTCTTAATTTTGGATTACTCATCTTTTCTCTCGCTTGTTCTTGAGATTCATATTTTGGATTCTTTATTTAATTCTTTAAATTCTGTTTGGTTACAACTCACCCCATATTACTCATTCATCCAACTAAAGCAAAAAATAGCAATTAGTGATTGGAGTACTATTCCTCGGGGACGATCTTTTTCTCACTACTTTATTACTTATAACGACCGGTGCACTTGCCAAGTCGCTATCAAGTTTTTGGCGCCGCCGTTGGAATAGTTTTATTTCAACACTAAGATTAGTTATTGAAACTCTAGATTGGATTTTTCTTTTTGTTATTTTACTCGTTTATGCGAGGTACCACCGACGTAAATTCGCTGCGGTTTGATCCTCGAAATCGAAAAGACAAAGAAGGAGAAACCGAAACTTGCTAAACAGAAAAAAGAAAGGTTGTTAGCTCTAGTACTCGCGATCGAACAAGTTATAATGGCGTAAGATGGTGAAGATCCTCCCCGTCCTCCTCCAAAAAGGACCATGGGCGACTACATGACACTTAATCCCGCCAAGAATGCAACTAGCATTGTCAAACCCGCCGTGAATGCGAATAATTTTGAAATCAAGCCATCCCTCATAAGCTTGGTTCAACAAAGTTCTTTTAGTGGGAGTGATTTAGAAGATCCTAATCAAGATATTGAGATTTTTCTCGCATTTGTGATACCATCAAGATGAATGGGGTTCCCGAAGATGCTCTTCGAGCGAGACCTGTTTCCTTTCTCTCTCGACGGGGAAAGCAAGAGCTTGGCTTCGTTCTTGTCCTACTTTGGAAGTCTCTCCACTTGGGACATTATCACTACAAAGTTCCTTGAAAAATTTTTCCCTTCTTCTAAGTATACAAAGCCGATGTCGATATTAGTTGCTTTACTCAAGGCAATGGGGAATCATTCTCGTGAAGCTTGGGAAAGGTTTAAGGAGTTGCTTAGGAAGTGTCCACAACATGAGCTGCAAGACTATGAACAAAGAGGATATTCTTCAATGGGATGCTTCCGTCTTCTAGGATGATGATTAACGCCGCAAAGAGGTGGTAAGTGAAAAACAAAACTCCGAGAAGAAGCATTGGAGTTGTTTGAGGCTATGGGGTCCCTTGAGAATGAAACTGTTACTCCACAACCAAAGAGGGGAGTTCTTCATCTAGACTCTTACAATACAATTTTGGCCCACAATGAGAACATTTCCCAACAAAACAAGGCGATCCAACAAAGAGCTTAGTCGCCATCACTAAACAAACTTTGCCTCTTCTCGTCTCATCCATCACTTCTCACCTCCTTTGCTTTGTGATTTTTGCAAAGGGGAACACGCTAATGGAGATTGTGAAGCCGGTAGTACTGCAGAAACAAAATGCTGAGGTTAATTACATGAGTAATCCTCCTAGGAATCAGCTTTAATCCGTATAGCAACACGTACAATCCCGGGCCGGAAATCTCACCCAAACTTTTCCTATAAACCCCAAGCAAAGACCTCGCGGCTTCCACCAAACCACCACCACCATTACCGATCCGGAAAAGGCTTTGACACGCTTAACCCATACCAAAGACCGAATACATACAAAGTTCAAGCTTTCCGGAATGAAACAAAGTCTTCTCTCAAAAATCGAGGCTTCAATCCGGAACTTGGAGAATCGATTGGGCGCTTATCAAAGCAAATAGCGAGAGGAGCCAAGGGTCCTTCCCTAGTGATACCGTGGTCAATCCAAAGGAGCATTGTAAGGCCATATCTACAAGGAGTGGTATAGTGATTCAGCCGGTTGAGAAATCTGTCCTGAAGGAAAAATCTGAAAAAGGGGTGGAAGAACATGAAAAGGGTTTAGAAAAAGAGGAGAAAAAGGTTGAGAATGATGATGTGCAGCAGTTCCAAAGGAGATAGCTACAAAGAAGTCTCCCACTCCTTCTTATGCAAAACCTCCTTACCCCCAAAGGTTAAAGCAAAGAGATTCGTGGGCAACAAGATGCCGGTTCTTAGATATTTTTAAGAAACCGTACATTAACATTCCTTTTGCGAAGCTCTTGAAAATATGCCTAATTATGCAAAATTCATGAAAGATTTGCTTTCCAAGAAGCATAAGTTGCAAGAGGCCGAACAAAGGGCATTGACTCAAGAAAGAATGTAGTGCCATTATTCAAACAAAGTTGCCACCAAAGCTTAAAGATCCGGGCAGCTTTTAGCATTCCTTGTGCAATAGGGAACGTCAATATGGGCGAGCACTTTGTGATCTCGGGAGCTAGTATAAATTTAATGCCCTTATCTGTTTCAAATCTCTCGGCATTAAAGAGTTGAAGCCTACTATGATGTCGTTATTTTCCATTGGTTCTCAATCTACCCTTTGCTTGGCGATAGGTCCATTAAGAAGCCGAAAGGTGTCATTGAGGATGTGCTTGTGAAAGTGGACAAATTCATCTTCCCTAGTGGATTTTGTGGTTCTTAACATGGAGGAAGATGCTGAACTTCCTTTGCTTTTGGGAAGACCTTTCTTGGCTACGCTAGAGCGGTAATTGATGTAGTCAAGACCCTTCTCGGGAAAATGGAGTTCCAAATGAATGATGAGAAAGTCACCTACAATGTGTTTCAATCCATGAAATACCCAAATGATAATAGTGACTCGCTTTCAAATTGATGTAGTTGATGAGGCCATTCATGAAGATCTTTTTCAAGAAGGTTCGGGAGTCTATGGAGGATGATCTTGCGCAATTGTTACAAGTGGAAGAAGAGGTTTCGCAGCATGAGAATTCTGATTTACAGTTGAGGAAGTCAAGAAGAAGGATTATGATGCGCCACCGTCCCTCCTAAGGTGGAACTAAAGGAGCTCCCTTCTAATCTAAAGTATGCTTTTCTAGGGACGAATGACACTTATCCCATTATTATTAGTGCTGAGTTGTCACCTACCGACGAAGAGAAGTTGATGAAAGTTTTGACTACCCACAAGACTGCAATAGGGTGGTCTATATCTGATTTAAAGGGGATTAGTCCTTCATTTTGCACTCATAAAATTCTTATGGAGGACGAAGTAAAACCAAGAAGGCAGCCCCGCAGGAGAGACTTAACCCGACTATGAAGGAAGTGGTGAGAAAGGAGGTGGTGAAACTATTAGATGCGGTATAATTTATCCTATCTCGATTCAAAGTGGGTTAGTCCAAGACATGTAGTACCGAAGAAGGGTGGAATCACCGTAGTGCGAATGAGAATAATGAATTGATACCCACTAGAACTATTACGGCCGGAGAATGTGTGTGGATTATAGGAGGTTGAATGATGCCACTCGCAAGGACCACTTTCCTTTGCCATTCATGGATCAGATGCTTGAGAGGCTTGCAGGTCACTCTTATTACTGTTTCTTAGATGACTATTCCGGTTACAATCAAATAGCAAATGCTCCAGAGGATCAAGAGAAGACAAATTTCACTTGTCCCTTTGGGATTTTTGCTTATAGACGGATGCCCTTTGGTCTTTGCAATGCCCCACTACTTTTCGAGGTGCATGTTGTCTATCTTCTCGACATGACCGAGAGATTTATTGAGGTATTTATGGATGATTTCTCTGTTTTTGGCACTTCGTATGATACTTGCTTGGCTAATTTGTCTTGTGTGCTCCAAAGATGTCAAGAGAGTAACTTGGTGCTTAATTGGGAAAAGTGCCACTTTATGGTGAAAGATGGGATAGTCTTGGGTCATAGAATATCCGATAAGGGGATAGAAGTGGATAGAGCCAAGATTATAATCATCAAAGACTTACCTCCTCCCACCAATGTGCGTAGCGTTCAGCGCTTTTCTTGGTCACGCAGTTTTTATCGGAGGTTTATCAAGGATTTTTCCAAGATAGCCAAACCACTTAGTCAGTTGTTGGTCAAAGATGAAGACTTTAACTTTAACAATAATTGTCTAGTGGCATTTAACTTGTTGAAGGAGAGATTGACCACTGCACCTATTCTGACGGCGCCTGATTGGGAGTTACCGTTTGAGCTGATGTGTGATGCCGTTGATTATGCTATAGGGCCGTGTTGGGGCAAAGGAAGAATAAGTTGTTGCATGTTATTTACTATGCGAGTAAAGTTCTGAATGAGGCACAACCGAACTATGCAACAACCGAGAAGGAGATGCTTGCAATTATTTATGCATTAGATAAATTTAGACAAGATTTGATTGGTTCCAAGGTGATTATTTTTACGGATCATGCTGCTCTAAAATATCTCTTGACTAAGCAAGACGCTAAGCCAAGGCTTCTCCGTTGGATGCTGCTATTCCAAGAGTTTGATATTAAAATCAAAGACAAGAAAGGGGTGGAGAATGTGGTAGCCGATCACTTATCTAGGATACAGGTTAAGGAGTTGCAGGATGATTCCGAGATAGAGATTCGTGATGAATTCCCAGATGAGTATGTCTTGGCAATCAGCAATGTACCTTGGTTCGCTGATATTGCTAATTATAAGGCAATTGGGATGATACCAGAGGGACTAACATGGCAGCAGAGGAAGAAGTTCATGCATGATGTTCGGCGGTATATCTGGGATGAGCCTTTCTTGTTTTTCAGGTGTGCAGATGGAGTGCTCCGGCGCTGTATCCCAGAAGAGGAAACTCATAAGGTCCTCTGGCATTGTCACGGTTCAGATTATGGTGGACATTTTGCTGGAGAACGCACGGCTGCTAAGGTATTACAAAGTGGTTTTTATTGGCCTACACTGTACAAAGATGCTAGGAAGTTTGTGGAGCGTTGTGATCGTTGCCAAAGAACTGGGAATATCTCTAGGAGACATGAGATGCCCCTTAACAACATTCTTATTATTGAGATATTTGATGTGTGGGGGATTGATTTTATGGGGCCATTCCCAAGTTCTTTTAACAACAAGTACATTCTTGTAGTCATGGACTATGTCTCAAAGTGGGTAGAGGCAATTGCTCTTCCCACTAATGAAGCTAAGGTGGTGGTATCTTTTCTTAAAAAGAATATATTCAACAGTTTGGGGTACCTAGGGCCATTATCGCTGACGGAGGAACTCACTTTTGTAATCGACAGTTTCAATCGCTGCTTAGCAAATATGGTGTCACTCATCGTGTCACTACTCCATATCACCCACAAACTAGTGGGCAAGTGGAGATGTCTAACAGGAATTGAAGCAAATTCGAGAAAACTGTTAGGAAGTCAAGGAAGGATTGGTCTAAGAAGCTTGATGATGCTTTGTGGGCGTACCGAACGGCATTCAAAACTCCTATTGGCATGTCACCGTTTCAGCTGCTATATGGTAAGTCTTGCCACCTTCCAAATGAGCTTGAGCATAAGGCACTTTGGGCAACTAAGCGCTGAATTTTGATGCTAAATCAAGCGATGAAAAGAGGTTACTTCAGTTGAATGAGCTTGATGAATTCAGAATTTTTGCATATGAGAGTGCTAGCCTCTATAAGGAAAGAACCAAGAGATGGCATGACAGAGGATTATTCCTAGAGAGTTTCATACGGGACAACAGTACTACTTTATAATTCTCGTTTGAAACTTTTTCCAGGGAAATTGAAGTCTAGATGGTCGACCTTTTGTAGTCAAAGAAGTCACACCTTTTGGTGCAATTGCCATTGCACCAATAGGTTCGATGAAGCTTTTAAGGTGAATGGGCGAGATTAAAGCCTTACCATGGTGGAGACATTGATAGAGGAAGAACCTCTCGTGGCATTGGAAGTTGAGAATTAAGGTGACATCCGTCGCTCGAGACGGTAAACAAGCGCCGATTGGGAGGCAACCCAATAAGTTTTCCTTGCAATTATTATTTTTTCTTTTTTCTTTCATTTTTTTTAGGCTTAAAGATGATCACTCCTCTTGTGGCTGCCAAGTCTTGCTTTGGGCACTCTTTCCTCTCTAAAATTTGAAACATCATGGATGGTACCGATGAAGCACTCCACATCGAGTTAGAGACCTAAAACCAGGGGAGTACTAGTTCTTTTCCCTCTTTATATTTTTGCAACATTGAGGACAATGTTTGATTTAAGTGTGGGGGAGGGATATAATTTCTTTGGTTATGCTTGTCCTTATGCAATTGAAAAGATTTTTTTGATATTTTTGCATTGTTTAGGATTGACCTTAATTTTGAGCTTTCCCCATCTTAGAGAATATGATCAAGTCAAAAAAAAAAAGTTCTAATTAAGCCTCTAAAGTATTGAAATTTTTTTCAATCTTGAGATTGACTATGAGAATAGAGATTAGTTTGTAATATGATCAATAAATTATTAGTTTATGAATACTTTGCTACATGATTTCTTTAGAAAATTAGAGGATGACCTTTGCTAGCTAAGTAAAAAGCGTTGTTTGGGGAAATGACTCGGTAGTAGTGTAAAAAAAAAAAAAAAAAAGAAGAAATTCACACACACACGTGCACACAACTCCAATGACTTCTCTAGATCTTACTTAGTAACCGGGGCACTTCATCACCAATGTTGGCACTCGCGTCAAACGGTAAAGTCAAATAGGGTTATGAGTTAGGCTAAAAGCCTCTTGAGGTGCCTCGTTGGAGTAACCGAGTAACCTACCGCATCACCCATGTGCGGGTCGCGTAAAAAGGGGACCTACAACGGCTCAAGGAAAAAAAAAAAGAGAAAACAAAAAAAAAAAAACAAAACAAAACAAAAAAAGGGGAAAAAAATTGAGTTACTTCCCGCTGAGGATCCTTATTAAATTAAATGAAAAGTTTGGTTTAGTGGGGGAATTTGAATTTTTCTGAAGAAATTGAGTAGTGTAATATTCTTTTACTAATCTTATTGTTGAACTTATTGCGTACCGATCTTTTGATTATGGGATGTTAAAAGATTGTTACAATTGTTTAAGACTATTGGCTTAGTAATCTATCCCTATAAGACATTAACTTAAAACAGATTTGATGATATGATCTAAGTGTGATGGTTTATTGCTTTCATTTAGGGATTTCATGAGCAATGTTCTTTTCAAATAATGAATTATCTTTCTTTTCCGCTTGAGGACAAGCAAATGTTGAAGTGTGGGGGAGTTTGATAAGTAGATATTTTATGGTTAAATAAGTATAGATTCTGAGATATATTTGATTGAATTTATTAATATTATACTTATTTAATTATCTTTTATATATTTATCAATCTTTTAATTAAATATAGGATAAAAGAATATTATAACAGAAAATCTATTGATATCCTATTTTGTTATGCATGAGATATTATGTGAGCTAAGAAGGGCAACAAATTAAATTAAAAAAAAGATGTAATATAATACATTATATTATATTATCTTGATCAAATGATGAGACATTGCTATTTGAAGGAAAAGATGATCTTTATAGCAATTGGAAGTAAAAACGTGGACCCACGCAAGGAAAAAATCAAAATTGTAGAATTTGTGATCGGAGGATATTTGCATCATATATCTCTTTGACAAAAAAAATAAAAATAAAAAGAAAGAAGATATTTAGATAAGAGATTGTGATCACATGGCAAAACGCACAAGCCCAAGTCACGCAACATCTAATATATGCCTACATAGGTGTGAGAGAGGAGCATCGAAAAAAAACACAATTCGAACGGAAGAGCAAGAACGCGGGCAATTCAACAAGGAGAAAAAGAACCATCGAGGAGACGACCACGACATCAAAGAGGAGCATTGAGACCGAGGGATTCTTTAAGAGTTTTTATTTCTCTTTTCTTTTCCTTCTGTCTTCTCGAATCTGATTTTCATCTTTTCATGGATTTTAGTATAGCCATGCTTGGCTAGTTTTCTTTTGTAGTTAGGGCGAGGATGAACCCTATGCGAATTTAAAATATTTGGTTGGATTCTTTATTGATCTTTATTTTTCTTGATTGAATGAATTATCTTTGCTTAAAGCTTTCTTGAAGATTGATCACCTTTTAGATTGTTCATAGGTTGGTGTATGACAATAGAGATGTTGGTGCATTTAACTAGACCCGTTAATTCATCATAGAGTTGCATGACCTAGACATAGGCTTACGAGTTTATGCGATCTCATAATTCTGGTTTAAAAATATGATCTTTCCAAACAATACTAAGACATTAGGTTGTTTTCAAAGATAACGGACAAAGGTAGCATCAAGACATTGGGACTTAGTCTAACTTTAGAGAATTGATCGTCAATCATGAGAATAATAATCAATTAGGGATTCAATTCAAATTATTAGAGGAACATAGGGGGATTCTCATCCCTAGCTGCGTATTTCTTAATTACTCATCTTTTCTCTCAATTGTTCTTGAAGGTCTTAATTTTGGATTACTCATCTTTTCTCTCAGTTGTTCTTGAGATTCATATTTTGGATTCTTTATTTAATTCTTTAAATTCTTTTGGTTACAACTTATTTACTCATTCATCCAACTAAAGCAAAAAATAGCGAATTAGTGATTGGAGTACTATTCCTCGTGGGAACTTTTTCTCACTACTTTATTACTTATATTACTTGCCGAAGTCGCTCATCCAACTGAGAAGGAGAAGCGAATGATCCTCGACAATCCAAGGGCTCGAGATTTGATGTGTTATCTAAGGACTTGGTCAGAAATGATGACGTGGTCAAAGGGAAAGATTCGGCGGAGACGGCGACTGCTGAGAAAACAGGACATACGGTGATTTTGGAGGAATCGAGGTGCGATTTGGTGGTCAGAAATACCAAAGGAAAGACTAGTGGAATGAAAAAAAAAAAAGCAAAGCAAAAGTAAACAATTATTAACGACAAGGAGGGGAGCGGGTTGGCGTGTGCGACGATCGAGAGAAAAGGAACTGAGAGAGGAGGAGGGAACAAAATTGTAGAGCCCAACAATTGAGAAGGTCAATATGGAGGAAGAAGGTACGGTGATGGCGTCAAAGGAGGTGTTGGAGAGTGTGGGACAACTGGCTGCAACGGATCTGAGGGAAATTAATCCCTCTTCGTCTCTGGACCCAATGGACGATTTGGGCTTGGAGGATCCAGGCCCGTCTTCTTCGCAGCTAGGTCTAACAGAGTTTAGCATTGCCAATGGGCTAGAGGGCGTTTTTGGGCCCAGCCGAATTCCTTAGACCCAGAATGTGATTTTGTGGCAGAAACCGTGGAGGAGCTGATGGGGGTGGATTGTGGGCCTTTAGTGCAGCGCCAATAATGGATTTTGGGCTTATTTGGTATGTTTTTTTCCTTGTTGGATTTTTATTTATGTTAATGGATAAAAATATTTTGTATTGGAATGTTCGGGGAAATGTAACGCCCCAAAATCCAACACCTAAAATCTTAGCCAAAACACTTGAAATATCTCCAACATAGATGATCAACATCCAAATCATAAAAATACATAACTGATTCAAAGCAAAATAAGTTTTTGAGTCAACATAAACTCTCAAAATATTTTATAATAAAATACGAAGCGGAAGTCTTAGAGTCATGGCAAATAAAACGACATAACATAAATTCTAGGAGCAAAACCGAGCCTTCATGGCTCACTCCATAGATTCCTTCCCTCGCTCCCTACTAGAACAATCACCTGAAAATTGTTAATATAGAGTGAGATTTGACAATCTCGCAACTACGAAAGTTTCTACCGTACACAAATTGCAAGTCACATGTGACAAAAGCGGAACGATTACATATATATTTGTATGTACCATAATTTCATACAACATTTCTTATCGTAATATCAATGTAAACCATACAATTATACAATATGCAATATGCAGCCTCCCTTATATCCCCGTCCATCCTCGACTGCTGACTAGAGCCATAGGCTAACACATAGTCCAATAGCAACTCATCCATTTGACTGGATGGTCCCAAGCTCACCAAAACTTAAGATATACCCGGCCAAAGGTATAGAGCTTAAGTATGGACTATGGCTCCCCTCCTTAAAACAACACAACTAAGGAGGTGTCACATGTCCCACAGCTCCAATGCTATCCCGCCAAAGGAAAACATGGGAGAAGGGGCCACGACAAGTGTCATCCACCGTGTGCGTAGTGATGACATACCACGTGGTAAAAGATCTCAACATACAAATCCCTCCTTACTCCAACCCATCACATATGCATCCGCCATGTCAAGCATATATTAAATTACCAATAATATAATTAAATGTCAAGGTACATTAAATCATGCTTCAATTCATATAAAATATCAATTTACAATACATACACATATACATAAATTCAGTCCTTTAATTTTTAAATAAAAGATGGTTACTCACAATCACATACAATTCACAAGTATATGGAAGAATATTCAGAGTTACCTGTTACTCCCTAGCTCACAAGTAAATCACATAAAGAGCTACTCCAAACCTCTCAATGAGAGTCTATAAAGTCACAACATAAATATCTATTAGTTTATTACTCGAATTATTCTAAAGTTGTTTTAAAGATACTCTTACATACTTAAAACTACCATCTAAAACTAGTATTCACTACACACAATAGCCCCCGTGAATTAAATTGTGTTTATCATGCAGGTACAGTATTATGTGGAAATATAAAATAGTTTATCGAAGGCCAAGGATTCAAAATTAATAGTCATATGTGTGTATTCACACACGCACAACAAAAGTTCAGGGATCATGGGAGTAATGTATATATTTATGTTTATACACACACATACAAGATAGGACGGTGGAAATAGTAGTGGGATTTTGGAAATTGAAATATTTATATCCATGAATAAAAATCCGAAACAAAGCACGTGATGTATGGAGATATTGTGGAAAAGAAAGGTAAAGTAAAAATCAAAAGAGAAGAAAAAGAAGGAAAAATTGAAGGAAAAATTGAAGGAAGGACCAGAGTTATAGGAATGGGATGAAAAGGAGATCATATAAAATAAAATATATGTATGCCCATGTAGAAGCTTGAGAACGCCCATCCAGGTATAAAGGTGAGGAATAAATGTTTGATGGGTTTGGATAGATTTAAATTCTTATATACACTAAAAATCTAGAGATTGGAATTGAAAGGGGGAAAGTGAATTTTAATATATGTGGGTCCGATACATCCACAAAGCAAAGGACAAAACAAGTCTTGGGAGAAAATAATATATATATGCACACAATGGATTTGATAGTATAGATATGGCTCGTGAGTAAAATCCACGAACCTAACAAGAACTTGGAGAAGATGTGGACAAGAATACTTAATTATTAGATAGCAACCTACGAGTTGACAAGACGTGCAACAGTTTTCAGCATTCAAGAAAAGAAAGATAAAAGGGCATAAAAATGTAGAGAAGAAGAAGAACACCTGCGCGTGCCCAAGGTCTCACAAAGGCGGCGCGTGAGTTGGAGGTGTGAGCGATAAAAAGGGTTTTATAGGAGTAGGGTTAGGGTTTGGCTCTTATTAAAATATTGTTATTTTGAATATAAAATAAAATATAATTATTTTATTTCGATCTCTTTCTTTTTATTTAGATATAGATCAGATTATTTCATAAAGATATTTCTTCTACATATTTTCTTCTCCTTATTATTCTCATCAATATCATTTATCATTGTTAATTAATCAACTTAAGAATTGACAATATATTTATTTAATTATTATTATTATTTTCAACTCTTAATTTTATACTTCTAAATTTTTCTCTAAACCCATATTACTTAATAAACCATATCCTAATAGCACTTAATTACTATTAAAAAATTGGGATGTTGCACTTGTGGCCCCCAATTTTTTGCAATAGCTTCGTTTAACGTGCTCCCAGAAACGCCCTGCATTGGTCTTTTTGGTTGAAACCAAATGTGAGGATGTTGATCGACTGAGATGTGTTAGCAAGTGGGGTTTTACCTGTGTGTCGAGTGTGGGTAGGTCCAGAGGCATTTTAGCTGCTTGGAAATTTGATCAGGTAAATGTGGTGGTCCTTAGATTGGAGAGACAGCTGGTACATCTCTAGTGTACGCCCCCAGCTGGTAATCCATTCTTCATTACGGCTGTTTATGCGTTGCCGGAAAATGAGCATAAGTAGCGGCTATGGTCTGAGCTGAAGGATATTGCTTCACTGACGGTGGATCCTTGGGCGGTCCTTGGTGACTTCAATGATATAGCTTCCCTATCGGAGAGAATAGGCGGTCTCGGTTTTCAGGCGGCAAGAAGTGCCATCTTCATGGATCGTATGCAGGACTGTAATTTAATTGATTTGGGTGCGATTGGCCCTAAGTTCACTTGGAAAGGCCCTAAAATAAGGGGTGGATGAAGATTATATGAGAGGCTTGGTAGAGTGATTGCTAATGAAGCTTTTGTTTCGGTCTTCACTGAATGCTCTATCCAGGTGATGACTCGCACCCGTTTCTCCGTTTCTCGGATCATAATCCGCTTTGTTTGAGATGTGTGGATTCCAATGCCTCCCATAATCTGGTACGTCCATTTCGGTTTGAGGCAATGTCGATTTGCCATGGTAGTTATTCTGATTTTTTGACCAAGTCCTGGTATTTTGATGGGGACATTAACCATTCACTTGGTAATCTTCAACCCCTCCTCGAGTGTGGAACAAGGAGGTATTCGGCATAATTGAACATAAGAAACATGTGATTATGAATAAGCTCAATGGTATACAGAGAGCAAAGGGTTACCCGAATTCTGAATTTCTTTGTAATTTGGAGTTGGAATTGCAAGAGGAGCTGGAGAGACTCTGCAAGTTAGAGGAAATCAAATGGTTCCAAAAGTCTAGAAGTGAGTGGATCACTAAGGATGATAGAAATACAAGGTTCTATCACTTGAAAGCCAAAATGCATAGTAGGAGGAATCGAATTGTGATGTTAAAAGACAACCATGGAAATTGGGTGGATGATGAAGACGAGCTCAAGCTACTTGTTACTAGCCACTTTAAAGACATCTACTGCGCGAACCTCAAAAGGTCCATGATTTGGTTACTAGAGTTGGGTTCCCTCTCCTTGATTCTTAGATTTTATCAAGCCTCTCCATTGTGCTCGGAATTGAGGAGATTCGGGTAGCTTTGTTCTCTTTGGGGAGTTATAAGGCACCGGGTATTGATGGGTTCCCGCCTTTGTTCTATAAATCTAATTGGAACACTGTGGGGCCGGCTTTATGTGACTTTGTTAAAAAAGCTTTTAAGAGAGAAGTTTCTTTATCTAAGGCTAATGAGACTATTATTTCTTTGATCCCAAAGAGAGATAATATTGAATTGGTGTCTCATTTTAGGCCCATTTCTCTATGTACGGTGCATTACAAAAGCATCACCAAATTGATAGCCATGAGGTTAAGGGAAGTGATGAAGGACTTAGTTTCCCCTTTCCAATCGAGCTTCATTAAAGGGAGATGCATCCAAGACAACATCATTGTGGAGCAAGAGATTCTTCATATTATGGGCAAGAACAGGAGCAAGAAAGGACTAATGGCATTCAAGATTGATCTTGATAAGGCATATGATAGAGTCAATTGGACCTTCCTGAAACAAGTATTATTAGATGTAGGTCTTGATATAGATTTTGCTGATTTCATCATGGATTGTGTGACCTCTGTCTCGTACAATGTGCTTTGGAATGGGTCCAAAACTGAGTTCTTTAATCCTAAGAGGGGCATCAGGCAAGAAGATCCTCTTTCTCCTCTTTTATTTGTTCTATGTATGGATAGATTATCTCATTTAATCTGTGATGCTGTTGCGGATGGTAGATGGAAATCTATATTTGTGTCCAGGAATGGTCCGAGTGTATCCCATTTAATGTTTGCAGATGATTTGCTTTTGTTTGGAGTCGCTTCTGAGGCTCAGGCAACTTGCATGATGAATTGTGTTGAGGATTTTATGAAGGCTTCTGGAGGAAGAGTTAACATTGCCAAGTCCTCAATGTTCTTCTCTCCTAGAGTGCCGCTGCATACTAAATTGCAAATCAAGGCAATGACACATATGCATATTTCTAGCAAGATCAGAAGATATCTTGGCTTTCCCCTATCCCAAATAGAACACCTAAGGAGAAGTTTCATTATGTGATTGAACGGGTTAAGGCTAAGCTCAGTATTTGGAAGGCTAATAGTCTTTCTATGGATGGAAGAATTACTCTTGCTAAGTCTGTGTTGAGCACTATTCCTCTATACCCCATGTTGGTTGCTAGGCTTCCGGCAAGTGTTTGCCAAGAAGTTGAACAATTGTAAAGAGACTTTATATGGGGCCATGACAGAACTAGTAGGAGATTCCATTCTATTGGTACGGATCAGTTAACGAAACCAACAGAATATGGTGGATTGGGGCTAAGAAGACTTAGTTCAGTCAATAAGGCTTGTGGAACGAAGTTGGCCTGGCGCCTTTTTAATCGAGATAAAGGTCTATAGGCTGACATTCTTTTCAAGCGATACATGGTACGAGATGAAGAATCCCTCCTGTCCTATAGATCTGGGGATTCTAGATTATGGAAGTTTATATGTGACCATAGAGAAGTGGTGGACCAGGGTTCAAAGTGGCAAGTGAGAAACGGGTTGGTAATAAATTTCTTCAATGATTGTTGGATTGGAGTTGGCATTCGACTCCTTGATTATTGCTTTCGTCCGTTATCTAGGAGGAGGATAACTCAGTGGTTGCAGATTGGGTGGTGGGGGGAATTTGGGATACCCACAAATTATCCTATATCCTTAATTTTGATGGCCTGAGTAGAGTAGCGGCAGTCTTGCCTCCAAAAGCCGGTGTCGAGTTTGATTGTTTGGTTTGGGGTGTCTCGGGGGATGGGCAGTTCTCCATTAAGAGTGCTTACTCCATTATTGAGCCCAACCCGTCATCCCTTCGTGACAAACTTTACAGGGATGTTTGGAAATGGGGAGGAGTGGAGAAAATCAAGATCTTCATGTGGAAAGTCTCTGTAAACAAATTACCAACCAATTTATGGAGAAGTACTTGGCTCCAGACCTCGGCTTTATGTGGGATGTGTAATGTTGAGGTTGAGGATGTCCTTCACATTTTGCGTGGCTGTGGATACGCTAGAAATATGTGGTTGGCTTTGATCAAGCCAAGGTATGTGAATTCCTTTTTCTCTTTAGATTTGAGGAAATGGTTGGGCTTTAATCTCAACAATTAGGTCGGCCGAAAAGGGGATGGCTATTGGAGTTTATTTTTTGGTGTTGCTATATGGAAGCTTTGGGGGTGGAGGAACAATTGTATTTTTTATTGTAATTTTGTTAAGCCTGGCGACCCGGGTTTGGTGATTTCTTCGCTATGGACGAGATTTGCTTGTCTTGCTGATGGTAAAACTAGACCGGAACACCAAACAAATGACATAATGTTGAGATGGGAAAAAACGCCCCAGGGTTGGTTAAAATTGAATGAAGATGGGGCAAGCTCTTTGCAGTCATCTAAAGCCGGTTGCGGTGGCGTTTTTCATGACCATTTGGGGAACTGGGTTGTGGGGTTCTCTAGACTGATTGGAGACTACCAGGCCAATACTGCCGAAGAATGGGCGGTGGTTGAAGGGATGCAATTGGCTTAGGATTTGGGTTTCAAGAACATCATTTTAGAATCCAATGCTGATAATGTTATTAATATGATTTTAGACCTTGCTTGTAATTCCTGTAGCAATTTGGTTTTAAAAGCTAGGGAGATGATGTCTCTAGATTAGCAGGTTGATATGAGGGTTATTCCCCTGGGAGTGCAATAGTGTAGCAGATGCTTTAGCCAAGAGGGACATTTCTCAGTCCGATATTCTTGGTGAGTGTCCTAGGTTTCTACGGTCTTTTGTTGATCGTGAGGGTATGGGATTCAATTCCCCCATTGTGTAATTTATCTCTTTGTAATGTAGGCTCCTAGCCATCTTTCATAGCACAAAAAAAAAAAAAAAAAAAAAAAAAAAAAAAAAAAAGTTGCCCTCGTTATAAAACTAATATAATATATAGTTTAATTTATTTATTAGATCAGTAATAGATGTAATATTATATAAATCAGCCCAACCAGCTTCGCCCATGTTATATAAATAATAGATAGATATTATACTATTTAATTATTGAATTAAATATGTGAGTTCAACAAACTATTTATTGTCCATTTAATTTTTTTAAAAAAGATCACATATTACACCCACGGTGTCTCGTTTAATCTAAATTTGAAGAGAGAATGCCAAAAGAATTATGAAGAGAATATACGTGCATTAGGAAAAAATATACCAATTGCTTTATTTAATCCGAGATATTTGGATTGTTTACAGTAATTAAATGATATCGGACTCTTAATAACTTTTCAATTACAGGCCTTTTTTCCCTGAGGACATTTGTATATACGTTTTTTTTTTTTTTTTTTTTTTATATCAAAAAACAAAAAAATGATATCGGACTCTTGATAACTTTTCAATTACAGGCCTTTTTTCCCTGAGGACATTTGTATATACGTATTTTAAAAAATCACCCTGGAAGATAGCCTCCAAAGGTCAATGTGGTCCATCTATTATGTAAAGCCCTTTTTCGGTGATAATATGTACAGGTTTAAAAATATTCTTGCTTTCGTGAGGAAAGGAAAAGGATATACTTGCTCCGTTTTATCTCTCAAAGCTGGGGAGTATTTTCATAATTTCATCACAATTTCCGTACAAAGACCTCTTATTTTCTCTCCAATGAGGATGATTAACCAATTAATATGAATGAAGGGAAAAATATGCATGCGTACATGTAAAATCGTTTGGCTAATCACCTTATTTTACCCCTGCGAATAATTTAACTCATTTCAGACTCCACAACACAATTATAATCGTTAGGAGCCCAAAACAAGGTATACATTATTGCCCTGATTCATGAACTCCCGATGAACACAATGCAGAACCGTAACATATGATTTTCCAACCTTAGCTCTTCCTTTGTGTGTCCAGCGTTTCAAGTTGTCTGTTTAATAATGACTTTCCAACAACAAAATGGGTTCTTTAGGACCCAAGAGAAATAAAAGCATACAGTGAGCATTATCAAATTCCGGTTTTAAGTTAATGGCCATCAGAAGGACAAAATTACATGCATAGAGCGGATCGAGGACACTCAACACCAAAACTAAATAATACACTCTGCATCTGACTACCCTCTTTTCAAACGACAAAAATATCTGATAGGAGGTTCAATAAGATTTTCTGCAGAGAACCAAATATATATTACTGCCAATTATTCATAGCAATGCTGCTAACAATTTCATTTTTTTATCAACCGCTGCTTTTAGAAAAGCTTTCCTGCAGGAACAATAGCAAGGTGGACACAGGAAAATTCTCAACAGCCCAGCAGAGGCAAAATATACCTCACGCAAAATCTGACTGGCTCTTGGATTAAGCTTCAGCTCCTGGCTCCTTTATTTGGATTGATGTCTTCGATAAACTTGCTTCCAATTCATTCAATTCATCCATGTCTAGCTCGTCGTCATCGTCTACATCAATCGCTTCACCATTAGCTTCTTCAGCATCAGCATTAGTTGCTGTTGAGGAGCTTGGACCATCACCAGCATCGCCATTTGCCTGTGGCTGAACAACACAACGGAATACACGGTCAATTCAAGAAACATGCACTTAATGCCTAAAGAACTCAAATTAATCAGACATTTAATATATAAGGCAGGGTAAGAAATGCTGGGAGAGTGAGAAGGACCAACTAAATCTGGAAGTCATTACTTTCACCAGAAAGTATATAAGAAGCCCTTGTATGAGCACACCAAATTAACACACTATCATCCTGTCACCTTTATAACAACCAATGCCTAGTATAGATTTTTCCCCTTGAAATTTGATTTGACAAGGCAATTACTCAAAAGTCCAAGCAAACTAAATGCAAGCATTACAACCATTTGTTCAAGAACCTTGATCATTTCTATTCTACGGATCTGATTATATACAGGTATCTCACGTAAACACTTTTTGAAAGCACAAGATAGTAGCCGAACAACAGATGAAACTACTGGTCTTTCAAAATACTATGGCAATGAAAATCTAACAAAATTATAATACATATTCACTTCTAAGTAATGAAGAGCTAACATAAAAACTTCCAAAACAACCTGCCAAGATGTGTCTAAACCGTAGATAAAGAAATTAACAAATCAACAAAAATAAATAGCATCAAATTCCAAAATCCCATTAGCTCTCGCTCACCCCATTCAAAAAATTTGTAGCCCAGATGGAGTTTGACCAAAGATTAACTAAAAAACAATAAAGAGCTTTATTCCACTTATTGGGGATTGCGGATTGGACTATTTAAAAGATTAAAAAACAGTATTAAAAAAATAAAATAAAAAAAATCCCCAATTGTACATCCAATATAATAGATATCGCCTCACATATCAAAGGCGTAAGAAGCATCAATCCACGTTTGCGCATTAATCAGTCCATGTTTCCACGTTCTTGTACTTGAATTAATCAATTGCTGATTTATTTTATTATTTAATGTTTGAGAGTCTGTTGTTAAGTCATTTTCTATTGTTATGCGCTTAATTTCCCGAGAATGTAGGGAGAGTCAGTTATTTTAATTGTAATTTGCTTTCTATAAATATCTTAGTTATTTCCAAAACTAGGATATCAATTAATAAACATTATTCCAGAAATTGGAGATTCTCTTGGGCTTCTTATTCTTTTATAGTGAGATTCTTACGGTAAGAGGAGTAGGAGAGAGTTACTTTACTGTCTATTTTATTTACCTCCGAATATATTCTCATTCTCAGTTCTCATCACAATAATTATTTAATTGATGGGAATATGGGACAACCAACCCCTCAACAACCCCCCGGTTTCCCTCATGTAAGCCATCCCATCAATCCCTAGAGAAATCCTATAAACTTGTAACACATGCTATTGTGTTAGTGCTACAAATGAAGAAGTTAAATATCAAATATCATAAGTATCACAAAGGCTGCATCCCCTTTTCCATGAAAAATGCAAATGAAATATACACAAACACAAAGAAAACTAACCTTCTGCTCATTAACATTAGATTCTGACTCTCTTTGATACTTGTCATATGCGTCAATATCATCCACAAAAAAGCTAGCATTGGACAAAAATAGCTCGCGACCACTGCAAAAGAAAGTTGAAATAACATAGCATGATTAGCAAAAGAAGAAAACAAGTTAAAGCCCCCGTTAGCTTTCACAAATGGCTTTAAGGAGGAGCATCGATTTGAATAGAAGGGTGCATATATACATAATTCAAGGGAGTGAAGAGAGGATACGCACCTCATGCGATCATTCTTAGCTCTCTCTGCCTGTTGTTCAGCCAAATTGGCATCTCTTTCTACAATCTTCTTCTTCTTCCATTGCATGAACAACTCAGGAGTCATAGGCGTAGTTGTTTTCAATTTGGAGCGCTAAAGCAATACAGTAATATGTTAGATAACCAGCACAATCACAAATGACAAAACCTACCATAGAAAACCTTTTCTTACCTGATCTTCAATCTCCTCCTCAATTGGCATCTTGTCAGCTTCTTCCTCCAACAGGGCCTTCATTTGAGATTTTAAAACATATCCAGGGGGAAGGGCATGTCTATAGTGGCAATTCTTGCCACCATTAGGGCAGACCCAAAACCAGCCATATTGCTTCTTCTCCACTGCATCCAAAAAATGTTTACAGACCTGAACATATACACAAATGACAACAGGCGTTGCATGTCAAATGGCAAATATGATATGAGAAAAATGACTTCCATCCAGCACATGCAACATGACACTTATGGTATGTTAGGTTGGAGGGATTTGGCTCCCCTCCCCTCATTAGGTTAAAAAAACGGAGGGGAGGATAAATTTTAATGAATTTTCTTCCTCCCTTCCGAAACTGAGGAGATTAGGAGAGGAAGGTTGCAACTAAATTTCACTATGATTAAATTAAGCTCCCTAATTTATGAATTTCCATGATTGGTATCATCCTAACTTCAAAAACATTCACAAGTTCAGTTCAGTTCTGCTTCTTCCTCCATCTCACCAACCATGCCTTCAAACAAGCCATTCTGTTTTTACAAAACAAGAAAAATTATAACCTCCCCCTCCCCTCCCCATTCATTTAAACCTCTCCACTCAATTGAACAAAACATTATGTTAATGCGCCAAAACCAAACTGACACTGAAAAGTGATGACTCAAACAATCGTGACAGTGACAGTTCAGACGAAACATCACAAAACTTACTATGTCAGTTGGTTTATTCTGTTGATACTCGTTTTTCTTGGACTCCACCACCTTCTCCAAGGTCTCTTGATCCCAATCCTCCATCGTTTCTAACATAACAAGCATGTAAATGAGTTAAAATTGTAACTTTTCGGTATCAGAAGTTCAAAACAACAGACACACTCCATACTATCGCTACAGAAGTTCGATGCAAAATACCCTCATCGCGCTTGTCACTGTAAATGTCAATCTTTTCCCCTTTCCTCTGAACATTCAAATCATGGGAGAACTTGCATTTAAAGCCCTTGGTACACTGTCCTGCTTTAAAAAACTCACATACTATGGACTTGGGATCAACACCTGGTCCAATCCTCTCATTAGTTTCCATAAAACTAAGTAAATCTATTCAGGGGAAAAGAAGTCTAAAAATATAAGGGAAAACAACTTGAAGATTCTTACCAACTGGCACTTTAGGCTGGGTAACAGCGATTTTGAACAATTCGTTTAGCTCCTTCTCCTTGGCCTTGTCCTCCTCCTTCTTTTTCTGTTAATATCATCACACAGTCAGTCCAAAAAGAGTAGAAACATGCCGCATTAATTTTGGAGCTTATACAACACTCCACAACCCAACTGAAGAAGTCGAAGGTGCATGCAATTGATTAGCGATTGTAAATATTAAATGAACACATGGCAAAGGAAATTATTGAGGAAAACAATTTGACAAGACGCGGTATCGGAACCTTGGCAGCGGTTTTGGTAGGATCAGACTTCGGCTGCACGGACTGCTTGAGATTCTGAACGTATTTCTGGACATTTTTGCTCTTGTTCTTGTTTTTCAGACCAAAGGTTTTATCCTCTACGACCTTCTGCTTCTTTGCTAAATCAACTTTCGATTGCTGCTTAGGCGGCATCTCTGATCCGCATTCGAAAAAGAATATTCAATCTTCCAGATATAGGGATGATTAATATGTACAAAATCTGGTTGTAACAATTACAACGGAGTAGGCTTTATCAGATGAGCTGGTGTTATAACACCGGGAAGAGGATGTCAGGTTAGGGTTTGGTCCCTTGAGAGAGCGGACGAGTTCGAGAAGCTTACGAAAAGTCGGAATTCCCGATGTACCCCTAAAGTCTGTGTACCTGTCTGCCTACTGTTGCGTTAGCCGAATGGGCCAGGGACACTCTTTTATAAACTTCCACTATACCTAGTCCAAATGGGCCTAACTTGATAAAAGATGCGATTTGTTCAACTTTTTTAATGTTTTATTTTTAATTGAAACTTGTTTTTATTATTTTTGAAAATATATGTACAAAAGTTATTGTGTATTTACAAATTTTTTGTTTTATATTCCTTTTATTTTGTAACATATTTAATGATCTAAATCCGCCCAGGGTTCCATTAAAAAAATGCTGAGATTAAAAATTTAAAGTTTCGCAAAACATTATTAAATATTTTGTATTTAAAAGAGTTAAGCTTATGCTGAAACAGAATTATTGTGTATTTGATCAATATTGTGGGAAATGGAAGGTGACGAAAAATACATGGCAACGATGTACTGATTGTGCTATAGCCTTCGGTAATTTTTTTTTTTTAAAAATCAAGGGACGATACCCTTTGGTAATGGAACGCAGTTTTCAGTTATAAAAAGAAAGAAAGAATTAAGATTAGAATGTAAAAACTACTCTATAAAAAGATCAAATTAAAAACTTAGCTAAGTTGGTAGAAAAAATTAAAATCTTATATAGAGTTCGAGAATAAAATATGTATACTTTTCTCTTATGATAATTGGGATAGGATATTGTCACTATCAATTTTATGTCACTAGTCACTACTACTTTTTCCCTATCAGATCAGAATCTTATCTATCTTTATCATTTCTTTTTCTATTGAAATTCTCATTTAACGGTGAAAAAGTGATAGTAACATAAAATTGGTAGTGACAATATCCTATCTCATGATAATTATAACTGATGAAGTGGATCAGGCCCAAAGGAAATTGAATCGCCTCGTGTATTATTGATCCATTGAAAATCTAATACAACATGTCTTTGTACACTTATATATATATAGGCAACAAAATCCCTAAACAAATAATAATAAAATAATCACTATATTCCTACACTCCCCCTCAAGTTGGGAACTCTATATTCACAAGTGCCCAACTTGCCAAGAATGTAAATATGTTGTGGCCCTCCTAAGGCTTTTGTTAAAACATCGCTATTTGTTCTTGAACGTACATGCTCAAAAGCAATCATGCCAATAACAATTTTTCCCTAACAAAATGGCAATCTATATCAATGTGTTTTGTACGTGCATGGAAAACTGGGTTTGTTGCTATATGAATGGCTGATCTACTATCAATAGACCTTTATTGGCTCAACATCTCGGCACATGCAACTCTTTAAGCAACCCTAATCCAAGTCGACTCATTGTCGCCATTCACAATGCTCTATACTCGGCTTTAGTGAAGATACTAAACATGGTTTGCTTCTTTGATTTCCAAAGCATATCAAGCTCCCCCCATCTTCACGAAAGCTCGTTACTGCGAGCGCCTTGTATCAAGACAAGCACCATGATCTGAATCACGAAGCACTCAACCTTCAAGGTGCTTTCTGATGAAATGTAGACTCCTCGACCTGGAAGTCCTTTAAGTACTTGACCAACCTCAATGCAGCTTTCAAATGGGACTCTTTCGGCTCTTGCATGAACTGACTCAACGTTTGCACAGTAAAAGAAATATCAGGTCTAGTCAATGTCAAGTATAGCAACTTACCAACAAGCCTTCTATACATCCCAAAGATCATCCACAATGGGATCCTTCTCAATTGGTGCGGCCCAACTTGAGGTTAGTCTCCATAGGTGTCATCACAACCTCGATTCATCTAGACTGTTTGATCAATCAATTACGTAGCATATTTTCGTTGATTAAGAAGTATACCATGCTTGGATCTCAAAACTTCCAAACCAAGAAAGTATTTCAAGGTACCCAAATCTTTGATTTTAAATTGGCTATGAAGAAAAGCTTTGACCTCATTGATAGCTTTCAAACTACTCCCTGTAATCATTAAATCATCCACATAAGGTGTAAGATATTCAAGAACTTTAGAGGGAGTTCTATTAATCAAATATGCAGCAGCTCTAATCCCTTCTCCCCAAAACTTAATAGGCAAATTAGATTGAAACATGATGCTTCTAGCAACATTTAAGAGATGCCTATGTTTTCTTTCAACAATTCCATTTTGTTGGGGAGTAAAAGGACAATAAGTTTGATGAATAATACCATTTTGATCAAGATATTGTCTTACCTTATGATTTACGAACTCCTTACCATTATCAGTTCTCAAGGTCTTGATTGTGACAAAAAAATGATTAGCAACGTAAGAAATAAATGTTTTCAGCAATTTAGGAACCTCTGATTTATAATGCATTAAGAAAACCCGTGTAGAACGAGAAAAATCATCTACTAAGGTAAGGAAATATCTATATCCTTGGTGTGTGGGGGTTACGTAGGGTCCCCACACATCTCGCATGAGCAATTCAAAACAATAATGGGGCTTGGAGGAGCTAGACTTAAAAGGCAATCGAGATTGTTTTCCTTGAATACAAATTTCACATTTATTATCACTGAAGGTACAATCACTAATTCTCAAAAGATTCAAATGTTTCAAAACATTCATAAGGGCATGACCAAGTCTACAGTGCCATAAAGAATCCTTCTTAGTGTCTACAAAACTTTGTCTATCAGTAGTATTGACATATTTCGGTTTACTGTCCTTTTTCAGAAAATATAGTCCTCTAGTAAGTTTACCAATCCCTTTGATCATCCCATTGGACATGTCCCGCATCACACATATATTAGGAAAAAGGAAACCACATACATACTTGTCTAGGGCAAGTTTAGCAATTGAGATCAAATTATAACAAAATTCCTTGGCATACAAAACATTTCTCAAGTGTATAGAATTAGTGATTTTAACCTCTCCAATATGAGTTATACGAATTCGCTCCCCACTAGGAACTTTTACCCACTTTGGTGTGCCTAAATATGGTTTATATTTGTCCAGATATGTTAAACTACTAACAATATGACAACTTGCTCCAGAGTCTAAAATCCATTCAGATTTAGAATTAAGATATAAACCTGGAGTGGCCGCTTGGACGCTCACAGCATGTTCATTTGGGTCAGAATCCCGTTTAAGCAACTCTAGAATCTGCTTGTATTGGGGGTGGAGTGAAGAAATGTCCACAGGAATCACGAGCATCTTGCTCTCCTCCTACCTTAGCAAACTGATTCATGAACTGTGGGATTAGCTTGATCTTCTTTCTCTTTATTGAATTGAAAAGACTGAAATCCTGGTGGAAATCCAACAAGTCTGTAGCATGTCTCCTTTTGATGGCCAGGTTTTCCGCAATGGCTACATGGTGGTTGGGAACGACCTCTACCTCGTCCCTTACAACTACCACGACCACGACCTCCTCGTGTCGTATTAGAGATCATAATTGCTCCATCGGAAAGGTTGCCTTGGACACCATAAGAAAGGGTTCGCTTTGAGTTTCTTCCGAACAATCATTGAGTAAGCTTGGTTGGAAGAAGGCGGCGGATTCATCGATAATATTTGGCTCCGAACCTGATGGAATTCCTCATTTAAACCTATGAGGAATTGAAACAACCGTTGCTCATGAACAATTTTGGCATAATCCTTTGAAGAGCTACATTGACAATTAGGAATAGGCACTAGTGAAGCATGCTCATCCCAAAGTTCCTTGAGCTTGGTATAATAGCCAGAGACACTAAGAGTCCCTTGTGTGAGTGAGCTAATAAACCGATAGAGAGAAAATGTCTTAGCACCATCAACCACATCAAAACGTTCGCCTAAATCGGTCCAGGACAAGGGAAGCACTGGGAAAATACCAATCCACTAGCAATATCTTTGTCCACAAAGTTAATAAGCCATGACAACAACACTATTACATCTCGTCCCACACGATTGCGGTGGGCCGGATCTGCGATCGTCACGGTGACATGTTCCATCTACGAAACCTAGTTTGTTCTTGGCATGAAGAGCTAATTTCATAGCCCTACTCCAAACAAACGTAGTTACGTGAACCAACAAGAACCCGAGATACCAATGTCACAAAGAAGAGTATCACCGGGATGTAAGTAGAGTGGATGTTGGAAGTTAATACTCGGGAACCCTCTTCTACCATGAGAGAAACCAATGAAGACGAGTAGCAAAAAAGAAAAATATAGAGAGAAATAGCGCACGCCGGTACCACGACAAAGGCCCTATGGCGGCGGAAGAATCATCGCTCCCCACAAATCTCACAACCAGATTTCCAAAAAAAAATATACGGGGAAAGACGAACATGAACGAAAATCTTGAAAATCTCGGCAAGACGAACAAGAATCTTGCACTTGTCACCTAGGACTAAAGAAGCATACCGTAAGCCCTAACGTCAATTGATTTCACAAAGAACAACCGGATCGACAAAGGAAGGGGCTATACACGACGGCGATCGGAAAACTAATGCCGGAAGACAAACGAGAGGGCGAGGAGCAACCTTTAACGCCGGTGATATGCTAACGGATTTCACGACCGAGGAGCTTTCAACTCCGATGGATCGCCGAATTGCAAGAAGGAGGCGAGGACGCGACGTTGCAACTCGCTCTCCCAAAAGAAAACGTGAAACAAGAAAGCGGCAACAAGGATCAGCGGCGGAAAGGAGTACCGTCGGAATTGGGTCCTTCAAAGAACGGAATCGCGAGAACTAAGAGCAAGAACAAGCAAAAAAAAAATCGAGGGCACGTGCGGGCAATTGGCATGACCTGGAGATGCTCTCTACTCTACGCAAGTATGGGCCAATGGGTAATGCAATCTTGAATTATGGGCCATGGAAGCTCAATTCTTGGATCCCCGAATTGTTGAACGGTGGTGGTTTGGGGTGTAAACAACCACTGGCTCTGATGCCATGATGAAGTGGATCAGGCCCAAAGGAAATTGAATCGTCGTGTATTATTGATCCACTGAAAGTCTAATACAACATGTCTTTGTACACTTATATATATAGGCAACAAAATCCCTAAACAAATAATAATAAAATAATCACTATATTCCTACAATAACCCTTCCCATTTGCCGCCCATTTGTAACAAAAAAAAATATATTTGTACCTGTGATCTTTTATAAAATACCGATTACAAATTAACATTCTGTTTACCCCCTATAAATCACTTTTACACAAGAATGTCTTAATTGCAATAGAAGTCACTTAGTTAAGTAAGGATTGTCACACTTCTCTAGATTAAGTGTCTATTTGAATCCTTTTTTTAGTTTATTTTCTCCTACAAACAGAAGTTAGGCCAAATAGGTTATTATAAAAACTCTTATAATAAAAGAGAGCTTCTTTTTATCATGAAGAAAAAGGCATAAACCAAAACCTCTTATTAGCTTGTTTTGCACTGAACAAAAAATAAATAAAAGCCAAACGCCGGTGAAGCTCAATCCGCTCCTACTATCGATCTGCGACGGCTGAACGGCGCTATGGCAAAGGTGGAACGCCGGTTGAAGCTCGATCTACTCCTACTATTGAGGTGAGAGAACTAACTTCCACCGCGTTCTAGTCTAAGACTTGCGACGTGTCCTGGTCTCCAAGTAGCAACGGAGGACGGCGACGGCGAACAAGCATGACTGTTTCTCTTGAACAGTCGACGGTAATGAATAGCTGACCGATGAAGAGCTATGCGCCTCTAGTTTTTCTCATAAATTAAGGATGATGTGATGGCGGCAGTGAGCTTCACCTAAAAATAGTGCCTGAAACTAGGAATATGACTCCAACGAAAGTGAAGCATCTGGATTTTCTGAAACAAGGAATGTCTCAGGAAAGGAAGAAGAAGGTAAGTCAAAAGTGAAGCTCTCACTGTTCATATGACGAGAGCTTTTAAGTATTTTTAAGCTAAAAGATTTATATAATTATCACAAAGCTTTTAGTTTTTTTTAAAAAAAAATTTCCAAACAGGCTCTAGGAGTTGCCCCTCTTGCTAATTTATTTATAGTTACTTTGCGTATCACATAGCAGCTTTGTCTTTTAATTCTTTTGATAAAAAAAAAATGCTTAAATGTGTCTTTTTTTATTTTTCCTATAACTTAAAACTTAATTTAATATAGGTAAAATTGAAAAAAGTAATTTAAAATATATTTAATGAATTAGCTATTACTCCCTCTGATCTTTATTATAAGCCACCAACTAATAATTCTCACAAACCAATAAAAACAGTTAAAGTCAATAAAGTTAGCCTACAATTTAAGTAACTTCCAATATTACCCCTACTAATTACACTAAACTCTAATATCATATTAATTATCACTCTTACTACTACCTTATTTATTAGAGGTATACATAGAAAAGAATAATTAATGCTCTTTGGGAACAATCAATGCCTTATAAAAAGGACCAAATAAACTTGCTAGTCGGTACCTTATAATAAGGACCAGAGGAGTACTTATTAGTTCAATTGAAATGACTTATACTATGAATAAAAAACAAAATGTTGTACTCCCTCCGGTCCTAATTATAAGAGCAAATTTTGGAGTTGGTTTTGGTCCTAAATTATATGAGCAAATTTTAACTTTTGTCAATTTTTTTTTCCTATAGCACCCCTATCTATACTTTATCAATAATAATTTAATAATATACTTATATATTTTATAAAGTAAGTAGTGCTTGCAACTCATTAATGTCACATACACCTCAATTATACTGTTTTTCATAAAATAATTTTGAGTAATTTTGGTCATTTTTTCCCATATCACCCTTACTAATACTTCCTCCATAATAATTAATTTAACAACATACTTATATTGTATCAAGTGAGAGATTCTACTTTCTTTTTTATTTTTAGATAAAATAAATTTAATATTTTTAAAAATATTTTCCATAACCATCCGCAAAGTGATTGATTTTGGAAAATATACTTCTACAATTGAATTGCTAAGGACAAATGAATATCACTTGGTATAATATATATATATATATAACTATTAGCTCGGAATCTCGGACAAATCGCATAGTACCGAGTGTGGCGGGCCTACCTATTCAACAAATATTTCTATGATGTCATTTTAAATTGTAAGAAAGGGTATTTTAGGAAAATAATCATAACTAACTAATTTAACTTTTTTCCTTAATCTCTCCAAATTCTGGTAAAGTGTTCCTATAATTGTGACGGGGAGTAATAAAGTGAGTAAGCATGATGATTATTTCATGAATATGTTGTCTCAACTCTCAGGCTGTCAGGCATGAATTAATAAATAACCCATTTCCAAATTATTCTGGTTTGTTTTTTATTTGGTGAAAATGGTTGGTATTTAAAAATATATAAATACTGAAACAACTTATCTTAATGGGTTGAATTTAATAGAAGTCGTTACTTTTTTATAATGTCAATAAAAATTAATATAATGTTAGAGTTAAGTATAGATAATAAAAATACTATTTAAATTATTCAAATTTTATGATAGATTTAATACTTTATCATGTGTAAATTAGTTAATGAATTATATTTTGGAGAAAAGAGTAATGAGGTAAACGGATGTCTGGTCGGATGTGAGTTATCTAAATTTAGGTACAAATAAGCACCTTCGAATCTATGTTATTTTTAAAAGCAGAGTTGAGAATACATATCACAGCGTGCCACATCATCCTGTACTATTCTAACAAAAATTGGTATAGAACCCGCACCAGGCACAGGTGTAAAGAAAAGGGAAAATCATGTACAGGTCCAAGTAACATAAATAAATCCAATTAGGTCATTTAAAATCACCAAATTATACTAAAGTTTCTAGTAACTTTTTTGATATTATTTTTATTAACAATAGGAAGTGTTATATTTACAACAGAATTTAAAAATCCTGGCTATTCACAATTTAAAAAAAAAACTATATTTATAATAAGAAGTGTCATATTCACAACAAAATTTAAACACCTGTATTTTATTTTAAACTCAAGTTCCTAAACGTACAGAGGTCATTTACAATAGGAAAAATGCTATATTTATAACAGGAAGTGTTATATTCACGATAAAATTTTAAACCTGGTCATTTACAACATCAAAAGCCATATTAACAACATGAAGTGCTATATTTATAATAAAATTTAAAAACTTGGATTTTGTTTCAATACAAATAATATCAAAAAAGTTTTTAGGGACTTGGCTGTAATTTTTTATATTTACAATTTTTTTTATATGTGAATTTCTGTTAGGATTTTTTTATAATTTTTTATGATTCTTAAGACCTGGCTATAATTTTCCTTAAAGAAAATGACGTACCCATGAGATCGAATATAAAGGAGGTAGCACTCATACGAACCTTGTATGATACAAGACGGGTATGATCTCTTTGAAGAGGTATAGTTTAATATACAACAAAATATAATAATTAAAAGAATATTAAGAAAGGTTAGCATATTTATTTCACATCTAGTGAGAAAATTGTGATGTATTTTGAAGTTTAACAAATCTTTTATAAATTGTTTAAACTGTGAGTAAATTTTTCTCTGTGTTTGTCAAGTCTCATTTTAATTATTGAATTAATCTCTTTTATCCTTTATGTCATGGATTAGAGTAAACATATATAAATAATTACTGAGTGATATGCTTTTACTTAAAGAACGAATTGTTAGTGCACAAACAAAATCAAGTTATACTACCACAAGTAGTAAGCGGATTATGTCATTTAAATAAGGTTTTGAGTTTGAGTCTTATGAATGTAGAAAAGTCACGTTGGAAGACTCACCCAATATAGCCAGGTGCGCGACGTGAGTCGGATCTAGATTAGTCACGGTAAAGCTTTAAATACCGGATAAGCAACATCAAAAAATCAAGCTATGCATATCTGTTTTAGACACTCTTATGAAATAGATTTGAGTTTCCTCAACCATTTTACTTATTCAATTTGTTACTGTGTATGTCTTCCTTTACACAAACTTCCTCCTCTTCCAATTCTAAATATAAGATGTAATTATTTTTTAAAAAATTTAAAAACTAAATAAATTACTTAATCGTATCATATGAAAGAAAAAATAATAAATATAAATATTTTAAAATAATTTAATTAATTTTCTTAATAAAAAAAAAAAAAAAAAAAAAAAAAAAAAACAAGTTAATTTTTTAAAAGGAGAGGAAGTGCCATTACTAGTTTTCAATAACGTTTCCAAATTCCAAAGACAAGTACCCGCCATTAAAACCCAATCCACTCCAAAATCATCAATACTCAAGCCATACAACTCTTCTCCTCATCACCAACTTCCTCACAGCAAAACGATCAGCCAAGAATGAGAGATTTTGTCATCCTTGGCTCCTCCATTGTTACTCCTCCAAATCCATCTTCTCCTTCACACCATAACCCCCACATCAAGCCCTACAAGTCTTCACTTCCCAAGTTCTCATCATCCGCCAAACAATCTTCTCCATTATCCTCATTTTCTTCCTCTTCACTCTCCACCGTTACTAACCCTCACCACAAAATCCCCCTCAAACATTATATCCATCTCGCCTCCAAGCTCGTCCAAGATGCGAATTTCGAAGATCTCGAAATGGTCGTCCAGGCTGTTCTTGATTCCGGCGTGAATGCGTCACAATTTGCTCCAGCTTTCAGTGCCGAGCTCCTAGCAAATGGGATTAGAGTGGGCATTCGAGCCGGGAGACTTCGAGCTGTGATTAATACTTTGAAAAAAGTTCAGGAGCTTGGGATTTCTTTGTCTGCTCGATTTGATGGGTCTGCCGCGGACTTGCTGGGAAAGGATTGCTGCCAAATTGTGATGCGCGGGCAACTTGAGGAAGCCGTTGAATTGATGGAGGTTCTCTCACGTAATTCTTTTACCACCTTTTTATTCTACCCATTCCACTTGATTTCCTGTCTGTATAACTCTAACGTATATGCAGACATTGATTCGGCAGGTTTTTAAACTTTACGAATAACTTTATGCTTTTAATGTGTTAGTTATGCTGATTATACCTTTAATTCTGGACTCATGGTTATATGTGAGTATATAACTAAAGTAAAAAACAGTCCAGCCAAGTTGTTCAGACGCACGAGTTCTAAAATATGCAACTATATTGTCCTAATGTAACTCGAGTATGGAGCTGCTTCGCAATGACTGAGATTTTTTGATTTAATAAACACCATATAAATCTCTTCATCCAGGTTTCCAGTTATCAATCAGAGAACTTGTTCAGCCATCGGACATGATAAAACGATGTGTTCATAATCGTAAACCAAATCTAGCTGTGAGGTATGATTTTATTTGACTGCAGGAGATTTGCGATTATTATTTCTTAACCACATTGCGGGCATAAATTTGAGCATCCATATATTTCTTATTAATACCCTGCATTATGTGTTTTCCTCCTCCTTTTTATTAAAACTGTTATTCGTATTGCACCATTTCCTAAGTCATGCTTCATTTGTTGATTGTTTCTATATTCGCCACTGCCTGATTATATCACATCTTGTAGGTATGCATGTCTTCTACCACACGCACAGATATTATTCTGCACCATTATATCTGAATTTGGAAGAATGAGGGATTTAACTTCTGCACTAAGAGCTTATGAAGCATCCAAGAAATATTTGACTGGTCCCAATATGTACATATATCGAGCAATAATTGATGCTTGCGGTCTTTGTGGGGATTACCAGAAATCTAGGTATATATACGAGGTATTTCCCAATCATTTTACATAATATTTACTTGGTTTTCCCTTTTAAGGATTTCTGAGTTTTATAGTACACCCTGAAGTCTGAAGTATATCAAGTTGGTGGTATTCCCTTTAGGTTTCGTCTTAAGAATTTCAAAACGAAGTTCGAACTTTTCAACTCAATCATGCTGTGAACAACAAATATGAGTGTTTAAAATGTAGTCTGTACTATTCAATTTTCTGAGATATTTATCTCACCCTTCGTTTGCATTCATTCTGGTGCAGGATTTACTCAATCAGAAGATCACTCCAAATATATATGTATTTAACAGTCTTATGAATGTGAACGCCCATGATCTTAATTACACATTGAACCTATATAATAATATGCAGGTAACGTCTTTCTTTCCCATTTTTCTGGCATTCATACACCCACACCCATGCAGATATACACCTGAATATGGTATATCAAGCGTAGGAGAGAGTTAATGGTAGTGGGGAATGGAGAAGAAAGCAAAAGAACAGAGATATATGTGTAGCTCATATAGTTCCTTATTCTTGGATTCTCTTCACCTCTATATGTTCTATCAACTCAGGATTATAGCATTTGCTTGATGATTATCAAATTCATGACTTTAAAATAATTCCGACGATGACAAATTCCATAAATGATGGAGATTCTGAAAATTTTGTGCTTGGGACTCCTTGCCCTTGCTTATTTATGGCTTATAAATAGTGTGACTTGTTATAGTTTTATATTATACATGGATGATTAAAGCCAGTCAATTGAATTATGTTGCCAATTTTTTCATTCACCTAAACATGTTTTTCCATGCTTTGAATGGTGCAGCTTTCTATTTGTATTTTGATTTCCTAAAAGAGGAAAAAGAAGGCTGATTAGAGATTCTTGTATAAGTTAACATACCAATTGAAAGCATATGCCCTATTTTTCTGGCCTAGAATTGACACGTGCACAAAAGTTTCTTTGCCTTCATCTGATAATTACAAAATCTTTGCTAACACGTTCTGCAAATCTAGAATCTTGGTCCGAAGCCGGATTTGGCATCTTACAACATCCTGCTGAAGGCATGTTGTGTTGCTGGAAGAGTTGACTTTGCCCAAGAAATCTATAAGGAAGTTAAACATTTGGAATCAGTGGGAGTGCTGAAATTAGATGTCTTCACTTACAGCACAATGATAAAGGTACATCAAAATAGATGGAGAGAATCATCGTGATCCTATTGATGCTACAGCACCTCAGTTCTTCTGCGTTCTCTGAAGGTGTAACTAATATTTGTATGGATTATCTGGCATTTTCTGACCCCAAGTCAAATTGTAGGTTTTTGCAGATGCGAAGTTGTGGCAAATGGCCTTAAAAATCAAACAGGATATGTTGTCTGCCGGTGTTTTCCCAAATACTGTGGCTTGGTCTTCATTAATCAATGCCTGTGCACACGCAGGGCTAGTAGAGCAGGCTATTCAGTTATTTGAAGAAATGCTTTTGGCGGGCTGTGAACCTAATACACAGTGTTTCAACATCATTTTACATGCATGTGTTGAAGCTTACCAGTATGATAGAGCTTTTCGCTTTTTCCAGTCTTGGAAGGGAAACAAGATGTTGCAACCCATTAATGGAGGCCCCAGAATCAATTTAGAGCAGAGAGATAGCCAGTCGACTCCTACTGGGCCTAATGGCATTTCTTATTCACATATCTTGAGTTTTGCTGAGAGGTTCCCTTTTACACCAACTACAACGACATATAATATTCTATTGAAGGCCTGTGGTACTGATTACTATCACGCAAAAGCATTAATCAAGGAGATGAAAATTTTAGGTCTTACTCCTAATCACATAAGCTGGTCAACCTTGATAGATATATGCGGAGCATCAGGCAATGTAGAGGGTGCCCTTGAGGTGAAGTTTTAGTTACTCCATCCCACATAAACTGTATGCCACGACTTTTGGTATACTGTTTTCAGTCAAGTACATATATAATCATGGTTGATGCAGGTTAAATTAGCAATTTTTTTTTTTTTTTTGTCAATACAAGTGAATTAGGATTTATAAGAGGAAACACTTCACAGCATACAAGTAAAATGATACATTTATCCACACCAAGATGACAGTATTGAAATATTTGTCCTAGAATGTTCGATTTCTTTTTTTCCTAAGGCATCAGTTAGAAGTAACACTCCATTTATTTAAGGGAAAAAAGGTTAGATAGGCGAATACAATTCATAAACGTAAAAGCTTTCGATAATGTCAACAGGAAATTCCTCTATAAGACCAAATATTGTTGCTACAAGGTAAATACTAGAGACCTGTAAATTTATCATAGCCCTGAAAATAGAGGCCATGTAAACAGTTTATGGACTCATGGGCATTGAGGTTCATCTTTCTCTGTTCATCAAGCCTTAGTAATCTGTCAGCTTCAAAATAAAAAAATCACAAGCAGAATCCAGTCGCATCCAATCTTCTGAAATGATATATATACACTAACAGTGGTATCATAATGCTTTTAGTTATCTGATGAATTGATTGTGTTTCAATGCAGATTTTGAAAACTATGCGTGATGCTGGGATTGAACCTGATGTTGTTTCATATACAACAGCAATCAAGGTTCAAAGCTTTCCCATCAGAATGAGTTCAGTTCATAGCTTTCAACTATCCTCAAATCATATGGCCCTAAATATTACTAATTTTGCATTTTGGATGACAGGTTTGCGTGGAAAGTAAGAATTTTGAGCAAGCATTATCCTTATATGAAGAGATGAAAAGATATAAAATACGTCCAAATTTGGTGAGTTCCAACCCTTGTGATGGCCCTATTTTGGCAAGATGGTAAACTAACATATGTTGTAGCTACTAACTCATTCCTTTTTGGATTAAGTTGCTCTTGAATTCTGTATCCAGAAGTATAAACTCCAACTAAGGACAAATATAATGGCTGTGAACAATATTTACTCTGTTTTCTAGGGACAGTAATTAGATAAGGTGTTCAATATATGTAAATAGACATCTGATATGATTGAAATCACAAGCTATTTGGGATAAAGTTAGAAGCAAGAGAGAAAGCTTCATGAAATTGATGCTTATTTATTTTGTTTATAATTTTGACAGGTGACATACACTACCCTTCTAAGAGCACGTACTAAATATGGCTCTCTACATGAAGTGCAACAATGCTTGGCCATATACCAGGATATGCGCAAATCAGGGTATGTTAGCTTGGATCCGACAATAAGTTGCTTATTTGGCTATTTTTTTAAAGCTATATGTATATGTCATATGTATGCCCCGGTCACGTGTCGGCAATTTTTAAATAACAAACTTTTCCCTATATTTTACATCAAATGTGGCACCCGGTGGATTGAGGTTGGCAATATTACTGAAGAAAAAATTTGACTTCCTCTCTACAGATCTCTATTCGTGCTTCTAAAACAGTTGGTTGCTACGTGCTATTGGGGCCTAAATATATTGTCATTGCTATTTCTTTTCATTATAAATTTATCTAGAATAAAAATAATTGTAAACATGTCTGTGACTGAGAAGCTATGACTTCTCTACGAATTATTGATTTTTCTATCTAGAAGATATAGCATGACCTTATATGCTTCCACTTTAGCATTCAATGACCTGGGCATATGGAAGTGATTCCGTGTGTTGCGTTGTATATTTAGGGGATTGAGCTGGAAGATCCTTTGACATGGACATCAGTACATTTCTTAAATTATAAAGCTAAACAGGAAACATATTGCAGGTACAAAGCCACTGATTACTATCTCCAGGGACTGATTGAGGAGTGGTGCGAAGGAGTAATACAAGATGACAGACAGAACCAAGGAGAGTTTACTTGCAGCAGTAAATCGGAATTAGAGAGGCCTCAAAGTATTATTCTTGAGAAAATTGCAGCACACCTGCAAAAGAGGGTAGCAGACATCCTAGCAATTGATGTTCAAGGGCTCACCAAGGTATGTTTGTTAGATGCTTTGTCATCATCTGGCATAAATCTGTCTCGAGCATGGCTTTTAAAAATATGACGTTTTTTTGTGAGATGTGCCACTATAGGGAACCTACATGCCACTACACCATAAGTGTGTTGGCAAAGATATGATGTTTTGAAAGAATTAAAAGAGCATGTTGTTTACCAAACTAACAAAAAGGGCACTTTGTTTAGCGCCATTATCTATACTTCTCTGTCAGACAGTACTTTTAAATTCTATTTGATTTCAGTGAATCATAATTCTCACTTTTTTGTTGTCAAACATTCTCTATCAACAGGTTGAAGCTCGATTGGTCATTCTTGCTGTTCTGCGAATGATCAAAGAGAACTATGGTTTAGGTATGAATGCGCTGTTGCGAACTTGCAGTCATATTGTCTGTGTAGCTATCTATTCATAACTACATGAACTAGGGAAGTTAGATGAATAGCAAAATGCACAGAATTTAATGTGGTAGAACAAGCGCACCCTAACTTATGGTCTTTATGGTTTCAGGACGTTCAGTGAATAATGATATTCTAATAATCATAGGAGCAACTAAAGCAGACACAACTCCAGCCAAACACACATCAGGAGTCCAAGATGCAATAGCAAAACTTCTCCAGGATGAATTAGGGCTTGAAGTTATTCCAGCCAGAACCAGATTTGCGCTAGATGACACCGTCAAATTTGAGAATCATGCCATACTAAATCCCAACTTGGAAGCTATGCCAGGAAAGGATATCTCACCCACATCAGTACAATTCAAGACCAGGAGACCTGCAGTTCTACAAAGGCTGAAGGTAACCAAAACGTCATTACACCACTGGTTGAAGAGAAAAGGAAGCAGTAATAGATAGGATCTGATATATTCTTAATTCCTCAGGAAAAAAATGTACAGATGTTGGATATGCTAATTTCCCCCTCAGTTCTGCCCCTGGTCCGATTTATTTAACCTGTATATATATTCACCGTATGTATCTATAGCCAAAATTAAGAGCTATCCGACAATGGATGATCCGCAGGCGTATGAAATAAAATCATCAGTCGCACTTGTGCTTATCGTCATTGCTATCACGCCCTTACGTTAAACATTATTAGCATTAACATAGGTCAGCCTCAAGCAATCCACGGCACACAGACCTTCAATTTTGAAATGTGTTATCGTGTGCCTCGGTTCAGTTTGAATGGTGTAAATGCAGGAAAATAGTTAAGGAGAGAGAAGAGAGAGGCAGAGAAGTGCAGAGGGTGTATAATTTTGAGATTTTTTTCCTTTTCGGGGTTGGGGATCTTAATCATTTGTATAATAAGAAGCCCCAACAAATTCGACAAGTATGTAAAAGAGAAACTCAAAAGATTCATAAGATCAACAAAATCTTTAAATGGAAATTATTGATCAAATTTGATGCAGGAGAATTTGAAATCCACTCATGCTCTTACAACGTAAACTTTCAATAAAATCCTATAACAAAGCCACATTGAACCAAATGCAATCAGATTAAGTACATAAATTCGTTAGGATAGCATCGGCTTCACCATTGTACTAGGCATCACTCAGAGCCAATCCTTCTGCTGCAATTTAAGCGGTAAATAAACTTCCGTTAAATACTGAAAGCCAAACGTACTCAAAGCCTGTATTTCCGCCTTCTGCTTAGTTTTCACCATCAGAGTCAGTTCTTCAACCCAGCCAGGATTCTTCTTGACAAAATCCTCCTCTAGCAAGTCCTTCCCTGTCTTAATATCCTGCTCAGTCATTGGCAATCTACACTGATCAGGTATCTTGTACTTATCCAGATCGCTCGGCCTAACCCCAAGCCATTTTATGTCAGGGGTCGTCAAATTCGCACTATCATAGGACATATTCTTCGACCCACAGCCATAAACTGACAGAATTTTTAACCCGTAAGGATCACTATCCACAAGGGCAACCACAGGCAGCTTCAACTCCATCTTCATCTTCCTTAAGAAAAGCCTCGTGGCAACATCAGGCTGCCCCTTGGCTGTCACAATTATACATGGAAACCGATTGTAAAATCTATCCTCAGCTAATCTCATATAGGCTGCATCCTTCTCAACCAAGAGTATGAACAAAGCATCACTCTGCATATCCCCTACTCTATCAATATTAGGCGGGATGGCTTTCCCACCCATACCCATTTTCGTACAATCAATCATATCGCCATTGTCACTAAAAATAAGGCGACCTACAACAACCCCTTTCTCGGCGGCAACTACATTGAGACTAGAACGAGTGCAACCCAGCATACAAGAGACATCATCGAGCACAGCATCAGATTGGGTTTGGTCCTGGAACAGCTTGACATCGGTGTAGAAGAGATCTCGCTTGGTCACGTGGATATTCTTAAGGCACAATTGGTGGATAAGCTGAACGATGCGAGCTGTGATGGCGGTTTTGCGAACAGTGGATATGTTGGCGAAAGGGCGTAGCGATGTTTTGTCTTTGAGGACTATGCGATCGAGCTCGGGTACGTAGAGTTGGTTAGCGGCGGAGCGAGAGGGAACATCGAAGGAGAAGCCTTGGCCGGAAAGGATAGATCGAGTAATACTGAGAACGAGGGACTCGATGGTGGACTGTACAGAGGAGAGGGATAGGTCGGAGACCTCGCGGCAAGCGAAGGGAAGAGAGAGATCTTGAAGAGTTAGGGCTTTGGAAGAAGAATACGAATCAGAAGAGGAATTGCCGAAGTCCTTGAGGATTTGGAGAATAAATGAATCAGATTTAAGCTTATTCTTGAAGGGAAGCTGTTCTCCGTCGTCGGATGGCTCCACGCGACGGCGCTTTTTCTTGTCCGCCATAACCACGGCAAGCGCTAACTCTGCTTCCCACTATACTATTTAGCGGTAATGAGCGGGGGGATGGGCGGGAAGCCAAAGTTCGAGCGATTTTAGAGCTACCGTTTTTTTCTGAGCCTCCTTATCCTCTCAGCAGACCGCGGTACGCAACGCCGTTAAATTCCTGACCCCGTTTTTTTTGGGAGAGGATTTTCTCCCCATCAGGCTCTCTCCCCATCCCTCATCGGTGCAATCTTGACCGTCCAAATCTGGATCCAACGGTTCAGATTGATTTTTTAAAAAAAAGTTTTTTTTTTTGTCTTTTAGCAAAAAAACAAATTTTTTTTTTTTAGAAAAATCCAATCTGGACCGTTGGATCCAAATTTAACGGCCAGATCGCGCCGATGAGGGATGAGGAGAGAGTGTGCAGGGGAGAGAAACCGGATCCGTTTTTTTGCCAATAATGCAATATAATTGATTATTATGTATACAAGCGTGTCATCCCCCCGCGCGTTGCGCGATGCAACAATTAAGGAAAATTAAAGGGCTAGATTGACCAATGGATAGTCATTGAAATGTTTAAGTAATTGAATATAAAAAATAGATCTAAAAGAAAAGAATTGCATTTTAAATATTTTGATTATATGGGGAGAATTTGTTTTTGAGGGAGGTGTACCTGTATAGGTTGTGCAATTTTTGTTTGACCTCAAAAAGTTCAACAAAAGAACATGAACATGGTAGACATGAAACTTCATCAACTTTTGAACATTTAGGATGAACAGTAGAGATATGTCAATCATTTCAGTACAACATTTCTAAAGATTTCCTTGTATACAACATTGGTGGTTGTGCATTTTCCACCATTTGAACCGTCTTGTATGAGAATCCTAAGACCAAAAATATTGTTGACTCTTGATAAAGCAACGTATAATTGTCCATGTGTGAACACTGGCTTGGTCAAATATAACCCAACGTTTTGTAATGATTGACCCCGACTCTTGTTAATTGTCATTGCAAAGGATAAAGTAATAGGAAACTGCGTCTCTTCATCCTAAATGGTAGATCGCTATCCCGAAGGATTCATGTCCATCCGGTGGATTAAAACCTTTTGGTTTGGGCTCGACCCATTAAGTGTTAATCCTTCAATGACATTCTTTCCAAGATGTGTGACACGTAGTCTAGTTCCATTACATAAGCTAGCAGCTTGGTCAATATTTCTTAACAACATTATAGGCACACCAACCTTTAGTATAAGAACATGCAAAGGGAGACTCAACAAATGATTGTATTCAAGAACTCGTAGTGTACGATCTTCAAATCCATCACGGTCTTGAGATGACTTGCAAATAGTATCACAACTATAGTATTCCATCAACTGACCAGGTAATAAAGAGTACATGTATTCATTTATCTGGTTCACACTTTCAATTGTTGGGCAAAGAATAGCTCTACTATTAAAGTAAGCTGAGTTAGTTAAATTTTGAAGCAAACCTGGGTAAGTGGTTGACACGATAGCATGCATAGGGTTGTCAAGGTTACGGATGAGGTATTTGTCTGGAATCTCAACCTGCGCAATTCCATCGTGCGGCAACCCTAAATTACCATCACCTATATTAAGAAGCCATTTTGAGAAGACTTGTAATTCTTCATAATGTTGATTTGAAGAACATGTCAGCCTCATGTTTTTTGTGAGATGGAAAACTGTACATGAATCCCACAAAAGCGAAGAAGTGATGCAAGCATTGACTATAGTAGCTCTAGAAGCCCTTGGAATAACGGGTAACAACTCGGCGGAAGTCACCTCCCATCAATACACTCTTGCCCCCAAAGGGTTTGTTGCAATGCATTATATCCCTTAATGTACGGTCAAAACGCCTCAATGCAAAAAAACGTTGGACCATGGGTGCTTCATCCCATATAATCGGTTTGGTCACTATAATAAGTTCAACCAACAAAGAATTTTGTTTTATATTGCACATTGAGTCTTCATTAACTGCGATAGGTATTGCGAACCTTGAATGTGCCGTCCCTACCAGATCAGTAACAATGTGGCGGCAATACCACTAGATGCAACAAAGCACAATTTCACCTTTGGAACGAATTGATGAGGTGAACGCGCTCCACAAAAATGTTTTCCCTGTTCCTCCATAGCCATAAACAAAGAAAAATCCACAAACACCGAATTAATTTTTGACATGATAGTATTGTAGATAAGACGTTGATCTGCATTCAGTGATTTGACTATCTCTTCGATCAAGTTGATGAAGATCGACCTTGTCATAATTTAATTCTGGCGAATTAGATGATTATCAACATTGGCATGAGTACTCGATGACGGCGGGGGCAATGATGGAAAATCGTAGATACTCTTCCCATTTTTCTCGCAAAGAGAGTCTCGATCTCGCAGTAAGGCGCTTGCTCTTTTTCGAATGCTCGATATCGGTATTGCTACATGAAGAAACAAAAAGCATTAATAATGAAAAAGGGTGGTGAGGTAAAAATTAGAGGAATATGAACATACTTGATGACATAGGGTCACGATGTGGAATATATAATAAGTCTTCTGATAAAATTTTAGAAGTTTCCTTCCAAACGACCTCGGGCCGCGTAAAGGCAAATACCGCACAATAACATACTCACAAACATGGTTCGCAATGATCGGCCACTTGCCCACATAGATGCTTCCTTTAAGGCTGCTACAAATTCGCGATCATCGTCTAGCAATCCCAATGCAATACATGCAGCACGATATGTAGGATATACGATACCATCAACAGTTCTAATAGCATCGTAGGATGAAGGCCCTTTCACTTTAGTCAACAAAATCCTAAGGTAGTAGAATTCACCTGAGGAAGGTGCAGCATGAGTAAGACGACCTATTGTAAATCCTCTTTTCCTTATTTGCCACATACGCTTGCTACGATTATAGACATAATATTGTGGAAATTCATAATAATATAGCGTTTTTGCCAGATCATCATCTTTATTCTGTTTCATCCAAGCAATAAACATAGACTCACTGACTCTTGGCTTCGCCAGAATCTCAGCCACGTCATCAGTGTTAGAGTAGATGACACATTGTTGGTCTGGTAGATGGAAGCTTAACCTTTCCACCGGTGGGTATCTATGTTGGATATCAAATCCGAATATACGCCAAGATGCCTCACACGTAGATATATATCGGAAGTTGTAATATTGTTCAATCTCATCCAATGCCCTTGTTGGATTGCCATTTTGGTCTGTCTCATAAATCAAGGCAACGACACGATCATTCCATTTGCTAATATACTTGAATAGGTTCTTGATTGCAGTAGACTGGTTGCATTTTTCGATATTTATATGGGCATGAAACATAGACAACAATGTATGATTATATGGAACAACAAACCTATTATCCAATGCAATGCCTTTAATATGAATAGTCCTGCCATCTTCTCTTCGTCGTATGTAGGAAATCCTTCATGGTCAATTGTTGTGTGTGCATTATATTTTTTGGGAAGTACTTGTTGCATTTCTTATCCACCATACATTGTGCTTTTGGATTAAGAGAGCCGTAAGGAGAATGCATCATGAATTTTTGCACTAGTTCATACAATTGAGGATTAGAATGCGGATCTGGATTTCTGCGAGATACAATCTTGTCAACGTCTTCTCAGTTTCTTTGATCTTGTCACGTTCGCTAGCCAAATAAGGATGTGTGCATGTGGAGGCCTCTTTTTTGGAATTCAATTGTGTAAACTTCTGTGATGGAGAAAAAAGAGTTGAAAAAAGAGTATTAATTATACTTGTAGCTTAAAACGTAGTTGGAATGTTGAATACTATTAAGAATGGAAAATACAAACAAATTCGGTCCGAGTACTGCACCACGGACGTTGCCAAACATTTTTTTTTTCTTTAATGACATTCATTAGAGCCTTGAGTTTTAGTCTCAAAATCTGGATAAGATATCAGCCCTACTTGAAGCGGTTAGAGTTTCTCATGCACAAAACCGTGATATTTCGTGCCGGATGGGTTGCATGTAAATGTTATGAATAGATCTGGGTAGCCAAAATCTACATATTGTCATTGCATCTTGATAGGCCTGAATCATGTAACGTGCTCCACCCGTAAATGAAGAAGGTAAGATAATCCGTTTGCCGATGGCGATGCATTTCTCTCTCCACCGAGCAAAGCATCGATAATCCTTGGTACATGTCTCGCATCGTAGTTCTTTTTGATGTGTTCTAACCCATAACAATCTTTGGGCCTCAATCATTGTGTATGCATCCACCACGAATTGTTGAAAAGGTCTTCCAAAGATGTAAAATAGTTGACACCTCATTTTTCCCGGTCATCAACTTATATACAAAGTATTCTCTCATGCTAACTCGTTTCTTTGATTTATGAGAACCAATATCATCGGTAAAATGAGTGATATCGTCCTCAGAATCCATCCTCTCCTCTCGGAAATAAAAGAGGGTACCGCAGGTGGAAGATATGATGGATGTAACTCATGTATCCTTTGAGGTGTACCGACAACTCCTCAACAATAATGTCCCTCATCTGGAAATTGAGATCAATATCTCCCATGATCAATGCTGCCACTTCTGAAGTGGAAGGCAAGTTATGTGTTCGTCCATCATGTTGCCTGTTACTAAGCAAACGTAACTTTAAACCATGAGGATGAGGCCTACTAATCATTGAACTTGCAATACGGTATTGTTTCACGAAGGGGTTAAAATTGTCCAACACGTCCTTAATTCGTTCAACAATCATTGGATCGATCTTTGGAGTCTTTCAAATGCTTGCTGTTAAGAAAGCAATACATATGTGTAAGAGCTGGAGTGTTAGTCATAATAGGTAATTCATTGTAAATCAAGTCGCAAGAAATGTATGGTATGTACCTTACAGCAGAAATTCTATTTTGGACCATAGGAAAACCCAATTTACACAAAAATTCTAAAACGCAGAGGTAAGCTAATAGTTTTGAACATCTGAATTTTTTCTTTAAAAAACACCCAGATTACTTAATACATCATGACTCAATGCTTTAATCATTTGAAGATGAGTAAACTAATAGTCTAATATCTAATATAAAAGGTGTTGCTATGTAAGAGGGTACCAATTGAGCAACTGAAAACTATTAAACTAATTTAAGTATTCATCCTTCTAACAAATACTGACCCTTCACCAAATACTAGGAAAATAACTTACAGTGCCTACTCCATGACAGTCATGAAACCCCTCTACAGTAAACTGCTGAAAACAGCCCATAATATAGAGATTTAATGTAAAAAATCTTTCCTTCTACATATCTACCTACCACTCTATGAAATAAATGTCTTTATCTCCAAGTAATATCAATATCATATCAAATAATTTTAATACCTACACCATCAGAATCAATATATTTCTCCATATGAAACCGGCGAAAACATCCCATGATCTAAGGATTTAATGGAACAAATCTTTTGTGACTTCCATTGCTACATATATTGCTGATAGACCACCAAAACATACCAATGAAAAGGCATAGTACAAAAAAGTTTAATTGATCAAGAAAATTGAATGAGAAGAAGAAAAATAAGGGTGAAAGAAAATAACATTTTGGGGCCATAAACTTACAGCTTGTCAAATGTCACACCTTCAAAGCATAAAATCCCCCCGTGCGATACATTTCTATATATTCTAGCCATTTTGTACACACATATTCCTAAATATAAGGTGATTAGACAAAATTTCAGTTATGTTGCTATACATTTCTAAAGATCTCTCAAAGAAATGGTAAGGTTGAAAAAGAGAGTTCTATGACATGGTTTATAAGGTGGGAAGAGCACAAAGAGCATTTATAACACAAGGACAAAATGTTAGTATCGAGTGTAAATCAAAATGTTGGACAATTGTCATGGTTATAGGACTGAACCATTGAATTATGCAAGAAAGTCATGTAAGTTTATAATTAAATGTTATATAAGCCTCTTTGATGTATGCCCGATTAGAACATTTCGATAGGCCTAACATTTTTTTTGTTAAAAAGAAAAAGATTGTTGCAATCATCAAACATATTGTAGTACTCTTATAATAAGGTCAAATTCCTTGAACATGCTAACAGACCACACCCTCAATGCATAAATCTGCATTAAACCCAAAAAATACAACCACTAATAAGGAAAAAGATTCGGGTAAAGGAAATGAAACCATTGAGATCCAAGAAGTAATATAAGCATTACACATTCAAATAAAATGTAATGCAACTTTAGTTATGACAATAGATGCAACTTTCCAAGATCTATAAATCAACGGCACAAATCACTTGTGGCCGATAAAACTCATGATTTTCATTAAAGGACAAGCATGAAGCTGCTTGGTCATCCAACGAATGTCCTAAAATAAAAAGGAAAGCACATCACTTTTGTGCATAGCCATACGAATCACCTGTACAGAGCTTATTGACATTAGTCTTCTTATGAGGTAGAAAGTCATAAGTAAACCATATTGGTACCTGTCAAAATTGCAAAAACATGAAGCTCCACTCTATCATGAAATCATATGTAAATGAGTAAGATGTAAAACTTCTTCTCACATATCCAAGTTAAGCAGAATGGATGAGACGTGAGGAGCCCTATGGTTGATGAGAACAAATTTCTACCTTCTAGCAATAACATTTTTATTACATACTGCTAATAAGATTTGGAAAGAACAAAAAGCCAATTATGTTGATTGTTGGAGGTCCTTGTTTGAAAATTGAAAGCATCAATTTCATCTTCTTGCTGTCTTTTTTTTTCCCATTAACAGATAATTGCTTGAACTTTAAAGTCAACACTATTTTAACAGGATAAAAAAATTATAAGTACATAACTTTTCTGTATAAAAAATATAAAACAGAGTAAAAAACTTATGAGATAAAGTGTATGGGGCAAGTCAAGTCGCTAGTCTCTAACTCTACAATACATCCTGATCTGGCAACTCAACTACACAAATAATAAGTGAAGAAAGTCATGCTAGTTCAAAAATGAAGTCGTGTTAGTTCGTGAGACCAAAAAAACAAATATTTACATAATCAAAGTATATTAAATTTCACACATGAGTGGATCGGGTTTGAAATTAAGTCCAAGGAACTTGGCAATATGCTCCAGGCGACATAATATGGGGATCAAAGCAACTACAACAAAAATTTGAAAAGAAACTTAAAAAGGTCAAGACAACAAAGTGAGATGAAAAATGAAAGTATTGATGACAATAAAATAAAAAAAATGCCAAGTAACAAACAAAAATCCAAGAAACAATGGCTACTCACATCTAAGGCAGAGATGTGAAGTAATGAATGAAATAGAGTATATTAAGTATATAAAATCCTTTGTTCCAACTATTGACTGGAGGTATATTTGCAAGGCTTGCAAATTCCATGCTCTAGGTTTCTGCAATGGCACAAAAATCAGTAAAAACAGTCAGACATGTAAACATTAATGAAATAATGACTATAGATCAAAAAGAGAACTTACTCCATACTTGCAAGTACAAGGAGAAGAGACAAAAGCATACAAATAAAAAAGAAAGTCGATAAGCTCTTTTTGAAATACTCCTAGGTACCAATATCCATATAGCCAACTCCACCTAGTAGAATAAGGCTTTGTTATTCTTTGCTTTTTAAATATCTCTTCTTGGTACTTGTGCCGCTAGATTTTGTTAGATATATTTCGATTAAATTATATCCTTATTATTTCGTAATCTTGACAAAATCCTACTAGGAGATAAGATACTAGGATTGCTATGCCTATATGTACACAGTTTTTCTAAATGAATGAGATGATTTGCATGGCATCAAGTTATGTTATCATTTTTCATTAAATCTTTAATAGCATAAAAGACATAGGTCCACGGAGCAAATGATGGATTGAACATTTTATTCCCAATTATATTTTAGGAACTAATAGGAACCTCCCCGTCAACACAAACACAAACAAACAATATAGAACCAAACAGAAGATCTATGACGGGAATACAAGAAATTCTTGATACGGGGATTTCGAATAAGTCAGTCCAATCGTTTATGTTCGGTTGCATTTCGTCTCCATGCTCTCTCGCAAGGGTTTGTCGCTTTTTTAATTTGCCGCTTGCTATTGTTTTCACTTTTATGTCCAAAGAGATATGGTCATTTTTATTATACAAAATAACTCAAATTACTGATAGCCTCAAGCATCGTATGAGAAGTATAAATTAAAGATAAAGATTGCAATTGCACAATTTCCATGGAAAAGAATAGTACCCTTGTTGTCAACACAGGTGTTGTCATATCCATTTTAACCCCATCAGTCTCATTCTTGCATGTAAAAAAAGGCGTTGTCATCTCCATTTTCTCCCTATTTGTATTCTACTATCAGAACAGCGGCATAATCCCATTACTCATTTTAAAACAGGAAGGACAAAGAACAAAAATATTTGAACATCACTTACACGTACAAAAGTTTCACTTCCCAATAGTAAATGTGTAAAAAGTCAGTTACTAGCAATGAGGAGAGTAACAATTGGGCGGGTGTAAGTGATGTGAACGCACCACACTACTCGAAAAAACAAAGAGGTGTAGTGACCAAAAGCAACCCGATAACATAATTAGAGTTCGGTTACTGGAACTAAAAATGACCTTGCCAAAAAGATACTCACTAGGATATTAAAGGACTAGTAGGAACCATAGAAGTCAAAGCCGCTCTTCCCAGGCATTGTAGTCTCTGCTACAAAGTAAGGCCGCAAAGATAAAATCACATTAAAGTAAGACGCGAGGCATGCCCAACAGTGGAAGACAAGATTGTTCACCATAACAAAGACACTCTCTCGGTCCTAAATCTAAAATAAAGTTGATATTTTTGAAGAGATTAAAGAAGCTAGCTTTATATTCGCATCTCTTTACTATTTATGTTATTTACTATTAGTTTTTGCATATACTTAACTTGTCATTGTATCCTATATTAAGTCAGGCAGTTTGATATACTTCAGTTTATCTGAATCAAAACTAATAGAACATCAAAAGTGACAAAAAAAATGTCTTAGTGCCATTACCTGCCTTAAAATCAATATGGGGACAGACACATAAGGTGAATAATCATCCATGACGTAAAGAGATGCGAATATAAAGCTAGCGTGTTGGAAAATTGATGCCAATGGCATATACTAGAACAACAAAATGCCCAGCAGTGAACCCCATATCATGATAAATATGCAAAAATTAAGGGTAAAAATTTCATCTTTGGCCCATAGGGGCAATTATGAATGAAGCGAAGATTAGAAATTAGATAAACTATAAGCACAACAAATAAAATTGACAGATTGAAAACACAGCTTCAGTTGCTAGAGGAAGGGGAAAAGAGCATTACCAGACCCAGAAAATCCCTTCCGACCACACTTTCCAACACATGTGTTTCAACACCCTTCATTTTTTCGTTGATCCTGCTTGTCTTTCTCTGATGGGAAATCCCACACCAGATTTTATACATAAGCGACAGGCACATGTATAACAAATGGAACTGTGTAGGAAATCGACAAGTCTCTAACCTTTTCGACAAATTATGAACTTCCGACTCTGTTTCTCTTTGATGAACTCCTCGGAGGAACTACGGTATTTGTTTAGGAAAATGCTTATAAACAAGAATATCCACCGTCTCCACTCCATTCCTGCCCTCACTGTTTTTCACCTTCATACTGAAAGTGGAGGAAATTGTTAGTAAAATAAATGACTTAAAAGTCCAATAGATCAATGACCTGCTGCAAGAATTATTTAAAAACATCTTCCCCTTCGATGACTCATGAAGTTCCCTTCTTTATCTCTAACTTCACTCAACGAAATGATAAGTTTAGTCAAGATTTGTGAAGGAAAAAAAATTATAACCACACAAAACTATTTGATAAAGAATAATGTTTCTCAATGTACCTTCGGAGGCTTAAAGGGATATTCAATTGGCAATATTATGTCAAGGAAAAATATGCCACCTTCATAAGATGTTCCCCATATATCACAAAAGAAATGTTAATCAAGATTGCCTGCTTATGGCAATGGCAAATGCAATAATCAGATTTTACTCGGATCCTTGTAATCTACGGCATGAAGAACCTTCTTCTTTAATGGGAAATGCAAAGGAATGCAAAAATATAGGATGTAATGGACAAAATATTTTGTTGAAATAAATTAAATATTTATAATTGTCTAAATCTTTATCATACCAGATTAAGTGTATTTGAAATGTTGAACAATGGAGTGAGTAATGAAGGTAAAGCTATAAAGTACATGTAGAGTCTTACAAAACTTGTAATGGATAATTAAAAATTAACACCACATTAGTTCAAGTCCAACTCGGAAAAAAGAACTTAAATATGAAAGAAACAAATAGCCGAAAGGGACAAATTCACAATATGATTGAGCACAACATCAAGAACAAAGGGACGTTCCAATAAGCCTTCTTCAAAAGCGGTGAATCCATGAAGCCAAGCCTTCACAAAAACATAAAAGCTTTATGAGAAGAAATGCAGTGATAAACTAAACATGAAGAAAAATAATCTCAGCTGAAAAAATGAAGGTTGACTATATACCTCTAGAATAATAAGCTATCAAGCAAGGTGCAAAAATGCCAACGGAACTCTTCAGATCAAATACCCTGAACCTAATTAACACAAGATGGCAACGATTAAAAACAATTTGAATCTCAAAACAAAACACAAATAACAACATACAAAACCAACCGATGAAATCGTTTTCTTGCTGATTATATTCCAGTCCTATGGAACAAACATTAATCACTAACAGCATACTCAAACAATTGCAATGGAAGACGCAGGGATGGAAAATTTCGAATTCAAGAATGAAGAACGATATAGAAGGAAAAAAAAACCCAAAGTATACTCACACAATCTCATGTATTCGAAAAAGTGACGAGAGAAAACCCGAAAACGACGACGGAATTCGATGAGATGATCTCCTTGGTTTTGATCAGGGCTGCCATGTTTTCGCCTGTTGTCCCGATCGAAACCCTTTCTTCTTTTCTTGTTGCCAGACGCTCGATACCGTAGAGCGACAATCCGATTATTTGCGTTTTCAGTTAGATCTGAAATAGAAAGAAGAGAAATGAGTTAGATCTGAAATAGTAGTGAGGGCAGGAGGAGTATGAATGAGTTAAAACATAAAACGGCGAGAGGAGGCCGGTTAGAGAAGCACCAGATCTGGAACACAACATCCAAGAAGAGGAGGAAAGGAACTGGCGGAAGAACAAACAAGCAGAGCTTGTAGGTGGAACGGGCTGCCGGTGAGGAGTGGAGCACTTCACTTCGAAAATGGAGAAGAAATACAGAAGGAGGAGGTCGGTGTCGGAGCGGACGTTAGCTTTAGGGCTTGGCATCTGGAACCATCGGTGGCAGATATGATATTAAGGCTTGGCATGTGTTATCCTCGGTGGCAGAGGTAAGATAAGAGCTGAGGGGCAATATTGTAAAATTACCTAGCCATGCACGGAGCCCCAAAACCTGACCATTAGGTGACACTATTACACTCAATAGTGATCTGTGAGAGGGCATACAATGCACGGCTTCAAAATGGCTTGGCAATGGCTGAACTGCTATTACTATTAAGTATATATTGATACCACTCTGGTTCTATTTATAAGTCTTTTTTTGACCAAATCACACATATCAAAGAGAGGTAGTTAGCTCAATGATTATGAGGTGAATTTTCAACTTTGCCCTCATTTATGATTGGGTGCCTTCAACTCTTTCTTCTCTCTCTATTTTCATTGGTACAATTAATATGGGCAAATTTGTCACAATCTCATTTATTTGGTCAAATGAGACTTATAAATAGGACCAAATTTTTTTGGTTAAAATGAACTTATAAATAAGACCATAGTGATATTTATTAGGTTATTAAGAATATAGGAGAAATCAACAAAATAAGTTTTTTTTTGTTTTTTTTTCCTTTTTGATGTATAAGGTGGCTAAGAAGCTGACATACAATTAAAGAAATTACATATAAAGGAAAATTACTCTCAAATACTCTTGCCCTACCCAAATCCTTAAATAAATTGGATAAACATCTAAATCTGCAGTTTTGATAATACCTATCTTTACTAAGGCATTTACAACTCTATTGGTACCCGTCAGTCCTTGCTTAACATCTTTATTCCCACTACCAGCAGGTTTCCAGAACTGAATCTCTCATCTAGTGTCGAGTTGATAACCTCTTCTTTGACCCAAAAAAAAAAAAAAAAAAAAAAAAACCTCTTCAGCATCAGCATCAGAGTCTAGAATTATCTTCTTAAGCCCCAAGTCCCAAGCCAATTCTAGACCCACCAACACAGCCCATTCTTCAGCTATATTTAGCTTGGCATACACCAATCTCTCTTGTGAACCCAGCTACCCATTTTCCTCTATAGTCTCTCAAAACTCCCCACAACCTACCTTCAATGTATGCAAAGCCATTACTCCATCTACATTTAACTCAGTCCAACCAACAGGAGGTTTTTGCCAAGCCAAACTGTGCAAGTTCCCCAAATAATTTGCATTCGGTTCAGACTCAGGACCCATTGCAAATCTCATCCAAACCTGAGAGATAACAGCTGCAGGATTACTTGGTTTTACAAAGTTACTTTGAAAAATGTAGAGATTCCTTCATCCCCAAAGTTTCCAAATGCCTACACCAAAAACCAGATTCCAACACCCCTAACCCACTGCCTAACTCTCTTTTTAAATTCAATATCATCGAATCCTTAAGACCCACAGAAAATAACGAAGAGTCATAAATTAAGAAGCTTAGTCCACATATTTTTGCTGTAAGCACAATCTCTCAAAATGTGCAATATATTTTCAAAACCAGAATTACAAAACTCAAAAAAACCAAGGCTCGAGACCATGTACTTCTCCACACATTTGTTGGTAATTTGTTTAGATTTACCTTCCACATAAACACTAATTCTTTCTGCTCCTGTCCATTTTCAAATATCCTTATATAACTTATCCTGCATCTGTTGAGGAATTTTTTTTCAATCTAATGGGGAAATTTGCATCACAAAATAAATTGTTAGTTGAGATAGTACATTGTCTCACCATTTATTAGTTGTTACAAGACCATCAAAATCAAAAACATTATTTGTCACAATTTTTTTGACCTTGAATTAGTTATCATAAATAAACATTAAGAAAATAGCTGCCATTGAAATTATTTTTTCTGTATATATAAATATTTAGAATTAAAAAGTACTACAATTTTCTGAAAATTCTGTCTCAGGAAAAAATTCTCATTAATTGGCCCGTAATCAGAAATTCAAGCTTTTAAAAGGAATTTAATTTTCGCAATGCACGAAGCGAAAAACACTAACAATAACAGAGGCCTTAAACTTAAAAATATAGAAACAAACACAATAGGTATTAGAACGTAGGTAATTTTATATATTCATTGCAATAGCTAGTACCATAAATTTCAAGTTGTAGCCCTAATTTCTCAAGCTTCTCCACACCAGTCATAAATAATCTAAATGAAGTTCAGTCAGATGCTGAAACGACAATTAAAATGAAAAGCACATAAAACGATATTATTCTCAAAGTCATGTTAATTTAATCTTTATTGCCGTTATTTAATATTCAATAGTGCTTACTTTTTCCGTAATTTTTAAAATAAAACTGCAAATATCATTCCAATATACATTCAAATTTTCCTAACTTTTTATGTATTCACTAGCGTCCAAAATTCAGGAATTAAATTTCCTCTAGTCAAGCTCCTTGCCAAAGCAAGAAGCTATACTATATACGAGACTCCAGCATTCGTAAAGCCAAGCACATATAGCAAGTAAAGAGAAGATCCTTATCGCCGACATTCACGAGCAGCACGCTTTTAAAATATCTTCAATGTCTGGATCATCCCCAGCCTCTTTGTCCTGCCATACAAAAAGACAATATCAGAAAAATGTGAACAGGATAATGGAATAATATGAAACAGACCAAGAATACTCTGATTGAGGGCTAGAGGTAGCTGAGCCAGAAGGAAAATTCCAATAAGTAAATGGATCGAGCTTGAAGGTAACACGTGCCTTGTGAATGTATGAGATGTTACTTTTACCAGGACCTGCAACTATAGTTCCTCCTTGTTTCCTGTCACAAGGCCAAGTTCATAATATAAGACTTTGAGCAAGCACAAAAGGAAGAAAATGGCCCTGCCATTGACTCACTAAGGCTGAATAGTCTAAACCAGCAGGTTTTCCTCTGCTCTTGGCAAACAAAAATCATATTTCAGGTGTTTAGGTTCTTGTTATATGAGGATGCTGCTATTGAACAACTGTCACTCGTAATTTATCCAGGCATGACATCAATAACCAAAGTATTCATCCTTTAGGATGTGGTAAAGTTTTTGCTAGTCATCATTGAAATATTGGGATGAACATTTATGCCAACTGAGATAATATTTCTGCAAAAGTGTCGATGAAAACATTCCAATTTGCGCAGTTAGAAGTTTCTTATAAAAGGAAGTTGGCATAAGGGGTAGACTAACGCCATTAACCTGGAATGACATTCATCTCTTCTTAAATGATATAATAAATACAAAGCTTTTAGTGGTTGAGAAACCCCAAAAATAAAGCAACACTACTTGTGGGATAACTTACATACCAGCCTCCTCTGGTAACAGTATCCTTTTCAAATGACAACTTCCAATCTTGTCGATAACCTTCCATGTATAGCTGGATTATTTTAAGACCTGCCTGCAATATTACAGCTGAAGTTAACATGGGATGTCCATTGTCCAGTTAAAGAATCTCAATTTATTTAATCTATCTATAAATGTATTTTTTCTTAAAAAAGGTTGCATCTCACTTACATTGGGAGTAAATGTAGTTAGAACTCCAGAAACAAAATTAAAGGCCTCATATGATGCATGAGAAGGGTCTGCATAAATTTCTAAAACAGATAACAAGGTACTGTCATTATACTGCGGAAAGATGACAAAAATTTCAAGTGTTAAGGGGCAATTTTGCCTATGCCGTTATCTCAGTTAATTTTGACGGTTAGTTAACTAAATATGTTAAGCTGACAGCTCACATGTCATCCACATTATTTTTGTTATGGTGAAAATTTGCCCTGAATGTTTTAAATATAACTTTGAAAAAAAATGAAGTAAATGACACATGGACTTCTAGGACAAATTTTCAACTTAACAAAAATGACATAGATGGCACGTGGACTACCAGGCGGTGCCAGCTCAGCATATTTGGTCAACTAACAGTCAAAATTAACTGAGATAACATCTAGGACAAAATTGACCCCTTTTTAACACTTCTGGGGCAAAATTCCCCCTTAACCCAAATTTTAAAGACTCTCACACAGCTATTATGTTGGAAGCAATATACCTCCTTGAAATTTTGTTTGTTCAGCAAAGGCTTTGGCCTGTATAGCATATATCAGCAACAAAGTTCATCATACTAGGATGACGTTAGAGGGCAGAAATTTAAATTGATGTTTTTTTTTTTTTTTTTTTTTTTTTTTTTGGGGGGGGTGTTGGGGGTTTGTAATGATCAACTTTCAAGATATCTCAGTACAATGGAATAACAAGTATATATTCAATATTCAATCTAGTTTATAACAACCATGAGCAAATGGGAATATATTCAGATAATATTGATAAGCAAGAAATAACGATAAATAGAAGATAGAAAGATGAAGAGCAGGGACAGAACCAAGAATTGAAATTAGGGGGGCGAAATTTATAGAATAAACCCAGGTGTTTATAAAATTACATTAAGCCCTATAAAATTTTCAATATTTTCATTTTAGTCCCTTTATAAAACTTTTAATGGGGACTAAAGTGAAAAAATTGAAAATTTTATGAGGCCAAAATATAATTTTCTAAAATTTTGGGTCAAACTCTATAATTTTAGGGGGGCAGGGGCCACCCCTAGCCCCCATGTAGGTCCGTCCCTGATGAAGAGGGAAACAGATACAAGGGAAGGGAAAAAGAAGCGCCACACGGAGGGAGAGAATTCCCGAGAATGGGACCAGACTACCAGAGAGAAGATACACCCCTTCTGTAACTATTTTCACCCTTATTATACTCTCTCCACTGCCAAATCTCACTTGTTTTTGTTTTTGGGCTTCCCATAGAGCCCCCACCTTGGCCAAAATCCCTTATGACTGTTACAGGGTTATAATTCAAGACCAAAGCCGGATTCTTGTGCTCTTTCCATTCAGAAATTGTATCTATAAAACAAGTCTAACACACCATAGGTGTATTGACACATTTACTATCCATCATCCAACATACCTGGTCAATGCTTCCAGGTCCAATCAGTACAAGTGCCACACCAGATGCGTCCATTACATCCTGTTGACACAAAAGTTCTAAGGTGTCAAATGCGGGTTTAAGTAAAATGGAGATATTCTCATTTTATGCTTAATAAGTTAACCATGTTGCAGAAATAATGAAATGGAATCCTACTAATCCCAACAAAACTTTGCTTACAACCCGTACGATGGAAACTTAGTACTCATTTTTGGCCCTCCACATCCCCAATAAGGATTATGCACCATATTGTCTTCATTTTGATTAAATCAAAACCCTTAATTCCAGTTAATATTTGAAAGAGCAAAATAGGGATTCAGTTCCTTGAAGATCCCTTTTCTCTCAAAATGGTCCCACAAAGATAATAGTGAGTGTGCAACTTAGTTACCCAAGACTCTTCCAACCCATAACTGGAATTGGAATTAATATGATTACTGTCTATAAATGGGATATCAAGAACTAGGTAAATCCATAAAGTCATAAACGATGAAGGCAGAACCACCATTAAAGCTGGTGATTCCAAGACAGCCGGGTTTCAGAAGGAGATAGAAAGAAAGAAATGATAGAAGAATATGGTGAGTTGGAGGAATGAGAATACAAAAATACCAGTGTAGAACAAGTTTTTGACCTGAAAGTCACATGCATCCTTTTTCCAGAACAACATAGTTAAATTATATTAAAAAACATATGGAAGCTATAGAATTCTTCATCGCGGGATAAGGGGCAAAAACTGCCCCCTTTTCTTGGACAACAGTTATGAGTCCCATTAGGACGGACATTTTAAACTAGATATCTTGTTAATGTCAACTCTAAACACAAGAACCAGAATTACCTTCTCAAGAACTATGTGCCACAGACAATACACGAAGAAAATGAATCTTCTCGAAAAGTACATGACATACGGTGGAAGAAACATACTACAATTAACTTCTAATTACAGAAGAATGGAAGGAAAAGGAAATATGCGCGACTGTTCAACATTTAATGAACTATATGGTTCACTTATGTTTAAGCAAAGTTGCAAACGTAACCTTCTTGGAGGCAAGATAATCAGCCCTTTTACGGCATAGCACGCACCTGAGGCAGAGTAATAACTGTTACACAAGCTCATAAACAAGAGATTTCCCTCAGCTTCTAAGAAATATAATGCTAAAAACTTAATTATTCGTGAATCGAGAAAACTAAGTTCACCCAAAATGGCGAGCAAATGCAACGACAGCTTTTCTATCTTTCCACAAGTCAGAAAGTGGAATTCCATTTCCTTTCAAATCGAAGACTTTCACCGAATCCAGAGAACTCCTTGTTTCTTCGCTTGGCTGAACCCCTGTTTAACATTAAATGATAAGCCAACATTCAATTTAACCCAATATGGTAGCCAGCAAACAATATATAGAGAAGCACAATAGGATTAGCCTTATTCGAAGGTCAAAAATAAAAAACAGAAATCTAATTTTTTTCTCCGCTCTGATAATCAAGGAGAATTAGTGATATAAGCTTGCCTGTAGAGCTGGACGCTGCGGAAGCTATAGTGACTGGGTGTCTGCTTGGTGAGAGTTTGAGTAAATTGTTAGGATATTCAAGAGCATGAAAAAGGTTAAGAGTCTTATTTGATGAAAGGCTGGAGGGATTAAGGATTAAATTCTGCTTCGTAACTCTCTTGCTCTGTAAATAATTTGGCAAAAGCGTGGTGGAGAAAGAAGCTGCCATGGATGCTCGGTTTGTGGGGAGAGGAAGCCCGAAGCACGATGACGTTGGAACTCTCTTTCTCTCTCTTAGAAGCACACGTGATAAATATGTAAAATAAATAAATATGCGTGGCCGAAAAGTGTGGAGCCCAAGTTATACGTGGCTGATTTTCTAACATAAAAATCAATTACTCAATTAATAGTCGGGCAAAAACAAATTAATAAATTAACAATAATTAATAATGATGTTAATATTTATAGTACTAAGAAAATCGGTAGATTGGATATGAAATGTGTCAGAAAAAAAATTAATTTCTAAAACGTCAATGAAAAATATATTCAATATAGAATAAACATATTTGTGAGGTTGCGTAAACATCAAATCTATGACCTTCTGGCAAAAAAATCTATGATTATTTAGGTCAACCAATAAAAAAATTATTATTTATTCTTTTTACAAAAAATTAGTATATATCAAATTAAAAAATTTATTATTTTAATACATACGAATCACGCAACATCCTATAATGAAATAAACCATACACGGTAAATTTTTCGTTTAATTGATGCGTGTACACTTTTTCTTTTTTCTTTTTCTCTACCAACAATGCATGTACACATTTTTATACTACATAATTAGAGTTTTATCGTATACTAGTATTATGTATAGTAATCAATATAACACCGTAACTTTGCTGGTAAAAAAATATAATACTGTTTACTGTATCTTATTATTATTTGTAGTCTTAAATATAAGTTTAATTAATTTTTATTGATAAAATTAAGAAAATTAATAACATTATTTTAAAATATTTATATTTATTATTTTTAAATTAACTTAGTTCACTTATAAATTTATATATTGATATAATATAACTAAATAGTACTCTTAAGCATTATTCTCAAGTATTATTATCAAACTTTGCGAGTTATTTCTTCGAGTTCTAGTTTTTATGTTTAATTTACAAAAACGAGTCGAGTCGATGATAAACTCATGCTAGTTGTTATAAACTGGTTAAACTCACGAGTTTATGACTTGAAGTTTATTGTTTTTACATTTCTAACTTACAAAACCGTTAATTTACTTTTAAACTGATGTTAACTTTTTTGATTTGATCATGCTCAACGTCTTTGTATAGAAATTTCTTTATTAAATATGATAAATAATGAATGTTGATAATTTAATTTCAATTATTTGGATTTAAAAATATTTAAATCAAATTGTTGTCATTTTTATATGTTAATTATTTAATTATACACTAATAATATCTATTTAATAATAAAAGTAAACTTTTTACGAGTTTATTATTTGTATTCACGATATGAGTTTACATCATTATCACAAATTTACTTTAAGTTATTTCACTTTGCCTAAACTCTGGACAAAATTAACTACAGTACGTCGAGCTATGCTTCTTGGGATAAAATGATAAATAGGTCTGGGTTATACATTTAAATTCAGCTTTGTTTGTTAATTGCTACAATTGTTTTGGGCAATAATTATAGTAAGCATAAGGAACCTGTTAGATCGCTGGAGCTGGTCTCAGCTTGATCTTCTTCTCCGAATTCGATCGCCGCAGCTTGAATTTTTGTCGCGCTTTTGTAATCTCAATGGCGGCCGCCATAACCCGCCTGGTAAGGCCCAAATCCTCCATCGCGCGCTGGGCGAGGAGGTGCCTATCTGCATCTGCCGCTTCCGGTGCCAATTCTCACACGCCGCCGTACAATAATTCCTCTGCCATCAATCTGAAACCTCAGCTTTCACGTAAAGGTCAGGAGGAGAACAGGAATGTCCATTGGGTCTTCTTGGGTTGTCCCGGCGTCGGCAAAGGTACCTACGCTAGCCGCCTCTCTACTTTGATCGGTGTCCCTCACATTGCCACCGGTGATCTCGTTCGCGAAGAGCTCGCGTCCTCCGGCCCCCTTTCTGCCCAGGTTTCATCCCGTCTATTTTCAGTTTATTTTTGCGGCAAAATTTAATTTGAATTCTTGATTGCTCTGCAAAATGAAAGCACTGCTGGCGTTTAACATGCCTGGAACTGCTAATCAAACGGTAGGAAACTAGCAATAGCGCTGTGAAATTCTAAAACGAGACATATCTTCATTCGTGCTAATTCAATTAGCCGTCTGTGGCAGTCTTGTTAGATCATTTTATAAAATTGCCCTTTCAATTTTCCTCTGAGCAACATTAGCTGTCCTTTTTCTTGGGTTCATTTCGTCAAAATTTAGAACCTGCGGACTGCTAAACATAGGGGAGTAGCTCTAATAAATTTCATTTTTTGGTATTACTTTCTATAATTTTCTATAAATTCCAGTAGTTTTTGGTATTATTTTCTATAACTTTCTATAAATTCCAGTCGCCATTATTTTCCTGGTCAAGACTTGCGGATATAAACTGGTGTCAAGCTGTCGGAGTTTAAATAATAATTTTATGCCTATAGATAGTGGATTCATATATTCTCTTATTCCTTATATCAAGTAAGGTAGTCTTTGTCATTTTGCAAACTAGCTTTTGGGCTTAGGTGTCCTACCCACTCTTTATAATTTATTCATTTATCACAAAAGGAGGCCCGATTCCGTTCTTTATGCACGCCCAGAACCTCAGGTTCAAGGGCATCCAATCTGGTCATGCTGAAAATCTCGACATTCTTAATTCTTCAACACCTTTGAAACCTCCGGTTGACTTTGGATATGTTATATATTTGATATGTCCTTTATATGTATATGTACTTTAATAGTTTGGTGTCCCATCTTTGGCTTTGAATGAAAACAAGTTCATTTCATAACACCTAATTGCTAGACAATTTACAGTTAATGGCTTTACTTTGGTCATCCATTAGTTATCAAATTCTGTTAAGTAGCCTAAAAGTTGATGATTGATCATCAGTCCCACTGATTTCATTGGTAACTCATTCACTGGATTATAAGGTAAGCCTACCATTCTCCTAGCATAAGGTTTGTAGTGAACGTTGAGGGATGAAAGATTAAATTTAGTACTGTATTGATTGGATTGATTTAGTGAAATCTTGATTGCTTCTCTTTGCCATTTTCCATTTTTATAACTAATGGTATAACCGTAAAGGTCATTGGAAGGTCTAGTATCGGTGTTTTAATTGTTTGATCTTTTATTATCACTTTTTCTCCTGTTTAACTCTCCTGGCGATCGTTTCCGATGTTCCAATGTACTCCTCCGGTCCCAAATATAAGACATAGTTTATAGCACAATTTGCACTACAAATTGTTCTATATTTAGGACCAGAGGTAGTATCAAATAATGTGTTGCAAGTTGTTGACTGGAATCAAGCATTTAGCTGGTAAGTGTGATGGTTAGAAGTAATTTTATGAAGAATGCTATCTTGATTTTATTTCTGTTTTTTACAGCTGCCAGAAATTGTAAATCAAGGTAAATTAGTCTCAGATGAAATTATAATCAGTTTATTATCAAAGAGACTGGCTGCTGGAAAAGCTAAAGGTGAATCAGGATTTATTCTTGATGGGTTTCCTCGAACAATTAGGCAAGCAGTGAGTATCTTCACTTTGGTAAAATGAAAATAATTTAATTTCATTACAGGTACACCCCCACTTTATTTTCACTGTAAATCTTTTACAAGACCACATGTGAATCTGTAGTTGCTTGATAGTCAGTCCAGATACTCAAAATGTAATTTTCTTTGAAGAATAATGCAAGTGTGCAGAAGTGATGATTTCCCTCTAAACTACTAATACTATACTCCAGCATTTTTTAAAAAATAAAAAATAAAATCCAATCCTCAGAATAAGGATACCGAGGTTACTTTCTTGTTTCCTGTTATCTCATCTTGTGATGTCCTTAGATATCATGTGAACAAACCCTGAAATTTATTTTCTATCCACCCCAAACCTGTTGGAGTTTCAATGTCTTTGTTAAATTCATTGTTCCTTGCAGCTGTTTTGCTGGATGTCATTAAAATCTGGATTGTCATTCATGTGTGTAGGAAATATTGGAAGGGGTAACTGACATTGACTTGGTAATCAATCTGAAGCTTCGAGAAGATGTGCTTCTTGAGAAATGTCTTGGTAGGAGAATTTGCAGCCAGTGTGGGGGGAATTTTAACTTGGCCTCCATTGACATCAAGGGTGAGAACGGGAGTCCTGGAATTATCATGGCCCCACTTCTTCCCCCAGCCCATTGCATGTCAAAGCTTATTACTCGGTCTGATGATACTGAAGCAGTAGTCAAAGAAAGGCTTCGTTTGTACAATGAAAAGGTATCCCTCAATTATTTATCATTAAGAATTTCTTTGAATGGACTTTCTGGTAGGGTAATAAATTGGCTGCATGAGTAGCTTGTTTCTGTAAAGATTTGTGTGTTATCTACATGTGATAGGTTAACTGGCCTGCATATAAAGTTTATGATTCTTATTTATCCTCAATTCCAAATCCACGTTGTGAATGTGTGCCTGTGAGAGAGATTGTTTGATGATTTGTTTTCTGTTCTAATTGTAGAGCCAACCTGTGGAGGAGTTCTACCGCAGTCGAGGAAAGCTATTGGAGTTTGACCTGCCAGGAGGAATCCCAGAATCTTGGCCAAAGTTGCTGCAAGCGCTTAATCTCGATGATTATGATGACAAACGATCCATCGCAGCATAATAGGTGATGATGTGTCCAATGAAAGTGAGTATTTTATTCTTTGCATTCTTACGCTGCATGCTTGGCGATTTTGCAGGAAAGAAAACAGAAGGGGACTTCTCTCTTAATATTTATAAATTATAATTATTATAGTGATAGGAGTAAGCTTGAAGTTTAGCCCTTCTAGGCTTTCAGTTATCATCATTGTCAATATTATCGAGTATTGAATTGCACATGACAGGATCTCTGGCAGGCTTTATAGATGGATGGTTAAGTGTCAATATGAGCCGTGCATCATCACTGTATGTTGTACCATGTAACATAATGAAACTAATCTTATTGTCCAATGATTTGCTAAACAGAATTGGGGAATGCTGTTACCAGAGTGACCTTTCAAGAAACCTATAGGATCTCTCTTGTCATTGAAATAAGCCTGTTGACTTAACAATGCTCATCAATGACCCCTTTTCTTTGACCATGGAATATGGATGTTGTTTCCCTCAATTGGCAGAGAGATCATACAGGTTTTCTTAGAAAGGTTACTCTGGGAGTCATCCGTAAAATCATTGTGAAGTTCCAAGAAAAGAATATAATCATAAAAAATTTTCAACAACAATTTAGAAGCATAGAAATGTTGTCATTTGCTGTAGTAGAGTTTATTATTATATGCTACTCACTTCTTGTGAAACTTTTTCTGAAGACATTGTAGTGATTTTCCCTTAATTATTTTGTTGCTAGATGTTTGGATCTAACATTTTTTTAATGTTTCTGGTCGGGCATATTTTTCTTAATGATTAGTTGGTAATATACATGTCACTGGTTTTGAGTAGCACGAGTTTAGTAAAGTTTAACCGCTAGCAAAATCATCAGGCACTGGTTCTTCAATTCTTTAAATCTGCTGGGAACGAGATGAATGATGTTCCACAAATGTTTTTTTCCCCTTGATCCAAGTGATAGATAATCAACTTTTGCTAGGCATGCTTCTATAATGTGCGATCATGTATGCATGAGTAAAATGCATGATCCCGATTCTGATTAATCATCAACATGCATAAGTTGATGATATATTGATTGATAATAACCATTATTTAAAACAAGGTGCATTTAATTATGAGTCATGAATAGTATTTTGTATGAGGCATTGGAGTATATCTCTAATTGAATGAAAAATTAATACAAATGCTAAAACCTATTTGGAATGAAGAATAATTGGCGCCTATTTGCTTTGGGAGTTTCAAACTTGTTTGAGTAATTATAATAAACACGCACACGTTAGTTGGAAAAAATATCTCACGTACGAGGCTCTCCCTGAGCCACCACCTGGTATGGTGGAACCACATTGCCCGCCAATACGGGCCTACCAACAAAAGAGGGTCCCATTGTCGAGTTGTTATTCGAGTATAGCTGAAGAGAGATAAAAAATGAGATGAGGATGAAATGAAGTCATGAAAAATCAGGGACGAAGATTACAGATGCAGAGTTTCAGCTAAAAGTTACCCGAGACAAAGCCAACTGAACACGAAATGGGGATTGTGATGGAGAAAGGTAAGAGAACTTTCTTGTATTCTTCTACTCTTTCCATGCCGTTAAGACCACATCTACAACGACCTCCATCTCGATGCTACTAGCCATCACCATCGAACGCAGCTACAGAGAAAATAGATGAAGATGACATAAAAAAGCACATTCTTCAAAAATAATACTCTTTTTTTTGTTCTAATTGTAAGACCAAGTTGATTTTTTTGGAAAGATTAAATAAGCTAATCAAATTACTTTAAAAAATTTCTATTTGTATTTTTTTCTCCAAACTAATTAGTTGGATTAATAAACTAACATATAATCTAAGGTTTACAATATATGATATAATTAAATAACTTATTTAATTTCCTTAATCTCTTAAAAAAAAAAAAAAAAAAAAAAAAAAGTCATGTCTTATTAGGACGGGAGTGTCACGGTCTCACCGTGATGAGTCCCACATCAGGCAGGATGAGGAAGGCTTTTAGCAGGGTGGTTATTGCTCCTCAAAGTTAAACGTGCTTAGCCAGGAAAAATATCAGGATGGGTGAGCCCCTCTGTGGATAGAATGTGGTGGACCGCCTCCCCGTGGATGGGATGGGGCACCCCTAGTCAGTGATGGGGGTATCACCTTCACCAAGATGGGTGGAGGAGTTTGTTACGGTCTCCTCGTGACGAGTCCTACATAGGCAGGATGAGAAAGGCTTTTAGCATGGTGGTTAGTACTTCTCAACCAAGGAAAATCTTAGGATGGGTGACCCCTGGGAAGTTTTCTGGGCGTTTCAAGTGTTAAAAGATGTAGTAATAGAATGTGATTTACATATGCAAGCATCAAAACTCAACCTCAACCCACCAACCATACCTAACACCCGATTGAAAAGATAGGAGAATAAGCCATCTATGGCGTTCGAATTGTATTGAGCGACACACCGCATTTGTTGAGATAGAATGCCAAATTTAAGGAGGGAGATTCAAATTCAAATCAAATAGTCCATAAGCATCTCGGTGAGAAAGAAGGCCGAAGCAAACCATGTCTGAGCAATAGCAGGCAGGTCTAAAAGACTAAAACGCGATTCTAAACAATAGCAGGTAGGTCCCAGCTAGCCGTCTAACTGCTTGTTTGGGTAAGTACGCATTACCAACAGCGTTGGAAGCCAAAAACTCGATCAAATTGCTTTCATTGTCTTCTTGTTGGAGACTTTACACACCTTCTAGCGCTCAGTGTTTTTGATGATGGAGGCAATCGTGGAGGAAGAGGCATAGGGTATTGCTGGGGATGTTGGGGTGATGTGTTGTCGAAACTATACTAAACAAGTAGATATTGAATATACTGTAAACAGATACTACTGATATAGCATAACAAGAATCTGTATTTTTGAAAAACACATACAGGAAACATACAACAGGTCTATAAAATATTAAAAAACAAAATCATAAACAAAGTCACAAGACTGCCAAATATGGTAATGAACTTAGAAGAAATCCGAGCCCAACATATGTTGTTTTCTTAAGACAATTTTGCTCCCTCAATACGGATGCCAAAGGTTGCTGAACAAGTGCTTCCCAGGATAGAGCGGATTATTCGTGTTCAAAATGATAGCTCTCTCAATCTAAAGCCCAAGCGAATCCAACGAGTTTACTTTCGGAATGCACAAAATGTTTTGTATATGTTGTGTGTAGAAGGAATGTATATAAGAAAAATCGGATGCGATTCTATGACTAGACGCCCTATTTATAGACAACGAAAAAACTTGATCCGATGGACTCATCTGTTGCAGCGAACTGGTGCGTCGTGCAAATAGATGCACCAAAACAGAATGAACAGAAACGATCGACGACCCTTGCTGACAAACTAGTGCATCGTATGAACGGACACACTAGAACAAAGTGAACGATCGAAATGGATTGCGATTTCGCAGTTGCTGCCTGGGAGAAACACAGAGGGGCAAAAAGGGAATTATTAAAAGTTCATGGTCAAATTGAAAATTCAAAAAATTATTTTTAATTTCACACACGTGCGAACCGAGCCAGACAGCGGTGCACGTGTGCGGTGGACTAAGAGTCACCTAAGTCCCCTATCCCCCCCCCACAAAAGTGAGTTGGCCCAAGGGCCAATTTAGTAGAAGCAAAGTTGAGGCTTATATACCCTCCAACTTTTCTTCAACTAATCAATGTGGGACTTCTATCCACATACACATTCCTTCTTCATTTTTCCTCTTCTTTTCCAACCTTCTTCTTATTCATAACCCAGGGGATTTTATCCTAAATTCCAACACGAGGTGCTTGTGATCTGCTTGTACACTGTGATGTAGCCTCTCCTCGAGAGTAGGTATAGAAATAGGTCAGGCCAGGCTAAGCTTTGGCTAAATAGGTCTGAGCCTGCAATGGAGGTAGAAGGCCTGAGCCTGAATTCAGGCCTTTTTCTAGGCTCAGGCCTGAGCCTTCATAAGGCCTAGTTGGGCCTGAAGCTTTTTTAAAGGTCTACTTATAATGTAGGTCTTTAAAAAGGCATCATATTGCAGGCCTTGGAGGCCATAAATAGGCTTTATATACTTTGAGCCTATCAAAACTTATATAAATATATCTTGAAATTATAATAGAAGAATGAAAAAAAAATGTTATCTTATTTATATGATATAAATATAATTATATTTATTTAATATTTAAATAGGCTAGGCCTGAAGGCCTACGAGTGAGGCCTTAACAAAATAGGCCTGGCCTATTTATATATTCAGGCTTTTAAAGAGGCCTTGGCCTAGCCTTTTTAACAAACACGTCAGGCCTGACCAAGCCCTAAACAGGTCAGGCTGTAGGCCGCCTGATAAGGGCCTGACTTATTTCCACCCCTACTCGAGAGAAAGAAGATGGCCTTGGTCAAAACCGATTTTGATGGGACCATTTTGAATTTTTTAAGTGTTTTTAAGGAGGAACTAAATTGAAAATTATTGAAACATTTTTTTAAAAAAAGTCACTTTTGCCCTCTCAATCCAAACCCAAATCATATTTACATTTCAACTTTTTCATATCTTAATTCTACAAAATCAAATAGAAAATAAGTTACTTCTCCACCACTAACCCAAATAGGCTCCAACCCAGTAACAATAGAATGTGAGACAAAAAAAAAAACTCCAAAAAGTACTGTTCAGCTTGGCGTATCTTCGATTAGAAGATAATCGAAGATATATTGAGGATTGATTGATGATATTGATGATTGATTTCTCAATGATATGCAAAGAGAGAAAACTTTATGCAAAGAGAGAAAACTTTGTTCTGTTTTTGACCCAGATTTGTTTCTCTCTCATCTCCCCATTCTATTTGGAGGCGTTCCTGATCCTTTTCTCGTTATTCCTTATCATCTCTAAATCATATCCATCCAATTAATTACACTACTAGTTTAACATCTCTCTTCTCTTCCCAATCAATGACCCAAATGGACTGATGAAAGAGAATGAGGAAAAAAAAAAAAAAAAAAAAAAAAGATGAGGAGAAGATCCTCTCTTAGATTTCTGCCCCATCATTTTTTTCCCTACTAGTAAAATCTGTTGAACTAGAGCTTAAATTCGTAGCTTTTGTAGTTGCTTTAAACCGGTTGGTCTTTTTTTTTTTTCTCTTCTTTCTGCAGATCTTTTGTTTAATTATTATTGTTGAGTGGTATCTTGTTTCAGTTGATAATCTTGCAATTACAAGTTTGTAGTCATTGCTTAGGAATCGAATTAAAACGAGGATGCATTATAGAGATCGTTCATTGCTGGAATTTTCATCATGATGTGTCTTTTCAACGCGTCCTTGACATATAATACCTATCAGAGACATTTTATGAATTCTTTGACTTCCCCCAAGTCTTTTAACTAGTAGATTTTATCAGAGAAACGCTAATATTAATTTACAGTATTGGAAAGAAAAATGCGTGTAGATTCACACCAGAGGAAAATTAAGTTTGTTTCACCACAATCGTTTTAAGAATCGAGATGTAAATAAATAAGAACCGAAACTTTATATATCACCAGAATGAATAAGAATCCAGCGGTCACAAGGAAAAAGTGAAACAATCTATATATAGATCCAACAATGCACTCAACATAAATAAAATGTGCGAGCTTTGTTTATTGGCATAAAAACTGAACTACTCAAAGCTTCATAACTTACAAATATAGCTTAACTATACAACAGAACCTACATAAATAATTAGAAGCAAAACTCCTTCAGAACCACAGCCCATACACGACACACACACACACACACAAAAAAAAGAAACCAGCTCTTAAAAGGTGATTTGAGGTTAAAAAACAAGAATACTATATCAGGAATTGTATGCATCCTCGTAACAGGAATAGAACAAAATTTCAGTCTTTTCCTCAACCTATACTCTAAACTGAGAGAACACCACCAAATGATAGCAGGTATTAACGTCTGTGAACCTATGTATAGCGGAGTGTCGTTTGAAATATTGTACACAAGACCTCATAACCAGCGTTCATGAGCATGTCACTGCCCCCTCCTGGCTCTCGGAGTGGCAGGCAAATGGCGAGAGCTTTGTGGCGACTCTGAATTTGGGTCATATCTTTGTGAAGCAAGGTAAGTCAAAGCTGTGACTACATCAGCTATAACTGGACGCATGTTAGCCTGCTCCTGAACACACATTGCAGCAACTGCCAGGGCCTGGTATAAGCCTCTTGAAGGATACTGACCTTGAAGCATCGGATCCGCCATTTGTGAAAATTTCCGTCGTTCTTTAAACAAAGGTCTCGCCTGCAATAATAATGCCCCACACCAAAATTGCGACTTTTATGTATTTTATGAGTTAAACAGCACATGCAACCACAAAATTGCGCATAACTTTACCACAAAATTGCGCATAACTTTAGTTACTTTACTAGCTTCATTTAAGATTACAGGATTTGTTTTGGGAATAGAAGTATAATACGGTAATATTTTACAAAAGCATCCAAATCCTACCAAAACTATGGAAACTAGCTAAATCAATGAAGCAGCATCAGCTCAAGAGGGTAATGCAACCATAATTATTTCTCTAATCATTGTCCATATCTATTTAGATATCGTGCATTGTTAGTTTTGTTTAAGAAGCGAGTAAAAACAAAAAGTGATTAATTACTATAGATTCTCAGGCATGAATATGACTGTGCAGGTAAAACTTTCCGAGCATGAAAAATGTATATTGAACTACGGGCCTACTTATCAACCAGGCACATTCACTGGTAGGTCTACCTGGTTTTTTGACTAATTCTTGTGCTCTCCAGTTGCTCTTAACTCATCAACCAACCCTATTAGATATGACAAATGGAGGAGTTACTTACCCATGCAACAAGATTCTGTTCTCCAGCAGCCTTTGAGTTGTCAATAGCTTTCCTTCCAGTAATTATTTCCAGAAGAACAACACCAAAGCTATAGACATCTGATTTCAGAGTCAGTTGTCCTGTCATTGCATACTCTGGAGCACAATAACCGTAGGTGCCCATAACCCTTGTTGACACATGAGTGTTATCCCCTACTGGTCCAAGTTTGGCCAAGCCAAAATCAGATAACTTTGGATGGTACCCTTCACCCAGCAAAATGTTTGAGCACTTCAAATCTCGGTATATGACAGGAGGGTTAGCTTTGTCATGCAGATATTCCAACCCTTTTGCTGCCCCAGCTGCTATTTTCATTCTTGTATTCCAGTCAAGATGTTTCTTGCCAGGAGAAACATCTGTAAATCAAGGATTTATGTATGATCATTATCTACTATTAATGCAAGTTTTAAAGGAAGAAAATGTTTCTGGTTCTGGGTATAAATACCATGTAAGTGGTCTTCCAAGGATCCTAAAGGCATATATTCATAAACTAAAAGCCTTTGATCTCCATCAGCACAATAACCAATGAGGCTGACAAGGTTAGGGTGGTGTAGTAGACTTAACATCAACACTTCAACTAGGAATTCTCTATTCCCTTGCAGCCCATTTCGGTCAAGTTGCTTAATTGCAACAACCTAAATCCAACACTAGAAAGGATGAATTATGCTGCCAACTCAAACCACACAGATTTTAACCTTAAGTGCACAATGAGAAAACTCGAAAGCAACTACTTTGACAACCAAAATACAGCAACGCAGAAATGGAGAAAATGATTAATTAAAGACAAAATTGGGCTTCACAGCTTTATCCTGTACTCGCGAACTAAAAGATCATTTGGAATCAAAGTTACCTGATCATTACTTTCCAAGCGCCCTTTGTATACTCTTCCAAAACCTCCCTCACCCAACAAGCATTCAGTTCTAAAATTTCTAGTTGCAGTTGCCAACTCGCGAAATGTGAAAGTATGTGCTGCTATGTGGTCAGGGTTCCCCGTTTTAGAGGTATCCTTGGAATTTGTAGATGAATTCCTCTTCAATTTCCCTGCACACATGATTAACCATTTGAGGAGGAAGATGCAGAAGCCAAGAGATGTCTAGTTTTGACTTCAAAGAGCATTCCAAATCCATTACATGGAATTATGAAAATAGTACAGGGCCCCTTTTATTGTCTTATTCCAAAGGTAACTAAAGATAATTTAAATCTCAACCACAAATTCATTCTGACACAAAGGACTCATCACTCCAAAAGTACATCAACAAATCAAAATTAAGCCAGACACATACTTTATAAACGAGAGCATCACTCGGGCAATGCTGTAAATGGAAAAACTGACAGTACTACGGGGAACTTCACTCACTCGGGGCTATTGTAAGTTGTAGCTGAGACCATCACCTAATCAAGACATGGATCAAATGAATGCATCCAATATAAGAATTGATATGAGAGAAAAAATCCTTGAAATTTGACTCTACTTCTGATGAGCGTAAAAGACCATAAGAATTGGATTAAACATAACATATTATAAATATGTAGATTTCGGCCCCAAAAGATAAAAGCGATAAGGCAGGCTAGCATAAACTACCAAATCCCATATTCCTTCATCTGGGAGCTTAGCATGTCGTAAAACCCCAATCCGAAACATAAATAAAACTCCTCAATTCTGATCTTCGCACGAAATCCCAGAGAAAGCAAGAGATAGATTAGGAGAAAGCGTATATAATTCCTCAAATAACTTCATCAAGAAGACGCAACAGAAATCAAGTGAAAGCATGATTGACGACAAGTCACAATCATAAACCTTTTGAAGATTCTCTTTTTTTCCAAGCTACAATAACTGTATCACTACCTGGGGCTGGTTTCATTGGATCAACCATGTTCTCCTGCACCTCCATCTTCTTCGCTGGCTTCTTTGTCTTCTTCTTAGTGTTTGAATTTCCAGAACAGGGAATCCAACCCATGTTTCACTATAACTTTTTTTCTCTCCAAAGACGCAGGTGATAGCTGAAAAATCAGCTTCCGCAATTCACAGCGTGAGACTCACAGATGACCCGACACTGACCACATGATGCTCGGGCAACCACAATTGGAAAAGAACCTGCTTGGTTCTTGCCTCTCTCTCTTTCTCGCTCACGCTATTTTATCGTTTCTGTTCGGGAATTGTCTATTGCTCGTCGTATTCTTTTCAACTAAAATTTTTTCTTTTTTTAATTTCTCCCAGAAAAATCGTCATTGGCTTCATTTTGGTCGGAGAAATTCAATGTTTGATATCAAAAGAACAAGGAAAAGTCCAATGTCTATGAATTGGATTGATTCAGGAAAGTGACAGTGTCATAGAGATATCATCGCATCAGTTTAAATTTGCTGATATGCAATCATATCAAGTTCCAACAAAATTAGTCCCGATTATTCTGCCAAGAAAAACTAGTCCGTATTAATTTATTTAGGTTTAATTTTTTATTTTTGCTGTAAAAATATTTTTTTGCCACACTCATATAAAAGTGATAGGTCCTATTAATATTTTATCTCTTTTCTCTTTACAATAAGACCCACTAGTTTTTATGTGAATGTAAAAGGAAAAAAAAATCTCCAGTAAAAACAACCCTTTAATTTACATTATATCACATTAATAGATAAACTTCCAAATGATTGGGCAAAAGAGTATCCTAGGGATAATGATTAAAAATCCAATTTTTACTATAGTTAAAAAAAATAATGTATATTTTAACTATGAACATATATAAAAAAAAATATCATTTTAAATAGATACACAATTATGTATCTTATTTTGAAGTACTATTATTTACTTATTAGATATGAAAATAGGTTATACCCCTTTCCGGATAGTTCTACTTGCTTCAATAGGCTTGGCTTTAATTTTTTCTTGAGACCAATTATTCATACACACATAATATTATTATTTACTTATTATGATCATTAATTTTTAATGTGTGTGTGTTAAATTGGGATTTGGCTTTCCTCGTATACCATTTATCATCATTTTCCCTCTTTTTTCCTTTTTTACCGTTGGATTAAGATTTCAACGGTTCAGATTTACCATCTTTTTCCCGATAATAATATTTTTATCATATAGTAAATTTGAACCGTTGAGATCTTAATCCAATGATAAAAAAGGAAAAATAAGGGATAAAGATGGTAAGAAGCATGAGACTAAAGCCAAGTCCGTTAAATTGAGTACACATAATATTTTATTCTATTAAACATTACGTTTTCTTTTAATTATATATAGGTTTTAAATAGGCTTTGTAGGCTTTAAAAAGCCTACCAAAAGCTTGTAGGCCGCTCAAAGCTTATTTTTATAGCATTCAATGCCTATAACATGATGTGTTTTTAAACGACTTAAGTGTTCTTAGGTCCTTTGGGGGATTTCTTTTTAATATCAAAAAAAAAAAAAAAAAAAAAAATGATGTGTTTTTAAACGACTTGGCTTAGGTCCTTTGCTTTCTTCCCTCCACTACGTGAAACTGCGTTCACACACTTAATCCTTTTTCTAAAAAAAAAAAAAACAATTTAGGCACTCCCAGATAATAAAAAGATAATTCAAGATACTAAATGACACTGAAAAAAAATTTCATGATCTTAAAAAATTATTTTATGATCATGAAAAAATATTTCAGTGTACTAAAAAAATATTTGAGGGTACTGACTGATACTAAAAGGATAGTTCATGATACTGAAAAAATAATTTATGATCTTGAAAAATTATATTAGGATCTTGAAAAAATGTTTTAAGATCTTGAAAAAATATTTATGGGTATTGGCTGGTACTAAAAGAATATTTCAGGATACTGACTGATATTGAAAAAATAATTCATGATCTTAAAAATTTATTTTAGAATCTTGAAAAAATATCTTATTAGTAGCAGTCCGTATTTGAATTATTTTTAAAGATCCTAAAATATTTTTTTTAAGATCATTAATTATTTTTTCATTATCCTTTTAGTACCAATCAATATTCTAAAATATTTTTTTAAAAATCCTAAAATAATTTTTTAAAATCATGAAGAATTTGTTCAGTACCATTCAATATCCTGAATTTTCTTTTTTCTATCCGGGAGTGCCTGAGTTTTTTTTTTTTTTTAAGAAAAAGGGATTAAGGGCACGAAACTGCGCCAAAACGGCGCAATTTCACCTAGCTGACGCAGCAGAGGAAAGAAAGCAAAGGACCTAAGCCAAATCCGTTTTTAAAGGCCTATGAATGTAGGCTTTAAAAAAAAAAAAAAAAAAAACTCTAAGCTTAAACAGGTCTTCTTAAGGCTCAATGCTATACCTAAAAAAAAACATGAATTCAAGCTCAGACATGAAATTCCTGTTACAGGCTCAAACCTATTTAGTTAAATAAGTATGACTTAACGTATTTCCATCCTTATTAACTATAAACCCATATTAGTAAAGATGACCCAAGAACATACGTGATTGATAAGTATAGCCCTTTTGAAAATATCACAATAATAAATCAAATAAAACAAAATGGTAATCTAATTCTAAATCTATAAATATGATATCATATTAGCTTAGTTCACTGGTTTCAGTAGTTTTCTGATTGACTCATTCAAACAAAAACGTCATTAAATGATGTCATATGAGTACCTAATCCTTCCACATTAAAATACTTGCTTGTATTGCCACTTGCCAGGCACAAATTATTGACTCCTGAATTTGTTAATTAATCGCATGAGATGGCATGCTAACCACTACGGGAAAAAATAAACAAAAAATAGCAAGATGCTTTCTTTCCGTGTGTCCTATTGAATTCCCTGTGTACACTTTGTTTATTAAAAAATCATGGTCTATGATTCAAGTGAGGTCTATTTACCCAATACTTGAAAGATAAGCAAATGATTATAATTTTGGCCACCTGTAAAGAGTTCAACCAAACAACTCGACTAACTACTAACAGCTGTAGATACGATCCATTCCAATAATTATCACCAGGTGGGTCTCATTAACAATTTTAAAGACATTCCTATAATCAACAAAAGTTATCTTAAAAAAAAAAAAAAAAAAAAAAAGCAAAAAGATGCCAAGGATAAAAATTTAAGGATAAGGTTGCCCTCTAAAAGGTCCGTAATAATCAAAGAATGTGATAATTGGGGCAATTCCGGTTTGGAACATCAAAGTCAAAGGAAGTTAGTATAAATAGTAAGAGATTTGTTTAAGTCCCAAAGGGATGTGTGTTCGATCTCGCTTGCCGTCATTTGGGCCTTTGTCCCCATTAACTGCTTCTTCTCAAAGAGCCGGTCGATATCTTGGCTTGGTGTGGGGTGATGTCGAACCCCTCCAAAACCTTCTTATATCCCAAAAAAAAAAAAAAAAAAAAAAAAAAAAAAAAAAAAAAAAACATCAGATGTCGGAGAGAGATGGTATGAGATATGTTTTCTAAGGATGAAGAATTGTTCGCTTATAAAATCAGAGATCTGAAATAATGATGATACGCAAACGGATTACCGCGTCACATGATACTTTATTTATCCAAGGATCTGAACTTTAATACATTAATATATGTCTGACACTAACATATTATCAAACGATATTTACCATTATTATATTCAGATTTAAACGCTTCCATACGTTAAAAAAAAAAAAAAAAAAAGAGGAAGAAGAAGAAGAAGGGGTTATCGAAGCCTTTAAAACTTGATCCACAGTTCAATCAAATGACCAAAATGAGTTCACCCATCATTCCTAAATAATGAACCTAATTCTTACTGATAAGATTATTCAGAGAATAGGTTACACCGTTACAGAACAGGCCTCATAATACGACAACAATAAGGGAAAATAAATCATATCCTCGACCAAATCTAATACACGGTATCTAATAAACCTCCAGATTAAAGGATGGATGGTAGATCAAAAAAACTAGGCAAGAAAGGAAAGAATGTAGTGACACAGATATCAGAACAAGATCTTATATGGTTATTGGCACCAATAATACAAATTCCATTTTCATATGTCATCTTGATGACTAAATAGTGGGTTTCTACAGTTGTTTCCCAGTTGAAGAATTAATCATGGCTTGACTTTTTCAGAGGCCACAGCACCTATAGTTTTGCGTGGCATCTCATGGTTGTGTTTCCCTTCATATGTAGTGATGAATGCTTTTGGGTCATCTATTGATCTTTCCACATGTTTCCGGGCGCTGCACTTTATGTTAGTGCATCTATAATAACTCCTGCAATAAAAATTTGAGTTGTCGTGAGATATTTATCAGAAGCTAAAAAAAATGATGCTGCAAAACATACATAAGTGAAACAGAAGCAAGAACGAACCTGGGATATGGATTGCCCTTCACCACCTTCTGGCCATATTTCCTCCAGCGAAAGCCGTCTCCGAGTACTTCAGAATCTGTAGAACTCTGAACCACCACTTGAGGCTCCACTAAACCTTCCTCTGCTACGGCTGCTTCAATGGATTGATTCTTGTTTTTCCTGAATGAAAGATCAACTGTGTTTATTGAAAAACCTGATGACAGACATCAATGAAAATGTCTTGTACTTCAATTAATTACTCCCTTTGATCCTTAATACAAGACATATCTAAAGAGTTGACTTTGGTCTTAAATATAAAACAAAATTTTTATATATGTCAATATTTTCCTAATTTACCCCTATTAATGCTCCCTCCACAAAAATCAAGGAGAAGAGGAAATGAGGAATTAAGAAAAGTAACTAAAGTGTTTTACAAAATACATGTCATATTAATTAACTTCTTTAATCTAATTAAATTAAATAAATATGTCTTATATTAAGGACCGGAGAGAGTACAATGGAAATAAGCTGATTCTCGCAGAATTGGTCTTTTACCTTCTTTTACTTTTTGGTTCATCTTCCTCCACTTCATTTCCCTTGCTTGCTTCCTCACATTCCTCACTTGGAGCATATGAATTCTCAGGGCTTCCTCCAGCTTTGACAAGATAACCTGCGTCCCTCTGGTTCTCCATTCTATTTTCATTCCTCTCACTGTTAGGATCACCCCATAAATGGTTATTACAATTAGTATCTTGACCCAATCCATCAGACGCGACTCCCAATCCTTGTGTTCCTGCTGTGTTGCGCTTATGGGGCTGAGGCTTTGAATGGTTGTGTTCCCCTTTATACACAATTTCTGCAATCTGCCCATCAAATGATCTTTCAACCTTCTTCTTCACTGGGCAATTAGGATGCGTGCATTTGTAATAACTCCTTGGATACTCGCTTCCTTTAACTTGCTTCTGCCCATATTTCCTCCAGTTATACCCATCATAACAAGGTCTATCACCACCATTACTAGTAGATGGTGAAGTTTTCTGGTACTCCTCTGGGCTCTGATGTGCCATCTTGAAACATTCAATTGCCAGATTTGGTTCAGCCCGTGGGGTGTTATTATTCTGATGATTAATTGAGCTCAAATTGGTCCTCAGTTTCTCCTGATTGGGATGTTGAAACTGCTGGCTATGACTGGTACTATAATTTCCCTATAAGTGAATTAAAAAAAAAAAAAAAGAACTTATGTACTCAATCTCACGTGAGCAACATAGACTTATTAAGAAATGCATATAATACTGACCATATTTGCCAAAAGAGAAACAGTGGCCTTGGAGACAAGCTTAGCCGTAGGCTTGTAAATAACTGTTTGATTAGGGTCTGGTTTATGACTTTTGTAAGATGGGTTAGCCTGAAAATGTCAAAACCACCACATATCGGAAATCAAGATTCAGGAAGTCCAGAAATAAGCAGAGTTTGAGTTTCAGACTAGTGAAACTGAAACTTTACCTCGGAAGAAGTAAACCCAGAAGGATGTGGGCGATTCACGGCTGGCTTGAATCTCACAGTCTTTGGTCTAATGGCTGAAACTGTAGCTTGAGAAGATTCAGTAGATGGAGAGGCATTGATGGCACCTGCAAGTAGCTCGGAGAAGGATCTGAAAGGGGGGCAAGTAGGCCTTGAAGGTACTGGTTTTGCAACAACTACCCTTTCTGCTTCCTTAACATCCATCCTCAATTGCTAAGTTTTTTCTTCAACGGTTGATCTTTTTTGACATTCAAAACTCCTAGCTATGGACGCTGAAATTGAGCAGAAAACTTCTCATGACAACCATTTCTGTTAGTTTAGCTCCAAACTGGCCCGACGTGAAAACAAACTTCTACACAGCCGAAACTATAGGATGATAGTTAGATAACATTATGAAGGAAAGACAGCAGAATATTTGATTGTGATTTCCAATCAATTCCCCCACCCCAAAAAAAAAAAAAACATTGTACAGATTAAGAGTATGACTCATGCTACAGAGCTGACTAAAGATAGAAAAGGTGCACTGAAATATAATTTCATGGTTTGAGGATAAGAACCATAACACTACTACCACCTTATTCATTCCGCAATTGAACCAACTGATAACCAGCAAGTGTTCCACAACTCTGTATTTACATTCACAAAACCATAAATGGGCATCATTTTTCGGCTGTAGACAAAGAGTATACATGACATGAATAGTTTGTTCCTCTTGAGCTTTTGCTGCTCTGAAGGAAGGAATGGACGAGCAAGTTGTTTGCTTTCAATTTGGGTCATCAAATTGGGAATTTTCAATTCTTGGTAATTTTTACGTTGAGCTGCATGGAAAATCAGGGAAAACAGAAACATGAACTTAAATCTAGTCCTAATAAAACATAAAGTAGACCACCTTATCTCTAGTAAGTACAGACTACAGACCAAGATCTATTCACAAGAACCGCTACTCTCAGATGAGGAAGTTTTCAAACCACACACTAGAGTGAAGATTTGAGGGCTCTAAGGAATGAACAAAACCACCTAGACCTCTGTAGCAGCATCCTCAAACTTCAAGCTGGGAAACGTTGCTGACAACTGGAGTCGAATGCATAAATGAAAATATGAATCAGTTGTCCTCTCTGCAATCTCCCAAGCTTATGCTGCACTTCCATGTTTGGAGAAATAATCACCAGTTCGTAAGCCTCTAACTTACAAAGAGGCATACTTTCAGACATTTAACTTCATAATCCTGAATATGGAACCATGTAAAGACCGCATGTCCTCAAAATGTCATCAAAAAGAAGCAAACCTCAGCTCCCACATGGAAAAAAGTTTCCTGGTTTCATCAGGGAATTGTCTCTTCTAAGTGATTTGTCATATTACTTATGTAATGCCAATGAAAATTATAAACAAAAAGCACATTCTCAATACAAATATAGAAGCTTTGTCCCTCCATGGTATTTTTTCAATTGGGATAGTGTAAAACAGAAGAAAACTAGCAGCTATAATAACTGTCTAAAATGGAAACAAAGAGAAGAAAATCAAAATAGTCTAAAGAACTAATCTACTTATACAATCACATCTTCAATACACCAGAACTTGAGTCATTGAACATGCAATATGCAGAACCCAGTAAAGCCAAAGAAGTATGCATCAAGCATAGACAAGAAAAGCTAAGAGTGAAGTAGTAATATTCCACTTTCCTTCTAGTTTATCCCCTTTCAAACTGCTGGTTTCTTCCAATTAAAGAAAAATTGTTGGATTGGAAGATAAAATAAGAAGGAAGGAAGTGGACTAACCAGAAAGTCAAGAAGCTACCGGAAAGAGTATCAAACTGAGCTCAACCATCTGCATTTCAAAGCCCAGAGTTTTATAAAGAAAACTAATAATCGAAATAAAAAAATATTTTAACATAAAAAAACAGAAATGCCTCAAAAGTCATGAGCACAAGAATTAGTTAGAGGAAGAGCCCTGCGAAGAAAACAACTTACGCAGCTCAAGATTACACTGTTGCTAGGGTTCTTGCCCTCTTTCGTGCTCTAAATTTCATAGAATCCAGAGGCTTCCTTCTACTGATACAAATACGATCAGACAGAGGGAAAGGGGTTATACTATTCTTGGCTTTTGAAGTTCTGAATCCGACTGTTTTTGTATTTTTATGAAATCTTGCCGGTTGTTAAAAATTAGTAAAAATTTCAAATAAATACATTCAAACTTAAAAAACATAAAAAAAAAATGTTAATATATTGATGATATATGTCTCAAAAGGATTATTTTGAAATTTTAAATATTATACTTTTATCAAAATGCCCCTCAAAAAATTTGTTTTCGAAAAAAAGAAAGAACCCTCGCGGCACAAGAGCTCTAACAGCCGACACCACCCGTGGTCCAAATGACTAGAGCTCTGGTGACAATAACTTGATGATTGATGATTGAGTTATAAATTATATCTATAGTCATTAACAAGTTCAAAAAGGTAATTATAACTTGTGTTTTTGTGCTCCTGAGGTTATTAATAACTACACTCAAATTGTCATTGCATTTATTTAACTTATCAACGATGTTTGATAAGGTTTAAGGAACTCAAGCAGTCAATCTCTATACTCAAGTAGTCAATCTCATTACTCAAGTTGTCGTATGAGCTTCGACAGTGGTGTCGTCGCTGGAACTCCAATGTCGGTAAGAGATTCTTTCTTTTTTTAAAAAAAAAAAAAAAAAAAACTGGAGAAATATTTTGATAAAAATACAATATTTCAAATCTCATATTGGTCTTTAAGATTTATTTATCATTTTTATATATTAACAGACTTTTTAAGATTTTAAAAGTTCAAATTGGTATTTATTTAAAAAAAAAAATTTTAAAATTAAAATTATTCACTAAATATTGATCTTCTTCTTTTGAAAAAATAAAACTTTGATCATTAATTAATGTTGGGATTGGGAATTGTGAAATTTGGGATTGGTTGTTAGCAGAGCAGAGGAGCAGCCAACCCCCAGAACGAGAGGCGGAGGACAACTAACTTTTTCCTATGAAAGCTTTGACCCTCCAACCAGATACTATTCTACGGAGGGGAGGGAGATATCCCACGCGCAAGGGTGCGCGTGTAAACAATTTCAAATCCGATTGGGCGAAAATCTGACTTCTGTTGTCTCGTAGTCGTACGTAGCAATTTCTGAGCCATTTGCTAAAAGCAGACGAGATGGCGGAGTAGGAGATTAAATGCAAAGTTTGTCCCACCTGATATAATAGACTGATTTGTCCTCACTACACTTCTGATACCTTACGGTAAGGCAGGGTAAAAAAGTTATTTCGCTGACTTTTTTTGGGATTTTATGAGGGGTTTATCGTTGGGGTAAAAAGTCAAAAAACACCATTGTCTAATCAAATTTTAGATTTAGATCATGTTTGGTTAATCTATTAAAAGGGGAGAAAATTTTTGCCATCTTGTGGTTCATCACTTCACCACCTCACCTAGTATGACTAGTTGATTATTACTACAGATTTTGAATCTTTTGCCATCTTGTGGTTCACCACCTCAACTAGTATGATTAGTTGATTACAGGGTTGTTGGCAAAAAGTATGATTACATAGTTACTTCCTTCGGTTTTTATATAAAACATATTTATATAATTTAATTTAATTAATTAAGTTGGTTCACATGACATTGTTTTTTTTTTTTTATTTTTTTTTTTTTTTTTTTTTTTTTAACATCATGATCATCTTCCCTCTATCTTTTATTACTTGATTATTGTTGAGAAGGTATTAATAGAAGTTTTGATCAATTCCTAAAATAAACCCTTATATTAAAAACGGAAGGGAGTAACTTTTATTGTTAGTTTAATTACAATGAAATTTACAGTTGTTATCGAATTATGAAACTCATAAATGTCAGGGGGGGAAATCTGATCGATATTTCTTAGGTCACGTGAATTTTTAAGATTATTAGTATATATTCCTGCCCTGTTGTAAGCGTTAGGTCTCTCTGTTCTTTTCAGCCGAGTGAGCTTTGGCCTTTGGGTCTCTTTCCTAGTTATCCTTTCAGGCATGACAAAAATTAGATTCTTTAATCCATGAAAAAAGAAGCACTTCCCTTTTTATAAGAAAGTTTTATTGTACAAAACGAACTACCAGATAAAATTAATTTAATATAATAAATTTATCAAAAATATCTTTTTTTTTTAATATGATCCTATTTATGAAAAGAGCAAAGAGAATATAATGGATAATAAATATGACAAGATATGAGTATAAAATATGATAAAAAAATGTGTAATAAATAAGTAAATGGAAAAAAAAAATTTTGGTAAATAGGGGATAATTATTAATATAAAAATATGTATTTAATCGGAGTAAAAAAAGAAAAAAGTAATTTAAATTTTGAAAGACAATGAGAAAACTGTTTATAAAAAAGACCAACATTAAGATAGAAAATTTACTTATAAAAAGCACAAGAGTATTAGCACAAGTGCCAGTAATCCATATCTCATAATCTGAAAGCCCCAACTATATCTGCATTTCACCACTATTTAGCTGAATTACGTATGATGATTATAACTTGTCACTTAATTAAAAGATAACTACGGGTCAACGTAATTAAATTGGAATCCTAATATCCCTAATTATTGTTTGAATTCGAATCTCGTCATGATTAGAAATAAATCACTTAAGGAGGATTAGCTTTATATGCTTGGATAGATATGAATTAAATTAATACTAAAAAATACTATTATTGGTATGTATAAAGTATAATATTTATTAAGTCCAATATTAAATGTAAGATATAATTTATAGGCAGAGAAATACTACGTGCTGGATATTTTACCAAAAACTAATTAAAGAAGTTTGAGTGTATACCCTACCAAAATAGCAATCCACGTCGCACCAAAGTATTAGGCTTCTAACTAGCAATACACGTAGTATTAGGCTTCTAATTGTCGGGCTCCGTGCAGACATAAAATTTAGGTATTTGAGTTGCAATTATGATTTTTTTATAACTGCTGTCGGCTGCCTACTTCCAGATTGATGCTAAAAAGTATTATCTTCAATCCTAATTATAAAATTTATTTGATTTTTTTTTTTTTAGAATTAAGTAAACTAAATAAGTTCTTAATCATTTTATATATTGTGATTCTTAAATTATATATTAATTTATTAGTTAAATTAATTATTTGAAAATAAAATAAAAATACTCTAAAGTAATTTAATTAAACTTCCTTAATCTCTAAAAAAATCAAAAAGGTTTTATAATTAGGGCCGGAGTATCACGTTACTATTTTTATGATTCCCCACAATTGAGCTCATCCTAGGATTTTACCCCATTGCCATTCTTCAGGTTAGCTTTCAACCTTGAAGCAGATAGGATTGAGACTAGCCGCCCACTTTCTATTGTTCTTTGACTTCTGATTATGATGCAATTAGGAAAATATTGTATGTTTATTCTATTTTCAATGACTAGCTAATTTATCAACGAGTTCAGACTTCTGTGACTAGCTAATTTATTGATAAGGGCATTAGGGACTTTATCACTCAAAAACGGGATTAAACTGTCAATTAAAGATTTTAAGGGACCTTCAAGTTATATCTTGTCTAATTACTTAAAACTTAAGTACAATTTTTTTACTTACCGTTACATTTTTACTACTAGTTTGTATACTTAATATTTAAGATTCACTTTAATAGGAAAAATTGAACTACATAGTGAATTGTATACTCCATCGGCCCATCCAATTATTAATACTCCTTCCTTTTTTATATATAAGCGTTAAATGACCAATTTACTCTATTTGGTCATATAAAAAAAAATTTCCAAAGTTTTTTTCCCTCAAAATAATAACCCCTTTTTAATCTATAAAAATGTCATATTTTAGTCCCCGTAGACGAAAAGGGGTTTGATAATAGGGTATTTACTCCAACCATTTTAAAAAAAAAAAACTTAAAATAATAGATTATAAAAAACATTTAAATCGGTAGTTAAAAAAACATGTAAAGGTAATTAATAATATATTGGAAATTTTTTCCCCCAAAAAAAAGTACCTATTTATGAATGGGAGAGGGAGAGGGAGAAAGTAATAGTAAAAAAAATAAAAAAAGATGAAAAAGAATATATATAGTATAATAATTAATTGAGGACAAAATAGAAAAAATGCATTTATTATTTAAACAAACTGAGAAAGGATCTTATATTTAAGGACAAGCCTATTCCAAAAAAAGCTCTTTGGGATGGATATAGGAATTTAGGGACGGATGGAGCACCTGATTTGGGATTTTGTAATTTCAAAATTCTTATTTTGTCATTCTCCCTTTTTTGATATAATAAAAGTTAAAAACAATAAATAGGCACTTTTTTTTTTACTTCTAAATATGTCATTATTTGTAAATAGGATAAGTGAAAGACACAATAAATACAATAAATACAACAAATACAGTCAAGGGTTAAAATTGGAAAAGACACAATAAATATTTTAACTTTTCCAAAACGAAGCTTACATTTTGAGACAAACTCATTCACAAATCTAAAGTTTATATTTAGAACAAATGGAGCAAAAGACATGTTGTTTGCCTAATTTGATTAGTTATAAAACTTAATTAATTTGGTTAATTAATACGACATGTATTTTCTAAATCACTATAATTATTTTCCTTAATTTCATTGTGCTCCCCCTCCTTCCTTGATTACTGTCAAGGGAGCATCAATATGGGTGAAAGATCAACAAAGAAAAAAAAATATGTTTTATATTTGTGATTAAAATTAATTCCTCAAATATTCCTTATATTAAAAATCAAAGGGAATATTAAAAATTAGAGAGAGTACTAATCATTTAAGTTATAATATATCTGTATGTATATATCATTATTGAAACGCTTAATTATAGGCTAATTCATGCATGGTATTGTTTGTGCCACTTAACCCGTCATGGCCAAATTTTTAACTAAAATTATAAATTAGTATTATTTTTAATCCTAATTATAAAAACACTAATAGAGTATTGACTCGGACTTTTAAATCTGGTGGGTTATTGTTTGAATTGCCTTTCTTGGGGCTATTAAATTGGTGGTGGTGATAAACATTTGAAAATGGCTCCATATCTTATCATGTAATTAATGCACTGACGGGCTTGCTAATTGATATGCTGAAATAATTTGTTTATATTAAAAAAAGACTACGGGACTTCGTAAAATACAGGAGAGTTGATGAAATTAGGGTTTGGTGGCGGTATGTCTGGGGTTTGAAGATTAGGTGAGACCTTAGAATGTTAGATGGGCCACGTGCGGAAATTTGACACGTGGCAAGGATGACTGGTTGTTGTGAGTCCCCATCATACAGATGGCCCATCTTATCAAAACTTTAAATGCTTCCAAGTTCCAAGGGCAAAACCCACTTATTTTTTCTTCAGAATTATCCGCGTCCCGTCTCTCTCCTAGTATTTCCCATACTAAAATGAATGTCCGGTACGATGTAAAAAAATTAATTTTTTTAATTCACAAAATTTAACCTAAGATTCATATTTAAAACTGAAGCTTAAACTCTAAAGCATCTAATCTTTCCCAATTACAATTAGATATGATCCTAAATATAAAGTGCTTCTAAGTTCTAATTAATTTGTAGGATCTTAAAATTAATTAGGATATTTATTTGTAATTAATATATAAAGAATTTTTTACTTGTTTAAAAAGTACCCCGGCTATTTAATTATTATAATTTAACGCGCAGAAATAAAAATGATATAATAAAAAAGGTATTTTAAGAAAGAAACAATTAATATAAGAGATTGAGTAATCATTGCTTCATTTTAACAATACCTTCTTAAGTAATATAAGAAACGGGACTTATTATTTGTTTAAATAAATAAAAAAATTTCAAATGATTTTACTTTTAACATTTAACAAATGGAATTAGCTTAGTAGGGTGAGAGCAAACAGAAATCAAAATTTCAAATCATCTCGTTCAGTATAAAAGAACGTTTAATAAATGACTAAAATTCTAAAATTTTCAATTTTTGTACCCACTATTAAGGTTTTAGCTTGATGAAAATATGTTAGGTTGGGTTAGGCTTTAATTAAGTAGGCTTAACCTTGTGACAGAATCCAAAGCCAAGACCAGAGTCTATATGAAGGTTTTTTTTAGGGTTAAGCCTAAGCCTTCAAAAAACTTAACAAGGCCGTAATATATTTAAATTCTACTTGAAATTTAAGCCTTTAAATATTTAAACAGATATTTAAACAAGCTTAAAGTTTATGTATCTAAGTTTATATATAATTCATTAAGCCTATTTAAAAATCTATGTTATGTCTTAAAAATTTAAAAATTCATTTTCAGATGAAATAAAAGAGTTAGTAAGAGAAAGAAAATAGCACTTAGTGGCAACACTTGTCTTACCAAATAATTGAATAAGAAAAATCAATTATTTATTGGCAAAGGATATATATTTTTTAAAATCAACCAAATACGAAAAGTGATTTGTAAAACTAGATTTTATCTTTTCTTTTTCTTACAGAAAATGAGAAAACTCCTCATTTTGAAATCATTTTCATTTAGGCATAATTAAAATAAAATTTCTATAATTATTATATTGCATCAAATGACACAAATTATGAGAGAGGTAGTGAGCTAGTATTTCCATTTCGGACCATAAAAAAGAAGAGAACTGTATATGATCAATTGATGAATAAGAAGTTTAAGTTCATGTATAAATGATGAAATGTGAAACTTAGGGCTAAGACTAAGTTATTAATTTGGATCAAATTATATATAATAATGAATTACAAAAAAATTAAATAAGTTAAGCCTATAGGTTACGCCTTATAAAAATAGAATTAGCCTGTTTAGCTAAATGGATCTGATAATAGGTTTAAGCCTGAATCTCACCTATTTAGACAAATTATGTTTTCCCGCCAATTGAGAGATACAAGCATCTAGAACCTACTGCTTTATGTGCCCAATTGGACCACAGACATTGTTATCTCTGCCCAATTGGACCACAGCCATCGTAATCCTTACCTGTCATATTTTTATTCATCTACGCGGCGGAGTTTCTCGCCTTCTAGACCTAATATTTATGTTTTCTTACAGGGATAAGATGTAAAGCTGCAAAGCTGTCCTGATGAAAGTTTTTGTTGGAAAATAATATTATCTTGAAAGTTTTTCAGATTTAATCTCAATATGAGAAATTTCAGAACATAGTAATATATTGACTCATACCATTAAAAAACTAATGTTATTGTTAAAAAATAAACGTTAACTGTTAACTTTTTAATGGGAAAGAGCAACATTGCTCTATTTTAATACTTTCAAGGCAATATTGATTCTTAAAAAACTTACCGGGGCAATATTACTCCTCAGCAAAAACTTTCGAAACAAATTTGTATCTTAGCCCTCTCTTAAATAATATTTGGTTAAGGGAGAATTTTGCCTTGAAAGTTTTTTCGTGGGGCAAGAGCAATTTTTTCATGACTGTTATCTTGGTTCATTTTGACCGATAATTAACTAAATATGTTGAAATTTGGTAATCACTTGTCATCCACTTTATTTCAATTAAGGGGCAAATGTGCCTCAAAAGTTTTAACTCTAACTTCAAAAAAAGATAAAATAAATGACACATAAACTTCTAGCGCAAATTTACACTTTAACAAAAATAATTTGGATTATCTGTGGACTGCTCACTTAACATATTTAGTCAATTAATAATCAAAACTAATAAGGATAACGATCGGGCAAAATTATTCTTTATTTCATCTCTGGGGCAAAATTGGCTTTTCTGAAAATTTTCCGGAATAAAATTATTTTATATTTCCTAAGGAATTCCATCGTGACTATTATATATTTCCAAGGAGATTATTCTAATTCAGTCTAGCTACTTTTGACTTGGTGCTAAATATTTCAAACTGTTGTGGTGTGAAGATCTTATCAATATGTAATAAATAGGTATGTTTGCCAGCACCATGAGCCTTGAATCTACTTTCACCATTGACTCCTTAAAATCTAATTCACGGGTATTTATATAAATATATTAAAAAATACATATGGAACGTGTTCATTATAAGATTAAAAAACTGGAAATTATTTTAGAAAAGAAGCTATACTGCCCTTGGGAATTAGGGCCACTATTTAAAGCGTTAAGGTCTAAAAGGGTCAGTCCTTTTAGATCGGGACAAAAAAAAAATGTCTATTTTTTAAGGTTTAGCCCAAGAGTATGAAGGTCAGGGCCCCTACAAGGTCGGAGATATTTTTATAAACTAAAATTATTTTTCCTGCATTTTTTAAATAAATATAATTAGTAAAATATAAAAATTAAAGTTAATTTATCAAATAAATGTTGTCAACATTGATGTCTATACAACACATTTAATGTAATAAACAAACAAGCTTACTAATTCATAATCAAAAGTAAACCATTGTCGACGAGTAACTCACACAAAAGCATAACAAATTTACCATTAAAAACACGAAACGATTTGACTATCATTTTCATCTTCTTTACCACTACAATCAATTTCAAAGACATTTAATTGTCTTCATTTCAGAGTAAAACTAAACTCTTTCATGGATAAAAATATTAAGAATATCTTCTCTCACATTATGAATATATTCATAATCTTTATTTGTAACAAATATTAAACCAAATCATAAAATTAAAGTATTGTTATTATGTATTTGTAATTAAATGGATAAATAAATCTATAACAAATACAAAATACATATAAATTAGTAAATTCAATTGTCAAGTCAAGTTAATTGAAAAAAAAAAAGGCCTAACAGGCTGGCCCTTGGTCTTGCAGGATCAGCCCTGCAAGGCTAACTTTATTTAGAAGTTCCAATTTGCAAACCCAACCCTTGAAGGGTCAGGGTTTAAACGGGCTGGCGCGACAGGGTCCGCCGAATTTATCGGCTCTACTCAGCACAGAGTAGCAGCAGAAAATATAGAAACTAATAGCTAATAAGAACATCTTCCATGCTTGTTTGGAATTACAGTTGAAATCTTTAAAAGTAGATTTTCAATCGTGATTTACGGTACATGATGTAACAATTTAAGATGAGTTTTATCTCGATTTATATGAATAAACACTTTTGAGATTCCAAAAGTAATCTCAAACAAGATGGAACAAAATAAGTTCAAAATTAGATTCCATTTTAGTGCTACTCTCCTTGTGGATGACTTACCATTTTTAGTAGATCTAATATATATTTTGATTTTTAAAAAAAGTCATCATCATTGAATTAAATAGATTTTCCTAAGATTTTAAGAGATATCAATTTAAGTGTATCATTTATAGGAGTTCAACTTAGAATATAAGCTTTTAAGATTAGAAAGAAAAAAAGAATAAAAAATTGCAGTTTTCTTAAAAAAGAGGGGGAAAAGATTCAGTTTTGTTTTATTATTATAATAAATATTATTTCCTCTTATTGTCATTGCTACAGGCAGCAACGTTTTAGATCACGAGGGAATTGGGGAAAGACGGGAGGGGGAAAAAATGAAAACTAAACAGGAGAAGAGAAAACCTACGCCACAAGTGAAGCCACCAAATATTATATTTGTGCTTGGGATAATGGTATAGAAAATGATTTTTTTTTTTTAAAGATTTTTACAAATGGAATATAGCATAAAAATCAGATTATTGATGCGATTTGTGTTTGAGATATCGGTGACAGAAGTGATTTTTTTTTTTTAGATGGACTCTTATTTGGAGTAGCATTTGAAAAGTCACTTGAAATAAAAAATGATATGAATCTTAATATTGAATAACACACACACATATTAGTTGTATATATTATGGTAATTGAAGATAAAAAATTTAAATCTGATAAAAAATTAAATTATTATAAAATTAAAAACTCCAAAGTACTTAATCAAATATATTTTAATTGATAAATTAGAATGCATAGGAATGTGTATTTAATAGCACATTGCTTATTATATCACCTATCCTTAACATTTTTTTCACAAGCTGAAAAAAGTAACTTATATTAAAAGTGGCTTTTTTAAGAAGACCATCAACCATTGAAGCTATCTCAAATGGTCCAAATTAGTTTTTTTTCTTCCGCTGGGTTTCTCCTCCACGGCAATGATATTTTGGTGTTATGCCAAACAGGCCCTTAAAAAAAAGGAAGAAGCTTGATAGGTGCAAAAAGCAGAAGGAAGGAGGCAGCGGTATTAGATTATCAATAATAATCTATCATCATCAAGAATCACATGGACCAGAGTAAGAAGCGAGAAATGGGGGGAAGCATTCTATTCTTCTTCTTCTTCTTCTACTGGGGAGGACAAGAAGACCGTGGAGAAGAAAAGAGACCAGAGTAGTTGTTGTGGCTTAAAGATGATATTTTGAATTATTGCTATGTTCCTTTTCTTGGAGATTTTAGATTATGAATGTGTTTTTGTTTTCTTTAGTTAGTTTGTTGTGCAACCTAGGTGAACTATGAACTTATGGGTGGATTAGACTTTGTTTTCACTTTTTAATTATAATTAATATTAATTTTGGCTACTTAATCTTGTTTAGTTTTATCTACTTAGTGATGGGCCATTATTAAATATGAATTTGAGTATTAGGATTTATCTTAACGGAGAGAATTTTAATTAGGCTGTAAGACTAAGTAATACGGGATGATTGCGGTTTAATTTGCTATTAGGATAGACATATACCTAATGGCTTTATATAATTATCGAAGAGTGTTGAGTTATCTTGCCTCTTAAGTAATTAGGTTAGACATAACAATTTATATTTAAGAGAGGGTTGTAAGTAGACCGACAGACACTTGTAACTACTTATACTTGAGATTAACAAAATTGACATTAAGACTAATTAAATTAGTGAAAGCAAGGTTTATGAGGTTAATAAGGGATCAGTGACTCTAGGTTGCTCTTTTAATAATTGTGGTAATTAGTTAGTTTTATTTTAATCTCTTTTCACTTATTTGAATTCAATTTGAGTTGCTCAACTTAAACAAAAAGTGTAAAATCATTACTCAAAAGTCTTGTTATTACCAACTCCTTGTGGGAAGATACTTTCTTATCACTTTATTATTTGATACAGCCCATACACTTACGTGATATTATACTATAATTTTTTCTTATACCGGTCTTCATTATAAGGCACAAACTAACAAGTATTTTTTATATCTTTTTTATAAGGCACTTACAAGTTTTTAATGAGTATTTAATTTACTTTTTCTATGTCTTCCCATATTTAGAAAGGGCAGTGAAAGAGAATAACAATTAATATGATATTTGAGTTTAGTGCAATTGGTAAGAGTAATACTGAAATCACTTGAATTTTAAGACAACTTTAATGCTTTGAATTACGTTTATTGGTTTGTGAGAATTGATAATTGGTGTCCTATAATAAGGATGGAGTACTGTAGACTTCAAATTGGCTGAATTCCAACGACAAGATGACCAGCAATCTGGAACCTAGCAAAATGCTATGTCCAAGGGATTTGGTAGTTCTTGTATTTCTCTTCCGATGTGCGATAAGTTTTTCTAACTCTTCAGGCCTCTTTTATTTCCTAAAAATGAGCATGTGTTTTTGATAAATGAACTAGAGGGGCATGCATTAGTGTCTTAAGATTATAAATAGGATCAAACTCACGGTATCCCGCTTATATAAAGGACATTTTTTGTCACTAGCCAGTAGGCTATAAAGCCTATTGGCAACATATTCTCATTCCCAGAAGCAGACCTCAATAGAGGGTAGTGCAGACTCGTGGCCATACTGGTGTGGGGGAAGTACAACAAATGAATGTAGAAAGAAAATAGACTGACTGCTTATGGCATTAAAAGGTTAAGTGATATTAAGTAACTTAGTTGGTGAGAAGTCGTAATTTAACAGTCTCTAGTTTGAACTCTAGAGGTTTGTTTGGATCGGTGCAAATCAAAGAAGGAAAATGGAAAATGGGCATATTCCATCCAGCGATGTTGTTTAGTCCACATTTTCTCAGGAAAATATTTTCTAGCAGGGCATTTTCCATTATACATGGTAAAATCAATCCCTATTTATTTTGGTGGAACCCATTTTTTAACAAATCAAAAAAATGGAAGAAAACCACCTTACCTCTCTTCAGCTGGGGGAGAGGAAGACGTTGGAAAATATCGTGGTGATTGATGGCGGAGGAAGGAGAAGCCAACGGTGGCCTCTTTGATGCCGTCACTGCAGATGCGTCAGTAACGGAGGAGGAAGAAGAAGTCAACAGTGGTGATGATGCGGAGAGGGTGACAGAGGTGGAAGAAGTCAATGGTGGTGATGATGCAGAGAGGGTGACAGAGGTGGAAGAAGCCGACGATGGTGATGATGCGGAGAGGGTGACGAATGAGGAGGTAGAAGCCAACCCATTTTATTCCTATGATATAGGGGGAAAATGGTCTTTTGATTATTTTCTTCCAACCAAATAAAATTTTTTCTATAATCCCATTTTGTTTTCCAATGCAAACTAAATGTGTCGGAAGCAAAATATTTTATGTTCATTTCCATTTCATTTCTGTTCATTCTTGCCTCTTCTTTGATCTAAATGGGCCCTAGGTATGTCACACAACCACTGGCATAGTTTGTCATCCTTTAGCTTGACAGAGTCTAATGGGCTTCCAAATATCGGGTCGTTTGATGAAAAAGGGTAAATTGATAATTTAATTCATAATATAGACCCCAACAATCCATATCTTGTTGTATCTATGAACTATTCAATCATCACAACGCTGGCACCATATCCGATGGACAGGAAAGTAAAAACTAGGGAAAGGCCCATAAAAAAGATTAAAAAAACTAGGGAAGAGAAAATGGAGTGAGGGCCTGTTTGATATTTATATTTATCGCTTCTCTTTAAATTAATTTGTCTGACTTATAAATTGATATATAATTTAATCATATACAACATAACGCGTTTAAGTAATTTATTTAGCTTCCTTTATCTCTATAAAAAAAAATTCAAGTAGCTCTTATATTTAGGACCTGAGGTAGTATCATTTTTTCTTTTCTTTCTTATATCAATAAATTTTCAGAAAAATTATAATTGTAATGGTAGTACTAGTAGTAATAATAATATAATTGTAAATAAATTCAAAAGAGCCATATATTTTTTTTTAAAAACAATATTTTTATTTATTATTGTGATTATTTTTAATTTAACCTTTTTACCATATGAGTTTGTGAGCTAATATGTTTTGCTTAATATTTTTATCATTTTTATCTCATTTTTTGAGTAATGTCATGAAAGATAAATTCCGATAAAAAATTAACACCATCAAATTGCAGTCTTATTGCAGCTTGTCTTAATTTCATCCCAATATTTTTCTAATCGTAGCTAAACTCACAAATCTATAATATGTTCAAAAAATGACCAATTAAATTAATTATGTCCTCATTGTATTCCTTAGTCACATTCAAGTTACCCCAAGCATAATTGCTGCCATCCTTGTATCATCCCTGAGAGTACAAGAAAGTAACAATAACAAGCTCTTACTTTATGTCCTTGGTTTATCAGTTTTTATATAAATATATAGAAAATTCTTCTAAAGGATGGGAGAAGGTTATTTTTTTTTTGAACAGTTCTATAGTACTCATTACTTCAGAAGCAAGAACAGTACATCAGCAAAAGAACATTACGACAATAAGAGAGGAGGCAGGACTTGCCAGACGAATCAAAACATCGACAAAACTACATGGAAAGGAAAATCAACACTAACATAACGTCTGAAATCTGCAGAAAAGAACTTCAAACAAACACAGTAAGGCAGACACCATCAGATCAACCGGGATCCGCAGAGCGTGATTGCATGGGAACATGATGAGACAGACTCCTAGCGTTCTTAGCATCTTCAACCAGTACTGAATGCAAAAGGGGTAAGGGTATATCTACCAGTGGCGGAATCAGAAATTCTTTTTAGCCCGGCCCAAAAAATAAACATATTGAACTACTTCCTTTAGTTTTTATTATAAAGACAAACTAACAAAATATATTTAGTCGCTTTTTATAAAGACTTGCTTTTTAAATAAAGCATTAAATATTTTTTCCATGTATACCCATAATTAAAAAGGTAGTGAGTGAAAATAATAATTAATTATTACTCTTTTTTTTTCGAGCAAAAAAAGAGTAATAATTAATATGATATTAGAGTTTAGTGTAGTTAATAGAGATAATATTGAAAATTATTTAAATTTAGGACAAATTTAATAATTTTAACTGTTTTTATTACTTGTGAGAATTGTTAGTTGGTTCCTTAAATAAGGATCAGAGGAGTATTTACTAAATAGTATCAAATAACTTTGAAAATATAAATAAATAATAACCAATAATTATAAATCAAAACAATATATAAGATGATACTAACCTTTTTGGTATTTCAAATAAGAATTTTACTTTCCTCTCACAAAACGGCCAATCAGTAATGAAACAAACATTATCTTTATAGAGAAGATAAAAAATTAAATTTGAGCCAAATTTGTGAAATAAAATATCATATAATAAATACATATATATACTAACAAATTTTATAAGATCAAAGAGGCACATGTTCCACCATTGATATCTACCCACCCAAATGGGCACACCCTTATGAAGGATGCTAAAGGAAATATCACATCATTGGATGTCCTTATTATGTTTTGATAAGTGCCATTATTCTACTGTATGCAGAGTTTTTTCTTTTGGCCATTCAAGCACAAGAAGTTGTCACATATGCTCTGAAGGACTTTGAAGAAAGCTGAAAGGGATGAAATGAAAAGGCATCCGGCAAGGAACCAGGCAGAGAAATGAAGCATCATAGCTAGCTAGTCTGTGCCTTTGACATCCCCAAAAAAATTAAAATAATGAAGTATCATAACCATCCACTCCTTATAATCAGTATGTATGTTAGTCCAGCAATTAACGAATTCATAATCATAGATGCAGCAAAGCAATGTATAAGTCCAAATTTGGACCACGTCTCTACCTAAATATATGCTTATAAACAGAGACATGCACATGTACCAACACGGATGCGATATCAAAGTTCCTAGCCATGTACTGCCATCAAACCTTTCAAATTAATCACACAAGTCCAAGAAAATGGAAGGATGGAATGAAAATAAAACTCGGATACAAAGAATGAGCAGAAAAAGAAAAAGGTGTGGTTAAAAAACAAATAGTCATGAATCACTAACTGATATCCAGGAATAACAATTCAAAGTTTATTACCTGTTTATGGATGCAACTCTCCTTTCTCTTATAGCGAAACTTACTTAAGGATGCTTCTCTCTTGGAAGTCTTGTTTTGGCCTACCTTGTTAGCACTCTCATTCCCGCTCCCACTCTTACTCCCACTAGGATCATCACTTCCATTATTTCCTGCGAATCCATTCTCAACCTCTATGTTTGTTCCTTTGTCTTTAACAGCAGTGCTGCTCCCATTTAGCCCATTGCTTCTGTTGTTGCTGCCCGATGCACTTTTGTTGACACTGTTATCTCCAGCATTACATTCAACCAGCACTTCCACTACATTAGGTGACCCATAAGGGGGTGCAGCTGAAGCCATTTCCTTTAATGTTGAATCAACATGGTTATGTTGGTACTGCTTGTGGTAGTGTAAGTGACTATTGTGCACATCATGCTCACTGCACTGTGATGATAGTGAAGAAGCCGAAAACAAAACATTAATCCACATTGGCAGCGCAGAGTAATAAAGCGTTTGCAGCAGCTAGCGTACAGCAGTATAATGAAGTGTTTTTAGATATAATTTCAAAGCTACATTGTTGTGGTGGATCGATTGGTTCCTTTTATTGAGTTATTATATACATGAACTTCTTGATAAAAACTACCTCTTACTATGTAATGACTAAATATATCCCCTTACGAGATGCACACATACTAGTATTTTACTTTGCTTTTATTGTTTACTGGGAAATTATAGAAGATGTGATTTCAAGTTGCAGATAATTTATGCGTAAATTTCTCGACTACGGAAGTGTCCATTTTGGGTTAATGAACATGATGAATCCATTGGTTAGTTAATTTTCCCAGTTTGAGGTAGAAAGTTGAACATTTTCCTCAGAAAGTTTTATATTGTGTGAAGTTTTCAGTTTTGGCATTGGATAGCTCTTTGATCCTAATTAAAAATAAAAAGTGAATAACTTGTTTTTAGCAACAAAAAAGTGAATAAATTCAAAACAGAAAAATGTTGTATCATGTTCTCAACACATATTATATTACTTTTAATATTTATTAAATAAATGTTTTTTCAAACCAATACAATGAATTTAATGCAATTGTCAGTCAACTTTATTACACTAATCACTTTAAAACGATAAAATTACTATAAATAATTTTGGATTCTTATAAAAACTAAAATAATAAGGTTACAACTTACAACTAATATTTTATTTTGAAAAATTTTACAGTCCATATTTAGCTAAAAAATGTTACAACTCATATCTTACTAGGGAAAAAAAAATAAATTTCAATTTACAAGCTCCTATTTTATTCAAAAAATAAATAAAAATTATTTTGATCAGCTAAAAAATGTTAAAATATCTTACTAAAAAAATAAATAAAAATAATCAGTTAAAATTTTACTAAAATAAATTAACAGCTCATAACCTGCATATTGTCCTGGATATCCGCAAATATATATGCTGAACAAGAATGAAGTCATGAATTATGTAATGGACTTGGCTTTTGGTGCGTCCACATTCAAGTTTATAGAGTCGTTTTCCCATTTCATGTTTGTCCTGTTTTGCCGTGACAATCAAGACCAAAAGGGTGTATCCATCACACTTGTGCTTGCTGTTTCCATGTTTCAGGTTGCAAAGTTGCAGGATGACAATAGAGCACTAGATCGTACAAAACGAGAAAGTGTATTCAGTCGAAGACAATGGCAAGGGTTTAAAGATTTCAATCTCACGAAGCTTTTCCAATTCGCAAGACCTTGTTTGTTTGTTTTTTTTTTTTTTTGATATAATAAAAGTTTAGGTGGGGGTAGAAACATCCCATCGATCCCTATCGTGTCGATCGCTCATTCAAGGTCCTCACATTGATTAACGTGTATCAAAAAACGCTTTTTTTGGGGTAAAGTGATGGCGTCTTAAATCGATTATCACAAATCGCTTGCTTGAAATATGATTACCAGAGAAGCAGGGGCGGAATGGGGGGGGGGGGGGGGTATGGCCCCCCTAAAATTACAGAAATGGACCCAAGTTTTCCAGAAATTAGCCTCACAAAAGTTTTAAAAATTTCACTTTAGTCCCTATTAAAATGTATCATGGAGGGACTAAAATGAAATTTTTGAAATTTTTATGAGTCAAGCATAATTTCCTAAAAATTTGGGTCAAATTCTGTAATTTTCGCCCCCTAATTTCAAAGGCTGATTCCACTGGGTTCTATTATGTAATTTTCAAATTTTAAATTACCCGCCCCTGCAGAAAGGGAAACAAGTTGACCATGCCAGGTGCCTTCCTAATTTTATTGGGTTTTGGAAGTCAGGAGGAGAACAAAATACAGGACAAGATCCAACGACAAAGGGGCTGATGTTAAAATTTAAAAAGAAACCCGAAACAACAATTTGCGAGTAAAAATTAATTTTTATTTTTTAGAAATATTTGTTTCGTGAGAAAAAATATAATGGTTAATTTTTTAGTTGTTGAAAAACTTAAAGTTTTCTTCATCTACATGATACTACATTACGATATTAAATTAACAAAAACCAATCTTTTAAATCATCAATCACAAAAAAAAATAATATCAAAATCATATTCATAAATTTATTTTATTTAAAATTTATTCTTTCTAGGCTTGACCAAACATCTACAAGAAATTATGATAAAAAGAATAAAAATAAAAATATAAATCAATAATTTAAAATTAGTTTATAGTCTTCGAAATTTAAAGTTTTTTATATTTATCATTTAGTTTTCAGTATGGAAAAAAAAAAAAAAAATTCATTGGGAAAAAACCATTTAATTCAGAGTGGGTTGATTATGATTTTACTTGTCTACAACGGCAAGAAAATCCATTTAATTCAATGTGGATTGATTATTCATTTATTTGATTATAACGGTCAAAAAATCAATTTAATTTTCAGTCGGTTGATCAACCTGGATTTGGGCATCGGGCTTATGTGCGTGACTCTTACGCGTCTCACAAAATATATAAACAAACTCACTTTTACCATCCAGCGTCGACCCTCCAAATTTTCCTCCGGCTCGCGCGTCCTGCTCCCTCCAACTCGCGTCCCACCACTTCCTCGAGCTCGCCGCCTCTTCTTCAAGACACCGTCGTCGTTGCGCACTCCCCGGCATCGTTATGCTCAGTGTGTGTGACTGCGAGAAGGAGCAAGAGTGGTCGTACGACGTTGTGTTTTTTCTTACTATACGAATAGCGTCTTCTGTATTTTAAGTATGCTGAATTGCTGATGAGGCACAAAGGGTTGTGGTTAGACTGGACGTATAAATTTTTCTGACTAAGATTTCTATTTGTTATTTTTTAATTAATGCATAATAACCTTTTTAAACATTTTTATGGTACAAGAAGAGTGGTTGATGGCCGCGACATACCTGTCCCTCTACTTGACGATTGTTCTGTCACGGATGTGATGTGGGGAGGTTATCCTTTAAAGTATTAAGTGTATCTTGAAATGCTTTTCTTTGACCACGTTTGCAATTTTTTTTTTTTTTTGGTGCGGCAGAGTTCATATTGTTGGCTTCTGCATGGGCATCTTTTCTAACTAAATATTATTTCCCTCATTTTCTTCTTCTCTTGGATGCATTGCATCATATAACTCATGTTTGATAATTTTTTGAATACTTTAGTGTCTAGTAAGAATTTGACAGAGTAACCTCAGGTATTAATAATACTGACTAGCTTTAGGCCTAAGAAAAGAGTAATGTTTTAGTCGTTACAAATATTTAGGTTTTTGTATGGCTACGTCACAAACTTTTGCTAAGTTTTAGAATTGTACGAAATTTAAATTTTCGATATAGTGTTTGCATATCTTGCAGTTCCTCTTATGTGCAGAGAGAGGAATCAAATCATGATCTTGGGTTTATCTTTAGTGATTGTAATTAAGCTTATGGTTTTCATGACATATGGATTTTTTATTAATATATAAATATTATCACTTTGGTTAATTATGGATCTTCATTTAAAATGAGCTTGAGGGACTTGCTAATAACTTTTTTGTCGTTGTTGAAGTAAGATGATGTTTGTCAAAACTGCACTTGTTGAAGATGATTACTGAACTGCGTCATTTTACAATAGGGACTGGATATAACATGGAGCTTCAACCTTTTTGGTATTGGGAGGGGTTAATTTATTTATTGGCACTGAGAAGATTCAGTCTTTGAAGAGGGGAAGTGAGCTAGTGGCAACTGATGATGAGATTCAGTCAAATGGGAAGGTTTGTGCGTGATGGATGGTCATATCTTGTTTGAGAACCCTGCGTCCCTCAATGTTGTGACTTGTCTGTAACAAGTGGAGGTTAGGGGTTCTGTGTTTAATTTGGGGTAATGACAATGTAAGTCGAGGATGAATTGACTAATCCTACTCAAACAAAGCTGTCATGTCCGGGTATGGGGTAATCCCTCCGGTTTCTCACTGATTTTAGTGTAATCCTTGGGCAATTCTTAAATTGCTGATGGGATATCTAGATCTGAGAGTTCCTCTACTGTTATTTCCCAAATTTCTCAAAAACTCCTCCTCCCTTGTTTATGAAGTACTTCATTGCCTTTACTGACATGGTGGTTATCGACAAGGCAAGATCTCCTTTCAGGCACATATCTTCTCCTTTGTCTGACTTTTCATGTCTTGTTGCCTCTAGCACCGAAGGATTTGAACCACTCAATGCCAATGCTTGAGTTTTCTCCACCTAACTTGCTAAGATTCTGTGCTCTTTGCATTTAGTTTACTACGTACACAACATTTTCCTGCATTAGCAATGTGATGTCCAGCATCCAAACATAGGTTACATCCCAAACTTTACGAGGATTTTGAACTTTTTTCTCATAGGCGTGGGTTGTAATTTTTTCTTGTATGGGTTTGGCATAAAGGTTTACTGAATTTTAATAATTACATGAAATTCAAATTTTGGATGGACAAAACCCAAGGATAATTCCAAATCATGATTTGCATTTCTTGCAGCTGCTCTATGTGCTGAGAGAGGAATCAAATAACAGTTGTGAGGAAGTTATCATAGCATTTAGTCTTATGATGCACTAGAAATTCCTCACTGCACTGTTCTTCTGTACCTCCTCCTTTTAGTGTGTGAATGCTTTTGACATTATTTTTTGTTGCTTGTAGCTAACCAGTATAAGTATGAGGCATAACTGATCTTGAGAGATTACCACAAGAGAGGACTTTCTTTTCAATTTAATATTTATTGTGGCCGATTTGTGAGGAAGAATACTGTTCAAACTTGAAACTTTTTGCTTGAATATCACAAGATTTTCTTCCATTGTGGTGATCTTTTTTCCATGAACTTCTTTTTTGCCAATTCTCTTCGCTAACCCTTTTATTCATTTGTTTGGATATTTAGATGGCTAATGCTACAGCCATTTCAGCTGCCCTTGGGAACGGTTTGCCTCTTGGAATAACTGGGACAAATGTTAGATGTACAATTCTGGTCTCAAATCTTAACCCTGATGTAAGAATTGCTTGATTTTTTTGCTCCTTCTTGAATTTTGTTGAGAATATCAAGTTTAAAAATATTAATTAATTATTAGGGATATTGTTTAGTATTTATTAGGATTAGATATGAATATTATATTTTAGGAATATAACTTTAAGATATTATTATTTGATTTGATTTGATTAGATTGGATTATCATAGATTTTAGGGTTAGAGTTAGTCTATTTTTGCCTATATAAAGGCCTCCTTGTACTCTTTTTTATTCTCAAGGATCAATAATATTACTACTTCTCCTATGCTTCAAGCTTCAATGTGATCCTTCAATCTCAACAAATTTTAATTAGCTTTAACTTGAATGCTATTTCAGAGAATGAATGACTCTTCAACTTGTTCTCCATTTATGGCAGCATTGTGAGAATTTAACTCTGGCGAAATAAACCAGATCACACACTTATCCTGACGGGGGATGGATTCCAGGCTGAATTGGCTGCACACTTCTTGAAGGTCTGTATCATTTGCAAGTTGCAAATTTATATATCTTTGTGAGAATATTAAGCATTTATTATGGATTATTTAGAGTAGTTATTATCTTATTATTATATTAGATATAGATATATTATATCATATCTTATGATTAGATATAGGTATATTATATCTTAGGGTATTTCCTATTATATCTCAATTAGTTTGATTGATTTTGATTTGATTAGATTTTATGAGATTCTAAGATTAGGTCTAGGTTTGCCCATATAAAAGCCTTTGTGTACTCTTTCTGAATTAGAGATTAATTAAGAATTATATTTTTCTCTCAAGTCCACAATCTTTTTGCATTTTTGTTTATATGCCAAACGGATAAGTTATTTTTGTTAGGTTCCTTATGGTTGGGCAAGTACTTTTCTTTATCCTGGAAAATGATTTAAGATTTTACTGTCTGTCTATTGTTGGGATGTTTTCTGGTGTTGAATTTTTTTAACCGATGCTGCTTTGCAATTGATCAAAGGATCCATCTTAACTGGATTTTTATTTGATCTTTTCCTAGTCTTGAAATGCTTTTTGCCTATGGAACAGCTATTCCAAATCACATGTTAACAAAGCGTGCAAATTTATGTGTTTTTCTACGAAGAAGATTCTGCAAATTGAGCTGGTCGCCAAAACATTTTTGATAACTGCATTTCTAAATTAGTAAAATTATCCTCGTTTTCTTCTTCTATTGGATGGATTGCATCTTATCACTCAGATTTGTTAATTTCTTTATTGCTTTAGTGTGTTTTGCTTAGAATTCGATAGACGGACAGAGTAATATCAAGTATTTAATACTGCCTTGCTTTTTGGCAAAAAAGACCATTACGTTTTAGTCATTACAAATATTTAGGTATTTGTATGGCTATCGCACAAAATTTTACTGAATTTTTAGAATTACAAAAAATTAAAATTATTGATGGAGAAAACACTACTAGGATAATTCCAAATCATGATTTGCATACCTTGCAGCTACTCTATGTGCTGAGAGAGAAATCAAATCCTGATGTTGTTAGTGGATGATAACTAAGCTTATGATTTTCTTGACATATGATTTTCTTATATTGTATATATACATTATCATTGTGGTAGTTATGGATTTTCTTTATAAATGAGCTTCAGAGTCTTACTAATAACTTTTTTTTTTTGGTTGAAGTATGATGATGTTTGTTATGCCCACTTATCTGGGAAGATACTGACATATCTGTGTGTGTACGGTCTTAGTTTCACTATGGGGTTTATATGATTGTTCATCTATGTAATACCCGTGTGCTTGTGTATGGGCGTGTGATGTTTCCTATTAGAAGTATTTCATGGCATTGGGAGGCTCAAGTCTTTCTAGATGTGAAAGTGCACTCGTTGAAAATGATTATTGAACTGCAAAATTTTACAGTAAGGATTGGATATTACATGCAGCTTTAACCTTTTTGCATTGGGAGGGGTTAATTTTTTGTTGGCAGTTACAGGATTGAGTCTTTGAATTGGGGAAAGTGAGCTGGTTGGCCACAGGTGATGAGATTCAATTCAAATGGAAAGGTGTGTGCATGATGGATGATCATATATCGTTTGAGAACCCAGTGTCTGTTCAGGTTCTGACTTGTATGTAACAAGCAGAGGTCGGGGTTTCCGTGTTTAATTTGGGGTAATGACAATTCAAGTAGAGGATGAATTGACTAATCCTACTCAAAAAAGGTGTTGTCCTGTCTGGGTATGGGGTAATCCCTCCGGTTTCTAACAGATTTTTCATGTAATCCTCGGCAATTCTTAAATTGCTGATGGGATACTGGATCTGTGAGTTCCCTATTGTCATTTCCCAAATTTCTCAAGAAACTCTTCCTCCCTTGCTTATGGAGAGTACTTCATTGCCTTAACTGACACAGTGGTTAGGGACATGGCAAGATCTCCTTTCAGGCACATCATCTTCTCCTTTGTATGACTTACCATGTCTTGTTGCCTCTAGTTTACAACACCAAAGGATTTGACCCACTCAACGCCAATGCTAGAGTTTCCTCCACCTAACTTGCTAAGGGGTTCAGTGCACTTTGCATTTGGTTTGCTTGTACACAACATTTTTTCGCATTAGCAATGTGTCTTGAAATGCTTTTCTTTGACCCATGTTTGAATTTTTTTTTGGTATGGTAGAGTTCTCATGTTGTTGGCTTCTGGAAGGGGATCTTCCAAGAAGATATTATAACCCTGTTTTTCTTCCATTGGAAGTATTGCATCATATCACTCATATTTGATAATTTCTTGAATTGCAACATCATCTTATAAAGATTGTATATGACATTGAGCTTCAACCTTTTTGCATTGTGAGGGGTTAATTTATTTGTTGGTAGTGAGAGGATTGAGGCTTTGAATAGGTTTAAGTGGACTAGTTGGCCACTGGTGATGAGATTAAATTCAATGGAATGGTGTGTGCTTGATGGATGATCATATATTGTTTGAGATCCCAGTGTCCGTTATGGTTGTGACTTGTATGTAACAGGTGGAGGTCAGGGGTTCGGTGTTTAATTGAGGGTAATGACAATTCGAGTAGAGGATGAATCGACTAATCCTAGTCAAAAAAAGGTGCTGTCGTGTCCGGGTATGGGGTAATCCCTCCGGTTTCTCACAGATTATCGATAATCCTTGGGCAATTATTAAATTGCTGATGGGATATCTAGATCTGTGTGTTCTTCTATTGTCATTTCCCAAATTTCTCGAGAAACTCTCCCTCCCTTGTTTATGTAGTGCTTCATTGCCTTGACTGACACGGTGGTTACCGACATGGCAAGATCTCCTTTCAGGCACATGACATCATCTTCTCCTTTGTATGACTTATCATGTCTTGTTGCCTCTAGTTTACAACAACAAAGAATTTGACCCACTCAACGCCAATGCTAGAGTTTCCTCCACCTAACTCCCTAAGGTCGGATGCACTTTGCATTTAATTTGTACACGCCATTTTTTTAGCATTAGCAATGCGTCTTGAAATTATTTTCTTCAAATTAGCAAATTTTTCTTGAAATGCTTTTCTTCAACCTATGTTTGATTTTTTTTTTTTTTGGTATGATAGACTTCTCATCTTGTTGGCTTGTGGAAGGGAATCTTTTCCAAGTAAACATTATAACCCCGTTTAGCTTCTTCTATTGGATGTATTTCATCATATAACTCATTTGATAATTTCTTGGGCTTCAACCTTTTTGCATTGTGAGGGGTTAATTTATTTGTTGGCAGTGAGCGGATTGAGTCTTTGAATAGGGGAAAGTGAACTGGTTGGCCACTGGTGACAAGATTCAATTCAATGGAATGGTGTGTGCATGATGGATGATCATATATTGTTTGAGAACCCAGTGTCCGTTAAGGTTGTGATTTGTATGTAACACATGGAGGTCAAGGGTTCGTGTTTAATTTGGGGTAATGATGATTCAAGTGGAGGATGAATCGACTAATCCTACTTTAAAAAAGGTGCTGTCATGTCTGGGTATGGGGTAATCCCTCTGGTTTCTCACAGAATTTTGTCTAATCCTTGGGCAATTCGTAAATTGCTGATGGGATATCTTGATCTGTGTGTTCCTCTACTGTCATTTCCCAAATTTCTCAAGACACTCTTCCTCCCTTGTTTACGGAGTACTTCATTGCCTTTATTGACATGGTGGTTATCGACATGGCAAGATCTCCTTTCAAGCACATCATCTTCTCCTTTGTCTGACTTATCATGTCTTGTCGCCTCTAGTTTACTACTCCAAGGATTTGACCCACTCAATGCTAATGCTAGAGTTTTCTCTACCTACCTTGCTAAGGTTCCGTGCATTTTGCATTTAGTTTACTTGCACACAACATTTTTCTTGCATTAGCAATGCGTCTTGAAATGTTTTTCTTCAAATTAGTAAACATTTCTTGAATTGCTTTTCCGTGATCCATGTTTGAAAATGGTCTGTGTGGGGTAGTTGGCTTCTGGAAGGGAATCTTTTGCAAGTAAATATTATAACCCTGTTTTTATTCTACTATTGGATGTATTGCATCATATCACTCATTTGATAATTTCTTGAACCGCAAAATTTTCCGTTAAGGACTGGATATTACATGGAGCTTCAACCTTTTTGTATTGGGAGGGGTTAATTTAATTAATGGCAGTGAGAGGATTGAGACTTTAAGCTGTGGAAAGTGAACAGGTGGCCACTGATGATGAGCTTCAAGACAAATGGAAAGGTGTGTGAGTGATGGATGATCCCCATTGTTTGTTAAGGTTGTGATTTGTATGTAACAAGTAGGGGTAAGCGGTTCTATGTTTAATTTGGGGTAATAACAATTCAAGTAGTGGATTAATAGACTAATCCTACTTAAAAATGGGGCTGTCATCTCAGGGTAGGGAGTAATCCCTCGGGTTTCTCACTGATTTTTGAGTAATCCTTGGGCAATTCTTCAGTTGCTACTGGGATATCAAGATCTGTGAGTTCCTCTATTGTCATTTGCCAAATTTTCCATGAAACTCTTCCTCCATTGTTTATGGAGTACTTCATTGCTTTACTCACACAGTGGTTATCGACAGGACAAGATCTCGTTTCAGGCACATCATGTTCTCCTTTTTCTGACTTTTCATGCCTTGTTGCCTCTAGTTTACTACACACCAAGGAATTTGAACCACTCAATGCCTATGCTTGAGTTTTCTCCACCTAACTTGCTAAGGGATAATATTGCTATTTTAGACAACGGTCTTTGAGGCATTGAAGACTCAACCAATGTGGTGTGATTTGAGTATTTGACTATGGTTTAAATGAGCTTCAGAGTCTTAGTAATAACTTTTTTTTTTATTGAAGTATGATGATGTTTGTTATGCTGACTTACCTTGGAAAATAGAGACATATCTTTGTGAGTTTTTCTTTCACTATTGGTTTATATTATTGTTTATCTATTTAATACACGTGTGTTTGTGTGATGTTTCCTATCAGAAGTATTTCATGGCATTGGGTGGCTTAAGTCATTGTAAATATGAAAATGCAGTTGTTGAAGGTGATTATCGAACTGCAACACTTTACAATAAGGACTGGGTATATTACATGGAGCTTCAACCTTTTTGTATCGGGTAGGGTTAATTTATTTATTGTCACTGAGACGATTGAGTCTGATGATGAGGTTCAAGACAATTTCTCAAGAAACTCTTCCTCCTTGTTTATGGAGTACTTCATTGCCTGTACTGACAGTGATTATCGACAGGGCAAGATCTCCTTTCAGGCACATCATCTTCTCCTTTGTCTGACTTTTCATGCCTTGTTGCCTGAAGTTTACAACACTGAAGGATTTGAACCACTCAATACCAATGCTTGCGTTTTCTCCATCTAACGTGCTCAGGTTTTGTGCTCTTTGCAGTTAGTTTACTTGTACACATTTTCCTGCATTAGCAATGTGATGTCCAGCATCAGAAAATAGGTTACATCCCCAAACTTGCCAAGAATTTTGCAATTTTTTTTTTTTTGTCAGTAAAGGTTGATTGTTCAAATAAGGAGAATTTGTTTTTCTTGAAGTTGATATCTTTAAACTATGCAGGACATACTTTTGCACAAATTGCTTCTCAGAAAACAGGGTTTTCATGGTATGTAACTCTTTTCTTGCAACCAAATTTAAAAGCATGTACTTTATTTTGAAATCTTTTGTTTATTGCAATTGTCTATCAATTATTTCAATTGGCAGTCCTTCTCCTCCATTCTTTTTCTCTGATTGAACAAATGCTCCTGACTCCTGAGGCTATGTTTTGTACTGTGAAAGGTTGATGATGCCATGTTTTCAAAATATATGGGCTAGATATTGAATTAAGAAGCCTGACTTCTATGGTTTAATCTCTTATGCTGTTTTCACCATTTACAGCATCTTGATCACGTTTCGGTTTTAATTTGGTGGAAAGGTCAATTTTGATACCGAAACTTTGCATGCTGAATTTTACGCTTATAACGGACTGGAATAATTTGATATAATGTTCTGTGCCTTGTGGTTGCTGGTCCTCCTATATGCCATTCGAACTTACTGTTGGCCAATTGTAATTGATACTTTATAATGAGTGATATGTTGTATCTGGGGGAATTTAATCGACCAGCGTTAGTGAAATGCTAGCATTTTAGCTGAGGGACTAACTATCGATCAAGGAGTCTTGAATTTTTATTGAACTGAGGGATCTTAATTTGTTATTGGAATTGTAAAGCAAACGCTATGGTAAATTATGAACATTTCGGCTGATTGAGAGATATGTTTGTGTTGGAAGATTCTGTTGCATCTTTGAACATAATGGACCCTTCTGTTCTTAAAAAATAAGTGATTTTTAAATAGTTTAGAGATGTATAACGAGATTTGTTTTATAGAAATTATTTTCTGTTTGATTGCAATAATTAAAAGTTATTGTCATCCAGTGATTTTTAGATATCTTTAGTCATAAAAAATGATAAATTATTCAACTATTGATGTATGTGATGATACCACTGCAGATCTCGGCGTTTTCATGATATTCTTCCTCATCTGCCACATCTGATTATTTTAATTGAAAAGGGTTCAAGTGACAAACAATAACAAAGTGCAGTCTTTCTGGGGTGGTTATTATCTGGAGTTGTCAAGTCGATGTCTTTCTTGACCTCAAGAGGAATAGGTCTCTGGGAGAAGTGAAAGTAGGCTATTGGCAGTTGATTATGATTTTTAGGGCAGATCGAGAGGTGTGTGCGTGATGGAAGATCCTGTCCTTAGATGGTATCTACTGTTGGTGGAGGTTATGATTATCTATTGTGGGGGGAGGTTATGATTATCTATTACAGGCTGAGGGTTAGGGTTGCTTGTAGAATTCGGGGTAATGAGTATTGAAGTTGGTGATGGACTGATTCATCCAACTCAAACAAAGTAGCCATGCTGACCTGGTAGGCCTTGGACAATTCTTGAATTGCTAATGGGATACTGGGTTCTACGTGCTTCTTTGTTGAAGTGACTCTATCCTCGCTTGTTTTTGGTGTGAATAATGGCTTACATAGACGTTATGGACCATAACAGGACATGCTCGCGGTTAGTGCATTTCATCCTCTCATTTGTTCGAAACTTCATGTTTTGCCTCTAGTTATTCTTTAGGTCACAGAATGCTGTGACTACTCTACCCGGAGGCTTGAGATTCTTCCATCTAGCCCGCAAAGGTAACTTCATCCCTTATAGTTTCCAATACCATACATCACCACAGGCATAGAACATTGCTCTTGATGAAATTCGTTTGCTTGAGCCTTTTCCAACAGTGGGTTGAAGTTGAGGGCAAAACTAAATGGGAAAGAGAATAGGAAAAGATGTTTACAAAAAAAATCACAAGGTATTTGCTTGTCTCTCATGGCTGATTCTTTAAAATATCGCAATGGGCTGATGTTTCCAACAGAAGAGCTCATATAGAGAAATTTATCAATCTTGCTCTAATGGGAAGCAGTTATAATGATCATAGAGCAAGATGAGCTAGTCCCCCAGGGGGTGATAGTTCTCATTTACTTTCTTACCAGTCAATTTAATTTCCTCTTCATTTTTTTGATCGTGATAGTATTTTTATGTAAAAATTGAATGAACCTGTAATTCAGCATCTCATTTGACCCTCTTCAGGTCCAGTCTTTCGCTAGTTTCTGCATTAGGGGCAGCTGTAGAACTTTCCGATTTGTGTTTTAAATATTAAAACATGAGTTCGTCTGGGACGCATTGACGTTACTTTTATGACATTTTACAGGAGGGGACGCAATTTTTAGGTGAACTTATTGGCTATGACTGTGATCTGCTGGCAAGGATGGCCTGGCTAAAGGTTATCTTTTGAATTGTTTTTCCCCTCTGCGCTTCTTAACATTGCATGATTTTTCATAAATTCTCACCCTTTTTTTCTTTTTGTCCTATGGAAATTTCTGTCTATTTAAGCCATCTCAGCCAAGGGAGCTTGTGCTTGAGAAGAAGGAATTTTTATTTCTTAGAAATATTATGCAGTAAGAAAATTTGATGGTTGAGTTTTTTTTTTTAAAAAAAAAATCCTTTTACGTGATACTTTAGGATGTTAGTAGAAATATTTTGAATATGCACCTTTATTTTTTATGTCCATTAACTAATGTTTGTAAACGGGAAAATTTATAAACAGGAAAATTAAAAAGGGGAAGTAGCATGTGCTGAAGTATCTGCAAACAGGGTTGCCACTGTAGTTGCAAATGAGTGGAAAGATGCTTATGACAAAGTGGTGCCTGTTAAACTGTGGCTTGAGGAAAGAAAAATTTCCAGGTATGCCATTTACTTTATCTTTCACCTGCAAATGAGTGGAAAGATGCTTATGACAAAGTGGTGCCTGTTAAACTGTGGCTTGAGGAAAGAAAAATTTCCAGGTATGCCATTTACTTTATCTTTCACCTTTTCAAATGAAAAAACCTCAAGGTGTTTTCATGTTTGTCATGGCTGATTCTTCAAATTATCGCAACTGGGTGATGTTTCCATCCAAAGAGCTCATATAGTAGAAATATGTCAATTTTGCTTCAATTCCTTAGAGCAACGCGAGCAAGTTCTCTAAGGGGTGTGCTGTAAATGGTTCTCATTTACTTTCTTCCTGATCAATTTAACTCTCGTTCCAGCGATCTATTGTATATGTCTATTTATATCCGATGAAAGGGATATTTGTTCTTACCTTAGGTCTTTGAAATTTTGGATAATGCTATTGATGAAGCTCAAGCTGGGTTGGCTTCAAATATTGATGCTGTTTTATTTGGCTGATGATTCTGTGAGCATCATTGTTAGGTCTTTGAAATTTTGGATAATGTTGTTGATGAAGCTCAAGCTGGGTTGGCTTCAAATATTGATGTTGTTTTATTTGGCTGATGATTCTGTGAGCATCACTGACAATGACCGTGGGTATGACTTTTTCATTTATCGTTGAATCTCTTATTGTTTTTATTTCCCCATGGTCGACATTTGTTTTATTTTACTTGTGCGTAGGATGAGCTTCCTTGTTCATTTTCCATACAATTATGACGCTGTGTGACATTAACTTGAAGTTTAATGTTTTGTTCACCGATACTCGGACAAAGTGTCATGGTTATGCTTATTATCTGTAGAATAGCAGCACTGTTGTAGTAATAATTATATACTAAGCATCTTCTTGCTCAAGTTATTATGAAAATTGGATTCAATACCTGACCACTGGTGTGCCTGAAACTCGCCTTTACATATAATCCTCTTATATGGTTGCAAGAGCCATATCAACTGCTTGCTTGATTCCAACTAAACACGCATCCATGAATTGCAGATCCCCAGACATGCATCCATAAAATTATTTTTGAAAGGTTCGTGATTTTTCTCTTAACACCATTACTTATAAGTCTGCCTTGGAAATGGTGTTGACGGTACTGTATTGTTGCATGTTGAAACTAGATATAGCTTGGAATTTGTTTGTCATTTTATTTTTGGAAGGTTCATGATCATGGTCATGAAACCCGGACCAGACCGGCTGGTTCAAAAACCGGCGAACTGATTGTGAAACCCGTCCGGTTATCATAGAAACCGGGGACCGGCCGACTTCGGGTGACCGCCAAGCTGACCGAAAAGAAGGAAAGCTTGAAGATGATGGCGATAGTAGACAGAAGCAAGAGAATACTGAATCGATGATGATAGAAGAAGAAAATAGAAGAGGCCGAGTACATCTGCAACAAACGAAGTGGACGAAGAAACTAGAAAGGAAAAAAAGGCGTGAAGGAAGTCACCAGAGAAACAAATCGAAGACTAAAAAGGTGTAATTTCCGTTCTCTTCAACCCGCCTGATGCTGGAAATGCAGACAGTCTGCTGTTGAGAGGTTCTGGCTCCTTCTCCACCCTTCCTCTCTAGGAGATGGAGAAGCTCTGTAGTGACATTTAATTACAGCTGTCTATCATCATCCTACTGTCTTTGCTTTCTTTTGGTTGTCAGGAGAAGCTCTGTAGTGACATTTAATTCTGCGAGTGTTTGGGTGTGATCTGGGGCAGAGACACAGAGATAGAGAGAGATGGAAGCTATAATAATTAATAAAGGACCAAGACTCCCTGTAGTGCCTCAGTTGTGAGGCTATTGTGTTGGTTAAATTCCAATACAAAAGAAGGAAAAATCACACGAACTGAATCAAAAGGGTATTTAATCCTACATGGCTAATTATAAAATATTATAAATAATGTTGCACTATAAAGAAGAGGTGGGCGTTAACTAGTCTAATTTTTTTAAAAAAATTGTTTTGATTTTATTTATAATTTCACCCTCTCACCGGTTTGGCCTGGGATTAGCTCCGGGTTGACTCCGATCTGACCCACTGATCCAGTACCCCGACTGGTTCAGTGACTTGTTCGGTTTTAATAACCTTGTTTATGATTGTTTCTCCGGACACCCATTAAATTAAACTCCAAATTTTCAGTTTTGTTTATTCCGTTATTCCATTAAAGGGCTATATTTGGCTAAAAATGTGGAGAAATACCTGGATAAAATGTGATTGTGTTTTGGAGTTGTTTCCCCTTTTGATCATTATTGTTCTTATTATTCATTGGCACTCTGCTTTCTCATGTCATATATTAATCAGTTTCAACTTTTTAAGAACCTTGGCGCTAACTTAAACTAAGTTTGGTCAATCGATGTCTTTCTTAACTTCAACTTCAAAGGGCATAGGTCTCTGGGAGAGGTGAAAGTGGACTATTGGCAGTTGATTATGATGTTTAGCGGATGGAAGATCCTTAGATGATACCTAATGTCGGTTGCGGTTATTTATAACGGGGGAGGGGAGGGTCAGGGTTGCTTGTAGAGTTTGTGGTAATGAGGTTTGGAGTAGTCGATGAACTGATTAATCCTACTCAAACAAAGGAGCTATTGTATTGAGTAGGAGTAGTCCCTCCGAGTTCTCATGGATTATCGTGTAGCCCTTGGACAACTCTTGAATTGCTAATGAGATACTGAGTTCTGCTTGCGTCTTTGTTGCCATTGCCTCAAATTTCTCAGGAAACCCTATCGCTTGTTTTTGGAGTCCATCATAGCCTATACGAACATTGTAATTTAACAGGTTCACCTTTAGTGCATGTCATTCTCTCATTTGGTCAAAGCTTCATGTCTTGTTGCCTCTAGTTATTCTTTAGGTTACAGAATATATGTGCTGATATGAATGAATTATGTAATGTACTTGCTCTCTTGCATTTTTCCTTATATCCTTGTCGCGTTTGAAACGAAACAGAACAGCATTCTCTCTCTCCCTCTCTCATCAATGTGTCTTCGTCGTCATTTTTCTTCACATGCATTTGGTAAACTGTTGCTGTCAAGTCCCCCCTCTCTTTAGGATAGGCTAAGAGCATGTGGCGTTTGTATGGCTGTGATATCTTTGTCATGTTTATGAGCGTATACATTATACTGTCAAGCTATTGTGCTAAGTTCTGATGTTGAAAAGTCTTAGAGTCTCGGTACTTTTCAGATAGGCTTGTATAAGCTGTGCCCTGATGATCTGAGTACGAACTTTCGCCTTGGTGAATGATGTTATGGTTGAAGTTGTGGAAGGTGATGCAAGAAATTTACTCTGCGATGCAATTGCAACGCATCATGCTTCAATGCTGGTCGTGGGTTGTTGTGGTTATGGAACTATAAAATGGTAAGATATACTCTGCAGGATGATTTATATGGTTATCAATCATCCTGCCTTCACAATGATGTCAGTAATGATTGTAGAGAATACCATGAATATACCGAGCGAGTCCTAGCATTATGGAATTTTTCATATTTATATTTTACCATTTTTAAGATGCGTTTGCTGCTTTATTATATGCTCCTCTACATCTTTGCAAATATTGTCTGCGTAGATTTCCCACCTATGGAAGTGCCGATTTGGTTTCATGAATATGATTCCATCAGTTAGTTCATTTTCCCTTGAAATACTGGTAATTCGTACATTTTCCTTAGGTCTGTATTGTGTGCGTTCAGAGTAGCGATCGTGCAAGCGCTTTGGTTGGTAAGAACAAAGTGGCACGTTGAATGTATGGGACACGAGAACACAGAGGAGTAGCCGAACAAGGTAGGACATGAACAGCCTACGTGCAAATATGTTGTGTGCTGGTCTACGTTCTGTATTGTGTGTGTTAAGAGGAGTGATCGTGCGAACACTTCGGTTGGTCAGAACAGAGTGGCACGTTAAATGTATGGGATGCGAGAACTCAGAGGAGTAGTCGAACATGGCAGGAATGAACAGGAAGGAGATACTCTCGTCATCCGAGTCCACATGTGGTACTTATAATTATGTGCTTATACCTCTAATTAGAGGTATAAGCAATTTTTTAAATTTTTTTTATATATTGTATTTATTTAGATTTAAATCATATCTTTAACTTTTTCTGAGATATTTTTTGCCCGGTATCTCAAATTAATTAATTTTCATAATACCGGTGTTACGGACAAATACGTAACTGAAAATTAATTAATTTGAGATCTTGGGTGCAAAAAAAGATCTCGAAAAGCGATATGATTTAAATCTAAATAAATACAATATATAAAATTTTTTTTTAAAAAAATAAAAAAAATTGCTTATACCAAAGACATAACTAAGCACATAATTATAAGCACCAAATGTGGACTCCTCGTTATCCCTTCTCTTGCATCCCATCCCTCCTTATCCTCCATTCTGACCGTCGAAATCTTGATCTAAAGGTCCAGAAATTTTTTTGAAAAAACCGCATGCGGTAATTTTTACCGTGCGGGGTTTTTTGAAAAATAATTCTGGCCCCTTAGATCAAGATTTTGACGCCCAAAATGGAGGATGAGGAGGGATGGGTAGAGGAACGATGGGCAAAGGAAACGGACACAGAACGAACACCTTACGTGCAAATATGTTATGTGCTGGTCGTGCAACAAGCGACATTATCATTATTATGTTTTTGGGAAATTTTATTGAACCTCCAATTAACATAATTTCTGTCAACCCTACAATTTCATGAGCACCCCAACATCACCGCACCCTATTAGTCAAAATGAAATTAAGTTTTGTGGGTGAAACGATAATGATGTCATTTTATTTTTTTTCACAAAAGTATTTACAAGACAAAAACATTTTCAAGACAAATAAAGAAATCATCAAGATAGATAAAAGAATTTGAAAGAACCCAGGAAATTAAAGACTTGTTATTCATAAGACAAATATGAGACAATTACAAGGTAAATAAAAGAATTAGAATCTAGCGAATCAAAAACATTATGGTCATTTACAAGGTAAGTATGAAAATTCACGAGATAGATAAAATAATTTGTAAGACAAATAATTCCCCTCTTTTTTTATGGTGACTGCTAGCGACATTATAGTTAAACTCGCGAGTTGACTTTTCGAATTTACCGCTTTTATGCTTCTAGCTTACAAAACGAGTTGAGTTAGTGGTAAACTCGTCTTAGTTGTAAACTTCGGTTAAACTCATGAGTTTGTGCACCGAGAGTTTACCGTTTTTACGTTTATAAAATATAAACCGTATTAACTTACTCTTAAACTCGTGTTAACTTTTTTGATTTGATCATAATCAATCATGCTTTATATAGAAATTTCTTTATTAAATATGATAAATGATGAATGTTGATGGATTTAATTTCAATAATTTGGATTTAAAATATATTGAAATCAAATTGTTGTCATTTTTATATTTAAATTATTTAAGGGTTTAAACTTCTCATGTTGCATGAGAAGAATAAGATTCTACACACACATGAAATAGTGGGACCCACATATATATATAATGTTAATTGTATATATGTGGGTCCCACCATTTTATGTGTGTATAACATGAGAAAACACTTCTCCTACAACATGAGAAGTGTTTTTTCCATTATTTAATTATACACTAGTAATACCTATTTAATAATAAAAGTAAACTCTTTACGAGTTTACGATTCGAGTTCACAATACGAGTTTACGTCATTGTCACGATTTTCTTAAACTCGAGTGAGTTTGACAACCTTGGCTAGCGACATAAGTATGTCAGCATATTAGACTTCTTTATAATTTTTATATTTTAGAGAAAAAAATGTGGTCATAATTTTAAGTTTACTAATCTAATCAATGTAAATTAAACGGTGACATGATTCAATGCCTTGAACTCTCTAAATATATATTTACCTATTCTATACTTTTTCAATCATCACACCCTATAAAGGTTGGAAGGGTTATAGTCAAGCCTGTTCACCTTGCAATGCAATAAATTAGATGTATTACCTTATAGAATTTTATTGCTAAACAAAATATCATCGATCGTGGTAGAAATAGAGGTTATGTCAGGATTAAAAAACAAAATGGAAATAAAAATAATGAGAACAAACATCGTGCCTATAAGTTATCATCCATGTCACAATGAAGATGGAAATTAGAAAGGGACAACGATAGATGAGGTCTTTCTACCACTGAGAGTACCACTTGACAGAGAGCTTGGGATATCTTGTGAGGTGAGGGTCATCAAGATCAACATAATAAAGGCTGAAAGCGGATTTGTACCCATCAAGTAACTCCAACAGGTCAAGGAAAGACCATGCAAAATACCCTCTTGTGTCTGATCCATTCCTGAATGCATCAAAAGCTGGAACAACTTCTGCGACAGTCTCAACCAGTGACTTCCTTATTCTTTTCAAAACCCAGTTTATATTGGATGGATTCCTAATTCATAGTAATATTGATTCCGAGTAACAAAGCTGAGCAACCCAATGCTCAAAAGGGGCTAGTTGGATCATTTGGAGCAACAACTTCTTACCTCAAGGCATCAACAAGCCTCCAATGTGTGCTTGTAAGTATTTTACCTTCAAATGTCTTCAAGTGATATTGCGAGTTGTCCTTTGACCTATCGACACATGCCATCCCAAGTTATAATTTTGATTGGAAAACAAAATAAAATACCCCATTTCAACTCACCTGGTGCATACTAGCACCATAGATTTCTATATGACTTACCGTTTTCGTAGAGGACCGTAAATGTTTCCAGCACTTGCTGTAGACCCCACGGTGCCACAGGGAACTGAGTGAAAATTAAGCCAATTAATTCTACATTGAACTTATCCATGTCTATAATGCACTGATACTAATACGGCGTTTTTGATATGTTGATACGTGACATCGATAGGTTACTTCAAAAATACTAATATTTCGATACATTCGATACATCTTAATATTAAATAATATTTTTAATATAAACAATGTATTTCACATTATCAAAATATAATATAAGAAAAATTATTAGCATAGTTAAATTGCATCTCCACTAATAACATTGGCCTCCAACTCTGGCTCATCTAGGGGAAGGGCAGTAACATCTAAAAAGCTCCAACATTATTAAAGGTATCAATTGCATCTCCACTAACGTCGCAATAATAACGTTCTCTTTGATTTTTCTTGATAAGAGCCGGAGGTTGTTATGTATGTAAACGAAGTCTTCAGCTTGTTTGGGATCCATTCTATTCCTCTTCATGAAATGCACAAAAGAACAAGTACTCCAATTGCGTTCAGCACATGATGAAGAAGAGGGTTATGCAGTGAGTTACAAAACTAGCTTTTTAAGTAAAGGTGCACTACAACTGTGAACTTCCCATTAATCATTGGGATTCATTGTATATCGATTTTCAATAGTTTCAAACTCTCTAAAATTTCCCTTCATTTGAACAAAGTTGACATACTCCAATCAATGGTGCTAGCATTGTCACAGTAGTCATATCTTTGTTGTTATGCAATACAACTTGGTGAGATGTACACAGGTCCTTGCTTATAGGCTGGACGGCAGAGGCAGATACATGATACAGACATTTGGCTGTTGATGCTACTCTGGTTCCCTTGAGAATTCAATTTTAGTAAAAGCATTATTAGCTGTGGAACCAATAACAATGTTATTGCTAGCACCATTTGAACTCCGGTGGGGAGGATTGACGTTAGAATGAGATTGAATTTCACATGATAAATCTTTCTTTGTAACGTCTAAGCTATTGTTATGCGGAGAGTTGCTTCCAGTTCCAACACATCCAGTGGGAGATTTCTGAGCGTTAGAGTGCATTGTACCTGCAACAGAAGACTTGCTGGAATTATACTGGCATCAAGAATAAATCAAAAGAACACCAAACAATAACAGAGTGATCAGACCTTGAGAAGGCTGAAAGATCTGAACATCTTGCAGCATGCTGTTCGTCCTGAATTAAAATTCCAGCCTCTTCTACTCCTCTAAGTCTCTTTAAACTGAGCTCAGGAGATGGTAACTCTTCATCATTCGTTGCTTTATTTTCAATATCTGAGAGCTTAGGTCTTCTATTTTGGGCTCCAAATTCTTCACCAGTAACGGCTTCGAACACTGAAGAGCCATTGGGTCTTAGCTTGCCAGATGGATTCCGACAACTAAGATCCAGCTGTCCTCTACTATTCTTCCCATTGACTTTAGAGGAGCCAACATCAAGATAGATGCCATGTTTTTCTACCGAAATTTTGACGGGAACCTCATTTCCATTGTCAACATTGAGGTCAAGCTCTCTACTTGAGTCAACTTTCCACTCTTCGACTTTGAAGTGATCTGAGGAATGGGATGAAATTAATGGATTGTCACAAAAAGAAGAGGGAAAAATATGAATCATTGATACATGACACACACACAAATATATATACACATAAAAACATACCATACATAGATATTAATGCATAAATGTCTGGTGTAGTTTTTGAGGGAGCGAGAAGCACAAAAGAAAGTAAGTAATACAACTGAATAATAATAAAATTGCATTTCATGTCATGTGGTTGGTCAAAATTCAAATATGGTTGGTGATCAAAATAAAATTTTATTCACAAACCATTGTCACTTAATAGCATACAGCCTTGTAGTTAAACTAGCCGTTAACATGATATTAGAGCCTTTAAGATGAAATGGTAAGGAACTCTTTTTTTTTTTTTGGCTAAAAAGGAGGCGCGAAGCCTAAATTACCAGCAGAAAATTACATAGAAGGGGAAACAAATCCCAGACACTCACCGTCAACCCAATTCCTAAGGAAACTGGGGCACTCAACAAAGATAGTAGAGCAAGCAATACCCTTCTTTGCTAAGGCGTCAGCTACTCTATTGAAATCCCTAGAAATAACCCTGATATCCACCTGCCAATTGGAACTAAGCAACTCCCTAGCCTTTAAAACAAGGTTACTACAAGAGATACAAGAGCTATCTAAAATCATATTAATAACTTCACTAGCATCAGATTCGCAATTAGCTTTTACAAACCCGGATCCCAAGCTAATTGGAGACCATTAACCACAAACCACTCCTTAGCGAGCTCGAGAACAATCACCCCGGCGACTGCAAAAACCCCGATCCGCTCCACCAAACAATCACGAAGCACTCCCCCACATCCCGCCAAACATGAGACATAGCTCCATCTATATTCAACTTCCCATCCAAGAGGAGGTTTCTCCCAACAGCGAATAGGACTACTCCTCACCACGCCAGAGGGCTCCCTCTTGGGACAATTCATCACAAATCTAGGCCAAATCGCCGAAAGAACAGAAGAGGGATTACAGGGCTTACTGAAATAACAATAAAAAATACTTAGGTTCCTCCAATCCCATAGTTTCCATATAACAACCCCAAAGAACAAATCCCGTGCTCCTCCCAAATACGATAACCGGATTAGAAAGATTGAAAAACAACCAATCCCTAAGATTCAAAGAGAAGAAAGACGTAGCATAACTATACTTAATGGTAACAGACCAGATATCCTTGGCATACTTACAATCACGCAAAATATGGAGCACATCCTCTGCTTCAGAATTACAAAACCCACCTTGCTACACCACATTCTTCATAGTAAAATGAAATTTCACACAAGGTGGGTGGAAATCTGCTCTGTCCACACTTTAAGGAATATGGGCCTTAGAGAAAACAAGTGTGTTAGAGATGATACTATTTAGGGTTAAGGTGCATTTTTGCCCTTAATGTTTACCGCCAGAAGCAATGTTGCCCCTTAAGTCTTGGTAAATAGCAATGTTGCCCCTAAAGTTTCAAAATGGAGCAATGTTGCCCTTCCGTTAGGTCAACTAACGGTCAACGTTCGTTGACCGTTAGTTGACCTAACGGAGGGGCAAGATTGCTCCGTTTACTCACCGGGGTAACATTGCTCCTCCAAAAACTTAAGGGGCAAAATTGGTACTTAACTCTTCCTAAAATAATTTTTCAAGATCATGAAGTAGTTTTTTAGTACCGGCCAAGGTATCCCGGTCGATCTTTTTTTAGTACTGTTAGTACCTCGTAATATTTTTTCAACGTCCTAAAATAATTTTCCAAAATTATGAAGTATTTTTTCAACATCCTAAAATAATTTTTCAAGATCATGGAGTATTTTTTTTAGTACCGGCCCGGTATCCCAGTCGATATCCCGAAATATTTTTAGTACCTATCAATATTTTTTCGATTCGTCGAAGAGTATCCTGAAATCTCTTTTTTGTACCCTTAATATTTAAACAAAAAAGAGGGATCGGTATATATTTTTGCGTCAAAACGACGCGGTATTAAAAAAGAGAACAACGGTAGATGGGAGGCGAAGAGGACCTCGATCGGATCTTGACATAACATACTCTCGTATGGACAATATTTCTCTTTCTCACTCTCTTTGGAATTTGTGTCTCATTTCCATTTACTTTAGCTATTAACCCAAAATATCATCTTTGTAAAATAACTAATGACATTTTTTTTAAAAAAAAAGTGTTAAGTACCAATTTTGCCCCTCAAGATACGCGTCGAGGAGCAATTTTGCCCCTTAAGTTTTCGAAGAAGCAATGTTGCCCACGAAGTATGAAAACGGAGCAATGTTGCCCTCCGTTAAAAGCCTAACGGTCAACTAACGGTCAACGAACGTTGGCCGTTGGATTGACCTAACGAGGGGCAACATTGCTTCATTTTGAAACTTTAGAAAAGGCGTTCAACGACCAAGACTTAAGGGGCAACATTGCTCCTCTGACGGTAAACATTAAGGGCAAAAATGCACCTTAACCCTACTATTTATGAGCCTCAACATTTTAAGCTTATAAATTAAAATTCAACCCTTTACAAGTATATATAATAATTCCTCATGATGTAATTTAACAAAATTGCTCAAGGGTGCGAGTTTTGATCCAAACATGAACTAAGCAAGTCCTTAAAATTAGGAATCAAGTATAACTATAGGAAGTTTATTAAAAAAATGTTTTATTATGACTTGACACAATAAAAAAATCTATAGCACAACTAAAATTTAATTCAAATCCAATAATTTGTACATAGTTAATTTAACTAGAGGAACTAAATGAAATTCCTCAGGAATTATCCAAAAGTATATCACGATACTGAAAACAAGCATAACTTATTCCAATCAAAATGTAATCATAGAAATGTTAGTAGAGTAACTGCTTTGACAAAGAAAAAACATATATTGTGACACCAGCACTTATAAATTTATAGAAATGTTAACAGAGTAACTGCTTTGACAAGGTCCAAATAACATATCATATTTACCAATAACATCTTACTCCTATAAAATTAGATGGTGTGTGTGAGAGAGAGAGACATAATACAGTGCTCTCTTCATTCCTTTTTATAAGGTGTCATTTAAAAGGTTTTAGTTTCCAATTCATAATACATTTTTGCAAAGTTTAGGGAGTAATAAATAAATATATATATATTTCCAAAAATGCCCCTAAAAAAAAATATGTGGAGAGAGAGGATTGATCAATAAATTTATGATGAAGAGTGAGGGATCAAGAGAGAGGGGATTAACTAATTTCGCTGGTATGTATAGAACAGTAAGATATGTCTTATAAAGAGGGACAAAGGGAGTAATATGTGTGCCAAAAAGCACTTTCAACCCTACCAAGTTGTTTCTTATTATTGGGACAACACTGTGTGGACATAGGAACCATCTTGTCATCACATATTTGAGCAGTGGAGTGAACAAATTGAGTGCAAGTGCTATCAGTATAATCTACTATTTGATCCCACTGAGGCACTTGTTTGGAACTCTCTACTTCAACAGCTTGTTTGGTCCAGGAGGTCTGCCAAAGCAGAAAGCCAAGAAACTTACAGGCCACTTTTGCTTGAAAAATTGGTTCATGACCTTTTGTAGACTACCATGCTGTATAATTTGGACAATAGAAACAAGAGATTGTCTTTACTTGGCATCCTCTCTTGTTGGATTTCCAAACATTATCTTCCTATATAGTAGCACAGTAAGGCAAAACAGATGATAGCAAGGATTACAGTTTTATGGGAATATTGTAACAGACTTAAACTTCTCTTATTTTGTTCCTTGTTTATGCCAAACACATGCTCAAGAAGAAGAAGGTCAACAGCAAAATAAGGAAAAGAATGAATCACATAGAGCCGTTGACACTTAATCACTCAACCAAATTTAACGGATTACAACTTTTTTCACAATAAATAACCCTTTTATCAGTTTGAGGATCCAGCCATAAGCCAAAAGTTAGGTGAAAGGGCAATGGCGTGCTAGACATGGGATCCAACTATCTGACATACTTTAATGCCTATCCCTAAAAAATATATAAAAAATTTGAAATATAAGATTAATTTAAAGCAAACCCTCAAAACTGTAGCAATCAATGCATACAATTGAGGAAAATGAAAGACATCTACGAACACCAACTTGAAGTGGAATATTAAGACCCAGTAAAGCTATAAGAGCTATACATCAATAAGTATCAACCAAAAAAAAATCAGGCAAATCAATATATGAGAAAAAAGTTATACCTGAGTTCCACTGCCATTGTCACTTCCATTCCTATTATTCAGATCTTCACTTTTGTTGTTGTCCTCATCATTGCTGTAAGCGTTGTTACCAGACTTCTCAAGGATCTTTGATTTTACAGACTTCTGGGTTTGAGAGCCACTTTCACTCCCGCTTCCACTAGACTGACAAAAAAAAATCCAAGGAATAATCAAGAATGATTACAGAAATGGTAGGTTGTTAATTTAGCAATATATTCTATAGATGTGGCAATTTTCTTTCTAAAATATCACAATAATATAAGCATTGGTAAACCATCACTGGTCCACAAATAAAATAGATATCTTGACATTAATAAGGAAATATTAAGTCAACTCACACTATGGCATCGCCTCCAAACATGCTGCCAAAGGTTTTTAAGCTCGTTCTTCCGTATGGGTTTTACAAGAAAGTCAACAGCACCCTTTGAAAAGCACTTAAAGACTAAACCCATAGAGTCATGGGATGACATCACTGCAAACCAGTTTCATCAGAAGCCATTGAAAAGAGTAGCTTTTTTACAGCATGTGATAAGAAATATTAAAAATAAAGATTGAAAAACAACATGGGCACTGAGAAAAACTTACTAATTACCGGAATGTTCTTCCGAGTTTGGTGACCCATAATCTTGCATAGAAGACCAATTCCTGATAAGAAAGGAATTGCCACCTCAGTTAAAATGAGATCAATATGATTAGTTAAATCCTCCAACGTCTTCCATGCTTGAATCCATTTGCTGCTTCGATAACTGAAAAATACAATTACATGTCAATTATGATTGGTCAATCACAGTGAAAAGTAATGGATATTTAATATCTTTACATTGTTTAATAAAAGGCAAAATAAAAATTTTGGGAAAGAAAAGCATCTTATGCCTTACTATAAGGGATAAAAGTAACTTAAAATGATAGTTTAAACACAGATGGTGTGAAATCAGTGTCCCTGCCCAGCCAAATAAATAAACATCCAGCAGATTAGATAGTTACTAACCTTCATAACCACAATTGCTAAGCAGTGCAGTGACAACAGGCGAGCAGAGTTATGATTCTCCACAAGCAAGACCTTCTGGCTTTGTTTGGGAGTTTGGAGAAGAGGGAAGAAAGGAGATGAAAGGAGAAAGGAGGGGGAGGGGAGGGGAGGGGAGGGAAATGAATGATATTTCCTCCTTATTTGAAAGTTAAAAAAATAATAAGGGAGGAAGATGAAAGATTAATGAGTTATTTTTACTATTTTGTCATTTTCTTTAAAAATTGATATAATTATTATACTTTAGAAGTAAATTTAAATTTTCTAAAAAATTATTTTTTTTTAAGTAAAAATTTTATATTCAAAAAATATTTTCTCCCTCTAAAAAATATTTCTCTCTCTAATAGTTATTTTTCTCTCTTTATAATGATTTATATATTTTTTTTAGTACATAATGATTTAAGCATATAAAACTGCAACCTAAAATATAAAATTATACTTAATGGTGGTGGTGGCGGCGTGGGTAGGGGTGTGCATCGGTTATTTCGGTTCGGTTCTACAGTAAAATTGAAAAAACCGAAAAACCGAAATATGAATATTATAAACACCGAACCGAAAATCGAAAAAACCGAAACCGAACTAACCGAAATATTTCGGTTCGGTTTTCGGTTTTTTTCGGTTTTGGGCTTTGATTGGGCCTTCTTAATATGGGCCTTCGTGTCTTCTTTTTTTTTTTTTTTTTACGGATCAATCTACAATATTAACTTGGTTGTAGTACACTTTTTTTTTTTTTTTTTGGGATGGGATGGGGCCTCCATTCAACACACATACATAACCTCCCGTGTAAAAAAAAAAAAAAAAATCTATATTTCGGTTTATTCGGTTAAAACCGAATTTATTTTATAAACACCGAACCAAAAACCGAAAACCGAAATATAACTATTTTAGAAACCGAAAAAAAAAAAACCGAAAAAACGAATAGGTCAAATAAGGGTAAAAATAGTTCGGTTAATCTATTTTCCCTCTTAAAACCCCCCTTATATTTCCCTCTTAAAACCCCTTTATTTTTTTTTTTTTAGAAGAAATAGGGTTTTGAGGGATTTGTAAAAATTCTGATTTTCTTCCCTCTTATTTTTAAAACTTGCAAACAAGGGAAGGGACTACTAAAACCCTCCCTTCCTTCCATTTTCCTCTAAAATAGAACTCCCAAACGGACCTCACGGATCTGAGATGTAAAAACCTCTCCCAGCAAACTTCTTCTCCTTGAGTCTGTTGCTTTTCTACCGGCTAGACAGCAGGGCCTTTCACGGTCTCCTCTTGTCCAACCTTAAATTCTTCAACTATTCCATTAACTTGCAACTCATTTCTATCATGCAATCCATTTTCCTCACCGATAACCCCATTTTAAGGATTTTCTTCCCAACTAGTAGACACTGAGTCAATTCTTGTAATTCTTTATCATTACCATTAACACTCATTAGACCACCCCTCGTCATTTGGTTTAAGATCAGGAAACGCAAGTGTCAAGGAGTTTCCACACAATGTAACCATCCTTCCTCATCCATGGGAAAAAGTCGACTAAACCATCCTCAAGATTCCCTGCTCAATACAAGAAGTAAATAGACAAATTAAAGTTTAATAGCATATCTTTGGTTGTATTTTCTCACGTTGAAGTGAATAAAACCCCACTATGCTCTCACAAACAACTATATAAGCTAGTCAAATACCCACATTGTTAGAAAAATTATTCAGCTTTAAGTTCATTTCATGCAAATTAAAGATTTCTTTCTTTTATTCTTAATTTCAAAACCACGCCATAATATCAATCCGTTCAATCTCAAATGGTATTAGAGAGTGTTTCCTCTCAACCTTTAATAACAAACCAGTTCATATCGAAACCAAGGTTCGATCTCAACATGGTATTAGATCAACTGGTTCCTTCGATACCATGTTGAAATCAAACAAGTTCATGGATCGAACCAAGGTTGATTGAAGGTTGAAATCAAAACCAGGCTCTGATACCATGTTGAGATTGAAGAATTACAAGTTGAATTGAAGGTTGAAATCAATATTATTGATTCTTCAATTTGAACAATTAAGAACTTTGTTTCTCCTTTGATCTTTAATTTGCCATAAAAATGGCAGAGATCATCCTAAATTTAATGAGAGCTAGTACTGAACGAGAAAGAGATTCAATTCTGTTGCTCCTTTCATTTCTTCTCCAGCTTGAAGACTCTTTAGTGGCAAATATAAAATCTATCTTGAGGAAAAAGCATAAGGATCGAGAACTTCAAACTGGAAAAATATAGAGTTAGATTAGAATGTGCAACTCAAAAGGAGGACCAGCTGTGGTATTTAATAGGAAGAGTTGCTATAATGTGCAGTTAGTCATAAAAGATAACGACTACTATCTAAAGATACTAGATGTCGAAGAGTTTTGGGAGTACGTCCAAATCAGATAGGAATACAACATCTATCGGATCCCTTCTCCTAGTAGGTCCTCTATACCACTACTCCTTATTATATACTAGAAAGTATTAAGTTTGAACATCCTTTAAATGGGTTTTTCATCATCTTATATTGTAAATAGTAAATAGACCAATACAAGTATAATAGCGTATCTTTTGTTATATTTTCTAACACTAAAGTGAATCAAACACCCACAATGCTCTCATAAACTACTCTATAAGCCAGTGAAATACCCACATTGTCAGACAAATTACACAACTTTGCAGCATGGTACCAGAGCCTGGTTCTGATCTCAACCTTCAATCTCAATATGGTATTAGAGGCTGGTTCTTTCAATTGGGTGGGCCCATAACCAATAGGTCCCTGGATTGGAATCTAGCTCTGATACCATGTGGAGATTAAATGTTGAGATCAAAACTAGGCTCTGATACCATGTTGAGATTGAAGAATTATATTGCAACACGAGAGAAATACTTTGAATATTATTGATCATTCAATCTCAACCATTAAAAACTTTCTCCTTTAATTTTCAATTTCCCATTAAAAATGACAGAGATCATCCTAAATTTAATGAGAGTTGGGGAACAAGAAAGAGATTCAATCCCGTTGTTCCTTTCATTTCTTCTTCAGCTTGAAGACCCTTCAGTGGCAAATATAAAATCTATCCTGAGGAAAAAGCATAAGGATCGAGAACTTCAAACTGGAAACATAGAGTTAGATGAGAATGTAAAACTCAAAGGAAGAACAGCTGTGGTGTTTAATGGGAAGAGTTGCTATAATGTGCAGTTAGTCAGAAAAGACAACGACTGCTATCTCAAGATACTAGATGCTGAAGAGTTTTGGGATTACGTCCAAATCAGACAAGAATACAACATCTGTAGGATCCTTTCTCCTGGTAAGTCATCTAGACCACTATTTCTTATTACATACTAGAAAGTGTTAAGTTTGGACATCCTCCAAATGAGATTTTCATTATCTTATATTGTAAGTAATAAATAGACCAATACAAGTGTAATAGCGTTTCTTTGGTTGTATTTTCTAACATTGAAGTGAATCAAACACCAAAATACTCTCATAAACTACTCTATAAGCCAATGAAATACCCACCTTATCGGACAAATTACATAGCTTTGCAATATGGTATCAGAGATTGGTTCTGATTTCAACCTTCAATCTCAACATAGTATCAGAGACTGGTTCCTTCAACCGGGTGGGCCCATAACCAACAGGCCTGGATCAGAACCTAGCTTTGATACTATGTTAAGATCGAAGATTGAGATCTGAACTAGGTTCTGAGAGTACCAGATGTCGAAGAGTTCTGGGAGTATGTCAAAATCGTGTAGTAATCATTCAAGTGTGGTGGGGCCACAATCCATAGATCATTGGATCGGAATATCAGAACGGCAAATCCAGGCTCTGATACCATATTGAGATCTGAACCAGGCTTTGATACCATGTTGAGATCGGAGGATTACATTAAAGCACAAGAGAAATATTGTAAATATTATTGATCCTTCAAGCTCAAACGATTATAACTTTTTTCCTTCTAATCTTTAATTTGCCATTAAAAAATGGCCGAGATCTTCTTAAATTTAATGGTAGCTATGACTGAGTAAGAAAGAGATTCAATTCTGTAGCTCATTTCTTTTCTTCTTCGGTTTGAAGAAGACCATTCAGTGCAAAATATGAAATATATCCTGAGAAAAAAAAATTGAGAACTTCCAAACTGCAAATATAGAGTCAGATGAGAATGTGCAACTCAAAAGGAGGACCAACTATGGTGTTTAATAGGAACCGTTGCTATAATGTGCAATTAGTCATAAAAGACAATAACTGCTATATGAAGATATCAGATGTTGAAGAGTTTTGGGGTACGTCCAAATCGACAGGAATACAACATCTACCGGAGTATTATTTTAAGATATTATGATTTGATTTGATCTAATTAGATTTCATTAGATTAGTTTATTGGGTTATGGTTAGTCTATTAGTTTGCCTATATAAACATTTTTTTGTATTCTCTTTTATTTTTAAGGATTAATAATTTTTAATTTTTAGAGTATTTCTTGCGTATTTTGATGTAATCTTTTAAGCGTGGTGGGCCCATAACCCATAGATCTTTGGATCAGAACCAATCTCTATACCATGTTGAGATCAGAACCACGCTCTGATACTATGTTGAGATTGGAACCAGGCTCTGATACTATGTTAAGATTGGAATTAGGCGATACCATGTTAAAATTAAGGAATTACATTAAAACACAAGAAAAATACTCTAAATATTATTGATACTTCAATCTCAAAAATTATAAATTTAATAAAAGCTAAGACGAGAAAGAGATTTAATTCTCCAGCTCCTTTTATTTCTTTTATAGTTTTGGTCTTGAGTCCGCTACCATGCATCTTTTGAATTAGACCTATTCAGATTCTGGCCTTGCAATTGGTGAATCATTAGTTGGCCAAAAAAAAAAAAAAGTGATTTATTAATTATTATTATGTTTTTACCTGAGATTATTAATTTGGTACAACATGATATTTTAAGAAAGAAATGGGGATGGAAAAGTCGCTTAGATGGTTAGCGCCGGAAGCGTCCGACGATCCCTGCAAGGCCTCGATTTCCGAGCTTTTGGCTGCGTCATTCAGCAGTGCACAGACCATGGTCTGGTTCGCCAAGCCAAGCAACTGCATGCTCGCCTTATCCTGTTCTCAGTCACACCCGATAACTTCCTTGCCTCAAAGCTCATCACTTTCTACGCCAAATCCAACCACATCTCCGAAGCGCGTAGGGTGTTCGATGAAATTCCTCGCAGAAATGTTTTCTCCTGGAATGCCATAATCATTGGCTACTCATCTAACGGTCTGTTCCATCATGCGCTGAAGCTTTTTTCCTCTTTATCGTTCTCCGCCAGTGCCCAACCGGATAGTGTTTCTGTTACTTCTGTTTTGAAGGTGCTGGCTTCATCGTCTTCTAGTCCCACATTTGGAAAACAGATTCATGGTTATGTTCTTCGGCGTGGCTTGGATTCCAACGTTTTTGTTCTAAATGCTCTGGTGACGTATTACTCCAAATGTGATCTGCTTGGATTCGCGAGGATTATATTTGACAGAATGTCCGGAAGAGATATTGTGTCGTGGAATGCTATGATTGCTGGGTATTCTCAGAATGGGTTTTATGAAGAATGCAAGCAACTTTACTTAAAGTTGCTAGGTTCAACGGGGTTTAATCCTGATGCATTGACATTTGTTAGTGTGCTGCAAGCCTGTGCTCAATCAAAGGATCTTATATTCGGAATGGAAGTCCACCGTTTAATCAGTGAGACTCAAATCGAGATGGATATTTCACTTTGTAATGCTTTGATTGGAATGTATGCAAAATGTGGGAACTTGGATTCTGCTCAGGAATTGTTTGAAGAAATGGGTGAGAAGGATGCAGTTACTTATGTTTCAATCATTTCAGGGTATATGTTTTATGGGTTTGTTGACAAAGCCATGACTTTGTTCCGAGAAATGAAATATCCTGGATTAAGCACCTGGAATGCTGTAATATCTGGTTTGGTCCAAAACAACCAGCATGAACGAGTCTTGGATTTTGTTCAAGAAATGCAGGCTTCAGGTTATAGACTAAATACCGTTACACTTTCTAGCATCCTCCCTGCATTTTACCAGTTTTCAAACCTGAGAGGAGGGAAAGAGATACATGCTTATGCTATCAGGAGAAGTTTTGACCAAACTATATACGTTGCGACCGCCATAATTGATACCTATGGAAAGTTGGGCTTTATTCATGGAGCACAACGGGTTTTTGATCAATCAGAATGTAGGAGCTTAGTAATTTGGACAGCAATTATATCAGCTTATACTTCTCATGGAGATGCTAGTTCGGCCCTCAGTCTCTATGGGCAGATGCTAAATAGCGGAGTTCATCCTGACCCTGTGACATTAACAACAGTACTGGCTGCTTGTGCTCATTCTGGACAAGTGGACAACGCTTGGGAAATCTTCAACACAATGTCCTTTAAATATGGAATTCAGCCCTTGGCAGAGCACTATGCTTGCATGGTGGATGTTCTTAGTCGAGCTGGTAAACTCTTGGAAGCAGCAGACTTCATTTCTGAAATGCCAGTTGAGCCAAGTGCTAGAGTTTGGGGTGCTTTGCTGCATGGGGCTTCAGTTTACGGTAATGTGGAAATGGGCAAGTTTGCCTGCGATCATTTGTTCAAGATTGAGGCTGAGAATACTGGGAATTACATAATTATGGCAAATTTATTTTCACAAGCTGGGAGATGGGAAGAAGCTAATAAAGTTAGGGGGAAAATGAAAGAGATAGGGTTAAAGAAGATTCGTGGGAGTAGCTGGATTGAAACAAGTGGAGGATTACTAAGCTTTATCGCAAAGGATGTTTCAAATGTAAGATCTGATGAGATTTACACATTGTTGGAAGGATTGCTCGGATTAATGAGAGAAGGATATATTGTGCAAGAAGTGTTAGATGATGAAAGTGCTTTTATTTAACAACTGAAGAATGGCCATTAGTTTTGCAATAAGAACTCCTTGCAGGTGGGGTTATTTTATTCAGTTTAGCATGCCTTAACTAGATTGCTCAACTATTGATTTAAGGAGAAAGTCTACCCTGAAAATAAAGTGTGTGTTTCGATAATTAAAGAAAGGTATTGATTTTTCCTGTTCCTTTAATTTGCTATTTGAACTTGACTTCGTTGACTGAGCTATTTGATCCGACTGATTGATCATGAACTTCCTCCTTATTTGTAGGTTTCATCGTCAACGGCAAGGTTTTGGGAGAAAGTCTGGATTTGACCAAATACGTTGATTCAAACTTTGAAGGATCTTTGTTTCCCAGTGTAAGAATCTAAAGATTCCACATGTGTTCATACCCGTCCCCTTGTCTAGTTGGTCAGTGAAATCACAATGTGAATGTGTTTTCAGGATCCTGTCAAGAGCGAGTTCAGTGAGCAGTTGATTTCCCATGATGATAATTCGTCTGGGAAGGGTTCACTTCAATGAAAGCAGCAAGCCAGTAAGATTTGAGTTTCTGAAAAGGAGAGTGATGTCAAAACTTAAAATGAAAAAGTACAGCTTAAAATTGGCATTTTCATTCAGGTCCTGCTTTGATTACTTGGAGAATGCTCTTGGTAAATTCGAAGATAGGCCATTCTTCCTTAGTTCCTCGGCCAATTTAGTTCCATGAGTTGAAATTAGGGGTTTTGCTGTCTTCTTTATATTAAAACTAGACTTCTCAGAGTGATCACTTATTATTATCAACTCCTGAGGAACTCAGGCTTTGAATGTGAATTATTTGGTGAAAGAGATTATCATGCTAATGAAATAGTCTGAACTTTTAACCTGAAGCAAAAACTCTGTTATATAATAATATCTATGATTTTCCAACTTTATCTAATAATAATTTCCATGGTCATGAAATATGGTGACCATAAGGTGGGTATTGCCTATGTTCCATTTGTTGAAAGATTTCAAGTCGTCTTTTTTGAGGTTTTCAAGCATGATGTCACAACTTGCTGCATGGATTGGGGTATGTTGAAACCTGTACTGTTTAAAACTCTGGGTATTGAAACAAGTTTGCCCTTAGCTATTTGTAAAATAGCATAAACAAATATAAGTGATCAATTCAGAATTTCCCACACGCCGGTTTCACTAAATGTCTTTATTTTGTGTTTCTTTGGCAGGAAGTGAACAAGATTGGTGCATATACCCAGACAGGAAATGATCCTAAGGAAATCGTCGACATTTTCAAGAAACCTTTTTTGGCAATAAAAATTAATTAGTATACAAACAACTCACGATTTAGTTTGAAACAGTGTGGTTGGTTTCTTGCTCTGCTCTTTGCCACTTTGCCAAGCCTTAACATTTTGACTCTGCAGGCTCAACAGTGAACATCAAATGGCAGTGGAGGCATCCAAGATGCAAATTGTGTCCAATAAAAGTCAGTTATGTCGCTTCATTGATCATCCATCAACTGTTTTGATACAAGGGAGGGAGGGGTAAAGTTTTTGAGTTAAATTTTTAAAAAATTAGAGGAGTGGGGTTAAAACTTAAAAGTTTTTAATTAATTTTCTTACTTTTTTTATTTTACATCTTATCTTTATCAAAATTTTATAATATCACTTCTTCAATTCCCCCCCCCCCCCCCCCCCCCCCCCAAAAAAAAAAAAAAAAAAAAAAAAAAAAAAAAAAAAAAAATCAACTCATAAAATGCCCCCTTCGTGTAGGAGGATGATGATGAAAGAACCTAGATTTCTTATGTTGTATTTTGTTTCTCTGTGTAGTTTTCCTCTCTATCATCTTCTATTGAAAAAAGAGGTGTCAATCTGAATATGCCTTTCTCCTTGCGAGGAAATTATGGATGGCCTTTTTTTTTAGTCAATAATATGTGTATTTACGGAGTATTTAGGATAGTTTGATCAATTGTGTGATGGGCACTGTATTATCCTTCAACTTAAAAAACTATGAACGCGCAGACTCCAGGAAATTACTCTATCAAGAATTTTACAAGGTCGTCTTGCAACATCTCGCCCTCCATATTCTCATAAGCAGAGAATATAGCAACGATCACTGTAGCATTTCAATAAAATATGTGAAGGAAGGTAAACAAGACAGAAAAGAGACAAATTTCATGTAGCCTAATATGGCTTTTTTTTTTTCGATGAAACATATAATCATATATTACTAAATAAAAACATAATTTACAAAGGTTTGTAACAAGTGAAAGACATCCTGCAGAAGATAAGATAGCTGCTAGGGTACAAACCTAGATTCAGTAATAATTTTTCGACAAGAAGTCTTAACTAATTTACGTTTTCACTAAAAGGATTGAGAGTGTGAAATCATGCGCTGCTGCAGAATGAAAAACATTACATCCCTTAGAGCCATTAGTTGTGATTGCAGTGTACGCAATTTTATCGGGGGAGCAACAGTCCATCATGAAATTGACATCGGTCAAAGCAGATTCGAATATTAATATTTTGCCTTCTACTAGGAGTTCAGGAGAGTGTAAAGAAAAGTTGCCAACGAGAATTCTGAGGTGGTAACATTTTCTGATAAGTTCTCCCACATAATTTTTTATTCTCCATATTGGCAAAGGACAGACCTGCGGCCTAATGATTGATGTATAAATAACTTATCTTGCTTGTACCAACCTTACCACTTGTTGCGATGTAAAATGGGCACCTGTACGACAATTTTTTTTGCTTACAAACCACAAAGATTCTAACATTTGAAAATGAATAAAGGTAGTGATATTGTTAGAACACTTGTGGTTCTGCATCCAGATCATTAGCCACTGTATCAAAGGGTTCATGTTAGGGAAATCTATCCTAAGACCCAAGGAACAACGAAACCAACAAGCATGAGTGAAAAGATCATAAAGAAATAAATGTTCCAAAGATTCATAATCAGATGCACAAAAATAACATATCTCAACATAAGACAGGTGCCTATTCTTTAAGAATGTAGAGGTAGGCAAAATATCCGTTACAATTTTCCATAGCAACAACTTAATTCTAGGAGGAAGATCAAATTGCCAAACCATCACACTTACCATACAAACCAAATCAAAAGCCTAGCTTGTTATAGATTGCAAAATGGTGTACCCATCTCTTACCATATATACTTCAGACTGCTTACCACACCACCTTACTGTATCATGAGTTTGAGACAGAGGAAGAGGATACAACGCAAATTGTTGGACGACTTGCTTGGGATAAAGAGAAAACGATAATGAATAATTCCATTTTCCCCTTGAGCACAATATTAGGTCAGCAATCTTTAGTGAGGGATATGACCGACCAGACTGTTGCAAATGCCACCAAAGGCGATTATTAAGCAGAATGACAAATCTGTTTCCAACAAGCCAGGTAAGATAGTCTAAAACCACATTTCCTTCTCTAACAATCTGTCTCCAAAGAAAAGAACTGTTATAACACAGCTTGAAACTATAATTCTGATCACTATCTATGTATTTGTCAATTAGGATTTTTATAAGCAAAGAAGATTGATTTTGGATAACCCTCCAAATGTGCTTAGCCAGAAGAGCAGAATTAAAAGGTTTAAGCTGTATTATATGCAGCCCGCCTCTATTTTGTGGAAGACACACTTCCTCCAATTTCGAGCAACGGATTCTGTTAGAAATATATAGTAGAATAAGCTCAAAAGAAATTAGCCATTTTCATGGCTATCTGATGACATAATTGCGTGGAGAGTTTCATAGTGGAAAAGGGGTAGACCAGACCAGAATGGAAGATAAGGAATTTTTAGGGAAAAAAAATATATTTTAATCCTTATTGTGGCGGAGGCAAGATGAAAATCCTTATACATAGTTACGACTCATGCATACGGACTATATTTCGTTTTTCTAAGCTGTGTTATTTTTAAAATTGAAGAATGAATATATATATATATATAGAACATGATTTCAATTAAGCTTTTTAGGACTTTCAACTTATATAACATTATATTTCGTCTGGCTATAAACTTTGTCCTATTTTAGGATCAGAAGTAATATATTGTTTTTTCAGTTTAATATTCGAGATTTCTAGTCATGCGTTAAAATCTTTTTTGGACTAAAAGATATCTTTTAGTTCTTTAAGTTTACGGGTATACTTTTAGTCTTTTAACTTTTAAAAGTATACTTTTAATTTTGTAATTCTAACATCATTAATGTTGTTAATGGAAAATGCTAATTCAAGTTAAAATTAAATTATAATTAAGTAATTAAATGTTATCAATTTTAAAAGTTAAAATATGTGTAATAAAAAATATATTTAAAAACCTAATGAAACAATCAATATCAAAACTTTGATTGTATTAAAAAATTTATTTTCATAATCTAAATATCAAAACCTCCATTTCATTTGCTAGGATTTGTTTGTTTATTTTAGTTTAAGAATCTAACTATATTATATTAAAAAATTAAAATTAAAATATGCTTTGTTAGCCGCACGCTTATTCCTTAAGTTTGCTACATCAACATTTTTTTGTTAGTAACATTAACGTGTTAAAAATATAGGACAAAAAATATATTTTATAAAATTAATGGATTGAAATTATACTTCAAGTAAAATTTAAAAGACTAAAAGTATACTTTAATAAAAAATTTAGGTGCTATTTTGGTGAATTAATTTTTTGATGCAATGAAGGGCCAAGTTTTTAAAGTAGTATTTTATATTTAAAATTTTAAGGTTATTGGATTCTCCAATAAGAAGGATGGATCAAGTTATTTTTTTTTTATCAATTTGTTTAGGGCTGGGTAAAAATAATTGAGGAAGATCAAAAATTATGTTTAATAAGGTTATTGAGTAGATTTAATTTTTGATCAAGTTCAATAACTCAGGTAATTTGATTCATGCAAGTGATGTAACTAACTCCATTTTAGTTTTAGTGAGATATATAGAATGTCTTTATCTTTTTTTCTTATTCCTTCTGTCCTAATTACAGGACAATATATATGAGTTAATCTTGATTTTAAATATAAGACATAATTTATATATTTATCAATCTTTTCCTAATTTATCTTTATTAATGCTTTATTAACAATAATCAAAAAAAGAAAATAATGAAATAAAAAATATGAATATTTTAAAAAATACATATTATATTAATTACTATGATACTATAAAAGATCCATTCGGATCAGGCTTTTCTTTTCTGGTCTCTTAGATGAGCCCCCATTTATAGATCACATATGAAATAACCGCGATTGCGCGGGGAGCACCCCGGTGAAGAACTGGAGGGAAAGTCAGTTTACAGGGGAAATATTCAGTATTCAATCTTAATAATAATAATAATAATAATAATAATAATAGCCGCCAATCTCTCTCTGGAGTCGCGACGCTTAATCGGATTCGCATTCGTTGAGGCAGCCGAATATGGCGGGCTTCTGTTTCAGTCTCCCCCACAATGTCGAACCCATGAGGTATGCAAATATATGTCGTAATGCGGCACATAATCGCCCTGACTGGTATATCCACGCGTCCTGGAACCCGAAAATTTTGCTACTTGTTGGATCGAAACTAGAAAATTTCTTCGTCTCTGTGATTTTACCTTTTCTGGTTTGATCTCGGGAGTGGGCCAACCCTTTGTATCAGCTATTTTTCCCTTCAACTAAGAACACAATATTGGTTTATTGATTTTTACAATTAATTAGAGTTCATCGTATGAATTCTGAGGTCCATTTGGATTATTATTGAGAAATTGAAAGTGTAGGGGTAGGATTAATGTCATGTGCGTTATATGGCACCTACAGCGGCTCTAAAGTCTGAAATGCTGTAGCATTTTGATATTGGTTCAACCAAAAGCTATGGGCAGTAGAACTGCATCTGTTCTTGAAGTATGTTGTTGTCCTTATTGAGTAAGCGTTCATTGGAGGTTGATTCTAGGTAATTGATCTCGTACTCACTCCCATTTGTACATTGCCCTTGGTTGTAACATTGCTTGTACGTTACCATATCGTCACTCAAGTTAAAATGTAGCTTGAATTCATCGCTCCCCCGAAAAAAAATAAAGGAAAAAAAAAATTCCTGGTGACCTGCTGTATTTTTCCCATTTTTCTGGTATTTAAGAAACTCCGGTAGTGTTTTGGCTCTGTTATTGTATTGTATCAATGAGTACGCATCTACGTCTGCAGGGATTCCTACGGATTTGCATTAAGACCTCAACACGCACAAAGTTACAGACAGTATGCTTCTATCTACAAGGTATCTATAACTTTCGTTTTTGATTCTCAGTTTTTCTATATCAGGTTTAATATTTCAATCCCGTAAAATAAAGGCAAGTGCACACATATAGAAATATGTTACAGTCTGTAATTAGAAAGTTGTGATTTTTATTAATATTTTTGGATAAAATAAATTTGCTCACAATTAGTATAATAAAAATTAACATAAAAAACTGTTGGAAGATCCCCCCACGGGAAATAATTTGAATAATGACAAGGTTTATGTTTAACGGGCGATTATGAGATAATGGCTGCAAGGACCAGATCAAAATAAATGACACCAACCTATGACATTAACTTCACCTCGTAACAATGCTTAATGTCACGTCTCTTATGAAAATAAAATTCTTGTATGTAATTTTTAATGGAATACACATATATTTTGTACATAATATCAGGAGGAGGAAGGTGAAAGGGCAGATAAATGGAGACGCTTCCTTGAACAGACAGTTAAATCATCTCATTTATGTTCTTCTGAGGGTAAGCTCGAAGAAATATCTAAAGCTAAGGGTAGTGAGATTAAAGAAGAGACAAGTTCAGGGAGCTTAAGTGAAGGAAATGATTTCAGTATCAGGAAGTCTTGTGAAGGGACTGAGATAGAAGAGGAGACAAGTGCTGAGAGGGTAAGTGAAGGACGTGATTTGAATTTGGAGAAATCTTGTGAAGGGACTAAGCTAGAAGAGGAGACAGGTGCAGAGTTGGTAAGTGAAGGAAATGATTTGAGTGGCAGGAAGTCTTTTAAAGGTACTGAGATAGGGGAAGGGACAAATCTAAATAGGCAAAGAGAAGCAGATGAGTTAAGTGACAGGAGGGCTGCTGAAGGTGCTGAGACTAAAGAAGGGAAAGAAGGAACAGTTCCAGCAAGGGTTAGTGAAGGGAATGATTCAATTGGCAAGAACTCTGTTTCTGATGGCTCAACAGCAAGTAGTTCTGAAAAAGAGGTGCACTATCCAGAAGAAAGAAAGGCCCGTAAGGTTCAAACCTGGGGTGAAATTAGGCCTTCTCTTGCTGCCGTTGAGAAACTGATGAGTAATCATGTCAAGAAGGCAAAGAAAATTGAAGTTGAGCAGACATATGGTAAATATGATAATCTTCCTTCTATAGAGGAGTCTGAACAGCTAGAAGTGGTTTCTGAGGACATAGTTTTGGAAAAGGTCTGCACTAAAGAGATGCTAGATAACAGTATCAATGACTCGAGGGAAGGAAATGCTTTAAAGGAGAATGACTCACCTGAATTTCACTCTTATCTGAAGGAATTGGAGACCCTAGTTCAGGGAGGAGTGCCAAAGGATCTCAGAGGAGAGGTATAATTGATGTTTCTAGTTCATCAAGCCACTTCTTATTTTTATGAGTAAAAATGTGGAGTCTTCCTACAGTATTTTTATTGTAGGTATGGCAAGCATTTGTAGGAGTGAAGACACGTAGGGTAGAAAGCTATTACGAGGATCTATTGGCTCAAGAAAGTGATAGTAGTGAAAGGAAGGAGCAGGATGATTCATCTGGTGCATTAAGGAAATGGAGAAAGCAGATTGAGAAGGTCATTAGCTGCATGTGCCTTGGACTTTATTTTGATTTGTAGGTGCTGTTTCTTTTCCTTTAGATTGCAAGCTGGCTTTCTCCTTAGATGATCATGCTTTTTATTCACAGGACATATCACGAACTTTCCCAGGACATCCTGCTTTGGATGAAAATGGCAGGAATTCCTTACGGCGTTTACTCATAGCTTATGCTCGGCACAATCCCTCTGTTGGTTACTGTCAGGTAACTGTGGTCCAATTTTTAATGATAAGTTTACCTGCTACTACGTTTTTCATTTTCAATGGACTTTCTATAAAATTTTCCTTCAGAAGAAAACATCTTCTGCAGAGGGTTTAAATAAATTGAAATAGTGGGCAAATCAAACATAGAATTTTTTGCCATTTATGATTAATGTGGCCTTTATACACTGTTAAGCCTCTGGCTAGGTTATTATAGATATCCCCTCTTATTTGTGAGATTTTGTTAAATGTTATTCATTGGCATATTTATTGGTGGTAATTATCATTGTTGCTGTCATCACCATAATCATTGTCACTAAATTTTCTTGTTATCAAAACATCCACAGGCAATGAACTTCTTTGCTGGTTTGTTGCTGCTTCTTATGCCTGAGGAAAATGCATTTTGGTGAGTTGAGAAACTTGTCCCATGCATTACCCCCATTCAAGCATAAATAGCCCTGGTCTGGACTATATGAAAATAGAGGATGTTTTTGAGAAGACATTAACTGTTTCAGGGAACATACTTGCGTTAAGTTTATCTTTTGGTAATTGACTTGAAGAAACAACCATTTTTTAAAAATAATTGTGTACTTTTGCCTTGAACTTATTGTATTTCTTGATACAGAACGCATGGTTTTGTCATGTATTAATGAACTAATTTATTTTTATGGAATCTCAGGGCATTGGTGGGCATTATTGATGATTATTTTGAAGGTTATTATACAGAGGAAATGGTAGAATCCCAGGTGCGATTATATTTACTCCTGAGATAGTTAATTATATCCTGAATTAGATTGTATATTTGTACATAGTTTTAGCTATAGCAGGACTCTTGGTTATTCATTTTGGCAATCACAGTAGTTTTTGTTTTGTCAGGTAGACCAGCTTGTGTTTGAGGAATTAATGCGTGAAAGATTTCCCAAGCTGGGTTTGTGCACATTAGATTTGCTTTGAAAGTAATCTTCTCTAGTTGTCCTATGAAGCACTTGGGACAGCTTTTTATTTCATTGATGCTTCTGGTGCAGTTAATCATCTGGATTACTTGGGAGTGCAGGTGGCTTGGATAACTGGACCTTGGTTCCTATCAATCTTTGTAAACATGATTCCTTGGGAAAGTGGTTAGATTTTTGTGAAGACCCCCCCCCAAAAAAAAAAAAAAAACACACACTCGCACAGATATTTCTTGTGTTTCTGCAGTGACCTAGAACTTGTTATTTGTAAAGCTTGCAACCTTATGGTGGGTTTTCTTTGTATTTAGTTCTTCGAGTTTGGGATGTGTTACTATTTGAAGGTAACCGTGTGATGCTATTTCGAACAGCCCTTGCTCTAATGGATTTTTATGGTAATGAATTGCAATTAGCTGTCCTTGTGTCTGATCTGTGTAGAATAATGTTTACCCAGTAAAATAACATCAATGTTGCAAATTCTTTATGTCTTGTTCAAGGTCCTGCATTAGTTACAACAAAAGATGCTGGTGATGCAACTACTCTATTACAATCACTTGCTGGCTCAACATTTGATAGCAGTCAGCTCGTCTTTACTGCTTGTGTGAGTTTTCTAGCTGTGTCTGAGGCCAGATTGCAGGAACTGAGAGAAAAGCATCGGCCATCGGTACTCGTTGTTGTGGAGGAAAGGTCTAAAAAGGGGCGAATTTGGAAGGATTCCAAAGGGCTTGCATCCAAACTGTACAGTTTCAAGCATGACCCAGGATCACTGGTAGAGGAAATGAAAACCAATGAAGGAGATGATATGGAAAATGTTGGGGGCAAATCACAGTTGAAATCCCATTCCTCCAACTTGGATGAACTGCTCCATAGCCTCAATGTTGATTCAGAAGTAGATTCTCTTCCAGATCTCCAGGAACAGGTTGCTTCTTTTACGTGTTTCCTTTGAATCATATTGAAATTCATCTTCCACTAAACTTTTCTTCTCTTAAATTCATCATAGAATTTTATTCATGACATGAAGGTTCATCTTCTTGTCTGACTCCAAAAAATTCAGGTCATATTTAATTATGGTAAGAGTGTCTTGTGCTGCATACAATACCTTGAATGATCAGAGATTCCATATTCTGATCTATGAATGAATTTTCTATAGGTCATAACATGCTTAAATAATTGGGTCAAGCATGTTCTCTATTGGTAGATATCATATGATGACTCTGTCCACGTCATATTGATTTATTCACTTCCACGCAAAAGATTGAAAAGGCATCAGAATTGGATGATTATGGGTCGTCTTCTCTGTAAGCATCTAGGCTCTTCTTGGTCTTTTAGTGGTTGAGATTATTCTTCCCTGTGCAGGTGGTTTGGTTGAAGGTCGAGCTATGCAGAATGCTAGAGGAGAAAAGATCTGCCATAATCAGGCTAGTAGCTTTGGTTTTCTTGATGATATATCCTTTTGGATTTAAAAAAAATCAATTTTCCAGCCCATAACCTATGACATAAAGTGTTAGGTTCAGAGGGAAGAATGAGGGATTAAGAGGAAGAGAGAAGTAGAAGAGATAGTCTTGAGTCAGAATCTGTAACTCTAGACTTAGAAGGGAAATACTTTCAATTCATAATTCAACATAAGTATGATACACAACTTCCAGACCCTTAAATGCTAGACTCAACTGACGATAACTTCACTCTAGCACCTAATAACTGCTACCCCACGTTTTACAACTGTACTACACCACCTAAGACATGATAAAACAGATGACCTTACATAATTTAAATATAAAACAGACATGCCACACTACTTTCTATGGGTTCTGCACTCGTTTGAGTCCCTATCATAAAGCTCACAGGAGGTTTTTTAAGAGATAATTGTTGATAGATCTAGTTTGGGAAGGAAGCATTAGCCTACCCAGTGTAGTTAGCATCATGCTTAACCTGTTTACTTTTCCATCTCCTGCCGAGCGTTACAAGTTATTACTTTAGGAAAGCCCTTCAAGAAATTGCCAATGCCCCTTTCAAGAGCCTTGATAAGTGCTGCATTATTGTTCTGCCTATTAATTTAATTGTGTTTTCTTACTTCATTTACAATGATGATTGTCAACCTTAAAGATCTAATACTTTAAGAGAAGTTTATTGCTGATCACGTTTGGCATTTTATTTCCTGTTTTCTATTTTCCTTAACCATTCCACAGTCCATTCTTTCCACTTTTCTTTGGTCATGTAAAAAGTTCCAACAAAACCACGCCTTATGGAGATGCCTTAAGGTCATGAACTGATCTCTGTGTGTGTCCTTTTAACAGAGCTGAGGAGCTAGAAACAGCGCTTATGGAGATGGTCAAGCAAGATAATAGACGGGAACTGAGTGCCAGGGTAAATCTAACATTTGGGTGAATGCTGTGCTAGTTGAAGATATTAAAATAGAAATGTACCATGTTCCCTCATCCTCTAACCATACAAATATTTGAATCATTTAAAAATTTAAATACATAATCTAGATTTATTACTGCTAACGTTGATGTGCAGTCAGTTATCATGTGTGAACCAATGCTATTCACTAAGTTATGAATACATGTACCTCTAAATCAAATCAATAGAGTTTCCATGCTTTATCAGATAAGAAAATAAAAACTTGATATGATATTTGATTTCTTAATTATCTAATTGGCAGAGAGGACTTTTACTCATTCAAGAAAACATGCAAGGAAGCTCTAGAGAGAGAGGGAAAAAAAAAAAAAAAAAAAAAACTAGTTCAATTCAAGTACAATAACGGTTCCAATTCTATAAAAGCTTTGGCAATCAATTGGCTTGTAAGATTTGCAAAATATAATCATCCAGGTTGAGCAATTAGAGCGGGAGGTCGCTGAACTACAAGAAGCCCTTGCTGATAAGAAATTGCAAGAAACTGCCATGCTGCAGGTTCTACTTTACTCCTGTTTCCAGCAGCGTCTTTTCATACTTGACTAGTGAAATGTAATTATTAAAAACCACAAATTTTGTTTTCTTGAAAGCGTTAATTGTTCTTGATACAGGTCCTAATCAGGGTAGAGCAGGAGCAAAAGGTTACTGAAGATGCTCGTAGAAGAGCTGAGCAAGACCTTGCTGCTCAGAAATATGTAGTCCATATGCTTCAGGTAACCCCACATATAATCTTGAAATGATCCTAGTTATTTGATTGATTTTCAAGTATACTATAGATCAGAGTTCAGTTCTGAATTGAAAACGTATTTTTGAAATTTTCATTGATGGAATCTTGTGAATTTGTCCCTCGTTTGTATATCATAATGACCAAGAACTACAATTATATTTATTCTACTAATAATTTGATCAGGAGTCATGACTGTCTATGTTCCCATCTATAAATAAATCTGACCCTGAAAATTTTAGCACACTAACACGTGATTTTATTTTTTTAATGGCAATTGATTAGTAAGATCAGGTTCATATACTGCTCTTCTGTAGTTTCACATGCAACTGTGTAAAAATATTCCAGTTTATTATGTTCTAACATGATGGTTGAGAAATAAAGAAGCAGAACTATTATAAATCAAATATTTTTATCTATAAATTTTCTCCTGCTAGTATCGTGATGTGGTGTGGATGAACGTGTGTTTGAACTTCATTACTTCTCTCATACATTGTTACATAAACTCTTCTACCTTTATGTATGTTTCTATTGTAATAACTACAGCATGTGAATCCGCTGAAGAGCTTTTGAATAATATGGCCACATCTATTTCCAAGAGAAATAATTAAATTGATTCAAGGATCTTGCTCTGTAGACACATTGTATTAAATATCTTACAAGACATGACTGTATCCATTCCCAGTATTATGCATATGCAGGAAAAGTATGATAAAGCCATGGCATCGATCAACGAGATGGAAAAGCGTGTTTTGATGGCTGAAAGCATGTTAGAGGCCACCCTTCAATATGAATCTGGCCAATTGAAAGCACTTTCTCCAAGGTGCTAGTTTTTATCTATCATATGTATCAATTGAAAATTGAGGATTGTAGATTGATACATGCAACGTTGCATATGTCAGTTTTCTGTTGACTTCAAATTTCATCATGGTTTCTTGAACCTACACCTTCACGTTCAAAAATACCACATTGTCAATTTATTGTTGGGAATATCAGTCCTTTTAGGTGTTCCACTGTTCCTGTATTGCTCAGTGCGTTTTTATGTAGGCCATAGAAGGTTTGGCCATGTTGAATTTTTAAGTTTCAACGGTTCATACTATTAGGAACCCCTTTCTCTCAGAAAAATTTCTCTAAATTTTGTAGGGGTGATCGGATACCAAGCCCAAGAGTTGAAATACCACCGCCAAAGTCGCGACTACTAAATTTTGGACTAGGTTGGCGTGAAAGAAACAAGGTATAATCTATTTTTCCATTCTCTCTCCCTCCCAGTAAGTGATCAAGTGGTATTCCAAGTATTGCACGTGATTACAATTATGGACTGCTTATCAAATTCAAAGCATTCATTCAGGTCATGTTATATGCACACATCTTATATGTTTCTTATGTGCTCATACCTCTATTAGATTGTGGACTCCATTCACAAATAGATGGCATGCTTGTCCGAATTAGTTATTCCTTGTCTTCTTGATACCAAATTTCACTTAGCTGCAGTGTATGGTTCCTTGGATCAACGCCTTGATTGTTCCAAAAGTACCATATTGTCAATTATTTTGGGACATGAGTCCTTTAAGATGTTCCCATGTTGGTCAGCACCCCCATTCTGTTGTTGGGCATTCCCACTGTGCTTGTACATGTTTGTAATTATTGTTGTAAAACTGTTTCTTAAACATTCAATGGAACAGGGCAAGCCAAGTAACGACGAGGAATGCAGGCAAAGTCAGTGTAATGAGCGGAGCGAAAGTCGAACGTTGTAACAACGAGGACACTGTCACTTCCGGCAGGGAATTCCATGACTAGGAACAGGATGGATTCATAGCAGTGCCATCGTGGTTGAGTGCATGTGAGTCACCCTTTTTTAAATTATTACTACTTCTCCCTTTGGTAATCTGGTGGTTAGGTAGGTTGTTTAAGCTGAGGTAACTACCCTTTTGTATCATTTTCAAAATTCATATGGGTGTATTGATAATGGGGAAAACAATTCTCATGTTGTAGGAGAAGTGTTTTCTCATGTCACACACATATAAAATAGTGGAACCCACGTATATATATAATTACCATTATATATATATATATATATTGGTCCCACTATTTCATGTGTGTGTAGGAATCTTCTTCTTCTCATGCAACATGAGAAGTTTAAAGTTTAAACCGCATTAATAATCTATTCTACTTTAGCCATTCGTTCAAATATAAGCAGTTTTAATGAAAACATGGTATGTGAAGAAGAGAGAAAAAATCAATGATTCATTCACCGCTTTCCATAATCAAATTTCTCTCGACCTCCGTAAGCTTTTCTTAATTAATTGCTATGATTTTAATTGATAATTGCGTAGGCCAGGAGAGAGAAAATCAATGCCAATGAAGCTTTTACAAGACCTGGTTCTGGGTTGCTAGAACTAATTTATCACGATTTTATCATTATTTGCAACTTGATTAATTGTGTCCTGAATTTATTATGAACTCATATCTCGGCCAAAAATGAACTAATAGAAATTTGTCAAAAAATAATGCTTTCTTGACGTTAAAGTGATAATTATTTTAAAAGGTTAAAAGGCAAAAATACCTACAAATTTTTGTCAAAAGAGCTTCCAGCTAAATTTTTTTGAAAATGGGACAAAAATACCATTTCTATTAAGAGAATTAAACTTCGGTTACTTTTTATATGTGGGCCCACATTGTTATTTTTAAATGATTATTTTAACAAAAGAAAAAAAATTCCTTGCACTTTTTCTTGGAAACAGATTCTCTTATCATCTTTTATAAGCTGAAGATAAGAGTACACATGTTATAAGGAATGATGAAATAAACCAGACCCTTTATGTTGGAGCCTAGGGACTTTTTTTTCTTTTCTAAATTTCAAACTGCTGGTAAGCTTCTATAAATTGGTAAAAATACCACCACCAATGTCATGTATCGGAACTGGATTCCCTGCCTATCTATCCAAAGGATAGGCAGGGAGAGCTCGTCCCCTTGGATCGTTCAGATCTGATCTGGATGGTCCAGATCTTATTTTTTAAGGACAGGACGCTTGGAGCCCACTTCATAAGGAATTCAGAACTAAGAGTACATATGCCTCCACCTTAGTCTGGTTACCGTTGTTTTGTAGATCCCTAGGATACCTCCCCCAACGTCTTGATTAACTCCAGTATCGAAACCCCCTCCCTTTTGGTGAGAGTATTTTACCCATTTGTCAGTTGAACCTAAAGACGAGGGGTAGGAAGGGACTTTCTTTTTTTTGATAGAAAAAAGTTTAGGTGGGTTCGGCACCGGTCCCCCACCAAGGCCAGGGCACAGCCCCAGGGCTCTTTAAGCACTTACAGGGATACTTACGAGATCGCGTACCAAAGGAGCCCTCACAACGGCAGAGGGAATCGAACCCTCATCCTTTTGGGACTTGGGCCCGTTCCTTACCATCTGTCTTGAACTCTCATTGGCGGTAGGAAGGGATTTTTTTTTTTTTTTTTATATTAAAAAAAAAGGGGGGGGGGGGGGCTTGCACCCATTGCCATCTGCAAATACTTTTTTTGGGGCCCAAGCGGAGGGAGGGGGCATAAGCCAGGCCCAAACCATTTAAAAGGGAAGGAGTTTGGTATTTGAATAAATGATGTGAGCGTCATTCTAATAAAAGCCCAAATGCTTGCAAAATCTATTTAGTTGTCCCAGAAACAAAAACAAGCAATGAAATATAAAAAAAAAAAAAAAAAAAAAAAGCAATGAAGGGATCTCTTATAGGAAATTACATTTACCGTAGAGAACCACAATATTTATAATTATTATAAAATATTAAATATTAAAATATGAAATTACCCATGACTCACCTCGTGCGTTTTACGATTTATCCGGAGATAAAACAGACTTGAGAGATAAAGTCCATCTTACCTATATAAAAGTAGAGTAGTAAGCGGCTCTGTACTTGATACATGTCTTCTTTATTTTATTAATTGATAAAGTAACTCCTTTTATTTGTTAATTTTAATTTACAATTTATGATTCATGCATACAAATGTCTCCTCCTTATCTTACTAATTGTCCAAGTCACACCCTTGACTTATTATTTTCAATTCTTAATTTTTAATTTATGCATACAATTTCTTTAAATAAAAATCTCTATTAACTCCCTTAATTATCCTCTTTGTTAGGTTAATCCTTCATTCGATTTTTTTTTTTTTTTTCACTTTTTCACATTAATACTTTGAGATATTTCGTAACAACTTTCCTTTTATCTCTCCTTATATTTTATATCCTTTTTGTCAATATTTAATTTATGACTTTATTTTATCCTCTACCATCTGAATTAAATATTTTGTCCTTTTTTTTCAACTAACCATCATTATCCCTCTTTATATTGGTATGTTTTTTTAAACTATATCATCAAGATGAAATGACTTTGCGTAGGATAGCCGGACAAGATGACTTATACCTGTGGAAAGTCAAGAAAAAGGACGAAATAGTCTGTTAGTAAGCACCTCATTAGGCGACACATCGGTAAAATAAAAAGCTCAAAACATTAAAATAAAAAGCAAGGTGGTTATGAAAGATAAATAATGTGGGAGATAGTTACAAACTATTTTACCAATCTTATTTTTCCCTCAATAATAACTAAATATTTTTTCATCAATAACTACATTTGAATTTACTGTTTTTTCATGTTTTTATCTTCAAAAAAATTTCAGTCAAAATTTATTTTATAAAAAAACGAGCATATATATATAAGATGCAGTTAGAGATAAAATAGGGATTCAAATTCAAAATAAATTTAGTTAGAGATAATATAGGGATTCAAATTCCAAAAAAATTAATTAAGATAATTTCTTATTTATTTGTCTTCTTATATAAGTAAACTTTAATTTTGAAGGTTCAAAGATTGTATTACCCTTTATTTTAATTTGGCTATATATATAGATTTCTTTGGAGGTTGGCATCTTTATGTTGTTATGGACACACCCTAATTCCCCATGGTGTCACGGACGTCATGCGCACATTGGCTAGTGACCATGATTTGTGATGTCATTATGGTGGGAGTGGTCCCAGCAGTTATGTCACATGCTATAAATATTTGGGTCTTCAGTAGCAAATCGTCATATAGGCTGTCTTCCACTCTTTCCTCACCTTTTTGGGTTTTTGTATTATTAATATTGATTTTGCATTGCATCCTTTAATGCATTACTCATATCTTCTAGTATTTTAGTATTTGTGTTTCCATCTTCATGGATGTTTTCTAAATGATTTTTTTTTTTGGGTACCCATCTTCATTTTCATTGAAAATTCGGATTGCATTACTTAAATTTATAACTTTTTCTTATTTTATATTCTTGGTAATACACATTCACATATATGCACATTAGTTGTTTGTTTTTGTTTGGGTTGACATTAGAGTTTGAGGAAGTTTGTATTAACCATGCCAAGTATTTCATAATCATCTTATTAATCATAACAATCCTTGGTTTACTTCTCAACTCATAGAATCTTTCAGTATTATTTTACTCTTTCTTTTTGTCTCCATCATGGCCTCTTTAGGAAAGCCAAGATTGAGAAGTTGTACGAGGAACTTGGGAAGATGGAAGTTGAATTCTTTTCTTCAGAGAATGAATAGAAGTTTGGATAAGGTTTTAAATAATTGAAACTCAATCTCCGAAAGAGAAGCACGCAGGGAATTCTGAAGGAAAATTTATACCAGGATGAATAAACTCAAGCAGATTGAGTTAGAACATGGAGATAAACAATCAACTCATAAAGAGGTAATGCAATTGAGGAAGGGATATCATATGAATCTAAAGAACAGTTCGTTGCAGTTTCATGCATATTAAGCTGCTAACCATCTCCAGGCAGGAAGTTGCTAATTACTAATTTTTTTTCACTTGATATCTCTTTCCATGTAAGCTGTGTAACGTCCTCCATTTTACTTAACGAAATTACAAATTAAGAGTTGATCAACAACTAAGTAATGCTTCATTGCTTGCCAAAATATACAAAATAAATCGAATATGTGAAATGAGCCCTAACGTGTCAATATGCAATCATCCAACGTATACCAGAAGATGGAAGCACTACTACCAGAAGGAGTAGTCTAAGCTTCCGAAGTTTTCCCTGATGGACCCGGACGAGAATTATCACCTGGAAAAAAAATGTAGTAACCATCAATCCAACTCATTACGAATACTAATATGTGCTAGTGAGGTGCAAGGTGGAACAATTTATATAACATAGTATTTTAAAAAAATAATATATATAATTTGGCAATATCCACATCATAAAAATTTCATATCAGAAATTATGTACTTCCTCTGGTCCTTATTATAAGGCATCAACTAACTTTTCTCATAAACCAATAACAACATTTAAAGTCAATAAAGTAAGCCTACAATTTAAGTAACTTCCAATATTACCCCTACTAATCATCCTAAACTTCAATATCATATTAATTATTACCCACCCACTACCCCTATTGATTATGGGCATACATGGAAAAAAGCAATCAATGCTTCTTGGGAACAAGCAAGTGCCTTATAAAAAGGACCAAATAAAGTTGGTAGTTGGTTCCTTATAATAAGGATCAGAGGGAGTATCACAGTTTTCATTAACACAATTCCCAAGATACCTCCCACCAATCCAACCGAACCGCCTTATTTCCTCCGACTAGACCCATGGGCTAAGTTACATTCATATTACTGGTTACTCAAAAGCTCACTGGTCATGTGATGAGGATCGACCAAAATCCTCAGAGCACATGTCCCAGACCATGGTCTTTCCCCCTCATTGAACTAGCGGGGTGTTGTATGCTCTCATTGAACTAGTGGGCCAGTCTTTTATTGAACCGTGAGACAATATAAAGCCAACCATCATGCATTAATGGAGGCCTCACCACGTGGTGGAATATATATTACTTCATTTCCTCCCAATTCAACCCTTCCCATAATTATCATAATAAATATCATAATATCAAAAACTCTCAATTCTTATACATAAATAAATATATGCAAATATTTCACAATTCAAATCATAAGATTCCACAAGGCAATTTCTAATAAGATATTCATAACTATTTCACAAAATACTCACAAACAACATATTAATACACATAATAAGTGGAAAGTGGTTACCTCTCGCCGTACCTAACTACTATCACACTGCTCCTAATCCAAGAGCTCAAACACACGCCAAAAATGAATCTACCACAATCAATTTACTAACCATTAATAACTTTTTCAACTCCACATAATTAAAATTGTAATTTATAATTTCATAAAAATATACAAAATTTTAATAATGAATATTATTATAATAAAAACTGAAAAATAACAGTCCTTCAAATTTCAAAACTAATATGATTAAAATCTCAATAATATCTTTATTAACCCGAGGCTAATACGTCATCAATACTTTAAATTAGAATTTTAATAAATACCAGTCATCCTATAAATTATGCTTTATTGTATTACATATAATGTTTATCAAAATTCTAATAATGTAGATAAAACTTGACTTTTTACGTAGGATTTTTCTGGAAATTTTCTGATTAAACTTTGAAAATTCGTAATTAATTCTACAAAAATCTAAATGAGATGCTTCCAAAAGTTACGTGTTCCTTAACATGTCTACTTTCACAGAAAAATAATACCAATAGCCATAAAATATTATATTATTCCCAGATTTTTAAAATGCAAACATTGTTCAGAAAACTTTCTAAAATTGTGACTCAAGTTCAAAAAATCATATCTCAAGTTATAAACCCCCGTTCAAGGTGATCCAAAGCTCTTTTTAAATATTGATATGTGTACTATCAACACACAAAATTTCATGAAATAAATCAAAGGTTTCATATTTCAAAACCATGCCAGAAGATGATCACTATTCCAGGAATATAAAATTCGTCCAGATTTTCGGTTAAACTTCGGAAAATCATATCTCCCTTTCTACACGTCCGATTTAGATGTTCTTTGGCTTTTCGGAAAGGTTTAGATGTCTAATATTTACTGTAAAAATATCAAGTAAAAAATCAAATGTTTTCCATTTCAAAAACGAGCCTTAAATTTACTGTTCACGTCTGAAACTGACATTTTCCAGTTTTCAGTGTCTAACTTTGAAAAATTATAACTCTCAATATACACGTCCGTTTTGGCTGGGTTTTGGCTCGTTTTAAAGGTTAATATGTCTAATATTTACTGTAAAAGTTTCAAAGAAAAAATAAAATTTTTGCCATTCCAAAATCAAGCCCGAAAGTTACTGTTCACCGGATATGCAGAAAACGTTCCAGATTTTGGCTGAACTTTGGAAAATCATATATCTCAATATACACGTATGTTTTGGCTTATTTTAAATTTTGAGATGTCTACTATCTTCCATAAAAATTTCGTGCAAAAATTTAAACGTTTTCCATAGAAACAGAAGCTCACAAGACCACTCTGTTTTCAGTCCGAAAAACAGAGGTATTTCGTTTCAGTTTCATCCCTCTTGACCAAACAGCAACCTAACACACTAAGACCATGGAAACTAGAAGTAAAAGGCTTAAGGAACTCACATTGCTTGATTCCTCAAGCTTGCACAAGCATTTGATCCTTCGTTGTTGATTCTCATTCTTGCTTCTCATTCTTTGTTTCTCACGTTTGTCTCTTTCTTTCTTTCTCCTTGTTTCAGTTTTCTCTCTATCTCACCCTCTCTGTCCTTGTTCGTGAATGGAAGAAGGAAAAGATGAGGATGAAGGAATCACACCCTCTCCCATCACTCATCGTTCTCTATCTCGCTCAACGTTCTCATTTTTCTTCCTTTCTTTAAATCTTGTTTTTGTTCGGTTTATAATGAGAGGGAGTGTGGTGCTTGGCTCAAGAAAGATGGAGAGGTATGGTGTGTTGCTGTCCGAGGAAGATAATGATATCTGTTTCTCCGTTTCTTGCGCTGACTATGATCTCGGCATTAACGTGTTGCAGCTGATATATCATGGCTAAAGATAATCCTTGTTTGCGGTGCGTTTTTGTGCAGATATGTGGATGGTTCAGTTGGGTTTGTGGGCTGAAGGAAAGAAATTGGAATGGGCTTGGTGATTTAACATTGAGGGTATGTGTTGTATTTATGTATGTGCTGATGAGTTTTTTTTTTTTGGGCTAATGAGTATTATTGAATAAATTAGGGAGGCTGTACATTGGGCTTGCCTTAGTGCTCAAATAGTTCTACACAAAATAAATATATGGGCCAAAATGTATATTGGGATTTTAGGTGGTTGGACTACTTAAAAATTCTCTCACTTAGTCCTCTTCAAGACTCACATTGGTAAGTACTGGATTAAAATTTAATCCCGAATTCCATTTAAGAATTTTATTTCTAAATTAACTTTCTTTTGGCCTTAAAATATTATTTCTAAAATATTTATGCCGAAACTTATTCCCTAATTATTTGTCCTTAATTTATGAGAAAATATGCCTTAAATTCTAATAATTAATTTCATAATTATTTTAGGGCAAATTTTATAATTCAATTTCCCATACAATTTTCAAATTTCAAATCCTCAAAATTTGAGATGTTACAAGCTGTCATTTATGATTTTGGCTATATATATTCTGTTTGTTCAACCAACATCATTCTAAGCCAATATGGTGAATAAGAATATGTAATAAGCCACCGGTAGGAGATAACATTTGTAGCCCATGATGGATCTATGATCTGTGGGCAAGTTGTTTTTTTCATTAAAAATAATGACAAGTATCATAGATTCAAAAATTATAATTGAAACATATGGATGTGGAGTTAAAATTAAAGATAAATTAAGGATTGGCAAATAAAAAAGATTTCAAAATCAGCTTGACATGTGAAGTTTCATCCTCAAAAAATTTAAGGAAGTCGACATTGATAGTATTTACAATGAAATTCGTAATCATTATATATGAACTTATATTTTCATATTCGATTATATTGAAAAATTTTAGATTTTGAAGTCTTCCAGAAAATTAATGAATTTTTTTAGTCTTTACAAGAATTTATAAAATTTTATGTATGATAATATGGTGATAAAACAATTAGTTTTGCTATCATATAAAAACAATTGCAAATGCAATTGATACATCTTTAAGTAACATTCTAGTAGATTGCCATTTTACTAGACTTGCATCCGTGCATCACACGGGGTCTGGACTAATAAATAGCAAAGTGATCAATGTCCAGAGACCAAAGCCAATATCCTAAGGTCACGCCATCATAATTAATTATAAGTATACCCATGAATTCTAATCAATAATAGGGATGAGCCACAAAGAGAACTACAAAAAAAAAAAAAATTCTGTTTTGCGACTGAATTTTTCCGTCGCAAAATAGGGATTTTCCGTCGTAAAAGTCATTTGTGACAGAATTTATGACAGAAATCAGTCCGTTGCAAAAATTGCCGTCACAATTACGACGAAACCTGAAATTCCGCCGCAAATCCCGTAGATTCCATCACAAATTTCGGGAGATTTGCAACGGAATTGGATTCTATTGCAAATCCTTTGAGCTTTGTGACGGAATCCAAGTCCATTGCAAACCCCAAAGGATTTGCGACGGAATCCATGTCTGTCACAAATCCTTTGGGATTTGTGACGAAATACAAGTCAAGGATTTGCGACAAAATCTCATTCCTTTGCAAATTTCGATTTTTTTAAAAAAATAATAATAATTTTTTTTAAAAAAACAAAAAATTATATTAAAAAATATAATATACAAAATCAAATTTATCTTTTGTATTTATAATTACCTTTTAATCTAAACATAATTACAATTTGTTTTTTCAAATTGTCCATGTTCTAAATAAAAAATTTAAATGATATATTTTAAAAAAAAAATTAACAATAATTTTAATAAGAGACTAACTCAACTAGCTAATTACACTAATTTTTATAATACATACAAATTTATTTATTCCCTAAACTTACACCGTCCTCATAATTAATTAATTAATTAATTCTCTTATCCTAAACATCACTTTTCAACACTTCATTATTCTCATTTCTACACCATCCTATTTATAGATTTATGTATCATTACCAACTAATACAATATCATAACAATTATAATAAGATCCCAACAAACTAATAACCAAGGTTATAAAATAAATATTAACTAAAATTGTTCAATGAGTTCTTATTGTACATATCAATAACAACATATCTCAAGTTTATTGGAGTTCTTAATGGGGGCAAAAAAATCATATTCTTGCGTATCTATTAGACTTTTACTTTTAACTAATTTTAGCATATTTTATATTTTAACATAATATGAATGATTAAAATGTATATCAACATGAATATGTGTAATTGATTTAAGGTATATTTATCACCATTATTTACCGGTAATAGAGAGTCACAATTATATTTATTTATCATAATTTCTTGCTAGCTATTTATCATTATTAAACTTACTAGAGTAATTATTTACAATATTTTAGGAGTGTTGAGAACAATTCTGATGCACATATAATGATAATAACAATATGGGATAGGATATTGTCACTACCAACTTTTTGTCACCACCAAGTCACTACCACTTTTTCACTGTTAGATCAGAATCTCAATAGGAGAGAGAAATGATAAAAGTATATAAAATTCTGATCTAACCGTGAAAAAGTGGCAGTGATTTGGTAGTGATATAAAATTGATAGTGACAATATCCTATTGCTAATAATATTAATAAAATGTTGATAAAAAGTGATACTAATGTTTAATTATAACTCATGTTATGTATTTGCAACAATAATAACAACATGAACGCCGAGAAATCTTGATTTATGGGAGCTAAAAATTATTAAAAAAAATTATATGTTATAAGATTAATCACAATTTTTATATTTAATTTCGATTCTTTCTAAAAAAAATTCATACTAAAACACAAAGATATAACTTTTCAAAATTTGATAACAAGAAGCCATGAGAATAGCAACAAATTGTTTATGGGGTTTAATTTTCTCATGTTGCATGAGAAAAAGAAGATTCCTACACACACATGAAATAGTAGGACCTACATATACATATAATGCTAATTATATATATGTGTGGGTCCCACCATTTTATGTGTGTGTAACATGAGATAACATTTCTCCTACAATATGAGAAATGTTTTTCCCATTGTTTAAATATATAAACTATCATAATAGTAAAACCCCAAAAAATCCCATTTCAAAATGTTTTAAGACGACTAGTTACAAGATAGGAGGGAAACAAACCATGGCAAAATCAAGAACATACACGATGTGACACTCAATGAAAACTTTTACCTATAAATGCCATTAACGAAGTACATTAACAAGACACAAGCACATACACTAAAACATTTTACGAATAAAAAAAGAACATAAATCAAACAATAATAAACAGAATACACTAAAACATTTTCCTATTCTCATAGGTCACATAAAAATCTAAAGAACTGATACACTATTTGTGTGTGTGTAGGAATAGATAACTATATTGGAGAAGTTGAATAAAAAAACTATATCTCATGCAAAAAAACTAAAAAAACAAAAGGGATAGAGGCTCACTAAATGACTAATGAAGAGAAGGCGGGAGGTGAGAGGAGAGGAGGCCGACGCCAGCAGTGAGATGAGATGAGGCTAGAAAAAGGTGGAGGAGGACGGAACCAGTGGGAGAGGAGGCCGGAAGGAGGCTGTATGGTGGTTCGAATGCTAGCCGGACGGAGGCATTGAGAGAGAGCACGGTGGAGAGGGAGAGAAAACTGGAAAATGGGGGAGGAGAGCCTGAAATCGAGCTGAAGACCAAAATTTGTGACGGATCCTCCGATCCATCCCAATTTGGTGGCCTATAGGGCCGCCTTATTGCGAGGGAAACTCCGTCCGTCACAATTTGGGTCTTTTCTAGTAATATAGGAGATGAGAAGGTAGAGTTATGGGCAATTTAGTCTTTTTAAAATTTAATTTTAATATTTGGTTGTTTTAAATAATTATAATTTTTATAGTTTTTCCACCCGTAATCAGTAGCGATCGCAACTAACTTGATTACCGATGATATTGATATCAATATATCATATTTCAATACATTATAATATAAAATTTAGACAGCAAATTATTACATTGAAAAATTATGACCATTGATACTTTCTTTTTCAGATTTTATATATATTACATAAGAGAACCCACGTTAAGATGTATAATTAATTCTATATCTATGAATAACATATATTGATTGTTTAAATAATACTACTTGAATAAAACTATGCATTTGATCCTAATATATATTAACTCAGTCTTCCGCAGTGATGCATTTTTTTTTTTTTTAAAAAAAAGATTTACAAATGTGTAAGTGAAGATGTCAATCATTTCAAAACTTTGTATTGGATGTATTTTTGCGCCATTTTAGGGTACAAACAAACTTTTTACTCCTGAAAAAAGGGAAAAAATAATAATCACAATCCTCAAGAATATTTGATGACCCATCGGGATGAATAATAATAAGTCTATCTAATCAGTGTCAACAGCACATAACTAAAACTCGCACCTACAGTAAACAGATTCTCTCGTTTTCCCATCATCTTTCATGAATGTCTGGACTGTTGATTAAGAAGATGCAGATTCTCTCATTTTCTCATCGAAGATAAGAAAAAAGTTGAAGGAGTGATAACTTGATACATGACTCATTGTCTATGTTGCACCGACATGAGACACGAGATACAACATGACTCGACACCCCGACACGTTAATCCTAAAAAAGTCTAAATTTCAATATGTTAAGACATGTTTTGATATTAAATATATATATATTATAATTTACATTTAAGTTCAATATTCCGTAAAATCCTGACCTCAAGCTTTGACTACTCATCATAGATTCGACATCATAAAAGTCGTGCCTCCTTTTTTTAAAAAAAAAAAAAAATACAAAAGGAAAATTCATCATCAATTCAACAATATTCAAAGCCGGACATATTTTTTAAAAACGGGGGTTTTTGACTATGTTGGAGTGTCCAACACGTATATTTTTAAAAAATTAGGAGTGTCCGTGCTTCATAACTCATTATAACCTTTCAGATTGATTTGAAAGACATAATTTAGAGAGTAGAGACTATAAAAGATGATGAGAGAAACCGGACCACACTTGCAACCAAGGACTATCCTAAAAATAAAAAGCCCTAACACACTCATTAATGATGGAAAAAAAAAGTGAGAGTCTAAAACAATGAAAATAGTAGTATTACAAAGGTGCTAAGCAGTCTCATGGAAAAATAATACAAATTTAAATTCGAAAAATGCATTTATTGGAATAGCCGAAAACACTTTACGCAATAAAAAAAATAGTAGAACAGAACATGAAATAGCCTTAGAGAGCTTAAGCTCTTGAAGGCGATAGTTGATGGTGTAAATCCATGTAAGTGCCAAAAACCAATCGATTTTTGGCTCCTGTTTTATGAAGCTTGGCATATTTGCAATAATACCTGAGATGAATGAGTTTGCAAGACCCAATCATTTGTCCCAAAAACAAAAACAGCCAATTGGTGGACTTCTTCTTGGTTAGAATAGGTTCAACACACTTTCTACGATTACAAAGCTTACAGTCCAAGAGTTTAGGATTGCACCACTCTTTTGGTCCTCGATTGTGCATAAGGTCCTTCTTCTTATCTATGAAACTAGTGATCTCTGAGAACTTGGTCTGCAAATCGTACTCAACCTTGTACTTCTCCTTGCACCTCTTGCAACGAACGTCACCGATGATTACAGTAATATTTCGGGACCGTAACTCCTCCATGCTTAAAATTTTAGCCCGAGTTGATGTAGCCCACGGATATGGTGACTCTATGTGTGTCTCCTTGCACTTTTTACGCACACGACTAGTACCAGACGGACCAGCTTGGCCTTCCGGTGGTGGTGAAGGAGTCGCTTCTGGCGTTTGCGTAAAATCCGTTGGTGGTATGTGTGAATTCTGTTCGAGTGATTGTGGCTGTGTAGAAGAGTGGGGTGGTGTTTCTGGGAGGCTGGTTGCTTGGTGAAACGATGGAAAAGGAAATTCGTACGGTTGGTGTAGTGACTGGTGCAACAATGGCAATGATGAGGAAGATGGAGGCATTATTTCTAAAAGAGAAGGATGGGGAGGTGATTTGGGCAATGGCGGCTGTGGCTCTGGTAGTAGAGGAAGCTGATAAGTAGAACCCGTAGAGAGAGACAATCGAAGTAATTCTTCATGTTCTGGAGATAGAAGTTCTTCTTCTTCGTTCATGGTTGAAACAACAGGGGGACAAATATGAAAGAGCTAGCTAGGTCAACAGAGACCCTCGTTAAATAGAAGTAGGGATGCCCATGGACCCATCAGACCGGGTTTAGCGTCAATTGGGGCCGGTTCTGTAGGAGATAGAAAATAGTTTGGCGGGGAAATTTGAGAAGGCGGACTGATTAAAATATTTGAATGAAAGTGAAAAAAAAAAAGAAAAAGAAAAATAGGACTTGATTTAAGCTTATCAGTGTAAATAAAAATATATTATAACAATTCAGTTTTTATTAAGAGGTGATGTAAGCATCAATGAAATATTAGCGTAATAATATAACACATTCAAAATATTGATATAGATGGATTCTATCGTTCGAAAATATCAAATTTGGCTGAAAGTATTTTTAAAACATTCTAATCCAATCTGGTAAATAATTTAATGTGAAAGGAATTAAAACTAGTACTATACGATGAATAAATAAATCGTAGCAGTGATTTCTTATATATATAAAAATAAATATGTTCAAATCAAATATAAGATAGTATATTTAGATTAAACTAAATTAAATTAAGCACTACTAACAATATTTTTTATTAAAAGAAATTCTAAATTTTTGTTGGTGGCAAATGTAGAAGGGGAGATAATGTACCTTTATTTTTCATATACAATAAATATAAAGATAATAAATTCTTATGTTAAAATCATGTGATATCTCAACTAACTTGATTTTCGGAATTCAAACAGTATACAACGGAATTGGCTAGTGTCCTCAACTCTTGCGGTTTCTTTACAAAATTTCAACTTATTTAATTTATTTAAAAAAAAAAGGTTTCTAAAAAAAGATTGCTGCAGATAAAATAAGAAATCTCATATATGATTGGTCATCCTTTTCTCGTCTTCTTTCCCTCCACTAGTTATCTTAACATTTAGATTGAAATTTGAGTAGTTGATTTAATATTTTATAAAAATATTAATAAAATATCACATTATTAAAAAAATAATCTAATCAATTTAAAAAATGTTAGATTTTAGTTATGATAAATTTAAAACTGCAATAATTTTTTTAAAAAAAGAATGTTTTAAAAAACATTAAATCTAAACCGCTCATATTTCAATTTAAAGATTGAGTTTGTTTGGATCCTCTCTTTTTTAAACTAAAAACTTACTTTAAAGCTAAAATTAAAAAAAAAGAGCTTTTTCTTAAAAAAAAAATAAAAGTTGTTTGATGATTATATAAATTTTTTAACTTAAAATTTATTTAAAAGCTTAAATTAAAAATAAGTTGTTTGGTAAAAAAAAAAAGATATGATATTATTACTATCATTTTTTGTTACTACCACTTTTCTACCGTTAAATCGAATCTCATCTACTTTTATAATTTCTCTCTCTTATTAAGATTCGATCCAATGATGGAAAAGTGATAGTAATAAAAAATTGTAGTAACAATATCCTATCCCAAAAAAATTCATAAGCACTTTTTTTGGGCTTCTCCAACAGAAAAGAGCGTGCCTCCCTTTCCCGATTTTCCTCTCCATTGCTATCTCCTTAGCGCTCTTGCCGACCGTTCCCTAACCCAGTGGCGTCGGCAACAATTCTCCACTAGCGACGGCGATGATTCTTGTCTCTCGCTGTGTTTCTCAGATCTCTCGATGGTCTTTGGTTTTTCTTTTGTGATTTTACTGGTTTGATGTTCGATTGCAAGTTCATTTCTTTTCTATTTTGACCGCACTCAACTCTAGAACTTCTCTATTGTTGTTTTTTTTTTTTTTTCTTTTTTTTTTAAAAATAAAAAAAAAATCTTGGGTGTGTCAAATTTGCTTGTATAATCAATGTTTTGAATTTGGACCCAGAAGATTGTTTGAGATTATGGTATAATATATGATAAGGATTAGGGTTCTATATGGTTGGGGAGGCGATAAGAGCTTTTGGCAAATAAGAGCTTTAAAAAAAAAACTCTCTCTAACAACTTTTGGCTTTTGACTTTTTTGTTTTTTATAAAAAAAACCTCTTTTATTATAAGAGCTTTTGTAAAAATTTATTTGGCTTATTAGCTTTTCTTTATAAAGAGAAGATAAATTAAAAATAAGAGTGGAGAGGAGGAGAACGGTAACGTTAGTAAGTTTTTAATCAAGAGAATTGATAGCCACATCATCAGGAGAATCATTTTGCAATATCTAATCATTAGTCCCACGATTTCAGGGACTTGAGAATTAGATTTAAACAGAACAAAAAAATATCAGCAACCAAATTCATACTCCGATACAAAAGCTTTAAGACGATACTATTTTCTGTGAGCATCAAGTCTCCCCAGCTACAGGGAATTTACCCACAGATGCATCAACTTTCCTACCTCGTTAGCGCTTTCATGATCCAAATTTGCTAATTTAAATTTTAAATCACTACCTAATGCACATTAAAAATCACACTGCTCCACCACAACAATATTCTACTTAAATTTCTTTTTCTACAACAAGATATTATTAATTTCATTTCCTAATCTCAGCTGTACGAGGGGGTGTCGCAGGTACTGGCCAGAATTGTGCGTTCTTCACCTTCGACACACTTGCCAATACACTCAGTGGAGTCACATCCCCAACTATTGTCACCTTTTTCGCTGCAAAATCTATGTTAAATGATGTAACTCCTGCCAAAATCGTCACAAAATAAATGAATCTTTAGTTATGAATAATTAAGAAGGAGGGGGAGTGAGAGAATGAAGTAAAATGAATAGGGTATTTTAAAAAATATATTGCATATTAACTAACTCATTGAAGCTCTTTAATTTATCCAAATTAAATAAATACGTGCAAAAATAAGAGAAGCTTAATGTCGAGCTGACCTTCCATTCTGGAGAGATGTTTCCTGAGTTTTCCTTCACAGCCTCTGCAGTGTAGAGAAACCCTCAATACCACTACCTGCAAAAATAAAAAGATCTATACACACACGTATATATACATATAGGCAGCAATTGAGAATTCTAAACACGAAGCATCCATTTTGGAGATAACTAACCTGGTCTGTGGTTGAGCTAGAAGACGTAGAGGGTTTAGAAGTATGGTTGGTTTCACCTTGATGAACAGATAGAGCCTTCTGGTTGTTATCATCAAACGGAGTCAAGGCTAAAACTGGGTCATGCTTGGACATGCCATCCAGTACGGAAGTCTCAGTGAGCAAATATCTAGAAGATCCTGAAGGAGTGATCAAATCAACAGGAGGTGGTGGCCTAACCCAGTTTCTTCGAAGAATGCTTTCAATTGGCTTTGAAGAGTAAGTGTTTGTGATATGTTCAGTGAGCCTTCCTGCAGCACTTTTCTTCCTCTGATCATGATGACCTTTCCTTGAGTTCCTGATCTTGTTGCTCTCGTCCCTTGGCTTTGAACATGAGTTTTTCTTGGCCTTTTGGTGTTGCTCCTGAGGTTTTGGATCTTTTGGGGGCACAGGTGAAGAAGAAGGAGAAACAAACGGTGCTCTTCTTGAATCACTGATTATGGGGTTGTGGCGATCGATGGCTCGGCCACCAAGTTGAACAGATTTAGCAGAGGAAGAGGAAGAAGAAGACGCTTCATCCATACTAACACATATTGCTGTTGAGGCTTGTGAAGCGCAGAAAATTTCTATGCCTTTCATCTTTGGATATTGATAACCAAGAAGAACTGGTAAAACTATACAGAATCAGCACAAAACAGAGAGGAAGATATAGAGACAAGATCAAAGCAAAAAAGTTGGCACCGATTACCTTTAAACTTCAGTTCCTTGGGGCTATCTGAGGTGAGCTAAAGTGAGTGTTAGGTTCGAATGAAATATTGTGGGTGGGAAAGGTTTAAACTTTATCTACTGTTCTACGATTATGGATGAAAGAATCAACGGGTACCATCCTAAGACCAATTCAAATTAGTTCGTATGTATGTAGTAATATAGTGTACCACCTAAGACAGTTACCAACACATTCGTACCTCCGTGGGGACGCCACTCACAAATAAATAGAGTAACCAAACCAGGATAGAGTAACACATTCGTACTTCTATGGTGTCATAAATTCAGAGGATTACTGTTCTGTTATAGTTTTGATTCCCAACTTCACTGTGCCTCAGAAGCATGTCTTTTCCCTTTGAAATGATGTTGTCCTAAACTTTTGAAACTACCTTGTTATTATTATTTACTTCCAAGTGAAGCGAAGTGGGTAATTAAAGCACTGTGAAAGTGCGTGTGCTCTGTGAACCTGCTGTTATGTTGGGCATGCCCTGCAGGTTTAAAGTCGGACCAAGCACTTGAGATCTATCAATTTCTGTTAAGACAGAGGCCACTTGTTCAGATTAAGACATTAAATCAAACATTTTAAGTGCATTCTGATGCTAATGGACGTTAGTGATTAAACAAAGTTATTTGAAAAGATCACTAACGAAAGTAAGTATTGTTTTCTCGTTACTCTGAATTGAGCAATTAGAAATCTAACACACCGTCTGAATTTTAAAAATGGGATTTGAAGTTGGGAATTATGCTTTCTTTGTTTCTGCAAGCCTTTTTTCTCAAAGCAGAGAGAAACTAAAAGGCATCAAACTAACACAAACGTTCGATCCAGGATGCACATGAACAGTGAAAGAAAGAAAGAAAGAAAGGATTGTAAAAACTAAAAAGAGAACGGAAACGCAATATGAATGAGATTCGAAGGGAACAAATTCTGCCAGATAACAAACCATTTCGAATTTTGCTTTGCTGTGGAAGGATGAGACGCAAAGCCACTTTCTTCATCTCTTCCATTAACAAAAGATAAAGTCATCTTCAAAATTTGCGGAATCAGATGCTTCCATGGCTTTCCTCCTTCCTCCTCATGCCTACCCCATTTTCATTTTTAAGACTTAAGTTCATGGCCCCAGGGTAGCCTTTTCCTGTTTGCTTGATTATTTGTCGCCTCCCTCTTAAGCTTCTTTCACAAGATACTCTGTTTTATTTTCTTGAGTTTAGGCCTTGGTTGAGACATTTAACAACTGCCAGCAAAGAAACATTAGAAAGTACTAGCATATTTTGATATGATTTTCTCCAACGCTGCTACTTGATTATGATCCAAGAAAAGAAATATTATTATCGAGTTAATCATGGGTAAATCTAACAAAATCCTTTTAAAAACTAGAAGGAATAATTTGATTTTTCAGATTTTCCAACAAGCAGATAGGGCTGCGACTTGTGAGTGATTCCTATAGAGTTGTGAGGCATGGTCCCGGAGAACAAAGTGGGTGTGATCCCGAGCACTCATCAGAACCGAAAGCATAAAGAAAGCAATACAAGGGCATCTCTCTTGGGTTCACAAAAAGTTGCCTGTTTCTATGAAATATCACCTTATTTTCTTCTTCCAAAGGGGTAAGCCAAATTCATTAAATAGAACAAGGTCTTACAATACCAATCCTATTAACCGTACATTACCGAACTTAATTGAGAATAGCTCTTCAAAATGTCATCATAGCAGTCTGATTTTATTTATAAATCCATTTTCAATTTCTTAAAAATAAACTTATAAATAGGATGAGAGTAGTATGCTTGATATGCTTCAATCGGCCAAAACCCCTTTCAGTCAGACCAAGACGAGAATTGTGGGTCATTTGAATTTGCAATACCGCAATGATGAGGTCTGTCTTTTTGGGTGAACTCAAGCCGTAATGGTAACTGGGCCTGTACAGATATCCAAGAATGTGCGCTTAAAGGCTCCCATTAAATCGAGCCCGACTCATTTGACAACAAGGGCCGAGTTTGAACGTCTGATACTTGCACAAACTAATAAAACTTGTTTGATTGTTGGTGCACACTCAACAGTTCTGAACATGAGTTAAAAAGAATCCGCAATCCGACCAGCATCGATTATACTTCAACTAAAATAGAATATACTTTTTAAAAAGAATCCCAAAAAATTATACTTCAACTAAAATAGAATATACTTTTTACCCAAAAAAGAAGAAGAAGAGCATACTCGTATCTATTACATATGATGAATACTGAGACTACCAGCAATCCGCAAATATCAATTTTAATTTCGTTCAACTGACTAATCACATCACGATTTCTATGGAATACTTTCATTCAGGCCATACCATACTAGACATCTAACCCATACATTAGGCAAGAAAAGTGCGAGCTAAAAAATATTGTCAAAAATTTAACATAATAAGTCAAGCGGGGGCTAAGAAAGCATATATGTAAATGGACCCTTGTTAACATTCTAACTCTAATGGCGGTAATTGTTTACGCAAAAGTTGAAGGGGAGACACGCTCTTCACCATATAAACACAAGGTCTGCCTCCATTCCTGTGTCATCCCTCTTATTCATCCTCAATTCTTCATTCATAAACCTTTTCCTTCATCTCTATTCAAAATTCTATTTCGGAAATCGTTGACCATAAGAGGCAGCCCTTCTCTTAGTGAGATTTTTGGCGCCCAGTTTAGCAGTTCCTTTGCTTTGCTGATATCTGGTTTCCTCATGTGTGGATCATCTGCTGTATTAGGTTTGTACTCAATTGAAGCACTTGAATCAATTGTTTCTTTGACAACCTGCGTATTATTCGTAATTATTTAAAAATAATAATGAAACACACACACACTGGCAAAAAAATTAAAATAAAAATAAAACACGCACAGAGAACTTGACACTAAGACGGATGCCAGAATAAATTTCTGATCTCTGCAACCCCCTCTCCCTCCCCGAAAAAGAAAAATATATGCTATGGATATCCTGATTTGGAAGGATATCCACTCATTTACGAAAAGGTGTGAAATATACACATCCAAATCTGATTTGTACATCTACGTAAGGAACGGGTATGGTTAGATAACAAAACAAAGCCAAGAAGAAAATGAGAGAGATAAGATACCTCAGCCAGCTCTAACATGGTGAACTCCCCAGGGTTACCAAGGTTGAAAGGCCCCACATGTTCCCCTTCCATCAGAGCCACAAGCCCTTCAACCTGTTTATTGGATACATTTTAAGCTCATCATAGCATCATTTTCAATGCTGCACGGGTTCTCACAGAATAGATCCAAAAAAAGAAAAAAGAAAAAAAAGAACTTTCATTTGAACCTATCTAATGCAATATGAACCATACCAAGTCAGAGACATATTGGAAGCTTCGGGTTTGTTTCCCATCACCATAAACTGTCATAGGTTGTTTGCGAATGGCCTAGGAACATGGGAAACAATTACAGGTACTTTACACTCCATCTATATCTCTTTTTCATTTATTTTTTAAACCAAACAAAAACAAAAGGTAAGAAGGGAGTCAAACCTGGGCAACAAAATTGCTAACTACACGCCCATCATCTAAACACATACGAGGCCCATATGTGTTGAAAATTCGAGCTATGCGAACCTACAAACCAGAAAGACAAAGATCAGCCTCTAGAGTGAAATTTGTTTTTGCAAGACTGACTAGAGCATATTGGATTGATTCAGTCATATTGGATTGATATCAACTTTTCCCTGTATGAAGATTTTACTCTGCATTGAACTGAGATTCCATTTGGGATAGTTGTGGGTTCTTGCCTATCTTCAATATTTTTTGTTTCTCAAGTGAAGTTTCAAAGCAAGTGATGTAAGAAAGAAAGTTTTAAAAATTCTCCAACATGTTACTATGGTTAGCAACTATTCAATTGTATCAAGAAAAAATAGAAGTGCATTATTGTGTCAAACTACTGACAATGGCATGTACATAGATTTGAGCAGAGATGGGGGAAATGTCAGGAACTAATTAATGATTCTAAGCGAAAGTGTTTTCATCTTCAAAAACATAATTTCCTGCTTCTGTTTCAAAGTAGAAGCTTCAATTTTATGCCTAACTTCTGTAGCCAAAAAAAAAAAAATATATATATATATTTCTACTCCATTCAAAAGGAGCTCACTTTTTTTTTTTTTTTTTTTTCAAGAATCATGGCCAAATACCTCCAAAAACCAAAATAAGTACATCTTTAAAAGATATGCAGCTTAGCAAATCAGAGGGCAAGTCAAACAAACCTCAGTCACAAAAAATTAATCAGACTTAAAAGAATTTCGAAAAAGACTATAAAATAGCAACCGCTAAGGCTGAAAAGGACAGGGATTTCCTAAGTTGGGTCTTTAATGGTGCTTCCTTTTATTCTTAAGAAACCTGTCATGGAAACTATAAAAGTAGGTGAACATTCGATTAATATTTTTTTTTCAGGTATACTTGTTATAGGCATCCTCAGAGATGCATAATTGCTCTGATTCAGAGTTCAAAATCAGTCTCCTATTTTCCAAATAACACGCGGATAGAAATGCTCTAAGTCTATGCTCAAGATTAAATGCATTATCTTTTCAATAAGAAGTTACCTAATAAAGTAGAGGACAGTGAAAGGGGAGGAGGGGCAGATAAAATTAAAAGCAAGAAAGGTTTGTGCAAGGATGTCTCAGAACATCAAGGTGTATTCAAGCCTCGCTCTCATGTTTGCTGAATTAGAATTTGAAGTCTAGCCGTGTGTGCATGAATTAGAGTGGCTCATCAGAGTTTCAGAATGATTAGATCACTGATTGACTACAATGGCTAGTTAAGTGCAAATTTAACAGGTTGAAAGTCTCAAAGGAAGATCGTTGTGGTAAGCTTGAAATCTGACATTGCTGGGAGGATTAATCATTTAAGAAGCTAAGGATTGTTGAGAAAATTGACAAGAACAGCATTAATGACTACTGAGTACTTGAAAACAAATAGAAAGGAGAGAGTCTAATTCTCTGTTCTTTGGAATGCATGCAGAAATGCATGCTTTCAAGCTTCCTAGCCAACAGTAGACATTAAAGTAGCTAGCCTATAATAGCACCTGATGAATTAGATATTGAAATTACCTCAACGCCAGCACCTCGATGATAATCCATGGCTAAGGTTTCTGCTGTGCGTTTTCCTTCGTCATAACAGCTCCTCTCACCTAAAATTTTCGTTTAGCGTTTCGATATAGTTGCATACTGAAAGTTGTTAAGAATTTTCTGGGATAATTTGATCAAGCACCTCACCTATTGGATTTACATTCCCCCAGTACGTCTCTTTCTGAGGATGCTCCAGGGGATCTCCATAAACCTCACTGGTACTGGTAAGAAGAAACCTGGCGCCAATTCTTTTTGCAAGGCCCAGCATATTAAGGGTACCCATCACGTTTGTCTTGTATATATATAGTTAAGAATCTCAAAACAAGCTCAGATCAAATTCCAACTAACATCAAATGCTAAAGTACGAATATATCAAGCAATCTCTATAATAACAAACTAAGCAGGATATGATGGTCTTGATAGGATTGTACTTATAATGCACAGGCGATGCAGGGCATGCCAGGTGATAGATCTGATCCACCTCCAAGAGAATTGGCTCAACCACGTCATGACGAATAAGCTCAAATCTCGGGTTACCGAGGAGGTGTACCAGATTCTCCTTCCTGCCGGTGAAAAAATTGTCAATTACAATCACATCGTTACCCCTCCCAATAAGCTTATCCACGAGGTGGCTTCCCACGAAGCCCGCACCACCGGTCACCACAATCCTCAATCGCCGGCGGCCGATACCTGCCGGAACTCTCCCCACCTTGCCTTTCACCCCATAAGGGGAGGTAGACGCGGTCTGAAGCTGATCACGCCGGGTGAATCCAGGTGAGAATGATGCCGGAGAGGGATGAGACTCGGACGGCTGGAGGCGAGAGAGGTTGGGTTGGACGATGAAGAATGTGGAGCCAATCAAAATACCCACTAAGATGAAGAGAAGTCTTTGCTCTCTCAAGATATAGTTGATGGATCTAGGAAGCGATCTGTGATGTTTGATGGCTTTGGGTGAATAGGGAGAAGATTGAGAGCCCGGCATCTCTTCATCCCTCCTGTGATTTAAACTGGATTGTTTGTGAAGCTGTTTCATGATTTTGAATTTTTCTCAACCCGTCTCTGTAAGGTATATAAATTGTACAGCCTCTGGAGTCTGGGCGATGAAAAGTAGAGAATAAAATAACAGGGAGAAGGTGAGAAAGAAGGATTTGCAAATCGCAAAGTGGGTAAAACTTAGAGGTGAATCTAGGAATTTGTGACCTTCGTCAGGGCGTTAAGCTGAAGCCTGAAGTTACTCTTCTTCGTTTAGAAAAATGATAGAAAAGAGGCTCAGAAGCTGGAGGTGAAAAATGAAAATAGCTGGAGGGGGCAGAATGAGAAATGCATTTTGACCAAATGTGATCTGAGAGTCTCCTTTTTCTTCTCAATGTGAGCCTGCGAAATTTGCGATCCAATTCCATTGACAAGATGATTTGTGAAGTAATAAATGGAATAAGAATTTAAAAGTGATTTTAAAACTAAAAAATAAATAAAACTGAATTATTTCCTCGTGTGTCCGAACGAATATACCAGAATATATGCAAACTTTCATGTATTCGAGAATATTGAATCTTATTTACCAGAAAAAAGAATATTGAATCTGCATCTAAATGTTCGAGTAAAAAAAAATCTGCATCTAAATGCTGTGTGTTTTCATCCAAATGACATGTGTGTGGATTATGACTAACCATTTCGGCCCAAACAAACTGCGAAAGAAAAAGAAATGTGCAATGAAATACTTTGGGTTTATAGCCAAAAAAAAAAAAAAAAAAAAAAAAAAAAAAAAAAAACTTTGGGTAGCCCATACTATGAATATTGCTTTTAAGTTGGCAAAAAAAAAAAAAAAAAAAAAACTACTGTTTTTATGCCCGCCATACTATAAATACTAGGGATAAGGTGCAATTTTACACATGAGCTTTTTTCCCAGGAGTGCCCAACACCACGAGCTTTTTTCAGAAGCAAAAGTACACACGTGGTTACGTTTTAGGACTTAGTATATGTTTGGATTAACTTTTAGAGAATAATTTTTCCATTTACTAGGTAAGTATATGAGAGGAGTTTTGTCTCGCCTTGCGGAAAAAGGCTTTCTAAAAGCATGATTTTATTGTTGGGTTAAAGTGCATTTTTGCCTTTAAAGTATGTGCCCAGGAGCAATTTTGCCCCTGAAGTTTTCGGCGTAACAATGTTGCCCATGAAGTTTAAAAACGGAGCAATGTTGCCCCTCCGTTAGAAACCCTAACGTTGACCGTTAGGATTTTTAACGGAGGGACAACATTGCTCTGTTTTTAAACTTCAGGGGCAACATTGCTACGCCGAAAACTTTAGAGGCAAAATTGCTCCTAGGCGCATACCTTAAGGACAGAAATGCACCTTAACCCTTTATTGTTTTATAAACAAACACCAAGATCAACTTTCAAAATATATTTTATATTAAATATAGGAGGGGTAGTATAATCTACGGATTAATACAAGTGCTTATTTAGATTAGTTTTTCAAGAATAGATTTTATAATTTACGAGGTAAATATATGAGAAGAGTTTTGTCTCAATTTAGGAAAAATAAGTTCTAAACCCACAGAATTAGGGTTTTTCAAACCCTCACTAAAATGTACACTAGGCTTTATTACACTTGGTTATGTCTGACCTGAAATAAAATGTCGGGCTTAATAAGGACATTGCAAATACAAAACGAATACATATGAACCTAAAAACTGATTTTAGAATCGAAGTTTTGTGGACAGATTTAAAACACACAACTTTGTGGTAAACATGTTTAATCTATTTATATGCTTATTCTTCTATAAGAATTTATATACAAGCCCCACAATTTCCCGTGCCGGTTTTTTAAATTACAGATATTTATCAGAAATCATTGGTAGGCATGAAAATAGAGGGAAAGGACGGAGCACAATAATATATATATATTTTTTTTTTTTTTTTTTTGTAAAGAAAAAAAGAGGGAGTAAATTCACAAGGAGAAACATTGTACGACCACAGTGGGAGTCGAACCCACGACCTTTTGATCCGAAGTCAAACGCGCTAATCCACTGCGCTATGCGGTCCTCGTTGACCATAGGCTTCAATAAGTAATATAACTACGTAATTAAAAGCCTTTCAGATTATCCCCACGTGGCACCATGTTTGGATTTTTGACTGGGGATAGAGATGATTTTAATTTTGTGGCAAACAGCTACCGTCAGTTCGATCTCATGAAAATGAAATTGGATCCTTCAAATACTGATATGTTGACCCTGATATGTTGACCCCTCTTTGTCCCAAGTGGGCATACCCCTATTCTTTTATAAAAATATTAATAAAAAATTAAATTATTAATAAAATATTAATAAAATATTTAAAATAATAGTTTTATAAAAAATTAAATCGCTCCTTTCTTATTTGTCCCAAGTAGTTTTCTAAACGCATTTCTTGTTTATAAGAAGTTTTTAATCGCATTCCACAAATTAAAATTAGTTAAAATTTTTATTTATTTATTTATTTTGAAAAATTACACTAACAATTTATATGTCAAACTGTTAACTTCTATGTTTAAATCTTGAAGTCAAATTATGTCACGCAAATGAATCAACTAAATATGTGGATTTTTTTTTTTTTTCGTTGAAGCAATTCGTAAATGCTTCGCTTAATTTTTATATACTATCTGTTTTAAGGATCAATCAAAACTTTTAAAAATTGCCCCCTGCTTCATATTGAAAGTCTTTATAAACTTTTTGTTTCGGTTTATATGTCTTTTAAGAATGTTAAAGTAGCGTTTATTTATATTTTTTCAGTTGCACCCTTATTTGATGAGTTATGTGAGAATGTTTTAATGCATAAAATTAAGAACAGATTGAATAACCTGATCAGTATTTCAATGTATTGATTGATTTCCTAGTTTATATGATAAAATCTTAAAAAGACTTATATTTTAAAACCGAGGGGGTATTAACTTAAAATTATATTAAAAGATGTAAGAAGATACTTCATCTCGTCGTCCTTAATATAAAATCTAATTGAGAAGTTGATCTTGACTTTAAATATAAGACCATGTTTGTCAACTTTTTTCTAATTTATTTTTATTGATACTCTCTTACTAATAATCAAGTAAAAGAGAGGTGGAGGGAATTAAAAAAGATAATTATGATGTCTTAGAAAAAATATGAAAACTTAAATAATTTAACTAACATCATTAATCTAATTAAATTAGGTAAATAAGTTTTATATATGAAGGATAGACCGTGATGCCTGCTCAATCCCCTTAAACATACCTAAAATCCATATATGCTGTTTTTGTTTTTTGGAATCTGGCTTCCTCTAATTTTTCTATCCTTAGTTGTGTTCTCGAGTTCATATTATTCATGAACATACAAAATAGGATTAAGGTGCAAAAATATACATGAGGTCTAATGATCTATGGGCTAGAGTGCTAAAGAGTGTTTATTTCCCTAAGGGCGGATTCATTGATGCGAAGAAAGGGTATAAGGTATCCTGGTGTTGGTCAAGCTTATTGGATTAGAGACTACCTCGAAAAGGATCTCCAGTGGTTAGTAGGTAATGGTACGACGATTAGAATCTGGGGTGATAAATGGGTGCCATCCATTGACTTCTCGGAAAGACCAAGTGATGATAGTGATCCTATCGTGTCAAGGGGTAGAGTTAGCGATCTTATAGTTAACTGCGAATGGGATCTAATAGTGAATGGGATCTTTCCCTTATTAACCAATATCTGACTGATGCGATTAGAGGGGCAATATATGAAATTCCGATCCTTACCAATGGGTTGGATGATAAATTGGTTTGGACTAATGCCAAGAATGGAGAATACAATGTGAAGATGGGATATCATTGCTGGAAAGATGAGGATTATGCTAATGTTAATAAAGCAGGGTCCTTGACTGTTATATCCACCACATGTTGGAATTCGATCTAGAAGCTTAAAGTCATCCCACGTGTACAATAGTTTATATGGCGTATCTTGAGTAATGCAGTTGCTACTAATTCCACACTATGTCGACGACAAAGGTCTTGAGATAGCCAATTTCCAGTATGCAAAAGAGTGGAGGAAACTATTGAACATTTGTTTTTCCATTGCCCTTGTTTGGTTTGGATTTTCTCTGAGTGTAAGAATTGACGTCTCCAAAGTTTCAAATTTTAACGCAGCATGGATCTTAATTATAGGTATGCCCTCTCTTGGTAAGCATGATATTTCCTTGATCTGTTGGATTCTGTGGTTCATTTGGAAGCTAGAAATGATATGGTTTTTGAATATAGACATCCAAATCCTAGTGATAGCATTGAATTGGCTAATAAAAGTAATTTTGATTTTTTGGCTAACTACAACTTAGTGCAAGCGGACCATCTTTTGTTGAGGGGCTGTGATAGTCCTAACATTATGTGGTCCCCTTCTGTATTAGGCAGCCTTAAAATTAATTGTGATGGGGCCTATTCATCTGTGGAAGGAAATGCTTCTATTGGGATTATATGTCGTGATAATCTTGGTTCCTTTATTTGGGGCTTTGTTGACAAAGTGAAATCAATCTCGGCCTTCATGACCGAAGTCTTGGCTATGAGAAGGGCTATGCTCCTAGCGGTGGATCTAGGACACATTAAAGTGGCCTTTAAAACTGACTATCTTCCCTTACTTACTTGTGTTGAAACAAAGTCACCAGACTTAGCTGATTGAAGGTGTAGGTGTATCATTCATGATATCATTTGTCTTTTGTCTTCTAAGGTTGGGTTCTTGATATCCTTTACCCCAAGAAGGGACAACCCTGTTGCAAATCTCATTACAGCTGATACTTATAAAGAGATGTGCCCTATCGGGTGGATTTCACAACCAACACCCATTTTGTTGTCACTTCTAACCTTGGAGGCACTTTAGACTAATGTAGATGCAGGGGATTCTTTGCCCCCAATCTTTCGATGGGTGGTGACTAGTTTCTTTTGTTATTCTAGTTGTGTATTTTGAGGACTTTGTTGGTCTTCTTGTATTTGTTTTTGTTGTTTGTTAGGTTTCCATTGTCAATTTCTTTTTCTCTTCTAGTCTATGTTTTTCTCTTATGTAATGCTACATTTTGAGATGATATTAATGTTAGTATCTTTGTGTAAAAAAAAAAAAAAATAGCACTCAACACCAAATATTTTTTAAAAATACATACAAAAGTCCCATGATTTCTTAAAATGTGTGCAAAAATAATATGACTGTTAATTCTAACATAACACCGTCACTTTTTGTGTTAGGTCACACACTATTTTAATGAAAATAAATTAGAGGCATTTTGATATTTTCATTAAAATAGTGTGAGACCCACGATGAAAAGTGACTGTGTTAAGTTAGATTTAATTGTCCTGTTATTTTTGCATTTATTTTAAGAGTTTATGGGTACTTTGAGTAAAAGCCCATGTACATTTTTACACCTTAATCCTACAAAATATTATCACCTGTCTTTAAACAAAAAATTCCTATGATGAATTAAACCAAAAAGAAAGATTGGTGAATTTAATTAAATACGAAAAACGTGCTCCTGAGTCTTGAGGTATCATTCAATGAGTATATTAAGTATCATTCTACGGTATCATTTGCAAAAAAATGAGTATATAAATGAGATTGTGACAATTTTACCCATATTAATTGTACCAATGAAAATAGAGAGAGAAGAAAGAGTTGAAGGTACACAATCATAAATGATTTATTCACCTCATAATCATTGAGCTAACTACCTCTCCTTGGTATGTGTGATTTGGTCAAAAGGGGACTTATAAATAGGAGTAGAGTGGTATCACTTTGGCCCTATTTATAAGTCTCTTTTAACTAAATCGCACATATCAATGAGAAATAGTTTGCTCAGTGATTATGGGGATTTTTCAACTTCGCCTTCATTTATGAATGTGTATCTTTCAAATCTTTCTTTTCTCTCTCTATTTTCATTGGTACAATTAATATCAACAAAATTGTCATAATCTCATTTATTACCTGAAAGATTACTTATAAATAAGACCAATTTTTTTTTTTATTGAAAGAGATTTATAAATAGGATGGAATGGTATACACAAAGTTGTCAAACTCGCGAGTTTAAGTAAACTCATAATAGTGAGATAAACTCGTATAGTGAACTTAAACCACAAATTCATAAAAGTTTACTTTTACCATTAAATAGATATTAATAGTGTATAATTAAATAATTAAAATATAAAAATAATAGCAAATTGATTTAAATATTTTTAAAATCTAAATAATTGAAATTAATTCTATCAACATTAATAATTTATCATATTTAACAAAGAAATGTCTATAAAATTTATATTTGAATCCTATAGTATGATCAAATCAAAAAAGTTAATACGAGTTTAGATGTGAGTAAACATAATTTTGTAAGTTAGAAACGTAAAAACGGTAAATTTGGTATATCAACTTGTGGGTTTAATCGAGTTTACGTGTGATTCGACTCAATTTTGTAAGCTATGAAAGTAAAAACGCTAAATTCAGAGAATCAACTCGCGAGTTTAACAACAATGGGCATACGTTATAGTCTCAGTACGGTGATTGATGAAAAATTGGAGGGCATTTTTTTTTTTTTTTTTTTTATATAAATAAAATAGTGCCAAGTATGTAACCACTCCGGGCTCTGCAGTGGCAAGGACGACCCTCCTAACAGTGGTAGCTCCATACAAGACAGATTACGAGTGATTTTACTGCAACTCGAACCCTAAACCTCTTAAGAGAATCAGTGCCACATTCCGCTGGACCAACCACACATATTGGTAATTGGAGGGCAGTTTGGCACGCGGATGTGAGGATATAAGGGGTTGATTATTGATGGAAGCGCGGACATTTGGATAATAAATATGGACATGTGGATGTGGATATTATAAAGTCAAGCCTTCAAAAAGATGGGATTAAAGCTAAACTAAGGCGAATAATAACTTGGTCACGGGACTCCAAATTTTCCTTAATTTCAATCAATTGTCAACGTATGTAACTGGGAATCTGTCTTCATAAGTGATATTTTATGTGGCTAATATATCTGCGAGTGAAATTTTATTTTATATAAAAAGAACCAACAACAAGAAGGGAGCCGTATACTGCTAGTAGGTATACTGGTAGATGACATCGGTTATATATTTAATCACGCATGCAATACCAAATTGTTCCATATCAATAATTAGATTTTTTTAGTATAAATTGTTGATATAGAAAGAGTCCCGATCCCATAACTTCATTGATGTTATATTTAATATTCTTCTACTTTTGTTAGAAAAGGCACAGCTAATTGCCTTAAATGTATATTATATAGTCGCCCTTTATTTTTTATTTCTCAGTATCTTGCTTATTTTGTTATGATGCTGCAAAATGACTTTTTCTTTTTCAGGATGGTTGTATTATTGTATAATTAGCACCCCCTCCGGTTCTTAACATAAGATATATTTGAAGAGTTGATTTTGATCTTAAATATAAGGTAAAATTTTTATATTTATTAATATTTTTCTAATTTAGATCTATCTATACTTCCTCAACAATAATTAAGGTGTTTTAGAAAATGTATTTGATATTAACTAACTTAATCAATTTTCTTAATACATTTTATATTAAAGATGGAAAGAGTATAATATACAACAACGACTCAGTATTTCGGCCACCCGTTTATGGGTCAGAAGTCAAAACCAAAAGGCTCGTTCAAAAGTCAATCATAATTTGGAACAAGACTCTATAAGCTCACTATACATGCACTTTATTATATTAATTGCGTATTGCTCTAATAATGACACACCAGTATGTTTCACCTTTCATCCTATAAGTCCGGGATATGACAGCGTCATCACACAATATTAAAATTAATTATAAATTATTATTTTTTGTTTGTTGTCTGATTTTGGATTAATAAATTATATATCATGATATTATAAGCCGGCCACAACAACGGAATTACCTTTTCGAATTCGTCCTGACGTGTATGGGTGCGGCTATGTCCTCGACGTTGATTAAATCACATTAATTTGACTTCTCTGCATATAAATATGTAATGGAAAAATCTCAAGAAAATATCATTTAAATTTTACAATTTTAAATAGGTGATTTTTTTTTTTAATAAAATGAGTTGTCAATTGTCTTATTCCCTCTCCGAACTACCAAGGTCCTAATTATAAGACAACATTTGAAAGTTAGTTTTGGTCCTAATTATAAGACAACATTTTAATTTTTGTCAATTTCTTCCTAAAATACCCCTATTTATTCTTTTAAATGTATTTGGTTTTGGTGAGTATATGTATATGGGTGCATAAACTCTTCCTTCCTAAAATGTCAATGAAATTTTTAAATTGTTGAGTATATATACACACACAAACATATATATATATATATATATGTGGTTGTGTGTGTGTATCTAGATATGTGTGTGTGTTTATATATGTGTGTAGATATATATACATACAAACATATATATGTGTGTGTGTGTGTGTGTGTATATGCATGTGTGTAGATATACACACACACAAACATATATGTGTGTGTGTGTGACAGTGTGTATGTTTTTATATGTGTGTAGATATACACACACAAAAACATATATATATGTGTGTGTGTATGCATATGTGTGAAGATATATATATTCACAAACATATATGTGTGTGTGTATCTATCAGTGTGTGGTTGTGTGTTTATATGTGTGTAAATACACACACACACAAACATATATATGTGTGTATGTGTGTGTCTATATATAGCTCACACACATACATATATGTATCTATAGTTAGACCATTATTTCAATTAGAAAGTATGCGGAAAGAAAAATTTTAGGTAGGAGATGTATGTGGTAGGGGTTATTGATTCACTTTTATTTTTGTTATTTTAAATTTATATAAGGGCATTTTAGGAAAATGAGTAAAATTAACTAATTTAACTCATTTCCTTAGTCTCCTCAAAAGCGGTTAAATATGTCTTATAATTAGGACCGGAGGGAGTATTATTTTTGTTAATCTCATTATTGTTGTTTTCAACAAGATTTTAAAATTCAAATAGTATTTTTTTGTCATTTTCCTAACATATAATCCCTCCTTAAATTAATTACCCAGGGTCATAACCGTCCGAGCTACACAAATATTCATAACTGACAATATATTATTATTATTATATATATAATACTGGCACTAATGACCCGAATTACAACGAGCGGGATTGAACCCACGACCTCCCACTAGTTGGGGAGCATCCATACCACTAAGCTACAAGGCCTTTAGTATAATACTTATATTGTTAACTCAACATACATGCACACGTTATAGGACGTGTTTGCATGCGTGGTGCGAGTTATTTTACATTAGAAGAAGCCTATTTTCAGAATTTCGTCGACGAACAAGTCACATTCTAAATAACAGGCTTTGAATCTGAGGTAAAAAATTGGTTAGTTAGATACGAGCGTCTCATTTAATGATTAAAATTAGAATGCCTTATCTAAACGGCTAGCTCCCTACCTGATAATGTATCATAAAAAAATGATAAATGAGAGTACGCTGTACATGTGTAACGTTTTCAACAAATGAGTGATAACATGATTAAATAACGTAAGTGTTCGTGTATTTGAATTGACTTGGCTTATTTTGAATAATTGACTGCAACTTTACGGTCCTCTTCTCAACAAAATTTTAGATGCATGCCACCCCTTATTCAAAGGATATTTATATTAATACTTACAATATATAAAGATAAATACAAACAAAATTAAAACAAATACAATAAAATAAACTAGAGTACCGTACATTACGTATATAAGAGTAGGAGTAGAATCATTGACGAAATCGGCCTCCTCGATACCCAAAGTTATAAGTGACAAACATTTATTATGACTTTAACATTTTATTTTCATCCACCCCATTTTTCGTCATACTCTTTTTTCCTTAATATAAGACTCGGTTAACTTTTTTTAAAGAGATTAAGAAAAATCAATAAATTACTTAATCATATTATATGTTATGTGACATTAAATTACTGATAAAGATTTGTTAGGCACTCTCAAAATAAAATAACTATGATTTAAATATTTGTAGTATGGGAAACCTGGATCGTTTCGTTTCTCTCAAGAAATGAATTCACAGCGGGTCTAAAATCAACAATAGACGTAATAAAACAGTAACCAAAATAGGTAAGTTTTCAATTTAATTAAAATGAAGACAAACTAGAACACAATATTAGAAAGTGTGATTAATCAGATTAAAAATGATTAGCCCAGAATTGGGATTCCATACCCTTCATCAGACAAAAAGATAATAACCAAACTCGTGATTGATTCTGGATAAACCGAAATCTCTGCGTTTGTACAGATATTTCCTCGACTAGACGATTGCCTAGTATGGGATCGAACACATGGCGAGCTTGCTGTGCGATTGCACAATGCTCAATGCAACCCGGTCCAACATATATCATTGGGATATCAATCTAGGTATTAAATCTAATACTCAATGCGTAATTATAATTGAATCCAATTAAAATAAATAGAAACGAATTACGTTACCGATTGAAGTGCAGGTCCTCTGGATTCGCGGAATCTCAATCCACATGGGTCAACCACATAAGCTTAGCCAAGCATGGTTAGGCAAAATGCATAAGAAAAGATGAAGAAGAACATAAACATGATGAACGATTCGGAGAAAATAATAAGCTTATAATTTTAATCCCAAAATCTAATAAAGCGTAAGTCTATATGTTTTTTCAACCATCTAATTTAACCTAAAAATAGGAAACACTAGAGCTTCAAGATTGGCCCAAAAATACGAAACCTCTAAAAATAGGAAACCTCTAAGAATATAAAACATCTAATAAATAGGAAACCTCTAATAATTGGTCTTTTATCATAAAATTTGGGCAAAATAAAAATCCAGAAAAATGTGTCTGTTTTTAGCTCCAATTTCGTCCATCTCCTTTTTCGAATCAGCCTTCCGAGTCTTCATAACAATTGTATCTCTCTGAATCATCTAAAAAATGAAAGAAGAATGAGGCTAATCCGATATCTAGATCAAAAGTTATGGCGAAAATAGTGAAACACTGTAAATATGAAATTTTATTACAAAAATGAATTAAATCAAATTAAAAACTCAAAACTCAATTAAGTAATAAAACCTATTATTTATCAATTAAAAATTCCTAAATTATTAACCATGAAATAAAAATAAGTGAAATAATATTCAATTATCAATTATATATTAGTTTATAAGCCAATTAAATTAGTTTAGAGAAAAATATTAAATATAACTACTTTAAAATAATTTATGTAGCTTCTTTAATCTATTAGAAAAAACGAATTAGATTTTATTTTTAGGACGAAAGGTAATATAAAAAGTGAAGATAATCAAATTGAATAGTCAATTACTACTATCCTCTAATAAAAAAATATATTAGTTAAAAGGTTTATCTTTGGTCCTAAACATATACTAACGTCTCAATCAATTTTGTCTTGAAAAATTTCTGAATTTGTTTTTAAATTTGTGAAACCAACACAAATTTATCATAAATAAGTTAACGAATTTCTTTTTAGCATTTACAAACTAATTACCTAACCCATATATTTACAGCATGTTTGGTTTGAGAGGAGGGTTTGAGAGAGATGAAAAGATATTGACCAAATTGTCATAAATGAGAAAAATATTTTTTTTTTTTTTTAGAATGAATTCTTGTAATATTGAAAATTTTTAATAGGCAATTTGGTCAATATGAGGTAAAAATTCTGTCTCCCCTCTTTCCCTCCCCTCAAATCAAACACACCTTTAAGATTGAGAAACTATATATTATATTAATTGTCAGGCGAACGACCTTATGGACATATGGATCTATCCATCCCTCAAAATTCTCAACGAGTGTGTAGCATTCTAGTTCTTATTATAAACCCATTTTAAGATACTGATTTTTATATATCAATTAATAACAGTTAATCCATTAAATATCTCTTATATTGATATCATTTGTAAAAATTTTCCTTTATTAAAAAAATTTCTCTAGCTCGTTATCTACATTTATAATCACTCTAACATCTCTCTCTTATAATTTTTTTTTTCAATGATAATTATAAAAAAGGCTAAAACCTAGAATTGAAACAAATTCGTTGCATTTAAATTGTCAAGAGCCTATTCAACAAATTTCAAAACCTAAGTTTTGGAAACAAAACCTTAAGTTTGGTAAAAGTTTGTTCCATAAAAATGTTCAACCAAACTATTGTTCTAAGGCCAAAACCTTGGTTTATTTTTATTTGTTTTCAGATTTTTCTCTTCATCTACCATCATCAGTATTTTTGAGTACCAATAAGTATTTTTTTTAGTACCCATAAGCCAATACCCTAAAATATTTTTTCAAGATCCTAAAATAAATTTCAATAATCATAATTAAGAAGTATTTTTTGAATACTGGTCAGTATTCTTAAGTATCTTTTTAGTATCCATTAGTATCCTAAAATATTTTTTCAAGATCAGTCATTACTTTAATTTGAAATATTTTTCAATATCCTAAAATAAATTTTTAAGATCATAAAGTCGTTTTTCAGTACCAGTCAGTACCCTCAAATATTTTCTTAGTTCCCATCAAGTATCCTAAAATATTTTTTCAAGATCAATCATTACTTTAATTTGAAATATTTTTTTCAAGATCCTAAAATATATTTTCAAAATCATAAAGTATTTTTTCAAGATCTGAGTCGATATCTTTAAAATATTTTAGTTTTATACAGAAATTTATGTAATTTTTTGTAATGATTATGAAATTTAATGTTAAAAATATTTAGAATACATCTGTATCCTTTATATGTAACTATACTAAAAACTAATGTCCTTTTTGATGAATTTGACCTTGAAAAAGCTATTTTGATCACAATATCCAAACATTATCATTTTATCAAAATCACTTTTTTCAATAATCTACATATTGTACAAAAAGTTATTCTGAAAAAGCCATTTTACCTCGTAAATTCCAAAAGCTAAATTTAAACGGCTATTACACACATACTGACTTATAATAAGGACATTTGCTTTGATTGAGCACCGAACGTGAAGTCTTATATATGTCTTTTGAGAAACTACTAGGAATCACTCCATGATGTGTTCCTACTTATCTAGACGATCGAATATATACAAAAGTGAAAGAATTTGCTTAGACGGCACCACATGGCATGAATATAAAACCATATCATAATGTTTTGGAGTCTACAGTTTTGACCTTATAGATCTTATATATATGACAAAGGCTTCATTAGATTATATTTGTCATAATCTTTAATTTCCAGTTGATTGCTACCCGTTGAGCCTTGTGCCCTTTCTTTTAGGGGAACAAATCCAGTAGAAGTCATTTCACCCCATCCAAGTCAAGACTTTATTTCATGCGTGTGGGGAAAATTCAGTATAGACTAGACTAGACGATATTTATATTCATATCAATATATCATGCGAAATCTAATACAAGTATAAATGGAAAAAATTAGTGTGTGGGTATCTGCCCTTGCCAGCTGAACTAATCATTCAAATTCTCCTTTTATCACTCTGATCTTTTTTATAAGTCTAATTTACTTAGTTCCCATATACCAAGGAAAGTTAATTAGTTAATTCATTAAATGTATCTTAAATTGATAAATTTTATCAATTTCATGTTCATTTATAAATGATATTCTCAACCCTCTCTCTCATTTTTCTTTCTTTTCAACATGAATTAATTCATTTTTTTCATTACATTTAATAGGGGCAAACTTGTAACATTATGATTAATTACTCTCTAGGTGGACCTAAGGACCATTTTCCCCCTCTAAATTTGACTTATAAAAGGATCACAGTGGTAGCATGTATATAATTATTTAAATGGTTGTCTTAGGCTCTCAGTTTGCGTGGGTGGGGTTTAAATTTGGTTTACTGAGTACGTAATAATAAATAATAATGCCAGTTGCACAAAATATTGACTAAATTTTTGAGGATCTCTGTATCAAAATTCAAAATGCCTATGGACCCCCACACACCAGCTAACATATGTCCTTGTTGCGGAGTCAAGCAAAAGTATGGTTAGGAAAAAAAAAAAACAATCAAAATATTTTTAAACAAATTTTTAGTCCTGATGCCGGCCAATCAATGAAGTGCAAGATGACGACTTCACCCACGTTCGTTATGATAAATTGTCAAGGAATACTAGTGGATGCACCCGGTCGTAATCGCAGTTTTGAAAAAAATCATTAACCTTTTTAGTACGATAATGCATTAATTTTCTGATTTTTACAACAAAAGATTGATATAACTGTCAAAATGATGAACGCGACATCACCTCTGTTCACACAATATATATTGATTGCGCATAGAAATAAGGATTAAAGATTTTTATCACGGAAGTATTGTTAATGGGGCGTTCAGCACCCGGAAGTTTTTCGAGTATCAAATTTGCCCCGGAAGTATTGAAAAGGTATCAAATTTACCCAAAAGTGACGGAAGTCCACGTAGATCGTTAAAATGTGAGGTGGCATGCCACCTCATCAATCAAAAGTATCATTTTTGCCCGGAAGTTTTCATTAAGAAGCAATTTTACACCGGAAGTTTACAAAAGTAGCAATTTTGCCCTTCTTTCTCTCAATATTAAATTTGACTATTAAATCAGTCAAAAACCACATATGTCATGCCTTGAAAAGGTCGAACTTGGAGTCAGAGAAGGAGATCCCTGACATGTTGAGCTCAAAGCGGCTAGAATTTGTGAAGTTGAACTGGTCACGAGGACCGAAAAGAGGGGGAAAAATACGACTATGGTAATCGTAGAACTAAAACTCTAAGCTGAACATGTTTTCTGAGTTAATGTTCAGTTGGCTACCACTTTATGATTCAATTTCTTTTGTCTCCCTCTTCAAACTCAAAATCCATGTAATATAATTTGAAAAATTGAACACATGTAAAGTTGTCCTCTTGATACCTGTAGATTATAAAGTTATATCTGTTGATTGTTTCTGCTGCACATAATTCTTTGTATCAATATTGGGTTTCCTCTTCAAAATAAGGTAGCTATGGACCACAATTAATTTGTTTTATGTTTAATAGGTAATGTTTACCTATTTTGATGTAGAAGTTTGCTAGTGCGTTTGCTTCTTGTTTTGACTTCACTGAGCATGCTCAACCAGATTGTGCTGTGGGCAGATAACATACACTTTAGAAGAACTAGAGATTGCTTTCACTGGCGACACTATGTCAAATTTCATAGTTGATGATAGTAACATTGATGCATTGCGAGCCAGGATTCTTGTTATGGAGGTGCTCTACTTTCTTTATAATTCATCTTCTACTTTGTTGCAGATCTAATTTATTGGATCAAGTTTCTGTATTTTTGCATTATTTGAACAGATAATTAATGGTCTTCATTGATTATATACAACTTACTCATTATTTAATGTATTTTCATCATGTTAGTTTGTGGTTTAATTCATACTTAAACTTGGCAGGCTCATGGAATTTACCATCTTGTGATTCCTACTAGAGATTACTGTTTCGCACCTTCACTGCATGACATCTTGAAAATCTGCTTATGCTCTAAAGTAGTGTAGTTCAAGATTGCTTATGGCCAATCCCTCTCTTTTCTCTTTTCTTCATTTTGCTTTTTAAAAATCCATTACTTCAGAATGAACTTTAGAAACAGAATCAACTGCTTAGCTTTCTTACTCTCTTTTACCTAATATCATTCTGAAGATTCCTAGCTATTCCATGTAATTGATAGTTTGCTTTATTTTTATTTTGAACATTGATTGATTTCTTTTTTCCCCTAATACACATTAGACACAAGGAATGAGGTCTGATGTTGTTCCATACAAAAGCTTTCGTTCTGCTTTGACGAGGATAATGCATGAGGAAGGTATACGAGGACTGTATAGGTAAGTTCTTTTAGTTGTAATATTTACTATTTAGCCTTTTGGGAAAGTTATGTGTGAAATATAAAAGGGTAAAGCTTTTGCGGCAATCCTTTTTTATGCCTGTGTTGGGGGTGTATTAAACTATTAATGTATAGCTTCATTATGGTTATGCCAGGGAATAACTAATACCTTTTTTAATATTTTTTTGTAATTTTTTTTATTTTTTTCCTAATTTTTAATATATTTTTTTGTAATTATTTTATTTTTTTCTGATTATTTTATTTTATTTTAAATAAATATTGAATTTTGCGAGGGAAAAAATTTTCCCTCGCAAAAGGCCATTTTTTGCGAGGAAAGTATTCCCTCGCAAAATATTTTGCGAGGGAAAATATTTCCCTCGCAAAATTCAATATTTGCGAGGGAAATTGCGACGGAAAATTTTCCCTCACAAAATTTGAATTTGCGACGGAAAAAGTAATTTTGCGACGGAAATTGGTTTGCGTGAGCAATTTTTGCGACGGAATTTTTTCCGCAAAATTCCGTCGCAAATCGGTTTGCGACGGAAATTTGCTCTTTTGCGAGGAAAAATTCCGCCGCAAAAAAAACTGTTTTTTTTGTAGTGTGAAAACTTCCGGGGCAAACTTGCTCTAAGTGAAAACTTCTGGGGCAAAAATGATACTTAACTCTTATTAGTTGATGAGGTGGCATGCCACGTGTGATGAGGTGGCATGCCACGTGGACACTTAGTCAAACTTAACGGTAAAAATTAACGGAGGGGCAAATTTGCTACCTTTTTCATACTTTCAGGGCAAATTTGGTACCTTTTTTTATACTTCCGGGGTAAATTTAGTATCCGAAAAACTTCTGGGTGCTGGGCGCTCCATTAGCAATACTTCCGTGGCAAAAATGACCTTTAACCCTAGAAATAAAGCTCATCAGTACCACAAACTCCATGTTGCTGTCAAGGTTTTTAAATGGAGCAAAAATGTGAACCAGCATATATACCATTTAAATAACACGCAAGCCGAAAACATGTTGTAAAATCATATATGAAGTTTTTAAAATAGTACAAAAATATTATGGCCATTGAGTTAACCAACGTTGATGATTTAAGTAACAACTATACTCCTAACACACAATGCATGACATTTTGGCTCTTGGCGATCCTGTTTGTCATTGTGGGTAGGGGCGGAATCAAGGGGGTTAGGGGTGGCCCTTGCCCCCTAAAATTACAGAATTGGAGACTCAAAATTTTAGGAAATTATAATTTAGCATTATAAAATTTTAATATTTTCACTTTAGTCTATATTAAAAAGTCTCATGGAGGGACTAAAATGAAAATATTGAAATATTTATGAGGTTAAAGTATAATTTCCTAAAATTTTTGGTCCAATTCTGTAATACTGACGGGAATTAAAAAGATACTTAAGGGTACACTAATACTGAAAAATACTTCATGATGTTGAAAATTATTTTAGGATATTGAAAATTTTTTTTCAAGATCAATCAGTATGCTAAAATATTTTTTCAAGATCCTAAAATAAATTTTCAAGATCATAAATTATTTTTTCAATATCACTCTATACCCTGGAATATGTTAGTTTTGTAACAATTTATGTAATTTTTTGTAATGCTTATGAAATTTAATGATAAAAATATTTAAAATACAGTCTTATCTTTTATATACAATTATACTAAAAGCTAATGTTCTTTTTGGTAAATTTGACCTTGAAAAAGTTATTTTAATAACGATATCCAAAAACTATCTTAAAAAAGTCATTTTACCCCATAAATCTTAAAAGCTAAATCTAAACATGTTACATACCTACAGGCTAATAATAAGGACATTTGCTTTGGTTGAGCAACGAACGTGAAGTCTTATGTCTTTTGACTACTAGGAATCACCCCATGATGTGTTCCCACTTGTCTAGACGATCGAATATATACAAAAGTGAAAGAATTTGCTTAGACGGCATCACATGAGTTGAATATAAACCATATCATAATGTTTTGGAGTCTGCAGTTTTGACCTTATAAAGGTCTTATATATATGACAAAGGCTTCATTATATTATATTATATTTGTCGTAATCTTTAATTTCCAGTTGATTGCTACCCTTTGAGCCTTGTGCCCTTTCTTTTAGGGGAACAAATCCAGTAGAAGTCATTTCATCCCATCCAAGTCAACACTTTATTTCATGGTCATGTAAAGCGAATGATTACTATTTCAATCCATACTCGCAAGGAAAAGTTATATCGTGACCATCCACATCCCACAAACTTGTAACATTGTGATTAATTACTCTCTAGGTAGACTTGAGGATAGATGATATTCTCAACACACACACACTCTCTCTCTCTCTCATTTTTCTCTCTTTTCAACATGAATTAATTCATTTTTCCATTACATTTAATATGGCAAACTTGTAACATTATGATTAATTACTCTCTAAGTAGACTTAAGGACCATTTTTTCCCCCTTAAATATGACGACTTGTCAAAAGATCACAGTGGTAGCATGCTTATAATTATTTAAATGGTTGTCTTAGGCTCTTAGTTTGCGCGGGTGGGGTTTTAATTTGGTTTACTGAGTACGTAATAATAAATAATAATAATGCCAGTTGCACAAAATATTGACTAAATTTTTGAGGATCTCTGTATCAAAATTCAAAATGCCTATGGACCCACAGACACTAACATATGTCCTTGTTGCGAAGTCAAGCAAAATTATGGTTAGGAAAAAAACAATCAAAATATTTTTTAACAAATTTTGAGTCCTGATGCCGGCCAATCAATGAAGTGCAAGTTGACGACTTCACTCACATTAATTATAATAACTTGTCAAGGAATACTAGTGGTTGCACCCGGTCGTAATAGCAGTTTTGAAAAATAAAATTCATTAACTTTTTTAGTACGATAATGCATTAATTTTCTGATTTTTACAACAAAAGATTGATATAACTGTCAAAATGATCAACGTACATCACCATTTTGATTTTATTTATAAGTCTATTTTTTATTAAAAAAAATTTAATCCTATTTATAGATCAAGTTTTATGTAATAAATGAGATTGTGATAATTTTATTCACATTAATTGTACTCATGAAGATAGAGAGAGAAGAAACAGTTGAAAGATGCACAATCATAAATGTGGGCAAAATTGAAAAATTTATCCCATAATTATTGAGTTAACTAACTTTCTTTGGTATATAAGATTTGGTTGAAATCGACTTATAAATAACACCAGAGTGGTATATATTGATCATGCATAGAAATAAAGCTCATCGGTGCCGCACAAACTCCATCTTACTGAGTCCTAATCAGGCCTTGTTTGGCTTGCAAGAATGTGAAAAATGGAAATTGAATTGGAAACAAATTTCCTAATATCCTGTTTGGCATGTAAGCATATGGTATCAGAATGAATTACTCAATTTTATATGACCTAAGAAAAGAAACCTCACTACAAGAAACCCTGATGGACAGAGAGCAGTGAAGGGGAAAAAACATCATGGATTTTTATATGGTGCAAAAGTATCTGTCAAGGTTTTTAAATGGAGCAAAAATGTGAACTAAGATATACCATTTAAATAACACGCAAGCCAAAAACATGTTGTAAAAACACATATATATATATATATATATATATATATATATATATGAAGTTTTTAAAATAGTACAAAAATGTTACGGCCATTCAGTTAACCAACGTTGACCCGTTAAAGTAACAACTACTCCTCACACACAATCAGGGGTGGAATGTCTTAAAGCCTCAGCTGGCCCCAACTGATTTTATAAAATTTGTTAGAATATATATGTATTTATTATATGATATTTTATTTGGCCACAAATTTGGCCCCAGCTAATTTTTTATCTTCTCTATAAGGATAATGTTTGTTTTATTACTTATTAGGCAAAGAGAGTAAAGTAAAATTCTTGTTTGAGATACCGAAAAGATTAGTATCATCTTATATGTTGTTTTAATTTATAATTATATGTTATTATTTGTTTGTATTTTCCAGGTTATTTGATACTATTTAGTAAATACTCCCTCCTACCCTTATTTAAGGAACTAACTAACAATTCTCACAAGTCAATAAAAACAGTTAAAGTAATTAAATATGTCCTAAAATGTAAGTAATTTTCAATATTATCCCTATTAATTACACTAAACTTTAATATCATATTAATTATTACCTTTTTTCTTGAAAAAAAAGAGTAATAATATTAATTATTACTCTCACTCACTACCTTTTTAATTATGGGTATACATGAAAAAAATATTTAATGCTATTTACAAATTTTTTATAAAAAGATCCAAATATATTTGTTAATTAGTATCTTATAATAAGAATTAAAGAAGTAATTCAATATATTTATTTTTTGGTTCGGGCTAAAAAAATCCCTGGTTCCGCCGCCATTCCATATAATGCATGGCATTTTGGCTCCTGGCGATCCTGTTTGTCATTGTGGGATCTGCTGCAAACCTCCCATTTTCTTTGGTTTCTTCCTAGTTGTTAAAGGATTTGGACGCGTTGATTTTTATGACAATAGAAAACACTTGTGTTTTGATTATACGTAGTGTATGAAAAGGAAAGCTAAAACTTAAGAAAGTCAGGAATGAATATGATTGTTTTTGCATGAGAGGAAAGAATATGATGAAGCCATATGTTTGTTGACTTTTGTGCTATGAGCATCCCCTCACCCAATTAGAGATCGGCACTTGGTTTTTCTGTTATGCTTTCTTTCGATTAAACTGAAATAATCAAGAAAATCAAATAGAGCTAATATCAAACATTGAACTAAAACTGATTAATTGGAAACCGAATTCACCGAAATATTTCGGTTCCGTCAATAACCAAATTTTTAATTTATTATTTACAAAATAAAACATATATGAATAAGTTTTATAGAAAGATTATTTTTTATCCTAAATATTAGATTTAGGGGGGAAATATATAACATAAATCAAATAGATTTAAAATATCTACAGATTTCATAAAATAAAATTCAAAATTTGCACCTATGTAATTATAACAAATGCACTTATCAAATAGTATCTATTAATTACAAATATATTATAGTTATTTCGGTTTTAACCGAATTATTTCTTAAATAACCGAACAAAAAACTGAAAATGAAATTCTGAAAAACTTAAAAATGAATCTTATCTGTAAATTAAATTAATCGAACCGGAAAAATTGAATTGATCGAATTTGGTTCCGTACAATTTTTGGTTTTAATTTACTCACCCCAACGCTCAACCAACGCCTTCCGTCCTCCTCCGCTAGCTTTATTATCATCATGCATGATTTCCTTTCCCCTCCTTTCATTCCGAATCTTCTTCCCATTCCCCCTTTCACACCCAAATCCTTCATTTATTTGTTGTTCTTCGTTACATTCCTCATCATTCGACTCCCTCTTCATTCCTGCTATTTGTGACTTGCATTGCGTGTGGATCTTTCTATGCTTTCATACTCCTCCTACTATTCTCTTCCCCTGACTCTTCTTCCCTCTCGTACGCTACAGACAATTATATACTACTATACATACGCGCCTATATTAATTATATTTTAACAAATACGATTATTACCTTGATTATCAAGTTATCACTGGTGCATGACATGACATCACATTTCCTTTGAGTTTTCAAACCCCCACGTTTTCACCTTATCGCAGGTTTTTTCCTACAATTGCCATGTCACAGTCAGTTGCCACCCTTTCATTTCGTCACTCGTGACCTTTTGTACCTCCCCTTGTTTCACTTGCATGACGTCATGCCTTACTTACCTTAATCAAACCCTTTTTCGTCTTATATTATTCATTCCTCTTTACCCTTATTACCAAGGGCCCACCACGCATTCCTCCTCCTTTATTTTATTTATAAATCCTACTATATATTAACCTATATAACAAACTGGTTTAGGGATTAAGAAAAAAACAAGCTATACAGATGGGATCGGAATTGAAGGTCAAAGTCCACGATATCATATATACGCGGTTCGGGACAAAAGGATCCATAAAAGGCAACCCGGTCCACGAGGGACTCGGTAATAGTCAATTTCTATGGCTCCGTAGGGATGGACGTTTCTGGAGTATCAGTGTTGAGGCACAAATTAGAAAATACAATTCCACCCCCGGGTCGTCACCCCGCTGCACGTAACCTTCCTCGGTTCCTCGATCCCCAAGTAACTATAACAAGCCACGGCGTCGTTTCACTCTCTCCCTTTCTCTATATATACCCCTCTTCCCGTCATCATAATTGCCAGCTCTTCCTGGATACAATTCATTCCAGTCAACACGAGCAAATTAAATCCTCACCGGCCACAAAATCATTTCATTCGTTCCCGATCCAGAAACAAGCAAACTTACACACTTCGCAAAGGAAATGAAGAGCTTCTTCTGTAGCCCCAAGACGCCTTCCTTCTCCACCATGACCACCTCCAACCACTCACTGTCCTCCGACCCGAGCTCATCGCCCGCCACGAGCTCATCACCTGAATCCAGCATAGACCGCTGCATCGAGGAAGCCCAAGTCTTGATCAACAAGTGGAACTCAGAAACCTCTGCCTACGCTAAAATCACATCCTTATTTTACGATGACAAATCGGAGGCCTTGCGCTACATCGAATGCGTCAACCACCTCCACAAGGCAATGCATCTTCTCCACTCCCACCAGAATCCAATCTCCTCACAAAAGCTCGCTGTCGCCAACAACTTGATGCAGATGGCCATGAAGAGGCTTCAAAAGGAGTTCTACCAAATTTTGTCCATCAATCGGGCCTTCTTAGACCCTGAATCACTCTCCACCATCAGTAGATCCTCCACCTCCGCCAGCTCCACAATTTCTGATTCTGACATCGAAGATGCTACTGCACCAGAGGACGACGTCCGAGTTGCCGGTGATTCTATCTCTGAATTGGAACAAGTCTCTTGGCTCGCCACCAAGGATCTTAGGTCAATAGCCAAGTGTATGATCTCTTGCGGATATGCCAAAGAATGTTTGCACGTCTATAGAACCATACGGAAATCCATCATCGATGAGGGCATTTACCGGTTGAACTTGGATAAATTGAAGCCTTCCCAAGTTAATAAGATGGACTGGCAGGTTCTTGATTTGAAAATCAACATGTGGTTGGAGGCGATAAAGGTTGCGGTGAGGACGCTCTTCAACGGAGAGAGAAAGCTATGCGATGATGTCTTCGCCTCTTCGGATTCCATCAGAGAGAGTTGCTTCGCCGACATTTCCAGAGACGGAGCCACTATTCTATTCGCGTTCCCCCAACACGTCGTCTCCAAAATTAATAAGAACTCGCCGCCGGAGAAAATGTTTCGGCTGCTTGACATGTACATTGTGTTAACTTCTCTATTGCCGGAGATCCAATCCATCTTCTCTTTCTACTCGACCTCCGAAATTTTAAATCAAGCCAACAATTCTGTGCTCCGGCTCAGCGATTCCGTTCGAACCAAGCTTTCAGAATTCGAGTCCATGATCCAAAAGGACTCATCCAAGTCGTCGGTAAAATCAGGCGGAATTCACCCGCTAACCGTACAAGCCATGGACTACCTCTCTATCCTCTCGGATTACAGTAACGCGCTCTCCGAGATATTTGCCGACTGGAGTGTACCACCGAAATCGCCAGTGCCAGAATATTTACTAGAATGTCCAGTTTCCGATGAGTCGTCGTCGTCGTCGTCAACGACGCCATTGTTCTCTGCTAGAATAGCTTGGCTGATTTTCGTTCTTGTCTGTAAGCTGGACAGCAAAACAAAGCATTGCAAGGACGCTTCGTTGTCGTACTTATTTCTGGCAAACAATATCCGGCACGTGATAGACACGGTGCGAAACACGAACCTGCAGTTCGTGCTGGGCGACGAGTGGATCAGGAAGCACGAAGCGAAGTTGAAGGGATTCTTGAGTAAGTATGAGAAATTGGGGTGGGGCGAAGTGATTTCGTGCTTGCCGAGAAATCCAAAGGCGGAGATGACGGCAGAAGAGGCGAGGGTCATATTCAGGAACTTCAACTTCCGTTTTGAGGAGGCGTACCGGAAGCAGAATGTATTCACGGTGCCGGACAGGAGGTTCAGAGAGGAGATCAGAGCATCGGTAGCGAGAAAAATAGTGCCGACGTATGAGGAGTTCTATAAGACGCACAGGACGACTGTGGGATCAGTGAGAGAGATGACAATGTATGTGACATTTCACCCTGACGACGTGAAAGAATATCTAGCTAACTTGTTCTTCGCTGGGAGTAACTCCGGCAGCGTAACGACGTCGTCTTCTTCGACCGTGTCTTCGCTCGCATCATCTCCTCAACGGCAGCATTAGAGGAATAAATAAGGAATTAGAGTCCGTCAAGACTACATAATCAACTTTGATTTTTTGATGCGTGATGTAAAGAGATATATATACCTACACACCACACAGGATAGAAAATTTACAGCGGCCGTCAATTTTTTCTCAATATTTAATATTACCTTTTTTCCCCTGGTTTCTTTTCAATTTCTTGGTATAAGGTTGAGTAATGCCTCTATATATTAGCCATTGACGCATTTATTTTAATTAAACGAATAAATTTATTTCCTATAATCAAGGTTATCTATTTCCAATTCAAAGTGAATTTTGAATGAAAGAGTAGTTAAAAACGTAGTTCTCTATCCATGATTTTTTTCAGTGTGGCAGCCTATTTAAAAAGTGTACAGTAAATATGAATAGTTAATTTTCACATACCCGCCTAAGTATTATATTTTTTTGTCGTATAGAGAGCACGGATTAGCAGTTAGTTGTTGTGGTAACGCATATCCCAGATTGTCGGAGGGGATGAACTCAGGCCCCTCAACGCTGATAGATTATTGTGTCTGAGTCTCGCACGAGGAAACAAATTGATTTTCATGCCACCGCCCATCTTTATTATTCCGTATAAATTCTACCAGTATGCCACAATAATTGAATATTTTATTAAGTAAAAAACAAACTATACATGTCCATATTTTATAGGCGATTCACTAACTGCGCACAATAATCACCCAGCGGGCTCAACAACCATATTGACCCACTAATCGTCAACATATACACAGACAAGATAAACTTTAATTAATAATTACACTCAACTAATATTTACACTGTCAATCTCACTCTTCCTCTATGATATGACAACGTAGGACCCAAACATTGTGCCCGCACCTTCTTCAATCCATGGCCCCGGATCAATCAATACTTTTAAAAAAATGCCCCCTGCTTCATCTTGAAAATATTTATAAACTTTTTGTTTCGGTTTATATGTCTTTTTAGAATCTTAAAGCAGCATTTATTTATATTTTTTCAATTGTACCTTTATTTGATGAGTTATGTGAAAATGTTTTAATGCATAAAATTAAGAACAGATTCAATAACGTGATCATCAGTATTTCAATGTATTGATTGCATTTCCTAGTTTATATAATAATTAAGTAAAAGAGAGGAGGAAGGAATTAAAAAAGATAATTATGATGTCTTGGAAAAAAATATGAAAAATTAAATAATTTAACCAACTTCATTAATCTAATTAAATTATGATGCCTGCTCATTCCCCTTAAAGAGACTTAAAATCCATATATGCTGTTTTTGTTTTTCGAATCTGGGTTCCTCTAATTTTTCTATCCTTAGTCGTGTTCTTGAGTTCGTATTATTCAACATAAAAAATAGACAAATACTAATGAATAATTGAAAGGGAGTAAAAATATTATCATATGTCTTTAAACAAAAAATTCCTATGATGAATTAAACCAAAAAGAAAGATTGATGAATTTAATTAAATACGAAAACGTGCTCTTGAATCTTGAGTTATCATGCAATGAGTATGTTAAATACCACTATGATCTTATTTATAAGTCTATTTTAACTAAATCACACATGATATCAAGGAGAGATAGTTAGCTCAATGATTGTAGGATAGATTTTTAACTTTACTTGCATTTATGAATGAGTATCTTTTAACTCTTTCTTCTCTTTATATTTTTATTAGTACAATTAATATAAACAAAATTTTCATAATCTCATATATTACCTAAAAGAGGATTTATAAATATGACCAATTTTTTTTATAAAAAAAATTTATAAATAGGATCAGAATGTTATACTTGTATTGTTGTAGTCCGTACAGTGATTGATGAATTTTTTTTTTTTTTTGGGGGGGGGGGGGGGGGGCGGATGTGAGGATATAAGGGGTTGATGACTGATCGACTCGCGGTATTTGGATAATAAATAAATATCGACACGTGGGTATTTGGATAATAAATATGACACGTGGATGTGAATATTATAAAAGTCAAGCCTTCAATAAAGATGGGATTAATTAAAGCTAAACTAAGGCGAATAACTTGGTCACGGGACTTCAATTTTTCCTTAATTTCACTCAAACTGAAGCGACCACATCAATTGTCAACGTATGTAACTGGGAATCTGTCTGCCTTCATAAGTGATATTTTATGTGGCAAATATACGACTGAAATTTTATTTTATATAAAAAGAACCAACAACAAGAAGGGAGCCGTATACTAGTAGGTGACATCGGTTATATTAATCACACAACACCAATTTGTTCCATCAATAATTAGATTTTTAGTATAAATTATTGATATAGGAAAGAGTCCCTATTTCTTAATTTTATTGATGTTATATTTAATATTCTTCTACTTTTGCTAGAAAAGGCACAGCTAATTAATAGCCTTAATGTATAATATAGTCGCTCTTTTTTTTAATATTATTTCTCAGTATCTTGCTTATTTTAATAGGATGCTGCAAAATGACTTTTTCTTTTTTAGGATTGTTGTATTATTGTATAATTACTATCCCTCCAGTCCTTAACATAAGATATATTTAAAGAATTGATTTTAATATTAAATCATGAGAAAAAAATTTTATACTTATTAGTACTGTTTTCCTAATTTATATCTTTTATGCTTCTTCAACAATAATTATGGAAGAGAGAGATTTAAAGAATGTGACTATGGTACTAAATAACAGACTTTGAATCTGGGGTACAAAATTGGATAGTTAAATGCGAGCGTCTCATTTAATGATTAAAATTAGAATGCTTTATCTAAACGGCTAGCTCCCTACCTGATAATCAATCCTAAAAAAAATGATAAATGAGAGTAGACGTACGCTGTGTAACATTTTCAACGACAACGAGTGATAGCATGATTCAATAACGTAAGTGTTCGTGTGTTTGAATTGACGTACGTGGCTGATGACTTTCAATAATTTACTGCAACTTTACGGTCCTCTTCTCAGCAAAATTTTAGATGCATGCCACCCCTTTATTATGACTTTACCATTTCATTTTTATCCACCCCATTTTTCATCACACTTTTTTCGTCCTTAATATAAGATATAGCTAACTTTTACTAAGTAAATTACTTAATCATATCATATATATTATATATCATTAGATTATATATTCATTATAAGCTAATCAAATTAGTTTAAAGAAAAACAATGAGTATAGATACTTCAAAGTAATTTATTTAACTTCTTTAATCTCTCTCAAAATGTCAATTAGATTTTATATCTAGGACTGAAGGTAATATAAAAAGTATTGAATAGTCAATCACTACTCTCCTCTAATAAAAAATAGGGTTAAGTAGTAATTTTACCCTAGAAGTATACACCCAGGAGCAATGTTGCCCTGGAAGTTTTTTTGATCTCAATGTCGCCCGAAAGTTCTTAAATATAGCAATGTTGCCCTCGGCTAATGGAAAGACTAACAGACGTCTGCCACATGGGATAAGTTGACACGTCAAACGCCATGTAGGAGAGCCACGTTGGAGTTCACATGCGGACCCCGTACTAGCACCTCGTCATATTGACATTCCGTGTCCATGTTCCAGGGACTACGACGCGATACCCGTCCATCTCGAGTGATTGTGGCAACATCCAAATCCCCTCTGCCGATGTTCCCATGTTCATATGCACAATTAAAAAAAAAAATATTGTGTTTAAATAAATTTTATTTACATGTAAGGAATTTAAAATTAGTTTTTCGCCAAAAAACTAATTTTATTTACCTTGGACATCCACCAAAAATTCGGTTGAACGTGAAGCCGACGGTCGGGGTTCCCATGGTCCCACGCGTTTTCTTGGTTGATAAACCGCTCCACCTCTCGTTATAGGAATGTCAATATGGATCTCCTCATCTTCGATGTCCTCGAACGACAGACTTGCGCCTCGTGATCCCCCTAAGGTCTCTAGGGTCTTTGGATTTGTGATCGGCTCATTGGCGAAGAGGTGTTCAAACTCGTTCCCTACCTCAGGGTGCGGAGGGGGAATATTTACAGGCCCACGCCCTCTCGTCCGGCCCCCTCTCGCTACTATCGCCCCTTCGTCCTTTTCTCCCATTCAACGCTTTTTCCTTTTCCTTTATCGTTAGAAACCATGATGTTCAAAGGTAAAAGTTGAAAGGAACAAGTTGGAAAGGTTAAAAGATGAAAAATCAAAACTTTGCGCGCGTTATTTTGAAAATGACGTGGGTGTTAAAAACCGCTACATTTTGTAGTGGTTTTACCAACTAACCGCGACAAAGTGAAAACATTTGTGGCGGTTTTTCATGAACCGCTTCAACAACCACGACAAATATGCCTCGTTCTTTGTGATATTTTGTAGCGCTTACATAACCGCTACAAAATATCGGACCTTTGCTATTCTGTCGAGGTTTTGTGATTAACCGCTACAAATTGTTGTCTTTTCCCATTCTCTAGTGGTTATTATATCCAACCGCTACTAACTGAAATTTTTTGCAAAAAAATTTCCCAAACTAATAACTTTACAGAGTCTGTAAACTTATTAGTTTTGTGAAAAAAAATAGAATAAGTTTCTCAATCAATTTAATTGATTTTTTTAAATTTTTCTAAATGTGTTGAGAGTAATAAGATTATCGAAAATAATCCAATATGCCTAGAAGATTCAGATTCATTATAGCCACCAATCTCCCAAGAAAAATTCACTAACTCATTTTGTTCGAGATATTTTCCAAAGAGAAAGGTGGCTATAACGAAACCCAATATTCATCGCATGTTGGACTATCTTCGAAGAGTAGAAGTCTTCAAGTCAAAGGAATAATAAATATGGATTGTCACCGAAGGAACATTCTCGCTTCAACGATGAAAAGAGAGGCAAATATCTGCAGCGCTCATCTCCTGAGATCAGCGCTGTTGGTATTTGCATGTCTTTGACAACCAAGCCGAGAATGTTCGTTTAGTGACAATCCAGATTTAGTAATTTTTTGATTATTTGTCATTGATGTACGGTTTGACATACTATAAATAGAGTTAATATTTGTAGCGGTTGTTTGATAACCGCGACAAACTTACAAATTTGACGCGGTTAATGTGTCGAACTTTCACCGCGACAAAAGCGTGTCGTTTTGCTTTTCAAATGGTTTTTTTTTATATAACCGCTACAAATTAGCCGACACAAAGTTTGCGCCATTGCCCGCCAATGCTTGCGCCAATTTTGTAGCGTTTGTTCTTAATTAACCGCAACAAAATTAGCGCCATTACGGCCAAGTGCGCAAATTTGTAGCGGTTTTATTTCATCTAACCGATACAAAGTTCGCAACAAACATGCCCACCTTTTGGTGTCAATGTTTCCGCTACTAATTTGTTGCGGTTTAGGCTAAAACTGCTACAATTTTATGATTTTGTAACGGTTATTAGTAACCGCTATAGAATAACCGCGATTAATGATGGTTTTTTTTGTAGTGTATTATACATTTTCTTTTCCCTTTCCCCCTTTTTCTACCACATGAATTTTCTTCTTCCTCAGTTTACTTGTGAGGTGAAGTTGATTTGTCTTACATAATCTTTCTAGACTTGTCATAGATTTTTGAATGTTCATTTGAAAATCTGAGGTTGGGATTTGAATGTTCATTTGAAAATCTAAGGTTCGGATTTGAATGTTCATTTGAAAATCTGAGGTTGCGATTTGCGTTTGATGTTTCCATTTGTTTTTAAATCGATCTATATATCATGCTAATCTGAGTTTTTTGAGCTAGCCTTTCGCATTAGCGCTTTCAACTTGTCGATGTCATTCTCAGCCCTTGCAAAGGTGTGCCGATAGTGGTGGTGGTGCGGGGTCTAACGACGAGGAAGGAAGAAGATGACGAGGTGGTGGTGCGGGGTCTAACAACGAGGAAGGAAGAAGATGACGAGGTGGTGGTGTGGGGTCCACATGTGAACTCCGATCTCCCGCATGGCGTTAACGTGTCAAGTTATCCTACGTGGTAGACGTCTGTTAGTCTTACCGTTAGCCGAGGGCAATATTGCTACATTTAAGAACTTCCGGGGCAATATTGAGACCGAAAAAACTTCCAAGGCAACATTGCTCCTATGCGTGTACTTCCGAGGCAAAATTGCTACTTAACTCTAAAAAATATATTAGTTAGAGGGTTTATCTTTGGTCCTAAACATATACAACATCTCAATCAACTGTGTCTTGAAAAATTTATGAATTTGTTTTTAAATTTGTGAAACCAACACAAATTTCTCATAAATAAGTTAATTAATTTTTGTAACATATACAAACTAATTACCTAGCCCATATATTTACAGCATGTTTGGTTTGAGGGGAGGGTATAGGATGAGAGGGGAGGAAGGATATTAACCATATTGCTATTAATGAGAAAAATATTCATTTTTGTTGAGAATGTATTTTTGGAATATTGAATATTTTTTATAGGTAATTTGGTCAATATGAGATAAAAAAATCCCCTCTCTCAAAAAAAAAAAAAAAAAAAACATACTTTAAGATTGGGAAACTGTTTATTATATTAATTGTCAGGTGAACGGCCTCATAGGCAAGGTCGTCAAACTCATGAGTTTAAGAAAACTTGTAATAGTGACGTAAACTCATATCGTGAACTCGAATAGTAAACTCGTAAGAGTTTACTTTTATTATTAAATAGGTATTACTAGTGTACAAGTAAATAATTAAAATATAAAAATGAAAATAATTTGATTTAAATATAGTTTAAATCCAAATAATTGAAATTAAATCCATCAACATTCATCATTTATCATATTTAATAAAGAAATTTCTACAAAATTTGTATATAAAGCCGTTGAGCAAGATCAAATCAAAAAAGTTAACATGAATTTATGAGTAAATTAACACAGTTTTGTAAGCTAGAAACGTAAAAATAGTAAACTCAGTGTATAAACTCGTAAGTTTAACCGAGTTTATCACTAACACAAGTTTACTACTAACTCGACTCGTTTTATAAGGTAGAAACGTAAAAACGTTAGACTCGGAGAGTCAACTCGTAAGTTTGACAAAGAATACTCATGGGCATATGGATCTATCCATCCCTCAAAATTCTCAACAAGGGTGTAGCATCCTACTTCTTATTATAAATCCATTTTAAGATACTGATTTTTAAATATCAATAAATAACAATTAATCCATTAAATTTACCTTTATTAAAAGTTTCTCTCTAGCTCGTTATCTACATTTATAATCACTCTAACATCTATTCTCTCTTCCTGAGCGAAAAAAAGAACATCTCTCGCTTATATATATATATATATTCAAATGATAATTAAAAAAAAAAAAAAAAAAAAATCTAAAACCTAAAATTGAAACGTACAGATTCGTTGCATTTAAATTGTCAAGAGCCTGTTTGGCAAATTTCAAAACCTAAGTTTTGGAAACAAATTGAACCTTGGGTTGGTAAAAGTTTGCCAAACACCTAAAAAAATATTCAAAAGCTATTCTGCAACCAAACCATGGTTTTGGGGCCAAAACGCTGATTTAGGAAAAATTATTTTTTTTCAGATTTATCTCTCTCCTCTCGCCATCATCGCATTTTTTAGTACCACTAAGTATTTTTTTAGTACCCGTCTGTACCCGAAAATATTTTTTAAGATTAGTCAAGACCTAAAATGTTTTTTCAAGATCCTAAAATAAATTTTTAAGATCATAAGAAGTATTTTTTAGTACTCGTCGATCCTTACGTATCTTTTTAGTATTCATTAGTACTCTAAAATATTTTTTTAAGATCAGTCATTACTTTAATTTGAAATATTTTTTAAATATCCTAAAATAATTTTCAACATCATGAAATATTTTTTCAGTATTAGTGTACTCTTAAGTATCTTTTTAGTTCCCCAATCGTACCTAAAATATTTTTTCAAGATTAATCGGTATGCTAAAATATTTTTTCAAGATCCTAAAATAAATTTTCAAGATCATAAATTATTTTTTCAATATCACTCTATACCCTGGAATATGTTAGTTTTGTAACAATTTATGTAATTTTTTGTAATGCTTATGAAATTTAATAATAAAAATATTTAAAATACAGTCTTATCTTTTATATGCAATTATACTAAAAGTTAATGTTCTTTTTGGTAAATTTGACATTGAAAAAGTTATTTTAATAACGATATCCAAACACTATCATTTTATCAAAATCACTCTTTTCAATAATCTATTTTGCAAAAAAAAAAAAAAAAAAAAAACCTTAAAAATGTCATTTTACCCTATAAATCTTAAAAGCTAAATCTAAACATGCTCTTACATACCTACAGGCTAATAATAAGGACATTTGCTTTGATTGAGCAACGAACGTGAAGTCTTATGTCTTTTGACTACTAGGAATCACTCCATGATGTGTTCCTACTTGTCTAGACGATCGAGTATATACAAAAGTGAAAGAATTTGCTTAGACGGCATCACATGACTTGAATATAAACCATATCATAATGTTTTGGAGTCTACAGTTTTGACCTTATAAAGGTCTTATATATATGACAAAGGCTTCATTATATTATATTTGTCGTAATCTTTAATTTCCAGTTGATTGCTACCCTTTGAGCCTTGTGCCCTTTCTTTTAGGGGAACAAATCCAGTAGAAGTCATTTCATCCCATCCAAGTCAACACTTTATTTCTTTTTTTGGTTAAAGTCGACACTTTATTGTCACATTGTGATTGTTACTCTCTAAGTAGACTTAAGGATAGATGATATTCTCAACCCCCCCTCTCTCTCTCTCTCACACACATTTTTCTCTCTTTCAACATGAATTAATTCATTTTTCCATTACATTTAATATGGGCAAACTTGTAACATTATGATTAATTAATCTCTAAGTGGACTTAAGGACCATTTTTCCCCCCTTAAATATGACTAATAAAAGGATCACAGTGGTAGCATGCATATAATTATTTAAATGGTTGTCTTAGCCTCTTAGGCACTTAGTTTGCGCGGGTGGGGTTTTAATTTGGTTTATTGAGTACGTAATAATGATAAATAATAATTCCAGTTGCACAAAATATTGACTAAATTTTTGAGGATCTCTGTATCAAAATTCAAAATGCCTATGGACCCACACACACTAACATATGTCCTTGTTGCGAAGTCAAGCAAAATTATGGTTAGGAAAAAAACAATCAAAATATTTTTTAACAAATTTTGAGTCCTGATGCCGGCCAATCAATGAAGTGCAAGATGACGACTTCACCCACGTTCGTTATGATAAATTGTCAAGGAATACTAGTGGTTGCACGGAACCAGTTTCCCTAGCTATCTTTGGGATAGGTAGGGAGAGCTCTCGTAATTTGACGAGCAGATTTTTTAAGAAATAATTATTTTAATGGGTAATTTAAAATAAAGATAATTTTTCAACTAACATATTTTCAAAAAATGATTTTTTTATTTAAAAATTGACAGTTAAAAAAATAAAATTTGGATAAATCCTATCTCGCAAATTACCTATCCCAAAGATTTCTCCGTGGTTTTAATAGCAGTTTTGAAAAATAAAAATGATTAACTTTTTTAGTACGATAATGCATTAATTTTCTGATTTTTACAACAAAAGATTGATATAACTGTCAAAATGATGAACGCGACATCACCTCTGTTTACACAATATATATTGATCGCGCATAGAAATAAAGCTCATCAGTACCACGAACTCCATCTTGCTATCAGAATGAATTACTTCATAAGCTCATAGTGAATTGAGTCTTAGTTTGTAACGACATTTTTGCCTTTACCTAAATATGTTTGAATATGAATTTGTCCCTACGCGCTCACTAATTCGTTTTGCCTGATTTTATGGATTCATCCACCCTCATTCGTATGCACACGAAATCACCCACCATAACACGCTCTGAGAAAAGAAACCTCACTACAAGAATTGAAAACCTCGAAGACAGAGAGCAGTGAAGGGAAAAAAATGGTGCAAAAATATCTATCAAGGTTTTTAAATGGAGCAAAAATGTGAACTAGCATATATACCATTTAAATAACACGCAAGCGAAAAACATGTTGTAAAAATATATCTATATGAAGTTTTCAAACTAGTACAAAAATATTTACAGCCATTAAGTTAACCAACATTGACCGTTTAAGTAACAACTAATCCTCACACACAATGCATGGCATTTTGGCTCTTGGCGATCCTGTTTGTCATTGTGGGATCTGTTGCAAGCCTCCCATTTTCTTTGGTTTCTTGGTTAGTTGTTGAAATATTATCAAAGGATTTGGATGCGTTGATTTTTATGACAATAGATGAGTCATCGTTAATAACCTCTTTGTCTACTTCCAGGACATGGCTTATTTGTAGCCACAGTGCCCCTGATTTGTAGCTCATTAATTAGCTTACTTTTGCTAGAAAAGGCACAGCTAATTAATAGCCTTAATGTATAATATAGTCGCTCTTTTTTTAATATTATTTCTCAGTATCTTGCTTATTTTAATAGGATGCTGCAAAATGACTTTTTCTTTTTCAGGATTGCTGTATTATTGTATAATTACTACCCCTCCAGTCCTTAACATAAGATATATTTAAAGAGTTGATTTTAATCTTAAATCATGAGAAAAAAATTCCATACTTATTAATATTTTCCTAATTTACATCTTTTGATGCTTCTTCAACAATAATTATGGAAGAGAGAGATTTAAGGAATGTGACTATGGTGCTTTAAAAAATATATTTCATATTAACTAACTTAATCAAGATCAAAAGAATATAATATACACCAGCAACTCAGTATTTCGGCCACGGGCTACCCCTTTTATGGGTCAGAAGTCAAAACCAAGAGGCTCGTTCAAAAGTCAATCGTAATTTGGAACAAGACTCTGTAAGCTCACTATACATGCACTTTATTATATTAATTGCGTATTGCTCTAATTCCTATAAGTCCGGGATATGCCAGCGTCATCACACAATATTAAAATTAATTATAAATTAAATTTTTTTGTTTGTTGTCTGATTTTGGATTAACAAATTATATATCATGCTATTATAAGCCAGACAGAACAACCCTCGCATCCGTCCTGACGTATATGGGTGCGACTATGTCCTCGACGTTGATTAAATAACATTAATTTGACTTCTCTGTATATAAATATGTAAGGGAAAATCTCAAAAAAAAAAAAAAAAATACCATTTAAATTTCACAATTTTAAATAGGTGATTTTTCAATAAAATAAGTTGTCAATTGTTTTACTTTTTTTGTTATTGTTAGTGCAGCAAGGTTTTAAAGTTTAAGTGATATTTTTCTAACATACATGCACACGTACTGTTAAAAAAAAAAAAAAAAAAACATACATGCACACGTTATAAGACGTGTTTGGGTGCGTAGTGCGAGTAGTATTTTAAATTTAGAAGAAGCCTGTTTTCAGAATTTCGTGGATGACAAGTCACATTCTAAATAACAGACTTTGAATCTGGGGTACAAAATTGGATAGTTAAATGCGAGCGTCTCATTTAATGATTAAAATTAGAATGCCTTATCTAAACGGCTAGCTCCCTACCTGATAATCAATCCTAAAAAAATGATAAATGAAAGTACGTACGCTGTGTAACATTTTCAACGAGTGATAGCTAGCATGATTCAATAACGTAAGTGTTCGTGGATTTGAATTGGCGTACGTGCTGATGACTTTCAATAATTTACTGCAACTTTACGGTCCTCTTCTCAACAAAATTTTAGATTCATCCCAATTCCCACCCACCCTCTTTATTATGACTTTAACAGTTCATTTTCACCGACCCCATTTTTCGTCATACTCTTTTTTATCTCTAATCTAAGACTCAATTAATTTTTTTTATGACATTTAAAAAAACTTAATAAATTATTTAATCATATCATATATTATGTCTCATTAATTATATATTAGTTTATGAGCCAATTAAATCAGTTTAGAGAAAAACAATGAGTATAAATACTTTACAGTAATTTATTTAGTTTCTTGAATATTTTTTATAGGCAATTTAGGCAATATGAGGTGAAAAATTTCCCTCCCCTCAAACTAAACACACACTCAAGACTGAGAAACTGTGTATTATATTAATTGTCAGGTGAACGGCCTCATGGGCATATGGATCTATCCACCCCTCAAAATTCTCAAGGAGTGTGTACTGTATACGTAGCATTCTAGTTCTTATTATAAACCCATTTTAAGATACTGATTTTCAAATAACAATTAATCCATTTAATATCTCTTATATTGACATCATTTGTAAAATTTACCTTTATTAAAAATTTCTCTCTAGCTCGTTATCTACATTTATAATCACTCTAACATCTCTCTCTTCTTGAGGGGGAAAAAACATCTCCCTCTTATATATATACAGGGGCGGAGCTTGAGATAAAAGTTTGGGGGCCAAATCTATATTCATTAACTAATTAAAAAAATTTATGATTATATAACATTTTTAAAATATTCAGATTTATAACAAAAGTTGGGAAGAGAAAAAATAGGAAGAAGATAAAATCAAAGAAATAATATTACAGTATTACTCCCTGTATTTTGATGGACCAGAGAAAACACAAAGAAAAGAAACTTTATAAATTAAAAGCCATATGTAGAGAAACTTTTTATCTTCTGTGTTATAACTATGATGATGAACCGAAGATAAGGCAGCTCCACTGTAAAGAAACTGGAAAACTTTATATTGGTATTGTTGTACTTCACTCTGATTCAGCAACATCATTTGCTGGAAATGTCTTGTTCCCAAATTAATTAAATTTACAGCAAATACTTCTACTTCTGAGGTTGAGGTTGAGGTTTAGAATGAAAAAATAGTTAACTTCATCCACAGGTGTAGTGTAGAATGGGTAAAAACATAGTAAAGAACACACCACAAAAGTAAATTTCATTGATAAGCTAAAAATTTCAGTCAATTAGATTGGAATATCGAAAAAAAATGATAAGATTAAAATACCACATGGAATAAAGATTGAATTATAAGCCTAAAAATATAAAAGAGTGACTTGCAAATGGAAAAATGAAAGAGGGAAAAATGTTATAAAAAAATTTGGGGGGAGCCAAAATTAAAATTTACATTATATTAATTTTTTTTTAAAAAAAACTTAACAAATTTTTTTTTTGGGGGTCATGGCCCCTCTAGTCATATCAAAGCTCCACCCCTGTGTGTGTATATATATATATATATTTTTTCAAATGATAGTTTTTAAAAAAAAGGCCAAAACCTAGAATTGAAACAGATTCGTTGCATTTAAATTGTCAGTAGCCTATTTGACAAATTTCAAAACCTAAGTTTTGGAAATAAAACTTTGGGGTTGGTAAAAGTTTGCCAAATACTCCAAAAATGTTCAGAAGCTATTCTACAACCAAACCATGGTTTTGGGGCCAAAATGTTTGTTTAGGAAAAAATTATTTTTTTCTAGATTTTTCTCTCCTCTTTGCGATCAGTATTTTCCAAAGTACTAGTAAGTATTTTTTTTAGTACCCGTCACTACCTGAAAATATTTTTTTAAGATTAGTCGGTACCTGAAATATTTTTTTTAGATCCTAAAATAAATTTTTAAGATCATGAGAAGTATTTTTTAGTATCCGTTAGTATCTTTTTAGTATCCATTAATACCCTAAAATATTTTTTCAACATCAATCATTACTTTAATTTGAAACATTTTTCAAATACTAAAATAAATTTTCAAGATTATGAAGTATTTTTTTTTCCAAATATTAGTCAATATTCTTAAGTATCTTTTTAGTTCCCGTCAAGACTAAAATATTTTTTTCAAGATCATTCAAGATACATTGAAATATTTTTTCAAGATCTTAAAATAGATTTTCAAGATCTTGAATTATTTTTTCAAGCATCAGTCCTCACTCTACCCTGGAATATTTTAGTTTTGAAACAATCTATGTAATTTTTTGTAATGATTATGAAATTTAATGTTAAAAATATTTAAAATACATCCTTATCCTTTATATGCAATTATACCAAAAGTTAATGTTCTTTTTGGTAAATTTGATCCTGAAAAATAGAGTCGTCGAGCAACGGAGGCCCCATTTTTGGCCCCTATATGATGGGGTTATTTTTGGCCCTATCCCCAAATAACCCCTACTCCTCTTGGGCGAAAGTGAGGCTAAACAATTATGACATGTCAAATTTTTTTTTTTTCAAGATCTGATAATTTTATAATAAACATGAAAAAAAATTATAATATTTTATTTTTGAATCAAACTTTGAAAATAATGATATCTGAAGAAATAATTTTTATTTCATTTCTACCACATCATCCAAGTCATATTTAAAAATAATTTATTTAATGTTGAATAAAATAAATTATTAAGAGAAACAATGATATTAATAATTTAATTATAAAATTTTATTTTTGAAACACACTTTGAAAACACAAATCAATTTTGAACAGTAAAAAAACCTTATAAGCAGTAAAAACCTCAATAACAGTGCTTTTTGAACTATAAATAGTGGATATTAAAAATTTAATTATTAATTATTGTAATTATAATTTAATTATAAGATTTCATTTTTGAAACAAACTTTGAACACACAAATCAATAAAAATCATATGAACAGTAGAAAAATCAAATAGAACGAATAGTGCTTGTGAACCATGATTAGTGGAATAGATTTTATAAGTATATATTATTAATTGTTGCAATTATAATTTTTTATTTTTGAAACAAACTTTGAAAACACAAATAAATGAAATCTATGAACAGTATAAAAAGCTTATGAATTGTAAAAAAAAAAGCTTATGAACAGTAAAAATCCTATAAACCGTGCTTATGGACCATAAATGGTGCAAAAGGTAAAATGAAAAAAAAAAAATATATTGGCACTAGAGTGCACTCAAATATATTCAACAGAGATTAATTAATTTTGAAACATTTCAAAAGGAAAAAAAAAACTAAAATAACTTGACTTCAAGAAGGGAAAAAAGGCTTCTCTCGGCCAAAATTCAAGCAATACAAAACCCTTTACTATCATAGTTTGATAAACTGTTTTTTTTTTTTTTTTTTTTTTTTTTTTTTTTAAGTTGGGACAAATTCTCTAATATGCCCAAAAAACTATTGCTACTATGTTTCATATATTAGACTATTACAAGGATTGAAAACTGATCCTTTAACCCTTTATATCTTGACTAAACATGATATTTTCTAAAAAGATTTTTGGCCTGCGGGCTAGCCCTAACCTTTAGGGTTATATAATTTTTTGGCTCGTGCGAATTGTTTAATATGCAGGCTTTTTGGCCCTAGCCTGCGCGGGCTAGGGCCTAACGGGCCGGGTGGCCCGTTTTGATAGCTTACTGAAAAGACTATTTTAATAACAATATCCAAACACTATCATTTTATCAAAATCACTCTTTTCAATAATATATTTTGCAAAAAGCTATTATAAAAAAGTCATTTTACCTCGTAAATCCCAAAAACTATTTTTCAAAAACTAAATCTAAACGTGCTCTTATATACATACAAGCTTATAATAAGGACATTTGCTTTGATTGAGCAACGAACGTGAAGTCTTATGTCTTTTGAGAAACTACTAGGAATCACTCCATAATGTGTTCCTACTTATCTAGACGATCGAATACATACAAAAGTGAAGTCTTATGTCTTTTGAGAAACTACTAGGAATCACTCCATGATGTGTTCCTACTTATCTAGACGATCGAATATATACAAAAGTGAACGAATTTGCTTAGACGGCATCACATGACATGAATATATATAAACCATATCATAATGTTTTGGAGTCAACGGTTTTGACCTTATATACAGTTTTAAATAAAAACTATTCTTCAACAACTAAATCTAAACGTGCTCTTACATACATACAGGCTTATAATGAGGACATTTGCTTTGATTGAGCAACGAACGTGAAGTCTTATGTCTTTTGAGAAACTACTAGGAATCACTCCATGATGTGTTCCTACTTATCTAGACGATCGAATATATACAAAAGTGAACGACTTTGCTTAGACGGCATCACATGACATGAAGATAAACCATATCATAATGTTTTGGAGTCAACGGTTTTAACCTTATATACAGTTTTAAATAAAAATTATTCTTCAAAAACTAAATCTAAACGTGCTCTTACATACATACAGGTTTATAATAAGGACATTTGCTTTGATTGAGCAACAAACGTGAAGTCTTATGTCCTTTGAGAAACTACTAGAAATCACTCCATGATGTGTTCCTACTTATCTAGACGATCGAATATATACAAAAGTGAACGAATTTGCTTAGACGGCATCACATGACTTGAATATAAACCATATCATAATGTTTTGGAGTCTACAGTTTTGACCTTATAAAGGTCTTATATATATGACAAAGGCTTCATTATATTATATTTGCCGTAATCTTTAATTTCCAGTTGATTGCTACCCTTTGAGCCTTGTGCCCTTTCTTTTAGGGGAACAAATCCAATAGAAGTCATTTCATCCCATCCAAGTCAACACTTTATTTCATGCGTGTGGGGAAAATTCAGTATAGACTAGACTAAACTAGACGATATTTATATTCATATCAATATATCATGCGAAATCTAATAGAAGTATAAATGGAAAAAATTACTCCCTCCGGTCCTAATTATAGGAACACATTTTGGAGTTGGTTATGGTCCTAATTATAAGAGCAAGTTTAAAGTTTTGTCAATTTTTTTCTTATAATACCCCTATTTATACTTTCTTAATAATAATTAAAGATAATAATTTGATAATACACCTATATATTTTATAAATTAAATATATTTGCAATTCATTAATGTTATATACACCTCAATTATACTTTTTTTTTATAAAATAATTTTAAGCAATTTTTGTCATATTTTTCCATATTACCCCTACTAATACTTCTTCCATAATAATTAATTTAACAACACGCTTATATTCTATCAAGTGAGAAATTATACTTTATTTTTTATTTTTAAATAAAATAATTTTAATATTCCTTTTAAAAATATTTTTGAAAAACAATATGTTCAAAAACAATATTTTTAGTATTCCTTTATTTATGTTTGGTTTAATCGCTGTCATTTTGATTTGGGGATCTGCTAATAATTCAATTTTTGATTAAATTTAATATAGGACATAAAATTAGGGTTTGGAATTGGAAACATCAAAATTGAGGCATCTAATAAAATGGAGGTTCAAAAGAGAACAGAAAGTAGTAATGAAGGATAAAAATTTTCTAAAAATCGAAGAATTATGTGATGATGAAGCGATTGAATATCCTGAATAAGTGGAAAAAGATTGCGAGGCCTTAGCATGAAGAAGGTAAATAAAATGCAAAAAGGGTTGCAAAACCTGGGAGGGAAGCAATTCTCTTAAGCACATGCTTCAACTAATTTTGCCTTGATGTAATTTTTAATTTTAAGTAGGGGTATTTTTGGAAAATAAATATAATTAACTAACTTAACTTCTTTACTTAATCTCTCCAAATTCTGGTAAATAGTTCCTATAATTAAGACCGGAGGGAGTAGTGTTTTTGTATACCTGCCCTTACCAGCTGAAATAATCATTTGAATTCTCCTTTTATCACTCTGCTCTTTTTTATAAGTCTAATTTACTTAATTCTCATATACCAAGGAAAGTTAATTAGTTAATTCATTAAATGTATCTTGAATTGATAAATTTTATCAATTTCACCCTCATTTATAAATGATATTCTCAACCCTCTCTCTCATTTTTTTCTCTTTTCAACATGAATTAATTCATTTTTTTAATTACATTTAATAGGGGCAAAATTGTAACATTATGATTAATTACTCTCTAGGTGGACCTAAGGACCATTTGTCCCCTCTAAGTTTGACTTATAAAAGGATCACAGTGGTTGCATGTATATAATTATTTAAATGGTTGTCTTAGGCTCTCAGTTTGCGTGGGTGGGGTTTTAATTTGGTTTACTGAGTACGTAATAATGATAAATAATAATACCAGTTGCACCAAATATTGACTAAACTTTTGAGGATCTCTGTATCAAAATTCAAAATGCCTATGGACCCACACACACTAACATATGTCCTTGTTGCGAAGTCAAGCAAAATTATGGTTAGGAAAAAAACAATCAAAATAATTTTTAACAAATTTTTAGTCCATGCTGGCCAATCAATGAAGTGCAAGATGAGGACTTCACTCACGTTAATTATAATAACTTGTCAAGGAATACTACTGGTTGCACCCGGTCGTAATAGCAGTTTTGAAAAATAAAATTCATTAACTTTTTTAGTACGATATGATAATGCATTAATTTTCTGATTTTTACAACAAAAGATTGATATAACTGTCAAAATGATGAACGTGACATCACCTCTGTTTACACAATATATATTGATTGCGCATAGAAATAAAGCTCATCAGTACCACAAATTCCATCTTGCTATCAGAATGAATTACTCAATTTTATATGCTTGGTAATTGTATCTCCATAAGTACCATATAATGCACTCACTTTTGATTATAGTGAAGTGAGTCTTATAACGACATTTTTGCCTTTACCTAAATATGTTTGGATATGAATTTGTCCCTACGTAGCACTAATTCATTTTGCCCGATTTTATGGATTCATCCACCCTCATTCGTATGCACACGAGATCAACCACCATAACACCCTCTAAGAAAATAAACCTAACTATAAGAAACCCTCCAAGACAGAGAGTGAAGGGAAAAAAAAAAACATCATGGATTTTTATATGGTGTAAAAATATCTGTCGAGGTTTTTAAATTGAGCAAAAATGTGAACCAGCATATATACCATTTAAATAACACGCAAGCCAAAAACATGTTGTAAAATTATATAAGTTTTTAAAATAGTACAAAACATGTTACGGCCGTTGGGTTAACCAACGTTGACAGTCTAGGGGTAGAATCAAGGGGGTTAGGGGTGGCCCCTAACACACAATGCATGGCATTTTGGACCTGCCCCCTAAAATTACAGAATTTAACCCAAAATTTTAGGAAATTATGATTTAGCCTTATAAAATTTCAATATTTTCACTTTAGTCTCTATTAAAAAGTCTCATGGAGGGACTAAAATGAAAATATTGAAATCTTTATGAGGTTAAAGCAGAATTTCCTAAAATTTTAGGTCAAATTATGTAATTTTCGTCCCAAATTTCAAATGTTGACTTCACTGGGTTCTATTCTCTAATTTTCGCCCCCCCCCCCCAAATTTCAAATCCTAGCTCCGGCCATGATTGTAGGATCTGCTGCAAGCCTCCCATTTTCTTTAGTTTCTTAGTTAAGTTGAAATATTATCAAAGGATTTGGATGTGTTGATTTTTATGTCAAAGAGATGTACAAAAGAACATGATGGTGGGTGAACAGTGGCGGAAGCTAGTGATGACTGATCTTATAAAATTTGTTAAAAAATATATGTATTTAATATATGATATTTTATTTGGCCACAAATTTGACCCCAGCTAATTTTTAATCTTCTCTATAAGGATAATGTTTGTTTCATTACTCATTGGACTGAGAGGAAAGTAAAATTCTTGTTTGAGATATCGAAAAGGTTGATATCATCTTATATATTGTTTTGATTTATAATTATCGGTTATTATTTATTTGTATTTTTAAGGTTATTTAATACTATTTAGTAAATACTTCCTCTGGTCCTTATTTAGGGAACCAACTAACAATTCTCACAAATCAATAAAAACAGTTAAAGTCATTAAATTTGTCCTAAAATTTAAATAATTTTCAATATTATCCCTATTAATTACACTCAACTCTAATACCATATTAATTATATTACTCTCTTTTTTTCTCAAAAAAAGAGTGTTAATTAATTTTTATTAATTATTATTGTCACTCGCTACCTTTTTAATTATGGGTATACATGGACAAAATATATTTAATGCTATTTGGAAATAAGCAAGTGTCTTATAAAAAGGATCAAATATACTTGTTAGTTGGTGTCTTATAATAAGAACTAAAAGAAGTAGTTCAATATGTTTATTTTTTGGTTCGGCTAAACTTTTTTTTTTTTTTTTGTTCTGGTTCCGCCACTGTGGGTGAGATCGACATCCAGGGAAGGAGTAGCTTTAGCACTGTAAGGAGGTGCAACCATTACGTTTTGCAAAATATCCCATGATGGATGGGGCTGATAGTAGCTAAAAGGCTATGCCACACGTGTGGAGACCTTTTGTTATTTAGTGTGTGTTTGGATAAGGAAAAAAAAAGTGCTTTATTTAGAAGAAAATCATGGTTTTGTCACATAAAACTTGAACGCTAATGAAAAAAGTCGAATCCCCGACTAAAACCATGTTTTTGGAAAAACTGGATTTTTTTTTTTTGCCTTTTCAAGTTGGTGGCTCCCACGCTTCTCTATGTGTCATTTTTCATGTTGGTGGGCCCACATGTTGGGTTTGTTGTTTCGTTTTGCAATTCCCCCTCTCTTTTCCGAGTTGGCTTTCATCTGATACATTTAATATCCGCAATCGAACGAAGTCGTTTTGTGTGGGGGAAAATCTGAACCGTTGGTTTGTTATAAGCATGGACGGTGATGAGGAGGGATTAATTGCCAGTCGCATCCCTTTCTTCTTCCTCCAGCTGCGCGGGAAAATCTGACGAGGTATGAAAACTTTCGTCTTCCATCTTCATGCCAGTCGTTCGTCTTTCTTCTTCACACCAGTCCGATTCCTTTCTTCTTCCTCCAGCTATGCAAGAAAATCCGAGGAGGAGGGAAAATGTCCGTCTTCCATGTTCGCGCTAGTCCACATGCCTTTCTTCTTCCTCCAGCTACGGTGGAATATCATATTGTGATAATCATGGAGTAAATGTGGCATCCTTAGATCATACTCATCAAGGTGCATTGTTTAGCAATGTTTCCTTATTTTTCTCCAACTTCTTCATTTCGTGCCACTTTGTAGCCTACGTCAATTTTGCTAGCATTTCTCGTTTCTATTCCTATGTTTCATTTTCATTCTTTGAGTTGAGATCATAATTTTTATAATAGAACAAAAGGTGTTTGTGAATGGTGAAGACAACATCAAAAAAAGCTATATATTTTTTTTTTTTTTTTTGGGGGGGATCCACTAAAGCGAGAGAATCAATTCAAATAAACGAAAGTATTGAATATTGAATAGTTATGGGGAAAATGTTCATGACATGAAAAGAACACTAATTATAAAAATCGATAATGTGTGTGTCTATATATTGGTTTTGTTGTGTGCGTGGATGTGTAAATGTCTTTATATATTTGTGTATTTTGCTAGCTAGTTGCCTTCTTACATCTGTCTTTATGGACCGCACTTACAAATTGGCAGTGGCACCTTCCAATAATAATTTATTGCTGCAGGCAAAGCTTTCCTTGTGGGAAATATTAACCACATATTGATATAATTAGTTTTCAGCTTCTTCATTGGTTTTGACATCATAATTTTTATATTTTTCTCTGAGTTTATATTTATATTGGGTACATATTTTTCAATTTTACAGATGGATAAAAATTTAACTCCTAGACTTGATCTTGAATTTAACAATATAGAAGAAGCATGAGAATTTTGGAGGGCATACGGTAGAAGAATTGGTTTTGGTGTTCAAAAAAACAGAGCTTTGACAAGAGCGAAAAAGATAAGTCAAAATATTCCTCTTATCTATATATTTGTCGTAAAGAAGGGGTGAAGAAACCAGACATTCATAGTGTGAAAACTAGGAAGCCTAGAGAAGAGACAAGAACAGATTGCAAAGCAAGAATGAAAGTTAAAGAAGTTAATGGAAAGTACAAAATAAATGAAGTTTTCCTAGATCATAATCATTTGTACATGAAATCTTCATTTTGTTCTTCTTGCCTCTCATGTCTTCTCAATTGATGTTATGAAACAAAATCAAGCAACAATCATTTGTTTGTATATGGATAGAAAAAGATGTTCACAGACAATGTTTCCCAACAGGATTAAATGGCAAAAGACAGTGTTCACAGACTAAGGCAGCAGAGACAATATTTTGACTTGTATTCTATGTTATATGTTATATGTTATATGTAAGAGCATTCTTTGCAAAATGATGATAACATGGCTTCTCATGCAATATATTCCAACGTGTGCTGTCATGCAATATGATGAGATAAAAGCATTGTCAAATTGCAAAATGAATTAAAAGAAAAAAGCACTGTCAAAAGCAGTGTCATATTGCATTCACTGCAGAACATTCCATTTCATGACAATTAGCATTGACTCTTTCTATATCTTGCATTGTCCTCAAAGAATCATCTTTAACAAAAGCAGAATGTCAATATTGTAAAAAAATGTGGGATCAATATATCAATATAAACTATCGAGACACAAGCTGATCCATTTGGTCGCTGGTTCTGTGCAAGACAAAAAAGCCTAGACGGTAGGCATGTTGTACAGAAATGAAGAACAATAACCAATGTCAGCAATGTTGTACAGAAATGAAGAACAATAACCAATGTCAGCAATTGTATCATATAATAATGACCTTGCCTGATAGTCTAGATGGTAGGCATGTTGTACAGAAATGAAGAACAATAACCAATGTCAGCAATTGTATCATATAATAATGACCTTGTCAAGATCACACTAGCTAGATGAAAGAACAAGATGAGAGTTAATTTCTTGGGAATAGAAATGCAAGTTTTGCAAGTCAAGACACATTGACATTATGTAGTGCAAATTATACATATATCTTGTAGTTTCTTGAGGGTAAAATGTTGTTTTCTTTTTAAAGAAGGCAAAAGGATTATGAGGAATACCTCCCAAACATCAGGGTAAGAAGTGCATTTGATGAAGATCTTTTGTCATTAGCCTTGGGGTCCACAATTAACAATTAACCAAGGATTGCGTATAGGCAAACCTAGGATCGTTCTCTCTTCTCGAGGAGCCTTTTATTGAATCCTAAGTAATCTAAATATCATGCAAATGCAATTAAAACAAGGGGGGATTGGGGTTTGAATTTTTAAATTAATAAACTAAAATAGAAATGCAATTTAAATGAAGCAAAGATAAAATAGAATATAAGAAAATGAGAAGAAGCGATTAAAATCGATCAACCCAACATTCGATTGATTCCGAGACTTCCATCATTGAAGAAAATATAAATAACCCACGTTTGGCTCGACGAACCGAGATCTCTGCATTCGCCCGAGAAAATCCCTTGACTAAACGATCGCCTAGAATATGTCCGAACAACGGCGTCCCATTTTGTGCGATCGCGACAAAAAACTTAAAACCTAGTTCGAACTCAGTCCTTGGGATGAACCAAATCGAATATTAAATCTAATATTCGAACTATTTTCAGAAATCGGATCTGATAAGATGAAAATAGAAATGAGTTAAATCACCGATAAAGCACAAGTTCTCGGATGAATCATGGAATCCTCACGTTGGGTTAACCACAGAAGCTTAGCCAAGCATGGCTAAGCAAAACGCAGAAAAAAAAGATGAAGAAGAAAACCAAAAAGAAATCCTATTCAACGTAATTCAGAATATCTTTTTAGCCATCTAGTCTAACCTATAAATAGGAAACACTAGGGCTACAAGATTGGCCTAAAAATGGGAAACCTCTAAAAATAGGAAACCTCCAATAAATGGTCTTTTATTACAAAATTCGAGCAGAATAAAAATTCAGAAAAATGGGTCTGTCTTTAGCTCCAATTTCATCCATCTTCTTGTCCGAATCAGCCTTCCGAGTCTTCATAACAATTGTAGCTCTCTGAATCATCTAAAAAAGGAAAGAAGAATCAGGCTAATTGGATATCTAGATCAAAAGTTATGGCGAAAATACTAAATCACTGTAAATCTGAAATTTAATCATAAAAATGAATTAAATCCAATTGAAAGCTCAAAGCTCGATTAAGTAATAAAATCCATTATTTATTAACTAAACAATCCTAAATTTATTCACCAAGAGATACAAATAAGTGTAATAATATTCAATCATCAGTGGCTGCAAGATAAATTAAAAGGTCTCATTATTTATACAATGTAGAAATTGTATCTTCTAACAAACTGCCCTAACATAATGAGATTAAGAATAAATAATTATTATAATCAGTACTTATTACTTACAACACAGTTCCAAATAAGGGGGTTCATAGCATTGGGACTCTGGGCTATTTTTAGCTTTTGTTCTCATCTAATACAAAAGCATTATTTAGCAGCACAAATAATTGGTGTTTATATTTAGATTTTACAAGTAAAACTAGAGATGAATATGGAACAAGCAGATAAATATATGCAACCAAACTCACATATAAGCCAAGCCCAACCAGAACCAAATCGTGTTGCAGCAGCTTTCTTAAACTGATCAACATAGTTTTGGAATGAACCAAAATATCTATCAATCATATGGCAAACCTAGTTTACAGAACCATGAAGCTTAAAAATATGATAGAAAAAACATTAAAGTTCACTAAAGAGCTGAAATGACCTCTACAAGCATTTGATCAGCCTCATCGAAGATATGACTACACTTACTTTCTTATGTGTTATCCACTTCTTAATTGTTCCAGGAGTCCCAATTACTACTTGTGCCATAATTGCTGCCCATTTTGCTAAAGGAATAAAATCTCTGGGTATGGCACATTAAAATAATGCCGATGCATTTCCCCATCTTAGAAGAACTTCGATGTTACGGCATTTGAAGCAAACACTATTAAATAACTGTTGGTTGATTTTCCTTGATGGCAAGTGAACCATCGAACAAGTAATAAAGTGTAAGTATAGTATCGTCCCACGTAGACCGAGATACCGAGAGGTGACGCTAATCTTGTGACACAGTTGTGAACGAGAAAGTAAATATAATCGGGTTGAGGGGTTTTGCAATTATGCTACTAGCAAAGGTAAACAAAATGACTTTAAATGGGAGAAGATATCGCAAGAGGTTAGGCTGGACTCGAATCATCCTTAAGTGCATCAATCCCCAGGTTGCTCTACCCAATGCTATAGCATCTATACTATACAAAGGCTTAAAGTAATTGCTTTCTGAGATAGCTACCAACTACAAAGCTATTTGGTCAACCCACCTCTATTATCTATCGAAGCTTCCGCGTCTGATACATATGATACTAACTACACTCCTTCCATATTCCTATGGCAACTTTCTAGTCAGACCTGCTTTACACTCAGGGTGTTATGGTTATGAGAGGTAGACCCATTCCTAAAGCCTACAATAATAGGTCAAGCCATGCACGGGCTGCCTAGAAAACACTGCTTCTCAGAGGTCTAACCCCAACTCCTTGCCAGTAAGCTGAGGCCACAAATCTAGCCCTTAACTTCACGTTAACCGACTAGTAATAAAAACAGCGATACACAAACCAAATTTATTGAATTAAGAACTTGCAACGAGTTCATTCAACACTTAAAGACTCATCCTCGTCCACCATATAGAGTTTAGTTCATGACCGACGAGGACACACAAAACATGTACACTAATAGAATGACCCATGATCGAAAAAACAAAGCTAAGAAGAAAGGAAAATAGAAAGCTTGATGGAATTTCCGACGGCGTGGTCGAGGTCCTGTCACGTCACCACTCCACGTCTTCTTCATTCCGTCGTACTGCAGGGGAAGGATCTTTGGGTTATCCCGGAAGTCTCGTGCTCTTGTGAAATCTCTCACTTTTTCTCTTGAGTCTGCCGAAAGTTAGAATCTTCTTCGAGGGCTCTCCGACTCCTTTAGGGTTGGCGCTGCTGTTTCCTTTTATAATCAGGCTTTTTCTTGCAGCGTAAGTTACAGCAAGCTAGGCCTTTCCTAATCCGTCGGGATCTATCATATCTTCTGATCCGAGTAGATTGCTTTTGTTGATTCTGCGGGATTCTTCAAATATTTTAGTTTCGATCCTCCGCATCTTCTATTCCGTCACGTCAGCAACCTATCTGTTAACATCGCCCTTTATTTTATTCCTGAAATCATCTGTGTAAAAAGGTCAGCAAACATGTCGCATAGCATTGCGTCCTCTACTTTGCTATAGCATTCGGGATGCCTTGTATTGCACTTCGAATCGCTGTCAAAATGCTATAGCATCGTATCAGCCCTGCTATACGATTTCCCTTAAAAACAAAGTAAATTGTTCTATTCTTAGCACATGCAAATGATTCCTATTCTTTAGTCCCTATATCATGAATGTATGCCCTTTTGCTTAGATTATCTGCAGTTAAGCATGTATTTAGCATTCAATTCAGTCAGTAAATATAGGGAAAACATGGTACTATTTGTGCTCATCAATAACATACCACATTTTTCATAATGAATGAAAAGCATCGAACTTACCTAAATAGCTAATTCCCTAGTTGGACAAATGCAAAGAGCTTGAGGAGCCTTCAGGTTGGGTTGCAGAAAATCCCGTGATTAGTTTAGCTGGGGGCGTCATTCATTTCTTCTAGAACTACTTCCTCAGCTTCATCGACCCAGATGCAGAAAATCCAGATTTGCTCTCCGGAGGCGGAGTGGTGTTGGAAGAGTTACCAGATGCCAATTTTGCCAAAGAAAATATGCGATAAAGGGGCTGAGCATGGATCAATCGAGAAAGTGCGGCTGAGCATGGATCGATCGAGAAAGCGCGGAACCAAATTTGCATGGAACCAGATCCGTTTGAGCTCTGTGTTGCCGTGGTCGACGTCTCGATGGGTTTCTGCAAATCTTGCTGCAAAGCTCCCTCATGAACCAACGGTTTGGATCAAAAATACAAGAACGGTCCAGAATTTTTCAACATACAAAACGGCGTTTTTAACCTAAAATGAAGGCATCGGATGTTAAATGTATAGGGACGAAAGCGGATCCCTCTTTTCCAGTTTTTTAAAATTGGTAATTAAAAATTAATCTCTAAATAATTGTAATGAAATTAGAATTAAAAGTGTCAATTTTACGGTTGTAAGAAATTTTAATGCTCCCTCCTATTCTTAATATATGACCTATTTATCTAATTTTATTATATTAAGAAAATTAGTTAAATCAATACATTTCTCATGTAGACAAAATTTATGCAAATTTTGGTATTTATTATAAAATTTAATGTTAAAAATATTTAAAATACAATGTGTTTCTTTATATACAATTGTAACAAAAGCTAATGTTATTTTTAGTAAATTTGAGCATGAAAAAAAATATTTTACTAACAATATCCAAACACTTTGTATAGAAATATGGTGTTTGGATATTTTAATTTGGATGAAACAAATGCATGGGATGTTCATGGTAGTATATTTTAATAACAATAACAAAAGCTAATGTCATTTCTCATTTTTATGGTGTTTGATGCATATTGGATAAAAAATTGTGAGCATATTTGCACATTTCCCCTTCTTTATTAGAAACTAAAAAGAGAGGAAATAATTTCTAATTACAAAAAAATATATTCTGTACGATATTATTATGTAATCTTTTAGTATATTTAAAAATACAGAAATTTCAGCCACAAAAAAAAGTGTATATATATATACACACATACATGCACATATAAGAAAACACTTATGTTTTGATTAAAGGCAGTGTATGAAAAGGAAAGGTAAAACTTAAAAAAGTCAGGAATGAATATGATTGTTTTCGCACTAGAGGAATGAATATGATGAAGCCATATGTTTGTTGACTTTTGTGCGATGAGCATTCCTCACCCAATTAGAGATCGGCATTTGGTTTTTCCGTTATGCTTTCTTTCGATTAAACTGAAATAATCAAAAAAATCAAATAGAGCTAATGTCAAACATTGAATTAAAACCCGTTGTGGACCTCGGAAATGGGCGGACCAAGTCAAGCCCACTAGAAGGCCAACTACCCCACTCGTTATCCCCACTACCTTAGTAGTCTTTGGAAGTGGGGCACAAGACACTACATCATGGAACGTGCTTTACTAGTGAGTCGGACCAACCCGGCTTGGCTATAAATAGGGGCACACCCCGGTGAACGGTACACACGTATTCTCCATTACCCTTTACATATCGTCCCACTGTGCACACACCCCACACCTCTGTTGTGTACAGTGATCATCTTGTCCACTGTTATCTGTGCCATAGATAACATTGGATAAGCCTACCAGATCCTATATTGAAGTTAACCAGCCTCCAGGGCTGAGACATTTGTGTTCCATATCGGAACATTGGCGCGTCCGTGGGGAACGAGTAAACTTCGAATCCCATACCATAAAGCCACGAACCTATCATAGCAAATGGCGAATACAAGAGGACGTGGTGCAACGACTCGCGAAATCAAGTGCCAGAAGAACAACCAGAGCAACACGAAGGACAAACATCACAACCGGGGGGCCCGATGAACCCGGAAAAAGAACCAATGTTGGTAGAAACCGAAGAGGAGACATCGGGCACAGCGAAATCTCAACCCTTGAAGATGTCGCTACCCGGCAAACCAAAACCATTGAAGTGGTCGACCCCGATATTCGTTGTTACGAACCACCCTTGGTTCCGTATGGGACGAGAATAGACGAGATGGAAACACGGAATCGATTACAAAGGGAAGAGGACGTCCGACTATGAGAGAAGAGATGTACCGCCGCGAGGAAGAATTCAGGAAATTAGTCGGACGTCACGCGGGACCAACCCAGGATCATGACGGCAACGCTGGGAAGGGCAATGCGGACCCGAGCCAAAATGGCATCCCAACTCCTCGGAATATTGGGACGTCACGCATGCCTAATGAAGAAGACACTCCCGAGATGAGGAACGATACACGGGAAGCCAGAAGCAAGAAAAAACAAGATCGGACAGTGGCTAATCAGGACAACACTGATAACACTCGAAAGGAACGATCGTCGGTCGGAACGTCTAAGAAAGACAAAGGAAAGGTCCTCTCTAATAAAGATGTGGCATCGCCGTCAACGGATGCAAGCTCAGATGAGGAGGAGAAAGTCGCGACTCCTTCACGGCCAAAATAATGGCCGCGCCTTATCCAAAAGGCCTAGACACCAAAGATTTCCCGAAATACGATGGAACCCGGGACCGAAAGTGCATGTGGGCAATTTCGAAATGGAGATCATGGTCAAAGGATACTCGGGGCCCGTGGTACCCCGGTTGTTTGCGAACGCTACGTGGACCAGCCCAAATCTGTTCAACACCTTGCCGAAAAACACAATCCCGGACTTGAAAGATTTGGAGAACAAATTCCTACTCAACTTCGCCACGAGCGGAAGCAACCCAAAACCGAGTTCCAATTGGATCGGTGAAGCAATCACCCGGGAAACGGTGCAAAAGTATTTGGATCGCTTTAAGGACACGGCAATACAAGTGCGGGGTTAAAGGAAGACGTACATTTGCACCGCATCATAGCCGGCCCGGACAAATCCTCACGTTTGAAGAAGTCGGTCGTAAAGCGACGTCCCAAAACATTGGCGGAATTCCGAGATCGTTCAAAGACATACATAGAGCCGGAACAGATGGATATTATGAGCCATGCACCACGGACAAGCGGAGGAGTCCATCTCCCCGAATGAAGGAACGATACAACCCGAACAGACAAGAATCCCGAGGATGAAGGGATGCTAAACCTCGAAGAGCAGAAGGAAGATATGACCGATACGCTCCACTAAAAGTATCTCGAGCCCAGTCCGGAAGGAAGTCTCCCGACCGAGATGAAAAAAGTAGAACGGCCACGCCCGATGCGGAATGAACATACCTGGACAAATCCCGATATTGTGAATTTCATGACCAACACGGCACACCACGGATGTCATGTTGGGATTTGAGGGACGCCATCGAGAAATTCATACGAGAGGGAAAGCTCCGTAAATATCTGATCCAAACGCAAGGGCGGCGGGGCAAGCGGAGGAGAACGAAGTAGAAGTCCGCGGCCGAAAAAAGAAGAAGAACGAGAAAAAAGGAAGAGAAGCACATGATGAGTATCCCGAGTCAAAATATGACTGCAATGGGATTGTTGGAGGTTTCGGCGGAGGAGGAGATTCCGCCAATCAAAGAAAAAAATATTTGAAAGAGGTTCTATCCGTAGTTGACCGTCCGAGATTTAAAAGGGAGTCTGCAAAACCAAATTTGCCAATGCTCGGGTTTACGAAGAAGACTTGGAGGATGTCATGCGGGACACCACGACGGGCTCGTCATAACCGAATCGTCAAAGATTGCCGAGTTAAGAAGATTTTTATTGATAATGGAAGCGCGGTGGACAAAATCCTCTGGGATGCGTTTAAACGCATGCGATTCGATTCGGAAGACCTCAAACCATGTAGGACCACCGTAACAGGCTTTAATGGAGAAGACACCCGTCCAAAGGGATACATCGACCTCAAATTGACGTTGGGGACGAAAGAGGCGTTCAAGTCGTGGATAGTCCGTTTCGTTGTGGCCGACTTCCGTCTCCGTACAATATTATTCTCGGACGACCGACTATCCATGATTGGAACATGCTTTGGTATCGTCCAATCACCGAAGTTGAGATTTTATGATAGAGAGAATCAGGTCGTTACCGTAAAAGGAGATCAAAGAGACTCTCGGCAATGCTACTTTGAAGCGGTGAAAATTCCAAAGACGGACCACCGCCAAAGGAGGCGAAAAGAAGACGGACGAGAAGCTTGTTTACATAGTAGAGTTAGACTTGAGGGAAGAAGACAAGATGCAAAGGTCCGAGCCTAATGAAGAGACAAGATTTCGTCTGGGGATGAACCAGAGCGGACCACCAAAATCGGAAAAACATTGGATCCCGAGATGCGAGCAAAATTGGAGTTGTTCTGCGAGCAAACAAAGACGTATTTGCATGGACGCCATCGAGATTCCGGGAATTGACCCCGAGTTTTGTTGTCACAAATTGGCCATCCACCATGGGTCAAACCCAAAGAGCTCGAAAAAGAGGAAACAAGGTGCGGACCGGGTAAAGCCTTGGAAGCGCATGTCCGGGAGTTGATCACAAACGGATTTATTAGGGAAGTGCAATACACGACGTGGCTGTCAAACATGGTCATGGTCAAAAAACCGAACGGCAAATGGCGCGTATGCACGGACTACAAAGACTTGAACAAGGTATGTCCGAAGGATGCATTTCCCATGCCTAACATTGACCAATTGGTTGATCAGTCGGCCGGCTTTCAACTTTTGTCATTCATGGATGCATACTCGGGATACAACCAGATTGCCATGCATCCCGAGGATCAAGAAAAAACGGCCTTCATCACGGACAATGCGAACTATCAAGCTACAACGTAATGCCATTCGGCCTCAAGAATGCGGGGCGACTTACCGTAGAATGATGACAAAGGTCTTTTCGGATCAGTGGGAAAAAATGTGGAAGTCTACATTGATGATATGATAGTTAAATCTAAAGAGCAGAACGACCATGTTCGTGATCTACAACAAACTTTCGAAAAATTGAGGAAGCAACGAATTCGGTTGAATCCGGCGAAATGTGCTTTCGGAGTTCCGTCAGGAAAATTCTTGGGTTTCCTCTTAACCAACCGAGGCATTGAAGCTAACCCGAGAAAAGTGCGGGGCCGTGATGGAAATGAAACCCCGGAGAACAAGAAAGAATTACAACAGTTGACGGGCGATTGGCGGCCTTGACAAGGTTCTTGCCCAAGTCGGCGAAAAATCCCTCCCATTCTTTAAGCTCTTGAAGAAGGAAGCTGCGGAAGGATGGAACTCGGAGTGTGAAGAAGCGTTCGACGAAATAAAGCAATGCTTAGCATCTCCGCCGCATTATCACGGCGAAGTCGGGGATAAATTGTTGCTTTGTATATTGTCGGTTGGGAAAAAGGCGATAGCGCGGTCTTAGTTCGAGATACCGAAGACGGCGAAACCGTATACTTCGTAAGTCGGGCACGCAAAGTTCCGGTTGAGATATCGAACCGGAGAAAATGGCCTTTGCACTATTAACGACGGCAAGACGACTTCGCCATTATTTCCTTGGCCATTCGATCGTGGTAAGAACGAATCAACCCATCCGACAAGTTTTACATAAACCAGACTTGGCTGGCAGGATGATAGCTTGGGCAATTGAATTGTCCGAGTTTGATATCACATATGAGGCCCGGCAGGCAATCAAGTCACAAGCTTTGGCTGATTTCTTAGTGGAGCTAACCTCGGTTCGAGAATGAGAAGACGGAGCCGAACCATGGAAAGTATTCGTGGACGGATCGTCTAACATAAAGGGAGGTGGTGCCGGAGTTATTGTGGAAAGTCCCGAAGGCGTGGCGATGGAATTATCTCTTCGACTTGATTTCCCAACATCGAATAATCAAGCGGAATATGAGGCCCTCATTGCCGGTTGTCTTTGCGAGCCAAAGAAAATGGAGCTCGGCAAGTCCATGTATCCACGGACTCTCACCGTCGCTTCCCAAATCCAAGGGACCTATCAAGTGAGGGCCCCCGTTGGCTAAATACTTGACAAAGGTGAAAGACATTATGACATATTTCGACGAGGTGACGGTGGCGCACATTCCTCGGGCAGAAAATACGAGGGCCGACATCCTCTCGAAGCTAGCTAGCACGAAGTGCCCGGGAAATCTCCGCACAATTGTCCAGCAAAACCTACCGGAACCAACTTGCGTAATGCTGATTTCGATTCGGGGATTGGAGAAAACCAATTGCTGATTATCCGGAAAGGGGGATAACCCCGAGGATGCGGCGAATCAAGAACTCTAGTCGGAAACGGCCGCCTATGTGATGGTGAACGATCGTTGTATCGTAAAGGCGTGCATTCCCCATGGCTAAATGTCTCAACGAAGATCAAGCTCAATACGTTTTGGCGGAAATCCACGAAGGTATAAACGGACAACACATGGGGCGAAAGCTTTGGCCCGTAAAGCGATTCGGGCGGGATACTATTGGCCTACAATGGCGCAAGATGCTAAATATCATGTTCAAAGATGCAATAGTTGCCAGAAACACGGGAAGATATTATGGGTTCCACCATCCGAGTTGACGCGGATCACGGCTCCATGGCCATTCTACAAATGGGGCATGGACTTGTTGGGACCGTTTAAACCAGCTCCAGGCCAATTGAAGTGGCTGATCGTCGCGATCGATTACTTTACTAAGTGGATCGAAGCTGAACCTCTGGCGACCATTACCTCGGCTAGAGTGCAGAAATTCCTATAAAGGAATATTATATCGCGATTTGGGATTCCGGCGGAAATAGTCACGGACAATGGAACGCAATTCATGGACAGAGGCTTCCAGCAAATGATGTCCGCCCTTAATGTGAAGCATCATTTCGCTTCCGTGGAACACCCACAATCCAACGGACAAGCCGAGGCAGCAAACAAAGTCATAGTCAACGGACTTAAAAGCGAATGACCGAGGAACGGAAAGTTGGGTGGAACATCTGTATGCGATCTTGTGGGGTTGTCGGACCACGGTTCAAACATCCACGGGAGAGACGCCGTTCAGCGACGTACGGGCGTGAGGCCATGATTCCGTAGAAATCGGCGAACCCTCATGGAGAAAAGCGACGACTTCGCGCAAGAGGGCGGGAAAATGACGAGGCTATCGCGGTCGAGCTAGATCTGATCGACAAAGTTAGAACCACGGCTCACTTGCGAGACTTAGCCACAAAGAAACTCGTCGCGCTCGGTTCAATAAGAAGATTAATCCCCGTTCCTTCAACAAGGATGACTTGGTGCTGCGAAGGGCCGATATAGGCAACAGAAATGCCCGAGACGGGAAGCTCGCTGCAAATTGGGAAGGTCCTTACCGCATCCGACATGAACTCGGAAACGGTGCTTATGTGCTCGAATCACCGAAAGGGGAAGCAATCAAAAGGACTTGGAATGCCGACAAACTTAAGGCTTACTATAGCGATTATCGAAGTCGATGCACTCGTTTGTTTTCAATGTTTTGTTTTCGTTAATTTCAGTATTTTCCTATATTAACTTGACTTTCGGCTTACTTCATCATGAATATGTATCAAATTCCTACGGAATCGAGTCGATGTAAAGCCGAACAATGAATGAATCAAAAGGACGGGCATTAGTACCCGTATTCCGCAACTTGTTCAAAGGAAGTCGGGCAAAACATGTATGGACCAAAGTTCATAGATCATGTAAAAGAAACTCTCTCACGTAAGGAAGTCGGACATAACATGTATGGACCAAAGTCCATGAATCATGTAAAAGAAAAGCCGCCAATAAATATCCTAGTAAGCACATTTACGGGATCGTGGCAACAAAGAGCCAAATGATAGGATTGATGGAACTCGGATTACTCAATTCGTGTTTATCAGATTATCCACGTTGGCCAAAGTAAACATGTGCGAATTGGCGAACGCCCATTTTCGTAAATCATGTAGCGGCGTAGCCGCCAAGTTTAGTGTATACACCATTTAAATGCCGAATATGTCAAAACTAGGCATACCAGAAAGGAGTGTTTCCTTGACCTTGATCACGTCGAAACCTTCAATTTGAAAGACGCTAAATAGAAAATAAGCGCATATGATTAAAGCGGTCAAATCAAACGTTTACAAATTAAAGCCCTACACGGGCAAAGCAGCGTTTACATAACCTACAGGCAAAGCTGTAAGGTGCAAAATGGCAAATTGCCGACTATTGTTGAACAGACGGAGATTGGCCGCCAGCTTCTTCTTCCCGAACCGTCTCGGCGAGAAGACGGCATCATCAACCACGGGCGGAGCCGGAATAAATATTCCGTCTTCAACGTACGCGTTCATGTGCACTCCTTCTAAATTCAAATCGATTGAGGAATTCGGGAAGCGAACTTGTTCCACGGCATTCTCGAAGGCCTCCTTAACGCTACTTGTTAGCTTGGAAATATTAACCTCGCGACATCAAGGGCGCCTCGGTCGAGATTGGCCTCGAGCGGCCGAGGGCTTGCTTACAAGCTTTGAGCTCCGTCACCTGTTCGTCAATAAAGTTTTTATATCTGGCAATGGACTCCATGTCACTCTCATGGACCTGCGCCCTTCGGGTAAGCTCAGACTCGGACAAGTGCAGCGCGTCACGGACTTTAACCAGCTCGTCAGAGAGGCTTTCCTTCTCGGCTCTCGCCACTTGCAGATCCTCCTGTGCTTGAGTTAATGCCTCGTCGTTCTTCTTCTTCTTCTTCTTCTCAAAGAAGTCCGATCTTTCTCATGCCACCGACCTTCTCTTTGAGATGTGCCACCGCTTGACAAAGGCCGACGTTCTTCAAGTTGGCATGCTCAATCTCCTTCAATTCTCGCGCCTCCGCTCGGCCTCGACAATGTCTGCCCGTCATACCAATGGTCAGGCGGACGAATGCCCTTACGGAGGGAGTTGGGTATTTTATGTCCCCAAAAATAGGAACGAGGGAGCCGAATGGTCGACGGACATCGGGGGCTAGAATTTCAGGCTCATGATCCCCGGATCTCGAGCCGGAGAAGCTCGGGATAGGAATGTCCTTGCTTGTTGAGGGATTGTCATTCTTCTTCCTCTTCGGAGCTTTGGTTTTCTTGGCGGTAGCAGTCATCGCCGTACGCCGGCGCTTTTCGTTTAGAACCCGGAGTTGTTGGACGAGTGGTAGGAATCGTCACGTCCGTATACTCGGGTCTTTTCCCATCGGTGTACCTGAAAAGCAAAATCAAAGAAGTCAAGGTCCGACCAAACACGCACAAAAGGATAAAATGGGGGAGGGGAGCCCTATAAACACCTACGGGATGTAATGTACTCGGCCGAATCCACCAAATTGTCTTTCTGGACTAAGGTAATAAGGGCGCTGATGGTTTCTCTCTCGGCGGGATAATTGCGATTTAGTTGGCAAAAAATCTTTTGCGTCAAACTTATGGTGTTCATCGACCGGTCTACAAAGGGAAGCGCTCCTCAAGTTCACGGACGTCGGGTTCGAAGGAACCACGGTATATCCCCGGCCATGCGATAACTTTGAAGTAAGATGTTTTGAAGCCTTTCCAAGAATCTTTAAAAGGCTTAAGAAACTTGCGACCATGAGACGCCCAAGTGAGGTCCAACAGAACCATTTCTTTTCCCCGTCCGTAGTAGTCTTAATATCTAAGGGAGTGAAGAAGCTACAAAACACGGAGACGGAACACTCGAGCTTATGAGTCGCAATACTTTTCAAAAGCAATTGCGGCGGCCCAACCATTGGGGTGTAACGAGAAGGTGCAAGGCGGAAATGGGTAAGAAGGCTCATTTGGAAGTCGGAAAAGGGAATTCAACCCCGAGATAGGTGATCAAATCCTTGTAAAAATAAAAAAGTGGCGGGACTCATCGTTGGATCGACCCGAAGCCACGGACTCGGCGGCCGGAGGCAAGCACACATCATACCCCTCTCCACTTCGGACAATCCGCGAAAGCACTTTCCCAGACATCTTATTCTTACAGTCAAGTACTATGTTGCTCACAGCATAGTCTCTGAGGGAAGACATTCGTGAAGGTCCTCCGGAAGGGGCGGACTCTCCAGTCTCGGATTGAGTGGTTTGGTGTGAAGACATTTAAACCTAAAATAAAAACAAAGGCCGAATCGAACTACGAAGTATACCCGACAAGACAGAATTTCGGACGAGCTTGAATAAGCAAGGGCCCAAGTGAAGAGGTATGCGTCGGTTTATTGCAGCGGCATTTATCCAATAGAGACTCGGCTTCTCTGTCATGGCCATGACGAGCAAGCTCGATCGCCTTGTGGCAACAGTCTTCACAAGGACCAGAAGGGCCCGTGTTAGATGACGGGGAATAACCTCGGGAGAAGCCGACAATCGGGGCGAAGGAGAATTAGGGGTTCGGCATCGGGTGAAGAAGGAACTCGTACGCTTGTCCTACTCCCACTTCCCCGAGATCGGAGTAAATTTTCCATCCTCTCTTCTTCCGTGGGAAGAATGGACCATAGCCAAAGTTTGGTTCGACCGTGCACGCGTTCAAGAATCTCTCTATCTTCTTCCTCGAATAGGATTACCATACATGTCTACTAGTGGGGGTTTTGGATCCATCTTGGGAACAAGTTATATAGCATGTTAAAACATGAACGAATATATGCATATCAAACCCAGATAGCCCAGACTGCCCAAATTTGCCCAGATTGTGAAGGACTCAACAAATCAAAATCACTCAAATGCAGAATGGCAGACAATAAAGCATCGAATAATTCAAAGCCAAAAGGAGTGAATTAGCAAAAAAATAAATGGTGTCGAAGCAACTCGCATAAGCGAGTTCAAAATGGCGTTCGACATTTTTCGTTTGGAGAGGAATTCACAATCATCACGGTCGTTCAACACCTCAACACCCAGGCCAAAGAGCAAAATACGAATTATAACATGCTTGTGTTTCAAGAACAACGAGAAAACAATACCTGGAAGCAAGAGAACGAGAGAGCAAGAAGCGGATTCGAAAAAGGGAAGTCCCGGTACGATTCTTCAAAGTTAAGAAGACGAAGAAAAGTGATGATGAAGGGTGTGAGGAGCACTTATAAGAGTTCTAGAGATATGACGTTTAGAAGCCGATACGTTACATCGGTTACGAAGGGGTAAAAGAAAAACCCTAGAAAGCTATGATGACGATATGACGTAGGGCATTAATGGGCGCGTTAACCAAAGGCGGCGCTTGAAGGCACGCGTCATTATAATCGGAACGACGGTTATACGATGCGACGCGAGCAAACGAAAAGACACTTAGCTAGGCGAACGGTCACGCTTGCTAGTATGTCGGCATCATTGCTCAAAACCTCGAGCCGAACACCAAGTCGTACAACGGCCGAGATAAGTTGATTACTTCGAATGAAGATCCTAAAACGACGACCGTGGCGGCCAGGAAACGTTCTAGGTCGGGTTCTAATGCACGAGGTCGGGATCTAATACATAAGATTGGCGGCAACGCCTGTGCAAGTCTCTACTCAGCGCAAATATAGGATGCGGTTACGGCCAATTGAAATTAGCACCCAAAACGGTTCTAAGAGAAATAAGGGCCTGGAAAATCGGGGCCAGCACCGGAGTAAAACTCGGCAATTCGTAAGTCCGAGTAGCCGACTTTGGGGGCAACTGTTGTGGACCTCGGAAATGGGCCAGACCAAGTCAAGCCCACTAGAAGGCCAACTACCCCACGGTTATCCCCACTACCTTAGTAGTGCTGGAAGTGGGGCACAAAGACACTACATCATGGGAACGTGCTACCTAGTGAGTCGGACCAACCCTAGCTTGGCTATAAATAGGGGCACACCCCTGAACGGTACACACGTATTCTCCATTACCCTTTACATATCGTCCCACCGCACACACCCCACACCTCTCGTTGTGTACGGTGATCATCTTGTCCACCGTTATCTCGCCATAGATAACATCGGATAAGCCTACGATCCTATATTGAAGTTAACCACCTCCAGGGTGAGACATTTGTGTTCCATATCGGAACAAAACCGATTAATCATATTAATTGAAACCGAATTAACTAAAATATTTGGATTCCGTGAATAACCAAATTAACCAAATTTTTAATTTATTATTTACAAAATAAAATATATATGAATAAGTTTTATAGAAAGATTATTTTTTATCCTAAATATTAGATTTGGAGGAAAATATATAAAATAAATCAAATAGATTTAAAATTCTACAGATTTTATAAAGTAAAATTCAAAATTTACACCAATTTAATTATAACAAATGCACTTATCAAATAGTATCTATTAAATACAAATATATTATAGTTATTTCGGTTTTAACCGAATTATTTCTTAAATAACCGAACAAAAAACTGAAAATGAAATTCTGAAAAACTAATAAATGAATCTTATCCGTAAATTAAATTAATCGAAACGGAAAAATTGAATCGATCGAATTTGGTTCCGTACGTTCTTTGGTTTTAATTTGCTCATCCTTACACTCAACCAATGCCTTCCGCACTCCGCTAGCTTTATTGTCATCATGCATGATTTTCTTTCCCCTCCTTACATTCCTCATCATTCGACTCCCTCTTCATTCCTGCTATTTGCGACTTGCGTGTCGATCTTTCTATGTTTTCATACTCCTCCTACATACTATTCTCTTCCCCTGACTCTTCTTCCCTCTCGTACGCTACAGTCAATTATACTATTATACATACGCGCCTATATTAATTATATTGTAATACATACGATTATTACCTTGATTATCAAGTTATCACTGGTGCATGTCATGACATCACATTTCCTTTGAGTTTTCAAACCCCCACGTTTTCACCTTTTCGCAGGTTTTTTCCTACAATTGCCATGTCACAGTCAGTTGCCACCCTTTCATTTCGTCACTCGTGATGTACACCCCTTGTTTCACTTGCATGCCGTCATGCCTTACTTACATTAATCAAACCCTTTTTCTTCTTATATTATTCATTCCTCTTTACCCTTATTACCAAGGGCCCACCACGCATTCCTCCTCCTTTATTTTATTTAACAAACTGGTTTAGGGATTAATAAAACAACAAGCTACTCCTCTGGTCCATTTATAAAGATCAACTAGTAAGTTTATTTGGTGCTTTTTATAAGGTATTTCTTGTTCCCAAGGATATTAATTATTAACTTTTCCATGTATCCCCTAATAAATAAAGTGCTTGGGTGAGAGTAATGATTAATATGATATTAAATTTAGTACAATTAGTAGGGGTAAAATTGGAAGTTACTTAAATTATAGGCTAACTTTATTGGTTTTAACTGCTTTTATTGGTTTGTGAGAATTGTTAGTTGATGTCTTATAATAAAAACCTGATGGAGTATATGGGATCGGAATTGAAGGTCAAAGTCCACGATATCATATATACGCGGTTCGGGACAAAAGGATCCATAAAAGGCAACCCGGTCCACGAGGGACTCAGTAATAGTCAATTTGTATGGCTCCGTAGGGATGGACGCTTCTGGAGTATCAGCGTTGAGGGTCGTCACCCCGCTGCACGTAACCTTCCTCGGTACCTCGATCCCCAAGTAACTATAACAAGCCACGGCGTCGTTTCACTCTCTCCCTTTCTCTATATATACCCCTCTTCCCGTCATCATAATTGCCAGCTCTTCCTGGATACAATTCATTCCAGTCAACACGAGCAAATTAACTCCTCACCGGCCACAAAATCATTTCATTCGTTCCCGATCCAGAAACAAGCAAACTTAACACTTCGAAATGGAAATGAAGAGCTTCTTCTGTAGCCCCAAGACGCCTTCCTTCTCCACCATGACCACCTCCAACCACTCACTGTCCTCCGACCCGACCTCATCGCCCGCGACGAGCTCACCTGAATCCAGCATAGACCGCTGCATCGAGGAAGCCCAAGTCTTGATCAACAAGTGGAACTCAGAAACCTCTGCCTACGCTAAAATCACATCCTTATTTTACGATGACAAATCGGAGGCCTTACACTACATCAAATGCGTCAACCACCTCCAAACGGCAATGCATCTTCTCCACTCCCACCAGAATCCACTCTCCTCACAAAAGCTCGCTGTCGCCAACAACTTGATGCAGATGGCCATGAAGAGGCTTCAAAAGGAGTTCTACCAAATTTTGTCCATCAATCGGGCCTTCTTAGACCCTGAATCACTCTCCACCGTCAGTAGATCCTCCACCTCCGCCAGCTCCACAATTTCTGATTCCGACATCGAAGATGCTACTGCACCAGAGGACGACGTCCGAGTTGCCGGTGATTCTATCTCTGAATTGGAACAAGTCTCTTGGCTAGCCACCAAGGATCTTAGGTCAATAGCCAAGTGTATGATCTCTTGCGGATATGCCAAAGAATGTTTGCACGTCTATAGAACCATACGGAAATCCATCATCGATGAGGGCATTTACCGGTTGAACTTGGATAAATTGAAGCCTTCCCAAGTTAATAAGATGGACTGGCAGGTTCTTGATTTGAAAATCAACATGTGGTTGGAGGCGATGAAGGTTGCGGTGAGGACGCTCTTCAACGGAGAGAAAGCTATGCGATGATGTCTTCGCCTCTTCGGATTCCATCAGAGAGTTGCTTCGCCGAAATTTCCAGAGACGGAGCCACTATTCTCTTCGCGTTCCCCCAACACGTCGTCTCCAAAATTAATAAGAACTCGCCGCCGGAGAAAATTTTTCGGCTGCTTGACATGTACATTGTGTTAACTTCTCTATTGCCGGAGATCCAATCCATCTTCTCTTTCTACTCGACCTCCGAAATTTTAAATCAAGCCAACAATTCTGTGTTCCGGCTCAGCGATTCCGTTCGAACCAAGCTTTCAGAATTCGAGTCCATGATCCAAAAGGACTCATCCAAGTCGTCGGTAAAATCAGGCGGAATTCACCCGCTAACCGTACAAGCCATGGACTACCTCTCTATCCTCTCGAATTACAGTAACGCGCTCTTCGAGATATTTGCCGACTGGAGTGTACCACCGAAATCGCCAGTGCCAGAATATTTACTAGAAAGTCCAGTTTCCGATGAGTCGTCGTCGTCGTCAACGACGCCATCGTCCTCTGCTAGAATAGCTTGGCTGATTTTCGTTCTTGTCTGTAAGCTGGACAGCAAAACAAAGCATTGCAAGGACGCTTCGTTGTCGTACCTATTTCTGGCAAACAATATCCGGCACGTGATAGACACGGTGCAAAACACGAACTTGCAGTTCGTGCTGGGCGACGAGTGGATCAGGAAGCACGAAGCGAAGTTGAAGGGATTCTTGAGTAAGTACGAGAAATTGGGGTGGGGCGAAGTGATTTCGTGCTTGCCGAGAAATCCAAAGGCGGAGATGACGGCAGAAGAGGCGAGGGTCATATTCAGGAACTTCAACTTCCGTTTTGAGGAGGCGTACCGGAAGCAGAATGTATTCACGGTGCCGGACAGGAGGTTCAGAGAGGAGATCAGAGCATCGGTAGCGAGAAAAATAGTGCCGACGTATGAGGAGTTCTATAAGACGCACAGGACGACTGTGGGATCAGTGAGAGAGATGACAATGTATGTGACATTTCACCCTGACGACGTGAAAGAATATCTAGCTAACTTGTTCTTCGCTGGGAGTAACTCCGGCAGCGTAACGACGTCGTCTTCTTCGACCGTGTCTTCGCTCGCATCATCTCCTCAACGGCAGCATTAGAGGAATAAATAAGGAATTAGAGTCCGTCAAGACTACATAATCAAGTTTGAATTTTTTGATGCGTGATGTAAAGAGATATATATACCTACACACCACACAGGATAGAAAATTTACAACGGCCATCAATTTTTTCCCAATATTTATTAATACCTCTTTTCTCCTTGTTTCTCTTTAATTAATTTCTTGGTATAAGGTTGAGTAATGTCTCTATATATTGGCTGCTAAGTATTCGGCTTTCCATTTTTATAAAAGAAAATATGTATATAATAAGTATATAAATATTAGCCATTGACGCATTTATTTTAATTAAACGAATAAATTTATTTCCTATAATCAAGGTTATCTATTTCCCAATTCAAAGTGAATTTTGAATGAAAGAGTAGTTAAAAACGTAGTTCTCTATCCATGATTTTTTTCAGTGTGGCAGCCTATTTAAAAAGTGTATAGTAGATATGAATAGTTAATTTTCACATACCCGCCTAAGTATTATATTGTTTTGTCGTATAGAGAGCACGGATTAGCAGTTAGTTGTTGTGGTAACGCATATCCCAGATTGTCGGAGGGGATGAACTCAGGCCCCTCAACGCTGATAGATTATTGTGTCTGAGTCTCGCACGAGGAAACAAATTGATTTTCATGCCACCGCCCATCTTTATTATTCCGTATAAATTCTACCAGTATGCCACAATAATTGAATATTTTATTAAGTAAAAAACAAACTATACATGTCCATATTGTATAGGCCATTCACTAACTGCGCACAATAATCACACAGCGGGCTCAACAACCATATTGACCCACTAATCGTCAACATATACACAGACAAGATAAACTTTAATTAATAATTACATTGTCAATCTCACGCTTTCCGATCAAAAAATCTCACGCTTCCTCTATGATATGCATGACAACGTAGGACCCATTGTGCCCGCACCTTCTTCAATCGATGGCCCCGGATCAATCAAAACTTTTAAAAGATGCCCCCTTCTTCATATTGAAAATCTTTATAAACTTTTTGTTTCGGTTTATATGTCTTTTTAGAATCTTAAAGCAGCATTTATTTATATTTTTTCAATTGTACCTTTATTTGATGAGTTATGTGAAAATGTTTTAATGCATAAAATTAAGAACAGATTCAATAACGTGATCATCAGTATTTCAATGTATTGATTGCATTTCCTAGTTTATATAATAATTAAGTAAAAGAGAGGAGGAAGGAATTAAAAAAGATAATTATGATGTCTTGGAAAAAAATATGAAAAATTAAATAATTTAACCAACTTCATTAATCTAATTAAATTATGATGCCTGCTCATTCCCCTTAAAGAGACTTAAAATCCATATATGCTGTTTTTGTTTTTCGGAATCTGGGTTCCTCTAATTTTTCTATCCTTAGTCGTGTTTCTTGAGTTCGTATTATTCAACATAAAAAATAGACAAATACTAATGAATAATTGAAAGGGAGTAAAAATATTATCATCTGTCTTTAAACAAAAAATTCCTATGATGAATTAAACCAAAAAGAAAGATTGGTGAATTTAATTAAATACGAAAACGTGCTCTTGAATCTTGAGGTATCATGCAATGAGTATATTAAATACCACTATGATCTTATTTATAAGTCTATTTTAACTAAATCACACATGATATCAAGGAGAGATAGTTAGTTCAATGATTGTAGGGTAGATTTTTAACTTTACCCGCATTTGGTTTATGAATGAGTATCTTTTAACTCTTTCTTCTCTTTATATTTTTATTAGTACAATTAATATAAACAAAATTTTCATAATCTCATATATTACCTAAAAGAGGATTTATAAATATGACCAATTTTTTTTATAAAAAAAATTTATAAATAGGATCAGAGTATTATACTGTATTGTTGTAGTCCGTACAGTGAGTGATGAAAAATTTTTTTGGGGGGGGGGGGGGGGGGGGCCGGTCACGCGGATGTGAGGATATAAGGGGTTGATGACCGATCGACGCGCGGTACTTGGATAATAAATAAATATTGACACGTGGGTATTTGGATAATAAATATGACACGTGGATGTGAATATTATAAAAGTCAAGCCTTCAATGAAGATGGGATTAATTAAAGCTAAACTAAGGCGAATAACTTGGTCACGGGACTTCAAATTTTCCTTAATTTCACTCAAACTGAAGCGATCACATCAATTGTCAACGTATGTCACTGGGAATCTGTCTGCCTTCATAAGTGATATTTTATGTGGCAAATATACGACTGAAATTTTATTTTATATTAAAAGAACCAACAACAAGAAGGGAGCCGTATACTAGTAGGTGACATCGGTTATATTAATCACACAATACCAATTTGTTCCATCAATAATTAGATTTTTAGTATAAATTATTGATATAGGAAAGAGTCCCTATTGCTTAATTTTATTGATGTTATATTTAATATTCTTCTACTTTTGCTAGAAAAGGCACAGCTAATTAATAGCCTTAATGTATAATATAGTCGCTCTTTTTTTAATATTATTTCTCAGTATCTTGCTTATTTTAATAGGATGCTGCAAAATGACTTTTTCTTTTTCAGGATTGCTGTATTATTGTATAATTACTACCCTCCAGTCCTTAACATAAGATATATTTAAAGAGTTGATTTTAATCTTAAATCATGAGAAAAAATTTCATACTTATTAATATTTTCCTAATTTACATCTTTTGATGCTTCTTCAACAATAATTATAGAAGAGAGAGATTTAAGGAATGTGACTATGGTGCTTTAAAAAATATATTTCATATTAACTAACTTAATCAACTTCCTTAATACAGATCAAAAGAATATACTCCTCCGGTCAATTATAAGACCTAGTTGACTTTTTTGGAGAGATTAAAGAAGCTAATTAAATTACTTTAAAGTATTTTTATTTTTTCTTCACTTATTAGTTTGACTAATAAACTAATATATAATCTAAGAATATTTAACATATGAAATGATTAAATAACTTATTTAGCCAATCTCTAAAAGAAAGTCAACTCATAATTATAATTCCTGAGGCACCAGCAACTCCTTATTTCGGCCACGGGCTACCCCTTTTATGGGTCAGAAGTCAAAACCAAGAGGCTCGTTCAAAAGTCAATCGTAATTTGGAACAAGACTCTGTAAGCTCACTATACATGCACTTTATTATATTAATTGTGTATTGCTCTAATAATAACACACCAGTATGTTTCACCTTTCATCCTATGAGTCCGGGATATGTAAATGTTAGCGTCATCACACAATATTAAAATTAATTATGAATTAAAGTCTTTTGTTTGTTTCCTGATTTTGGATTAACAAATTATATATCATCTTGTCGAATCCGTCCTGACGTATATGGGTGCGGCTATGTCTCGACGTTGATTAAATCACATTAATTTGACTTCTCTGCATATATATATATATATATAAACTCAAGAAAATACTATTCTTATTAATCTCAAGAAAATACTATTTAAATTTCACAATTTTAAATAAATGATTTTTCAATAAAATGAGTTGTCAGATCTTTACTATTTTTGTTAATCTCATTATTTTTATTGTCCATAGGATTTTAAAGTTCATCTGGTTAGGTGATATTTTTCTATCATTTTCCTAATATATAACCCCTCCTTAAATTAATTACCCAAGATCATCACCGTCAGAGCCACACAAATATTCATAATATATTATACTTAAATCGTTAACTCTCAACATACATGCACACGTTATAAGACGTGTTTGTGTGCGTAGTGCGAGTTATTTTAAATTTAGAAGAAACCTGTTTTCAGAATTTCGTGGATGACAAGTCACATTCTAAATAACAGACTTTGAATCTGAGGTACAAAATTGGTTAGTTAAATGCGAGCGTCTCATTTAATGATTAAAATTAGAATGCTTTATCTAAACGGCTAGCTCCCTACCTGATAATCAATCCTAAAAAAATGATAAATGAGACTATGAGAGTACGTACGCTGTGTAACATTTTCAACGACAACGAGTGATAGCATGATTCAATAACGTAAGTGTTCGTGTATTTGACTTGACGTACGTGGCTGATGACTTTCAATAATTTACTGCAACTTTACGGTCCTCTTCTCAGCAAAATTTTAGATGCATGCCACCCCTTTATTATGACTTTACCATTTCATTTTTATCCACCCCATTTTTCGTCACACTTTTTTTTGTCCTTAATATAAGATACAGCTAACTTTTATTAAGTAAATTACTTAATCATATCATATATATTATATATCATTAGATTATATATTCATTATACACTACAAAAAAAAAAAAAGTTTTTTGCGGCGGAATTTTTCCCTCGCAAAAGAGCAAATTTCCGTCGCAAAAATGATTTGCGGCGGAAAAAATTCCGTCGCAAAAATTGCCCACGCAAACCAATTTCCGTCGCAAAAATGCATCTCTCCGTCGCAAATTCGGAATTTGCGAGGAAAAGTTTTCCCTCGCAAAAAGTTGGATTTTGCGAGGGAAAAATGTTCCCTCGCAATATTTGAAAATTTTGCGAGGGAAAATCCTTTCCCTCGCAAAATCAAGATTTTGCGAGGGAAAACTTTTCCTCGCAAAATTTAAATTTATTTTTTAAAAAAATCGAGAAAAAGTTTTGCGAGGAAAGGATTTTCCCTCGCAAAATCCCAGATTTTTGCGAGGGAAAACTTTTCCCTCGCAAAATTTAAATTTATTTTTAAAAAAATAAAAAATCGAGAAAAAAAAAATAATTACATAAAAAAATATTAAAAATTAGAAAATAAAAAAACTTGTATATCATAAAAATAAATTGTAACAATCATAAGAAGTTACACAAAGAAAAAACAAAATATTACAAATTATAATGTTTCGACCAAAATAAACTAGAAAAAGTCTAATACCAAGCCGAATTACATAAATTATTCCTAATGATATAAAATACATCATTTAATATGAAATCAAATACGACACAACAACATAAAAACAACATCGTAATTATTCTTGGCATAGAATTGGGGAAGTAAATATTTTAACATTGTTCTACCCAAGAACGGCCCGGATCAATGCACTCGGACCACGAGATGTAGGAGACGAATAGCATATTGTACGAAAGATCAAATCAAAAGGAAAATCAATTACCCAATTGTAGCATTTCATTAAAATTCATAGATATCAGAAACTGACATACCGAGGCAAGAAAATGCCAGAAATTATTTTCCCTTATTATATCAATACTGGTCTTTAAATGAATGAATAAATATGAACTCTTACAAAGGTTGATGATTTTCAAAGAACGTGAGTGAAGTAAAACATATCCCACAAAGAGAAGGACTTAGAAGCTCTATTCTAACTCGCTAGACCTTAAGCGAGGCAATTCCTTAATCAGTTGCTTGCCTCCCCCTTAAGTAGGCTTTCTCATATTGCGCCCAGCTCTAATTACCTCATCCACCAATAGATTGAGAAGCAATCACAGGCCTCACTACTACAAAAAAGCCAATTAACGTCCTAAATTAGAGGCAATTAACGTCCTTTTTTAAAAGGACGTCTCCCCAGGGGTAGCTGTAAATTAAGATTTTTGGCGTCCTAAAAAATATTTAGGACGCCTAAAAAAGGCGTCCTATGTTTTATTCAGAACGCCTTATGTAAGGCGTCCTAAAAACAAATCAGGACGCCAAAAATCACGCATTAGGTGTAATAGGCATGATTTTTGGCGTCCCGATTTTAATTTCAGGACGCCAATTTTTGGCGTCCTGAAATTAAAATCAGGACGCCAAATATTATATATTTACTGCTGCATATGGGCATTCAAATAGCAAACACGTCTTTGCATATGGGCATTCAAATAATTACAAACAGCAAACACGTGCTCGATCCAACAGCAAACAAACAATATAGCAAAACAAATTACAACAAAGAAACAAACCCTAAATTACATTGTTTCACCGCTCAACAACAAACAAACCCGAGTTGATAGTTGATAGTTCCCTGATTCCATCTTGGGAATTTCATAATGCTCACACCTACAGACTTGATTAAGAACACATTTGTCCAACAACCTAGGACCGAAGGACCACAAACAAGAACCTATGGAGTACTTAGAGTAAGCCAACCAGCAACAACTTAAAGAACAAGATAAAACACAGTCATGAAGATGGATGCAGCAGGTCTAGCCACAACATAACTGCATAAGTTTTGCTACTAAGGGATAGTAGAAAGCGGGAAGCATGCGCCTCGATGTAAATACTCCGGAGAGTAAATTATGCGCAAGACGAACAAAGCTTAAAATTGGATCAATTCCCGAAGATAAATAGCGATTCGATTAAAAGCACGGTTTGGGAGCGGAACAACCTTAGTCGTGCGAGGCAAACCATAAACCCTTCTCTATCATCTTTGAAATTGAATATCAGAAAATAGAATTACCAAACAGAAAATCCCGTTATTCCCAGGCACACAAACACACAAAACATAAATTGAGAAGGAGAAGAAAGGGGAATAGACATACGGACAGTCTGATTTGGAAAAGATGGCGTCGTCACTAAGAACATGAAGCACATGTACGTCGTTGTCCCTAGGCTAAAACCAGCCTGCAAAAATATTATGTATATCAGATTCATTTTTTAGCAATTTATCAAGAGTGAAATTTGAGACATGGCAAAATTCTTTTTAAGATCAATTAGCCAATGGTCATATTTCTTGCTTGAGTATTGAGTAAAAGTCAGAAATGTATTTTCCTTAGCTTATTTCTCAGAATTCAGAAAATGCACACAATGGAATTAACTTCAGATATGCCTAGTCCAAAAACGAATTAGAAAATGTTTGGGATGACTTAAAGACAAATGTATATTCAGTAAGCTTATGAAGGCCAACAAATACTAAATAAATGCAGCAAAAGTTACTTCTGTAAAGTCAGAATCTCAAGTCTCACAATTATCTGTCATAGAGCAGCAAATAAAAGCCAAAATTTCAGCTCTTAATTGAATCCAATGTGGCAAATGCAGCAACAAAGTTTCAGAGTTTAGCAAACTGGTTAAAATTTAGAAGTTGTGCATTTAAACACATTACAACTAGGAATTCATTGTTGCTAATTCAAATGGCCCAAACTAGACACAATGGTTCAACTTCTATTACAAATATCGGGCCAAACTTTTCTTGGATACGGAACATCACAAAAATGATGATTTGATTTAGAATTAGTCACTTAGATCATGTAGACAAAAAACTGGGCAGATTTCACAAAATTTAGCTTGTCCACAAAAATTTTGAGTTAATTCAAAACAACTTTAGCTTTCATGCAATTAATTCAACTCAATCCAACACTTTATAGTTCATACATTAAGATGCAACTTGTGACAAAGAAAGAGTTAAAAAAATATAAAGCGAGAATAATACGTATCGCCAGAAAAACAAATTTCAGCCACCGTGACTAATCGGTTCATCAATAACTTGATTGTTTTCTTCTAGTCACAATATAACAAAATTCCCAATGACTACCAACTAGGGGCACACAATTACACTCAAAATTTCTGGAATAAGAAATTTGTACCAGTGAACAAACCATGTGTCCAAAATATGACATGCCCAAGCATGCAGTAGGTTCAAGACAAAAAGGGCCTTACCCATGATTAAATTTTTTAGGTTCTCCACGAAAGACTCAATACGGATGACCCAAGGCTCCAATTCTTTCTGTGCATGTCAGAGAATATTGTATTACAAAAGAGCGAGAAAACTCTAAGGGTATAAATATATGGCATATTACATCGTTTTTCTGCCTTTGAGTCAGTAAAGGATGATCAATACCTTGTAAGCAGTAAGAAGTAAGAAGTTGAATGGCCAAGTTTACGAAGTAGTCCTTGTGCTTCTCCGGTTCATAGCTTTAAATATTAAGAATTAGAGTAAGTGTTAGTTTGTCAATTATCAGAAGCAAATAAAGGCAGAATTATTATGTTTTCAAGTTTGTGTTGAAAGATATATCATTCTTAGATGCAGGAAGTCTAAATACTTACTTGACCTCCGCTTCTCATGAATTTCTCGCATTTGATCGTGGAGATCCCAAGTATCTTCAAGAAATCTAAGCCAAATGTTCGAGCTTCTACCTTACATGAGGTAACAGATTTTGAAAGTTCATCCTCCTGTAAATAAAACTTTTAAATCAATATTTCCAACATCTTGATGGTGAAAGCAATACTACATTAAGGCAAAGCTAAGCATGATTACACATAGCATCCAACAACAAATAGGCAAAGAAAAAATTTATGCCTTTGTTTTCAAATGTTCAATTATCTGATTGTTTACTTCCTCAAATTGATCCTTCTCCTCTCTTGCATCTGATAATCGTGCTTTGACCAGCAGCCAAAGAAGTATTAATCTACACATAGGCCACACTTCAACTATTTAATTTGAAGTAAACTTTGTCAAAGCGTATTAAATCCTAAACAAGTTTAAACACAAAGCCATGAAAGGTTTTCTCAATAAGCATATACTAATTTACAAAGATGCACAATCATTTTAGGTTGCTAGCGTAAAACATCATATAAGGCCCATAAAAATAAGAACAAGAACTTAACAAATAAACAACCCTATAGAGAAAATGAAGATCGACTAATTTCGACGCCAACACGAATTTTAGTCGATGCTTCTATTATGCCTATGTTATGGATGAAGTAAGCTGTGAAAGAAAAGAGCCTTGAATCTAAGTTACTTGAAGTAAAGGAGCATACTCTATCGTAAAACAGAAATATAAACCTATTAGTTGAGAAGTGAAGCCAAAGAGCTCAATCGAAAAATTCACTGCATCCTCTAAAATGTCGTAATCAGAAACATATTTGTGTGCCAGTAACGAGTAAATTTTTCATAAGTAAAGTTCCAATACTTACAAGCAAAGTTCTGATCTGCAATGCCCCGTCCCACCAAAAACCAAAAGAACAAAAAGCACAGAAAGATGATTGATGGTTATACCTTTTTCAATTCGGCTTCAAGATCATCTTTTTTTCGCTGGAGCTCTAGTATCTCAGCAACTATTTCCTGAACAAATTAGGGCTTGGCTGGCTTACTTGGGTTTGGGTTTCGGGAAGGAGGCGGAGTGAGAGAGAGCCAGGGGAGTGTGAGAGACGGAGGAGACGGAGGCACGGCGCGGTGGAGACGGAGACGGAGGAGACGCCAGCGAATAGGGAAATGACAGGGCCATATTTGGGGAAGCAAGGAGGCGGAGAGTGTGAAGTGACGATTTTGGGAGAGGGAAATGATGAAAGGAAAGCTATTGGGAGTCGGGACTGAGGAGTGTGCGTTTATTAATGTGTAAAAATGGAATATCGGCGTCCTGAAAGTAAATTCAGGACGCCAATTTGACAATTTTGCTCCACCTAAATTTATTTCGGGATATCAATTTTTGAATTTTGACGTCCCGAGTCTAATTCGGGACGCCAATTTTCAAATTATGACGTCCTACGATTTACTCAAGACGTCAAAATTCAATGTCAAAAATACCAACGGCGCCAAAAATAAAATTCTCATATTTCCTATGGCGCGAAGCAATTTTTTCCCAGATTTTAAGCGTCCTGAAGTAAATTTAGGACACCAAAAATGAATTTTATTCTAAAAACAATTAAATCCCATATGGCGCCAAACAAAAAATTCTCATATTTCCTCTGGCGCGAAGATTTTTGGCGTCCTGAAACAATGTTAGGACGACAAAAATCAATTTTAGGAGTCCTAAATTATAATTTAGGACGCTGAAGACTCAACTTTCTTGCATATAATTACAAGAATGTCACCGCCTTCATTTTTTACTTCCTATTTCTAAATAAGGACGTCTTTTAGAGTAGTAATATCCAATTTTTGTAGTAGTGCTTGTAGATCATAACCAGAAAAAAAACATTTAACAACACCATTATAAGAAGATAATTGCTCTCATTAATTGAATAAGGATCACAAGTAACAATTGACTCTTATCAAATCAATTAGAAAAAGTTCTATCGACCTTTCTTCCCGATGCTAGTGTATATATATAGAGAAAGAGATAAAGCATTGATTGTCATATAATTTTAGGTCCAGACGTACCACGAGTTTATGATTTGGCGCTTCACGAGTAGTTGTCAAAAATGCCCTCCATTTGGGGTCTACCGGTTCTCCCGTGTGTTGGTTCAATCCCACTACATTTCCTCCATCATGCTCTCCCCGAAAACACATTCAGAATTGTATAATGACACCATTCTCATGTGTGCGGTTGCGAAAAGCAATTTGCATAATGAAAAAAAAAAAAAAAAAAGTATTGATGCTACATACCGTAAGAGCAATGATCACATCTTGTGTATCAAGTCCCGAGTTGTCGAAGAGTCTTGGGCACCACAAGAAGAGCATCGGAAAGCCTCAACACCAGGTTGTGTTGTGTACGCTTGTACAAGTTTTATAAAAATCTCGGGATAGATAGCGAGAAAATTAAAGAGCAGCGGGAAAACAAATGAAAAATTCCTATTACCCCTTGAACTGTTTTCTTGACTTCATTCACTAGATATTGCCTAGCAACTTCAAATGCACCACCCCTTAAACACGGGCAAGAAAGTCACGTGTAAGTCTCGGTAACACCATAATAGTAGAATGTGCAAGATCAGTTTTGAAAATCGAGTTTTGGCATTCAATACCTCTTCATTTTGGCCATTTCTATCTCGTAGCAACTTCGGTTTACCAAAAAAATCGCTCGTCCCTTGGGGTTGTAACACCGTCGAAATCGTTCGTCCCTCCAGGTGCTATTTTTCCATATCTAAATTCTAAAGCGGTGATAAGATAACGACGACTAAAAAAATCAAGATCTAAGAACTAAAGCGATTAGCAACACAAATCGTACAAGAAATCCAAAGAACGATAAAATTCAGATCCAGAGAGAAAATCAAACAATAACCGAAGAGAAAACTTAGATCCATCCGTTAAGAAACATCAATTAAATCGGAAACACAGATAATCCAAGAAAGGAGCAAGATGAAGAATGAAGGGCTTTACTTGGTGACCAGGAGCAGCGAATGTGTGGCCGATAGAGAGGAAGAGAAGGACTGGACGAGGAGGAGAAGGTAACCATTTACCTTGTGTGGCGTCGGAGATAGAGCACCGATGGTTACCTAAAGACGGAAGGGCTTGCGTGAGAGGGTTGAAAGTGAGAGCGATGAGCGGCCGAATGAAATGCACAAAGTGGAAGAAGAAAGAAAGTTAGGGTTATTTTGAGAGATGCAAGATCACCATCCACGTGTCAGAGTCTTAAGGGAGTCTAAATATAATATTTTTTAAAGAAAAAGTATACAATTGTTTTTCATATTAATAATAAATGCTTACTTTTATATCAAACTTCAGAAATTGTAGTCTAAAATTGTTTTACTTTTAACGGTTCAAATTCAATATTAAAAATTAAAAATTTTAATAAAACTTTTATAACTATTAAATATGAATCATTTGAATTTTAATCTGAAGCATTTAAAAAAGAATATAAAATAAAAGTATATTCTTTATAATAATTAAGAATTTAGGGGTTCAAGTGACACAAATCAATTCCTTAATTTAAATAAAATATGAACAGAATGATAGTTACTCAATAATAACATTTTTAACAAATAAGTGATGTAATTTTTTAAACTAGCAGCAATTGTGTGCAAAATCAGTCATATACACTAGTTGTGCTCTATATATTATTGAAAGTATAGACACTTGTCATGTTTTAACTAGAGAATATCCAAATTTGATTTAGATTATTCATAGATTTAGAATCTAACAGGTCATGTATCTTTTGAGTTCATTGACATGAAAGCAATGAGAACAAGTATAAGCGTAAATAAATTTGTATGTCTCCCCTACTTGATTTCAAATATTAAACGCATCATCTTAATATTTGAATTATTTTGTCAAGAAATACATTAACAAAAGTAGAGCAAGAAATATCTTTCTCAAAATAATAAGCTCAAAACGCTATTTAAAAAAAAAAAAAAAAGCAAGGGTTATAAAAGAGAGATAATGAGTAAGGTAGTTACGAGACTATTTTATCAATCTTTTTTTTCCTCAATACTAACTAAATATTTTTTTCATCAATAACCGCAATTGAATTTAATGTTTTTCATGTTTTTATCTCCAAAACACATTTGAATTTACTGTTTTTTCATATTTTAATCTTCAAAATTTATTTAGTCAAAATGTAATTCCTAAAATAAATATATGAGATATAGTTAGAGGTAATACAGGGGGATTCAAATTCCAAATAAATTAACTAAGATAATTCCTTATTTATCTGTCTTATTATATAAGTAAATTTTAATTTTGCGGGACCAAAAGATTGTATTACCCTTAATTTAAAATTGGATATATATATATATATATATATATTGAAGTTGGCTTCTTCATGTTGTCGTGTGTACATCCTAATTCCCCCTTATGTCATGTTAGTAGACGTCGTGCGCACACGGCTAGGGATCATGTTTTTTTATGTTTTAATTTTCAAAATTTATTTCCTAACAAATATATGAGATGAAGTTAGAGATAATACAGGGATTCAAATTCCAAATAAATTAGCTAAGAAAATTCCTTATTTATAGTTAGAGATAATACAAGGATTCAAATTCCAAAGAAATTAACTAAGATAATTCCTTATTTATTTGTCTTCTTATATAAGTAAATTTTAATTTTGAAGGACCAAAAAGATAGTATTACCCTTAATTTAAATTTGGATATATATATAAGAATTTATTTCCTAAAACAAGTATATGAGATGTAGTTAGAGATAATATAGGGATTCAAATTCCAAATGAATTAACTAAGATAATTCCTTATTTATTATCTTTTTATATAATTCAAAATTTCTGATATATTTCTTATGAAGGTTTTTATTAATTTACATCTTTAAAAAAATATGTCATCTCGTTCGTTATATTTATTTGATTCAATGGTAAAAACGAAAATATATAGAAATAATAAATATATTAATTATAAGACAAATGTTTATAAATATATTTCAAAATACTATTATTTAGAAAAAAATTGTCTTGATTTTAATCAATATGCTACCGAGTCGAATAAAGGCGGAAATGAGTGAGAGAGTTGAATTTTTTGGGTTTAATTGCCTTTGCTTAATTTTCCGAGAGATAATTTTTTTTAAAAAAAAAATTTGCGAGGGAAAAAGTTCCCTCGCAAAATGGCCAAATTTTGCGAGGGAACAAATTTTCCCTCGCAAAATTTGGCCATTTTGCGAGGAAATTGGCGGGATTTTTCCTCCCAATTTCCCCAAATTTTGCGAGGGAAAAAAATTTCCCTCGTAAAATCGGCGATTTTGCGGGGAAAGATGGTTCCCTCGCAAAATGGAGGAAATTGATGGGATTTTTCCCAATTTCCCCAAATTTTGCGAGGGAAAAAATTTCCCTCGCAAAATGGCCTCTTTTTGCGAGGGAAAATTTTTCCCTCGCAAAATCTGTCGATTTTGCGAGGAAAGATGGTTCCCTCGCAAAATGGAGGAAATTGGTGGGATTTTCCCCCCAAATTTTGCGAGGGAAAAAAATTTCCCGCAAAATGGCCTCTTTTTGCGAGAGAAAATTTTTCCGTCCCAAAAACCGTCGATCGTTCCCTCGCAAAATGGAGGAAATTGATGGGATTTTTCCCCCCAATTTCCCCAAATTTTGCGAGGGAAAAAATTTCCTCGCAAAATGGCCTCTTTTTGCGAGGGAAAATTTTTCCCTCGCAAAAATGTCGATTTTGCGAGGGAAAGATGGTTCCCTCGCAAAATGGAGGAAATTGGCGGGATTTTCCCCCCAAATTTTGCGAGGGAAAAAATTTCCCTCGCAAAATGGCCTCTTTTTTGCGAGAGAAAATTTTTCCGTCGCAAAAACTGGCGATCGTACCCTCGCAAAATGGAGGAAATTGGTGGGATTTTTCCCCCAATTTCCCCAAATTTTGCGAGGAAAATTTCCTCGCAAAATGGCCTCTTTTTGCGAGGGAAAATTTTTCCTCGCAAAAAAGAGGCCATTTTGCGAGGGAAATTTTTTTCCCTCGCAAATTTGCCAAAATTTGCGACGGAATTTTTTTCCTCGCAAATTCCGTCGCAGATATGATATTTTCTAATAGTGATAAGCTAATCAAATTAGTTTAAAGAAAAACAATGAGTATAAATACTTCAAAGTAATTTATTTAACTTCTTTAATCTCTCTCAAAATGTCAATTAGATTTTATATCTAGGACTAAAGGTAATATAAAAAGTATTGAATAGTCAATCACTACTCTCCTCTAATAAAAAATAGGGTTAAGTAGTAATTTTACCCTAGAAGTATACACCCGGGAGCAATGTTGCCCTGGAAGTTTTTTTGATCTCAATGTCGCCCGGAAGTTTTTAAATATAGCAATGTTGCCCTCGGCTAATGGAAAGACTAACGAGGCGTGCGCACATGGGATAAGTTGACACGTCAAACGCCATGTAGGAGAGCCACGCTAGAATTCACATGCGGACCCCGTACTAGCACCTCGTCATATTGACATTCCGTGTCCGTGTTCTAGGGGACTACGACGCGATACCCGTCCATCTGAGTGATTGTGGCAACATCCAGCGTCCTACTGCTGATGTTCCCATGTTCATATGCACAATTAAAAAAAAAATATTGCGTTTAAATAAATTTTAATTACACATAAGGAATTTAAAATTATTTTTTTGCCAAAAAAACTAATTTTATTTACCTTGGACATCCACCAAAAATTCGGTTGAACGTGAAGCCGACAGTCGGGGGTTCCCATGGTCCCGCGCGTTTTCCTGGTCGATAAACTGCTCCACCTCTGTTATAGGAATGTCAATATGGATCTCCTCATCTTCGATGTCCTCGAACGACAGACTTGCGCCTCGTGATCCCCCTAAGGTCTCTAGGGTCTTTGATTTGGGATCGGCTCATTGGCGAAAAGGTGTTCAAACTCGTTCCCTACCTCAGGGTGCGGAGGGGGAATATTTACAGGCCCACGCCCTCTCGTCCGGCCCCCTCTGCTACTACTGCCCCTTACTGGCCTTTTCTCTCGTTCAACAGCTTTTCCTTTTCCTTTATCGTTAGAAACCATGATGTTCAAAGGTAAAAGTTGAAAGGAACAAGTTGGAAAGGTTAAAAGATGAAAAATCAAAACTTTGCGCGCGTTATTTTGAAAATGACGTGGGTGTTAAAAACCGCTACATTTTGTAGTGGTTTTACCAACTAACCGCGACAAAGTGAAAACATTTGTGGCGGTTTTTCATGAACCGCTTCAACAACCACGACAAATATGCCTCGTTCTTCGTGATATTTTGTAGCGCTTATATAACCGCTACAAAATATCGGACCTTTGCTATTCTGTCGCGGTTTTGTGATTAACCGCTACAAATTGTTGTCTTTTCCCATTCTCTAGTGGTTATTATATCCAACCGCTACTAACTGAAATTTTTCGCAAAAAATTTCCCAAACTAATAACTTTACGAGTCTGTAAACTTATTAGTTTTGTGAAAAAAATAGAATAAGTTTCTCAATCAATTTAATTGATTTTTTTTAAATTTTTCTAAATGTGTTGAGAGTAATAAGATTACTGAAAATAATCCAACATGCCCAGAAGATTCGTATTCATTATAGCCACCAATCTCCCAAGAAAAATTCACTAACTCATTTTGTTCAAAGATATTTTCCAAAGAGAAAGGTGGCTATAACGAAACCCAATATTCGGTCGCATGTTGGACTATCTTCAGAAGAGTAAAAGTCTTCAAGTCAAAGGAATCAATAAATATGGATTGTCACTGAAGGAACATTCTCGGCTTCAACGATGAAAAGAGAGGCAAATATCTGCAGCGCTCATCTCCTGAGATCAGCGCTGTAGGTATTTGCATGTCTTCGACAACCAAGCCGAGAATGTTCGTTTAGTGACAATCCAGATTTAGTAATTTTTTGATTATTTATCATTGATGTACGGTTTGACATACTATAAATAGAGTTAATATTTGTAGCGGTTGTTTGATAACCGCGACAAACTTACAAATTTGACGCGGTTAATGTGTCGTTGAACTTTCACCTCGGCAAAACTGTGTCGTTTTGCTTTTCTGTGGTGGTTTTTTTTATATAACCGCTACAAATTAGCCGACACAAAGTTCGCGCCATTGCCCGCCAATGCTTGCGCCAATTTTGTAGCGTTTGTTCTTAATTAACCGCAACAAAATTTGCGCCATTACGCTCCAAGCTGGCGCCAAATTTGTAGCGGTTTTATTTCATCTAACCGATACAAAGTTCGCAACAAACATGCCCACCTTTTGGTGTCAATGTTTCCGCTACTAATTTGTTGCGGTTTAGGCTAAAACTGCTACAATTTTATGATTTTGTAATCGTTATTAGTAATCGCTACGTAATAACCGCGATTAGTGATGGTTTTTTTTGTAGTGTATTATACATTTTCTTTTCCCTTTCCCCCTTTTTCTACCACATGAATTTTCTTCTTCCTCAGTTTACTTGTGAGGTGAAGTTGATTTGTCTTACATAATCTTTCTAGACTTGTCATAGATTTTTGAATGTTCATTTGAAAATCTAAGGTTGGGATTTGAATGTTCATTTGAAAATCTGAGGTTGCGATTTGCGTTTGATGTTTCCATTTGTTTTTAAATTGATCTATATATCATGCTAATCTGAGTTTTTTGAGCTAGCCTTTCGCATTAGCGCTTTCAACTTGTCAATGTCGTTCTCAGCCCTTGCAAAGGTGTGCCGATAGTAGTGGTGGTGCGGGGTCTAACGACGAGGAAGGAAGAAGATGACGAGGTGGTGGTGCGGGGTCTAACAACGAGGAAGGAAGAAGATGACGAGGTGGTGGTGTGGGGTCCACATGTGAACTCCGATCTCCCGCATGGCGTTGACGTGTCAAGTTATCCTATGTGGTAGACGTCTCGTAGTCTTACTGTTAGCCGAGGGCAACATTGCTACATTTAAGAACTTCCGGGGCAATATTGAGACTAAAAAAACTTCCAAGGCAACATTGCTCCTATGCGTGTACTTTCGAGGCAAAATTGCTACTTAACTCTAAAAAATATATTAGTTAGAGGGTTTATCTTTGGTCCTAAACATATACAACATCTCAATCAACTGTGTCTTGAAAAATTTATGAATTTGTTTTTAAATTTGTGAAACCAACACAAATTTCTCATAAATAAGTTAATTAATTTTTGTAACATATACAAACTAATTACCTAGCCCATATATTTACAACATGTTTGGTTTGAGGGGAGGGTATAGGATGAGAGGGAAGGAAGGATATTAACCATATTGCTATTAATGAGAAAAATATTCATTTTTGTTGAGAATGTATTTTTGGAATATTGAATATTTTTTATAGGTAATTTGGTCAATATGAGATTAAAAAAATCCCCCTCTCTAAAAAAAAAAAAAAAAAATACTTTAAGATTGGGAAACTGTTTATTATATTAATTGTCAGGTGAACGGCCTCATAGGCAAGGTCGTCAAACTCATGAGTTTAAGAAAACTCGTGATAGTGACGTAAACTCATATCATGAACTCGAATAGTAAACTCGTAAGAGTTTACTTTTATTATTAAATAGGTATTACTAGTGTACAAGTAAATAATTAAAATATAAAAATGAAAATAATTTGATTTAAATATATTTTAAATCCAAATAATTGAAATTAAATCCATCAACATTCATCATTTATCATATTTAATAAAGAAATTTCTACAAAATTTGTATATAAAGCCGTTGAGCGTGATCAAATCAAAAAGTTAACACGAGTTTAAGAGTAAATTAACATGATTTTATAAGCTAGAAACGTAAAAATAGTAAACTCGGTATATAAAATCGTAAGTTTAACCGAGTTTATCACTAACACGAGTTTACTACTAACTCGACTCGTTTTTATAAGGTAGAAACGTAAAAACGTTAGACTCGGAGAGTCAACTCGTAAGTTTGACAGCAATACTCATGGGCATATGGATCTATCCATCCCTCAAAATTCTCAACAAGGGTGTAGCATCCTACTTCTTATTATAAATCCATTTTAAGATACTGATTTTTAAATATCAATAAATAACAATTAATCCATTAAATTTACCTTTATTAAAAGTTTCTCTCTAGCTCGTTATCTACATTTATAATCACTCTAACATCTATTCTCTCTTCCTGAGCGAAAAAAAGAACATCTCTCGCTTATATATATATATATATATATATATATATATATATATTCAAATGATAATTTTTTTAAAAAAAATCTAAAACCTAGAATCGAAACGTACAGATTCGTTGCATTTAAATTGTCAAGAGGAGCCTGTTTGGCAAATTTCAAAACCTAAGTTTTGGAAACAAATTGAACCTTGGGTTGGTAAAAGTTTGCCAAACACCTAAAAAAATATTCAAAAGCTATTCTCAAGAACCAAACCATGGTTTTGGGGCCAAAACGCTGATTTAGGAAAAATTATTTTTTTTCAGATTTATCTCTCTCCTCATCATCAAGTATTTTTTAGTACCACTAAGTATTTTTTTAGTACCCGTCTGTACCCGAAAATATTTTTTAAGATTAGTCAAGACCTAAAATGTTTTTTCAAGATCCTAAAATAAATTTTTAAGATCATAAGAAGTATTTTTTAGTACTCGTTAGTATCCTTACGTATCTTTTTAGTATTCATTAGTACCCTAAAATATTTTTTTAAGATCAGTCATTACTTTAATTTGAAATATTTTTTAAATATCCTAAAATAATTTTCAACATCATGAAATATTTTTTCAGTATTAGTGTACTCTTAAGTATCTTTTTAGTTCCCGTCAAGACCTAAAATATTTTTTCAAGATTAATCGGTATGCTAAAATATTTTTTCAAGATCCTAAAATAAATTTTCAAGATCATAAATTATTTTTTCAATATCACTCTATACCCTGGAATATGTTAGTTTTGTAACAATTTATGTAATTTTTTGTAATGCTTATGAAATTTAATAATAAAAATATTTAAAATACAGTCTTATCTTTTATATGCAATTATACTAAAAGTTAATGTTTTTTTTTGGTAAATTTGACATTGAGAAAGTTATTTTAATAACGATATCCAAACACTATCATTTTATCAAAATCACTCTTTTCAATAATCTATTTTGCAAAAAAAAAAAAAAAAAAAAAAAAAAAAAAAAAAACTAAACTACCTTAAAAATGTCATTTTACCCTATAAATCTTAAAAGCTAAATCTAAACATGCTCTTACATACCTACAGGCTAATAATAAGGACATTTGCTTTGATTGAGCAACGAACGTGAAGTCTTATGTCTTTTGACTACTAGGAATCACTCCATGATGTGTTCCTACTTGTCTAGACGATCGAATATATACAAAAGTGAAAGAATTTGCTTAGACGGCATCACATGAGTTGAATATAAACCATATCATAATTTTTTGGAGTCTACAGTTTTGACCTTATAAAGGTCTTATATATATGACAAAGGCTTCATTATATTATATTTGTCGTAATCTTTAATTTCCAGTTGATTGCTACCCTTTGAGCCTTGTGCCCTTTCTTTTAGGGGAACAAATCCAGTAGAAGTCATTTCATCCCATCCAAGTCAACACTTTATTTCTTTTTTTGGTTAAAGTCGACACTTTATTGTCACACTGTGATTGTTACTCTCTAGGTAGACTTAAGGATAGATGATATTCGCAACCCCCCCCCCCCCCTCTCTCTCTCTCTCTCACACATTTTTCTCTCTTTCAAAATGAATTAATTCATTTTTCCATTACATTTAATATGGGCAAACTTGTAACATTATGATTAATTAATCTCTAAGTGGACTTAAGGACCATTTTCCCCCCTTAAATATGACTAATAAAAGGATCACAGTGGTAGCATGCATATAATTATTTAAATGGTTGTCTTAGCCTCTTAGGCAGTTAGTTTGCGCGGGTGGGGTTTTAATTTGGTTTATTGAGTACGTAATAATGATAAATAATAATTCCAGTTGCACAAAATATTGACTAAATTTTTGAGGATCTCTGTATCAAAATTCAAAATGCCTATGGACCCACACACACTAACATATGTCCTTGTTGCGAAGTCAAGCAAAATTATGGTTAGGAAAAAAACAATCAAAATAATTTTTAACAAATTTTTAGTCCTGATGCCGGCCAATCAATGAAGTGGAAGATGAGGACTTCACTCACATTAATTATAATAACTTGTCAAGGAATACTAGTGGTTGCACCCCGTCGTAATAGCAGTTTTGAAAAATAAAATTCATTAACTTTTTTAGTACGATATGATAATGCATTAATTTTCTGATTTTTACAACAAAAGATTGATATAACTGTCAAAATGATGAACGTGACATCACCTCTGTTTACACAATATATATTGATTGCGCATAGAAATAAAGCTCATCAGTACCACAAACTCCATCTTGCTATCAGAATGAATTACTCAATTTTATATGCTTGGTAATTGTATCTCCATAAGTACCATATAATGCACTCACTTTTGACTATAGTGAATTGAGTCTTATAACGACATTTTTGCCTTTACCTAAATATGTTTGGATATGAATTTGTCCCTACGTAGCACTAATTCATTTTGCCCGATTTTATGGATTCATCCACCCTCATTCGTATGCACACGAAATCAACCACCATAAGACCCTCTAAGAAAATAAACCTAACTATAAGAAACCCTCCAAGACAGAGAGTGAAGGGGGAAAAAAAACATCATGGATTTTTATATGGTGTAAAAATATCTGTCGAGGTTTTTAAATTGAGCAAAAATGTGAACCAGCATATATACCATTTAAATAACACGCAAGCCAAAAACATGTTGTAAAATCATATAAGTTTTTAAAATAGTATAAAAAATGTTACGGCCGTTGAGTTAACCAACGTTGACAGTCTAGGGGTGGCCCCTAACACACAATGCATGGCATTTTGGACCGGCCCCCTAAAATTATAGAATTTAACCCAAAATTTTAGGAAATTATGATTTAGCCTTATAAAATTTCAATATTTTCACTTTAGTCTCTATTAAAAAGTCTCATGGAAGGACTAAAATGAAAATATTGAAATTTTTATGAGGTTAAAGCAGAATTTCCTAAAATTTTAGGTCAAATTATGTAATTTTCGTCCCAAATTTCAAATGTTGACTTCACTGGGTTCTATTCTCTAATTCCCCCCCAATTTCAAATCCTAGCTCCGGCCATGATTGTAGGATCTCACGTAAGCCTCCCATTTTCTTTAGTTTCTTAGTTAAGTTGAAATATTATCAAAGGATTTGGATGCGTTGATTTTTATGACAAAGAGATGTACAAAAGAACATGATGTGGGTGAACAGTGGCGGAAGCTAGTGATGACTGATCTTATAAAATTTGTTAAGAAATATATGTATTTAATATATGATATTTTATTTGGCCACAAATTTGACCCCAGCTAATTTTTAATTTTCTCTATAAGGATAATGTTTGTTTCATTACTCATTGGACTGAGAGGAAAGTAAAATTCTTGTTTGAGATATCGAAAAGGTTGATATCATCTTATATATTGTTTTGATTTATAATTATCGGTTATTATTTATTTGTATTTTTAAGGTTATTTAATACTATTTAGTAAATACTTTCTCTGGTCTTTATTTAGAGAATCAACTAACAATTCTCACAAGTCAATAAAAACAATTAAAGTCATTAAATTTGTCCTAAAATTTAAATAATTTTCAATATTATCCCTATTAATTACACTCAACTCTAATATCATATTAATTATATTACTCTCTTTTTTTGCTCAAAAAAAGAGTGTTAATTAATTTTTATTAATTATTATTGTCACTCGCTACTTTTTTAATTATGGGTATACATGGACAAAATATATTTAATACTAGTTGGAAATAAGCAAGTGTCTTATAAAAAGGATCAAATATACTTGTTAGTTGGTGTCTTATAATAAGAACTAAAAGAAGTAGTTCAATATGTTTATTTTTTGGTTCGGGCTAAACTTTTTTTTTTTTCCTGGTTCCGCCACTGTGGGTGAGATTGACAACTAGGGAAGGAGTAGCTTTAGCACTGTAAGGAGGTGCAACCATTACGTTTTGCAAAATATCCCATGATGGATAGGGCTGATAGTAGCTAAAAGGCTATGCCACACGTGTGGAGACCTTTTGTTATTTAGTGTGTGTTTGGATAAGGAAAAAAAAAGTGCTTTATTTAGAAGAAAATCATGGTTTTGTCACATAAAACTTGAACGCTAATGAAAAAGTCAGAATCCCCCGACTAAAACCATGTTTTTGGAAAAACTGGATTTTTTTTTTTTTTGCCTTTTCAAGTTGGTGGCTCCCACGCTTCTCTATGTGTCATTTTTCATGTTGGTGGGCCCACATGTTGGGTTTGTTGTTTCGTTTTGCAATTCCCCCCCTCTCTTTTCCGGAGTTGGCTTTCATCTGATACATTTAATATCCGCTGCAATCAGAACGAAGTCGTTTTGTGTGGGGGAAAATCTGAACCGTTGGTTTGTTATAAGCATGGACGGTGATGAGGAGGGATTAATTGCCAGTCGCATCCCTTTCTTCTTCCTCCAGCTGCGCGGGAAAATCTGACGAGGTATGAAAACTTTCGTCTTCCATCTTCATGCCGCCGTTCGTCTTTCTTCTTCACACCATCCGATTCCTTTCTTCTTCCTCCAAATATGCAAGAAAATCCGAGGAGGAGGGAAAATGTCCGTCTTCCATGTTCGCGCCGGTCCACATGCCTTTCTTCTTCCTCCAAAACGGTGGAATATCATATTGTGATAATCATGGAGTAAATGTGGCATCCTTAGATCATACTCATCAAGGTGCATTGTTGAGCAATGTTTCCTGTTATTTTTCTCCAGCTTCTTCATTTCGTGCCACTGTAGCCTACGTCACTGCTAGCATTTCTCTGTTTCTATTCCTATGTTTCATTTTCATTGCTGAGTTGAGATCATAATTTTTATAATAGAACAAAAGGTGTTTGTGAATGGTGAAGACAACATCAAAAAAAGCTATATATATATATATATATATTTTTTTTTTTTTTTTTTTTGGGATCCACTAAAGCAGAGAATCAATTGAAATAAATTGAAAGTATTGAATATTGAATAGTTATGAGGAAAATGTTCATAACATGAAAAGAACACTAATTATAAAAATCGATAACGTGTGTGTCTATATATTGGTTTAGTTGTGTGTGTGGATGTGTAAATGTCTTTATATATTTGTGTATTTTGCTAGCTAGTTGCCTTCTTAAATCTATCTTTATGGATTGCACTTACAAATTGGCAGTGACACTTTCCAGTAATAATCTATAGCTGCAGGCAAGCTTTCCTTGTGGGAAATATTAACCACATATTGATATAATTAGTTTTCAAATTTTCTTCATTGGTTTTGACATCATAATTTTTATATTTTTCTCGAGTTTATATTTATATTGGGTACATATTTTTCAATTTTACAGATGGATAAAAATTTAACTCCTAGACTTGATCTTGAATTTAACAATATAGAAGAAGCATGAGAATTTTGGAGGGCATACGGTAGAATAATTGGTTTTGGTGTTCAAAAACAGAGCTTTGACAAGAGCAGAAAAGATAAGTCAAAATATTCCTCTTATCTATATATTTGTCGTAAAGAAGGGGTGAAGAAACCAGACATTCATAGTGTGAAAACTAGGAAGCCTAGAGAAGAGACAAGAACAGATTGCAAAGCAAGAATGAAAGTTAAAGAAGTTAATGGAAAGTACAAAATAAATGAAGTTTTCCTAGATCATAATCATCCTCTTCAACCTCCTAAAGCTGTTCATCTGTGTGCATTATTTCGAGGATTAACACCATCTCAACAATATGAATTAGAAAATACTGAAAAGGCTGGGATTAGTCAAAAATCAGCATTCAATTTGCAAAGCCAATGTGCAGGAGGTCGAACTAATTTGAGATATACAAGAGGCGATGTGAAAAATTATCTTAATTCAAGAAGGCAACGAGCCATGAAATATGGGGAAGCAGGATGTATATTTGGGTTTTTGAGCGTCAATTAGCAGAAAATCCATCTTTTTTTCATGCTCACCAAATGGATTCAGAGGAGCAAGTGACAAACATATTTTGGGCTGATGCACGCATGTTGGTTGATTATGCTTGCTTTGGTGAAGTAATTTCACTTGATATAACTTATTGCACAAATCGTGACCATAGACCTCTTGCTATCTTCTCTGGCTTTAACCATTACAGAGGAGGGGTAATATTTGGAGTGGCATTGTTATATGATGAGACTATTAAGAGTTTCAAATGGATCTTTGAAATTTTTGTGTGCGACCACACAAAAATGCAAGGCCACTAACTATGTTTACCGACCAAGATGCTGCTATGTCATGTGCATTACAAGAAGTGATACCAGAGGTAAAGCATGCCTTGTCACCTGGCATATTTCAAAAAATGCAATGAAACACCTTCCAAGCTCAATGGTTAGGGATTTAAACTATTGCATGTATCATTGTTGGGATGAAGTCGAGTTTGAAGAAGCTTGGCAGACATTATTATCACAACAAGATATGGAAAAAAAAACTCGTGGTTGATGTCCATGTACCAAATAAGAAAGAAATGGGCGATATGCAATATGAAGAACTCAAAGACACTTGGCATGAGAAGCACACAAATTAGTGAAAGTGTCAATGCATCTGTCAAAAGTTGCACCCATGCGAAATTGGATATCAATCGATTCATCTAACAATTTGAACAAGTTCTAGAGGATAAGCGTTATAATGAACTGAAAAGTGATTTTGAGGCGCTTGACAAGTTGCCAAGGTTGATATTACAGAGTTCAAGTATGCTTCGTCAGCTTTCTGATATTTATACTTGGCCTATTTTTAACTTGTTCCAACAACAATGTGATCTATGTGATGCTACACATATAAAAGAGAGGAAAGAAAGAAAGATCATTAGGGATGGGGAGGATATTGTCACCATATTTGATTATGTGATCACCATGGATGGAAGTAAACGAGAACATAGTTTGACATTTGATCCTTCAACAGAGACAATAACTTGTAGTTGCAAAAAGTTTGAACGAGTTGGCATATTATGTTGTCATGCATTGAGAGTATTGAATGAACGTGATGTCAAATTACTCCCTCAGAAATATATAGTAAAAAGGTGGACAAGAGAAGCACGATGTGGTGTAGTGTATGATATCAAGGGGAAACAGATTGAGGTTTATCCTAAACTTCAAAGATCAAATCAGTTTAGACAATTATGCCCTTTACTTGTTAATTAAATTAGCTAATGATGCATCAGAAAGTTCAGAAGCATTCTTGCTTGTTCATGAAGCTGTCTTGGAACTAAGTAAAAAAGTGACCCAGCTTCACATAAAATACCTAAAAGATGATGGTACAGGTGATGACAATGGTGTGGGGAATCATGATGGCGATAATGGTGGGGGGGAAGTTGTTGGCTTCAAAAAGAGATATGGTAGAAAAATTAGTAAACGAATAAAGAGTTGTCTTGAAATCAGTCGAAGAAAAGGAATAACAAAAGCCTCATAAAGCTTTGCAGGTAAACTTTGATCAATTATTTTTTTCAAAGATGCTTAATGGTTATTATAGGCTTTAATGTTTCTTTCTATATATGTTTTAGGGACAGCATAGTCAACTTCAAAAATCTGAGACATCAACTCCTATTCAAAATAATAATATGATGTTGGCTAGCTCTCAATCAAGTCAAATGAATCTTACAAATTTATTGATGGTATGTCATATGATGTTGGCTAGCTCTCAATCAAGTCAAATTTATTGATGGTATATAGTTTGTTTTACGTATTTAAAGATTTATTTTATTTTATTTTTTATTACAGGCACCACTTGATCAAGCGACTTCACATCCTCAAAGCACTAGATTTTAGCCAAAAATATAGTGTTGGTAAGCATAAAGAATAATGATAATGAAAGAAAACAATTTAGCCTCTTACATTGAAATATGAAATTCTTTACATAGCATGTCTCATTTTATAATAGTGAACAAATTCAAGACTGTTAATATATATTTACTAACACTACAAAGTTGCATTGTGTTACAAATACAGATTCAATGATTGACTTTGATCATCCTACATGAAGCTTCCTATCCGCCTTATTTTGTCCAGCTCTTTAGTACAGCTTATGACTTCCTTTGGGATGCTCTCTATTTTGCTCAAGCAGGCTCATTTTGCACTTCCTTTGGTCTGCCCTCTATTTTGTGCACTTCCTTTGGTCTACCCTCTATTTTGGTCAAGTAGGCTCATTTTGCACTTCATTTGGTCTACTTTCTATTTTGATCAAGTAGGCTCATTTTGTACATGAAATCTTCATTTTGTTCTTCTTGCCTCTCATGTCTTCTCAATTGATGTTATGAAACAAAATCAAGCAACAATCATTTGTTTGTATATGGATAGAAAAAGATGTTCACAGACAATGTTTCCCAACAGGATTAAATGGCAAAAGACAGTGTTCACAGACTAAGGCAGCAGAGACAATATTTTGACTTGTATTCTATGTTATATGTTATATGTAAGAGCATTCTTTGCAAAATGATGATAACATGGCTTCTCATGCAATATATTCCAACGTGTGCTGTCATGCAATATGATGAGATAAAAGCATTGTCAAATTGCAAAATGAATTAAAAGAAAAAGCACCGTCAAAAGCAAAGTGTCATATTGCATTCACCGCAGAACATTCCATTTCATGACAATTAGCATTGACTCTTTCTATATCTTGCATTGTCCTCAAAGAATCATCTTTAAAAAACCATCCTGCAAAAGTACAATGTCAATATTTAAAAAAAATGTGGGATCAATATATCAATATATACTATCGAGACACAAGCTTATCCATGAACACTAAAATATATTTTGGTTGCTGGTTCTGTGCAAGACAAAAAAGCCTAGACGGTAGGCATGTTGTACAGAAATGAAGAACAATAACCAATGTCAGCAATGTTGTACGAAATGAAGAACAATAACCAATGTCAAGAATTGTATCATATAATAATGACCTTGCCCGATAGTCTAGATGGTAGGCATGTTGTACGTAAATGAAGAACAATAACCAATGTCAAGAATTGTATCATATAATAATGACCTTGTCAAGATCACACTAGCTAGATGAAAGAACAAGATGAGAGTTAATTTCTTGGGAATAGAAATGCAAGTTTTGCAAGTCAGCACATTGACATTATGTAGTGCAAATTATACATATATACTGTAGTTTCTTGAGGGTAAAATGTTGTTTTCTTTTTAAAGAAGGCAAAAGGATTATGAGGAATACCTCCCAAACATCAGGGTAAGAAGTGCATTTGATGAAGATCTTTTGTCATTAGCCTTGGGGTCCACAATCAACAATTAACCAATGATTGCGTATAGGCAAACCTAGGATCGTTCTCTCTTCTCGAGGAGCCTTTTATTGAATCCTAAGTAATCTAAATATCATGCAAATGCAATTAAAACAAGGGGGATTGGGGTTTGAATTTTTAAATTAATAAACTAAAATAGAAATGCAATTTAAATGAAGCAAAGATAAAATAGAATATAAGAAAATGAGAAGAAGCAGATTAAAATCGATCAACCCAACATTCGATTCGATTCCGTAGACTTCCATCATTAAAGAAAATATAAATAACCCACGTTTGGCTCGACGAACCGAGATCTCTGCATTCGCCCAGAAAATCCCTCGACTAAACGATCGCCTAGAATATGTCCGAACAACGACGTCCCACTGTGTGATCGCACAGCAAAACTTAAAACCTAGTTCGAACTCAGTCCTTGGGATGAACCAAATCGAATATTAAATCTAATATTCGAACTATTTCCAGAAATCGGATCTGATAAGATGAAAATAGAAATGAGTTAAATCACCGATAAAGCACAAGTTCTCTAGATGAATCATGGAATCCTCACGTTGGGTTAACCACGTGCTTAGCCAAGCATGGCTAAGCAAAACGCGAAAAAAGATGAAGAAAAAAACCAAAAAGAAATCCTATTCAACGTAATTCAGAATATCTTTTTAGCCATCTAGTCTAACCTATAAATAGGAAATACTACGGCTACAAGATTGGCCCAAAAATGGGAAACCTCTAAAAATAGGAAACCTCTAATAAATGGTCTTTTATTACAAAATTCGAGTAGAATAAAAATTCAGAAAAATGGGTCTGTCTTTAGCTCCAATTTCTTCCATCTTCTTGTCCGAATCAGCCTTCTGAGTCTTTATAACAATTGTAGCTCTTTGAATCATCTAAAAAAGGAAAGAAGAATCAGGCTAATTGGATATCTAGATCAAAAGTTATGGCGAAAATACTAAATCACTCAGTAAATCTGAAATTTAATCATAAAAATGAATTAAATCCAATTGAAAGCTTAAAGCTCGATTAAGTAATAAAATCCATTATTTATTAACTAAACAATCCTAAATTTATTCACCAAGAGATACAAATAAGTGTAATAATATTCAATCATCAATGGTCATGCAAGATAAATTAAAAGGTCTCATTATTTATACAATGTAGAAATTGTATCTTCTAACAAACTCCCTAACATAATGAGATTAAGAATAAATAATTATTATAATCAGTACTTATTACTTACAACACAGTTCCAAACAAGGGGGTTCATAGCATTGGGACTCTGGGCTATTTTTAGCTTTTGTTCTCATCTAATACAAAAGCATTATTTAGCAGCACAAATAATTGGTGTTTATATTTAGATTTTACAAGTAAAACTAGAGATGAATATGGAACAAGCAGATAAATATATGCAACCAAACTCACATATAAGCCAAGCCCAACCAAAACCAAATTGTGTTGCAGCAGCTTTCTTAAACTGATCAGCATAGTTTTGGAATGAACCAAAATATCTATCAATCATATGGCAAACCTAGTTTACAGAACCATGAAGCTTAAAAATTAAATATCATAGAAAAAACATTAAAGTTCACTAAAGAGCTGAAATGACCTCTACAAGCATTTGATCAGCCTCATCGAAGATATGACTACACTTACTTTCTTATGTGTTATCCACTTCTTAATTGTTCCAGGAGTCCCAATTACTACTTGTGCCATAATTGCTGCCCATTTTGCTAAAGGAATAGAATCTCTGCTGGTATGGCACATTTTGAAATAATGCCAGTGCATTTCCCCATCTTCCGAAGAACTTCGATGTTCTGGCATTTGAAGCAAACACTATTAAATAACTGTTGGTTGATTTTCCTTGATGGCAAGTGAACCAGTCGAACAAGTAATAAAGTGTAAGTACAGTATCGTCCCACAGAGACTGAGATACCGAGAGGTGACGCGCTAATGCTGTGACAGTTGTGAACGCAGAAAGTAAATATAATCAGGTTGAGGGGTTTTGCAATTATGCTACTAGCAAAGGTAAACAAAATGACTTTAAATGGGAGAAGATATCAGTAAGAGGTTAGGCTGGACTCAGAATCATCCTTAAGTGCATCAATCCCCCAGTTGCTCTACCCAATGCTATAACATCTATACTATACAGCTTCCGCAATTGCTACAGCATAGCTACCAACTACAAAGCTATTTAGTTAACCCACCTCTATTATCTACCGAAGCTTCCGTGTCCGATACATATGATACTAACTACACTCCTTCCATATTCCTATGGCAACTTTCTAGTCGGACACCGCTTTACACTCGGGTGTGTTATGGTTATGAGAGGTAGACCCATTCCGAAGCCTACAATAATAGGTCAAGCCATGCACGGGCTGCCTAGCAAACACTGTTTCTCAGAGGTCTAACCCCAACTCCTTGCCAGTAAGCTGAGGCCACAAATCTAAACCTTAACTTCCGTTAACCGACTAGTAATAAAAACAGCGATACACAAACCAAATTTATTGAATTAAGAACTTGCAACAGGGTTCATTCAATACTTAAAGACTCATCCTCGTCCAGCCATATAGAGTTTAGTTCATGACTGACGAGGGACACACAAAACAAACACTAATAGAATGACCCATGATCGAAAAAACAAAGCTAAGAAGAAAGGAAAATAGAAAGCTTGATGGAATTTCCGATGGCGTGGTCGAGGTCTTGTCACGTCACCACTCCACATCTTCTTCATTCCGTCGTACTGCAGGGAAGGATGCTGGGTTATCCTGGAAGTCTCGTGCTCTTGTGAAATCTCTCACTTTTCTCTTGAGTCTACCGAAAGTTAGAATCTTCTTCGAGGGCTCTCCGACTCCTTTAGGGTTGGCGCTGCTGTTTCCTTTTATAATCAGGCTTTTTCTTGCAGCGTAAGTTACAGCGAGCTGGGCCTTTCCTAATCCGTCGGGATCTATCATATCTTCTGATCCGAATAGATTGCTTCTGTTGATTCTGCGGGATTCTTCAAATATTTTAGTTTCGATCCTCCGCATCTTCTATTCCGTCACGTCGAACCTATCTCGTTAATATCGCCCTTTATTTTATTCCCGAAATCATCCGGGTAAAAAGGTCGACAAACATGTCGCATAGCATTGCGTCCTCTACTTTGCTATAGCATTCGGGATGCCTTGTATTGCACTTCGAATCGCTGTCAAAATGCTATAGCATCGTATCAGCCCTGCTACACAATTTCCCTTAAAAACATAAATTGTTTCATTCTTAGCACATGCAAATGATTCCTATTCTTTAGTCCCTGTATCATGAATGTATGCCTTTTTGCTTAGATTATCTGCAGTTAAGCATGTATTTAGCATTCAATTCAGTCGAAATATAGGAAAAACATGGTACTATTTGTGCTCATCAATAACATACCACATTTTTCATAATGAATGAAAAGCATCGAACTTACCTAAATAGCTAATTCCCTGGTTGGACAAATGCAAAGAGCTTGAGGAGCCTTCGGTTGGGTTGCGTAAAATCCCGTGATTAGTTTAGTCAGGGGCGTCATTCATTTCTTCGAACTACTTCCTCGGCTTCATCGACCCGGATGCGAAAAATCCAGATTTGCTCCGGAGCGGAGTGGTGTTGGAAGAGTTACCATATGCCAATTTTGCCAAAGAAAATATGCGATAAAGGGGCGAGCGTGGATAAATCGAGAAAGTGCGGTGAGCATGGATCGATCGAGAAAGCGCGAACCAAATTTGCATGGAGCCGATCCGTTTGAGCTCGTGTTGCCGTGGTCGACGCCTCGATGGGTTTCTCGCAAATCTTGCCGCAAAGCTCCCTCATGAACCAACGGTTTGGATCAAAAATACAAGAACGGTCCAGAATTTTTCAACATACAAAACGGCGTCGTTTTAACTGCAGCGGAAGGCATCGGATGTTAAATGTATAGGACGAAAGCCAGATCCCTCTTTTCCAGTTTTTTAAAATTGGTAATTAAAAATTAATCTCAAAATAGTTGTAATGAAATTAGAATTAAAAGTGTCAATTTTACAGTTGTAAGAAATTTTAATGCTCCCTCCTATTCTTAATATATGACCTATTTATCTAATTTTATTATATTAAAAAAATTAGTTAAATTAATACATTTCTCATGTAGACAAAATTTATGCAAATTTTGGTATTTATTATAAAATTTAATGTTAAAAATATTTAAAATACAATCTGATTCTTTATATACAATTGTAACAAAAGCTAATGTTATTTTTAGTAAATTTGAGCATGAAAAAAAATATTTTACTAACAATATCCAAACACTGTATAGAAATATGGTGTTTGGATATTTTAATTTGGATGAAACAAATGCATGGGATGTTCATGGTAGTATATTTTAATAACAATAACAAAAGCTAATGTCATTTCTCATTTTTATGGTGTTTGATGCATATTGGATTCTCATTTTTATGGTGTTTGATGCATATTGGATAAAAAATTGTGAGCATATTTGCACATTTCCCCTTCTTTATTAGAAACTAAAAAGAGAGGAAATAATTTCTAATTACAAAAAAATATATTCTGTACGATATTATTATGTAATATTTTAGTATATTTAAAAATACAGAGAATTTCAGCCACAAAAAAAAGTGTATATATATATATACACACATACATGCACATATAAGAAAACACTTATGTTTTGATTAAAGGCAGTGTATGAAAAAAGGAAAGGTAAAACTTAAAAAGGTCAGGAATGAATATGATTGTTTTTGCACTAGAGGAATGAATATGATGAAGCCATATGTTTGTTGACTTTTGTGCTATGAGCATTCCTCACCCAATTAGAGATCGGCATTTGGTTTTTCCGTTATGCTTTCTTTCGATTAAACTGAAATAATCAAAAAAATCAAATAGAGCTAATGTCAAACATTGAATTAAAACCGATTAATCATATTAATTGAAACCGAATTAACTAAAATATTTGGATTCCGTGAATAACCAAATTAACCAAATTTTTAATTTATTATTTACAAAATAAAATATATATGAATAAGTTTTATAGAAAGATTATTTTTTATCCTAAATATTAGATTTGGAGGGAAAATATATAAAATAAATCAAATAGATTTAAAATTCTACAGATTTTATAAAGTAAAATTCAAAATTTACACCAATTTAATTATAACAAATGCACTTATCAAATAGTATCTATTAAATACAAATATATTATAGTTATTTCGGTTTTAACCGAATTATTTCTTAAATAACCGAACAAAAAACTGAAAATGAAATTCTGAAAAACTAATAAATGAATCTTATCCGTAAATTAAATTAATCGAAACGGAAAAATTGAATCGATCGAATTTGGTTCCGTACGTTCTTTGGTTTTAATTTGCTCATCCTTACACTCAACCAATGCCTTCCGCACTCCGCTAGCTTTATTGTCATCATGCATGATTTTCTTTCCCCTCCTTACATTCCTCATCATTCGACTCCCTCTTCATTCCTGCTATTTGCGACTTGCGTGTCGATCTTTCTATGTTTTCATACTCCTCCTACATACTATTCTCTTCCCCTGACTCTTCTTCCCTCTCGTACGCTACAGTCAATTATACTATTATACATACGCGCCTATATTAATTATATTGTAATACATACGATTATTACCTTGATTATCAAGTTATCACTGGTGCATGTCATGACATCACATTTCCTTTGAGTTTTCAAACCCCCACGTTTTCACCTTTTCGCAGGTTTTTTCCTACAATTGCCATGTCACAGTCAGTTGCCACCCTTTCATTTCGTCACTCGTGATGTACACCCCTTGTTTCACTTGCATGCCGTCATGCCTTACTTACATTAATCAAACCCTTTTTCTTCTTATATTATTCATTCCTCTTTACCCTTATTACCAAGGGCCCACCACGCATTCCTCCTCCTTTATTTTATTTAACAAACTGGTTTAGGGATTAATAAAACAACAAGCTACTCCCTCTGGTCCTATTTATAAGGCACCAACTAGTAAGTTTATTTGGTCTTTTTTATAAGGTATTTGCTTGTTCCCAAGGAGTATTAATTATTCTTTTCCATGTATGCCCCTAATAAATAAGGGTACTGGGTGAGAGTAATGATTAATATGATATTAGAATTTAGTACAATTAGTAGGGGTAAAATTGGAAGTTACTTAAATTATAGGCTAACTTTATTGGTTTTAACTGCTTTTATTGGTTTGTGAGAATTGTTAGTTGATGTCTTATAATAAGAACCCGATGGAGTATATGGGATCGGAATTGAAGGTCAAAGTCCACGATATCATATATACGCGGTTCGGGACAAAAGGATCCATAAAAGGCAACCCGGTCCACGAGGGACTCAGTAATAGTCAATTTGTATGGCTCCGTAGGGATGGACGCTTCTGGAGTATCAGTGTTGAGGCACAAATTAGAAAAATACAATTCCACCCCCGGGTCGTCACCCCGCTGCACGTAACCTTCCTCGGTTCCTCGATCCCCAAGTAACTATAACAAGCCACGGCGTCGTTTCACTCTCTCCCTTTCTCTATATATACCCCTCTTCCCGTCATCATAATTGCCAGCTCTTCCTGGATACAATTCATTCCAGTCAACACGAGCAAATTAAATCCTCACCGGCCACAAAATCATTTCATTCGTTCCCGATCCAGAAACAAGCAAACTTACACACATTCGCAAAGGAAATGAAGAGCTTCTTCTGTAGCCCCAAGACGCCTTCCTTCTCCACCATGACCACCTCCAACCACTCACTGTCCTCCGACCCGAGCTCATCGCCCGCCACGAGCTCATCACCTGAATCCAGCATAGACCGCTGCATCGAGGAAGCCCAAGTCTTGATCAACAAGTGGAACTCAGAAACCTCTGCCTACGCTAAAATCACATCCTTATTTTACGATGACAAATCGGAGGCCTTGCGCTACATCGAATGCGTCAACCACCTCCACAAGGCAATGCATCTTCTCCACTCCCACCAGAATCCAATCTCCTCACAAAAGCTCGCTGTCGCCAACAACTTGATGCAGATGGCCATGAAGAGGCTTCAAAAGGAGTTCTACCAAATTTTGTCCATCAATCGGGCCTTCTTAGACCCTGAATCACTCTCCACCGTCAGTAGATCCTCCACCTCCGCCAGCTCCACAATTTCTGATTCCGACATCGAAGATGCTACTGCACCAGAGGACGACGTCCGAGTTGCCGGTGATTCTATCTCTGAATTGGAACAAGTCTCTTGGCTAGCCACCAAGGATCTTAGGTCAATAGCCAAGTGTATGATCTCTTGCGGATATGCCAAAGAATGTTTGCACGTCTATAGAACCATACGGAAATCCATCATCGATGAGGGCATTTACCGGTTGAACTTGGATAAATTGGACTGGCAGGTTCTTGATTTGAAAATCAACATGTGGTTGGAGGCGATGAAGGTTGCGGTGAGGACGCTCTTCAACGGAGAGAGAAAGCTATGCGATGATGTCTTCGCCTCTTCGGATTCTATCAGAGAGAGTTGCTTCGCCGAAATTTCCAGAGACGGAGCCACTATTCTCTTCGCGTTCCCCCAACACGTCGTCTCCAAAATTAATAAGAACTCGCCGCCGGAGAAAATATTTCGGCTGCTTGACATGTACATTGTGTTAACTTCTCTATTGCCGGAGATCCAATCCATCTTCTCTTTCTACTCGACCTCCGAAATTTTAAATCAAGCCAACACTTCTGTGCTCCGGCTCAGCGATTCCGTTCGAACCAAGCTTTCAGAATTCGAGTCCATGACCCAAAAGGACTCATCCAAGTCGTCGGTAAAATCAGGCGGAATTCACCCGCTAACCGTACAAGTCATGGACTACCTCTCTATCCTCTCGGATTACAGTAACCCGCTCTCCGAGATATTTGCCGACTGGAGTGTACCGCCGAAATCGCCAGTGGCAGAATATTTACTAGAACGTCCAGTCTCCGATGAGTCGTCGTCGTCATCGTCAGCGACGCCATCGTTCTCTGCTAGAATAGCTTGGCTGATTTTCGTTCTTGTCTGTAAGCTGGACAGCAAAACAAAGCATTGCAAGGACCCTTCGTTGTCGTACCTATTTCTGGCAAACAATATCCGGCACGTGAGAGACACGGTGCAAAACACGAACTTGCAGTTCGTGCTGGGCGACGAGTGGATCAGGAAGCACGAAGCGAAGTTGAAGGGATTCTTGAGTAAGTACGAGAAATTGGGGTGGGGCGAAGTGATTTCGTGCTTGCCGAGAAATCCAAAGGCGGAGATGACGGCAGAAGAGGCGAGGGTCATATTCAGGAACTTCAACTTCCGTTTTGAGGAGGCGTACCGGAAGCAGAATGTATTCACGGTGCCGGACAGGAGATTCAGAGAGGAGATCAGAGCATCGGTAGCGAGAAAAATAGTGCCGACGTATGAGGAGTTCTATAAGACGCACAGGACGACTGTGGGATCAGTGAGAGAGATGACAATGTATGTGACATTTCACCCTGACGACGTGAAAGAATATCTAGCTAACTTGTTCTTCGCTGGGAGTAACTCCGGCAGCGTAACGACGTCGTCTTCTTCGACCGTGTCTTCGCTCGCATCATCTCCTCAACGGCAGCATTAGAGGAATAAATAAGGAATTAGAGTCCGTCAAGACTACATAATCAAGTTTGAATTTTTTGATGCGTGATGTAAAGAGATATATATACCTACACACCACACAGGATAGAAAATTTACAACGGCCATCAATTTTTTTCCCAATATTTATTAATACCTCTTTTCTCCTTGTTTCTCTTTAATTAATTTCTTGGTATAAGGTTGAGTAATGTCTCTATATATTGGCTGCTAAGTATTCGGCTTTCCATTTTTATAAAAGAAAATATGTATATAATAAGTATATTAGCCATTGACGCATTTATTTTAATTAAACGAATAAATTTATTTCCTATAATTAAGGTGATCTATTTCCCGATTCAAAGTGAATTTTGAATGAAAGAGTAGTTAAAAACGTAGTTCTCTATCCATGATTTTTATTTCAGTGTGGTAGCCTATTTAATACGTGATGCCATATATATTAATCCGTTTAGATATTAGAGCGGATTCACACACCGGGCTCAACAAGCATTTTGACCCACTAATCGTCAACATATACACAGAGAAGATAAACTTTAATTAATAATTACACTCAACTGATATTTACACTGTCAATCTCACTCTTCCTCTATGATATGACAACGTAGGACCCAAACATTGTGCCCGCACCTTCTTCAATCCATGGCGCCGGATCAATCAAAACTTTTAAAAGATGCCCCCTTCTTCATATTGAAAATCTTTATAAACTTTTTGTTTCGGTTTATATGTCTTTTTAGAATCTTAAGGCAGCATTTATTTATATTTTTTCAATTGCACCTTTATTTGATGATTTATGTGAAAATGTTTTAATGCATAAAATTAAGAACAGATTCAATAACGTGATCATCAGTATTTCAATGTATTGATTGCATTTCCTAGTTTATATATTAAAATCTTAAAAAGACTTATATTTTAAAACTGAGGGTGTATTAACTTAAAACTATATTAAAAGATGTAAGAAGATACTTCATCTCGTCCTTAATATAAGATCTAATTGAGGAGTTGATCTTGATTTTAAATATAAGACCATATTTGTCAACTTTTTTTCTAATTTATTTTTAGTGATACTCCCTCAACAATAATTAAGTAAAAGAGAGGTGGAGGGGAATTGAAAAACATAATTATAATGTCTTGGAAAAAAATATGAAAAATTAAATAATTTAACCAACTTCATTAATCTAATTAAACTATGATGCCTACTCGATCCCCTTAAACAAACTTAAAATCCATATATGCTGTTTTTGTTTTTCAGAATCTGGGTTCCTCTAATTTTTCTATCCTTAATTGTGTTATTATTCAACATTAGAAATAGACAAATACCAATGAATAATTGAAAGGGAGTAAAAATACCAATGAAGAATTTAAAATCTCAGTGAATAGATAAATACGGGGATTGTGCTACTTTCATCAGAATTTATTTCTTTATTGGTATTTTTGCTCACTTTCAATTGTTCATTGGTATTTTTGATACCTTCAAAACATTTTTGTGCCCAATGCTCCTAACGTAACACTTGGTTAACCAATCTGCACCTTAACCCTAAAAAATATTATCATCTGTCTTTAAACAAAAAATTCCTATGATGAATTAAACAAAAAAGAAAGATTGGTGAATTTAATTAAATACGAAAACGTGCTCCAGAATCTTGAGGTATCATGCAATGAGTATGTTAAATATTCCCTCTAGTCCTAATTATAAGACAACATTTAAGAGTTGGTTTTGGTCCCAATTATATGACAACATTTTAATTTTTGTCAATTTCTTCCTAAATTACCCCTATTTTATTCTCTCAAGTGTGTTTGGTTTTTGGTAGTATATGTATGTGAGTACGTAGACTCTTTCAATCAGTGAAACTTTTAAATATGTGTGTGTGTGTGTGTATCTATGTATGTATATATGTGTGTATCTACATACAAATACATAGAGACACACACATTGTGTGTGTGTCTATATATTTTATTGAACCATGCTTTTTTTTTTTTTTTTTTTTCGTAATGTTGCTTGGTGTCTGGGATGAGTTTTGATGTTCATGGCTATAGCATGGTTTGCTTTAAATTTTGTATTTTAGATTGACAATATATGTGTTTCACTACAAAAAAAACGGTTATTTGTCGCGGTTATATTGTAGCGGTTAATTCAAACCGCTACAAATTTCAACATTAGTAGCGGTTTTAAGCCAAACCGCCACAAATTAGTATCGGAAGCATTGGCGCCAAATGCGACCATTTTGCTTCGCTTTTTGTCACGGTGAAAATAAAACAAACCGCTACAAATATGGCGCCGCCCTTGGCGCGTTATGGCGCGTAGTTCTGTTGGATTTTTCGTAGCGGTTTTGACAAACTAACCGCTACAAATATTTGAAACGACACGCTTTTGTCACGGTTAGGAGAAAGAGACACCTTGACCGCGGCAAAACCTCAAGATTAGTACCGGTTTCTCTTATAACCGCTACAAAATTTATTCTATAAAAACCCATCGTACAAACAATTTTAAATATTCAAAAATATTCTAAATCGGCTTTATCACTAAAGGAACATTCTCAACTTGTTGTCTGTCCCCTCATCGGTCAAGTCGAGGAGGTTCCTTCGATGACAATCCAAATTCGATATTCATTGACCAAGACTTCTACTCCTCTAAATATGTCTAACACGCCATCGAATATTGGGTTCAATACTAGCCACCTTTCTCTCTCGGCAAATATCTCGATCAAAATGAGTCGTGAGTTTTTCCCGGAGATCGGTGGCTATACCGAATCCGAATATTCACGGCATGTTGGACAATTTTCAATAGACTTGTCATTCCTAATTTTTTAACGAAATTAAAGAAAATAATTGAGAATGCTTTGATTATAATAAAGAAAAAATCCAAACTAATTAGTTTGATTTTTGATAAATCAAACTAATTAGTTTGGAAATTTTTTAAAAAAATATATTAAGATCTCGTAGCGGTTTTGGTAATAACCGTTATCGAAGTTTACTTTTGTAGCAGGTTTGTTTAACCGCTACAAATATTCACATAGAACGAGGCACATTTGTCGCGGCGGACGTAGCGGTCTTTGTATAACCGCTACAAATATCACGCGGTTATTAATTTGGTAACGGTTTACAGAACCGCTACAAATTGTCACCCGAACGAGGCACATTTGTCGCGGCTTTAGTGGCGGTCTTAGATAAAACCGCTACATAAATCACGCGGTTATTAATTTTGTAACGGTTATTTGGCTATAACCGCGACTAATTGTAGCGGTTATTATACCTTCTCACCTTTGAAATTCACGCGCGTCATCGTTCACTCTCTTTTTTTCACTTCTCTCTTTTCGCTTTTACCTTTCAACATCATGGTTTCTCCCGATAAAGGAAAAGGAAAGGCAGTTGAACCACCGAAAAAGTTTATCAGGGGTGGTAGTAGTAGTGCAGGGGGCCGTAGGAGAGGTCGTGGGACTCTAAATATCACCATTCAGCCTCCTAGAGTAAATATCCCGCCCCCTCGGCCCGGATAACCCTCTTCAGCCCCCTCAGGTTGGGAATGAGTTTGATGAGCTCTTTGTAAATCAGCCAATCCCAAGCCCAGAGACCCTACATGAGACCGTAGGTGGAGGTCGAGGCGTAACTCTATCGATTGAGGACATCCTCAATGAGGAAAATCCGGACATCGACATTGAGTTTCCCTTAAATGAAGCAGAGCGGTTTCTCGATGAGGAGAACGAGCGGGAGCAAGGGAACCCCGACCGTCGTCTTCTCGTTCCACCGGATTTGCGGTGGATGTCGAAGGTAAGTATAAGTAATTTATTGGAAACAAATAAAATTTAAATTTAAATACAATATAACAATTTTGTTATAATTATGCAGATCCACATGGGAACGTCACCGAGGACGCCGGATCTTCATACGCCGAGTCGAGTCGGGAGGGGGACAACTATCGCGTGATAGTCCCCCGGAACACGGACACGGACCCGCCGACGGGACCGGTGGCCACCTGTTAAACCGATACCTGTCACAGTTAGGTGGGAATTGGGCATGGTTCCCAATCTATTTCCACGACTGGAAAAAGGTCCCGAAGGAAAACAAGGATAGGGCGTTCGAGGACATTGTGCGGGTAAGTTATGTTGTGTAATTAAATTTTACATGTTAATAGTTTTAAGGTGTATAAATTGTGGCTAATTTCGTTATATATTTCTTAAATAATTATTAATTAATTACTAATTACTAATTATTTTATAATGTAGAAAAAGTTTAAACCGCGAGCCAACGCGAAGAGGTATGTCAAGATGAAGATGGGAGAAGCGTGGAAAAGCGGAGGGGTCGCCATCGACCGCGGAATGGAGATGGGACTATGCCTGTGCAACAACTGATGGCAAACGTCCCAGACGGCGTGGAGCCAAATGAATGGGCAGCTTTTGTCCAATATAGGAGGAGTCCAATGACAGTACGTTTTTTAATTAATATAGTTTAGTTTTGAATGTAGTTGAAAATTTGTTTTAATTAATTTTGTTTGAATGTAGTTTAAAAATTTAAATATAGAGTAAAATATAGATTTGGTTTAATTAGAGTAAAATACATTGACTACACTTCTATTGTACCTAAATTGCACAAAACACTCATTTATTTTGCGGGCTCTATCGCAGAGGAACACCAGATCCGGGCGCTCAAAGGGTCAATCACACGTCGATCCAAGACGTTTGTGACCTACGGTGAGATGGTATATTAAAAGCTAAATTAATCGTATGTTAAATGATTATTGTTTCGTTTTAGAAATAACAAAGTTTATATTCTTTTAGCAAGAGAAGGCTCGGGAGGAGAACCGTCGACGGACTATGGGCGGTTGTGGACACGCACACATAGACACCGTGATGGGACGCCGATCTCGCGGAAGCGAGGAGATAATAGTAAGTTAAAAAAAATATTAATTTAACTTAATTTAATTTAATTGTTTGATTAATGTTTTATGAAATATGTGCGGACCCGATTGAGCAGAGCCGCAAGAAGAGATACGAGCGTCGCGGCCCGAGTCACGGGGTTCTATTGATCCTACGGCCACTTTGAAAGCCGGTGTGGGCCCCGTCGAGCATCCCGGCCGTGTTAGGGGCTTTGGGCTAGGCGCCAGGCCTAGCATGGTGTACGGCAAGGCCTCCTCCTCTGGCGCCGGGACCTCCGGCTCGAGCAGGCCACAACCTGAGGCGGTTGATGCGATGATTGCCGAGAAAGTTGCCGCGCAGGTTGCCGAGCAGGTTGCCGCAGTTACTGCGAGGAATGAGGCCAAGACTAGGCGCATGCAGGAGAGCCTCAACAGTTGGTTCGCTACTCAGAAGCAAAGCTGGCAGTCAATTGCCGGGGCCTTGACAGAGTTGCTGCCTGACAGACAGTTTCCGTCTCCCGAGCCTCCCCCGTCCGTTCATCTTTGAGGATTCCCCTTCGGCTCCCCCGCCTCCCCGCCCCCCCGGAACATGCTTCGGTGAGGAGGAGGACGATGTTACCTCGGTCGAGCTCGCGCGCGCCCCGAGAGAGACCCCGAGACGGGATCCGATCATCGGGCTCCCGATAGTTAGTTCTTATTTTGTATGCCCTGGATGTTTGATGACAATTTTATTAAATGTAATTACTTGTTTTCTTTTTTTCAAGTAGATTTTTACAATTTAAACATTTGTTATCTTTTTTTCGGAATGTTATGAAAATTTAAATTTTATTAAAATATGATTTTTATTAAAATTTACATTTTAAAAAATCTTTAAATTTAATACATTAGTAGCGGTTTTAGAGTTTCACCGCCACAAAATATATTAGTCGCGGTTTCAATGAAGAACCGCCACAAATTTGATTCTCATTTGTAGCGGTTTCATAACCGCGACAAATTTTGAATTTCAAAGAAAAAAACCGCCAAAATGTAATAACGGTCATCATTTGGTATCGGATTCGTAGCGGTTATAAAACCGCTACTAGGTAAAGGCGGATTTTTTATTCAATTTGTCGCGGTTAAGGAACCGCGACAAATTTAAATTTCGTTGCGGTGGATGTCGCGGTTTTGTAACCGCTACAAATTGTCCCCTCGTTGCATTTAAACATCTCCGCTTCGAGATGATAGTAATTAAACATTGTCTCCACATTTGTATGCTTTCCTTCCTTTGTTTACTACGATGGATAAGTCATGGATCAAGATGCCGCAGTTCTCCGTATATTTAGCGGGATTGAAAAATTTCATAGATTTCGCCTTCTCTCACGCTAGCATTAATGGCAAGATCGTGTGTCCTTGTTGTAGATGCAAGTTTAAGAAGTGGCAAACACGAGAAGGTGCTATGGAACATCTTCTTATTAAGCCTTTTCCGAAGCATATACATTCTGGGATGTTCATGGTGAGAAACGTGGTATGGGATATGGGGATCATCTTCCTCAAACCTCACAAGTAGGAAATCAAATAAATCAAGATGATCCTAAGTTAATGAAGCTGTTCACGACGCTTTTGGTGTTCAAGACGACAACTTCACGACGAAGTGAAGGGTCCTGAACCGCTTTCTTCAAGAATGAAGCAGCTCGGGAATTTTTCAGCCTCATGGATGAGAGCGATCGTCCTCTCGTATCAAGGTTGTCGAAATATTCAAAATTATCCTTTCGATCAAATTGTACCATATCAAGTGCATGTGTGGCATCACCGATAAGGCGATGTCGATGTTGTTGGAATTACTACGAGATGCTTTCCCTGACGTGGACATTCCCACAACCTTCTACGAGGCCAAGAAGATAATCAACAAATTGGGATTGAACTACGAAAAAATTGATGCCTGCCCCAACGACTGCATGCTTTATTGGGGGGAGGACGCTCGGAGGGAGACTTGTAAGAAGTGTCACACTTCGAGGTTCGGACGCTTCGAAGGGAAAAAAGTAGAAGAAGAAACCCGCAAAGATTCTCGTGTACTTTCCTTTAAAACCTCGATTACAAAGATTATTTATGTCGTCCAAGACAACCGAGCATATGAGGTGGCATGAAGCCGACAAGAACGAAGATGGTAAACTCGGACATCCACGTGATGGTGAAGCGTGGAAAGCGTTCGACTCGGACTTTCCGATTTCGCAGCGGACTCTAGAAATGTTCGTCTTGCTTTGGACACCGATGGTTTTAATCCGTTTGGTAATCTTAGCACAAGTTATAGTATATGGCCGCTTGTTTTGATACCTTACAACTTGCCCCCTTGGATGTGTATGAAACAGAGCTCCTTCATTATGTCCATGATCATTCCGGCAAAAAGGCACCGGAAATGACATCGATGTGTATCTACAACCGCTTATCAAGGAGTTGGTGGAGTTGTGGAACGTAGGCGTCGAGACGTATGACACGCACGAGAAGACACTCTTCAACTTGCGTGCGGCGTTGATGTGGACTATCGGTGACTTCCCGGACCGGGAACATTATCCGGGTGGAATGTGCATACCGGCCTTGCGTGTCCGGCTTGCAATTTTGACTCGACTCGGTGCGCCTTCCCCACAATCGTAAGTGGTGCTTCATGGGTCACCGGAGGTTTCTCGATGGTACGCACAGTTTAGGTTGCAACGCAACCGTTTCAATGGGCAACAGAAAAAAGAGGACCTCCTCGCATATTATCCGGTGCGAGATCATAGAGCAGATTGTGGATGTTGATTTTGAGTATGGGAAGAAAGACGATCCAGCAAAGGCCGGACAAAGACGGTCGGGCTTCGTTCCGGACCCGAATGGCGGAAGATAAGCGTCTTCTTCACTCTTCCGTATTGGAAAGATAATTTGCTCCGACATAGTCTGGATGTCATGCACATTGAAAAGAATGTGTGCGACAATGTGTTGTACACGATTATGAATGAACCAGGCAAGTCAAAAGATCATCTTCAAGCGAGGAAAGATTTATGGGAGATGGGGGTTCGTGCAGACGCGTGGCCGGATGAGCATGATGATTTCAACCGGCAAAATTCACCCCGACAAAACCGAATAAGGAAATCTTCCTCGCCACTTTGAAGAAAATAAAAGTTCCCGACGGGTATTCAAGCAACATTTCACGATGTGTGGACGTGCGAGCTCGGAAGGTTACCGGGCCGGCTGAGTCATGACTCACATGTGCTTATGCAGCGATTACTTCCGCCGGCCATAAAAAATACACCGCCTCTCGATGTGTCGATCGTTTTGGTCGAGCTTTGTACTTTCTTTCGGAAGTTGTGTTCCAAGGTGTTGATCGTGGAGGAGCTCGACCGGTTGCAACAAATCATTCTTACGCTGTGCCATTTGGAGATGATCTTTCCTCCTTCATTTTTCACGGTCATGGTTCACCCGACAAGACACCTTGTTCACGAAACAAAGCTTTCTCGCCCGGTTCACTACCGATGGATGTATCCTATTGAGAGGTACTCTTTTAAAATTAATTACTTCAGCATTATATTACTTCCTAGTCGCATGTTTAACCATTGATGTATCGACATTTTTCCTCATTACTTTATAGGTTCCTTGGGAAACCGAAATCTTACGTGAGGAATAAGGCGTGGCCTCGAAGGTTCAATAGCGAAAGGTTATATTGAGGATGAGGTCTTATATTTTTGTTCCAGTACTTTGATGACATTGAGACGTCATTCAACCGGCCGCCTCGTGTGGACGATTGTCCCGAGCGGACCCGAGCCACGGCTTGAGTTGTTATTCCCTCGTGTTGGTAAACCGGTTGGCGGATGTGAGAACTTCAAACTCACGGCACTTGAGAAGTTTCAAGCACATAGACATGTCTTGATCAATTGCACTCAAGTTGAACCGTACCTTCGAAGGATTGCACACGATATATTTGTTATCCTATATGTTTCCCGACATTTTATAGGCACATTTATTGCTCGTCATCGCATGTTTAAATTGTAGGGAATTCAGGAGTCATGTGAAGCGTCGCTGAGGATCCGTTCACGTACATCCTCCGAAATTGATAGAAAGGTCCACGAGAGAATTCCAGGGGTTGGTTTAGGAGGAGAATAATGAATGACCATAACCCCCACTCGCCAGACCCGAGCTCTCGCACTCGGCCCGCTTGACCACGCCCAAAGATTTACGGCATACAATGTGAATGGCTTCAAGTTTTGCACGGTTTCACGAGATCGGGATTGCTCACCCAAAACTCGGGTGTATATGGCACGTTTGGGACGAGGAGTTATGCGAGCAGCGGTGACGGAACATGCGCATTCGGTGACGTCCCGTATTATGGAAAGCCGCTGATGTGGTCGGATAACTTACCAAGGCATTTTCTCCGCGTGACGCTGTTCAAGTGTTTGTGGGCGAATACGACAACGTCCCGGGGACTCACGACGATGACTTAGGCATCACATCGTGAATTTCTCTCGCCCTATTCACACCGGTCGCCGCGATGACGAGCCGTATATTCTCGCCTCGCAGGCCCATCGGGTTTATTATGTCGCCGATGAGAGAGCACGGATTGGAATATGGTGGTTCACCTAAAGCTTCGGACCTTTATGACATGGGCGATGGTGAGAACGCCGCCTACGATTGTGAGCCGCTCTCCGGCCGCCAGTTTTGAAAACTTCTTCCCAGACGGCGATGACACTTTACCTATAGTTCGACGTTTTTAAATAGACGCAATATGAAATATAAAAATTTTGATTTCACAAAAGTTTTATATATGTCTTATTCTAAATTCAACTCAAACATAACTTTTTATACAAACTTTTTTTGTAGGGATGCCGACGCAGATTGAGACGAAAAAATTATCCCTTCTCTTCCTTTTATTTTATTTTTTAAAAAATGTAAAAAAATTATTTTGTAGCGGTTCATGACCGCTACAAGAATAACAATAACCGCTACCAAAATTTGATTTGTAGCGGTTAATAACCGCTACTAATTAGATAAAACCGCTACCAAACTAACCGCTACAAAAACCGACACAACAACCGCTACAAAATGTTGCGCGAGATCAAAATAAATACCTCGCCACCAACCGCTATAATTATATGTTTTCTCTCTGTCTTCTCTTATATTTTCACGTTTTCTCTCTTATATTTTCACGTTTTTACGAACGAGGCAAAGTGTTTGGATGGGGTAAGTGTCTCTAAACTTCATCAAATCTAGCCATTCTCAAAATATTTGTTTTTTCTTCTACCCGATGATATTATTTTCTCTTATTTTACGGTATATTTTGTCAATTCTCAACTTTCTTTCTACTTTCACCTACTTATTCTTTGATCAACTTTCCCACATTTTTGTTTTTTAAAATTCATTTTATTTAACTAACTCATAAATTGTTGATTCTCATTCTTTTTACACATTTAAAGACATCTTATACAGTTTTCTATCAAATGTTAATATCCATTTATAATTAGTAAAAATATAAATTTTTATTAATTCAACATTTTATAATCACAAAAAAAATTTTGTAAATTTTTTTTTTTTCAATTTCATCTTTTTGTCGCGGTTATGACACCGCTACAAAAACGAAAATAACGAGGGACATCTGAAATTTAAAAATTAGGGCGGAATTTGGTCACGGTGATATCACCGCGACAAAAAATTGTTTTGACACTTTTGTCACGGTTTTAAAAACCGCTACAAATAAAAAAGCGGCAAAATTTTTTTAAAGAATAATGGCTTGAAATTGGTCACGGTTCTATAACCGCGACAAAAAATTATTTAAACAAATTTGTCACGGTTTAATGACCGCGACAAATGTGATGGCCGAATGTTTTGTAGCGGTTTTTTGACCGCGACCTTAATAGCGACAAATTTAATGGCGGGAAAAATTTGTAGCGGTTTTTTGACCGCGACTAATGTGTTCATTAGTTGCGGCTTAGCCTTATATAGTGGCGGTTTATGTGCGTTGAGTAGCGGTTTTTTTTTTTTAACCGCTACAAATTTCCTTGTTTCGGTCGTTTTTGTGGCGGTTTTAGTAACCGCGACAAATGTCATTTGTCACGTTTAAAACCGCTACTAATGTGTATTTTTAACCGCTACAAATGACCGGTTTTTTTGTAGTGTTTGTATACATATATGTATATATTTGTGTATTTGTCAATATATATGTACATATATAAACACACACACATGTGTGTGTGTACACACATATATGTGTATATATAGTAAGACCATTATTTCAATTAGATAGTGTGTGGAAAGGAAAATTCTAGGTTAGAAAGATATGTAGCAAAAGCTAGCGATTCACTTTTACTTTATCATTTTAAATTTGTATAAGAGCATTTTAAGAAAATAAGTAAAATTAACTAATTTAATTTCTTTACTTAATCTCCACAAAATCGGTTAAATATGTCCTATAATTAGGACCGGAGGGAGTACCACTTTTATAAGTCTCTTTTAACTAAATCACATATACGATACCAAGGAAAGATAGTTAGCTCAATGATTATAGGGTAGATTTTCAACTTTACCCTCATTTATGAATGACTATCTTTTAATCCTTTCTTCTCTTTATATTTTCATTGATATAATTAATATAGATAAAATTGTCATAATCTCATTTATTATCTGAAAAAAGATTTATAAATAAGATCAATTTTTTTTATAGAAAGAAATTTATAAATAGGATCAGAATGATATACCTGTTATAGTCCGGACAGTGATTGATGAAAATTGGAGGGCAATTCGGCGAAAGGATGTGAGGATATAAGGGGTTGATGATGGATCGACGCGATATTGGATAATAAATATGGACACGTGGATGTGAATATTATAGGGAAAATTATAATAAAGGACTTAAGAAAAATAATATTTATTAAGAAGGACCATAAAAAGTGGTAATTATTTTGAAGGACAAAAATTAAAACATTAAAATAGAAAGATTAAATTGCCCTCAATCGATTTTCTATATTATCTCTAATTAAATCGAATCGATTGATTTTTTTTTTATATGTAGAATCTGATTGATTGAAAATAATAAATGGAAACTTTCGCATATGGGTCTTCCTATGCCACCAATCAATATGACCCCGTCACTCCCGTTTTTGCCCTTATAAAATCCGCGTCGTTTTACTCTTTTGGAATGGGATCCCTTTTTTTTTTTCAAAATTTTATCATTGAAATGGGTTTTCTTTTGAAAGAAAATGCTAATTATTTTTTTTTACCGAGAAAAAATGATACATTTAAATAAATTTAAAAACAACGGTGTCGCAACAAATCTTCCACAAACATGTCATGAATCCTTTAATTTTTACTCAAGAAGTCAAGAACTTGTGGAAAGGTACCGAGAAAGTAAATCTTACGATAAGAATATTATCATGACTCTTAGAATATTCCAAATTTATATTAAAGTTACATTTTAATATTAAAAATAAAAATTCAAATTTAAATATAATATTTTTGAAGTGAAAAATATGATATATTAAAAAAATTAATTTTAAAATAAATGAAATATTAAATAAATTTATATCATTAAGTATTGTGGGAGGTTTCATTCAATATATTTATACAATACTTAATGATATAAATTTATTTAATATTTCAACGGAGTAACAGGTCATATTGATCGACAGCATAGGAAGACCCATACTGAAACTTTCCATTTATTATTTTCAATCAATCAGATTTTACGTATAAAAAAAAAATCAATCAGATTTTGATTTAATTAGAGATAATATAGAAAATCTGATTAAGGGCAATTTAGTCTTTCTATTTTAATATTTTAATTTTTGGTCCTTTAAAATAATTACAACTTTTTATGGTCCTTATTAATAAATATTATTTTTCTTAGGTCCTTTATTATAATTTTCCCGCTATTATAAAGTCAAGCCTTCAAAGATGGGATTAAAGCTAAACTAAGGCGAATAACTTGGTCACGGGACACCAAATTTTCCTTAATTTCACTCAAACTGAAGCGACCACATCAATTGTCAACGTATGTAACGGGGAATATGTCTGCCTTCATAAGTGATATTTTATGTGGCAAATATACGACTGAAATTTTATTTTATATAAAAAGAACCAACAAGAAGAAGGGAGCCGTATACTAGTAGGTGACATCGGTTATATTAATCACACAATACCAATTTATTCCATCAATAATTAGATTTTTAATATAAATTATTGATATAGGAAAGAGTCCCCATTCCATAATTTTATTGATGGTATATTCAATATTCTCCTTTTTTTTTTTTTTTTTTTTTGATAAAAAGCAAAACGGGACACCTCAGTTAACACCTATGGGAGTATTCCACCCATTACAATCCTGGCGCAAGATAGCACTCAGCTCCGTTGGAGCCTGATAAATCTCATAATAACCCAAGACTGCCTCAAGGCTCTTCTTCGCTAGGAAGTTTGCCGCGGAATTTGCCAATCGGGGTACATACGTAAGCTTCGTAATCCAATCTTCTTGAAGCAACAATTTGACCTCGTTGATAATACTAGAGTCACGATTGTTACACCCCTTATCACAACGAAGTAATTCAAGGCACTCATAAGAGTCCATTTCCAACCATACTTGACTAGCCCCCAAAGATCGAGCAAGCTTCAATCCCAAGAGACATGTCAAAATCTTTGCAGAAAGTTCATCTCCAGTAGCCATGGGGTGGATGAAACCCTTGAGGAAGTTACCAGATGAATCGCGAATTAGCCCACCACAGGCTTGCTTACAAAGAGCTCGAGAATATGCTCCATCCACATTTACCTTCACCCACCCCTCCTCCCGAGTAGGAGTCAGGGTGACTCCTTGAAGTTGCAGTCCAGCCAAACGGTCATGCATTCCATCATAGCACACATACTAGCAATCATAGTAGTACTCGTTGTGCATTTACCTTCAAAGACAAACAGATTCCTCCTTCACCAAATCCACCAGCATAGGATAACGAATCTAGAGGCCCACTCCTTACTTGCTCCCTTCCCTCCACTAATGTTCCACCAAACCCATTATGACAAACTCAAATTACAGAACCTTCGCCACATCTCAGTAGGCACCACCTTCTTCCATAATGATTTTGAATGGGGGCAATCTCGAAAAACATGTAAGGTGTCTTCGAATCCTGCCCCACAAAAAGTACACCTCGGATCTATTGTTAGGTTGCGTTTCACTCTATTTGCATTCGTGAGTAAGCCCTACCGAGCAACCAACCAGAGAAGGGTCTTACACCGATACGGAGCACGAACTTTCCATAGACGACCCTAATCCCTCCCTTGATCCCTCATATCACCTGAAAGGACATTGTACGCGGATTTCACAGTGAATACCCCATGCCTCCCCCACTTTCATCTGATATTTGAGGTGGTATTGTTAACCTCAATTCCACCATGTACCTTAGCCCATGTGTGTTTAATTCCCTTCCAAATATTAAAGCTAGGCCTTGATGGTTCAATATGAGGGAGAAGATCCTCCCCATATTTGTACTCTTCACGAACCACCTTTACCCATAAATCCTCTCTACGAGTTACCAATCTCCAACCCAACTTCATAAGGAAGGCTTGATTTTGATACTTCGCATGCCTCAACCCTAGTCCTCCTCGCCGTTTAGCCTTACACACCTCATCCCAAGCCACTAAAGGTGTCCTACGGTGCTCTGTGGAACTCCCCCACAAAAATGATCTATTATACTTGTCCAACGCTTCCCAATTCGTACTAGGAAGGTATGACGTTTGCATAGTATATGCCGGGATGGCAGAAGATACCGAGGAAATGAGCGTAGCCTTGCCAGCTAGAGAAAGTGAGCTGGCTTTCCACCCAGTTAACCATTCCTTAACCTTGCCAATGACCCCTTGAAAGGACTCCTTCCTAATCCTCTGATGGTGGAGAGGCACTCCAAGATATTTACCAAGATCCGCTGTTAGGGAGCAACCAAGGATCGTACTAAGCTCCGAGCACCTGGTGTGGCCAATATTCTTAGAGAAGAACACCCGAGTCTTAGCCACATTCACCTTTAGACCTGAACTAGCACAAAATTATGACAGACACTCATGTACCATCTCTGCTTGTTGGATAGAAGCTTCAGTAAACAGAATGATATTATCTGCAAAAAATAAGTGAGAGATAGGTGGGCCAGTCTTTGTAAGGCAAATGGGCTTCCAATGCCCAACTTCCATACGCTCTTGGATCATGTGAGCCAACTTTTCAATGCAGATTACAAAAAGGTAAGGCAAAAGGGGATAGACTTGTCTGACCCCATGTGATGCTGTAAAGGACTCTGCCTGATTCCCGTTCCATAATAGCTGAATATTCGCCGAGGTAATGCAATTTTTGACCAAATGGACAATGTTATTAGGAAGCTGTAATTCCTATAGACATTGAAGAAGGAACCTCCAATTCACTCGATCGTAAGCCTTCTCTAGATCAATTTGATAGCCATGAAGCCCTTCTTCCCCCGCATAGTTCTCATAGAATGAATTATTTCTTGAGCAACAATAATATTATCCACACTCTGTCGACCAGGATCAAAGCTGCACTGATTAGGGGAGATGATATAGGGCATAAAGCACTTCATTCGATTTGCGATAATCTTAGTAACCAACTTGTAAATGACATTACATAGACTAATAGGCCTGAGATCCCTACAAGTCTTCTGATTATCCTTCTTCAAATCAAGACAAGAAGTGTCCCAATAACAGCACCAATTTTCTCAGGAGAAAGGAATACCTGCTTGACGAGCTGAACAACAGAGTCACGAACTGTATCCCATTGGTGTTGATAGAACAAAGCATTGAACCCATCAGGTCCTAGTGATTTTAAGGCACCCATACTGAACAAAGCATCTCTAATTTTAGCTTCCCCAACTTCCTTCTGACACACACGACTGTGGACTTCAAATAGCTTTGGGTATGTGACGCCACAAGAGAGGGTTGCCCGCTCCACTGATTCTTCCATAAACAAAGTTGAGAAATATTGCGTTACATGCCTTCTAATGTATTCCTCGTCAAAGCTCCATTCCCCTTCTGTAACACACAAAGTATAAATTCTGTTTTGCTTTCTTCTGCCATTTGCATAAGCATGAAACAACTTAGTGTTATGGTCCCCATCCAGAGACCAATTACTCTTGGCTTTCTGGGCCCACAACAGCGCTTCCTGGGTTAAAGTCTCATCAAGCTCCAACCATAGCTTCTTCTGGAGCTCTTCAAGGAAAGGGTAATTGCCACCTCTCGTGATTTCTCGGTTGAGCCCATCCATCCTACGTAAGAGTTGGTGTTTCCTTCTCTGGATATTTCCAAAGACATTCTGATCCCATTGACGACAAGCATAAGTGAAGCTTTTAGTGTTACCTACCCAGTCAGTCGAACGGCCCCACTCCTTTTTAACTAACTCACTAAACGTCTCATGTAGGACCCAAGATGCAATAAAACGAAAAGGCCTCTGGCCCTTCACTAGTGCTTGCGACCTCTCCAAGCTTAACAATAAGGGCCTATGATCCGACTTAAACTGAGGTAAATGGATAACCTTTGCTTCCGTAAATTGAGCACACCATTCTGCAATAGCAAAGATCCGATCCAAGCAAGATTTTGTACTCCCTCTTTTCCCTTTTATCCAAGTAAAAGCCGGTCCATCAAATCCCAGGTCTATTAAGTCCATGTCCTTTGCCCATCTAGAAAACTCCCGGTCCGAAGATAGTCCTGACACTGCACAAGAGCGCCTTTCTTTGGCAAGGATGGTAGCATTAAAATCCCCGCCAATACACCACGGTCCTTGAATATTGCCATTAATCCTGAAGAGTTCAGTCCATAAAAAATGACGAATTACCTGGTTTGGACTTGTATACACTACTGTTAGGTGCTAATTCTGTCCCTTTGTGTTCCTAATTCGCATGTGCAAATATTGTTTGTGTTTTTCTACCACCTCAATCTGAAGGGACCCTTCCTCCCAGAGGCACCATATTCCTCTACTAAATCCTTCTGCAGCAGTAAAAGCGTACTTACTAAAACCCAGTTGTCAAATTTTCCTCTCAATCTTTAGTTCGTCTGAGCGAGTTTCAAGAATTGCTAAAAAATCCAACTTGTAATGTGTTTTAAGATCCCGTACTAGGCTAGGAAATGCCTTCGAGCTTGTACCCCTTGAGTTCCATATCATAAAATTCATTAGGACTTAGTATCATTGGCGGGCCCCAATCCATGGCCCAAACAATTATCCACTTTAGTCCTCTCAAGGGCCAAATCCGCTGATCCCACATGATTCCCCTCCATTTCCACATCATCACCCACTTCCTCGGACTCCATGCCTCTGCATGCGTCCAGATCCTGTGAAGACAGCACCCCTATAGAGCCCCCAGTCACCACATGATCTAGCATGTTGTTGTGGGATATAGGAACTTCACATGGACTTAATTCCTGAAGAGAAGTAAATGCATTTTTAATTTCCATCAGTGGGCCTTCAATCTTGTCCAGCTCCCTATCCTTCATTTTGGGCCTACCACCTGATTTGTTCTCCTTCCCATAGCTTTTAGGCCTCTCTTCCTTCTTTCTTTTAGTACTTACTGCAACCCATTCTGAATTAATTTTTCTAAAGTCAACACTTGCTTTTTTTGATACCCCCAAAGTCGATCCCCCCAATTTCTCACGTTGCTGGATTTGTGCGCCCGAGCCCTTCATCCCCGCCTGAATATTCTCGACCACCCTCTTCTCCTGCGTCATATCCGAAACCCTCCGATTCCAGCCCCCATTCTTCGCCACTCCCCGATCCTCGCCTCATCCTTATTTCCAGTGATTTCATGCGTAGCTCAGTGCCAATCTCGGCTCAAAACCATCTGAGGCCCTAAATGATCGCTGCCGTCGATAACGGCCTGTTGCGGAGTCGTCCCTTGCTTCGCCGTCAGACCCCACTAGTTCCTCTTACATACCGCCATTTCCCCCGCCAGTCCCACCTTATCACTCTTCCTTCCATCCTTATCAAGCACACACTGTTCAATTTCACCAATAGAAGCCTTCTTCGCTACATCCCCGTCCTAACCCCCCGTACGCGTTGCTGTTGGTGACCATGGCCCCCCTCACCCTCATTCGTTACATACTCTCCTGACCCTGATTTCTGATGAGGACACGACTCCTGGGCATGGCCATACAGACCACAACTGAAGCAAACAAGGTGAAGCCCTTCTTATACTAGTTGCTTGTTCTCACCAAACACTTGAAGGCTGGTAGAAGAGGCTTGTGAAGATCTACTTCCACACAAATATGAGCAAACTCACCCTTATCATAGATGGACGTAGACCTATCGATCTTGATGATCCTTCCAATCATATTACCAATCATCCCTAGAGATTCAACAGTACAAAACTCCAGAGGTAGGTCGGGGATCTTAATCCAAACTGCAACCTTTCTTTGTCCATCTGCTTTCCTGGGGTTGAAGTTTGGCCTCCACCTTTGTACAAGGAGATAATGATCATCAATCATCCAAGGCCTTTCATAGTATGCGTAGTCACGATCCTCTTTGCTCGAAAATGATACGATGTAGTACTCGTTGCTCAATGGCACCACCTTCAACGGTTGCTTTGGCTTCCACATCCTCCGAACTCTATCAATGAGCACATGTTTTGGCACCGACAAGCCTAAAACCTTGATAATCAATGAGTTTATCCAAGGTTTACACCACGAAGTGTACTGCTCCGACGTCACCGACAAGACTGGGTATCTACTGCTCTGAGCATCTCCCGTGTCATCATCACTCGCATTCCCTTCCTCACCCCCTTCCTAGCCTCTGACTCCGCATGCTGCTTGGCAAAGAAGCCCTTCCAGCCTCTAACAATATCGCCCGCTTCCCCATGGCTAACCAGAAACCCAAGGCTACTCGAGACAATAACTTTTCCCTATACGACATCAAAACTGGTCTCCGATCCCCCTGAAGACTCCCCTGGTTTTGCACACCTTTGCTCATCGTCCCACTACCACTCCCGAACATAAACTGCTCCGCACCAGGAATTTTTCCCTTCTCACGACCTCGTTCGCCACCCTCCCCATCGCCGCGTCCATTCCTATCACCTTCCGTTCGCTCCGATCGCTCACCCTCTGAACTCTCTCCCATCCCTTCTGAACTCTCTTTTACTTTTGCTCGAAAAGGCACAGCTAATAGCCTTAATGTATAATATAGTCGCTCTTTTTTTAATATTATTTCTTAGTATCTTGCTTATTTTAATAGGATGCAACAAAATGACTTTTTCTTTTTCAGAATTCCTGTATTATTGTATAATTACTACCCCTCCAGTTCTTAACATAAGATATATTAAAGGAATTGGTTTTGATATTAAATCATGAGAAAAAAATTTCATACTTATTAATATTTTCCTAATTTACATTTATTGATGCTTCTTTAACAATAATTAAAGAAGAGAGAGATTTAAAGAATGTGATTATGGTGCTTTAGAAAATATATTTCATATTAACTAATTTAATCAATTTTCTTAATACGTCTTATATTAAAGATCTAAAGAATATAATATACAACAGCAACTCAGTATTTCGACCACCCAAGGTTGTTAAACTCATGAGTTTAAGCAAACTCGTGACAATGAAATAAATTTGTATCGTGAACTCAAATTGTAAACTTATAAGAGTTTACTTTTACCATTAAATAGATATTAATAGTGTATAGTTAAATAATTAAAATATAAAAAATAAAACCAATTTGATTTAAATATTTTTTAAATCCAAATAATTGAAATTAAATCCATTAATATTCATAATTTATCATATTTAATAAAGAATTTTTATAAAATTTATATTCAAATCTACTGAGCATAATCAAATCAAAGAACTTAACACGAGTTTGATGATGAGTAAACACGATTTTGTAATTTGCAAACGTGAAAACAAGAAACTCCGTATATAAACTCATGAGTTTAACCGAATTTATAAATATCACGAGTTTATTAGTAACTCTCATTTCGATTTTATAAGCTAAAAAAGTAAAAACGTTAAACTCGTAAAGTCAACTCACGAGTTTGACAACAATACTTCCACCCCTTTATGGGTCAAAAGTCAAAACCAACAGGCTCGTTCAAAAGTCAATCATAATTTGAAACAAGACTCCGTAAGCTCACTATACATGCACTTCATTATATTAATTGCGTATTATTCTAATAACAACACAATGGTATGTTTCACCTTTCATCCTATAAGTTCGGGATATGCCAGCGTCATCACACAATATTAAAATTAATTATGAATTAAAGTCTTTTGTTTGTTTCCTGATTTTGGATTAACAAATTATATATCATCTTGTCGAATCCGTCCTGACGTATATGGGTGCGGCTATGTCCTCGACGTGGATTAAATCACATTAATTTGACTTCTCTGCATATAAATATAAAAATAATAATAATAAAAATCTCAAAAAAATACTATTTAAATTTCACAATTTTAAATAAGTGATTTTCTAATAAAATGAGTTGTCAATGCTTTACTATCCTTGTTAATCTCATTACTTTTGTTGTCCATAAGATTTTAAAGTTCAACTGTTCATCAGGTGATATTTTTCTGTCATTTTCCTAATATATAACCCCTCCTTAAATTAATTACCCAAGTTCATCACCGCCAGAGCCTCACAAATATTATACTTATATCGTTAACTCTCAACATACATGCACACGTTATAAGACGTGTTTGTGTGCGTAGTGCAAGTTATTTTTTTATTTTTTTTTTGATACATATAGTAGGGGATGTGGGTAGGGTTCGAACCCTGACATAGGAGAGGGAGTCAAGCTCCCATACCACTGCGCTACTAAGACGCTGGCGTAGTGTGAGTTATTTTAAATTTAGAAGAAACCTGTTTTCAGAATTTCGTGGATGACAAGTCACATTCTAAATAACAGACTTTGAATCTGAGGTACAAAATTGGTTAGTTAAATGCGAGCGTCTCATTTAATGATTAAAATTAGAATGCCTTATCTAAACGGCTTTTGTCAAGATCAATTTATATTATTACTGTAAACCAGTGCAATACATGAAAATAAACTGAAGATAGAATACAAACAAAGCCAAATCAAATACAACAAAATAAGCCAAATACAAGAAAACCAATCACCATACATTAAAGATTTAAGAGTAGAAGTAGAAGTATGGACAAAATCGGCCTCCTCGATATCCAAGGTTAGAAGTGACGTGAAAGAAAGTGTTGGTTGTAAAATCCACCCTAACGGGCACACCTTTTTATAAGCATTAGCTGCAATAAGAGCAGCTGCACAGATACCTCAACTTGAGGTAAAGATTAAAGAAAACCCAACCTCAAAAGGAAGAAAACCCATGATATCCTGAAGAACACTTCTGCTCCTTCGTTCAAGCAAATATGGTGACCTCAACCACACACCGAATAACACCTCTTGAAAACTTCCCCCAAGAACGCAGATCTAAGCCACCAGGTGATAGTCGAATCTAATAATGTTCAAACAACCATCCAACCAAGAGGATTTATACTCAGATCTCACAAATTTGTTTATTTCCTGAGAAAATAAAGACACCAACATAAAAGCCAGCACCACAAAAAGAAACAAAAGATAGATAGCTCTCACTGCCACAGAACAAATCTGAAGAAGAAGAGGAAAAAAACTCGCCACAAGGACAAAAGAAGTCCACAACTGCCAGAAATCATAGGAAGAAGGCTGCAAATTAAAGAACTGGGAATCAATCTACCACTCTAAAACAATTGTGGTATAGAATGATACTCGCCGGCAGCTTATAATGGTGCCACAAGCCGCCAACGAGAAATGAGAGTACATACGCTGTGTAACATTTTCAACGACTGATAGCATGATTCAATAACGCAAGTGTTCGTGTATTTGAATTGACGTACGTGGCTGATGACTTTGAATAATTTACTGCAACTTTACGGTCCTCTTCTCAACAAAATTTTAGATGCATGCCACCCCTTTATTATGACTAACATTTCATTTTCACCCAGCCCATTTTTTGTCATACTCTTTTATGTCCATAATCTAAGACTCAATTATTTTTTTTAATGAGAATAAAAAAACTTAATAAATTATTTAATCATATCATATGTTATGTGTCATTTGATTATATATTAGGTTATGAGCCAATTAAATTAGTTTAGAGAAAAACAATGAGTATAAATACTTTAAAGTAATTTATTTAGTTTCTTTAATCTCTCCAAAAGAGTCAATTAGATTTTATATTTACACTACAAAAAAATGGGTCATTAGTAGTGGTCAAAATCGCGCATTTGTAGCGGTTTTTTGCCGCGACAAACAACATTTGTCATGGTTACACAAACCGCTACAAAATCGACCGAAACAAACGCATTTGTAGCGGTTAAAAAAAACCGCTACTACAACCACATAAACCGCTACTGTAACTGTAGCGGTTTTAGTTGACCGCCACTATATAAGGCCAAACTGAAAGCTTATTTGCACAATAGTCGCGGTACAAAAACCGCGACAAAATGAATAAATTTTGTCACGGTTATATATCCGTTACTAAATAGTCCAAATTATCTGGGAAAAAATTTTACCGCCAAAATATTTGTAGCGGTTAGAAACCGCTACAAATAATTCCGGCCATTATTTTTTTAAAAAAGTTTTGCCGCTATTTTTATTTTTATATTTGTAGCGGTTAAAGAACCGCTACAACAATTGACGTTATTTGTTTGAAAACTTGTTTTGGCACCTCGGTATTTTGTTATTTGTAGCGGTTATGTAACCGCTACAAATGAATGAAATTGAAAAAAAAAATTTTTAACCATTCTTATTAATCATTTATATTTTTATTAAAAATAAATGATATTAAAATATGATATTTGATTGTATAAGATTACTATAGATATGTAAAACAAAAAGAATATATGAGTATAATAAGAAAAGTTTATGAGTTCATTAATATAAAACGAATTATAGAAAAAAAAAAAAAAGTGGGAAAGTAGATCGAAGAATAAGTATGTGAAAGTAAGGAAAAAAGTTAAAAAGTCGACAAAATCCACCCGTAAAATAAGAGAAGTTAATATCAACAGGATAGAACAAAAAACAAATATATCAATAATCACTAGATTTTATCAAGCTAAGTGACACTTACCTCATTCAAACACCTCTCGTTGAGAAAACGCAAAAATATGAGAGAAGACGGGAGAAAACGCGTGTAGAAAAGAGAACTGAAGCATATTGAATGTGGTTTGGTGGGGTATTTATTTTGATCTCGCGCATCAATTTGTAGCGGTTAAGGTGTCGGTTTTTGGTAGCGGTTTATTTTAGTAGCGGTTTCGTTTATTTGTTGTAGCGGTTGCATTTTGCAACGGTTATTTTGTTATTAGTGGCGGTTATTAACCGCTACAAAAAAAATTTTGGGGGTTTTTTTTTTTAAAACAAAAGGAAAATGAAGAGTAGTGATAATTTTTCTTCTCAATCTTCGTCAGCATCCCTACAAAGAAAGTTTTTATAAAAAGTTACGTGTGAGTTGGATATGGAATAAGACATATATAAAACTTTTGTGAAATGCTATTTTTAAATTTCATATTGCGTATATTAAAAAACGTACCGAACTATAGGTAAAGTGTCATCGCCGTCTAGGAAAAAGTTTTCGAAATTGGCAGGCTGGAGCGGCTCACAATCGTACGCGACGTTCTCACCATCGTTCATGTCGTAAAGGTCCCGAGGCTTTAAATGAACCACCATATTCCAATCCTTGTGCCTCTCATCGACGACATAATAAACCTGATGGGCCTCTGAGGCAAGAATATATGGCTCGTCATCTTCGATCGACCGGTGTGAATAGGCTGAATAGGCCGGGAGAAATTCACTGATGTGATGCCTAAGTCGTAAGTCGTGAGTCCCCGGGACGTTGTCGTATTCGCCCACAAACACTTGAACAACGTCACAGAGAAAAGGCCTTGGTAAGTTATCCTAACCACATCAACCAGTTTTCCATAATACGGACGTCACCGAACCGCATGTTCCCATCACCGCTGCTGCGCATAACTCCTCGTCCCAAACGTGCCATATACACCCGAGTTTTGGGTCGGCAATCCCGATCTCGTGAAACCGTGCAAAACTTGAATCCATTGACATTGTATGCCGTAAATCTTTGGGCGTGGTCAAGCGGGCCGATTGCGAGAGCTCTGAATGCTGGTGAGTGAGGGTTGTGGTCATTCATTATTCTCCTCCTAAACCAACCCTGGAATTCTCTGTGGACCTTTCTATCAATTTCGGAGGATGTCTGTGTACGGATCCTTAGTTGACGCTTCACATGACTCCTGAATATATATATCTGTGTGCAATCCTTACTGAAGGTATGGTTCAACTTGAGTGCAATTGATCAAGACATGTCTATGTGCTTGAAACTTCTCAAGTGCCGTGAGTTTGAAGTTTTCACATCCGCCAACTGGTTTACCAACATGAGAGAATAACAACTCTGAAGCTGATGACTCTGGCTCTGGCTCAGGACAATCGTCCACACGAGGCGGTCGGTTGAATGACGTCTCAATGTCATCAAAGTACCTGGAACAAAAATACAAGACCTCATCCCAAGATAACCTTATGCTATTGAACCTTCAGGTCACGCCTTATTCCTCACGTAAGATTTTAGTTTCCCAAGAAACCTATAAAGTAATGAGGAAAGATGTTGATACATCAATGGTTAAACATGCGACTAGGAAGTAATATAATGCTGAAGTAATTAATTTTAAAATAGTACCTCTCAATAGGATACATCCATCGGTAGTGAACTGGGCCAGAAAGCTTTGTTTCGTGAACAAGGTGTACTTGTCGGGTGAACCATGACCGTGAAAAATGAAGGAGGAAAGATCATCTCCAAATGGCACAGCGTAAGAATGATTTGTTGCAGCAGCCGGTCGAGCTCCTCCACGATCAACACCTTGGAACACAACTTCCGAAAGAAAGTACAAAGCTCGACCAAAACGATCGACACATCGAGAGGCGTGTATTTTTTATGGCCAGGCGGAAGTAACTGCTGCGCATAAGCACATGTGAGTCATGACTCTTCACCCGATTTCAACCTTTCAGCACGTACGTCCACACATCGTGAAATGTTGCTTGAATACCCGTCGGGAACTTTTATTTTCTTCAAAGTGGCGAGGAAGATTTCCTTATTCGGTTTTGTCGGTGTGAATTTTGCCGGTTGAAATCTGCCATGCTCATCCGGCCACGCGTCTGCACGAACCCCCATCTCCTGTAAATCTTTCCTCGCTTGAAGATGATCTTTTGACTTGCATGGTTCGTTCATAATCGTGTGCAACACATTGTCGCACGCATTCTTTTCAATGTGCATGACATCCAGACTATGTCGGAGTAAATTATCTTTCCAATACGGAAGAGCGAAGAATACGCTTATCTTCCGCCATTGTTGGGTCGCGGAACCAGAAGCCCTGACCGTCTTTGTCCCTGCCTTTGCTGGATCGTCTTTTTTCCCATACTAAAAATCAACATCCACAAGCTGCTCTATGATCTCTGCACCGGATAATATGCGAGGAGGTCCTCTTTTTTCCTGTTGCCCATTGAAACGATTGTGTTGCAACCTAAACCTATGCGTACGATCGAGAAACCTCCGATGACCCATGAAGCACCACTTACGACTCTGGGGAAGGCGCACTGAGTCAAAGTCAAAATTGCAAGCGGACACGCAAGGCCGGTATGCACATTCCACCCGGATAATGTTCCTAGTCCAGGGAAGTCACTGATAGTCCACATCAACGCCGCACGCAAGTTAAACAGTGTCTTCTCGTGCGCGTCATACGTCTCCACGCCTACATTCCACAACTCCACCAACTCATTGATCGCGGTTGTAGATACACATCGATGTCATTTCCCGGTGCCTTCTTGCCCGGAATGATCATTGACATAATGAAGGAGCTTTGTTTCATACACATCCAAGGGGGCAAGTTGTAAGGTATCAAAACAACTGGCCATATACTATAACTTGTGCTAAGATTCCTAAACGGATTGAAACTATCGGTCGCCAAAGCAAGACGAACATTTCTAGGGTCCGCCACGAAATCAGGAAAGTCTGAGTCGAACGCTTTCCACGCTTCACCATCTCGTGGATGTCTGAGTTTATCATCTTCATTCTTGTCGGCTTCATGCCACCTCATAAGCTCAGTTGTCTAAGACGACATAAACAATCTTTGTAAGCGAGGTTTTAAAGGAAAGTACCTTAGAATCTTTGCGGGTTTCTTCTTCTCGCTTTTTCCCTTCTCGAATAGTCCCGAACCTCGAAGTGTGACACTTCTTACAAGTCTTCCTCCGAGCGTCCTCCCCCAATAAAGCATGCATTCGTTGGGGCGGTATCAATTTTTTCGTAGTCCAATCCTAATCTGTGATTATCTTCTTGGCCTCGTAGAAGGTTGTGGGAATGTCCGCGTCGGGGAAGCATCTCGTAGTAATTCCAAAGAACATCGACATCGCCTTATTAATGATCCCATACATGCACTTGATATGGTACAATTTGATCGAAAGGATAATTTTGAGTATTTCTGACAACCTTGATACAAAGGACGATCGCTCTCATCCATGAGGCTGAAAAATTCCCGAGCTGCTTCATTCCTGTAGAAAAATGGTTCAGGACCCTGCACTTCTGCTGTGAAGTTGTCGTCTTGAACACCAAAAGCATCGCAAACAGCATCATTAACCGGATCATCTTGAGGTAGCAGTTGATTTCCTACTTGTGATGTTTGAGGAAGATGATCCCCATATCTCATACCACGTTCCTCACCATGAACACCCCGAAATGTATATGCTTCTGGGAAAGGCTTAATAAGAAGATGTTCCATAGCACCTTCTCGTGTTTGCCACTTCTTAAACTTGCATCTACAACAAGGACACACGATCTTGCCATTAACGTTAGCGTGAGAGAAGGCGAAATCTAAGAACTTATTTAATCCCGCTAAATATACTAGAGAACTGCGCGGCATCTTGATCCATGATTTATCCATCTGTAGTAAACAAAGCAAAGAAAGTATATTAATGTAGAGACAATGTTTAATTACTTTCATCCCATAACTTGAGTTCTTTAAATGCAACGGGGGAACATTTGTAGCGGTTAACAACCGCGATAGAAACCGCGACAATTTTTCAGCTCAAATTTGTCACGGTTAATGAACCGCTACAAATTTGAATTGAAAAATCGCGCCATAAACTAGTCGCGGTTTACGAACCGCTACATCAACCACTACAAAATGATGACCATTTGAAAGTTTTGGCGCTTATTTTTTAATTTGAAGTTCAAATTTGTAGCGGTTAACTAGATAAATCGCGACAAATATATTTTGTAGCGGTTTGAGGGTTTAACCGCTACAAAATTTATTAAGATTTGTTTTTTTGGGTGTAATATTAACATATCTTTTTTATTACAAATTATAAACTCTTTTATTCTTTAATAAAATTTAAATTTAAAAAACCTTTTGACTTAAAAAAAAAAGATATCAAATATTTAAATTTAAATAAATTGTCAACAAACATCCGACAAAGACAAACTGAATTACTTGAACAAAAAAAAACTAATAAGTATGAGGAGCCCGATGATCAGGTCCTGTCTCAGTGGGGTCTCTCTCAGGGGCGGTGTGGGCTCGACCAGAGGTAACAACCCTCTCATCTTGATCAATAGCAACATCTGGACGGGGAGGGGGGAGGCGGTGGAGGCGGGGGGGAATCCTCGAAGATGAACGGAGGGGGAGGCTTAGGAGATGGAAACCGTCTGTTCGGTAGCAACTCTGACAAGGCCCCGGCAAGTGACTTCCAGCTAGTCCTCTGATTAGCGAACCAACCGTTGAGACCCTCCCCGCATGCGCCTAGTCCTAGCCTCATTTCGGCCCTCTCGCAAAGAACTCCGCTCGGCAACCTTCCCGTCGAGCCGCTCGAACCCGCCGACAATCATCGCATCAACCACCTCGGTGGTGGCCTCGCTCGAGCCGGCGCTCCCGGCGGCGTGGAGGAGTCCTTGAGGTACACCATGCTAGGCCTGGCACCTAGCCCAAAGCCCCTAACACGGCCAGGATGCTCAAATGGGCCCACAGCAGCTTTCAATGTGGCCATAGGATCAACAGATCCCTGTGACTCCGAGGTCTGCGACTGACGTATCTCTTGCTGGCTCTGCTCAATCCGGCTCTGACGCATATATTTCATAAAACATTCATCAATCAATTAAATTAAATTTTAATATACAACATTAACTATTTAATTAGTTTTTTGTAACTTACTAGTATCTCCTCTGCTCCCTCAGAGATCGGCGTCTCATCACGGTGTCTATGTGTGCGTTTCCACAACTGCCCATAGTCCGTCTGACCACCCTCCTGTCGAGCCTTCTCTTGCTGAAAGAGTTAAAAGAGTATAAACTTTGTTATTTCCAAAACAAAACAATAATCAACTAAACATAAAATTAATTTAACTTTTAACATACCATCTCACCGTAAGTCACAAGAAACGTCTTGGATCCACCCGTGTGATTGATCCTTTGAGCTGCCCTGGATCTGGTGTTCCTCTGGGATAGAGCCTGCAAAATAAATGAGTAATTATACAATACCCTCATAGAAAAAAAAACATAACTATGATTAATTAAAAAACCTACCTGTGCCTCTGCACTCCTCCTATATTGGACAAAAGCGACCGGTGATTTGGGTCCACGCCGTTGCGGGACGTTCTCCATCGATTCTTTGCGGAGGCATAGTCGAATCTCCATTCTGCTGGGTGTAGAGACGACCCCTCCGACTCTTCTACGCTTCTCCCATTTTCAACTTTACATACCTCTTTGCGTTGGCTCGCAGTTTAAACTTATTCTATATCATAAAATAATTAGTAATTAAGTAATAATTAATTAAGAAACAAATAATTAAATTAACCACAATTTACCTACACAACGTCCTCAAACGCCTTGTCCTTGGTCTCCTTCGGGATCTTTTTCCAATTCTGGAAAAAGATCGGGAACCATACCCAATTCCCACCAAATTGTGACAGGTATCGGTTCAACGGTGACCACCACCACCGCCGACGGGGTCCGTGTTCCGGGGACTATCACGCGGTAGCCGTTCTCTCCGACCGAGGGTGTGAACATCCAGGCGTCCTCCTATTGATGTTCCCATATTCATCTGCACAATTATAAAAAAAAAATTGTTGTATTGTACTTACATAAATTTTCACATGTCGAATTTAAATTTTATTTTTTGCCAATAAACTACTTATACTTACCTTCGATATCCACCGTAAAATCCGAGGAACGAGAAGACGACGGTCGGGGTACCCTTGTTCCCGCTCGTTGTCCTCGTCGAGAAACCGCTCCGCCTCCGCTTTGGGAATCTCAATCTCGATCTCCTCATCATCACCATTGAGGATGTCCTCAAGCGACAGACTTGCGCCTCGTTGTCCACCTACGGTCTCTTGTAGGGTCTCAGGGTTTGGGATTGGGTCATTTTCAAAGAGCCCATCAAACTCATTCCCAACCTGAGGGGGCCGTGGGGGGACATTTATCTGAGGGGGCTGAAGGGGGACATTTATCTGAGGGGACTGAAGGGAGACATTTATCTGAGGGGGTTGAACGGAGACATTTAAAGGCCCATGCCCTCTCCTACGGCCTCCTCTACTACTACTACCCTTGATAGGCCTTTTCGGGGGTTCAACTACTTTCTCTTTTCCCTTGTCCTGAGAAACCATGATGTGAAAAGTAAAAGTACAAAGGTGAAAAGGTGAACAGTAGCGTGTGAATTTCAAAAGTGAATATAAAAACTGTTGCATTTCGTAGCGGTTAAACCAAGTAACCGTTACAAAATTAATCATTTTGTAACGGTTCAATAAAGACCGCCACCCAAACCGCGACAATTCTTCACATTTGTCGCGGTTACATAATCGCTACAAAATGAACGACCATTCAAATTACGTAGCGGTGATTTGTGTAGACCGCTACAAAATAATTAATAATTTTTTTGTTTAAAAAACTAATTTAATAATTTTTTTAAAAAAATCCAAACTAATTAGTTTAGCGATAAACTAATTAGATTGGAATTTTTCCTTATTCCAAAAAAATATTCTCAATTATTTTCTTTAAATCAGGAATAACAATGTCATTCTTCTAGACCTAATTTTTTGGAATTCTATCATAATTGCCTCATTATCAATGCTATCAAATATATCTTTTTCAATATAAGGCACTAGGCAGTCATTCAACCATTCATCTCCTATCCTATTACAAAGTGCAGTCTTGATGTATTTCATAGCTGAAAATTCTCTTTCCACAGATATAGTTGCTACAGGAAAAGTTAATGCTAACTTTACAAGTAAATAAACTAAAGGATACACAATATGTTTTTTCTTTTCAACCATCCTCTTGGCAAGATCAGCTATTCCTTGCAAATTCAAAAAATCAGGATCAAGTTGCACATCAACTAGAGCTGGGAATTAGGGCCGGCCCTCCAAGGCCTGGGCCCTACAGGGCTTGAGATAAAGAAAACATCTGTTTTTCAAAGCCCGGCCCGATAGTACCAGGGGCCGGGGGCCTACCTAAAAATTACTATTCCAAATTTTAATTATTTTTTTCTTTGTTTTTTTCCAAAGAAATATAATTAGTAAATTGCAACCATTAAAGTTCTAATTTATCAAATAAATATTATCATCATTAATATTTAAACAATACAAATCATCCAACAAATAAACACATTCATTAATTTGTAATAAAAAACAAACCACTGTCCACAATTGCCTCATATAAAACGTAAGAAGCATTAAACTAAGCAACATTAAATAACTCACATAAAATATAAAAGTATACCACTATCATTGTCAATTGTCACCTTCTTCATCACTATCATCAACTTCATAGATATTTGATTGTGCTTCACTTTGAGTAGAAGGCTGTGCTTCACTCTTTGACTAATTTTTTTTTAAAAAAAGTGAAAATGCTACAGTAACAAGGCCTAACGAGCCGGCCCGATTAAGCTCGAGGCCCTACAGGGCGGCCCTGTAGGGCCAATTTCAAATTTCAGACCTATTTTTCAAGCCCGAGCCCTACAGGGCTAGGGCTTAAACGGGCCGGCCCGATTTCCTGGCTCTAACATCAACAATATACGTGTCAAGCTGATATTCAAGCATGGCAAAATCATTCCAATCAAAATCTGAAAGATAATAGTGGGCAAATTCACACAACTTATTCTTGTCAATTGGCAAGAAAGAGTTGCACGGATTTAAACATGCCATGCATTCTAGCAAATTTGAACTAACTTCACTAAAACAATCATTCAACTCTTGAAGTTGAATATCTATCACTGCATAAAATATGTCAACCTTAAAGTGATGCAGATGAGTAACTAGTCCTCTACGTTTTGTTCTCCCTTGTACTTGCAGTACACTTTCCATATCAGGGATATCTATATCATGTTTTATACAAAATTCAAAAGTCTTCTGAAAAAGATTATCCCACCTACTATTTCTCATCTTCAGTAATAACACCTTTGAAACTTTTACAATACTCATAGCATTCACAATATCTTGATCTTTTCTCTGAAGTGCTTGTGACAACTCATTCGTTATTGCCAAGACCTTGATCATCAGGTGTAAAAGTAATACAAATTCAAAAGTTTCCATACGCATCATAAGGCCAGAGGCTTCAGACTTTTTTGCATGCATAATGGTTGTATCATCTTTTATAATTTCTAGCACATCAAGCACAGGATCAAACAATGAACACAAACTTACCAATGATCAGTAATGTGAGCTCCAACGTGTGTCCCCTGGTCGTGACAAACTCATTTCTTAATTCATGCCTCTCTCTGATTGAACATCATCGCTTGCAATACTTTTGACTAATTCTTCCAACTGCTTTTCTCTCAAAATATTTGCTCTTTTGCAAGAAGCACCAACTACATTACACACCAATGGTATAAAATTAAAGAAGTCAGTCAATGCATAAACCTTTTTTGCACAAGCTACTAGAGCTAACTGAAGTTGATGTGCAAAGCAGTGAACATAGTAAGCATAATTATTTTCATCTAAAATCAATTTTTTCAGAGCACTGAATTGACCACTCATATTGCTTGCGCCATCATAACCTTGACCACGAATCTTTGTTAAGCTCAAGCCATTTTTGGCAAAAATTAACTCAATCGCTTCTTTAAGTGAACTCGCGGTAGTATCTGAAACATGAACAAGACCAAGAAAACGCTCAATAATGTCACTGTTGCAATTCACATATCTTAAAACAATGGTCATCTGTTCTTTAATTGATATATCACGAGCTTTATCAATTAGTATAGAGAAGAAATTATCCCCAATGTCTGAAATAATAACTCTGGTAACTAAACTAGAAGCAACATTAGTAATATCTTTCTGAATTTTGGGAGCTATCATTTTGAGATTCTCTGGGGCATTATTCAAAGATACATTATTTACCTCCTCATTGCTTTCACAAAGGAATTTTACAAGCTCCACAAAATTTCCTTGATTTATTGAAGCATCTGTCTCATCATGTCCTCGGAAAGCCAAACCTTGTCGTATGCGATATCGAATACATCGAATAGAACCATTCAGATGAATACAATAATCCTATTTGGCTTTGTCAGAAATGTTAGACATAATAGTGTCAATATGTTGATTTTGATTCATCAAATCTTTGGCAGCACTGAAGCACAAGTTATAAATGCTTCCAACTTTCCCAACATGTTTAAGAAGCCATCCTTTCTCCTTCCAATTGCTAAATCCTTCACTCACAAATGAATCATGACCACCTCTTCCATCACCATGCTCACAATTAAATAGATAACAATCCAAGCAAAATAAAGCATCTTTTGATTCACTATACTCCAACCAAGTGCCAAACTCATTGTACCATTGAGGATTAAATCTACGCATTTTACACCTAATTAAGGATTGAGGAAAGTTGTCAAGTTTTGGTTGACAAGGACTATTCGTTAGATAAATTCTTCGAATCATTTCCCTTTCTTGAGCACTCTTCACAACTGTCATAATAGGAAGTCTTCTACCCGAATCAGGAACATACAAATCTGGGGGACCTTCTATTGTTGGTTTGTTCTGACTTGAGGGAGTAGCACACTCATCTTGAGTTAAATCAATAAATGAAGGTTTCGATCGAGAACATTAGTTCCACTACCACTTGACTTTGTAAAAAAAAGAACCTAAATATCTTTCCATCCTAAAAAATGGAAAATAAAAAAAATGAATCAAACCGATCCTAAACACAATTAACTAACCAACACAATGAAACATAGGCGGAGTTAAAAAAAATGGAATGGACAAAAGTATGGGGGTGGGAATAAAATATTATGAATGAAAGTTAGTAGATAAAACATTTCATTCAGTCATAAAATATTATGAATGAAAGTTAGTAGATAAAACATTTCACCAGTGACTAGCATGTTAATGCACTTAAATATCCAGTTAAGTGAATGCTCCAATTTTCAGCCTATTCACCATATATAACAAAGAGTTGGCCATAAATACTAATGAATAATGCATCACAGTTCAGTAATTTCCAGCAAGTAGGAAAAAAATTATCAAAAACTAATTAAGAGCACCACCACTCACTATACAAGTCAAACCCCAAGCAGCATAATTGGAATGATAAAATTTGAAAGTCCTTAAGAAAAGTATCATTTAATAAAAGGGTAATTACACACAGTAGACGCTATGAAAATTCAATATGAAACAGCTTGCACAATGTTTATCACAACTATAATATCTAATAAAAAGTATCAACTCGTCAAGTGTCTCCAGAGTGCAATGAATTAGTAACAATTCAAGTGGTTATCAAGAGTACTTTAGGAATTACATCATCTAGGGACAAGGAAACAAAACAATCAGTTTTACTACACAAGTATTCTTTACATAAGAGCTAAAAGCATAGCATACTGATAAATAAAGTTGAGACAACTATAATATTATGAAGTAACAAAAATTTGAGTAGTCTGATCTGAATATTTTCTCACCCCCACAGGATATTATGGCCACCAGGGTATCACATAATTCCAACTCCTTTTTTTAATAAAAATAAGCCGACTTCACAAAATTAAATAGTAGACACTCCGAACATTAATTAGTGTTATTCGAATAATTCAAACTTCAGAACATCAATAGTACTAAGTGCAACAGGGAAGGGCAGGGGACCACAAGGAATCGAAATGGTTTCAGAAAAGGATATGAAGATAAGATGCCGCTTCCTAATTGGGGAATGCAAAATTTGGGCTACGTGATTTTCTGATCCGAAAATTAATGCAGACTGGATTTTTTCTTCAAGACATAAACCATGCCTAGTTCTTCACAGTAGGTGATAGTTGATGACAGAATATATTCTTTCTAAATGTCAGACAGAATATATTCTTTCTAAATCCAGTTGCAACCGACCACGCCTAATTCCCTCAGTAGCGGGCACAAAACAGCCAAGTTTTAGTTTCTACTCAAGACTTAAACTAAGCGAGAATTACTGTGTTAAAAGAATCAACTGATGTTATTGTAAATAAGGATTAAAAGCAATAATCAGCCAGCGCCTTAGTAGCACAGTGGCATGGGAGCTTGGCTCCCCTCCTCCATGTCCAGGGTTCGAACCCTGCCTCCCTCCCTTACTATGAAAAAAAAAAAAAGCAATAATCAAACTCAATAGTATGACTACTAAGCTCAATCTTGCCAAATGCGTTACAATAACCAGTAGAGCAAGTAATTTTTCAGTATATTGGAGAATGCAAGCTATTGCCTACCTGATTTTAGCCGAAATTGGCGTCCAAGATTGCGTGAAAATGGTATCACCCCTTTTCGTCCAAGATTGCCGAAGGACGACGGAGGTGGGTGGCGATAATGGAAGGAGGAAGGAGCAGAGTGAGCTTCTGGGTCCAAGGCATCCGACTGTGTCTCGTCCTGGATCGTGTCTCGCTAGGTCAAAAAAGAGGAAGAAGAAGAGTGAGCCGGACGGAAGGCATAGAAGGGCATTTTTTATTATAATATATATATATATATATTAATTATTTTAAAAATGTAATTTCAAGGGGGCACGTACCCCCTTCTTCAATACCGTGTCCTTTGAGCGCCTCTAACTATACAACGGCCATCAATTTTTTCCCAATATTTATGAATACCTCTTTTCCCCTTGTTTCTTTTTAATTTCTTGGTATAAGGTTGAGTAATGTCTCTATATATTGGCTACGGATTCGGCTTTCCATTTTTATAAAAGAAAATATGTATATAATATAATAAGTATATTAGCCATTGACGCATTTATTTTAATTAAACGAATAAATTTATTTCCCATAATCAAGGTGATCTATTTCCCAATTCAAAGTGAATTTTGAATGAAAGAGTAGTTAAAAACGTAGTTCTCTATCCATAATTTTTTTTTTTCAGTGTGGCAGCCTATTTAATACGTGATGCCATATATGTTAATCAGTTTAGATATTAGAGCGGATTCAAATATAAGTGAAGTTCTGATGTATACATAACTATTGTTAATCATATGTCTTTCGGACTTGATTATAGTTAAGAGCTTGTTATTTAATTCCTCACATAATGGTGAAAGCTTTTGTAAAAGACTCCTATCTATTTTATTTAAGGATTAAAGTGCATTGGATTGGTCGACGAAGTATTACGCTAGGATCATCGGCATAAAAATGTATCGAAGGTACCTTAAATACCAACCAACAATTAAAAATGAAAAAAATTTACCAATCAACTATTAAAAATGAAAATTATCACAATGACATTAAAACCAGTCAAACGCCGTTTGGTTACTTGTATGTACGAGAAGCCCGAAATGGCTGAGGGCTTCTAGAGAAGACGGTCTTCTATATGTCGCAACTTTGATTGTTTAATTTGGTCAAGGAAATGTCATTTCGACGCAGAATTGTTGTATAAGCTTTCGAAGTGTTGTGTTTGGAGTTACGTTTGTGTTCTTCAACTTTGCCCCTGTTTTGGGACAGGTTTTATTTCCAGATTTCAGCCATTGTTGGATCAAACTTCCATAATAGGTGTAACCTGTTGTTATAGTTACTGGGTCCATCCTTAGCTCAAGCGAAATCGAGCATCGAAAATCTTCAGGGTTTAAGCTACTAATCATCTTCTTTGTACTACACCTTCCTTCTCAATCATCTGCAAAGGTACGCTAAGATCATGAGTTTCAAATATCACTCCCCTGCAATAACTCAAGATTTCGATTAAACCACTTATAAGAGGAGCCTCACACTCTCTGCATTCAGAGAACTGAAAATCTATCTTTTATGCAAGAGAAGCCCGAAGATTGCTGACATGGCATGCTAGAATATTATGACGGTTGCAATTTGGCGTGATTTCGAGCTTATTCCTTTCTCGAGGACAAACGGAGTTTGCCTGATTTTAATGTCAGATAGTTTTCATTTTTAATAGTTGATTGGTAAAAAAATTTCATTTTTAATTGTTGGTTGGTCTTTAAGGTACCTTCAATACAATTTTGTGCCAGATGCTCCTAACGTAATACTTCGTTAGCCAATCTGCACCTTAACCCTTTATTTAATTAGATAATTAGCTTTTAATCATTTAGATGTGACAAAAAGTGTAAAATAAATATGAATAATAATAAATAAATAAAATTGTGTGGTGGATAAAAGAAAATGAAGTGTAAGAACCAAAACAATATTTTCAATTAATTTTCACATACCCGCCTAGTATATTGTTTTGTCGTATACAGAGCACGGATTAGCAGTTAGTGGTTGTGGTAACCCATATCCCATATTGTTGGAGGCGATGAACTCAGGCCCCTCAACGCTGATAGATTATTGTGTCAGAGTCTCGCACGAGGAAATACCCGCTCCTGATTTCCTCACAAGTTCCACATTTACTAAACATGTTGCTTTTCATGCCACCGCCTGTCTTTATTATTCCGTATAAATTCTCCACAATAATTGAATATTTTATTAATTAAAAAACAAACTATACATGTCCATATTTATAGGCCATTCACTAAAACTGTGCACAATTATCACACAGCGGGCTCAACAAGCATATTGACCCACTAATCGTCAACATATACACAGAGAAGATAAACTTTAATTAATAATTACACTCAACTGATATTTACACCGTCAATCTCACTCTTCCTCTACGATATGACGACGTAGGACCCAAACATTGTGCCCGCACCTTCTTCAATCCATGGCCCCGGATCAATCAAAACTTTTAAAAAATGCCCCCTTCTACATATTGAAAATCTTTATAAACTTTTTGTTTCGGTTTATATGTCTTTTTAGAATTTATAAAGCAGCATTTATTTATATTTTTTCAATTGCATGCACCCTTATTTGATGAGTTATGTGAAAATGTTTTAATGCATAAAATTAAGAACAGATTCAATAACGTGATCAGTATTTCAATATATTGATTGCGTTTCATAGTTTATATAATAAAATCTTAAAAGGACTTATATTTTAAAACTGAGGGTGTATTAACTTAAAATTATATTAAAAGATGTAAGAAGATACTTCATCGCGTCCTTAATATAAGATCTAATTGAGGAGTTTATCTTGATTTTAAATATAAGACCATGTTTGTCAACTTTTTTTCCTAATTTATTTTTAGTGATACTCCCTCAACAATAATTAAGTAAAAGAGAGGTGGAGGGAATTGAAAAACATAATTATGATGTCTTGGAAAAAAATATGAAACATTAAATAATTTAACCAACTTCATTAATCTAATTGAACTATGATGCCTACTCGATCCCCTCAAACAGACTTAAAATCCATATATGCTGTTTTTTTTTTTTCGGAATCTGGGTTCCTCTAATTTTTGTATCCTTAGGACAGAAGTGTCCTTCTGAGAAGAAACTAAGGACACTTCTGCTCCTCCGTTCAAGCAAATATGGTGACCTCGACCACACATCGAATAACACCTTTTGAAATCTTCCCTAAGAACACAGATCTAAGGAAGAAGATTTGCTTTGATTGAGCAACGAACGTGAAGTCTTGTGTCTTTTGAGAAACTACTAGGAATCACTCCATGATGTGTCCTACTTGCCTAGACGATCGAGTATATACAAAAGTGAAAGAATTTGCTTAATTAGACGGCATCACATGAGTTGAATATAAACCATATCATAATGTTTTGGAGTCTACAGTTTTGACCTTATAGGTCTTATATATGTGACAAAGACTTCATTATAGTATATTTGTCGGAATCTTTAATTTCCAGTTGATTGCTACCCTTTGAGCCTTGTGCCCTTTCTTTTAGGGGAACAAATCCAGTAGAAGTCATTTCATCCCATCCAAGTCAACACTATATTTCATGCGTGTGGGGAAAATTCAGAATAGACTAGACTAGACGATATTTATATTCATATCAATATATCATGCGAAATCTAATACAAGTATAAATGGAAAAAATTAGTGTGTGGGTATCTGCCCTTACCAGCTGAAATAATCATTCAAATTCTCCTTTTATCACTCTGCTCTTTTTTATAAGTCTAATTTACTTAATTCTCATATACCAAGAAAAGTTAATTAATTAATTCATTAAATGTATCTTAAATTGATAAATTTTATTTATAAGTGATATTCTCAACCCTCTCTCTCATTTTTCTCTCTTTTCAATATGAATTAATTCATTTTTTTCATTACATTTAATAGGGGCAAACTTTATTAACATCATGCATGATTTCCTTTCCCCTCCTTTCATTACGAATCTTCTTCCCATTCCCCCTTTCACACCCTAATCCCTCATTTATTTGCGACTTGCGTGTGGATCTTTCTATGCTTTCATACTCCTCCTACTATTCTCTTCCCCTGACTCTTCTTCCCTCCTACGCTACAGACAATTATACTACTATACGTACGCGCCTATATTAATTATATTGTAATAAATACGATTATTACCTTGATTATCAAGTTATCACTGGTGCATGTCATGACATCACATTTCCTTTGAGTTTTCAAACCCCTCGTTTTCACCTTATCGCAGGTTTTTCCCTACAATTGCCATGTCACAGTCAGTTGCCACCCTTTCATTTCGTCACTCGTGAACTTTTGTACCTCCCCTTGTTTCACTTGCATGCCGTCATGCCTTACCTACATTAATCAAACCCTTTTTCGTCTTATATTATTCATTCCTCTTTACCCTTATTACCAAGGGCCCACCACGCATTCCTCCTCCTTTATTTTATTTATCAATCCTACTCTATAACAAACTGGTTTAGGGATTAAGAAAACAACAAGCTATATGGGATCGGAATTGAAGGTCAAAGTCCACGATATCATATATACGCGGTTCGGGACAAATGGATCCATAAAAGGCAACCCGGTCCACGAGGGACTCGGTAATAGCCAAGTGTATGATCTCTTGCGGATATGCCAAAGAATGTTTGCACGTCTATAGAACCATACGGAAATCCATCATCGATGAGGGCATTTACCGGTTGAACTTGGATAAATTGAAGCCTTCCCAAGTGAATAAGATGGACTGGCAGGTTCTTGATTTGAAAATCAACATGTGGTTGGAGGCGATGAAGGTTGCGGTGAGGACGCTCTTCAACGGAAAGAGAAAGCTATGCGATGATGTCTTCGCCTCTTCGGATTCCATCAGAGGGGGTTGCTTCGCCGAAATTTCCAGGGACGGAGCCACTATTCTCTTTGCGTTCCCCCAACAAGTCGTCTCCAAAATTAATAAGAACTCGCCGCCGGAGAAAATGTTTCGGCTGCTTGACATTTACGTTGTGTTAACTTCTCTATTGCCGGAGATCCAATCCATCTTCTCTTTCTACTCGACCTCCGAAATTTTAAATCAAGCCAACAATTCTGTGCTCCGGCTCGGTGATTCCGTTCGAACCAAGCTTTCGAATTCGAGTCCATGATCCAAAAGGACTCATCCAAGTCGTCGGTAAAATCGGGCGGAATTCACCCGCTAACCGTACAAGCCATGGACTACCTCTCTATCCTCTCGAATTACGATACGCGCTCTTCGAGATATTTGCCGACTGGAGTGTACCACCAAAATCGCCGGTGCGAATATTTACTAGAAAGTCCAGGTTTCCGATGAGTCGTCGTCGTCGTCAACGACGCCATCGTCCTCTGCTAGAATAGCTTGGCTGATTTTCGTTCTTGTCTGTAAGGCTGGACAGACAAACAAAGCATTGCAAGGACGCTTCGTTGTCATACCTATTTACGGCAAACAATCTCCGGCACGTAATAGACACGGTGCGAAATACGAACCTGCGGTTCGTCTTTGGCCGGGCGACGAGTGGATCGGGAAGCACGAAGCGAAGTTGAAGGGATTCTTGAGTAAGTACGAGAAATTGGGGTGGGGAGAAGTGATTTTGTGCTTGCCGAGAAATCCAAAGGCGGAGATGACGGCGGAAGAGGCGAGGGTCATATTCAGGAACTTCAACTTCCGTTTTGAGGAGGCGTACCGAAAGCAGAATTTATTCACGGTGCCGGACAGGAGCTTCAGAGAGGAGATCAGAGCATCGGTAGCAAGAAAAACAGTGCCGACCTATGAGGAGTTCTATGGGACGCACAGGACTACTGTAGGATCAATGAGAGAGATGACAATGTATGTGACATTTCACCCTGACGACGTGAAAGAATATCTAGGTAACTTGTTCTTTGTCGGGAGTACCTCCGGCAGCGTAACTACGTCGTCTTCTTCGACCGTGTCTTTGCTCGCATCATATCCTCAACGGCAGCATTAGAGGAATAAATGAGGAACAAGACTTTCGACGCGTGCACGGATATGTTTAAGCCGTAAATGGGATAAAATGATCAAACATATACTAGAACGTTATTATTCAACCAATTCATTACATCATAATCTCACGATAGTTTCACATAGTACTATGATGATAAGGAAAATTATCTTCATGCTATTATTGCAATAAAATGTTTTAAAAAACTTCTCTATAAACTACATTTATTGTAGTACTACTACATTTATTAAACTCATTCAATATAAATCATTTCAACCCATTAAAACTTTTAACTCTTGATAGTGCAACATATAGTTGAGAAAACCGGGCTTGGTAGGTATAGACCTACATTGGACATCGATTGACTTTGACTTTTGATTATCGTCATTGCAAATGAAATTATAATGGGAAATTGCCTCCTTGTCATATTGAAAGGCAATTTAGATTCAAATGGATCCATATCTATTCAGTATATCGAAATCTCTTCGCTAATATTCAAGGCCTTTGCCTTAATTGCCCGCTAGTTGCGTGGATAGAGAGCATCTTCATTACTATTAACATAGAGACGTATATAGAAAAAAAAAATCTAAACCAATAGCCTCAAAAGATATTTCAGTACGACCCGTGGTTTAAATCAAGAGTGACTTACTTATTACATACATTAGAAAATGACCAATTAATCTAACTTCAACTATTGAGAAGGCAAAATATTGTTGAACTCTTGAAAAATTATTCAAACATTAAAAGTATGACAATTGTTACATGACCATTTATTTGGTTACATTTAATATTTTGGATACTTTAATTCCAAAATTCAAAAATTCAAATGGCTTCAACACCAACACCCTACTTACATTTAAATCATTTTAAGTTAGGCACCACGTCTTAAAACATATTAAGTTTTAAATCAGTTTTAGTTGGATTATTGTAATTTGAATTGAGTTGTAACACTTGGGTTTTGATTTTATATATTTTCATTCGCACTTATTGAAATTGTTTTATCGAGCACGTTGTTAAATATGATAATTGATTTGTGTTCCTATTCAGTGTCTCTACAAGCATTTTTCATTAAGGAAGCAAGTTTTACCCACTCAATTTAAATTGCACACCAAGTGATTCTTAATAAGTTGTTGTTAGAGCGTTTAAGACAATTATTTGTTAAGAATCACTTGACTTAAACCGTGTTTGATTGTTTTAATTAGACTTGGTAAATTAATTAACTCACATGACATTAGGCAAGCTAAGATAGCATAGGTTTACTTCCAAGGAGCATTCCATCATGTCATTCCTTAAATCTAATTTCATATTTTTATTCATCATTATATCAAAAATCTAAAAAATAAGAATTAAATAGCAGTTTAGGTTGTTATCCATCATTAAAAAAAAAAAATCAATTTCAAAACACCTTTCAATGTTTTTGTCATATAGTTTAGTCTAGGAATCAAATAAAAAGCTCCTTAAGAGAACACGACCCGAGTTGTGCTCTTCACTACATAATTTGGTTTATTTTGATTTAATCTAAGACGACTAAAGGTTTTAAATCAGTGGTATACTCATTGCTATCTCCGTATCTTGCTTTTAATTCAATAGTTCCACTATTATATCGAAAATGTGTATTATTTGATCCATCAAGACAAACCACCCTATGCATTACACGGTCATGTGCAATAAAAATCATCAATATGTGGATTATTCTTTTTAGAAAAACTATAGTTAAACACCAAAAATCAGCAATATTATATGCCCCGGGGGCGCGTGATGCACGAGATTCTTTCAATTTTATAACCAGTAATGATTAGTTGGACCAAACTAAAAGTCCCTTCACGATGTTCTAGAAAATCAACATAAAAAATTCAGCATCATCATACAGTTCTTCAAAATATCCATTATAGACAGCCACACATATTTAACCATGTTAGAGCACTTGGTTGGAATGGAATAAACATACAATAGTCATTATTTGATGTGGAAAAAAAATGAAGTGATGATCATCTGTGTCCATGAAAAAACAAAGTGAATTGTTGAACTTCCTATCCCGACACATAAAATGACTTGTGTGCGGCACAATGTGCAGAATTCTTTCAATGACCAAATTGAAACTCCCTTTAAAAATTTGGCATCATCATACAATTTTTTTAAAAATCCATTATAGAAACAATCACGCACATTTAACACACCAGATTTGAATCGAATGAAACAGAGAATGCTTTAAAAAAAAATAGTATATGACTATGTAGCATTTAATTTGATCCAAAAAAAATTCTTTGATTCATATATATATTTTATGAAAAACTTAAATGTGTGTATATTTAAAAATATCCTTGTTTTTATAATTGACAACTAAAAATTCCTCAACCACTTGAAAATACCTCGGTTATTCAGTATAAAGCATAAAAATACTTTTCCTACTTCTTTATTAAAAATTTCTCTATAACGCATGTAGTTAATATGGAGTTTTGGAATAGATCGAAAACAACATAAATAATATGATTCCAAAGCAATGAGGAGTAATGGAATAGATTAAAAACAACAAAAATTCATAAATGATAAAGAAATTAAATTCCCTCAATCATCCATAATGGTTATTAAGGAATATTATACTAAGAGCTTCCTACTTCATGTGCTGCATAATAGTGGGTACATATAGGCTAAATTAGATTTAGTGCCATTATTGTAGCCCTAAATTTTCCTAGAATCATGGAGAATAAATCAAATTAAAAATATCTTAATTTGATTGAGATTTAAGGGCCAATCATCTAAAACAATTAAATACAAAATATCCCTAAAAGAATTATTCTTATAATCATAGAGAATAAATAGAAACTATTGCCAAGATTTAAAGGCCTATAAGCTAAAATAATTAAATATAAAATATCCCCAAATACAATAAATTAGTCCCAAAATTGAATGTAAATTTGGTCAATAGTAATGGGTTGTACCTTACATATCAGAGCTAAACCCTTGGATGCACTTATTATTTATCGCCAAAAATCAAATACATGTTTTTTCATCCCAGTGACCAATCCATCCGTCCTAACTTTTTTTTCTCATTTATATACCATGAACGCTCACATTTTCCAACACCTTATGTTTCTTCCCGATGTTATTTCACTTCTCCCATGACGAATCAATAATTTGAAATTTTCTTTTCCCTTTGGTAATGTGCACGTCTTAAATTGGCATTCCTTTGTGTGTAGCTTTCCATGTGTTAATACCCCATAAATTTGAGAGGTGCATACAACCACATTAATGAGTCTTCCTTTTACAAGGTATTCTCTGTTTCTATTGTTTATTGATCCTTCACATTTCTTTTTCAAATTTTAAATAGAGTATGTTCAAAATAACTCATGATGTTTTCTTAAAATTTTAATTTTAATTTAAATATACAATCGAGATGGATATTTATAATTATAACTCAATCATCCATCTCCCTTTCCCTCATTTTATTTGATTGGTGATTTCAATTGTAACGTTGTAGTATATCAAAACTCTCTGATAATATCAACCTGCAGAAAAAACACAAAGCCTAAGAGTTAATTTCCAGAATTAGAATCACCATTCAATTTTTTTCATCCATCGATTTTTTTAAAAAAAAAAAACCTCCATTAAGAAATTTTTTTTTGTTGTAATTGATTATTAAAATTTTCTTAACCACTTAAAAATATTTGGTTAAGCATGCCTTTTAAAATAGGGATCAAATTTTCCATCCCCTATTAAAATTATTTGTCATAAATATTACTACCTACGGTGCATTCACTTTTAATTTAAGAAAAGGTAAATGATTCTTAAAACTTTATTTGAAAAAAAAATGTCAAAAGCAAACGGTACAAAACAAATAGATATTGACTTGTATAAATTTTATTATTTCAATTCTAACACTTGTTATTAGAGTGTAAGAGTTAATTTTTAGAATTATTATCGCGATTCAAATTATTTTATCCACCGATTCTAAAGAAAGAAAAAAACACCTTCATTAAAAAAATACTTTTTTATAATTGGTTATTGTTAGTTCTCAATGTGTTTTGATGATTAACAACAATTGTAAACATGTGTTGAAGTTTTTGCAAAATCTGTCTAAAACCATTTATCAGTTGTTTACTCGAGTAAAGGAATGCTTACTCGAGTATAGGACTGTTAAAGGATTGCCCAATTGGATTTTATACGTCAATACTTTGCGGTATGGATAGCCATACTCGAGTATTGACGTCTCAGAGAGCAATCGAGTCTTTGACAGAAGGTGCTTACTCGAATATAGGAATGATATACTCGAGTAAGGGTCATCCAGACAGCAAATGTGTTTTTCAATTGTTCCTTACTCGAGTATAGGTTTTCATACTCGAGTATAGGCCATCCAGAGAGCAACCAAACTTTTCAAGTTAAGTCAATACTTTGCAAAGATAGATCGCTATACTCGAGTATTGGACTTACGAGAGAGAAAATGAACTTTTGAACTTGAGTGTATACTCGAGTAGACACTTTCATACTCGAGTAAAGGGTCTTACAGAGAGCTCCCAAGTTTTTCTAACTCATGCATACTCGAGTAAGGGTTTTCATACTCGAGTAATGAGTTTTTAAATTGATTTTCAACTTGACTCATGTTCTTGCATACTCCAGTATGAATTTGTTTACTCCAGTATAGACATGGTATGACTTCACACTTTTTCGAAAAAGAGTTGCATACTCAAGTAAGGATATGCATACTCGAGTATGAGACCATACAGAAAGTCATCATTCGGCTTGAACTTGCTTACTCCAAAGTATACAAATGTATACTGCAGTATAGAGGCATTTTACACTTAAAATGTTCAAGCAAATAGTTTCTTACTCGAGTACACCACTAGCTTACTCGAGTAAAGCCTTTGGTTTCAAAAGCTCAAGTCTCGAAGGTTTGCCTCTGGAAGTTGCTTACTCGAGTATCCTTTTTGGATACTACAGTAAAGACTCTCTCACACAGTGACTTACTCGAGTAAAGATGAACTTACTCGAGTAACCAACGCTGAAACCAATTTTTGAATTATACGAATTTGCAAATCACTCTTGTTTGTTCTAATTTCTTTCATGAATCATTCACTTATGAACCCAACTATGTTTAACAAGTTTGTTGAGTGAATTTCAGTTAGCACAGATGAAGATTATTGAAGGTCAAAGCCATAAAGCAAAAGGTGTACAGTGCATTTAATGCACTTCTGCAAATCAACCTTCTTTTGGATAATCCACCTGAGCACGCATTCTCAACGGTCAAGAATGCTTTCTTCATCAAGTAAACTCTTCTCCAACGAGCAAATCCTCAGTATTCCACATCAGATCATATTAGCACCTGGATTAGTTGGAGTTTAGAGAGAGAAGATGACAGAGACTTAATGCTAATCACCTACAACGGTTGGATTCATCATTCAACGGTCATTTAATGTTCTCTACCTATAAATAGAGTGCATTAACTTCTTCTCAAGCTGATACACCTACTGAGAGCGAAAATTTATTGATTGCCATTTATTGTATTCAGCTTTCACTTGTATTGTATCAATCGATACTTGTACTTCATGTTCATTTTATCTCGCTTTCTGTGAGAGAGTTCTATCTCGTAAATCATTTATTGATTGAGATAACCACAAGTCGGGGACTTGGTGGTTGGGTGTATTGATTGCAACTTGTAAGGGGGAGTGAGTTCTAGAGAAGAACTACTCTTGAGTACGAGTTTGTAATCGGTTGTGAGTATAGTGGATTGAAAATCCCAAGTGTGGCTTGGGACCGGATGTAGGTTAAGGATAAGACCGAACCAGGATAATTTCTCTTGTGCAAGCTTTCCTTCCCTTCCTCCTCTATTATAATCTGTTTTTACTTGGTTAAAACAGAGCACTTTCCGAAAAGTTTTTTTTTAAATACCCAATTCACCCCCCTTGGGTATATAGCTCCATTTACAGTTATTAAAATAGCATCAACCACTTAAAAAGATTTGGTTAAGCATGCTGATTATTACTACTTTTTTAAATATTATCATTCCGGTTTATGGGGCTATCTCTCTCAACAATGGTGTTTCCTCTAAGATTTAAACTCGAGACCTAAAAGGAATCTAGTGGGTGGGCTTGAGACAATCCAGTCAAATGGATGGGTTTTTGTTGGACTATGTGTTAACCTAAAACTCCAGTCAACGGTATACAGATGGATGGTGATATATATAAGAAAGGTTGCATATTGCATAATTGTATAGTACATGATGTGATGAAAATACATATTGACATAATGATGATTAAATTTGTAATTGTTTTGTATGAGGAATTATAGTACATACAAATATATATGTAATCAGCTCCTTCTTTTTTTCATATGTGATTTGCTTGTAGTCATGCAAAGTATGGCGTAAAAGAAACACAATCAAATTAGATTTTTTAATCAATACATCTTGAGATAGACGGGTTTGATATATATAACATGACAAACAAACCCGTGTGTTGCATGGAGTTATGTTTTATATGCTTGCCTTAAACAATGCAATGTTATTTTGAATTCATTCATTCTATACCGAGTTTTTGAAATATCTCTCCATAGACCACCAATACGTTGGTTATCTAATTTGTACATTAAATATTTACTTTATCAAATAATAATAATAAAAATAAATAAAAATATTTATATCCATAAAATGAAGAGTTATCAACATACAAATTTAAGATTAACTAAAATCATCTTCTTAGGAGATTGAATATAGATTGAGATTTATATCTTTTCTTATTTTTATAAAAGACCTTCAAAATCTCCCCCAAAAAAAGTCCACTATTGACCTTTACTATATTAATTCATTTTAATCAAATTCAATCTCAAATCTCAATTCATACTCATACTAAACAGAATCAATAAATTAATAAAAGAATAATAAATACAATCATTTGAATTTGGTAGAATAATCCTCTAAATCCCGTAATTTGCGATAAGTCCTCATCAATTCTTTTGTATTGAAATTCAAATTTTAAATCTCCTAATTAATTCAATATGATTATCACTATAATAATTTGATATCATTATCTATATTATAATAATAATAATAATAATAATAATAATAATAATAATAAATCATCAATAGATAAATCATCAATAGATAAAGGGGTTCACACTTCTCATGTTGCATGAAAATGAGAAGATTCCTACACACACACATGAAATGACCCACATCTTTTTTATATATTAAAAAAAAACGTAAGCACGGAAATCGAAGTATCTATGACATGAGGATACACTTCTCCCCGCAACATGAGAAGTGTATTTTCCATAAATAAATATTAATAATAGGTATAATTATAATACTCTTATTGGCACAGAAATAATAATCATCTAAATTCCATAAATAATAATACTGAATTCATGGATAACGATTATGAACCCTTTGTAATTTCCATTTTTTTTCTTACAAAATTACTTTGTAATTCCCCATATTACATAAGATCATTAAATCAGAACAAAAGGAAAGGAATATGAAAGGTACAACTGATATAAAAATCTAATTCATTATATGTAGAGCACAAACTAAAGAAAACTAAACATAAGGAAACAATAGCATACCTTTATATCACTGTGTCATTCATCTTAAAATTTTCAATTCCTCTGGGTTGAAATTCCTTATTAAAGTCGTAATTTCAAACTTTTGAACATATTCATAAGTCATCTCCATCTCTTGCATGATTAAAACAAATTACTGCTTAAGTAAATTAAACACAAAAGGTGCACATAACCGAAATACCTGTGGACAACAAATAATTGCTTAAGTATATTAACACACTATACCAATACCATATGTATCTGATAAAGTCATAACTGACCAAAATATATACAGACCATCCATGGTCACAATAATACGTTTAAACATCATTCAAATGTCTTGATAAAAAGCAAAAGACAGAACCACCAAAAAAAAACCTCAACATCCATTTTCGATTCAAATCCCCATTACTGAGTTCTTGGCATCAACGAGTTCGTCATATTGGGGTCAATGAAAACACGGGTTGCATCCTTATATGCTGACAGTGTAACAACCTCAAAGACGTGTATAATGCATGTTGAAAGAAATCAGAGCCAGAAATTGTAAAGAGGATTAAGAGTACTCTACATCACCTATCTTAGATAACTAACACAAGGGTTGTTGAATATGAATCCATCCACTTGGACATAGATGTAAAGTAGAAGGAACGTAGAATACCACAAACATCTGTTACATGCGTAAACTGAGGATTAAGAAAACAAAGAAAGAATACTTGCTAAAAGGTACTTAGCCACAAAACGAAACAACTTACTAATATGGCAACTGTTGTTCTCGACTCACCACCAGTTGACATCATCTATTGTATTAATCTTGAAGAAATGCTTTGTAAGTTGTTGTAGCCATGGTCAGAACGGCTGGAAAAATCTGCTAGCAACTCAATCTGAGTGAATAGGATGTTTTGGCCCATCTCAACTGTGAAACTCCTAAATACAAACGTGAAACCGGGTACAATCACCACACAGAATCTCCTAATCATGTTGCGACGATGGACAGCAGAAAGGACTATGATTCCCTACAACACGAAAGATAAATTGTCAGAACCATGTATACATCTCATATTTAACAAAATGAGAACAAATAGAATACCTTCACATCGCTCAAAATAGCATTGTATGATACTTGGTAGTGGCTTCTTGCATGAGGTATACCCCAAAACACAGCCATAGTCTTCGCATAAATAACCCATCAGTTGGAATGCTTGTCATCAACTTGCAATAATGTGGGTACTCCCCAGGAAGACATTTTCTATTTTCTATTGTAGCTATGGATGTGTTGTAGACGAAGAGCCGAGTTGGTGCATGATATTGTTGGTGGCACGATCATCTTTATATAGACTAAAGGTGTTTTAGGGTTTTCACTAAAGGATTCATTATACACTGCACTAAATGCTGAAATGAAGAGAATGACCAATAGGATTAACGGGTTGCCTCATTCGCCGAGGGTGATGACTAGTGTTGGAGTGGCTAAAATATGCATACATGGGAAATGTTAAAGAGGGTTTTTTTTCAAACCTTCGCATGGGGAATGGAATACTCCATTATGATGCATGGGGAATGGAATAGTTCACATTGAAACTACACATATAATTGATGATAATAAATGGCACGTCCAATGGTATAACATATCAGTTTGACAACTCTTGGTAATGTGAATGAGTTTGAAACAATAGTATAAATATGAGAAAGATGAACACGTGGATCCAAATATAGGTGGTCGTCCAACTAATGACCACTAAATGATGTCGATAATGCAATGTTGGCAATCCACGTGGACCAATAAATGAATCGCTTAGAGGTTTAGTGATATATATTTGATGATGATGATTAGAGTCTGTCAAGAGTACATAATCAAATTTGATTTTTTGATGCGTGATGTAAAGAGATATATACACATACACACCACACGGGATAGAAAATTTACAACGGCCATCAATTTTTTCCCGATATTTAATATTACTCTCTTCGGTCCTAATTATAAGATCTAGTTGACTTTTTTAGAGCGATTAAGGAAGCTGATTAAATTACTTTAGAGTATTTTAATTTTCATTTTTTTTCTTCAAACTAATTAGTTTGACTAATAAACTAACATATAATTTAAAGATTCACATATATGAAATGATTAAATAACTTATTTAGCTTCTTTAATTTCTCTAAAAAAGTCAATTAGCTCTTATAATTAGGACCAGAGGTAGTACCTTTTTAAGGTTGTCAAACTCACGAGTTTAAGCAAACTCGTGACAGTGATATAAACTCGTATCGTGAACTCAAATCGTAAACTCGTAAGAGTTTATTTTTATTATTAAATAGGTATTACTAGTGTATAATTAAATAATTAAAATATAAAAATGACAACAATTTGATTTAAATATATTTTAAATTCAAATAATTGAAATTAAATCTATCAACATTCATCATTTATCATATTTCATAAAGAAATTTTATATAAAGCAGCTGAGCATGATTAAATCAAAAAAGTTAACACGAGTTTAAGAGTAAGTTAACACGGTTTTTTAAGCTAAAAACGTAAAAACGGTAAACTCGGTGTATAAACCCATGAGTTTAACTGAGTTTACAACTAGTACGAGTTTACCACTAACTCGACTCGTTTTTGCAATCTAGAAGCGTAAAAATGGTAAACTCGGAGAGTCAACTCGCGAGTTTGACAACAATACCTTTTTTCCCCTTGTTTCTTTTCGATTTCTTGGTATAAGGTTGAGTAATGCCTCTATATATTGGCTACGGATTCGGCTTTCCATTTTTATAAAAGAAAATAGGTATATAATAAGTATATTAGCCATTGACTCATTGATTTTAATTAAACGAATAAATTTATTTCCTATAATCAAGGTTATCTATTTCCCAATTCATAGTGAATTTTGAATGAAAGAGTAGTTAAAAACCCGTAGTTCTCTATCCATGATCTTTTTTCAGTGTGGCAGCCTATTTAATACGTGATGCCATATATATATCAATCAGTTTTTTGGCAGCCTTCTTAGGTAAGGGTATTTTAGGAAAATATATATAATTAACTAATTTAACTTCTCTTTTTAATCCCTCTAAATTTTAGTAAATAGCTTCTATAATTAGAACCGGAGGTAGTATATTGTTTTGTCGTATACAGAGCACGGATTAGCAGTTAGTTGTTGTGGTAACGCATATCCCAGATTGTCGGAGAGGATGAACTGAGGCCCCTCAACGCTGATAGATTATTATGTCAGAGTCTCGCACGAGGAAATACCCGCTCCTGATTTCCTCACAAGCTCCACATTTATTATTCCTTATAAATTCTACCAGTATGCCAGAATAATTGAATATTTTATTAATTAAAAAATGAATTTAATGCTTTTTCTTTTACTATAAAAATATTTTTTCTGTAATATTTACATAAAAGTAAGTGGATCTCACTAATATTTTCTCTACCTTCTCTTTACCATGAGATTGACTCACTTTTATGGGAGTGAAACAGGAAAAAAAATTTCTATAGCAAAAACAATAAACCTTTAAAAAAACAACTATACATGTCCACATTTATAAGCCATTTACTAACTGTGCACAATTATCACACAGCGGGCTTAACAAGCATATTGGCCCACTGATCGTCAACATATACACAGAGAAGATAAACATTAATCAATAATTAAACTCAACTAGGATTTACACCGTCAATCTCACTCTTCCTCTATGATATGAGGACGTAGGTGTTAACTAGTATGATTGGAGAGGATAATTAGGAGAAGGAAGATGAAGAATCTCATTGTATTATTAAGAAGAGAGCATAATGCTCTTACAAAGAGTAATTATGATACTTAGTTATTGATTATTCATATTAGCTAAGATCCCCTATTTATATATTAGGATCCTAACTAACTCCCTAACTAATAGGCTAACTAACTTCCTAACTAATCAACTAATCTCACTTTTATATTCTAACACGCCCCCTCAAGTTGAACACTATTTATCTCAAATGTGCTCAACTTGAACAAAAAAATAAAGAGATAAGGTGAATCAAATTGACTAGTTTACAAAACACAAAACAATACAAAATTTCTTCTCTTCCTCCATTCTTCTTTTCACTTCTGGCATGCTTCTCTTTGCCGATAACACCATCAACAATTCCTTTTATAACCTTTTCAGCAATGTCATCATCAAGGTGGCCTGTGGCAAAGTAATCAAGGAAGAATAGTGGCTTTGCACCAGGAGTAACAATGTCATTGACACTCATAGCAACCAAATCAATCCCAATGGTACTGTTTTTTTTTTAAGCATCACTTTAGCACCCACACCATCAGTGCCAGCAACATAAGCATCAATTCTTCAAAATGGTCTCCATGTCTCCTGTTCCTTCCTTTAGCTTCCTAACAAGGAGTTGACTGTACTTTGATATTGTTCTTTCTAAACAAGCTGACCGTAGATTCCAAACATGAAATATGTAAACCAGGAACAATGACTCTTCTTTGATTTTAAGTATCTGTACTCCATGGCCATAACAAGATATGAATTGCAAGTGAAAACAAGGGCAATTAATCAGCCATAACAATAGCATAATAAGATGTTTATGAAGGGCTTGGTTGCTGTGGTTTGCCCTTGAAACAGTTTTCAACAAACCCTTTGCAATCTTCCAGAACCACAATATGTTCATAATTCCCAACAAAGGAGCTGATCCATGATCAACGCATCTATTCCCACAATTGGGCCTCCTGCATCTGGGCACAACAACTGCTTCTTTTCTTTAATTTGCTCCTTAGCAGCATTTGATCAACCACCCCAAGCAATTGTCTCCCTCTCATGTCTTTGCTAGCAGAAAATATTCTCTTCACATATTCAAGCTCCTTGCAAAGAGCTTCAACTACCACGATCATCTTCTGATGGATCCACCTGCTTCCTTGTGATTCACGGCCCATCTATCAAGAATTGCAATTATATTTATTGACAAGGTTGATGCAATAGCTACTGCTCGATTTGACGATCAAACCAGAGCAGATAGAGAAGTCCAGGGTATTCTCATGGAACTTCTGAATCAGATGGATGGATTTGACCAAACAGTGAATGTCAAAGTCATCATGGCTACTAACCGAGCTAATACATTAGACCCTTACCGAGATACTTCAGTATAGGGGGCCCACAGATCTTCAAACACGAAATCTCAGATTTACCGAGAACCGTGCCCTTGAGACCGAGTTTTTCATCGCTCTTGCACCATTGACTGAGAATCCACCAAAGATTGACCACTCCAAACTGAAGAAGAGTCAATCGAGTAATCTGCTTTTACCGACAATCAAACCTTCAATTCCCCAGATGAAAAACAATAAAGATTTCTCCAAAACCACTTAATCAGACCTAGAATAGAGGCGAAAATCTCCGAAACCATCGCCTGGGGACTAAGGATCAAGATTGCAAGAATAACAGCTGATGAGATAAAAGGCTTCCCTCTTCACCAGCGTCGATCTCTCCCCTCTTCAGAGGTGTCACATCGTCTTTGTCGGCGTTGATCTCTCCCCTCTTCAAAGGTGTCATGCCAATCGTGAGTCCTTTTTCCCTCTTCGTCGGCGTCGATCTTTCCGTCGTGGGTCTCTTTCCCTCTTCGCTAGCGTCGATTTCTACCCTCTTTAGAGGTGTCGCGCCGACGTGATTCTTGTCCCTCTTCGCCGGCGTCGATCTTTCCGACGTGGGTCTTTTCCCTCTTTGCTGGCATCGATCTTTCCAGCGTATCGTGGTAACACCTTGTGAGCTATGCCTTTCACGTGGGTCTGATTGTGAGTTGATTTGTCCCTGTGCGTGAGCTGGCGAGTGGGAATTCTTCAGGAATCCTCTTCACGGGTCAATGGAGTTGCACACAATGGTGGGATTCTCGAATCAACGATAGAAACGTGGGCCTAGTCTTGATTTCTTGCCTTGGACTTTCAGTGTTTGGGCTTTTTTCATGAAGCCTTGTTCCCCTGTACTAAGACTTTTGTGTGCAAATTGGATCTTGATTACTAGGCTGTTAATCTTGAAAAATCAACCTCGCTCATGATACCATGTTAACTAGTATAATTGGAGAGGATAATTAGGAGAAGGAAGATGAAAAATCTCATTGTATTATTAAGAAGAGAGCATAATGCTCTTACAAAGAGTAATTATGATACTCAGTTATTGATTATTCATATTAGCTAAGATCCCCTGTTTATAGATTAGGATCCTAACTAACTCCCTAACTAATAGGCTAACAACTGTCTAACTAATCAACTAATCTCACTTTTATATTCTAACAGTAGGGCCCAAACATAGTGCCCGCACCTTCTTCAATCCATGACCTCCGCCCAACTGCTTCATGTAACATGTGTATAGCATTAGCATCCCATAGCTATTAAAAGACCAAGTAATGGAGCTCTCGTTGTTAGCTCCCACTCACGTTCCTCTGTCTACGGAAGAGATCTTATTAATCGTAGCTCGAAGAAGATTAAGAATGGCGAGGAAAGTACCTGTGATAAAGATTGGCCAAACCTGGGAATGGAGGGGAAAAATCCGTGGGGTCCTGGTTGCTCCTTTGTGGAGAAGCTACAAGGCTCCAGTCAAGGGCGGATCCAGAAATTTATTTAAGGGGGCACTATTGGTGGAGGGATTTGGGGGTAGTGCCCCGAATTTTTTTTTTAAAGAAAAGTTTTAAATACATTAAAGAACAAAAGAATATAAATAAGAAAAGAAAAGAATATCAAAAAAATATTCATGAAATCAAATGAACACTGATGATGTAATAAGAGAAGCAATTATTTTACAAACCTGTTATTTAGAAAAGAAAGGCTAACTGTTATTAGAAATGCAATTACATAAATTACAATGAAGGGTGACACTCAATAAGTTCAAATATATATATTTTAATAACAAAAGTATATTACAATAATAAAAAATTACAATGTCATCATTCTAGGCCTTATTTTTTGGAATTCCATCATAATTGCCTTATTATCAATGTTATCAAATACATCTTTTTTAATATAAGGCACTAAACAATCATTCAATCATTCATCCCCCATCTGATTACAAAGTACAGTCTTGATGTATTAAGGGTGAGCATTTAATTTAAGGGTGGGCAATCATTCAAATATGTATTATTATTTTTTTAAAAGAAAATCTCAAATTTAAGGGGGGCACTTGCCCCCTTCTATATAACATGCGTCCGCTATTGGCTCCAGTCAAGAGGAGAGGATGGAAGAGGTTATTATGGGGGATAATGGGTTGTCTGATGATAGCCTTTCAGATTCAGATGATACTGAACCATTATGCAAAATCAAAGAAGACCCTGTTAGGAACTTTTCCACCTTCTCCTTCTCTGGGAAAATGAAGAAACGCTTATGTAGACCATGGCACAAAGCTATTATCGTTAAATTGCTTGGAAGGAGTATTGGATATAAGCTTCTCTTATCCATCCTTCAGAAGCTTTGGGCCAAGAAAGGGGTCATAAACCTAATCAATATTGGACATGGTTTTTTTGTGGTCAAGCTTTATAACAAGGAAGATTATAACAATGCCCTTACAGGTGGTCCCTGGATGATTTTTCACCACTATCTTACTGTGAGGCCATGGGAACCTCAATTTCACCCCAGGTCTACAACCATTAACAAAGTGGCAGTCTAGGTTAGATTACCCAGTATCCCTCTGGAATACTACAATAGGGAAACCTGACCTGGATTGGGGAGACCATAAAAATTGATATTAATACCTTAGGTCATCTCAGAGGACATTTTGCTCGAATCTGTATGCTTGTGAACCTTGAGAAACAACTAATGTCAGGCTTTTCATTAGATGGAGAAGATCATTACCTGGAGTACGAAGGATTACACTGGCTGTGCATTGAATATGGTTTGTATGGGCATAAGGCAGAGGATTGTAAGACCAAATCTAAGGCATCGAAACCTGGGCCTGAAGCCGTGGTGGGTGTGGATATCGCCCCTATAGGTGAGAAGGTGAGGAAGGATAGTAGTATGAAGGCTGAGGGAAATTCTAGAATTGACACCGATACCTGGAAGGTTGTTCAACGTCCCCAGCGATAGAAAAAAGGTAGTAAGGAGAAGTCTCAGGGTGATCTCCGGTGACCTGACAGTGGCTCCCGTTTTGGCGTATTGGTCGAGGAGGGAAGCGGCGATGATGGTGCTTTGACTGAGGCAGGTCCAATTGTCGTACATGACGTCGTTGTCGTGAAGAGTGCCCCGCATACTAATTCTGTGCACACCTCTTGGGATAAGAAAGGCGAGACAAAGAAGAAGCTGAGAAAGGACCTTGGTCGAGTTGAAGAAAGCAGTGAGCAGAAGTCAGTTCGTCAGGTTACGGGAAGGAGTAAAGGCTGAGAGACTCGGCAAAAGGAGAGGGGAAAGGCTCTATGGTTCTACGTTTGACAAATGGGGAAGTTGGTGTCTGTGATGATAATGACGGCGTGGCGTCTTCTTCGAAGTGCAAAGATCCGTTGGATGTGAACAGGCATGGAAATAGGCCAGGCCAGGCTTTGCCTAAATAGGCCTGAGCCTGTAATGCGAATCTAAAGCCTGAGCCTGTATGCAGGCTTTTTTTATGCTCAGGTCTAAGCCTATATGAGGCCTAGGTAAGCCTGAAGCTTTTTTACAGGCCTACTTACAATGTAGGCCTCTAAAAAGGCCTCATATTGCAGGCCTTGAAAACCATAAGTAGGCTTTGAACCTACTAAAACCTAAATAAATGTATGCTTTTGGTAGGTTTCAAAGCCAACATATTTACAAATTGTAGACTTTCTCATAAAATTAAAACAAACATAATTACTAATAATAGGAAAATGTATCCATTATAATTTAGCACTGAATATACTCATATCAATATAGTGATAAACCAAAAAATTCAACATCCATATCACCATAATGAAAATTGTGTAAAAGATCAATTAAACAAAACAATAACATCAACATCAAGGCTTCAGTATAATCTCCTCCTATTCCGATGGCTCCTACACAATAAAAGAATAATTTAAAATAAATAACTAGTCCCAACAAATTCAATACAAGTCCAACAAACATGCAACAAATGTAAAAATAAATAAGTATACAATATTCATATACAATATTCATACCTTAAGTTTTCTCTTTAACACAATAACATCAACATCAAGGCTTCAGTATAATCTCCTCATGTTCCGATGGCTCCTACACAATAAAAGAATAATTTAAAATAAATAACTAGTTCCAACAAATCCAACAAACATGCAACAAATATAAAAATAAATAAGTATACAATATTTATACCTTCAATTTTCTCTTCAACCCATATTTGTGACGAAGCCACTCCCCACCACATAAAAGAACTTCAACATATTGTTCATTCAATCTAGCACGATATTCATCAACAACTCTTCCCCCAAACCAGAAATGTGTGGATTCCGATGCCACAATTGAGATAGGGACAACTAATATATCGATGCCATCCTCGATAAAACTTTAAATTTTGCACTATTGTTCTTCCACCACTCTAAAGCACAAAAAGATGAAGATTCGGAAGAAGGAATATAAGGATCATCAACAAGATAAGTTTCCAACTCTGATTTTGTAGGAGGAATCAAATGCTTTTGACGAATCATGTTCAACATCTGTTGCATTCCTTTATCTTTTTGTTGTGCACTAGTATCTGCTAAGGGAATGCTATCAATATTGACTTCATCAGATGCAGAAGATGAGGAATGCAACTCCACGTACTCAAGATATAATTCCTCCAATGCATTTTTCACTTTTTCCACATTTTGTATAGCCTCACTTTCTGATTTGTATATTAAAGGAAAGCTTATCTCAATAGCCAAGAATTTTATCCTTGGATTCAAAACACTTGCAATAGCCATCAATAAGTTGCATTCCCCCCAATATTTATCAAATTTTTCTTTCATAGATTTTGCCATCTCATACATGAACAAGTCAAGAGACTCCAATGCATCATCAATCACTTGTTTCACCTGATGAATTTCAGCAAGATATAAATGAGAAGTAGGGTATTCACTTCCTGAAATGACATGAGTGGCATCATGAAAAACTTCTAAGAGATGACAAATCTTCTCAATCTTTTCCCACCGCCAGATCAGTGCATAAGTATAATGGGGCTCTTTCTCATCATAAGCGTAAAATGCATGCTTGAATTTCATTGCGTCGTCAACATTAAGAATGTAGAGTTCCATCTTGTAGGACAGTTAAGAATAAGCTTCCTTTCTTTCAAACCCTTTAACTCCACAACTTCACAAAAAGATTTTAGCCTTGCATCTGAGGCATTTAAAAACTTGACACTTTCACGCATTTTATGAACGACATCTTTAATAGTGCTAAGGCCATCCTGCACCAACAAATTTAGGATATGTGCACAGCATCTAACTTGAAATAGTTGCCCACCAAGTACCAACTTATTGTTCAATGACAAATTCTCTTTCAAAGTTCTTAAGCAAGTGTCATTGTAGCTAGCATTATCAACAGAAACCGAGAATATTTTGTTCTCAATACCCCATGATCTCAAACACTTGAAAATTGCATTTGCTATATCTACTCCTCGTCTTGGAGCAGGGACTTTAACAAAACTCAAAACTCTCTTCTGAAGATTCCACATATCATCAACAAAATGACCAGTAACAACCATATATTCAGCTACTTGATGACTTGACTCCCACATGTCTGTTGTAATGCTTACCTTGCTCACTTTTTGCAATATTTTTTTGAAGTATCCTTCTCATCTTCATACAATTTGAGGCAATCACTTCTAGCAGTCTTACGAGAAACTTTTCTAAAATCCGAATTTGCATATTCAAATGCCCACATCAAAACATCATCTTCCACCATGCTAAAGGGACGCTCATGTACCATAATAGTAGTAGCTAAGATTTCTCTCATCTTTTCATTAGAGTACTTAGTGCCAGGAACAATAAAAGGATTAATTCCTGATTCACTTGGTGAAAATTGTAAGGTGGTTTGCTTATTTTGTCGAGAGACAAACAACCTACGTTTCAAGCAACCCGCCAAATGCCTCTTAAGATGGCTAGTGCTGGCTCCCCTTCCACCAGTAGCTAGATTTTCTTTATAGTACAAACACATTGCTTTCTTGACACCATCAGCAAGTTGAACTTCTTCAAAATGTCTCCATACCTCTGAAGTTTTTTGTCGCTTTTTTGTGATGATAGAATCTTCTTCACCCTCAATTACTACCAGTTGAGAGGCATTATTGTTAATGTTCATTGCATCATTTGAAGGAATTGCCACATGCCTACTAATTTGTTGTTCAATTTGAGGTCCTTGAGGTTGAGGAGGAGCAGATTCACTTGTGTTGTTGTTGAGGCTATCCATTACAAAGACTTGTTCTATATAAAAAAAATAACAAACCAAATTAATTATAGACTATATAAAATTTAGGCCACAAAAACTACATAGTGGATACTATCAATTCATTCAATTAATACATGTGATTTAAAATATAAAACTTGACCATATAGAACAAACATAGCAAGCCGAGAGATACTACATGAAGACTAGTGCTTTAAAATAAAGTACATGAAGACTAGAAAAATATGTTATAGGAAATCTACTTTCAACAATACATCAAACGTAGCTATGTACAAATGACTTCCAAACGTAGCTTAGGTTTGTACCTACTAATTATCCTTTACTAGATTGTAAAAAACGCAATAAAAGACAAGATGCACAAAGCACTTTTTTTTTTTTAACAAGCCTATTATATTAATTGTTTTGAAATGGATTAATATCATCAGAACAGAGCACTTTTTTCAACCAAATGAAAAAGACATACTAGCACTAAAAGACAAGACACACACAAAGCACTTTTTTTTTTTTTGGAACAATCCTATTATATTCATTGCTTGAAAAGGGATTACATCATCAGCAGAGCATTTTTTTGAGTAAGAGAAAACGACTTACCAGCGAACACTTTCAATTGACCAAAAAAAAACACGAACTAAGACCTAACATTTAAAAAGCAACAGCGAAGCACAGAGAGAGTTACTTGCGATGCGAGTCTGCGATGGTGGAGCACAAAGGTTCAGATCAAAACCAAACGATCCTCAGGTTTAGTCTGAGAAGGAAAAATAGAGCGAGCCACGAAGGAGAGCGAGAGGATTTGGGGCAAGTGCAACAGATTGAATGAGAGCCAAGGGGAATAGCAAGCAACTGAGTGACTGAATGAGGCGAGGGAGCGGAATACTGGAATAGCAAGCGACAGTCACGTAATGGGAATATGGAAAAGAAAAGATGATCATAATACAATGGGGGGAAAATAAAATTAAAATATAAGAATAAAAAAACATAAATATGAATATAAAAAACATATAAATTAAATATTGTATATATACATATATGATAAAAATAAAATTATTTTTATTTTTATTTTTTTTTTATAAAATAGGTCAGGCCTTAACAAAATAGGTCTGGCCTATTTACACAATCATGCCCTTAAATAGATCTTGGCCTGGCCTTTTTAATAAATAGGCCTTGGCCTGGCCTTTTTAATAAATAGGCCAAGCCAAACCAGACCCTAAGCAGGCCAGGCCGTAGGCCACCTGATAGGGGTCTGGCCTATTTCCACCCCTAGATGTGAACCCAGCATTGGCAGAGGCATCGGATCCTGATATAGACATACCTCCTATGTAGGCCTCGGAAGGTGGTGGAGTACATCTTCTTGATGGGCTGTAGGGAAAATTTTGGTCTAGGCCGTCGAACCTAGACCCAGACCTGACCATGGAATACCAAGATGAAGGTGTTGGCGGTGAGGTGGTTGGGTCTTTCGTGGCTGAAACTTAGGATGGGCCTTTAAGACTTGAATCTGATATGCTTTTGGGCCTTAATAGTGGTATTGATGAGACCGTGGGGTCTGTGGTGGCTGAAACCCAGCAATCCCATTGATTTTATCCTTGTTGGGATTTATGTGTTTGCATATGGGGCCGGTTTTCGAGTTTTTCCTTATTTAATTGTTATTTAGTTTTTTATTATGACAATTATTTTCTATTGGAACTGTAGGGGAGCCGTAAATGAGCATCTCACTGATAATCTTCACTCTGTCTAGAAAGGCACTTTGTCGGACCTTGTTATTCTTGCTGAATTGAAGGGGAGTGCGACTCGCAGTTCAGTTGTTTGAGCTCTCTTGGCTATGATGGGCTGGCTGTCATCCCTTGTGTGGGGAGGTCGGGTGGTGTTGTTGCAACATGGAGATCCGATAAGATTGAGGTGGAGGTGGCTATTAGAAATAGACAGTTCTTCCACCTTAAATGTGCGGCTATGGGTTTGCCTGTATTCTTTCTAACCGTCGTTTATGCTCTGCCCATGCCTTCGATGAAGCAAGCCCTTTAGGCTGACCTCTGTAGCCTCGCTTCTAGTATGTCTTCGCCTTGGGTTGTTGTGGGCGACTTCAATGATATTGCCCTGGCTTTCGAGAGATCAGGTGGCTCCAATCTTAATTTCTCCAGGATGAGAATCTTCCATGATAGAATCCAAGATTGCATGCTATTAGAAATGGGCTCTGTTGGCCCTAAATTTACTTGGCGCGGCCCCAAATTAGCAAATCGCCCTCATTTCTTCTAGAGGTTAGATAGAGCGTTGGCTAATTCTCATTTCCTTGGGGACTTCGCTGATTGCTATACTCAGGTTCTCGCTCGTACTAATTTTTCCGATCATAATCCTTTATTGGTTTGTTTTAGGAAAGATAATATTCCTAGATTGGAGGAGCGACCCTTTCGTTTTGAGGCTATGTGGATTAGTCATGATCAGTTTAAGGATTTCCTTGCTGAAAATTGAAATTCAGGCAGTAACCTTGATTTAATGCTTGAAAAGCTCAAAGAGGCTATTAGGCCTTGGAATAGGTACCTTTTTTGCTACATTGAAAAACAAAAGCATATTACTCTAGTCAGGTTGGAGGTATTCAGAACTCTCCCACTTATCCATATTCTAAGTTCCTCTGCAATCTGGAGTTAGAGCTTCAAGATAATTTGGAAAGACTTTTGAATCTTGAAGAAATCAAATAGTTTCAAAAATCAAGGACTCAGTGGGTAACTGATGGAGACCGCAATACTCATTTCTACCACCTAAAGTCTAAGATGAGGCGTAGAAGGAATAGAATTGTGGCGCTTAAGAACGAGGAGAATCGCTGGACTGTTAATGAGGAGGAATTAAAGGTTCTGGTAGTAAGCTATTTCCAAAATCTCTACTCTAATGATAATTCTGCTTCTGCAATTTTACTTACTAAGTCTAATTTTCCATCGTTGGGTGTGTCTTCTCTGGGGGGTATTGATAAAGTCCCTATTGATGAGGAAATTAGAAATGTTGTTTTTCTATAGGCAACTTTAAAGCCCCGGCTGTTGATGGTTTTCCTCCAATCTTTTATAAAAGTAGTTGGGACAAGGTTGGCCCTTCATTGTGTGCTTTTGTGAAAGGTGTTTTTCGGGGCTCTGTTTCTATTATGGAGGCTAATCGAACTCTTATCTCTCTTATTCCTAAAAGGGATAATCCAGAGTTTGTTTCCCACTTCAGACCAATTTCTCTATGCACGGTTCACTACAAGTGTGTGACCAAGTTAATCATCCAGAGAATTAAAGATGTTCTTAATGATATTGTCTCTCCTTTTCAAGCTAGTTTTATAAAGGGGAGGCTCATTCAAGATAATCTGATTGTTGGTTAGGAACTTCTGCATATTATGGGTAAGAGTAGAAGTAAGAGAGGTCTTATGGCGATGAAGATTGATCTTGAGAAGGCTTATGATAGGATTAGATGGGATTTTTTAAAGCAAGTTCTCATTGATGTTGGCTTTGAGGACTCTTTTATCCAGCTGATTCTGTCTTGTGTCTCCTCGGTTGAATATAATGTTCTCTGGAATGGGTCCCAAACTATGTTTTTCACTCCTCAGAGGGGTCTTCGCCAGGGGGATCCGATGTCTCCTCTATTGTTTGTATTGTGTGCGAATAGACTTTCTCACCTTATTTGTGATGAAATTGAGTGCATGAATTGGCAAGCAATTGCTACCTCGAGAAATGGGCTTAAGATTTCTCACTTAATGTTCGCGGATGATCTGCTTCTTTTTGGAGTTGCCTCTCTAAATCAAGCTGAGTGTATGATGGCTTGCCTTGAGAAATTTACTGATGCCTCAGGGGAAAAGTGAATAAAGCGAAGTTTTCATTGTATTTCTCACCGAGAGTTTCGAGTCATATAAGAAATTCAATCGGTGATCTGACTCAAATGCATATTTCAGGAGAAATTGGGAGATATCTTGGTTTTCCTCTTTACTAGATCCAGGAAAAGCATGGAGACTTTTAATTATGTTGTGGAGAGGGTTCAATCTAAGCTCTTAGCCTGGAAAGCTAGGTCGTTATCTACTGCTGGCCGTATTACCCTCCAAAATCAGTTCTAAGCTCTATTCCGCTTTATCCTATGCAAGTAGCTAGACTTCCTAGGAGTGTTTGCCTGGAGGTTGAAAGACTCCAAAGGAACTTCATCTGGGGTCATGATGAATCCTCCTCACGCTTTCATTCGGTGGGTTGGGATCGCATTACGCGCCCTAAAGAATTTGGGGCCTTGGTTTTAGACATTTACAGTCTTTTAATAAAGCTTGTGGTGCCAAGCTAGCCTGGAAACTGATAATGGATGCTAAAGGGCTATGGGATGACGTTCTCCAAGGGAGGTACATGATGCGGATGGAAGACTCACTTCTCTCGTCCAGACCTAGGGACTCTAAATTTTGGCATTTTATTGTGTCACATAAAGATATTGTTGATTTGGGTACTAAGTGGCAGGTAGAAACTGTCTTTTTTCAAGTTTTTTTTTTTTTATGATCGGTGGCTGTTTGAAGGCAAAATTAAGGACTTTTGTATTAGAGACCTTTCCGAGGAGGAGGCTCATTCTCAGGTGGCTGATTGGATCATTGAAGGTTTTTGGGATTTGCACAATCTTGCTGGTATTTTGCAACCATCCATTTTATCAAGACTGATGGTTCACTTGACTCCCAATCCTGATGCCGGCCACGACATTATGATTTGGGGTGCTTCTAATAATGGTTTATTTACCACACGAAGTGCTTACTTTCTTATGGAGGATAACCCAAGCAATCTGAAATGCAAATTATTTAAACTTGTGTGGAAGTGGAAGGGTGCGGAACGTGTTAGAGTATTCATGTGGATGGTTGCTCTAAACAAACTCCCTACCAATGGTTGGATAAGTTTGTGGTCTAACGCTGATTCTGGTTCCAATTTTTGTCATAATCAGTTTGAGGATATTATTCATATCTTGAGGGATTGCTATTATGCAAAATATATGTGGCTTAAGATGGTTCCTCCCAGGTATGTCTCTATGTTCTTCTCTGCCTCTTTGAATAACTAAATGGCCTTGAATTTGTCTGGTAAATTTGCTACTGAAATGGGTTCTTGTTGGCCTCTAATTTTTTGTGTCTCTATTTGGAAATTATGGAATTGGCGGAATTCTTTTATCTTTGAACCTGATTTCCTAAAACCCTTAAAACCGGAGGTTATTATCTCTCACTACTGGAGGAATTTTACTTGCTTTAAGTATTCGCTGATTGGTTTATTTGGGTCTCGTTGCTCTGCTGTTACTGATCACTGTTGGCAAAGACCTGACGATGGTTGGGTTAAATTAAATACTGACGGTGCTATGATTTTAGGCTCCTCTATGGCTAGTTGCGAAGGAGTGTTGAGAGATAGTTATGGTGTCCGGATTGCTGGTTTTTGTAAGCAATTAGGCATGTGCTCTGCTAGATCCGCGAAGGAGTGGGCGATCGTTGAGGGTTTACTACTTGCATGGGATTTAGGCTTCAAGAAAGTCATTGTCGATTCTGATGCAGCGGAGCTTGTTGGCTGTCTTGCTAATACTCAGTCCAGTCATGACAATTTGTTGATGCTTAGGATCAGGGAATTGGTGACTAGAAATTGGTCGGTCTCCTTTTGCTTTACTCCTAGAGATCTTAATAAACTTGCTGATGCCTTGGACAAATGGGGCCTCTCTAAGTCTAGTATTTTCAGTGATTGCCCTTTATCCTTGAGGGCCATCGCTGATTAGGATTGTTTGGGGTCCTTCCCCTTTTCTATGTAACTTTCTCTGTGTGTAATCTGGCTTTTGCCTCTTCTATTATTTTTTTTTTTTTTAAAAAAAAAAAAAAAAAAGCATCCCACAGCTATTCACATGCATAAACCATGTTACTTACAATTGGTCTTTTTTAGAAGTCTAGTTAAAAAAAAAATGGACTTTATTGTAATTCCACTCCGTAAATAATTAATGACAGGGTTATAAGGTTGTCACAATTAAATGTAAGGAAAAAAAATGGATTAATTCATGTTAAAATGAAAGAAATAAAAGAGATATGGTTGGGAATAATATTCATACATAACAGTAAAATTGTGAAAACATATAAAGACTAAAATATACTTTTAGTCCTTTAAGTTTTACATGAGGCATACTTTTGGTCCCTTAACTTTATAAAGTATATTTTTAGTCCTATAATTCTAACACCGTTAATTTTGCTAACGGAAAATGCAACTCAAATGATAATGGTGTAAATTTAAGTGATGATTTTGTAATTAAATGCTATTAGGCTTAAATTTAAAATATGGATAAACTAAAAATATATAAAATTTGTGTAATTAAATGCTATTAGTCATTACTTGAGTTCATTGCGTCAGTGTTTTCCGTTAGCAACATTAACGATGTTAGAATTTTAGAACCAAAAGTATACTTTATGAAGTTAAGGGACCAAAAGTATACCTTATGTAAAATTTAAAGGACTAAATGTATTCTTTAGCTAAGTATATTTTTATCCTAAAATTCTAACACTGTTAATATTGCTGATTAATAACATTTATCAAGTGATGATTAATAATATTTTTTATCAAGTGATGATTAATAACATTTAATTACACAAATTTTATATATTTTTCAGTTTACCCATATTTTAAATTTAATCTTAATAACATTTAATTACAAAATCACTATTTAAGTTTACATCGTTATCACTTAAGTTTGCATTTTCCGTTAGCAAAATTAACAAATGTTAGAATTACAAAACTAAAAGTATACTTTATAATATTATGGGACCAAAAGTATATCTCATGTAAACTTAAATGATTAAAAATATACATTAGCCAACATATGAATTTAAGATATACTGCATTTAATAAGTTAATTAATTTTTGTTGATGTGTGGGGAATTAATAAACATGGCTTATAAGAAATATTCTAAAAACAAGCCAACCCATATTTACATTTTCCATTTAAAGTGTACACCGAAGATTTATTAATTTTTTTGAAAAAGTTGTGCTTTTGCTGTTCAGTGTTTTCGCACATTCTTCCGCCAAATATATTGATCTGTCAAAATAGTGTTGCCAGAACAAGGCCGTTGCGTTCAGAGGCGAAGCAATATGGACCACTAACAGTTTTCCCGCGTGCTTTTTTGGCCGCTTGGCGCCAGAGGGAAACTAACATCGTTCTTGTCTTCATGAGAAATGTGACGACGCTGATGAGAATTGGCTTCTTTCTTGTTCACCGAGTCATCGCCCCGAGGGGCCACATCATCCCCGGTGAGGGTTCATGGATCTCAAAAAACCAATCTCCGTCAGCACTCCCTCCGAACCACCCACGCCCACCACCCCTCGTCCCACCCTCTTCCTCTCCTCTTCCGGCAACGCCCTCCTCGTTTCCAACTCCGGTAAATCCCTCCAGGTTTCCTATTCCAACAAATCCATTCTCTCCAATTCCGGCAAGCGCTTTGACAAGAAGAAGTACGTCAAGCAGGTAACCGGCCGCCATAACGACACCGAGCTTCACCTCGCCGCCCAGCGTGGCGACGTCGCCTCCATTAGCTATATTTTCGGAGAAATCGATGCCCAGAAGATCGGAACCCCTAGTGGGGCCGATTTCGATGCCGAGCTCGAGGAGATTAGGTCCGCCATTGTCAATGAGGTCAACGAATTGGGGGAGACGCCTTTGTTTGTGGCCGCCGAGCGGGGCAACATTGACGTTTTGAAAGAACTTCTGCCCCATGCCACCAAAGAGGCCTTTTCCTTCAAAAATCAATCTGGCTTCGATCCCTTACATATTGCCGCTAGCCAAGGTCACCTAGGTATTATTCATTCTGCTCTCTCTTCTTTCTGATTAAGCTGACAAATACATTGTGGCATTTGTTACAATGAGTGGGTCCATTCCTTACTGGAGACCCTACATTGATTTACAACTAATGGGCATTGCCAATAACGCCAAAGACATATAAACCTTCTAGAAATATTATAAACTCAAGGAAGATTATCAAGAGGACTGGAAAGCTAATTGCTTGCGACTTCACCTAGTTGGTAATGGTTCTGTAGTTAGCATTGAAGGTAGCGACCAAGGATTACAACAATTAACTGAGATATGTATGAATTTTTGGCAGCCATTGTTCAGGTGTTACTAGACCATGATCCAGCGCTAATAAATACATTTGGACAATCAAATGCAACTCCTCTCATATCAGCAGCTACAAAAGGGCATGCAGATGTTGTTGATCTGTTGTTATCACGAGAACCTACGCAGGTGGAGTTATCTAGGTCCAATGGAAAGAATGTACTCCATTTTGCTGCTCGTCAGGGACATGCTTCCATTGTAAAATCATTACTCAAAAAGGCTCCACAACTTACTCGAAGGACTGATAAGAAAGGGCAGACTCCACTGCATATGGCTGTAAAGGGGGTTAGCTGTGAAGTAGTCAGGTTGCTTCTTGATGCAGATCCAGCAGCTGTTGCGTTACCTGACAAGTTTAGCAATACTGCATTACATATTGCCACCAGGAAGAAGAGGGCAGAGGTATCACTTTGGCTGAACTTCATATTATTTAATGAGAAAATCATGCAACAATTCATAAATATAATAACTCTATTCATTGCTTTCATGTGTATAACGAGATATGATTTTTTTCCCAAAGTAAGCAATTCCTAAGAACCACAGATGAATTAGCAGGACTCAGTTATAAACCAGCAAAATTCTTGTGTAGTGGAACTGGTTGAATCATGCTGGCACTCATTGTTTCTCTATGTAGGCATTACCTATAAATGTCATGCCTGTCTTCAATGTAGTCTATTTATGACCAACACGAAATCATGCAGATAGTGAGGGAATTATTACGTCATCCTGAAACCAACGTTAATGCCCTGACAAGAGACCGTAAAACATCTCTTGACATTGCCGAAGGACTCCCTCCATCTGAAGAAATCCTTGAGATAAGAGATTGCCTGGTTCATAGTGGTGGAGTTAAAGCCAATGATCTTAACCAACCAAGGGATGAGCTAAGGAAGACCGTGACACAGATTAGGAAGGAGGTCCATATTCAGCTTGAACAAACTCGAGAAACAAACAAAAACGTGGATGGGATCGCCAAAGATCTACGCAAGCTGCACAGAGCGGGGATCAACAATGCTACCAACTCAGTTACAGTGGTTGCTTCACTCTTTGCAACAGTTGCATTCTCTGCAATTTTTGCAGTTCCTGGTGGGGATTTTGATAGTGGGCTGGCCGTTATGGTGTCCCATCCACCTTTCAAGATCTTCTTTATTTCTAATGCAATTGCACTCTTCACATCATTGGCTGTTGTCGTGGTTCAGATCACAGTTGTTAGAGGGGAGGCAAAGTCTGAAAGGAGGGTCGTGGGGGTGATTAATAAGCTGATGTGGTTGGCCTCTATATGCACCACGATCGCTTTCATTTCATCATCTTATATAGTTGTTGGTCGACGTAGCATATGGGCTGCAATCTTTGTTACTGTGGTAGGGGGAGTTGTGATGGCGGGTGTTCTTGGTGCTATGACATACTATGTGCTTAAGTACAAACGTATTCGGAGGGTGAGAAAGAAAGCCAAATTATCCAGGAAACATTCAGTGCACCATTCAGATTCGGAGTCAGAATTAAATCCGATTTATGCCATTTGATGCCATTTTTGGACATCCAGTTGGACTAACAAGTTTCTGCGCAATATCTGTACAATCTCTCGGTTAACCTAAAGGGAAGGGATGGTTTTTGGATGTTTCATCTCTTGATAAAGCAAAATGTTGGAATTTAGGAAAATGAATATAGCTTCTTCTGTGTGTTTCAAGCAAAAAGAAGTCGTAGGAGAGAAGTTCTACTATCATTATGATCATGGTCAGAGGAAGAAAAAAAGGACAGAGAAAAGAAAGACCAGCCAATCGTCTCATGGCATCCTCGTATAACCTATGTTGTTTAAACCCTTTGTCATCATGCTTGTCGGTCCATTTCAGAGAAGTCCTGTATCATGACAGGGATGGCGGTGCTAAAAATGATGAGAGCAGAGAACACAATGCAAAAGTAAGAACACAATGCAAAAGTAAGCAAAGGAACATGCGGCGGGATGAATGAAGAAGAGAGTTGCCTCTGATTCGAGTTAAGTGAACGTGAAACAGGAAGTGAAGAAAAACGGGAGGATTGAAAGTGGACGGAGAGGCCATGAGGAACACGCAAGTCAGGTCACAGGTGGGAACAGAGTAGTAGAAGTAATCATAACAATACTAATAATAAGAGAGAAGATAAAGCAGGTTGTGGACTTTTGTGGTGGGACGCAGAGGAAGAGTCGTATGGGACTCGCCTGCAACAAAATTACAATCGCGCCGAACTTGTCTCAGATTTGGATTTTGTTAATTGAAGCTCCATTATTAATTATTGGATACTAACCTGATTGCATTCATGGAAATTTAATTTTTTTTTTTTTCCAAATCCCTTTTTTTTGCTCGGGAATCTTTTTAAAAATGCTTTAATTCATGTATTGTTATTTACATGACGTTTTTAACAACAATCATACAAATGAAAATTTGATGGTCTTAATTTTTTTTTTTTTAAAAAAAAAAAGATTATCATAACATTTGAAAATGGTCCTATTAAAATAACTAAAGAGTATATGCAAGACTCTTTTTTTCCCTATATAAAAAAATAAATAATTAATAGAGGATATCCCATAATTATGAGAAATTTCAGAAGATATTTCATAAATTTTTTTTTTTAAGAAAAATTAAAATTAAAAATCACTTTAAGGTCTAAAAGGACAAAAAAAAAAATCTCAAAAAAGTCCTAAGAAAAGTCAACTATCAAAAAGGTCCCAAGGGACTTGATAATGCTTAAATAAGAAGATGAAATTACACAAATACCCTTAGTGAATTTATAAAAAAGGAAGAGAATCTCAGTTCAAAATCACAGTGCTCTCTATGTGTTGACTCTGATTTTCACTTTGGTTGAAACGTGAAAACCTTAACTGAAGCAGAATCATCGTCGTTGTCTTTCTAGTCACCTTCTTACTTCCAATAAACCTTTCTCCATCATCTTCAAAAGCCCTTTTTGTGAAATTCTTTAACGAAATTGTGAAATTATTTTGAGAACTTATAAAAACCTTATTCGAAATTATGAAATCTTATTAAATCTTGTGAATTCAAATTTACAACTTGAGAAATGTTTTAAAAAAGTTGTGAAATTCTTTTTGCGAACTTCTGAAAGCCTTATTCAAATTTGCTGAATTTACTTTAAACTAAGCTATTTTCTCTTTTCCTTTTCCCATAACATTCCCCTTCTCTTTCTCACCCCTTTCTTCATTTTACTTTTCTTCTTTGCTTAATAAATAACTTTTTAGTGTTTTACATTAAGAATCTTTAGTCAGTCTTTAGCTTGTTCTATTTGGAAGCCCTCTTTATTCTTCAAAGTTTCTCCTTAATTTTTTTTTCTTCTTTCAGTCGACCCAAGAACAATTATCTGTTGCTCTTGCTTCTCCTTTCTACATGAAATCCCTTGGTCAGGGATTGGCTTTGAAAACTTAATTGTTGTTTGGGTTTTACATGGCTTGGAATATTGGGGCCAATGACGTGGTGAATGCCATAGCAACATCGGTGGGATGGGGACCATGGACTCTCCGGGCAGCAAGCGTTTCAGAACAGTGGGGTAACATTTTTTTTTTTTTTTTTTAAAAAAAACACACACACACATATATGAGTATTTATGTCATTTACTTTTAATTTTTAAAAATGGATAAATACCAATTTTGCCATGGAAGTTTTGGTTTTAGGAGACCCAAGACCCGGAAGTTTTTTTTTTTTGTATTATTTTTATCCCGGAAGTTTATAAATGTAGCAATCTTGTCCATCGGTTGATCTTGACCATTGGATTGATCATTTTTTATATCATTTTTATCTAAAATTTACAAAAAATTGCTCCTAAAAAAAACTTTCTGGATATTTACTCTTTTTCATAAACTTCCTAAAAAACGATACCAAAAAAACTTTTGAGTGGTGAATGCCCTCTAACCAATACTTACGTGGCAAAAATATTATTTACTATTTTTAATGTACTAACACCTCTCTGTGATAACAAATATTCAAAACATCATTTAGTCCTTTATTATTTTTAAAATTCTCTTTATGTCTTTTTCCTTAATAAGTCAAATGAATACATAATCAATGTTTAAGTGTCATATTGGTGGATGTTGAAAAAATTTCCATATACTTGGAGCACAAACCTAACATACTTTATCAACAAAAAAAGGGAATAACTTGTTTTTTTAACTGTAAAAAAAAGGAAATACATAAAATATACCAGCAAATTTTTTTTTTTTTTTTTTTTTTTTTTTTTGATACATAGGAGTATGTAAGAATATAATATTTAAAATATATATTAAAAAAATAGATAAAAGCAACACCTTAACGAACTGAGCCAAATTTTCAAACCCAACGGGTTAGCGTAGACCCACAATTATTGCGTGCGGCGGCCACCACCCCCAACATTTGACCCAGTCAACTTGGCTACTTTTTTAAAATAAGATTTAACCAATAAATGAGTATAAATTATAAAACCACCCCCTCCGATCCCTGTTCCCAAAATATTTTAAAATTCCTATAACAATTACATTTAAAATTTATATTATATTTTTTTTAGCTATGAACAAATGTTTTTAGTCCAGTTAAATGATTGAGGTTTGTTGGCTTCTAACATTCTGAATTTTATGAAAAATAATACTAACTTCATCTTAATTATAAAATACTTTCTCGCACTACAAAAATATTCTTATAACTAGGATTGGAGGGAGTACTAGTATAACTTATAAGTGTTTGAGTTTCTAGTTTTAAATATAATTTCATTTAAATTTCCTAATTTATTACTCCCCCTGATCTTAATTATAAGACCTAGTTGACATTTTCTTTAGAGACAAGAAAATTTAATTAAATTATCATAAAGTATTTTTATTTTTATTTTTTTCTTCAAACTAATTAGTTTAACTAATATATAATCTAAGCGATACACAACATATGAAATAGTTAAATAATTTATTTGATTTCTTTAATCTCTCCAAAAGAAAAGTCAAACTAGATCTTATAATTAGGATCAGAGGTAGTAACTTTTATGTCTGATTCTCATTTTAAGTTCACCTTGTTTTAATTTAGTCTCTTAATTTTGTTTGAGTCTAAATTAAAACTAATGTCATGATTTAAATGTGATGGAAGTGCTTCGGTAAAAAAAATATCATGATATATATATAGACACACACATATTCATATATATATATATATATATAACAAAAATAAATATTTTTAGCCCACCAAACAAAATCAACGTTTTTAACTTATCGTGTGGAAATTTCTAAAAAACAACACGTGGCCTGCGGGCCCACAATTATTATCCCGAGGGGACTGAGACGCACATTCCTTATCGGCTCTAATTTAATAAACTTATTGACCTTGAAGGTCCTATGACCATAATATCACCAATAATTATACAAGCCGGCCAAAAAAATTCAATAAATTTAAAAAAAAAAAACTATTTATAATTGATTAATTATATCTTTTTGTGTTTGTACTGATAATACTACAATATTTTTAAAAATCATTCCCTTGGTTATTACAATAGCCAATAAAATTACAGGCTCCTTATATATTAATTTTACTGAAAATAATTACAGTATTAGACGATATTTTCATAATAATAATAATAAAATAAACGTCCAAGTTCGTAGTCAGTGGAAAAAGCTAGTCAACCGGTGACTCCGGGCGTCAGTATCTGCTTCGAGTATCCAAACCAAACTCGTGCGATTTTTTCTTGGCGTTGGGTCCTCAATATTGGAATTGGGTCCTTTTCTCCTTCTTTTCCTTCTTCCGCTCAAGGTTTTGCCGAAATCTTGAAGCGATCTCAATTTCTTCGTTTCCCCATCTTTTTCTGCTGGGTGCGGCTGAACCCAGTGTGATTCAGTTGCTGTTCTTCCCTTTTGCACTTCCATTCGGGGAAGATTTCATTCCGCTGTTGCTCCTGGAATTTCTGTGGCTTAGAATCATCTTCTGCATGTTAGTTCTCACATTTCAGATCATTGCAAGAGCAGGAGATAAGGCGACCCCTTTATCTCAGAATCATAATCAGGAACTTCAGGTATGTTATGTATGGACTCTTCGGAAAATTTTGTTCCATTCTTCTTTTTATTTTCACTTACTGCACGCAACCTCTTAATTTCCGAAATTGCTTTCTCATGGTTATAAGATTAAAATTGGCCCACAAAAACCGAAAGTATATGAATTCCCCCAAAATAAACCGTTTCTTAAACCATCATCGATTATTGCTGTATATAAATTGGGATCCTTTTGGTCTTCCGAGTGCTTACTCTTGGGGTTATTTGTTTCCTCGCCGATCGTTGTTTACAGTGGAAACTAGCGGACTCTGGTTGGATTCTCGGAGCGTGGAGGAATCAGCTGAATCCTTACTCTCAAGTACTTGTATTTGAATCGCCTTATCCATGTTAATCCAGAAACAGATGCTTTGCGAGAGTGCGAATTTTTGACTGTTTCTAACACGTGTCTCCTAAAGGAATGTAAACTTGAGACGTTTAGGCTCCACCAAGGCAGTAAAGCATATTGTTCTAAGGATGATGAAGAAACAATTGACTGGTATACGGGACGATAATCCCCTGCAGTCAGCTATCCGGGCAGGAAATGTAGAGTTGGCGCAGCAAATTATTTCTGAGAATGGAGATACAGAATTGAAAGAGTTGCTTTCTAAGCAAAACCACTCTGGTGAAACTGCCCTATACGTTGCTGCTGAAAATGGCCATGTTGATTTAGTGAAGGAATTGATCCGGTACCATGACATCAGTATGGCCAGCGTCAAAGCTAGAAATGGTTTCGATGCATTCCATATTGCTGCTAAAAATGGGTTCCTTGGTAAGTCTCTTGATTCTCTAAATTCTTTTGGATCCTATCTTCAAATCTTTTCCTGTGTTTGTTCAACCATATGATTAGTGTTTAGTAGTCCCATCACAGAAACCCTGTGTATAACAACTCTTTTCTCGTTGGATTTGGATCCTCTAAGCTGAGTGTGTTGGTGAAGCTTTATGCAAAATATTGTTACTTTATGTTCATATTTCTTTATATATACAAGAGTAAATTTACATAAAGCATCATTACTTTGCATTCGATTCCACCATCTTCTCACAGCTTTAGAGAATCCAGACTCTTGCTCATTTGGCCCACAAACTTGCTTGTTGAATTAATGATACAGAGCAATAGACATAAATTCAGACTTTCTAATTTTTCCATTGACCTTTATCTCGTTGATTATTTTCATTATTATCAGTTTAACCACCGGAGTTTGTCTAATTCCCCTGTCCTGTACTGGTTTGCAGCGATATTGATGGTCCTCAACGAGGCAATTCCAGAACTTTCAATGACTGTTGATCTGTCAAACACTACAGCATTGCATACTGCTGCAGCACAAGGACATATCGATATTGTAAATTTTCTCTTGGACAAAGGTAGCAATCTGATCACTATTTCCAAGAGCAACGGCAAAACTGTGTTTCATTCTGCTGCAAGAAATGGCCATGTGGAGGTCGTCAGGGCCCTTCTGAACAGAGAACCCGAAATTGCCATGAGAATTGATAAGAAGGGTCAGACAGCACTCCACATGGCAGTTAAGGGACAAAATCTTGAGTTGGTAGAAGAGCTTGTGAAATCATTTCCATCTTTGACTAACTCAGTTGATACCAAGGGAAACACTGCACTGCATATTGCTACTCGGAAGGGTCGTCTACAGGTGAAAGACTGTTTTCTTTTTTCTTTTTCTGTTTTGTTCAGCAGATGGAAATGAACTAATAACTTTCTGAGAGATTACAAAATATAAATGTCGCACAAGAAAGTTTGTGTGCATTTGGAACTTCAAAAGAATTATCTTTTGTGAAGAACTGTTAAAAGTAACGAGCTCCTTCTGCAGATGATTGTCTTGATTGACATACAATCAATTTATTGAGCATTGTGGCAGTACACTGTATGTTGCCGTAATTTTGAGTCACCTCTCTGGCATAAAACTCAATTATTGTGACGTGGCAACTTGATGATAAATATGTTTATAATAAATTGGCTTCACGTCATCCTCAATGAATTAAGTACTTTTGGTCCTAAATTTTAACTCACCGTCCATCTGATTAGCTGAGCAGTTGACTAATTTGTCTTCAAGATTCATCTAAATGTTCTTATGATTATCTTATAGATTGTTGGGAAGCTACTAGAGAACAGAGGAACAGACACAGATGTCATCAACAAATCTGGAGAAACCCCTCTTGACATTGCTGAGAAGAATGGACGCTCAGACGTTGTAAGCATTCTGCAAGATCGTGGAGCTCAGAATGCCAAGTCCATCAAGTCACATTCTACAAACCCTGCCCTTGAACTCAAACGCACGGTGAGTGACATAAAAAGTGGGGTTCATAACCAGCTAGAGCACACAATCAGAACACGAAAGCGCATGCAAGGCATAGCGAAACGACTCAACAAGATGCAGGCTGAAGGGCTTAATAATGCTATCAATTCCAACACTGTCGTTGCTGTTCTTATTGCAACAGTTACTTTTGCTGCCATATTCAACATTCCAGGCCAGTATCCTGAACTCCAAAATGGGGATCCACTCCCACCTGCAATGTCTCTTGGGGAAGCATATATTGCTCCAAAAATGGGATTTTTGATATTCATCATCTTTGATTCTACCGCCCTCTTCATATCCTTGGCTGTTGTGGTTGTGCAAACATCAGTTGTGGTAATTGAGAGAGAAGCAAAGAAACAAATGACGGCGGTTATAAACAAGTTAATGTGGTTGGCTTGTGTGCTAATGTCTGTGGCATTCGTTGCAATGTCATACATCATTGTGGGGAAGCATAAATGGTTGGCCATTTCAGCAGCGGTTTTAGGGACAGTGATCATGGCAGCTACGCTAGGAACTCTGTGTTATTGGGTGATTGCTCACCGACTTGAGGCCTCCAAATTGCGAAGTCTTAGGAGGTCAACAATGAGCAGTAGACAGTCTTTGTCATATATGTCTATGATGTCAAATTCGGAGAGTGAATACAAGACTGTGTATGCAATATAAATCTCAAGCTACAATTTTTGTATATGCAGCTTGCCTTCCTGCCTTCTAAAGTCTTATCAACACTATCTCATCTAACTCGTAGATAATGCTGCTTGCATGGTTATTTTGTCATGTTTTGCTCTGTTAAATACTTAAATCAGTACCTACACGTATGAGGATAATCTCTGCCATTAAAATGATCCAACAAATAACATAATGACATGTGGCAAACCTGGCTTGTCGCTTAGTAGTTAATTGTACATGTACAAGGATAGGGGAAATGTGTATTAATTTTTCTTGCTTCTTGTGCTTAGCCATATTCCTAGGGGGTCGCAATACCAGACAGCAAGCAACAAAACAAAGACGGTCTTGAAAAAAATTATCGAGTTGATAACTTTAACATTGGCTGACATTACTCATGTGGCTCTACTTGGTTACTCAACCCAACAGTGCCACATAAATTCTTTTACATATGAATCAGAAATGAATGAATTTTTATTACATGCTTATACTTCCGCATGTGATTCCGACGACAGTGTTTTCCTTCTTCTTTTCGGCCTTCAGATCATGTTTTCCGGTTTATTCCATGAAGAGAAAACTAAAAGCTAAAAGCCTAAACAAAACCTGCTTGGCAAATGGGACTGGACATGGTGGAAAAAGCAACCGAATCCTATTCACCTTTTGTTTGTTGTCGTATAGTTGGAGGTAGGAGCTTAGCTAAAAAAGCGAAAAAAAGCGCAAAGCATTACATGTTTGTTTGGTTATCCACTTGGGAGATGAGTCATAACATCCGTGTTCGAAGAGTAATTCACTAAAACCTATTAATACTAGAGCTTTTGGTAATTTACTTCACAAGAAGGATGATTACATAACTTGTTACTGCAAATCGGTTGAAAATTCTGTGGAATATGTTCAACAATTTTAGCACAATCATTCGTTTGAATATATCCACTGAAAAACCCCAGAATGTACATAAAGTTGTTTGGGTTTTATTCGATCAAGAAGAGAAGTGTATCCACTTGGGGAAGTAGCTAGACAGAGAATAGAGGGAGCCAGGTTCATAGTTGAAACATCTATTTACACAAATTTGAAAATTTTGAAGCAGATTCTAATTAAGTCCTGACATCAGCTGGAATCTTTGTTGAAGCACATAATTGCTGGGACTGTTTGCAATGGGCTATAGCTCCTTCAATGGAACTTTCTCGCTCTGAGTTCACACTACTACTCCTTGAGCTTGAGCTGAGTGAAAAAGATGAAGATAAGGACCCAACTGACACCCCTGAAAAAGATCTACCACGAGCGTCCCCACCATCTTTGATCAGCTCTCTGCTTGTGGTCTTCGTTATTTCACAAGGGTTTTTCGATTTCTTTTCTGCTACTGCATTGTTTGATGCTGGTACACATGACTTGTCTGAGCAATCATATTTTCTAAACAGAGATTGCGCGTAAGCTCGTGAAGCCTTGAGCCTTTGACCCAACCTTAACTGCTTAATCTGTTTCAGCTTGTTGGGCCAAGATTTCTTGGGAGGATCCCTAGCAAAGTCATTGATTTTACTAGGCAATACAGATAGAAACTTATATGGCCTTAATCCACTTGTAGCCATGGATGATTCTGAAGGTGAAATGCTAGGGCGTGAAGAAGGCGAGGGAAAGCGATAATCTGTCAAGTCTGAGTGAGTTGTAGCAGACTGATCAGAGATGGCATTGGAATTATTAAGGAGGTGAAGAGGAAGGAGTTTTCCGTTATAGAAGAGATCATCAGTATGGGAAGGTGGAGACTCTTTCTCATGTGAAACTGAAGAAGTCGGGAACTCAAACTCTCTGCTTTGTGGGGAAGGACTGATTGGACGAGAGACTGAATTGGTAGAACTTAGTTCCAAGTCAATGAAATCTTCATCCACGCGAATAAACGAAGCTTGTTTTGTCGCCATTTCATGTGCTTCTTCTCAAAGGAAAAGGAAGACCCTTCTTTAGTGTCATGGTGTGATCGTGGCTCGTTATATATATAGCTATTGTTATTCATTTAAGGAAAAAAAAAATAAACTCAAGGAGTATTTGGGAAACCACAAATCAGTGCTTTTAGAAGCATTTTTCTGTAAGTAAAAAATATTTTTCAAAAGTTAATCCAAACATACATTTAAAATGTTATTTCTAATCACAAAGTCTTGATTTAACTGGTAAGTTAAGCCTTGTACCCTATGAATCATCTAAGTTAAAGTGAGGTAGATTCGAGATATTTAATGCTCGAAAGAAAAAAGAAATATGTCATTTCTATTTTAAGTCTTAACTTTACTCATTCATATAAATCACGGTTGAAATAATAAGTACATGCTTCCCATCATCTTAAGTTTAAGAGCTAGATAAATGATTTACTTTAATCTTAAATATAATATTTAAATCCATTTTGTCTTTCAAAATTTTAGATTTTTGTCCGTTGCATATATTAAATAGGTTTTCATCTGGGGTAGTTTTGATGCACCTAGTTAAAGAGAGTATTTTAGGAAAGCAACCACTTATATTTTGTTATGGAATAAAAGTATGGCTCAGATATTAAAGCAAGACACTTGAGCTTGAAGGCACATAAGGCCTAATAGTCCAAACCCTAATCCTAAGGTAAATTACCAATCACCGCATGATCATACCCATGATCTGAGATAATGCAGATAATGGGAGAAAAGCGGCTTGAATCATGGGATATTCACGGCAAGAGAGGATACGCACGACCAACAAGAGAAACCCTAAAAAGATCTCTATATATATGAGCATGTTCTCCAGGTGCACTCTCTCCATTTTGAATTGACTATTTAGATATTGCCTCACAGAGCACACACACCACCCCCTTTTGGCTAAATGTCTATATGTATCTCGAACTACGTGGACTTTGATCCCTCTCAAAGGGCCTTAAGCATTGTTCCTAGGTCAAATCTGATCTATCTTGTTCTACAACAAAACATATTTATTACAAATAATAATTTAAACTAAGTGTCAATATCTGCACATTAATTATATAACCGTTTATTACTTCTTATAGCATAGCTAAATTATAACTATAGGTTAGTCACAATAACCCATTGACATTTTAAACGTAAAATTTAACCCAAACCTTTTATTTTGTTCTCACAAATCCCCCGTTGAAAATTTATCATTACATTTTTAATAGAAACCGTCAAGTCAAATTAATGAAAGGCATGTGACATATTATGAAGTTACTAATTTTAAAAAATATTTGGACCAGTCACAGACTCACAGGTAACCCCAACATTTTAAAATTTAAATTTAACTCTTTAAAGTTTAATTTTTAATACTCCTCTGCTATTTAATATAAGTTATATTTATAGAGTTGATTTTAATATTAAATATAAGACAAATTTTTCATATTTGTTAATCTTTTCCTAATTTATCCTTACTCTCTGGACAATAATCAAGGAGGAGAGGAAATAAAGGAATTGAGGAAAATGATTAGGGCATTTTAGAAATTATATATCATATTAACTAGCTCAATTAATAGCTTCCTTAATTCAATTAAATTAGATAAATATGTCTTATATTAAGAACCGTAAGAAGAGTATTAAACTTCCTGTAATTAATTTTATCACTTGAAAAATCCTGTTCTATGCTAAAGGAATAAAAAATAAAGGAATGATATTTAAAGAAATATAAAAATAATAGGTGATCTTTATATTTCTTATCATTCAAAATATATAAAAATAGAAGAATAATATTTTAATTTATAGATGAGAGAAAAAAAAAATTATATGTCATTCGTGTATTTTTTTTTTCCCATACAAAAAGACTGTTTTAATTTATAGATGACAGGAAAAATTTTACTAAATTTATTAAGATGATAAAAGTAAAGATAGAGGATTTGATTTTAAGGGGGTTAAATTTAAATTTTAAATTGTTAGGGTTAGTCAATGTTTAGAGGATTTTATAAAATTAGTAACTTATATATATAGGATGTTATATATGTGGAAGCCACATGTTTCTATTAATCTGACGTGACAATTTTTCGTTAATAACATAACCATAAATTAACGTTAGAGGATTTATGGTAACAAAATAAAAGGATGGATGTGGAGGCCAAGTTAAATTTATATAAGGAGTTGTTTGCAGCTGACCAAGAATTCAAAAGATATTTGTATAATTTAGCTTGGTATAAGTATTAACAGCAAGCATTCCATAATATGTTTCCATACCTATATTTGTTATATATACACACACACACACATACATATGAAATTTTACCTAAACCTATAAACAGAGGAATAAATAGAATAATTTTATATTCAAATTGAAATTTGCAACAAACGGATAGAATATAAATTCTAAATGGAAAGGAATTGAAAAATTCCACCTAGACTTATAGAGTTTTTTAAAGAATATCCGAACAAAAAATGGATTCCATTTCTACCATTATTATAATATTCCATATTCCAATCCAATTCGATTGGATACTAGAAAAATAAATGAATTGGGAATTTGATCGGTTTGATGAAATAAAGACTTAATAATCAAAAACAATATAGAATTTCTTTATAATAAAAAAAAATCACCTCTGTAAAACCTGGTTCTTAATATAAGATGTTATTCATTGTGCAACTTATACTATGAAGAAGATTTTGTATTAAAAACGGGAGGTAATCGAAAATAATAAACATGTAAAAGTTATTTTTAGTTTATTTTCTTAAGATATAAACATGCTGAGACTGTTGACTAATTATGAATAAAATCATAAGATCATATCTTATATTCTGAGAAGGATTTTACTGTGCTGGTTGATGACGTTGGAAAACACAACAAAATAGATGTCCAAAGACTTGAGGAAAAAACAAACACAAAATAGGAAATTATAAAGATGGGGAAATGTGAGTCGGCAATGAACACAGACTTGTTCATTCCAAAACAGGACTTACTTTAGTGGAGAAAAATACAATTGTGCCTCCATTATTTCTTTCCTTATCAATCCTCCAATGAAAGATAAACAGGTACAACCAGCAACCGAATCAAATGTACGATCTTCTTTTGTGTCTGGTTTGAACCCTGTGCGGAAAAATCAGGAGGTAATACTATACCTTCAAAAACATTAACTTGAAGCCAACCATGCATTTGGCATATTCAGCTGATCAGATATCAGAAGGCACTTGACTTAATCTTCAATTAATATCACACAGACAGACAATTCAGAGACCAAAATCATCCAACACATACATTTGGAACATGTTATATACGACGTAAAAGGTGGTAAAAGTGGATATGAATATTCTTTGTATACTCTAATTTATCCACCACACTTTAATCACATTGCTGCAATTAAAAGTGCTTCATCATGATATTGACTTAATTACTTCATATATTACTTTTATACATAATACTACTACTCTCCCACGACAGTGTTTCCATTTAATATCCCCTCAGAATGATGAAGGGACCATTTTGGTTGGGAAACCAAACAACTTATAAACTGAAAACTCAAATCTTTTGGGGAAAATGACACTAAAATTAATAAGGGAAATAATATCAACAAAGTTCCATAACTTTTCAATGATAAGTAAAAGAACGGTCCTTGATGAAAACTTTATTATTGACAAGTTATCATACTTTTATGATATTATTTGTTTAGTCGGGATATTGGAGTTATTTTTCTAATCTTTTTCCATTAGAATGATCAGATACACAGCTAAGAAAAAAAGCAAGTGGGTGGCAGAACTTGATTGCAGGATGGTTCTGGAAGAAACATCCTTGTAAGAAGTATCGTTAGACCATGTCAAGTCCTCGCCCTGGAAATCCCAAGAGGCAAGGTCTAATAATCACACGATTTACAAATTATGAGTGGTATTTTCCTGTGCTTTGTACAAACTTTTTAATTTCGTTTTGAAGAATTATTATTAGAGTAAAATACTTTCACCACCCTCCTATTTTGTCTCAATTACACACTTCCCCTCTATTTTGGAAACCTATATAAACGCCCCTTATATTTTGATATTTTATTTCCATCTACTCAAACCGTTAGTTGACCGTTAAGTTTGATTCTTGAACTTTTTTTTTTACCAAAATGTCTCTCTTCAATATTAGAATTATATATATATGGGCTAATAAAATTTATACAGTCAAAAATTTATTCTAATAAATTTTATAACTTTCTAATGTTTTTTTAAAAATTATTAATTTTGATATTATAAATTAAGTTTGACTTAAAATATATATTAAACACATATTTTTATCAAAAATAATACATTATATAAATTTGAGATGTATGTGTCATTTATATTTATAATTTAATACTTTTTTCCAAATATTTATAAACACGTTTGATAAGCACATGTTTATTTAGAAACTTCTTTTAATATTCAACGTTTGTGATATTTACATTAAGTCGAAGCTTTAACTGGCCAACTAACGGTTTGGATGGATGGAAATAAAATCTTAAAATATAAGGGAGGTTTGTGTAACATACATTTTAATTTAAGGGAGGTTTATATAGGTTTCTAAAATAGAGGGGATGTTTGTGTAATTAAGGTAAAATAGGAGGGTGGTCGAGTATTTTACTCTTATTATTATCAAAAAGTCTTAATAACAAGTAATCAACATCATTTATTAGACTGGTAATTTGGCATTACATGTTTTTAATTATTGTGACTCTTTTATAATTACATTCCTTCCTTGTAATATTCTCCCAATTTTTTTTAAACGTGTCTCCCTACAGTTTTATAAGACTCCATGCAATTTTATATTTATTCTTTTACTATTTCTTCATCATGTGGCTGAGTCAATAAATAGTCGGCATGTTCATGGGATCTCAGAAATCCCCAAGTCGGCATATCCTAATTTTAATTTTTAGGATTTTAGTAAAATTAAAAAAATTATTTAAGATAAATGAATATCACATATTTATTAGAAAAGAATTAAAATTGACCTAAAATAAGATAAATAAGATTTAAAAATTATGAAATGATAATGTATTAAAAAATAATAATAAAATGATATGGAACGAAATTAAAAAAAAAAAAAAAAGGAATAAAAAAAAAAAAAGAGAGATTGAAAGAATAAAAAAACGGGAGCGAAAAAATAAATAAGTGATTTTTTTTTCACATTAAAAAAATACATTCAAAAAGAAAAACAAAAACAAAAAGGTGAAAAGGGGCACTTTATTTGAAAAGGTGAGTCACGTGGGGTATTGTGAAATATAATATCCCACGTCTTTTCAATCCATTAGAGGCCCAGTAACGCGTTTTTGGGTTCTCTTCACCAACAGACACACGCAATCCGCCAAAAGTTCCGCCATTATTGAGAGTATGGGGCAAATTTTGGACCTCATTTTAAAACTTAATATAAAATCTACTTCTCCATCTCAAACTTTCTTTATAAATACTCATCTCTTCTTTAATATAAAATATATTTAAGGAGTGGATTTTGATTCTAAAGATAAGCTAAAATTTGTCTATTTATCAATATTTTTCTAATTTATCCCTATTCACTCAACATTAATTAAAAATGAGAAGGAATGAAATAATTTAGGAAGATGAATAGGAAGCGTTTAAGAAATACACGCCATATTAACTAACTCAACTAATTTTTTTAATATAATTAAATTAATTATATATATGTATTATATTAAGGACTATAGGGAGTACTATTTTATTAAATAAAACTTTATAATAATGATATTATTGTGCTGATAGGATAAGTTTTAGAATTAGGATTTGGGGTAAGTATTGAGTCTTGATAATATTATCATGGAAACTTAGAGATAAAGTAATAGCTAGATTTCATCAGTTTAGATTTGTCTATGGGTTGATTGATGATTTAAAATTAATATTGTACTTAAAAGGTTCAAGATTTATTCAAAAAAAAAAAAATTGAAAGCTTAAGCTGTAAATTGAGAATTTTGTACATTTTGATGAAATTTAGGATAATTAGCAACTTGAATGAGTTTTTGGATTAAGGAAAGATATGGACTGAGGTTATAATAGATAATTGAGGATTTAGCTTGGAAAATTAGAAGTTTTGGATAGTTATTTCAAAAAGTTAAATTTATATAATAAAGTTAAAAGAAAATCTCATTTAAATATATTTGAAATACCAAAATCTAAAATCAAACTTGTACTTTTAATAAATGCCTAATAAGGCCTAGACATTTATGAATTTATTGATTTTATCAATGTGTCCTTTTGTTATTTACTTTTTGTCTCATTCCTTTTTTTTTAATAAAATCTCTATCTTAATCCCGTCAATTTCTCATACCTTTTTACCAAAAAAAAAAAAAAAAAAAATCCCTCCAACCTCTTCTTCTCATCATGAGATTTCTCCGGTTGATTCACTAATTGACATGTTGTTCAAGCCTTATTTTTTCTTCGAGTCCCTCTCCAATCACACATGGCCACAAAAATAGTTTTATAATTGAAGATAATTTATAATTACTTTGAAATTTCAATTAATCTTGTTTTTAGGAAAATCGAAGATATTGTTATTTTTGATGAATCTATAGTTGCTAAAATACACTATAGGTGTTTATTTTTTCAATCATCTCATATACATTTCATGTAAATTGTGTGACCTTAGAATTATTAAAAAAAATGTGAGGGCTTACCCTTCAATATTGTTGAGTTGACTACAAGTTGAAATCCCGATGTTTAAGGGATGAGTTATAGGGTCAGGGTTAAAAGTTAATGGGAATTTGTAATTAAAAATCTTCAATTTTTTTAATTATAAAGGGGTATTATGGTCTTTTAACAACATTCATAAATCCTTAATCAGGCCTATGAATTAGTTAGAAATGCAGGTCGGATTCTAAATTTAGATATTTTAAATGGATTTAAATAGGATTCTCTTTGTATTGTTTTGGAAATAAGAAAATAGTACCAAACATGCTCTATATTTTTTATTGAAAAAAAAAATTCTAACAGAATCTCATTTTTTTTTCCTTTGGGCACATGCAGGATGCAGCCGGATTTCCATTTCCATCGTACTTCACAATGGGCCCAAAAACATTAGTTGATAATCGTTATTTTTATTTATTTTTTTATACAAAAAATAGGTGGGAGTAGACACCAGTACCTTATCAGGATCAAGGCACGCCTCTAGCCAAAAAGAAAGACTTACAGAGAGTATTTACCGATCACCCACCAAAGGCGCTCTCACATCGACAAGTGAGTATATCAAACCTCTTCCCTTTTGGGGTAAAGGCCGATGACGCCTTAGCCAACTGTACAACTTCTCATTGGCAGTTGATGATTGTTATTGGCCACACGTAATTTGCACAAACCCGTATGGAAGCCCAGCAGTGAGAAAAATCAAATCATGACTCGGCAAAAATTTGTGATACATGCTAATGGGTGGTCTAGTAGAAGTCACTAGTCTCTAATAACATGACTAATGAATTTGGAAATTTTTATATTTAGTGTCTAACAGTATCTCAAACAAAATTGCATCCAATAAGAGGATACATATGGATACATATGCTTAAAAAAAAAAAATTGTGATACGCCAATTAAAATATTAAGCAGTCTTACCTCTTAAAAAAGATAATATAAATTTGAATTCTAAAAAATATATTTATTAAAAAAGATTTAACTTTAATACTCCCGACAAAAATTGTTCTCAAGTCTAAAGTCACTTGGAGGCACTTTAAATTTTCAACATCTAAACAATTTGTTACCAAAATATTTTCCGCATTGCCTGATTTAGCTATAGTATTGAAACCCAAATACAGCCGGGTCAAAAATCTCTTAATCGGTGAGAATTTTCATTATATTGGCATTTGAGCGAATTGGTCAACTCGTTTTGACCCACTGAGACCCAGTCAGCCCTTACGGTTGACTGGGTGAAACAAGTTTATGTTCATGTTTTCTCTCTCCTAAATATTGAAATAAAGTTGCTTTTGGCTGGGTTATATATAATAACAATTTTTAATGTTCTGAATTTATGATACATTTTGGTAAATTTGTAACTTCCATGTATAAGTTATTTTAACCGTCGCTACTTTAGCATCAAATATGTATCTCTCGGATAATTTCAGGACTGAAGTTGTTATTTGAAGTAATATTGTATAAGATATTAAACCTTTATATGATGCATGGATGAAAAAATCTACTCATGTATGAATATTTTTGTATGTTTTGATTATATAATATTATTGTATCATAAAATCCACTTTCATATGGTTTGTTTCCAATCAAATTTATCCAAGGCGCCGAACACTTGTCGCCCTGAAGCTCCCCATTACGCCATTTCTGACATTCAACTCAATTTTGTAACTAAAGCAAATCACAAACAAAAGTTCTCTCGACCTTAAAAAAAACAAATTAATAACGAATAACAAATGAATGAATGAATCAAATTTTCAGTTTCAAACCGATGATGAAAAGCCATTGTTTTAAACACGCGACGCAGTCATTAATGAAGCAGAGCAGAGCATGAGAAGAGCCTCCTTAAGAGTTTAAAGAAAGAGATTGCCTTAAGTTTCCTCCAAACCAAGCACTTTCTCCTCCTAAACTGAACCTTTCTTCTCTTCCTCTTCACGTAACACAGATTTCGCTTCACTCTCTGAAAACACAAGTGCGCCTTCTGAGCAATGCTCTGTTTTCTGGAAAACTTATAGCTCGTCAGGAACATCCGTCTGCAAGAGATGTTATCCACCAAAATGGGGTTCCCATTTCTGTTGTTGGAGTTCACATTCCTTATAAACTCTGCGTCTGATTCAGGCCACTTGTACAGATTCACGTACGTTGCTCTCATCATGGGCACGCCTTCTCCAACTTCGTTCATCCAGTTTGATCTCCAAACAGAGTTCATCTTCTTTGTTTTCTTTTTCTTCAAGCAAAGGTTGATGATGAGGAATATTGAGAATCATCAGCTTCACTGCTTTTTATAGCGAGTCTTCATCACGTGTGAGTCTGTTAATTTCAGCCCTCGTGTTTGTGTTGTTAGGCGGGAATTAGATGGCCTAAAGAGATGAGGCTTCAAAATGGCGGCCCAATGGGAATGCCCTTTGTGCGGATCATCTGCACGTTAAATTCTGGTCCGAGTCGACTCAATTGGTAAAAGGGTTAGACATTCTTACTTAAGGGAGAGGATTCGGTCAAGGAGCTAGGAGAGATCCTACTTAAGTATCTTAGGTCCTGGTAAATCGCCCAACTTCTTTCCTAAAATTTAAGTAATAATAATAATTATGGTCGGAGGTTGGCATTTTACACGCATGAGATTACAGTTACGCATTTAAGCAAACATTAGTATGACTTACCTGTTGAGTTGGTGAAGGATCTTGATTTTCTTGGCTGCGGAAGACATAAAGAAGGGAAGAATCATTTTCCATTCTGTCTCTCATTATTTACACCAACACGATCTCAATCCCCTGCTCCTCGATCCGCCCTTCAATAAATCTCTCATACATACGTGTATATATATATATAGGCAGCCTATGATCCATGACCCTAACTACAAGCTAACCTGGGCAGTCACTAGCTTTGTTTTCCTAAAATTTAAGTAACAAAAAAAAAAAAATTATAATTATGGTCGGAGGTTGGCATTTTTTTATCCAAAAACTATATTGTTGTTTTTTCACATAGTATTTTCTTTAGTTATTTGATACTTCGACCTTTACTCTTTAATGTAAGAAATAGTTTCTAAATCTTTCATTAAATATCAAAGTCAGTATAATTTTTTTTTAAAAAAAAATGAAGTGAATGACACATAAAATTATTAATTTAACATATTTAATTAATTAATAGTTAAACTTAAAATGAATGATGGCAAGATAACAATGTTATAATTTGAAGACTTCTAAAGCAATATTGAACTCAAAAAAATTTGTGGATGCCAACACTTCTAAGTAAAACTTCGGGACGAATTTAATAAAATAAATTTATTTCCTGTTATTAAATAATAAAATTTATTTAATAGTTTCCACAAAGGTGTTGCCATTTTCTCCTCCAAGCTCCCATTCTGTCTATCTTATTCATGGCTGCAGTGTGCAAAAAATAGAATATTGATTGTTTGATATGTAGAGGACTATATTATCAAGTGATCTAAGGGCCTCTAAAAAAACGTGCATATGACGTGCTTCAAATAATTGAAAAGCAATTAGTGAGGAGTACTAGAGACCGACGACTTTGAAGTGTAATGGCCACAGTTCTTTTGTCTATTCTTCTGTTGATAAGTTGTATTTCATCATCTGTTATTAATTAAGATCTTTTTTTATTATTTTTATTTTAAAAAAAATTCTTCGTACTGCAGGATTGCCATTGTTTTTAGCAGTTCAAGCCATTGTTTTTTAAATTCATTATTTTTTCCTGCAACACACGGTGTTCATGGCAAGCCTATTATTATATATGCTTACAATCATACCATAGTTCCATACAATGAGGTCCTAAGGAAATTATTCAACTACCAATAAGTCTTAATAACAAGTGAGAAGCAAGCAAATATGTGATGATAATTGATAAGTACACGTGTAAAAAATGACACTATACATATTGCTCGTCATCGTGATTTCTTGGTAATTAACTTCTTTTTTTGGGACTTCGTAATAATTTCCCCATTTTCTTATTGTCAGATTCTTTAATTAAGATGTGACAAATATATGGTTGTACAATAATTTCTTGACAAGCGTACGTACATATAGTAAAATCAAGGAATGCCCAAACCCATATAGTCACAGTTGCTTTTGGCGACTATCAATATTCTGATCCCAAAACTTAATCGTGGTGTCATATATATACATGTGCTTGTTTTGATCAATATATATATTTCACTATCTCTGCTAATCTACAATAACAAGAAGGCTATTTTTCTGTGTCTTGTGAGCTTATGAGGAACATGTGTTTATATTTCAATATCTCGCTGCTCTTCAATGGCTTCTTGTTTGCCCGTGTTTAAGAATCTTGTCTAGTGATACATTAAGTTAATATATATAATCGCCTGATAATTCAAAACAAGCGCAGCTGCAACTTTGGGATTTGAATCTCCTTCTAGTAAAAACATGTAATGAAGAAGCCTCCTCGGCTGCTGATATAACAAGAAACCAGAGTGTGTCTGAAGGATCAACAAATTTCGATTTCAAAATCTCAAACATAACTCCCAACTAAATTTCAAGCCCATTCCATGCTAATGTTGCTAAGATAAAACATGCATGTTGCTGGTATAAGGAACAAAACATGATACTAGTAGATTAAGATTGGTCGGAAACTAAGGGCCGATTTGTTTCTGTTTTAAAAAAACAGTTTTCTTCTTTGGTTTTTAGTTTAGCCTAGCTGATTAACGTTTGGAATAAAAAGGTAGAAATAAAGCAGTTAATAGTTCTCAAGTCATTTTTTTCCTTCTCTTAGTAGAAACTAATTAGATGATGGTAGATATAACACCCATACCTAAAATTGATTGCTATTAATTAATCAGAAAATTGGCATCCAATCAGATTTTATGTCGTGTCTGTTTGGTTTCGTGTAGGAACGAATACGTGAAGTCGTGAATATAATTTATTGAGATTTAGGTGTGTTGGTGACCTCTTTTTGCATGTATTAAGGTGGTCCCACATTTCCATTTAACACACAATTAACCATTATCTTTACCATTGTTTCCAATTGACCGAACGCAGTTTATTATGTTCAGAAACTTGACTCCAAGATTAAGATTGGATGTAACCAACGTATGAAATTAAAGATCCCTGATTCATGATTTTTTTATTATAGATATTTGTTTGATCATCTCCTCTGTCTGCAGTTTTCTTTGTGGTTTGGACTTTCATTTCATTACTACACGCCTTTGGAACCAACCATGCTGCTATCCAATTAGTGATTTTGGTGATATCTACAAGAAATTTGACCATGTGATACCTTCCCAGCTGCCCCAAATTACTCATCGCCGCCATTACTAATTAATATACCAAATTCGGTCGACATGAAAATCACCACAAATGGGTAAATATTAATTTCACATGATAAAAAGAAATTCATGTGCCTTTTCTGATATGGCTTTAATGCCACCAAGTGTATATAATACTATTATATATATAATCATGACCTTTAATATAATATATTATTTAATTTATAGTGTAAAGAGATATTATAGTATTATATTAAGAAGGAAGGTAATATATCTATTGGCATGCTCATTTTTTCATGGTTATTACATTTTGTTAAACAACACAATAAAATTCAACAAAATGGAATGTAGTTTTTAAAACTAAATGACAACGTGCGTGTGAACGCATATGGGGTTCAGCCTTTAGATAGGGTAATTGAGCAACGCAAGAAATATATGCATGTGGGGTTTGATCCTCTCCAACTAGAAGTCTCTCAATCCTCTCTCTAGTAGCATCTTGTACTTCCCTGCAATCTAATGGTCCAGAAAAGCCAAGCTGCCAAATGATTAAAATAGCATCATCACTGATATTCCTAATTAAATTTATATAATTTTTATCATAAAAAAATATACTGGTCTTCATCGGACGCGACTTCTTGCTGTCTCTCTGACTTTTGCCCTGCCTTGTGCCTTTTTGCTTGTTTATATGAATGCAATTTTCCAATATTTAGATTAATGGAAGAGCCACCTTTTATAGTAATTAATTATCCTTTTTAAGTTATTTGAGAACATGGCGCGTTTCTAGACCATTAGATTACACAGACGGATCATACTGTAGCTGGAGAGATGACTGACAGAATTCTCGCAGGAGAGGACCTGAATCTCATGTATTTATATACCTGCACTGAACTTTGAACTTATAGATACACCCATATTCAACGGTTGGATATGGATGCTTCAATTACCAAACATCTCATTGTCTTCCAAATTGTCCACTCCAACTCCTCCACTTCATGTCTTCATGCATTTTAGTTTCATTCCCTTCTCTATAAAATCACCAAATTCTCGTTACTCTTGCCATTAACCCTCTCCCACCAATGTCTCAACCGCCTCCGCCGTCGTCTGTGTCGCCCTCAGGCGACAGATCTACCTTCTTCAATCAATCCATGGAGCTCGTCCAATTCCCAAGTCAAAGGTCAGGCAGAGCCCACGTCTCCCGTAGCCCCTCCCTCGCCGACCTCCTTAAACGCGTCGGAGATGCTCAAAACGACGCCGTCCCCCAAGCACACCAAGTCCTTGATCTCGCTCCTTCTCCTTCTCCCTCTCCCTCTTTCATCCTTTCCTTCACCCACTTGACTTACAGCGTCAGAGTCCGCCGTAAAATGAGCCTCTCCTCTTGCTTCTCTAGAAAACAGGTGGATTTGAATTCCCGGACTCCAGAAGTTAATGGCGTGGCTGGATCCGAACCCGAATCGGAGACTAACACTACTAAAGTTCTGCTCAATGATATTTCCGGCGAGGCCCGTGATGGAGAAATCATGGCCGTTCTAGGCGCCAGTGGTTCCGGCAAATCAACACTGATCGACGCCCTCGCCAACAGAATATCCAAAGAGAGCTTGAAAGGAAGCATCACGTTAAACGGTGAAGCTTTAGATTCCAGTCTTCTGAAAGTGATTTCAGCTTACGTCATGCAGGACGACCTCCTCTTTCCCATGCTCACCGTGGAAGAGACCCTCATGTTCTCCGCCGAGTTCAGGCTTCCGCGCTCCCTCTCTAAGTCCAGAAAGAAGGCCAGAGTTCAAGCTCTCATCGACCAGTTGGGTCTCCGTAACGCCGCCAATACCGTCATCGGTGACGAAGGCTACCGTGGCGTATCTGGTGGTGAACGACGTCGTGTCTCCATCGGGATTGACATAATTCACGACCCCATCGTGTTGTTCCTCGACGAACCCACCTCAGGCCTTGACTCCACCAGCGCCTACATGGTCGTCAAGGTCCTACAACGAATAGCCCAAACCGGAAGCATCGTCATCCTGTCCATACATCAACCAAGTTACAGAATCGTCGGATTATTAGACCGGTTGATTTTCCTCTCACACGGTCAAACCGTATACAGCGGCTCCCCGACGAATCTGCCGCGATTCTTCTCGGAGTTCGGCAACCCGATCCCCGATAACGAGAACCGCACCGAGTTCGCCCTCGACCTCATTCGTGAGCTCGAACAAAACCCTGGTGGGACCACTGGCTTAGTGGAATTCAACAAGTCTTGGCAATCGCATCACATGAAAACCAAACCAACCAGCGGCCATGAAACTTCTCATATTAACGGACAAAAGGTTTCGCTCAAGGACGCCATTGGCGCGAGTATTTCTCGAGGCAAGCTGGTCTCCGGGGCGCCAAATAATTCGAATAATCTGATAACATCTACATCTGTTCCAACCTTTGCAAACCCCTTTTGGATCGAAATGGCTGTGATAGGGAAACGATCGATGATCAATTCCAGAAGAATGCCTGAACTGTTTGGCATTCGATTGGGTGCGGTTCTGGTGACCGGAATCATCCTGGCCACTATGTTCTGGCATCTGGATAGTTCCCCTAAAGGTGCTCAAGAACGGTTAGGGTTTTTTGCCTTCGCCATGTCCACCACGTTCTACACGTGCGCCGAAGCCATGCCTGTTTTCCTCCAAGAGCGATATATCTTCATGAGAGAAACCGCCTACAATGCCTACCGTCGATCCTCCTACGTTCTCGCCCATTCAATCATCACAATGCCATCCTTAATTTTCCTCTCCTTTGCCTTCGCCGCCACAACATTCTGGGCGGTGGGCCTAGCTGGCGGCGCGTCGGGGTTCTTCTTCTACTTCTTGATGATCGTGGCGTCTTTCTGGGCGGGAAACTCCTTCGTAACGTTCCTTTCAGGAGTGGTGTCCCACGTGATGCTGGGGTTCACGGTTGTGGTCGCCGTTTTAGCTTACTTCATGCTGTTCAGTGGGTTCTTCATAAGCAGGGACAGGATTCCGGCGTACTGGATATGGTTTCATTATATATCACTGGTGAAGTACCCATACGAGGGCGTTTTGCAGAACGAGTTCGATATTCGGCCTCCGAGGTGTTTCGTGAGGGGGACTCAGATGTTCGACATGACGCCGTTGGGGGAGGTGCCGGAGACACTGAAGGTGGAGTTGCTGAAGAGTATGAGCAAGACGCTGGGGATGAACATAACGGGGTCGACGTGCGTGACCACGGGAATGGATATATTAAGGCAGCAGGGGATTACTGATCTCAGCAAGTGGAGTTGCTTCTGGATAACCATTGCATGGGGGTTTTTCTTCAGGTTTCTGTTTTATCTGGCTTTGATGTTTGGAAGCAAAAACAAGAGGACCTAACTTGGTCTTTGAATATAATATAGAGTGCAATGAAAGCAAAGCGACGTTAAGTGCATGTCAAAACAAAAAACTAGGTACAATTGTTATAAATGATTGAGTTAAAGGAATTTTAATTGTCTTCCATATCGATATCATTACTATAATTTTTTGCTCGAAGATATTATTACTATAATATGTATTATAGAATCAAACATTCAAATTTCACCAAAAGAATACAACAATAAATTCCTTACATTAAGAATATAACAGGTTTGTATTTTGTATAACAAAATGAACAATATTGAGCAGATATGGGACACGAGAGATGAAGGTTTGGACAAAACTTAATGTTGTCAACCACGGGTGTGTGTGGCGGAGGGTTTCAGTGATTCTAACGGCGCCTTCGTGAGTTCGTGTATGTTAATATTTCTTGATCAGATGGTGCATGCAGCTTGTGTGCTGAGTAACGTTACGCGCTTGCATTATGAGCTTGAGTTATATATGCTGCAATAATATAATTCCTGATTCTCTGCTTCTCAAGACCCTCTTGATGAGATCGTATCTGGACAGCCATGTGTCGGGAAAGGATAGGCACCAAAACCGGTTTGTGAGACCCCAAGAATCCTAGTTGCTACTATACGCAATACATTGGCCATCACACAAATCACAAGCAAATAAGTTCAAAATAAGGTAATTAATTATTCATGTGATCCTCTCAGCATCTAATACTATCTTACCCTGTGTAAACACATGTAACTAAACGTTTATCATTATTTAGTGGGATTTTGTTTACCTTTCCCCGTTTATTTTTGGGGATATAGACTAAAAAAATGAAGATTAAGATCTGTTGGCAAACATGTTTGAAAAATATAACCTGGTAAAAATGTGCAGATAATCTTCATATTCTGTATCGTATCTGTCAAGTCTTGCAAATTAGATCTTTTTATAGTTATATTTGCAAAAAATAATTTTTTGTGTGAAGAACTACCATCGGTTGCAGATAAGAAATATTAAATACTTCTTTTTGATAAACTAAGAAAATTAAATAGTATATCTAACAAGTAATAAGTTTCAAGAAATTATTTTTGAAATAAATTAAGCTTGTAAATTATGACTCTAACTAAATGTGGAGTTTGACTTAAAAAATATATTAAATTTGATTTATGAATGACACAATTTGACTTATAAACATAACGTTTTGAGAAATATATCAAACCCCAAACCTGTGGATGGTCTTCTATATTTCAATTAAAAGGCTAAATGATTAAAAAAAAAAGACTAAAGTATACATTTGGTCATTTATATTTACTCTAGTGTTTAATAATTTAGGGTTAAGAGACTAAAAGTGCGAGATCAAATTAGACTATATGGTAAATAAGGGTACTAAATTTATATTTTAATCTAACTAAAAAATCAAATAACAAAGAGGTCCAAACAAAATTCAAAATTACAAGTCAAACTTGCATATATTAACAAGTCAAATGCTTGTCCATAGTTATGTCATTTACAAGTCAAATTTATAAAAAAAAATTAAGAATAAAACCTGCCTATTTAAAATTTTTATCCATGACCAATGAATAATTTTTTTTTTTAATGACAACATTTGCTAATAAATCCATAATCCCAATTTTCCCATATAATATACTCCTTTCAATCTTAAATATAAAATCTACTTAACTTCTTTTTTTGGAAAAATTAAAGAAACTGAATAAATTATTTAACCATACTATATAGTGTATGTCATTAGATTATATATCAATTTATAAGTAAAAAATATTAGTTTAGAGAAAAACGATAAAATTAAATACCTTAAAATAATTTATTTAACTTCTTCAATTTCTCTAAAAAGGTCTATTGAGTCTTATATTTAAGACCTAATATAATATTAAAGGGATAATTATACTAAAGGTCGGTCAGTTTGGAGAGTTATTTGGAGTAGCTTTACATTATTACCTCTTATGAGATAAAATTTACGTAGTAAAATTATTTTTAAAAATGAAAGTTTTAATTATTCTAAGAATTAAAGTTTCAAAAAAAATCAGGTCATTTTTTTTTTTTTTTTTCAGAAAAACAAAAATGATGCAGAATATACGGGGATGCTTCTTGGACCAACATTATCGTATCCGGGCCGTCAAAGGTTTTCGGCGCTCCCAAAACACAAAAGATATCGTGAAGGTTAGAAACTTAGAAATCATTGTTTGTATCGGCGGTCGAAAGGGTTACGATACGAAGAGAGAGCAGACTGCAGAGGATTTCCTTCTGTCAAACTACAACCTCTCTAGGTATATCTTCTTTCAGCCTCTTTCCTTTTCCCTTGGATCTACCGTTCAATTAGCAATTTCATGATTTCGTCTGGTTTCGCACTCTTCGATTTTTATTTTCTGTTTGATTTTCGAATTTTGCAATCTAGGTTTTATTTTATATCTCCATTTCAGTTTGAAATCGCATATATACTTCTCTCCTTGCGAACTTTGGGGTTAAAATTGGTGTAAAGGCTGTTTCAGGATTTAGGTGGAAAGCGGGATACTTTCGTCTATTTTCTCTTGAAATTGAATGCAGGATAGCAATCATGCCAATACTGCCTAGGAGTATAGGTGCAAATTGAATTGTTACTTTTCAAAGACGACTTTTTTTTTTTGTGTGAAAAAAAAAAATGTATGCTAGGTTTCTGGATTAGTTTTTTCTATGCGCACGTCCCATCATCTGTTCTTTACTTAACAGTGGAATAGAGTATCTGTCTCCTTTCCTCCTCCCGCTTCTGTTCAATCATTTTCAGCCAAAAACGAGTCATTTTTATGGTGTCTTTCTTACTGTTGTTCTCGGGTCTCTAACTTGGTTCTTTTCTCAGCAATAATGCCTCGTTACGATGACAAATACGGTAATACCCGTCTATATGTGGGACGTTTGTCCTCGAGGACGCGTACACGTGACCTGGACAAGGTCTTCGGCAGATATGGGAGGTAATGTCATTGTTTAATTGAATCATGAACAATCATTTAATTATTCATTGCCATGTTATCTCTGTTTTTGATCTCCACAAAAAATGCATTTTGCATCAGTTTTCATTTTGAACGTAGCATCGAATTCAAAGTCCCTCTTTGGCATTCTGTTCCGGATCAGCAAGGGACCTATAATAGTGTTTCATTGGTCTGGGGTGTTAGCCATGTCTTACTTTACCCTGAGCATTAGGATAAGTGGATAACATTCAGGTTTTTGACTAAGCATATTCTGTGCTTGGATTTATATCGGTTACTCGTCATATTATGCGTGGGAATGATGTTCCCTAGGTGTCATGTTTTGACTTGAATGATCTTGTTGAAGGTTTCTGGGGTTTTGCCTAAAACTGGAAGGTCTATGGTAGGAGGGTGGCCTTGGTGGAATTCGTGGAAATTCCGGCCGAGTGTTGACTTTGGCGATTCTTTCTCTAATGTTATTGAGTGTTTTTATGGAAATGGCAACAATCACAAACTGGTGTTTAGTTCGTCTTTGAGGCGTGAAGTATCATACACTTGCAGTACTTGTGTGTACTGATGGCCTTACTGTTTCTGGAAACCATTTCCGCAGAATTCGAGGTGTTGATATGAAGCATGATTACGCCTTTGTTGTAAGTTGTCACTCTTGCCTTTTCCACATTCATTTCTTTTCAAGTTGATTTCTTCTTGTGCCTTGAATCAAGGTTGTTTCCCAGTGTTTGCTTGACGGGGTTCAATTGTAAATGATGGTGCGAATGTCTATTACGTACATTTCTGCTTTGTTTCTCACAATTTTTGGACAGGAATTTAGTGATCCCCGAGATGCAGATGATGCAAGATATAACTTAGATGGTCGTGATGTGGATGGAAGTCGCATCATTGTCGAATTTGCAAAAGGGGTATGAGTTAATTCTGCAATTCTTATCATGTAAAATCTTTAGTTATCTGAAGGGTGCTTTATTTTTATGACAACAATTATAATCATTTATCTGAAAAAATGCTTTACACATGTGTCTTTGTCTTTGCTTTCATATTGGATAATGAAAATGAATGTTAGTCATTTTATTGTCACCCTTTAATAGTCCTATTTACACATTTACTATCCATACGATGTCAGTAATTACATCTCTTTCTATTACACAATGTTCGCTTTCTCCAAATTGAAATATTTCCTTGCCCACTTATTGAACACCTGCTGTGATATTGGACGTCCAGCTGCTGCTGCTTCTTCTTTTTTTCCCTCCCATGAGTGACTTGTGGGTGTAATCCCTTGCACTTTACTTAATATCAAAACATTATTATTTATTTGTATAATCTATCATAAATGTGCATCCTCTATTTTTGGTGACTTGTTTGGCATTCATCTTACTCTATGCCTTGTTTGCTTGAATACCTTTGGTGACCATAAATATCAATTGCCTCTGGGCTGCTGCTGCTTCTTTTTTTGGTTTTTAAAATCATGGTTCTTCTTCTTGGAATGTGAATTAGCTTCATGTTTGTTTTCTTGTTTCATTTAGGGTCCTCGTGGTTCCCGAGAATACTTGGGTAGAGGTCCTCCTCCAGGATCTGGGCGCTGCTTTAACTGTGGTATTGATGGCCACTGGGCTCGGGATTGCAAAGCTGGAGACTGGAAGAATAAGTGTTACCGCTGTGGGGAAAGAGGTCATATGGAACGAGACTGCAAGAATAGTCCCAAGAAAGTCAGGTGAAAACATATGCTGTGGGAATTCTGAGCAACTTCTGCTTTCTTTCATGTTCATGTTTCCAACATTACACCTGCTGTTCTACTATAATTCCCGTGGTTCCCATCTTGAAAATTACATCAATTTTATTTGTTTGTGCAGTGGTCGTGGACGAAGTGATTCTCGATCACCTGTTAGGTCACGTTCTCCTCGTCGTGACAGAAGCCGGGATCGAAGTTACAGCCGGGATCGCAGCTACAGGTAAGACTATCTATATTACCCAAGTATAATATACATTTGTTTTGAAAAATATTCACTTATTCCACATGTTTGGTTTCTTCTGACCATGCCAGCCGATCAAGATCCCCTGTCCGAAGAGAACGTAGCCCTGTTCGGGAAGATAGATCAGAGTCTCCCCGTTACAGAAGCCCAGCACGCAGGAAGAGTCCTCCATCTCCTAAGACAAGGAACGATAGCCCTACTTATGATGAAGGCAGTCAACAGAAAGAGAGAGGGGACATCTCTCCCGAGAATGGTGGGCTGGTCAACAGGCAAGATGGATCTGACTATAGTGACGGTCCTAGAAGGAGGAGCAGAAGTAGAAGCCCTGTTAGTCCCAAAATCAATGGCCGTGGCCACAGTGCTAGTCCTAGAGATGATAGGAGCCCCATTGACGATGATGTCACCCGCCATTCCCCTAGGGGCAGCGAGTCGCCTTAAAGTGACATTCTGGGAAATGGCCATTTTATGTGCTTGTTCATGAAACTATACAGTTGATTCTGATGGCATGTTAGAAACGGCTGCGTGTGTCATCAGCCCTTGTTTTTGTTGTGTGTGACATTTATTTTTTTCCCTTGGTTAACGTGCAAACCTGTATTGATGCCTGGAGCAAGTGTTTTGTTTTGGGGTTTAAGATTAGTTTTTCGAAGATGAACGGAAAAAAGTTGTGTTGTATCCGCAGGACATATTTTTGGGGTTATAGAGCACTGTGCCAGGCGATTATCAAGCTAGTTGGGGTGTGGTCAAGGTCTCGGGAGCTTCTATTGCTTATCGAACTTCTTGGTTTTGATTTGTTTCGTAGGTTCTAAAAATATTAGCACTGATCAAATTAAACAAGCATGGCAAATAACCTATATGAACCTTAGTGGTCGATTTTTTCTTTTTCTTTTTTTTGATAAAAAAACGACCACAGAATTGAACTTTGAATTGCGGCTTTTATAACGGCCTTCACCAAGTGCAAAACAGAGGCTGACCAATTGTTAACATTGTCAAAGTCTGCTTCTGCAATAATTTACACCCTCAAGACTTTGGGGGGAAATTTCTCATTCCAAAAGCGGTGAAATTTGAGCTATTAAAAGAACGATGCCAAATAATTTTGTACTTCGTTTTCACGGGACCTTCTCAAAAAGAAGGGGAGGTAAAAGCCCTGTTGGGAATTAGCGTTCATATCCTGTCTTGCTATAGGTGAATAAGCCATATTCAAATTCATCACTTGTTTCTTCTACACAGTTAGTCCGTCCTTGATGAACGGTTTCAAATATGCCCTTGTAGGGCAAGTCATACATGCAATAAATGTGAAAAGCTCAATCATTGAAATAATGCACAATCCTGAGCATCTCGGGCTTAACAAAATCGCCTTATACATGAAAACACACACACAAATAGGTTACAGTGCTTATTTTCTTTTCATTTTGAACTACCTATTGTGATCATTTAAGTTTCTTCAAACTAAAACGCTCGTCTCGCCAGCTTCCCATAACAAAATTTGTGAGATAAATCTCCTGTACAAGAGTTAATTTGTTCAATACTACCATATATTGTCAAGGCCCAGCTCGTCTTCAATGTCGTCTCCTTCTTCAAATAACTTCAAAAACCGAGCCTGATCCTGCTCCCTCTTCTTCTTTTGCCAGTATTTATAAGCACCAACAACTCCAATAATAAGTATAGTTGAGCCCAAGACAATCAGCAGGACCACAACTGCTGTATGCATCCTTGTTTTACCTTGCTGCTTTCCTGATGAAGAGCTAGGATCTAGAAATACATACAAATACTGTTACTATTGGGATGAAAACGAAATTATATAGAGATTAGCAATGTGAAAAAAAGTTCATACATCCATAGTTGAAATAAAGGTGCTCAACATGGAGAAAAGGGGAAAAAAGGAAAATTGCCATATTTCTTGCTTTATAAATCCATAGGTTGACAAATGACCACAGATCGGAGTTAATTACAAAAAGTAGTTTGGGACATTGGGTATTTGATATTCATTGAAGTATAAATGGTATTTCTGATAAAACAAATTTTGAAATGGCATGTCATGGGTTACAGATGCTTCTGTTGAAGGCTTTAATGTAATCAGAGGGGCTTACTTCTAAAAATATAATAGTATAAATGTAGTAACAGGAACTTTTAAAGGGTAAAAGAAGTTACTCACCATTATCAAGTTTTAAGCAATCTGGACAAAGAAATGTGGCTTTAAATTCTTTTTCTTTATGTCGAATGTATTTGCCATGAGGGGAAGTAAAATCAGAAGGACAAAACTCCCACTCATCAAATGTATCATCCTTAATAAGGTCTTGTTCATAGAATCCGCATCGCTTACACTTTTTACTCATAAAGTGAGTCAAAGGCTGGAAACATGAAGCAAAATCTCAGCAATTGCTTCAGACAGTGAAAGCGGTGATAACAAATGCCAACTATGTTGAATAAAATGACTCAAGCATGCAGATCAAGTAACATAATCACCAAGGCCCTGTTTGATAAATTGGAAAGATTTTTTAAGAACGGGATTAGGAAAAAATAAATGGGAATGTGAGTGCTCTCTATGTTCGCTCTGCTGCACCCTTATCAGCACACTAGAAGGTCTTTTGCCTTAGTGCTATCCTTCCCATTTGAGTTCGATCTACTTTTCCTAGTGCTATCCTTCCCATTTGAGTTCGATCTACTTTTCCTGCTCCACACAGATCTGATTTTAAGGGCAAAGAGAAGAAGATACTATTGGTGAAGGAGGAGGACTATGTGTAAGGACAAGGAGCCACAATTTGTTGCTCACCAAATTCCAACAAGCTTATTGTGGTCTACTTTGGCGGTCCTACAGGTGCTGCCTTGTTGGCAAAGGGGGGAAGGATTTTCTGAAGGTTAGGTTTTTCCTTTAAAACAATATTTATTTTAAATAGGGGCGTTACATCTTTTCAGATGAGAGCGAAAGGGTTTATGGTTTCCAAAAGAGTTGGGTTTGACAATTTACGTCATGTATTGTAATAGAATAATTTGCTCACAAAACTTGGCTTCCCCAGAACCAAAAAAGAATTCCATCAGACCCCCTAAATGTCTATTTTGAGTGTTTGGTACGAGGGAATTTTGTGTGTGTGTGGTTGGGGGGGGGGGGGAGAGCAAGAGTGGGAAGAAATGATTAAATGATAATTTCTGTCTGTTCCACTTGTCTTGCAATCTTTCTCTTCAAAAATTCCTCAAATGAGGGGAGTTAATAAGTAAAGAAGTATTCATTGTCCTCTATTCCTAATTAATAATTCTCAGACAAGGAAAACATTTCAATATTATTTCCACTATTTCCTCCCTTCTCTTCTCCATTACTCCGATCAGAACATACTCTAAGAGCACCCATGTGAGCAAATTGCAGCTATTCACATATTAGCTAGTGAGTATATCAGCCAGTCATTCTGTACTAAAGTGAATTTATGGAGGCAAAGGAAAAAAAAAAAAAAAAAAAAAAAAAAGAATTGGCTTGCCATGTCAGCATAGCACTATCCACAAATTCCAGTTTCAGAATTTACAGCCAGAATTGAACTTAGAAAGGTTTCTTTTCAAAACACGTACAACACCAGCAGCTATGGTGAACACAAAGTTTTCCTAAGTTGCACATTGTAAACACACAGAACATACTCGAAACAAAAAGAAAAAACTATTACTCTTTTTGGGCCTTCAAAACATCACATCCTTATCAATTACCACTACTACAACAATCTGAAGTCAAAACTGAAATACCACTCTGGTTTTATTTATAAGTCTATTTTAACTAAATCACACATCCCAAAAGAGTTAATTAGCTAAATGATTATGCGGTAATTTTTCAATTTTGCACATCTTTCAACTCTTTCTTCTCTCTCTATTTTTATTGGTACAATTAATATGGGCAAAATTGTCACAATCTCATTTATCATCTGAAAGGGGACTAATAAAAAGGACCAAATTTTTTGGTTAAAAGGAAGGTAGTTGTTTCGCTTCTGATAAAAAGACAACGTCGATACAGATTTTATAACATTATTATAAGGTTATCCAAGGAAAAAGTTACGTTTGATGTCTTCATTTGAAGCGTAAGATATAACCAAAAAAAAATATAAAATATGAACAAATGGTTATAGCAAAATCCATACCCAGGTTGCTGGAAATCTATTTGGTAATCACTTGCCTTTATCAAGCAGAATAAGAGAGGGCAGACAATGTGAGATACTGTGACTACTGATAATACATAGGAGAGTCCTATTATATTGTGTTTGGCAGCCAGATTTTATTTATTACAAAAACTGTTCAAATTCTATTCTCAGTGAGGAATAAACAGCGCAATACATAAAGCAGCTAAATAATTATAGAACATGCGATAATAAGAGGCATTGATTCCAATTTCAAATCTATCACATGCATTGAAGACTCGATAAGCAAAGCTGTATAAATAGGGGAGGAACACAAGAGCAGTTAAGCGAAAACCAAAGAGGAGAGACATAAATAGGAACCTGCCAAGATTCTTCGCCCTTGAAGGAGTACAAGACGTGAGCTTTCTTGACATCGGGCAGTCTCGTCTTGTTCTCCCCCTTGCATGTGAAATAAACAGTAGGGGTTGCTTTCAGCCATTCATGAGTTTCATAGATCTCAATTGAACTCAGCGTGACAGTTGCAGATAATATCAATCCTGTGCAATAAATATCAGAAGCCACCGCAACGAATGATCCATTAAAAGTTAAAACAACTCATCCAACTTCAATCAAACAACAATAATAATAGCAAAAAAGCCCTAGAATTGTACAGATTTCCTCCAAATTGAACTATGCGTGTTCATTTTTTCGCTCATACATCCAAGATTCAGAAATCAATTATTTTTTTTAAAAAAAAGGTAATCTACATCCGCGGAAATCTTACCTGGAAAATAGCTGAAGTATATGCAACAGGATAGAAGAGAAGACAGGAGCCGAAACGACATGGCACAAAAGGGGGAAAAAGAGTCTCCCGACTGATCAATCAAAGATAAGCATCCAAAATCTGGAACCCAGGAGGCAAGCTACTCGAATTGGATCAGAAAAATGGCGGGAGGGAGCACCAGGTTGGTCGCTTCGTTTTGAATGCGTAACACAAATAGAGCGAATTGTTCCCGGAGCTGTGTGGGGTCGAGTCAATACGAATATGCCTGTGTTCAAAGCTGAGTTTAGCATCACATAACATGAGGAGGGAGGTCAGGAATTTAATTTCCACAAATATATGGCCACGTCATATAACATATAAGCCGCGTGCGATCTTCAAGATGTATGGTGATATGTTAATTTAATTATATGGTAATTATCAATAAAATAAGAAATGCATATCATACAGTTTTTAAAAGAGTGGACCAAATTTCAGTCCATGAACTTAGCTTTCGCATGATAAAATCTATATTAAGACGTTAAATTCTATTTGGTTTTTAAGTAATACTGTTAATTTTGTTATGTAACACTATTTGTTTTTATATTCTTTCATAATTGAATTTATTTTAACTCCATAAATTAAGGTTTTCACGGTGTCGCCTCTGGCTAGTCCCTAATCGTGAATGAAATTCTTGGAGTCTTTTTTGGCTCTGTACCAAGGTGAAAATAGTTTTCTTTTACTCTAATATGAGCTTCTTCGATATAGAGAAGCACCCTTTAGAGAATAAACAAGAACATTTTTCCGGTTGAAATTATTTAAATCTATCTCCGGCCTCAGCTCGAACTTGAACTTAAAAAAGAAACATCAATCTTTCCAGTATGTTTGTTCAACCGCGTCATTAGATGCTCGTTAGAGCCATAGGAGACCCTTATAAGGGTTGTTTCATTGCTTAGCCTAGCTTGGGCTCTAATACCTAACTCTGATGTTAGCGCCTCCTTATAGGAATTGCTTGGCCCAATTTGGATTCTGATTAAATTCCTTTTCTGGTTCAATACTAAGCCCATAGCCCATAACATTTTTTCTTCTCTGAAGATAGCTTCATTGATATGGAAGCTCCCTTCAAAGAATAAACCATAACCCACTTTCCAAGAGAGTCGTTCAAGTTTGTCTCTAGGGTAGGTTCAAGCTTAAATTTAAAATAAGGATGCCTGTTTAATGTCTCAGGCACAGTATATCTGTATAAGAAAATTGAGGAGGCTCTTTATTGTCCATCATTCTTCCAAGAGAAGGAAGAAAGAACGAGAAGAAGAAGAAGAAGAGGAAGGAAGAAAGAACGAGAAGTGGAAAAAGGAGAACATGGCGGGAGGGAATGTGTTTATGCAAACGAAGATGAACATGGCGGGAGGGAGCTTTATTCAGCGAAGTGGGGATGGCGAATTGGACTATTTATCTTTTCTACCATGGAGAGAAAAAAGATGCTTATGAAAGAAAGATGTTAAATCTCACTTTTTTAATTGAAATACTATTGCAGTCCTTAATATAACTCCTAATAAATGATTTTTTTTTCTTAAATATAAATTCACTTAAAAGTTAATGATCATTGTTTCCCATTTTTATCCTTATTTAACTCTAATTGGAAATACAGAAAGATGAGAAAGATGTAAGAGAATTAGTTAAAATAAATTTATGATAAGGATAAGAGTGATAATTTTTATGCAAGATCTTCGATTTAGGTCCATGGTATATTTAATTGGTGAGAATTACTTGATAATTTTTTGAATTATGCTCTAGTGGTTGATTTGGTCTCTGTTAGGGGTGGAAAGTTATGTTTATTGCTTAATGGTCTTTGTTGATCTATGTTCATGAAACTCTTTTTCAATTCATAGCCGATTAGTTATGTAATATCATTTGATAAAAAAATTTGTATTCCTATGATTTCTAATTCATATGCATTTTTATTCATTTAGCTATGTTTGGTTTGAGGGTAAGGTATGGGAGGGGAGGGAGGGGAGGATGCCTTACCTAATTTGGTTTGAATTTTAGGAGGGGAGAGAGAGGAAGGAGAGGGTACCTTCCATGGTTTAGTTTGAATTTTAGGAGGGAGGGAAGGCTAAATTTTGAGGTAAGGCATGGAAAGGCACCCTCCCCTCCCTCCCTCCCTTCCCTCCTAAAATTCAAACCAAACTAGGTAAGGCATCCTCCCCTCCTCTACCTTACCCTCAAATCAAACATAGCCACTAAATTTAATTATGTTTTTTAGCATTGCCAAGTTTTCCAAGTTAATTTTTTTCACTTTTTTAAAATTTAATTTTTTTCTCTTATAGTTATCACTATATATACAAATATATATATATATATGTATTATTTAATAAGATTCACGTCATTTTTCAATCATTTTTCATCTAAACTTGCTTTTCAAAACAATCATCTAAACAAGTTTCAGTTTTAGAAAAGTTACTTATGTTACCGTCAATCCAAGCATAAATCACACTACACAATCTAACTTTTATTCAATCTTAAGTTTACAAAAGTCAAATTGTAAAAAAACCACTTTTATCACCGATATTCCAAACAAACACCAAAACACGAAAAAAATGCTTTTTTAAGCATTTTTCAAAAACCGAGAAAAAACTCATCTCGATACTTATCTTAAATGCCATAAAAATACTTCTAAAAATTTAAGCCTTGTGTGATCGTTCTTAAGTGGTATGTTAACTTTTTTTAATTATATGTTGATTATTTCCGCTAGTTCTTAATATAAGCCCGTTGACTTTTTTTTAGATAAATTAAGAAAACTAAATAAATCATTTTAACGTTATATTTATGGTTTTCCTCTAAATTAATTTGTTTGACTTCTAAACTAATATATAATTTAATTATCCACAATATTTGTTATGATTAAGTAATTTATTGAATTTCCTTAATCATTAAAAAAGGGTCAATCATGTCTTATATTTATCAAAAACATAAGAAATTCATATTGTACACATTTAAAAAAGTATACATATTTATCAAAATAAGATAGTAAGATACGTTAGTTTGTGCGCTTGCATTATTCTGATGCTTGTACCACTTACAAACTCGAAACTACCTAATTATGGTGAGTTTGGCTCGTTATATTAGAATATTCTCCATGGCAATATCTTTATCCATTATGCCCCACCTATTCTACATAATATACAAAAAGAGGGGGCTATAACTATAACTGGAGCGTAAGATAAACTTTCGCACAAAAGGCATGAAATTGTTAGCAACTAACATGTATGCACAGCCCAACAGTAACATTTCTTGGTGACGCAACTAAATGCACTGAAACTCAGCCACAACAATACAACAAACCTAGAGCAAACATCAAAATCTGGGACAAGTCCTCTATTACTCTTTCCTACCGAGTACTTTCGAAATCTATTCATTTTTGGAAGCTAACTTCTGCAGTCCCTATCAACAAACTACGATCCTTCATTGATTTGATGCCCCGTCATATAGTAGTGTGGTCATCTTTCCTTTACTGGGCGTACGTTTGACTTGAGGACTCTGTGAATTAGATACAATCTTCCCGGATTTATTTATAGGTTTCTTGTTTTTCCGACAAACAATCCTCTGTGCCAAGGATTTAAGTGGGATTGTAACGTCCAAAGGCAGAAGAATCTCCTCCAATTCCTGCCAATCAAGATCTTCAGAGTCACCATCCTCATAGAGAACTCTGAACCATCCAGTTTGTTTGTCATGTTGCACCACTACACCTGTGTAATACCGCCCCATAAACAGCTTTAGAACTTCCCTTCCTTCCAACCATTCACCTAAACCTGAATGCATTGGTGCTTCAACCGTGCTTGAAGTCTTACACAAAGCACGAGTGCTGTCACTAGGGATAATGTCAGGCACCCCATTAATTACAATAGCAGGCTCTCCTGGCAACTCAAAAACCGTTGTTGCTGATGCGTTTGATTGTTGTTGGCTTCCTCCACCCTCCATTTTAAAGGTTCTTTCTGATAGCTCTCCTGGCAACTCAGAAACTGTTGTTGCCCAGGCATTTGATTGTTGCTGGCTTCCTCCACCCTCCATCTTGGAGGTTCTTTCTGATCAATCTACAGAGAGTAAAAAAAAAAAAAAAACTTAGTATCATGAAAAAACAATATATGTTTAAAGCTTTAGAAAGACTGGAAAATAAATTATAGTTCCGGACAAAATTCAAGTAACAACCAAAACAGATCAAAAGGTTGTATGAAACCCGGCATTCACATGAGAAACAAATGCCTCTCTCTATAGATCTGAGAGTAATGTTTACCCACAAGAAATTTGCACCAAGATATATGAAAATGAGAGATCAAGGAAAGCATATATCTAGCCATTTCAGCTCTTTTAATATTATCTCATCTGAAGATAGCTTAGATTCTGATATCCACATCAAGCCATTAATCTTTTCTTCATGGCTTCCTGCAAGCATAGGGGATGCTTGAAATACTAGAAAGCCCTGTGATGTATCTAGGCTTATGCGGATGGATCTACTACTGCTATGTAAACATAACATCTTCCTCCTCGGGCATCTGTGGAAGGCCTGAACTTCTCATGTGATCTATTAGACTACACATTAGTGTAACGATTTCAACCATTCTGCTGTTTGATTTATCTTCTACACCAAATCTATGGACTTCATTTTTAATTTCAATCCAACTATAACCAGGATTTGTTTTCAAACCCTTGTCTTTCATCATTTTTCGCACTCGTGCTACTTGATCCCACCAGCCTACACTGGCATACAAATTGGCCAGTTGAAGAAGTGTTGCAGGGCAGCCTGGTTCAAGCAATAACCTGCTCTCTGCTGCCTGGATGCCAATCCAAACGCTTCCATGAAGCCTAGAGGATGAAAGTAGTGAACCCCATATTACAGCATTAGGGTAAACAGGCATGTTTTGGATGACATCTTGCGCCTCAAGAAGCAAGCCAGCCCGGCCAAGAAGATCGATGATACATGAATAATGATCTAAATCTGGCTTTAGGCCATGTTCAGCCATTGAGTTAAAGTACAGCCAACCTTCTTTAACAAATCCTGCATGCCGACATGAAGATAACACACCAAGGAAAGTTATGGCATCTGGACTAACGCCTTGAAATTTCATCTTTTCAAAAAGATCAATAGCCTCTTTAGCATGCCCATGCTGTGCAAATCCTGCTATCATGGAATTCCATGTGATAACATCCCTATCTTTCATGTGTTCAAATATGTATAAGGCATCTTGGATCACTCCACATTTGCAATACATAGTGACAAGAGCATTCGCAATGTGGAGATGAGCATAAAAGCCCATTTGAATAATTTGACAATGAGCACTTCTCCCCAGTCCAAGTGCACCACTACCCGTACAAGCACTTAAAAGGCTTGTGTATGTGAACTCGTTTGGCTTCAATGCTGATTTTCTCATGCAATGGAAGAGCTCCAAACACTTGTCGATGTGAGACTCTTGTGAAAAAGCAGCTATAATTGCTGTCCATAACACCACATTTCTAATAGGCATTTCTTCAAAGGCCCGATATGCATCTTCTAACAAGGCACATTTACTGTACAGACTTACCAAAGAACTTCCAACATATACATTAGCAATATAGCCAGTAATTATTGCTAGGCAATGATATTGAAGACCTCCATGAAGGTCACACTTGGATCCACATGTGCTCACAGCATGAGACAAGAGGTGTGCATCAACTCCCACCCCTCGTTCATTTTGATCAAGATGAATTGAAATCAAATTCTCAGTCTGCAGGCCTGAGGACGGAACAATTTTGTTGACTGCATCCCTCATTTCAGCCATATCCCGCATATGAACAGAATTAACCCTAACAAGTGCTTTTGCATTGCTACCCAGCGTGCCCTCAATAAGCCGAAGATGGCTTTGCAGATTCTTTGCACCTCCTGTCTTGGTGCTTACAACATCCATAATTCTTAGGGCATTAGCTAACTCTTCTTTTTCTCCTCTAAATGCAAATTTGTGGGAAGAGAAAAGCCTCAAGAAAGAAATTGTTTGCATAACATGACGAGAATTCTTCTTGAGGCATTTTTGAACAAGAAGAAAAAGAACCATCCCACCATCCCTGATTGAAGCCAATGAAGCAAGTCAATATAGCACTAGTGCTGAAAAATCATGCACCCCGTTAATTATAATACCAGGGTAACTCAAAAATCTCAGTTGCCAGGGTATTTGCTTCCTCATGATTTCTTATCCTTTCTATTTCAATGAATTTCCATATTCTAGAATACAGACAAGGCAGTTCCTCCACCCCCCCAAAACAAAAAAAAAAAAATCGAGATTGAAAGACAAAAGATACCTACGCTGACACGGTAGCGAGTAGAAATGGATCCTTACAAATATTTAAGCGTTGTGCTGGAATTTTCAAACATAATCGAGATATCAAATATTTATAGGTCTGAAGAACATAATTTGTCAGGACTTATTCTCTCCTCTTGGGGGTAAGACTCACCAATTATGGACCTGATGCTCATTTTCCTTTTCCTTCCCCCCCTGTCAAGTGCAATTCCTCCAATTAATTCTTTTACCTTCCTATAGAATTCAATCTAACTCTTTCATACAGAAAGATAGGATGGGTACAGAATCTCTCATGAAAAGATCCAGAATTTCACACAGCACACTTATTCAACGAAAGTTTGAGTCAAAATTTCAATGAACCTTACCAGGTAGAGGATGACAGTGGCAGGACGGCAGCAACTTGCGAACTGACGTGCGGCGGTGGGGATGAGGAGGAGGGTATGGGTTTCGTAATTTGTGAATTGAGGGGCTGGATAGCGAGGCCGCGCGTGCTCTTCCCCTCTCTGATTTGTTTTACTAATCTTTTTTTAATTAATTAACTATTTTACTAATCTTGTTAATTAACTTTACAGAGGCTTTGGCCTCACATTGATTACCATTTACCAAAAGACAAAAACATAAACAAAGGAAGGAAGGAAGAAATTTTAACTATTTTGGGTGATAGTTGTTGGGCGCCTCATAAAATATTTTAGGAAAATAGATACATTTAAAAATATACTTTAAAGTGATAGTTGCGTCTTAGCTCTGAAAAAATGTCAAAATTGAAAGGTACTATTTGAATCATTTTGGATCTGCAAAACTTGATATTGAATTGTTGACAATGAATTGAGTCATAACACCGAAGATAAAGAACAATTATTTTTTTGTCAACAAAAAAATTAAAAAATTGTCTTTTAAACATTTTGCCATAACCAACAATGTTGGATTTAAACTAAGATTTGAATCTCTGAAATATGTGTCCACATTTAATACCCTATAGTGCATTAAATAAAATTATCTCTGATAGATGGAATGAGAGTATATTAAAAAAAAAAAAAAAAAACACACACACACACACTTTTGGCCCCTGGGATCATAGAAAAAACGTGCCCTATATCATTGAATACATTGAATAATGTCTTAATTTTACGCCAAACTAAAAAAAAGGAATGAAAATAAAAAGTAGATGTGGAGAATACCGCCAATATATTTTTAGAAGACAATTTATTTACCAAACCGACATAAGATACATACAAAATCATCCATAAATTTTGGGGCAGTATTAAATTGGGCCAGAGTCTAAGATTAGAAACACATTGCAACATACTAATACAACCACCAAAATAACAACATTGAAACATATAAACCATGAAGCTATAACTAGCAAGTCCAAAAGATAGTCAGCATTTCAGAAACCGACATTTCAAACCAGCTAGAAAATCACCATATCGAATTTCAAAGGTTGTAATATGGCCTCTAAGGTTTGGAGGAAAATATTGCCCTCTGATGTGTGTGCAGATTTTTTCAGGTTAGACATCAGAAGTTGGTTATCCCTGATTATTTAATTTTCCTGCCTAGACAGCTCGTGGAAGATTTGGGATGTTCGAAACAAAAGAATTTTTACTGCTGCAAATTTCACTGTAGAAGGGATCTTAGCATCTATTAAGTCTACAGTTGTTCATTCTCAGTTTAGCTTCTCTAGGTTTAAGCTTATTTAGTAATCTGCATTTTCGGTTCAAAATTTTGTTGTAACCTGCGTCCTCTTGGTCGTTTTTTGCTGATCATTTATTAATGGAATTCTCATTCATTCAAAAAATACTACTGCTTGAAGCTCAATCGAGCAAGACTGGATGGAAGCTGCATGTTGAATTGTGGGCTCCCGTTAAGGTGAACGTCTCAATATGCTACTTGCAGAGCCACAAAGCGTTAGGTGCAAGTTGTTGCTTTAGCCGAACTACGCTGACTTTGGATACTCCCACTTCACCAAAAATAATAAGAGATTCGAAGATGAGAAAAGGCTACAAAGGTCTCTCTCTCTCTCTCATTCTTTTTTCCCAACATCAGATCTTTTAGCGTTACCCCATTCTTTTGTCTGCAAAGTAGTTTCCTTGGTGCTAAAGCATCCAATTCATGCCACTTTTTATATTTTCCTTTCTGCCTTTCATAACCCTCATAATCATGACTTCACGTCTTCACCTCACCCACTGGGCCTTGTGTTCTTCTATCATCAATAATTACAATTCACCATTATTTGTTACCAATTCATTGCATTATGTTACTCTGAAAAGGAGAATTTACAGATCTGAGATCTCCTGCCAAGTAAGAATTTCTTTTCGGTTTTGATGAGGGCTACAATTGTGAATTCATGTGCACTTGGCGAGCATCATATATATATGATTAAAGTTTTACAAGATTAAATCTCATATACCACATAAAATGGATGAGTCGATATATTGGAAGAATATAATTCATTTGTCCAAAAGTTGTGCGATTTCTGTTTTGGAATGTTATTGTTAGGCAGGGTTAAAGTATGATTCTGACAGAACGAGTGATGGCTTCGACGGATTCTCCCAATGCTCTCCCGCCAACGGACTCTGGGTTACGCAAATTGCCACCGGACCGGCCACCCGCCGAAGGTCAGGAGGATCGCAAAAAGAAGAAAAAAACGGATCCTATCACTAACGCCATTATGGACGACAGAATGCTTGACAATGAAACAGATCAAATGGCTGAACACAACGACAAAGATATGGAAAACAGCGACAATTCCCAGCAGCATGAAAATACAGACAGGACAGAAAATAAAACATCAAAATTCTCTTCCTACCGTGCTTCCCGATGGGCTTCAACGAGTTGCTCACAAGTAGCCATATAATGGAGGAGGATGATCTCTTCAATAACGACAAGGAAATATGCTGGAAAATTCCAGAGGAATCTGAGGAGATGAGAAAACTCAAGGAAATTTACCCTGTAGCGCCTTGCACAGAAGAGGAATTCAATGAGTGGTGTGAGCCATGGAACTACGCTCTAATCCTCACTGTTCTTGGTAAGAAATTCAATCTTTTTATCCTAAAAGAGCTCCTAATCAAACTTTGGGGGTTTTCAAGCTTTGAATTAATAGACATCCCAAATAACTACTTCGTTGTCAGGTTTCAAGACCAAGAACTTTGGAGATCGCATTACCGTAAAGTGTTGTATGATGGCCCCTGGTAATTAGACAGCACTGCGTTCTTGTGCAGAGATGGACTCCCTACTTTAATCCTTATCAAAACTCTCTGGGCAGAATCGCTACATGGGTTCGGATCCGAGATGTGCCAATGCATTGTTACAATAAACATTGCATTTCACGTCTGGGTGATCGCATCAGCCGCACGTTGAAGGTAGACATGAACACTTTGCAGGATTTTCAAGATGCAACTCCAAAAGTACAAAGAGGAAAATTCGTCAGGATTTGTGTGGAATTAGACTTGCAAAAGAAGCTTGTGCCAAAGGTCATCGCAGCAGGCTCTGTTTTTAATGTAGAATATAAGGGCCTTACCCTCATCTGTTTCGCTTGTGGGCGTTTCGGTCATAGAAAGGATGAGTGCCCCTTCAGATGCTCTGATCCGACAACCTCAAACGGTGAGGCAGGCCCGATACAGCAACCTCCGTCAAAAGCCTTGGTGAACCCGCCACAGCAACCAATCAGTCGGCCTCCATCAGTGAAACAGTCGGGATCGTCGTTGGAAGACCAATTTGGGCCGTGGATGTTGGTCAACCGCCGAGGTAACAAGGCCAGAGCACCTCAACAGTCGGCAACCATGGGAGCTCAGCAAAATCCCTCGACATCTGGGTTTAGGACGGCGAAACTAGGTCCTGTCAGACAGAACACTCGATTCGCGTTACTAGACAATCTGGATGACGATCGCCAACTGACGAAAGAGGATTCGGTCGTACGATCTGGGCAGATAGGGAACGAGCTCGGTTTGATAGTGAGAACGAACTGGCAGAATGGTCAGGATGGGAAGAAGACGCAGTCGGGCACTCCCACGCAAGCTGGCAAGGCTAATGGGCAAGGGATGGATGTTGGCCACAAGGTTAAGGCCCAATACAGGCCAATAGAGAAAAGCAACTAAATGGGCCCATTAATTCCCACGTAGATCCTGGGCTTGGGACGCCTTTGCAGTCTGCTTCAAAAGAGCCCAGTAATTCACACGCTGATCCTGGGCTTGGGAAGGCATTGCAATCTATTTCAAAAGAGGCCATTAAATCACACGCAGACCCTGGGCTTGGAAAGGCACTACAATCTACTTCAAAAGAGGCCACCAAAATGAATTGTGGCGTGAATCATGGGCAAGAAAAGTTACATGGTGCTGATGGGCCTGTCCAATTGCAAAACACTCAAGCTGAAATTAATTCCAATAATGCATTGGTTCTCCACGTGGGCCAAAAAAAATCCAATGACAGGAAAACCAAAAATAAAACCCAAAGGGCTCACGTTATTGTCCAAGGCAACCTCAACACTATGGCACAACAGGATCCTTCTATGGCTTTCCCCAATAATGCCCCTACGGGAGAGCTCGTCTATGGTGTTTCTCCTATAGACCATAGTAGCCATTCTGCCAATCAATGGGACCCCAACGAGGACATTGCTCCTGATTTCTTAGAGGACAACGGGATGATAGTGCCTGAAACCCAGGTCCAGCAACAGGACGAGGGCGGCGTCAGAGAGTGCAGGTAAGTACTCCTATCTCATCTCTTTCAATTTATTTTTTTAATGATTATTGCATCATGGAATTGTAGGGGGCCGGCAGACGGGCCTTCCCCTCAGAATCGTTAAAGATGTTGTCATTAAATATCATGTTAATATCCTCTGTCTTTTGGAGCCTCGCATTAGTGGTGCAAGAGCTGATAAAGTTTGTCGTAAATTGGGATTTAATCATTGGATTCGTGTTGAATCTACGGGATTTTCGGGAGGCATTTGGCTTTTATGGGATAATGGTGCTTTCGAGGTTAACTACCTTATCTCCACCACTCAATTACTTCACCGCCATATCAAAGACCTCCACAGTAACATTGCGAGTCTTATCACTGTTGTATATGGGGAAACTACTACTGCGGGCAGAATTACTTTATGGAACTCCCTCCGCTCCCTCGCTAGTTCCAATGCTAATACCAATCTCCCTTGGATTGTTCTGGGTGATTTCAATACATACTTGTCCCCTACTGATAAACTTGGAGGGGCGGAACCCCATTGGATCTCCATGCAGCATTTCAAGGATTGTATTGAGGACACTGAGATTATTGAGGTAAATGTGCAAGGGGAGAGATTCACTTGGGAGAAGCAGGGTCTTAAAGAAAGGCTGGACTGGGTCTTCACCAATTTCAGATGGGTTAATTCCTTTCCACACCACTCGGTGCGTCATGAGCTTAAATTCAAATCTGATCATCGGGTTGTTGTGGTCAATTTCAATCATCCATCGAATCAGAGGAATCGCTATCACAAACCTTTCTCTTACCAGATCGCATGGACCCTGGAAAATGACTTCAAAGACATCACAAATGAAGCTTGGCACGACAAGGACTGGCTTCAGGGTCTTCAAAGCTTTCAAACAAGTGCTTCTCACTGGAATGACAATAGGGTTGGTAACTTCACAAGAAAGAAAAAAGAAATCATCTGTCGCCTTGAGGGAATTGAGAGGAGTAGGAAGATGAACTTGCAAACTGGTCTGTTTAAGTTGGAGAGAAAATTGTGGGATGAGTATCATAAAGTAGCAACCCAGGAGGAAATCTTTTGGTTCCAGAAATCCAGAAGCAAATGGCTGCAGGCGGGGGATAGGAATACAAGATTTTTCCATGCATCGACGATGATAAAAAGGAGGAAGCAAAGAATTAGCGCCATCCGCAATGATGCAGGGGACTAGGTTGACGACCACAATACTGCAAAAATGATGGCACATGACTTCTTCCTTAACCTTTACTCCAGAGATCCTTCTGTTAAAAACCCTGGCGAGCTGTGCGCTAATTTCCCACCTATTGATGCTAATAATCTCAGAATGCTTTCGAGGAAAGTATCCAGAGTTGAAATCAAGAATGCTACCTTCGCTATGGGAACATTTAAACCCCCGGGGCCTGATGGCCTTAATGCTAATTTCTTCCAAACTCAATGGGATGTTGTAGGGGATAAAATCTGTGAGTTTATTGAAGATTGCTTTAAATACCCCTCCAAAATGACTAGCATCAATAAGTCCAAGGTTGTTCTCATCCCTAAAGTCGACAACCCATCTTCGCTGAGAGAATTCCGCCCCATTTCGCTGTGTAACGTGAGCTTTAAAATCATTACCAAAGTCTTAGCGAACAGATTTAGAGGTATAATGGGTCATCTTATAAGTCATGAGCAAAGCAGTTTTATTCCTAATAGATCCACCTGTGATAACATCATTATTGCCCAAGAAATTATCCATTCCATGAGAACGAAGGGCAGGAAAAAAGGATATGTCGCCATCAAAATCGATATGGAAAAGGCTTTTGACAGGCTTGATTGGGGATTCATAAAAAAACACGCTCGAATGTTTGAATTTGGATAAGAATCTTGTCGATCTTATTATGGCTTGCATGTCTACGACTTCTATGTCTATCCTCTGGAATGGAGATGAAAGTCCAAGTTTCACCCCTTCTAGAGGTGTTAGGCAAGGAGATCCTTTAAGCCCGTATATCTTTGTTCTCTCGTGGAGCGTCTTGGTCACCTTATCAAAGCCGAATGTCGGGCCGGACGTTGGAAACCTTTCACCTTCAAAAGAAGAGGTCCTCATATTTCTCACCGTTCTTTTCGATGATCTTATTCTTTTTATCAAGCTTCTTCGGCCGGATGACGGAGGTCCGAAAGGTGTTGCAAATCTTTTGCGGGGTCTCTGGCCACAGAATTAACTTGGAGAAATAAAAAATGTTCTGTTCTGCTAATATTAACATTAATAGAGCTCTGGACCTTAGCCAAATGCTCGGGATTGGACTCACTTCGGACCTAGGGAAATACTTGGGTGTGCCGGTCATCCATAAGAGGATTGCGAAGGCCACGTATCACCCCATTGTGCAAAAAGCTCGATCCAAATTGTCCATGTGGAAATCCAAATCTCTGACTATAGCTGGTCGCTCGGTTCTCATCAAATCTGTCTTATCCTCTCTGCCTAGCTACCATATGCGCCTACCCTTCTCCCTATTTGTACTATTAATGAAATCGACAAAATCTCGAGGAAGTTTTTCGGTCCCGGGATGAAGATATCAAGAAAATGCACCTTGTTGCCAGGACAAAATTACTCAAGCTAAGAGGCGGGAGGGCTTGGTTTCAAAATCTCGGGCGCCAAAACAAGGCGTTTATTATGAAACTATGCTGGAACCTCCTCACTAAAAGAAATGCTCTTTGGGTTCAGTGCCTCTGGGCCAAATATAATTGTGGTGACTTGTCTATGCCCAGTGTTCATAGGAAGAGAAACTCTTCGGCTGCTTGGAAAGCAATTGTCGACGTTTGGGGCAAATTCCTGGAGGGAGTTGGTAGGAAAGTCAACAATGGAGCTGACACCAGGTTTTGGTGCGATCTTTGGCTTCCTCTTGGTCGTCCTCTTTTGGCCTTTGCCCTGGACCCATCATTAGTTAATGAAGAAGAGACCGTGAGGGATAATTTGTGGATGAACGGTACATGGGACAATAGCGCAGTGGCAGATTCTTCCCCTCAAGTCGTTAATATCATCCTCAAAACTCAACCTCCATGCAACAATTCTCCTGACTGCTTCACGTGGAGAGCTGCGAAAGATGGTTGCTTTTCTGTAAAATCAGCCTATCTTCACCTCTCTGATCGTGGAGGAGGAGGTAGTAATAACTTCTGGTCCCAATTGTGGAAATGGCAGCTCCCTGAAAAAGTGAAATATTTCATGTGGCAAGTTGGCCATGAAAAGCTTGTCACTAATTCTTTCAGAGCAAAAAGGGCTCTTACTGATGTGAGCCGCTGTCCGTTTCACTGCGATAGTGAAGAGAATGTGATTCATGTTCTCAGGGACTGCGAAAGAGCGAGAAATTTGTGGAAAGAAATTGTAAAACCTAACTACTTTTCCAAGTTTTTTGCAGGTAACTTGCAGGGTTGGCTAAACTGGAACATTAAGCATAAGGCGGGAAAAGGAATGTTTCAGAATTTCTCCTGGCCTAGGATCTTCAGCTTGGGATGTTGGATTCTGTGGACATCCAGATGCAAATCTTTATTCCAAGGCGAAACAAAAAACACCAGGGAGTTGTTACATTTATGCAATTATTTTCTTATGGAAGATACGACCATCCATAATCTTTCTCACCGGGTCTTCTGTTTTAACAGGAATGATGAGAAATCATGGACCCCCCTCTAGAAAATGTGGTCCGTATCGATGTTGATGGATCTGTTCGACAACATTTCCAAGCAGCTTGTGGAGGTGTTATCAGAAACTCTCAAGGCCACTGGTTGATGGGGTTCTGCAAATCTCTTGGTACTCACTCTGTTATCGAGGCGGAGCTTTATGCCATCCTGCTGGGTTTACAAATGGCCATGCGGTTGGGATTGCAGCAGATCTTGCTCTACTCGGATTCTCTTGAGGCCATTAACATCCTCATGCGAGATTGTTGTCATGCTGACCACCCATTGCGAGACGTCATCGGTGACATCAGAGATTTGCTCTTCCGAGATTGGAATGTCAAGCTTTTATACACCCCGAGAGACAACATATCATGTGCTGATTTCTTGGCCAAAGAAGGACAGGTTGTCCCTGCGAGCGGGGACGTAACTCTAATTCCGCAGATTCCACAGGGCTGCCTTCACATGGCATTGAGAGACCAGTTGGCCTGCCGCTACTACTCTAGCACCTAGGTTGTTATTTTGTGGGCTAAACTTTTTATAGTTTAGCTCTTTTCCTTCTCAAGCTACGGCTTGCCTGTACTTTCAAAAAAAAAAAAGTATGATTCTGACACTGGACTGATATGGTGGGTCGATATTGCCCTCGGGGTCTTTTCGTCATTTCCCGCGCCTGGGAGCATAAGCAGAGATAAGCTCAAAGAAAATCCTCGACTATGTCATATTTTGTTTGGAGCCTTCCTTCTTGACTCTTAGCACCCTAACCTATTTTGCCACCCATATAACTTGTTTGGGTGTATATATTTGTAACCAGAAAACAGGAAAAATAAAGAGACAAGGCATGTTAGATGTGTGAATTTTTGAGCCGGGTACGTAACGGGACATTTGCATGGTGGACAAATGCCACGTCGTGGTATTCTATCTATCTCCACGACCACAGTCCACAAATGTCACGCGGCTGTGAGGTACTCCTATTAACTGCGTGCCACGTGTCTTCTATCCTTGCTGAGAAAGCAGGTTAATTATCTCCTGTTCTCTACTTATAGTTGTAATCCAAAAGGACTAATTGGCAATCAATTGTTATTATTACTAGGATATGCAAAACGCATATGAAATCGCTTCTTTATATATTCGCTGCTGCAACTCAATTAATCCTAAACACTAAATGATAAACTCATCGTCTGATCCCCTTTAATCTGATATATTGGAAGCTAAATATTCCCAGATTTAGTTGAATTATATTGTAAACTTCTGCGAAAAAGCCCACCACCCGCACTTGCGATATCCAAAAAGCAGACACATATTTATTACGATTCCACCGACTAAGGAAGATCCTCAATAAAAAAGATGTAAATGTGTAAAGGACACAATGGTCATTGTCATCAAAGCATCAAGACAAGCAATTCCAATCCATTATAATTCCAAAGACTTCACTCACAATAGTCATACAAACCAGCCGTCCAAAAAGCTGAAGTAGCAGAAGCACATGATCCCATAATGGAAGAAACCGGAACCATATTGGCTGCACTTTCCGCCCTCCCTCCTTCTCATCTCTCCGATCTCACCCACTCCATCGCTTCCGTCGTCCACCACCACAACCTCCGCCTCGCCTCCGTACTCTCTTCCCAATCCCTCTTCTCCCTCGCCCTCCACTACCTCCACTCCCTCTCTCTTCCCCAAAAATCCCTCCTTATTGCCCGCCACCTCCTCTCTTCCCTCCACACCCTCACGCGCCACCTCGAGCCGCCGCCGCCTCCTTTATCCACTGTCATGAGACAGCGTGACCTCGACGCCGTTCTTCTCCTCCTCTTATTCTGCGATGCGCACCAGCACCACCCACAAGTTCTCGAAGTTCCAGTTCGCTATTGGCGAAGAAATCTGAGGACGCTCTTCGCCGATAAATTGTTGGGGATTTCTTCAACTCCTATCGGGGAATGCAGCGCCGCGATTTTGATTCCGTATATTGAGATGGTGATACGGTGGTGGAGGCTGGTGGGTTCAATAGGATGCGGCGGAGAAAAGGGCGGCGGGGAAGTGGCGGCGTCGAGGGCGGCGGTGGTGGCGCTACCGAGAGTGGAGGTGAGGGCGGGGGAAGAGAGTGCGTGATATGCAAAGAGGAGATGAGGGTGGGGAGGGATGTGTGCGAACTGCCATGTCAGCACGTGTTTCATTGGAATTGCATATTGCCTTGGCTGAGTAAAAGGAGTACGTGTCCTTGCTGCCGGTTCCGGCTGCCGTCCGATGATGTCCTTGGAGAGGTCAAACGGCTGTGGGATGTCTTGGTCAAAACGTGTGGGGCCGAGTGGGGCGATTGATTCTGAAGAGTCTATTGAAGCGGGACCCACGGAATGGGAAAATAGTGAAAGGCTTGTGTCTGGTACTCGCTGGTTTGTTTTGATAATTCATTTTGGAGGTTTGTGGTGTGTGTGTAATTGTGTATAGTTATAGACAGATACTCGTGTGGTTAAAGGGAGAAGTGGTTAAAGGGAGAAGCACAATTGGATAGCCTCGAACGCGCATTAAATTAGTGGGTCCCTAGTAACGGGTAGCATATGGGGAAATAAACTGGATGAGATTGTAGGGAAATTATTGGTAAAAAAGAAACAGCGACAGAGAGATTGTAGGGCAATTTACATGGTAGCTTCGGCTTTTACAATGTCGTACACTGGCAGGAGCAGTACATTAGAGCACATTTTAGAGCTTATGGCTTTGGGCCATAATTATGGAGGGAGACAAATTCCTTTGCTATTAATGAGGAGTTTGAGTCTTTGAGACATCGTCGTGTATAAATTTCACAAAAAATGCAACAGAACGTTTCGCACCATTGTTTATTGTAGTACTTTGTAGATTATTAATGAAACTTTTTGTGATTTATTTGCTTTCACCGGTTTTCGTCACATGAGTAGGATTCTTATGAGGAAATAAGAATTCTATTTTCAAGTTAACTTATTTCGTTTAAAGTAGTGCCACCTTTAATCCTAATAATAATACCTAATTGATTTTCTTTGGAGAGATTAAATATGTTAAATAAGTTATTTAATCATTTCATATGTTGTATATCCTTAAATTATATATTAGTTTATTAGTTAAATCAATTAGTTTGAAAAAAAAAAATACTCTAAAGTAATTTAATTAACTTCCTTAATCTCTCCAAAAAAAGTTAATTAGGTCTTATAATTAGGACCGGAGGGAGTATTATTTTCTTCACTTTGTACCACTAACTAATTAACCTAACTCATCCAACTAATAACTTTTATCAAGATTCATTTTGAGATTCTCTAATAAATAATTAACTATAACTTAAAACAAGGATTTTGTAGGGTACAATTTTGCCCCTTTTTTTATATTAAAAATGGCTAAAACGTCAGAGAAAGCAGAAAATTACAAAGTAGATGGAATAAATCCCAAGCATTCTTAGTCAATCGAAACCCTCAAAAACAAAGGACACTCACATAAGATATCAGATTTGCCTAAGCCAACCTTAGCAAGAGCATCAACTATCCTATTGAACTCCCTTGGAGTATGATACACAGAAAGCAACCAGTCCCTGCGCATCAGATCCCTGATGTTCTGGAATAACATGCTACCAGAATTAAAGAGCTTGTTTGGGAACAAAGAAAATGGAGGTATTTTGGGGCTGTTTGGGGACACTAAAAAATTAATGGGCTTCAAAGTGCAATGGACTTTTTTTTTTAAAGCTCCCATTGAGGTGCTTATTAGTCCATTAAAAGCCAGCCTCCCTTTTCAGACCATTTTGCCCTCAAAGGAAAAAGGCGTTCATCTCAAATCTCAAAGAAAAAAGGCGTTCCTCTCATCTGCTCCTCTTCGCGCAATTACTTCGCCTGCTCTCCCATCCTGTCCTCATCTTCAATTGTCCGACCTACCTCATCTTCAATTGTCCGAATCCTTCAATAATTCCTTCGCCTGCAATTACTTCGCCTGCTCTCCCCTCCTGCTTTATTCGATTGGTCTGGTTCTCTTCTTCGCCTGGGTGAACTCCTCCGTTCCTGCCATTAATTTGAAAGCTCAGCAATTAATGCAGATGGCGATGGAGAGCAGAGAATTATTCGACCTACCTCCTATTCGTGCTACCTCCCATCCGTTCCTGCCATTAATTCGAGCTACCTCCTGTTCTCCATTAAAGTCCGACCTACCTCGTCTCTTCCATTCATTGTTGAACTACCTCTTTTCTTCTTTCCGGAGATATTCCCAAAATGATGTGGAATTTGATCAAGCTGAAGAAGGAAATATGGGTGATGAAGATAATGATGATCCACTTGATGAAGCATCCTCATCAAATGATCTTCGTGATGAAATCGAAATTAACTTGTAGGGACTAGGTTTGATTAAGAACTTTATTGTGTTGTAATTTATTTAATCGAATTTTACCATTTTATTTGGTAAATTTATATTTGTTTTTTATTTTTTATCCCAAATTATTACATTTTATACGGCACATATGTGTGTGTGTGTGAGAATTTGATTATGCCATTTTCAGTCATTTTTCATCTCATATATCTTTTTTTAAGCTATGCAAACAAATTCTCATTACAAACAAAAGCCACTTCTGCTACTACTATCCCAAACACAGATCACATTAAAAAAAGTCCATCGAAAAAAGTCCATTAAGAAAATCAAACAAAAGCCATTTTTCCCACAAATTTTCCCAAACGGCCAAAGTCATCATCCATCAATCTATTAATAACGTCCAAGGCATCAGACTCAACTATGATTTGTTTCAACCCCAAATCCCAAGCTATTCTAAGACCCTACAATTTTGCCCTTTTGGATGCGTGATTGATATGGGCTTTGGTCTTAGAGCCAGCCCAAAATGCTTGGTCCAGTTCCTTTTACCTAGATCTTCTATTATAAATAATCTCGACTCTTTTGGGAAAATCAAGATCTTTGGTAAAATCAAAATCTTCCCGGACACGTTGCAAGGAAGATCGTAGAAAGATGAGAAGATTGAGGCGATTCAAATTAAGGAAGACTAGCATTCAGAAAATGTGTCATGGTTGAGAGGAACAGTTTTCTCTCGTCACATGTCACCACTTCGAATAATATTGAGTAAAGTAACAATATTCAGACACATAAAAGAATCAATACCAAAAGATGACTTTATTTTTTTCATTAATTCTTATAGTTAAAGGATAGTTATGATCTTTTTTAAGTTTTATATAAGGTATAATTTTAGTTCTTTAATCTTATAAAGAATATTTTTGGTCCAATATTTCTAACACGTTGATATGCTAATGTTGACATAATAAACTCAAATGATAATTGTGTAACTAACAAAAACATATATTTTTTTTAATATAATATATTTAGATTATTTAAATAAAATAAGCCTAGAAATTGCTACAAATGAAAGTATGAAACCAAGGTTTTCCTGTTTAGATTATTAAAATAATTTTTTTACAATTGAGGTTTTGATATTGATTGCATTATTAGGATTTTAGCTAGTTTTTAATTTATACATATTTTAAATTTAAATTTAAAATTAATAGTATTTAATTATACAGTCATCTTGTGTCCGTGTTTTTGGTTAGCAACACCAACGGTATTAGAATTATATGACCAAAAGTATACTTCATCAGTTAATGAACTAAACGTATACCTAGATGTGGGAAAACGGGCTGGCCCATTTAGGCTCAACTCCCATCGAAGGTCTTTATTTTGAAGCACCGCCTGTCTAGTGTCTACTCATGAGTTTGTGTTCGGCGGGGGATTCAAGCCCGTTTATTTTTATTTTCTTAATGAAATTAAATTAAAACACTACAATTTTAATTTAGGAAAAATATTTTAAAAGTGTTAAATGTTATTTTATATTTTTATAAATAGAATAAGTGACCATTTACCTTGAAACAAAATTCTTTATAAGATAGAGAATCTACTTTCTCAATTTTCAATGTGTGCTATTAATTTTTCTTTTTTGATATAATTTGTATAATATTTGGTCCTCTTCAAATACAATTTAAAAATTGTTCTTTGTCTATCCTATATCAATAAAAAAATTATTCTTTCAACATTTTATAAAGAAAAATTTCTTTCGGGAAATATTAAGAACCAAATGAAAGATTCTTAAAAATTGAATAATATTTTTAAAAAAAATCAATTAGAAGACTTTTAACTAACTATAATGTCACCAACAAACTTTTTTTAGCTTTTTTATAAGAATATAATCATTTTTTCCTTTAAAACATTCAAACTGCACCACTATATAATTTAAAATTATTTTCTTAATGCAAAACTCAATTGTAGTCATTTAATGATAAATAAATAAATAAAGAAGAAGAAATTGCCGATCTTAAACGAGCGGACTCTTAGGTTCGGCTTCTTCTAGGCTCTAAATCATAATCTCAACCTTTGACGCGCTCGGATCGATTTCCCAATTCTACATATACCTCAATCATCACATAAATTTAAATGACTGAGAATATACTTCAAACTTTTTTTTAGTAAAGTTGTACTCTAATTAGCATTCTGAAGTGTTTTTTTTAAGGGGTTTACACTTTTCACGTGCGAGGTTGGGAAGCATGAGAAAGAAGAAAGATTCCTACACACACACACCCATTTGAATTGTGGGACCCACATCTTCTATATATATATATATATAAAACTCAAGCGTGGAAATGGTGAGACCCACATCTTTTGTATCTATGGCGGATACACTTCTTCTATAACACGAGAAGTGTATTTCCCTTTTTTTAATAATAGTCCGTATCTATAAAAAAAATTCAAACTTGCTAAATTGAAGAGGCCCATTGTCATTTATTCAGAAGCACTGGGAAAGTGGCGCTGCGTGAAATTATAAGAGGTTGGGAAGCATGGTGATTATTGGTGATCGAACCTGAAAGTGATAATACAGTATATCATTGAAAAGCTGTTAAATGGATCCAACTCCAGACCATGCAACACCCATTTGCGAATTGAAGCAGACGAGGAAGGCAGAGTTGAAGAGAAGATAGTAGGGAAACCCCCAATTGTTGTGCGTCACGTGATTCCCACAGTAAACAAACAAACACCAGCAGAAGCAACAAGACGTATACGTACATGTTGGTTCCTGCACTTTCAATTTTCAAATCTTTCTTCACTTATCCAATCACTATTAGTCTGCTCTTTGCATTTGCCACCACTCGCTGAATACCTATAGACGAGTAGTATATTAATTGGCACTCACCGCCTCACTTATTAATTCCATTTAACCTTTCTTGGGGTTGGAGGTGGAATCTTTATCACCATTGATTTGTCTCATGTTCATATCAAACAAGTTCTTCACGGACGTCTGTTTCATCTTCAGATTCATTTCAGCTGAAGATAATTTGTATGTGTGCGAACGTACATTTCAAATACCAAAATCTCATCTTATTCTATGTACAGACAAACCCCTGGCAGTGAATCTCACGCTCATTCTTGATTTTCGAACACTCATGGGGGCATTTTTGGTTTTTTCTTTTGGACATGTTCCCCATCACGGACTCTTCCTGTGACCAAACTAGCTAGCTAGGACAGCATTTATTTATTGTTTTGTTTATTCCTTCCTCGAGAACAACTTCACTACTGTAACTTAGTATCATGTTTGGTTCTAAATATATGACATAATTTATATTACAAACTATATGTTCTATATTTAAAACAACAAGAGTAATAGTGTTTGTGTTTGTGTTTGTGTTTGTGTTTGATGATATTTAAATGTGTGTGGGACAGTTGTGTGTACTGAGAAGTTGATTTCACGACACGACGAAGAATAGGGAAATGGTAGGTGCCGTTACTGGCAAGGAGGTCTATAATAAATGGAGGTGAGTTTTTGAATTTTTTTTGCTTCCTTTTCCTTTTCATTCTCCTCTTTATACATTTCAAAATGTGTTAGTCTCATCGACAGGAAAATGGAAGGGGAAGAAGGTTTCAACACAATCGAGTGTCTCAGGGTAAGATTGCTGGCAGAGAGACACGCCTCAAAGCTGGCCAATGAGGAAGCAGAATCTCTTGGCCTCAAGGTATTTCTGCTACTCACATTCCCTCTTTCTTTCTATTCTGTGTGGTTCTTTCACATTAAAATTTTTAGCTACTTGGGTGGTGGGCAGTTCATTGAGCTGGAAAACAAACTTAGACAAGAGATTAAGTTCAGAGAGAGAGCTGAGAGAAGGCTCAGATTTCTGGAGAAGAAGCTTCAGTCTGTCAACGTTTCATCCACATCAGGGGAATCTGAGCAATCTTATTCATCGGATAAGTGTGAAAGTTCACTTACAACAAATAGTTCAGCTTCCACAGATGCAGAAGAGAACGAAACAAAGCCTCATTCAACAAATTCTCTTATCTCTTTAGACCAAGTCTCGAAAGACTCCATTCAAACCCAGAATGGTCCTCCAGTTCTAAAAGATTGTGATTGCCCTCAAGATCTGTGCGAGAATGCAAGTCAAACTCTGAAAATTCCAACAACAGCGGAAGCAGGTGTTTAATTTCAACATGCAGAACCTTTGCATTTGATTAAAAATTAATATATTTCACATGCACTTGTTTAAAATAGCTGATTGTCTATGTCAGGCTTTCGTTTTCAAGCTCCAAATCATCAACAGGAGATTCCATTACTCAGGACCCTGATATTTACAGCTCAGATGCAAGCACCAGCAGCTTCAGGTCCCCTGAAGAATATGTAAATACAAACAATGTATAAGGACTGATTTGTAGTCCAAATCTGAGCTCTAAAAATGAGAAGAATGATGAAATCAGGCATGGAATTTAACGAAGCAGTGAAAAGATCTTTATCCGATTCTTGATTTCACTCTGTCTTCAACGTGGCTGAGGATTTCAAATTTGTGGGGTGAGCTCAAGTTTGTGCCTGCTTACAGAGAAAAGTCTGCGGGCTTAACGGGATGAAGAAGGCAAGTGAGAAACAGTGGTAATAGTAATCTAAATAATTCTAAATGTTTTATTATAGAAGTTAGAACATGAGAGATAGATTATGGAAGGTGGGGCAAGTGAGATCACAAGAGCATAGTGGCAAAGTTGGTGAGAATGATCACAGAAAGCATGTGAGGTTGAGGATTGAGTTTTCTGGGTGTAAATGAATGTGGTCCCTTGATTCTTGTGCTTTATAATAATTGGTTCAAGGGTAGGACGGGTAGGTTGAGATCAAAAGGCATAATAAGTTGACAGAATTAATTGCCTTACTAGATCGGTGTGAGTATAAGAGGACGGATAAAGGTTCTTCATATCTAAATTTTGATTCAATTGCTGCAATATGTCCATTGTAGCATATATGTAAAACAATTCCACAATGAATGACATATGGTATGTTATTTTGAAAAATGCTAAATGGAGCGCCATAAAATTTAAACTAATAATAATGACGGTGCACATATTTTTTTTTGAATTATTTTAAGTTAATAATTCAGTTTTAGTAATATGGCTTCCCTCTTAATTTAATTAGCTAAAACTAATTTTTTAATTCATGTTTTTTAGTAAAATATTTATTTTTAATTTGGAAAACCTACCACTAATTAATTTAAGTTAATATGTTCTAAACACAAAGTTCAAACACTCTTATATATAATGACTGCATGACAAAAAAAAAGGGTAAAAACCTACCATTTATTCCAACAATCATGCTTATTTGTTTGATTTATCAAAATTCATTGGTTATATATATATATATATAAATAGCGTATGCTAATGCTGCCATGATGGCTTTAATCAGAATTAATTAACTCTTCCTTTTTTTTTTGGATAGGATCAAATGAAGCACACATATTATTATTACCACATATGCAGTGGAATCCAGTGACTACTCCCTTAAAAGGGAGAGCTGGGTGTCATGTGAACCGAGGCTCAATAGTTAATTAACTCTTCCTCTATTTTTGTTTTCATATTTTTTTATTTAATTTAATTTTGTAATAAAAACATTATACATAAGGGAAAAAAACTTGAAAGCACGTACTCGTTGGTGCAGTTTGGGGAGTCCACATTACATGTATAGTTAGATATTTTTAGAGGTATAAGCATATTTTTAATTTTTTTTTTTTTTATATATTGTATTTATTTAGATTTTAATTATATGCTACTTTTTTTAAAGGATTTTTTTACACCCAAGATCTCAAATTAATTAATTTTCAGTTATGTATTTATCTCGTAACACCCAAGATTATGAAAATTAATTAATTTGAGATATTTGGGTGCAAAAAAAAAAAATCCTAAAAAAAGATATAATTTAAATCTAAATATAAAAATATAAAAAAAAAAAGATTAAAAAAATATGTTTATACCTCTAGGTATAAACACCTAACTTTAAGCATGTAATGTGGACTGACAGTTTGGGTGAGTGAAAGCGGTATGAGAAGAGTCTCAGATGATACATTTTATGTGTTTCAAATGGATTAGGCACCTCAAAGAAGCCATAAGAATGAACTAGAAGCTTCTTAAGTTAATATACATCCATATGATCTCAAATTTTCCACACAAATTATGGTTCGCCTGCAGAGTATATCCCTTATCTTAATTAAGCTAGTTAGAAATTGAATTTTGTACTTAATATAAAGTCTCAATTTACTTTCATTCTTGAATTTATAATTTTTTTTTCTAAATACCCTTATTAATTGTACACATTAAGACATTTATTTCTATTTAGGGGTAGCCATGATGAAATATGGTTGTTAGGAAAACCAACTAATATTTGTTATAAATAATCAAGATGACTAACTTCTTCGATTTACCTCAATTAATTAAAAAGCTCTTATATTAAGAATCAGATCTTGCATTAATTTTTTGTTTATGGAATATGTCCCTTGGAATGAGATTAAGGAACCCCAGAATTTTGCTTATGCCTAACAATATACTATGAAACAGAGGCCTTCTTCCTTCGGGTGATGAGTTAGTTATGTATTTAAGTGAGAAGGGCAGACTGAAGAGCAGGCATCTTATCTATATACTGCTATCTTAAACAAACACCACACCACAATTGAATTCACATAAAAGAAAGAAAACTCAGTATAAAAATAATAATCAAATCATGAAGTTCCCTTATTTCGAACATCACATTATTATACATTCTTTGAAGGGTTAATAATTGCTTTTATAAAAACTAGTTATAACCGAGAGATGTCTGAATTGTACTATAAACCACTTCCAAGTCAGACCATTCGAACCAGCTCAGCCAGTATAGCTTTGACGACCCTAGCTGCTATATGCCTTATATAGTGTCCTTACGAGTTTTTTTATGTTTCATGTTCTTGAAAAATCTCGATGGAGGAGAAACTGTTTTATCCAAAAAATAATGAAGTGAGAGGAAAAATAAAAATTTGATTCATTACTGGGACTGGGTTGGGAGAGTCCGGTATATATACTGAGATACTGAGATTTTTTTATGAGCGTTTAAATGCTTTTCCGCCACAAACATATATTTGACAAAGCAAGAGAGCCATTTTTGTCCCCAAAACCAAAAGACAAAATAAAAAAAGGCCATCACTGTGTCAGAACCAACAATTCATTATTAATGGAAGGTTGGCCCCCAAGCAAAGACATCTAATGGGTTCGACTCAGAATTCTCCTTCGTTAGAGTTGTAACGGGGCGACATTTTCCTTTTAAAAAAAATGGAGACGATACTGGAAAATAAGGTCATCAAAATATACATCCAACACTGTTTAACAAAAAAAATTGTATAAAGATGAGGAGAGTTAGAAAAGTTGTCGGTCATAAGCGAAGCAATCCCCAATCTAGAGAAAAAAGTTATTCTCACGGAAACTACAACAAGGAAAAAAATGATGTAATTAGCATATGAAATTGGAAAATGCAAATCTTACAAGTAGGCAATCAAAATAGCCTAAAACTGAGTTTTGCAGTTTAAAAAGCCATGAAATCTTGAAGTAGCCCATAACAGACATAAAAGATGATTAGGGACAAAGGGAAGGCAAAAGAACCAAAAATGTCAGAGCTTGCACTTCAAATCCCTCTTCATTTCCTCATGTAAGATCTTGTCTGAATCTGCTCTTAGCTGTGAAGATAATGTGCCATAAAGCTCCAAATTCGTTCAATGCACTGTTCCCTTCCATCACTGATATCATCGACCATCTCTGTCATATCCGATCACTGTGTTGCAGAAACATGGAACATAACTAAGGTCTCAGAACCCATTCAACTCAGATAAGGTACAGAGTATCAGAATCAGTCCTCTACATATTCTCTGAATTTTGCATGAAAACTCGTGGTCTTACCTCACGAGGTACATTTCTCATTTACTTTTAGCCCATACTCTTTTGGTCCTTTTATCTGAATTTCTCTTCACTTCTTGTCCTCTCTGCTTCTGATGGCTATATATATAAAGCTTCAGGAAGACAAGGACCTTAAGCTGAAAGAAAGCCTTAAACTGACTATTATATTGGCTTTAGGTGTGATAAATAAATCAATTACTGCATCGTTGGAACGATAAATCTGAAACAGAAGCTTCTATTAGATCGAAGAGTTGCCTGAGAAAAAATGGTTGGATCCTGCTGGAAACCATATGTAGAAGGTGAAGATGGAGACTTTAATGGGAAAGTCGATGGCTTGCTGTGGTATAAGGATTTGGGTAAGCATGTGTACGGTGAATTCTCAATGGCAGTAATTCAGGCCAATAGTTCATTGGAGGATCGATGCCAACTCGAATCTGGACCCTTCACTTTCAACCATCTGTGTCCTCAAGCAACCTTCGTAGGTGTCTACGACGGCCATGGCGGATCAGAAGCCTCGCAGTTCGTCGCTGACAATCTCTTATTCCATCTCAGGAGTATGCTTTTTCTTAAGATCATTGTCCGACACAAATTTGCACAAACCCAGGAAAAAAAATTTCGGGTTTTCCCCCTCTCATTTCAGAGTGGTACTTACTAAACCATTTTTTTGGTGTGTGATTCAGGGTTTGCCAGTGAAAAGCAAGGCGTGTCAGAAGATGTGATCAGAAGAGCATTTTATGCAACAGAGGAAGAATTTCTGTCTGTTGTGAAGAAGCAGTGGCTAACTAGGCCAGAGATTGCAATCACAGGAACATGTTGCTTGGTGGGCATAATCTGCAACGACATGCTCTATGTTGCAAATGCTGGGGACTCCCGGGTGATATTAGGAAGAGAAGAGAAGGAAACCAAATATATGGAAGCAATCCAATTATCTGTGGAACACAATGTCAACATTGAAACTGTGAGAGATGAACTTCGTTCCAAGCACGCTGATGATTCACAAATTGTGGTCGCCAAACACAATGTTTGGCGAGTCAAAGGCCTCATACAGGTATTAATTAATTATTTAGATTACAGAGCCCCAAATCCTTGTAGTGAGCAACAAAGAAAACAACTTCTTATGATACAACTCTTGTTTTTGCAGGTTTCAAAATCCATCGGCGATGCATATTTGAAGAAGACAGAGTTCAACAGAGAGCCTCTGCCGTTGAAGTATAGATTGCCTGAACCCATATTTAAGCCCATTCTTAGTTGTGAGCCGTCAATATCAACCCATAAACTTGATCCCCGAGATCAATTTATCATCTTTGCTTCTGATGGATTATGGGAGCATCTCAGCAACCAAGAGGCTGTCAGCATCGTAAGCAATAACCCACGCAATGTAAGGTCACAGTATTCCCACTTGAGAATTTTGCTGCATCCATAACTGTACATTCAAAGTTCAAATTCAAAAGATGATTTTGGGGTTGCAATCTGACTTAGTGGTTGTGTTTCGCGTAATACAGGGGATTGCTAGGAGGCTTGTGAAGGCTGCACTACGAGAAGCTGCGAGGAAGAGAGAGATGAGATTATCAGACCTCCAAAAGATAGAACAAGGAGTGAGGCGACACTTCCATGACGACATAACAGTAATTGTCGTATTTCTATCCCCCAAAACGACTCATAATGGTTCACTCTAGGACTTTCCCCTTTCAGTCAGAGGAGGTGGCTCTTCCAACTTGTAATGTAACTTGTCTTCACTTGGTTATGCGTGTATGTCTCCAGAATTCTAAATTATCGAAGGCAGAGTGGTTTCTCACTTAAACTTCCAAGATTCTTACATAGAAAACCAAAGAGATGACAGTACCAGAGCACACAAAATTTAGACGGGACAGACTAATGATGAATTAATACAAGGAAATTAATTATATTGTTATTATTTCCTTCCAAGTACTGTTAAGTGTTAAATATTGGCTAAGATGAGACTAAGCAAGCAAAACACGAAAAACACGGTTATAAAACCCACGGATAACATTCAGTTCTCAAAAACATTTCCAAACATGCATAGGATTAGTTTACGAGGTCCGTTTTTTAATTAAAAATCTCATAAAGAATGTTTTATGGGTTAATACTATTATTGCATATTGGTCATTCTAATTTATTTTCATTTTGATTCTTGGGAAAACGAAAGCCGGTAAACGCCCAGCACACCGGCACTTGCGTGTCACAATTTATAACTATGTAAAAGCTGGCCATAATAAGGCCGCCATTTAGTAATTTAGACGTAAGGAATAAAATACTCTGCAACCCCTTTTTATGAATCTGGGAAGGTTGCAAACTTGCATGGGATAAAGGATGGCACACACCGCTGGAAAATGTCCTGAGCATGCAAATTTATGATGGAGCGTTCATATTCTTTTCGTCCCCCAACATGTAAAGTGCAACTCTAACCAATCTCTATTTGATTTGCCGGTCTTTTAGGCCTAAAGATACAGTTGCCTTTAAAGTCATCATTTTTTGATACTCTGCAACCCCTTTTTATGAAAAAATAGTTGGAAAAGAAAGTTTGGAGGAGGAAAGGAAAGGAAAGGAAAGGAAGGAAGATTTGAAAGATGATGGAAGATGGTTTGAGTTGTTTAGTAGGAAGAAAATGAAGAGGTGGTAGTCAGAAAATGTCCTGGGCATGCAAATTTAATTAGGAAATGTCTATTTTACCCTCAAAAGAAATTAATTCAAAATAAAAAAGAAAAATAATTTTTTTGCTAAAATATATTTTTTAAAAATATATTCTTGTTAAGTTTGAACTCGTGAAGAAAAAAAAAAATTCGCCAAATTCAAACTTCCCACCAATATTTGAATTTCGGGGTAAATGCATCAAAAAGACACTTTCCTGGGAAGATTATAGTTTTCCTTCCATTTTCGGATAGAAAACATCTTCCCTCAAATAAGGAAGATTGAATCTCACCTGGAAGATCTTGATTGGACTTTCTCTGTACCAAACACCTTAAATTCATGGGAAGATTGGGATCTTCCCTTTCCCTCCCCATACTTTCTTTATAACAAACGGGTCCTTAGTTTCAAGTGGTAGCATAACAGAAACGAGGACAAACTTTAATAATGCTTTGAGGGGAAAAGGAGAAATTTTTTTCTCGTTTTACTATATAACCTATGAAAAAAATTTAATATTCAAAAGATATACTCTCAATAAAAAGGAATATTCTTTTTATTAATAACAATTTGGTCAATATCCTCCCTAGAGTCTGTCCACTCCTATCACTTCTCCTCAAACTAAACCCACCCGCATTCCATGACCAAACTTGGCTTTAGAGACTGAAGAATATGCCCCCCCTAAATTAAGTTGACAGAGTAGCACAACCTTCGCCTCTTCTCCGTTGGTCTAGCAAGATGAAGAATCCTATCCTAGGTTGTAAACGGAGCTTTTGGTTTGGGAGGATCGCTCCTTCATGGGCCCCTACAATATCCGAATCCAGATTACTCTAGGCCCGTGGAGTTTTCCGTAACAAGGGACTGTCATATGATAACAGGTGCATATGAATGAAGAAGAGTCACTCTTCTATGTGCATTCGCCCTCTTTCTCGCCTTTTTTTTTTCCCTCTCTTATGAAAAAAGAATCTCGGAGATTGAAAAACAGTGCCACTGCTTCTCCATCTAAAAGTAACATTAAAGTTTACAATATGAAAGTGGCCTAGTGACAAAACATCAAGCACCTCCCGATAAAGAGGAGGTTGCTAGTTCAAACTTCAAACCTAGGTAGGTAAATGGGTGTGTGTAATTGTCGCTTCAAAAATTAAAATAAGGCACTAGACCATAAGTAAAATACGAAAACAATTCTAAGACAACAGTCACAGATGTGAATATCGCAAAATCAAAGAGGAACTAACCTTCAACGTGTCTCTCTTCACATTACACGACAATATTCTTCAGTAGGATCAAGACTTGGGAGGGAAGATTAAGAGGCACACATTAAAGGCCACAAGATCACTGAATTTACATACGCCATTCAGGATTAAGCCAATAACAAACACAAAGGATGCACTTGTATCTGAGTGCCACTTCAAATGAAACGTCCAAAAGAAATTTTCTTGAACACCATTCATGTTGTATGTAAATATAAAATACACAGTATAATGCAAGGAAACCTGCAAATTCCAACCAAAATAAGTTACTGTCATGTTTTTTTTTTTTTTTAAGCAACGGCATCCATAACTCAAAAACTACATTGTATGTCTTATGCAAGATTCAATGGGGTTAGCATTTCCAGAATTTGCATATTCCTACTCCATCAGGAATATAATCCCATCATTATCTTAATAAAGCATGGCCAGTGGGGATGAAATCAATGCATACATGCTCTGCTGACAAGAGTTTAGACTCAAAATAAGATCTATATTATAGAACGTCAGAAGCATAAGGGATAATCAAAAGACTAACATGATGCAATAGATGTGATTCATCCTCTCAAAATACAAAAGGGTTTCACTGACCCCCAGTCTTAACAAGTAACAATTCTGTGTTTGCTTGAGGGAAAGACAAGCAGTAATTCTCGAATCCCGTTAGAGGGCTAACAGATGGTCTAAATTATTAATGGGGTCAGTATCCATTATCCAAATCATTTAACAGAACAAAGGGAAAGAGTCGCAGGCGAAATCAAAATTTTTGTGGTAGAAGAAAGACGGAGGACAACCTTTTTATAGACACGCTCACTGTTATACAGGGAAAACATTCAGCAAGCCATGTTTCTCAGCTCTTTGTTCCAGCTCCCTCCCTCTCAAACTTCTGAGCGAAAAACTTGGTTGCGAACATATTATCCTCAAAATACTCCTTATAAGGGTGATTCTTTGGGACGAGCCTCCTGAACTTTTCAAATTGTTTCTCCGCTTCGTCTTTCTTTCTTAGCAGGGTATATATGATACCCTGACATAAGTACGGTCTGAAATCTCTTGGTTCTTCCTTGACAAGTGCCTGATAGGCCTTCAGGGCATCAGTATAGGATCCCTCCATGACTTTAATCTGTGCGAGTAGTAGCTTCAATTCTCTGACATCTGAGTTCCTCTTTTCCTTTTTGCAAAGCTCCACTGCTTTTTCAACCCTCTTCACCAAATCGTTCAATGGCTCATTTAATTCCGAAGAAGCCATTGCAAGACCATGATAAGCTTCGAAACGATATGGGTCTTTATTCAGAATGTCTTCGAAAATGCTTTTGGCCAATTGGTGGTCGCCATTAAAGATATAGATATGAGCTTTCATCAGCGGCCACTCGAAGTCCTGGGGTTCAAGCTCAATCAAACGGTCAATGACCTGAATAGCCTCTTCAATTTTATTCGCTCTGATTTTAAGCTCCATGAGAGACCGAAGAGCTTGGACGTTATTGGGGTTATCCATCAATTGCTCTTCCATAGTTCTCTCCTTTTCTTCAAAGGAAAGTTTATCCGTCGACTCTTGGGCGGGCTCCACCGTGGGCGACGCAACCGGAGCTGCAATAACAGGCATGTGCTGAAAACGCATGAAGAAAAATGCAGACGCGGCGACGACGATGCTAGCCGTTTCAACAGCAGGCGACAAAAGGGTATTTAGGGTTTGGAGCAGACGGGTGAGAATGGGTCCGGGATTATGAAATGAGGGATCGGTGGATGAGGAAGAGGCTTTGATAGGTGATAACCGGAAGGACGAGGAATGAGATTGGAGTGGCGGAGCCGGCGGTGGTCGCGCCCCGAAGGAGACGGAAGAAAAGGAGGTTGGAAAGGACGAACGGTGGTGACTGGTAGATATGTGCAATGGTTGAGCGCAGTGGTGCAATTTAGACAGAGACTCCATAGTGTGAGGTCTCGACGAAAAAGAAGCGGAGAGACAGGAGGGGTAGGCAGCCTAAAACCCTGATTACAGACAAGAAATGGTGTCATCGGAAGGGGAGGGATATACCAAAATGTGCTAAACCCCTGACCGGCCCGGGAGGAGAAGCCCGTCCGAGGAACGATATCGTTTGGCCTTCTTCGATCCCTTTTGACTTTTGTGACCGAGGATCTTGCTAGTTGGTGGTAGGTTGGGTTTCTCTAGTGATCAATTCTCATCGTTTTTCATAATCTTTAAATCATATTCATCCAATCAGTATAATACTATTTTAACTTTTTTTTTTTTTTCTCAATCAAAGGACTAGATGAGGCTAATAAGAAAAAATAAGAAACAAGATAAAAAAAGATCTAGAAATGGAGAGGGAAGGGTAAGTTTAATTTTTTAAAATAACAATAAATGGGGTTAACAAAAATTTATAAACAGAATACCACTATGATCCTATTTATAAGTCCAGTTTGACTAAATCTCACATACTAAGGAGAGGTAAATATCTCAATGATTATGGAACAAACTTCTAACTTTACCCCTATTTATGAATGGGTACCTTTTAAAATTTATTGTCAAATCTCTCTCATCTTTTTCTCTTTCCAACACAGCTAGCTAATCTCTCTCATCATCATTACTATGAGCAAAATTGTCACAATCTCATTTATTTGGTCAAAATGGACTTATAAAAAAGACCAAATTTTTTGATCAAACTGGACTTATAAATAGGACCAGAGTGATATATAAAATAAAAGTTTCTAGCCTCATTCTCCCATTTTTTTAATCATAATCATTAAAATTTTCCCTCCCCCCTTCTCCACATGCCAAGCATGCCATTAGAAAAGAATAAACAGACTCGTTTTTAATGAAACTGAGACTATGTTAGTAATCTTTTGGATGGATATAAAATCTGCAAAAAGGCTTTCTGGGATATAAAACTGAGAAATAGTCTTTTCTGCAACTGGTGTCCAAATGAAGTGGAAGATGCCCTGCATGTGCTGCGTCAATGCCCTCTTGCTAAGAAGGCATAGATGGAGTCGTATTTGTTATAAGGCCAGTTAAGGTCCAAGAGTTCTTTTCGGGTAGCCTTCAAGAGTGGCGTTTGAAGAATTTGCAGTTGAATTATGGGAAGGATAGATGATGGAAAGTGGGTAATCTTTGCAATGTCATCTGCTGCCTTGACTCCTTTGAAAATGTAGAAACGAAATGAATTTTGGGTTTGGTAGCAAATCTGTCTTGTAAATATATGTCTGGGAGGAAATTTTTCCTGAATTTTTTTTTGATTCGATGTAGTTCTAAAAATCTAAAAACGTAATAATGTTACACTTTTTCTTTAAGAAATTAACGGTTAATGTCATTTTTTTAACATTTTTATATTTACGGGGCTACATTGAACAAAAAGAAAATTCAAAATAAAATTACTCCTGAACTTATACTTTCAAAATGGATTTACTATTTAAGCCAAGGATTTTTAAATATAAAATGGTGATTTACCCACGTAATTTGTGAAGAGTGCGATTAATCACCCAGGATGAGCATTGTCTTTTTTTTTTCCCGTGGGTCCTACTAATGTCCAGCTGTACACCTCTTCTCATCTTTTATCGTGCACCCTTTCTCTCTCTTCACTCTTCAGCCTTCGGTTCAAGTTTTCCCCACCGACAGCACTCTCTACCTCCACCATTACTCCATCTCTTCTCCAACGGCTAAGGGTTCACACCCTCCATTGCACTTGACCACTGTTCACGTTGTCGCACTGTGCCATCGCTGCTATCGACGAAGACCGAACCACCGTGAACACCATCGTTGCCACTCAATGTATTTTTAAGGGTGACATGTGGCACTTAGTGGGCCCACAAATTTAAAATCAATGGACGTCCATGTGAATTAACGGATTTGTCATTTTCTCTCCATTGGAAAAACTCAGAGTTTTTTTTGTACTTAAAAAATATTTATGAAATTAGGTGCACTTTCAGAAAAAGTTCATCAGTATTTTTTAACTTAACCCTTATGATAAATAACTATGATTTATAAACTAGGAATTATTAATTAATATAGGATCAACAGAAAAAGAATATAATTATCACCTGTTTGTAAAATTTTATACCTACCTCAGCTATTGTTTTCCTGAAACAATAGTGGTTTTTTTTTTTTTTTTTTTTTTTTTTTTTTGGGATTAAGGGCAAAAATACACACGTGATTTACCTTCTGAAGAGCGCGCCCAACACCATGTGCTTTTTTTAGGTTCAATAGTGACTATGTGATTATCAAATGGGTGCAAAAATCAAACCAGGACGTTAGTTGACTAGGCGGTCAACGTTAAATTAGAAGGAGTTAATATTTTTGCTAACGTGGATTCTGAAAGTGAGGGGGAAGAAGCCACGTGGGATCTCATGGATGATTAGGATATGATATAATATTAGAGGAGGATAAATCGTGGAAAACAAAAGCTGATGAACGAAGGAATGCTGAAATAAAACAAAAACCTTTGATGTTTAAAGTTTAAACCTAAAGACGAGAATTGAAGGACGAGAAATGGCTGGGTCGAGAAATATGCGAGCGTTAGGGTTCTTTGAAGCTGAATGGTGAGCGATTGGGGAGGAATGAGTTGTTAAACGTTGAAGCACCCGAGTCCTGAGGCGTCTTCAACATTGAGAGGGAGGAATTGGTCGAAGCCCAAATGCAAGCACGGAGGTCCATGGAATCGTCATCAACTTCAACCACGAGGGGAAAAGAGAAACGGAGAAGGAAGGTGTTGTTTGTGAGGCGGCCCAATCGCAAGGAACAGTCAAAGGTCCTACACGGTGGTTGATGATTTGTTTCGATGACAATATTAATGAAAGTCTATAAATAACCATGGGGATGCATCTAAGAAATTTTTTTTTGTTCACCCAACATTATTGAATGTTATTCCAAAAGAAAAATTGACAATTCTTTTGAACTTCTAATCTCAATTAGACAAAACGCACATCCAAATTCAAAATCTCAAGCCTGTTAACACAAGACGGAATCGAAACAATTGATGTGCTAGATTTGTTTTACAAATTTTCTCTCATTCTGCACAAATTTCAAATGAAAATGGTCACAAAAGGCGATAAGAAGTGACTTGCTCAATAAAGCTAAGAAATTTTTGGCGCCCCGAAATTTGCAAGCGAAGGAGTGTAAATGGAGAAGAGAGAGAGTAGGCAATTGTGAACAGGGGTGAGCATTCGGTTTTTCGGTTCGGTGTTCGGTGAAAACCAAAATACATATATTTTCGCCACCGAACCGAAACCGAATTAACCGACATATTTCGGTTTAGTTTTGCGGTTAATTCGGTTATTAGGCTTAAATTGGGCCTTCTTATTTGAGTTAATTTTGTAAAATAGTCAATCTATTTTTTGGGCTTATTTTGGGCCTTCTTGTTTAAGATGCAGATTTTAAAACCAAAACCAACTATAATTATGTTAATCGTAATTAATAATGTTGTGTATCATTTTTTTACCACGATAGCCTAGTCTTCTTGTTTTCTTTTTCTCAAGAAATGGTCAGCAGGTCAGTCCAAACAAATATGGGTTAGTTGAAAACTCATGAATAATGCTACTAATATGCAATATTTTAAGGGCTGCACTTGATTTGCACTAGGCATTTAATTAAGTAGGAAAAAGAGAGATTCACGATTTAATGGTCTATTACAATTTAATTAATATACATTACAAAACAATATTTTAAGTTAAAACATAAATAAATTATTTTCCGTATAACTACAATTAAATCTCGAGATACTACTACAAGATATCATGAAACTATACATGCTAGAAAACGTCAAAACTCTTTTAAAACAAGATTCCGATCCGATTTACAAAAGTGATGAATAGAAAAATTCAAAAACTAAAATAAAGTATACCAAGACCGAGGGCCGACAGAGGGCGGAACAGAGATGAGAACCGACGAAGGGCGGAGCTGAGACGAGGCCGACGAACGGCGGAGCCGAGACGAGGCCGACGGACGGTGGAGCCGAGACGAGGCCGACGGACGGTGGAGCCGAGACGAGGTGAAGGTCGAAGATGAACAGATCAAGAGAGTACAGGGCTTCGTTCAAGAAATCAAAGCCAACAAAAATCAAGAACAACAGCAAATCGAATGATGAAAGGCGTTCAGTCAAAGGCACACAAAAAGCAGTAGCAAATCGGTCAAAGACACACAAAATCAGTAATGAATTGATGAAGAGGCAGATCAGCAGATCGCAGTTGCAAATCGTAGACTGAGACCAGTTTTGCAGAGTCTGGCACGATCGGACCTGTGAAGTCGAAATGAACAGCTAAGAAGGTGAACTGAGGGGGTCTCTGGGTGACTCTGCGAGGAATACGATAGGAAGCGCGGCTGAGAAGTGAAGATCAAGCGAAGTGAGCGTGAGCGAGAACCTGAGCGGCTGAGACTGAGAGGTCGAGACACCTCAGAATGAATGCAATATGCAATGAATATGATGGGTTACTGGGTTAGGGTTTTTAGTGAGTAATTGGGTATTTGGGTTGGGTTTGGAGGAGGTGGGCCGAGGTGTGATGTGGGTTGAGTAAAGAGGTGTGATGTGGGTTGAGTAAAAAATAAAATAAAATAATAATAATATATAATTCATTTTCGGTTTTAACCGAAATACATTTACAAAAACCAAACCAAAGACCGAACACCGAATTATGTCAATTTTATAAACTAAAAACCAAACATAGTCGGTTCGGTTTTGATTTGTTCACCCCTAATTGTGAGAGGTCAATTCAAGAGTGGGGTGAATGGGTGACGCAGTAAAGAGAATGATGTTGGTGAAAAAGAAAACAGGGGGGGAATGAGAGAGAGAAGAAGAAGGGAAGAGAAAGCCACGTCACACTCCATTTCAACATTCACGGTCACCGTTTTTTGGGTTAACTGCAGGTGTGATTTTTGCACCTATTTGGTAACCATATAGTTACTATTGAACCTAAAAAAAGCACATAGTGTTAAGTGATTTGGAGATAAATCACTTGTATATTTTTGCCCCTTAACCCCTTTTTTTTGATATATAGTAGTGGTAGTTTTTTTTTTAATAGTTATAGTTGATTTTTTTTTAATATAAATTTTTAGTTGATATATTAGGTAAAATACGATCTCCAAATAGTGGGCCAGGATTTTCTCGGCAACCTAATGTGGATGTGGGTTGCAATATGAGGCCAATTGTATTGAAAAAACAGGGAGGCTGATATGAGGCCCATATAAGATTTAAGAGTTAATAAATGACACGTAATATGAGGCCAATTGTATTGAAAAAACAGGGAGGCTGATATGGGGCCCATATAAGATTTAAGAGTTAATAAATGACACGAACGGACTGATTGGACTCCTCATTTTTGGGTTCAACTAGCGAAGGGTTGGATTTTTTCACCCAAAAGGAGAGGGTTTGATCCTAGAGTTGGTCGAGTCTTTGGGAGAGATCCAGGGGTTTATGAAACAATGGAAACACTAAGGGGGAGGTGGAGACATGTGTACTCTCCGGCCCAAGATGCTTTCATGGACTGCGCCTCAAACGCCTCTACCCTTGGGATCGTGAAATGAACCCTCTCCTAAAATTTATATATATAAAATTTCTATATCAAAAAAAAGAAAACTGATTGCCAGATGCTCTATATATATCTCCTTATTTCAAATTTTTGCATATAATTCTGGACATTCCATGAAAATTGCCTCACATTCACTGATTCACACCTCGTCTCTGCGAAATTTTATAAAATTGGCTGCCTCTTTTTTCTTTTTTTAATTGCACCAGTCATCCACATCCACGTTAATCAATTCATATATCTCCTGATTTCATCAACTTCACGAACCTCGATGTAACCCCTCATGGCATTGCTCACTGGCTTTCTCTCTTCAATTTTGGAGTTGGTCAATATATTGGAGGAGACATCCTAGTTCCTGAATGCCTAAGTAAACAAACGTTTTAGAGTAATAGACGGTTTACCCTGTCCAACATTAGTATCACCTAGAAAGAAGAAAAATTTTGCCATGCTCTTGAACCGTGGGGTAATCCAACCCCGACCTTTTCCTAAAATTGATATATATATGAAAAAATAAAGTACACAAGCGCAAAAAAATTGTATTCACCCATCATGATCATAAATAATTATCGCATGAAGCTGCATTTACGGTGTTTGGATCCCAACTCCAGTCTAGAACCTCAAAAATCCGTTTAGAGGATTAACATTCAGTGAAAATGAAAATGTTGGTTACAAAGTACTAGTTACAAACGTATTCTCTCCAATTCCTTTTATAAGTATTTTTGCATAGGACGAACTAACCATTAAGATTTTATTTAAAAATAATAAATAAGTAATTATTATTTTCTCATATGTTAAATATTTTTTCAGTCTATAAAACCAATTTCATAAAAACTTAAAAATTATATCCATGCATGAATCCTTTTATAATAATTAGTAATTTTTACTTCAATTTTAGTTTTTCAAATATATTTTTGACAGGTTGTAAATAAAACATAACGATTAAGGAACATTACGATTAAGGCAGCAAAATGAGATTATCCGCTGGAGAAAATGGAATGAATTCATCATTTTTCTTGTTCTTCTCGTGCGTTTTTCTTCTTCCAAGACAGACCAAAGTCTCGGATGAACAAGATTAGATTGGGTCTTTCCCTTCGACGTGGATACCATACGACGTTAAATCGTTAATAATTGTACTCCATGGCTAACTAACACAAAATAATAGATAATAATTGTACCTTACCGTCACAAAAAAGAAGTTAGCAATAATAATTGTACTTAAAGGCGTTGAATGCGGATCAAGCTTCCCTAAGCTGCGCCTATTCTCCTCCGTTGGCAACTTGGCATCCTTTTCTTTCAAACGGTGGTGCCATTTTGGCACAAAAATAACCGTTCAGTTTTTTTTTTTTTTTTTAAATAGCATTCACCATATTGAAGTATTTTTTTTAGTATCAATCAGTATACTGAAATATTTTTTCAAGATGTTAATTTTTTTTTTTTTTATATTATATTTTTTCAATACCAAGTATATTTTTTAGTATCGATCAATACTCAAATATTTTTTCAAGATCGTGAAGTATTTTTCAGTATCAATTAGTATCATGAAATGTCTTTTAAGTACCGGTCAATACCATAAAATAATTTTTTAAAATCAAAATATTTTTTTAGTATCGGTTAAGATCCTAATATCTTTTTAATAACAGTCACTATCTTAAAAATATCTTAGGATCTTGAAAAAATATTTTAGTATACTGATTGGTAATAAAAAAAATACTTCAAAATAGTGAATGCTAGTTAAAAAGGCCAAAAAAAAAAAAAAAAAAAAAAAAAAAAAAAAAACTAAACAACATTATTTTTGTGCCAAAACAGTACCGTTTGAAAGAAAAGAATGGGAGCGGAGGACAGGGGGAGCGGAGGGAAGCTTGATCCGTTGAATGCATGCATAGCAACAGTGGCCCCTTACACCACACTGCATGAGAAGCAGAAAAATTTGTTAAGAGCTCCTGTAGATTTTAAAGGTTAATATATATTAGGTTTTTTAAGTTAACCTTCATTTTGATTTTGGTTCCTCAAATTTCAAACAAGAAGTTTTGATCCCTCTTAAGACAAAATCGTCAAATTTTTATTAAGTTATAAGGACTAATGTTTTAAACAAAATGAAACTTCAAGTATCAAAATCTTTAGTTTAATACTTAAAAAACTAAAATTAAAATGAGAACAAATTTGAAGGATCAAAGATTATGTTAATCCATTTTAAAATGTTGATAACATTACTCCCTTCTATATTCCTTAGGAGCAACCCAACAACTTCTCGTGAATTAAAGAAGTTAGTAAAAAGTTATGTTGTCAATATTATTGTTTGTCCTCGTAATTTGATAGAATTTTAATCTGCGTTTTTGAATAGTTGATTTTAGTCTTTATAATTTCATGAAAGTTTGGTATAAGTTTAACGTTACATATCTATACTTTTAATGAGTTTTGATTTTGTTCTATATGCTTAAACTCAAGACCATATCATACCATTGTCGTATTCATCATCCTATTCATCCTCCTCTTCATCGTCCTAATTTTTCTTATCCTCATTCTTATCATGGGAGGAGGGAGATAAAGGCCATCAGTCAGGGAAAAGGGAAATGTTTCGAATCATCACAACGTTACTTATTTCATGATAGTTTTTGCTTAACAACTGTCATTCTCATGAGACAAAATATTATGGTTATGAATTACCACCGCTATTTAGTGTGAGGTGGAACAAGAAATGACAAATTGTGAAATCTAACAAATTGTAAACTTGTTAGATTTTAAAATTTGACATTTATTGTTCCATCTACCGTAAGTTTTCCCACCACTCTCTTAATCTTCTTTCTATACCTCCTTCATGGCAAGAAGATCATTCCCCATTGCTCTTTTCTCTTATGTCATCTCGTCATTCACCGGAATAAATGGATTGGCGGAGGAGCTAGCGATGACGGAGGGGACAACTTATTTGGGATCGATCCTCAATAAGAATCACAAAAAATAATTGAGTTTAAATAGAGATATAACGTATTGCGAAGGGTTTTGACTTATAACTTATGACTTGTGAAGGTTTAACAGGATTACAAAGGGTTATGATGAGTTATAACATTGAATGTTCGAATAGTATGAAGGGTCATGAATAAAGTTAAATGACGATTGTTTATGAAGACCGTCATATTTTGTCTTTGCTAATGTAAGAAGTTGGAAGCTAAGTCAAATCGTTTGTAAGTGTTGCATGACGATTATGACAAAAGAACTGTCATTTTTTCCACTAAAGAAATGACAGTTATTAACTACAACTGTTATTTTTATGTTTTCACGAATTCTACCTCGCAATACATAATAATGCACATAATTAACCGTTACGTTTAAGTTTTATATATCCTTATACAATTTCTACCTTGACATACATCATCGTTATTAACTATAACCCTTATATATTAAACGTTATAAAAATCCAAATATATAGTAGTAAAAGTAAAAAGAAGAACAAAATATGAATTTAAATCCCCTGGTTAAGTAAGGTCAGGCATGAAGAACTTTGTAAGTTGAGAAAACTTTCTGATAGTAGTGAAACGGGACAAAGGAAACATTAAAAGTGACAAGTGACTACTCTCAATGAAGCCAAAGGGGTAAGGCGACCAATGGGATATTTTTCGCAGAGAATAGCAACTTTTAAGTTATTATGACAGATGCATGTATAATTCTGTGAACCTGATATGCAAAATCGACAAGTCAAACAGCGATATATATAGAGGATAGGATATTTGTACTGAAAAAAAAAATTGAATAGAATAATAGTATATCTTGAGAAAATAGAGGAGTGTGTTTATTGTGAATGGTTAAAAAAAGGAATTAAACAATGAAGAAATGAGCAGTCGGGTATGGGGACCATAGAGGCAGAGTGGGGCCCACAGAGGAAGGCACCGTCATTATTAATTTCCAAAATCCATTACAAAACAGACACATAACGTAAACGACACCGTATCAGTGGTGCCAATACAGTCACTCGCAAAACAATAAGACAAGTCAATACCAATTTTCATCGGTGGGAACTAATTTACAGTACCTGCCAAACGACACACACCCATGACCCATCTATCACAAATATACACAGCAGGAAAATAGCCTTCACACTTACCAACGTGTCTACGCCATGTCGTTCTGATCCCCCGTCGCTGTAGAGTTCCCACTTCAACTTCTACTGGACCACTACGACGACGTTTCATACACAATCCTTTTTTTTTTTTCCTTCGGAAGAGAGCACGCTGCGTTATTACGGAAATACCCCTAGCTAGTAGCGAAGAATCAGGTTGTTTGCGTCTGAAAGCTAAACTCCGTGGGAGGAGGAGGAGGAAGATTCCGAAACCACGTTGTGTATCCTCCTCCTTGTCTCTGTCTCTGAAGCCCTCTCTGCTCTGTTTCTCGTGTACGCCTCGAAGAACTCCTTATTCTCTTTCTCCAATTCCTTCCACACTGCTCTCCAACACCTCATGCATGCACGTGTGTCATTTACTCTCAACCAAACAAAAAATAAGGAAGGTATATATAATATCAATGATCTACGTGGATATATACTTATTCTTGACCGCATACGTCTATCATTTTACCCCATTAGCTCCGAACTGTGCGCGTGCGCTTGATATTTATTACAACGACACGCAAGAAATAATTAATAAAGAAAAAGGTACGAGTAGTGAGGACTGACCGGTGGAGGTAATGACTGGTTTGATGTTGGCATGTTTGGAGAGAGCTTCCATGCACTCTTCCTTGCTCATGTTGAATAGGATGCATTCTTCAATCAGACGGTGCACCTGTATATTACGTGTGTGTTTTGATTACTTCAAAACCCAAAAAAAAAATCCCTTTCTCTAATATTCATCAACTTAACCAAAAGAATGAACTTATGAAGAAATTGTATTGACATGATCGAATTTGTAGGGATAGAACTAACCAATCGGATATAAGAAGCCGGGGATGAGCCGTCATCCATGCCTTCCAATTGCTCTGCTGTTCCTGAGCGAGAGGGCCAGAGGGTCATATATGAATATATCAAAGAGGGATCAAAGCGAGGTTGAAGGCAGAGATAGAGATCGGCGACGAAGCTAAAGCGAGCTATATAGGGAGAGAATTAATCTGGTGTTGGACGGCGCAAATATCGGGAAAACGAGAGGGATCAGATGATACTAGAAGATAAAGGGAAGAAGAAGCCAGACGAAGAAAGATGAAGAAGGTGTTGGATTTATATGGAAACAGGGCTGCAAAAATGAGGGGATTTTAATAGAGTTCCATTGTATATCAGTCAAATACTCAAATATCGAATATTGAATTAACAGTAAAAAAGAGCGTAGAACTGGGACGCCCATGTATATCATTCCCAGCGGCTGTGGGCTCCATAGGCCCACGTGGGAGTACAACAGCGATTGGTGGAGAGGCGATTAGAGGAGATTCCATGAGTTTTTTTTTATGATGACGTGGCCGGTGGGCCACTGTCCACGTGAATACTGGGCCCTCTGTCCCTCTCTCTTTTGCCAACCACTCTCACCGGCCACCCTCGGATGACCTCCTTGTTTTGGCAACAGTCCCACAGTCATAAGCAACCCAACTAAAAATCCAACGATGGTGCTACGTTTTACGCTTTGCAGGAATAAATATTTTCTTAATTAAGTATATATTCTTTAAACTATTTACTCCTTCCTAATTTGATTAAATAAGATAGTTAAATTATTTAATATAACATGTTTTTTCTAAAATATCCTAGCTGATCATCTTCATTAATTCCCTTCATCTCTTTTTTTACTTTATTATTGTTGAGAAAACACTAATAAAAATAAATTACAAAAATATTGATAAATATAGAAAATAGGTCCTGTATTTGGGGCCAATATCATCTTTCAAATTAGGTCATATATTAAGAGTCAAAAGGAATTTATTTTTTATATACAAAAATAAAGGTGGCCTAATATAACAATAAAATCTTTGAACCATCATTAGTATGAGAATTTGCAGTCAAAGGTCTGTTTGGGATAGCGGTGGTAGAAATAACTTTTGTTTCAAATGGACTTTTTCTGATGTGATTTGTGTTTTGGGATAATAGTGACAAAAATGGCTTTTGTTCCTGATAAGCACTTGTTTGACATAACTTTTGAAAAAAATAGATGAGATAGAAAATGATTGAAAAGAGCATGAATTATATATATATATATATAATGATAATTTGAGATAAATATTAAAATAAATATAAAGTTGTTAAATAAAATAGTAAAATTACCATTAAAAAATTACAACACAATGAAGTTAATTCTTAAATAACCTATCCCTTACAAGTTGGTTTCTGATTTAATCATGAAGTCACTGTGAAGCAGCAGAAGCTCTAACAATGAGTTTCAACAAAAAAAAAACCCACATCAACCCCAGAACATTGATGCCATTTTAAATACTCAATTATCAGGTTTTCTTTTTTATTAGTTTTTTTCCCATGTGATGGATCATTTTTCCAATCTTTCAAGACCCTTTCGCAAGAACATTTGTCATGAATCATGACATTAGTGTCTCTACTTGTGTGTTAGATTTCCACTTGCCAAAAGCGTTAGATCATGCATTTTGATTTCAGAAACCATTACCTAATTTGTGAGTGACCGAAACCTCGTTTAGAATTTGGTGACAACTTCAACAGAGTTACACATCCAATATGATGTTTTTATCATCTCGATCGATCCTTGGCTCTTTTAAGCTGATCAATTGGAATTAATCCCCGTCTTCCAATCTAAACAGAATATACCTTGGGCCGATAAGGTATGTCCTCCTTTCAAGACACTACACATGCAGCTAGCTTTGTCAAAATTGTATGAGAATTAATGCAACATCGACCTAGATCCCGCATTTCCCATCCCTACGCAGCAAGAGCACGCGCGGGTCCAGCCTGTTTTACCTTAATATTTACCTCAATAAGCAATGTGCATGATACTACATAGTACATATACTCCTATGTTTTTTAAACTATTTACCTTAATATCATATCTGATCCTCAATATATAATTTAGTTCTTAGTGTAATTTACAGTATTAAGAAAATCTTAAATGAAGGACCAGATTTAGTATTGTATTTTTTAAAAATTATTAATTATACTGATTATATTAATCGACTGCAGTTCTTACCTTTATATATATGTCAGCTTATTTTATTTTATTTTTTTGAAGTACGGGTTTGGCCAGTATGGCCATTGCCTAATACAGCGCAGACCGTGACGTCGGTGGACTGACTTTTTTTTTTTTGTCTCTAACTTTTTTCTTTCAAATTTAATATTTTATCGCCATGACTTGATTAATAGTAGTAGTAAATATTTCATAGGGCAGGATAAGTAACTCCTAAGGCGATAATCATGAGCGCGCGCAAACAGCTCGAGCAACCCTGCAAGTTGCATCCCAAATTCCCAATATCAACAGTACGATATATATTTATAGTATTATCTTTTGATTGATTCAGATTTGGTCGGGCTTTCAATAAATCAAATTAATTAAACGCTTTGATTATAACTTTTTTTTTTTGTCAAAAAAACCTTAAAACGATAATAAAAATTTGTTCCATTATTAAAACTAAAAAGATACGTATTGAAGTGAAACAAAATTAATGCGACCTGTCTAAACTGATCGCAGCATAAAGCGCCGATTTTCATCGTTTTTAGACTTTAGAGTCGAGCAAACCGATCGAACTCGCTTGTAAATATCATCCCACTTCTCATTTGAATTCCGATTTCAAGTGTATATTTCTAAACAAGTTAAAGTAGCGAGTATACCTAACTTTTGTTGTCTCTCTCCCAATTATTAGTTACTAACCCGGATCCTACACACACATTCCCTTCCATCCTAGTTATAAGACATGTTTATTAGATTTTGAAGAAATTAATGATATTAGTTTAATTATATTTATTTACCTATAATGCCCTTATTTAACAAAGATTTATGGTTTGACAAGTTGAGGAAACAAAGGATAAAGCTTCCCAGCAAATCTGCAACCCTTAACAATGTGCGATGCATTACTACAAAAATGGGGTTTTTACTTTCCTAAAAGGTGTCTTTTTTTATAAAAAGAAAGTAAAAAATAAAGGCGGTAATATTTTTGTAATTATATGTGAGAAAAGTTGACTTTTGGTATCTAAGTTTATATTTAGATGCCAAAAACATCACTTTTGGAGTCTAATTTTAAAACTTAGACACCAAAAGCAGTCATTTTTACCGCCCAACTTTTCATTTGCCGCCCAACTTTATAGAACTCAAAGGCATTTGTAGCCAGAGCTGTTCCTCCTCCTCTCCGCGTCTTCCCTCCTCTGAAATTCCTTCCCTCTCCCACCGTCAGACCTCCATCCTCCCACTGCGTCTGATCCCCGTCGCCCTCCGTCTACCAATGTTGGAGCTCCGAAACTTGTTCCCACAGGTTCGACCAAAATCCACCATCGACGGCGATCTAAAGATACAGGTTTGATTTCCATAGATCTACTTTTGTTTCGATTTGCTTTTAGAATGGTTTTCGATTTGTGAGCATTTTTTGTGTTTGAGTTGTCGACGAGCCACACAGAGCCATGGAGATCGACAAGTGGTGGCGCCGGTGGAATTTGTTGGCTTTGGTGATGATAGTTGGCGTTGCGGAAGCTTCCGACGTCATCTACAATGGAAGATCTCCGCTAATTGGCGTTGGTGGAGTTTCTTTTTCTTTTTTCTATACAATTTGATTAGAGTTAGTTTGATTTGGTGTTGTTAGAGGAATGTTCTTTTGAAGGGGGATGTGAGGATTGAGGAGACGGAGAGGAGATAGCATTGACTTTTTTTTTTTTTTTTTTTTTTTTTTTTTTTTTTTTTTTTAAAAAAGGATTTATGGCGTCCTATTTTTTAGGACACCATTAAGAGTTCCTCTTACCACGCCTCCCAAATAGGCGTCCCGTAGAATAAGGACGTTAAAAGTGACAAAAATAGGACACTATAGCCCTTTTTTGTAGTAGTGATGATCCAGTCTAGGAGATTGGCTTTGATCATCATCATTCCACTATAATTCTTTTGAGTTTAATAGATAAATTTATAAATTTACTTTTTTTTTCATTCCAGTCATATTTTAATTTTATTAAAAAAAACAGTAGAATCAATGTGTAATGTTGTATTAATAAGTTACAATCATTACTTACTTTATAGAACATATAATTACATTTTTAAATTGTTATTGTGTTTATTTTTTATTGAAAAAGTATCAATGAGGATATTTTATAAAGAAATTGACAAAAATCCAAATTTTATCTTATAATTAAGATCAAAACCAACTCATAAATATTATCCTATAAATAACATCGGAGAGATCATATATTATAATTTCAGTATAATAATTATACTATAAAAGTTTCTGTGCACCAGTCATTGAATATTAATTCTACTGGTGAATCACATGCCAGACTTGTCTTGAGACACATCCTTGATTAGCTAATTAAATCTTAAAAAATGTACCCCTTCATGATAACTTCTCCAGCTACTGGGAAATAAAATATAATAAATCTGAGAAGAGTCCAAGATTACTTTGATGCATGGTCCTATGGGGTCAGCAAAAGTATCATTTATGCACAGGTTATTTATATTTGTTTTGCGCAATAGATTTGACTTAGTCTCATGCCCTTGAGATTTGCTGGTTTTGCATTATTAGTGTAAAGTGTGCACTGTGCACAAATTATTTACAATAAATAAATTGCCAGCTGTGCCCGCATTCTTTTACTTTTGGGCAAATATATATTGTAGCACCTCGAAAAGACACACACACACACTATAGAGAGAGAGAGCAGTCACCAAATCGCGATCGGATACTTGAAGAGACCAAAGGAACGACTTTCTGGGTTTAAACGGTGATCTTGGTTAGGTTGACACTACAGCGCATCGAATGCCCTCGCCACGTATCGTGATATTGTGAGCTTCAATTTGCTACAGAGAAAGAAAAGTTACTGTATGATTGAGATTGAAAAGTGTTCAATTTCAGTACGTAGATCTATTTTTTTAAAATAGTCTTATGTTAAAGTTTGTTTTAACACAGGATTGTATTATTTACATCATTATTATATCTTTTAATTTGTTTGATTAAAATGAATTAGACATGTTTGATGGAGTTTAAGAAATGAAAATAACTTGAAAAACAATAATGCACCTAATTACTATATATATATATATATATATATATATCATGTGTGCGTGTGATTTGATTTATTACTGATATGAAAATTTTTGAATTCAGAAATAAAAAGATAGACTTACGTATCATTTAAAGGTGAAAATTGAAGTTGGCAAGAAAATTTGTAGGTAAAAATAATCTATAACATATATAATGTAGTTATATCGTTTAACTATATTTTTCTTTAGGAAATTAATAGTACAGTATCGATCTCAACTTCATTGATATATTACCAACATATATATACACAGAGAGAAGAAAGAAGAAGGCCATATATATTATAAGCAAAACGTCACGGTTTAGCTGTCCAAAAAAAAAAAGATAGAGTAAAAAAAGAAGATTTATAATGTAATTTTTCATAATTGAATTAAATATACTTATGGAAAGAAAAAGTTACTTCCATACGTGGCATAATGTGTTGCCTTTATCAACTTAAATAACCTGATGACTCAAAAGGTCTCATAGCATTATTTTAGCACAGGGTGTGACATAAGTGTGCGTGCCAACCTCTCGCTGAATAATATATTTAAAGTATTGTGCACTATCTATGATATTCAATCACGCATTTACTTTAAGGTGACAATGATGATCCTTGTTATGACGAGAGGCTTTTCATTTATCCAAAGCACTCCGTCTTAGTTATACTGCGAGCCATTAATATAGTAATTGAACTATATTAGCGTATACAAAAAACCAACTATGTCAGACATTAATTAGTTTAGTTTCGTCACTATAATTCCTTTTTCATGTTTAGCTGTTCATTTTCTTTTGATGATCTGTGTGTCTCTTTCTGATGTGGAGCAAATCATTGAGCCGCCTGTATGTACGTGTTGTGAAAAAACCAGGACATATATAGAAAAAGAAGTCACTGGGTACACCTAAGATCAGTTTATGCGTAGGCATGTTTAGAAGAAGGCACCTAAACATCCAAAACGTTAGGGTTCGAAGAAGGGGAATAACCCTAAATGTACCAGTTTTCGTCTTTTTATCCGGCTCAGGAAAGGGAATCTTGTTTTCTTTGATACACGTGGAAATTAAATATTTACACATGCGTGCGTATATCTAGTATAAGTATACCAGATGAAAATGTATAGAAACCGTACGTGCACCGTCAAAATAAAATACTCAGGGTTTACAAGACGTAAAATTGGAAGACGAAGAATATAAACCAGTATTGCGCGCGTGATTTTACCTGAATCAATTACGAGCTTTAAGTTGGTCATTACTCAAGATCACACTCATATACAGACACAGACACACAAATATAACTTGGTTAATTATTGATCGCTCATAGATTAGGATTTTCTCAAGTAAATTTTACTCAATCCAAAATATAAAAGCAAGAAGCTTTCCCACAAGGCACTTGTTTATTTGTGTTTGGAATGGCACTTGTTTATTTGTGTTTGGAATAACCATTACAAAAGTTACTTTTTTTTTCTTTGTATTTTGATAGAGACAGAGAAGAAAACTAGATAGACCGCCGAAAAACGCCCCACAACACACAGATGAAATCCACACCAGAAACCAACCTTGACTGCCTCCAAGCTGAAATCACCACTCCTAGCAGCGTCTGTCTGGATCGGTCTTCTTTGAGGAAGAGAGAAAAGAGTGATAAGATGAAGAAGAGAGAGAGAATGTGAGCTGATGGTTGGTGCAAATATTTGAAACATATTAAATACTACTGACGGTCACAAGTGGCACGTTCCATGAGCAAAAATTATTTCATATCGTGCGATCATACGAAGTTAGATTACCCAAAAACGATCAACCAAACACATTCTGCCGATTGGGCCTTCAATAACACGATTGGGCTTGTACCGAACACTCACGTATATGAAGCTATCAAAGCAAAAACTGTTCTGCCCTTATTGCCTTGTCGTGACCTGAGCAATCAAAATTTTTGAACATCTGATGATGACCCACTCACTAATATGGTCTCAGTGAGGATTGGATATGTGTAAAATGTGCACGGCTTCCTTTTGTTAGAGAAAGTAAAGTTGAACCATTGCGACCATCGTAATATACACACAAGCACCACCTGTTATAACTGTATCAACACAGCTGACACAAAATCGGGAAAAATTATTAGATACATCGATTCTTTTATTAGAGAACACAAACACACAAAAGCTATATATAGGTAGAGATCGATTAAAAGTGGAGGGGAACATACAGAGCTTGGTTAATTTCAACCCCTCACACAACCCTTCTCTTCTTTCCAGTAAAATTATGATTAAGGTGCACGATACCTGGATTCACGTCATCCAAAGATGGTGAAGACATTCGAGAATTCCCATGAAATGCTAGACTCAATGATGTAGTGGGAATTACATCATCGGTCTTGCCATTATCATTGTCAAAAGGAGGAGGGTTTCGCCACTGTGGAAGCGGCGGTGCAAGAAGTGTGTGAAGCAAAGGACCAGCCTCTGTCACAGTTCGTAGCAATCTACCTTTCTGAGGCAAAGGTTTCCCACAAACCAGTTTATGAACCATATTATTAACGTCTCTAGAAGGAGTTACATAATCTGACTCCAGTGTTCTGTCACTGGCCAGAGACAAATCACAATAAGTGCATGATTTATAGCTCATATGATCTGAACAATGTTTGGTGCTCATTATTGATGATTTCTTGTTCGTGTCCTGTGGAGTACATGGCTGCAATTTTCTGAGAAGGACTTTAATTTGGTGTCTTGCCTCATCTCTTTCTTGGCAAGCTGTTTTCAACTGCTGCGTTAAGGATTTGATGGTTTTCTCGTAATTCCTTATCATCTCTGCGTTGTCTTCCATCATCCTAGCTGATTTCCGTTGATATTTAGTGCACACTAGTTTATGCTTTATCTCATCTAAACTCTGTCATTAGCAAATGAAATTTTATAAGCCAGACCCTCGGAAAAACTTACAAGTGAGCATAAGAGGATACCATATGATCTTGTGATCGTAATAATATAATTAAGGACTAACAAAAATAAAAATAAAGATTGTAGCAGGCTTGCTAGATGCGTCCTAAAGCTAGCTGATGCTCCAATGACTTGCTACTTGCTGAAATAATTGTTTTACATTTGAAATATCATTTTCAAAGAGTTGCTAGCTTAAACCTTGGAGAGAAAATTAGAGGGAAAGAAAATTAAGAGGGAAACTCCAAAAAATAGTAAACTTCTTTACCAATTTTAGAAGTTTTCTTTTCTAGTATCCTCTTCTCATATTTTTCCCCTACTTTTCACTTGATCTAAACATAGCCTTAGTGAAAAACGGGAAAGATGAAGCCATTCACCTAGCCAGGGATAATATATGATGATTAGGATTTAGGACGAATTATTGTTCAAGAATACTTAAAAGACGTTTGCTTCATTGTAGACTAGTAACATAACAGATATATATACTTCCCAAACTATAAAAACCAGCGAAGTTATATTGAATCGAGAATTATTATAATTGGAACTTCAAATTCAAGACGAACTTGACATCGGTTACGAACTTGCAGATGAAGGAGAGAGGTACCTGCAGGTTGTCATGGGTCCAGAGATGATGCAGCATGAAGAGAGACAAAGATGGAGCAAGGAGGCAGATTAAGCGATACGGATGACAAGGCTGGTCGGCTTCTGTGAGGTTGAAGAGACAACCTTATATATTACCAAAAGTTTCGTTGGAGACAAGAACATTGATCAAGGACAGATTATTAATTAAGACCAAAATCAAGGACATATCTTAATTATTATTGATCCGTCTCCTTCCGTGGTTACGGGGATTCTGTATCCCCCAAATTATCGTCCTTCTCTTCATATTGTCAAACTGTGCTGGGACCTACGTTCCATTCCACAGTTCATTTCTGAGCTAAAAGCTTTCACGGATGAACAACGCCGCCCCTTGTTTTTTTTTTTTTTTGTCAAGTCGTCAGACAACTTTATGAAAAGTCTGATTAATTAGTTTGAGTAGATTAACAATGTTACTCCCTCCAATCTTTAATATAAAACAAATTTACTTAATTTTATTAGATTGATAAAGTTAGTTAATATGACATATATTTTCTAAATTACTCAAATCATTTCCCTTAATTCCCCATCCCCTTTCCTTGATTATTGTGGGGAGTATCAGTGGAGTTAAATTAGCTAGGAAAATATGAAATATATAAAAATTATATCCTATATTGAGGATCAATATCAAATCCTCAAACATATCTTATATTAAGGACATGAGAGAATAGTTAGTTGATATGATTTATTTTTTACTAAAACATGCCAATCATTTTCTTAAATTCCTTCTCTCAATCTCCTCTTGGATTATTTCTCAAGGAATATTAATAAATTTAATTTGAGAATAAAAATGCGAAATATCTTATATTTACAACCAAATTATATATTAATAGGGAACGTGAGGGGGTGTTATATACATCTTTTAGTAGGTGATATGTAAATATCATCTCCACAAGTGCTCTTTAAATTTAGACTCTAGAGGTATGCCTCAACCCGGACTTTGATGAACCCTAAAACTTAACTTACATAAACATTTTGTTATATATATATATATATATATATATATATATATATATATAAATAAAGATGTTTGTGTGCGTGCCCGCGCAACAAGTTAACACGCGCTTGTAAGCCTATTTATAATAGGCGCTCGAGGATGTCCTCTCTTATATGTGCACCAAATGAAAGACTATTAATGCCTTATGGCAGACGGCAGAGGGATTTGAGAAAAAGGAAGAAGTTGATGGAAAATATATTTATAGTTTGTTTCCTAAATGACAAAGCCAACGATAACTTTATTCAATTTTGACTACTAGTCCTGCTTTTTAATATAAAAGATATTTAGAGGGTTGATTTTAGTTTAAATATAAGATTTTTTTATTTTTTTATAATTTATCTTTATTGATATTTTTTCAATAATAATTTAGGAGGAGAGGGAATGAGAGAATTAAGGAAGATGATTAAAGTATTTTAAATATATATATATATATATATTATATTAACCAACTTAGATAAATTCTTTAATTTAATCAAATTAGATAAATATACTTTATATTAAGAACTGGAGCCGGGAGAAGTATTTTTCTTATCAACACCACCATGAGGCTAGCTAAAAAATTAAAAAAGAAATATTAATCCAAGTGTTGTTTGAACTCATATGAGTCCACATTAAGTGCCCAATAATTAGATGCCCCTTATGTGCTCATACCTCTATTAGAGGGATAAGCATTATTATTTTTATTTTTTTATATATTATATTTATTTATATTTAAATTATATATTGTTTTTCGAAATGTTTTTTGCATCCCGTATCTCAAAATTAATTAGTTTTCGGTTTTCGGTGTTACGATATATATTTAAATGCGATTGAAAACTAATTAATTTGAGATATTAGATCCAAAAAATATTTCAAAAAACTGCATATAATTTAAATATAATTAAATACAATATATAAAAAAATAAAAAAATTTCTCATCCCTCTAATAAAATGTATGAGCACATAAGGGGCACCCGTTTGGATCTTCTTATTTTTAACGTAAAAGCTATTTTTCAACTAAAGTTAAAAAAAAGACCTTTTGAAAAAAAGCTAAAAGCTATTTAGTGATTATATAAATTTTTTAACTTAAAAGCTGAAATTAAAAGTAAAATTTGTTTGACAAAATTTTTATCATAAGCACTTTTTGTAATAAAAATTATCAAAAAAGGTATATTATAATTGGGTGGTGGTGGCGGCGGTGGTGGTGGGGCGGTGGCGGTGGGGTGGTGGAGGCGGTGGTGGTGGGGTGGCGGCGGTGGTGGAGGTGGTCGATTGAGAGAGTATGGATTCTCTTTTCAATTTTTTTTTTTAAAAAAATAGCTTATAAAAAAAATAGCTTAAAAATAAGCTCATATGAGGAGCTTATTTTTAAACTCTTTTTCTTCATTATAAAATAAGCTCTTATAATTATAAGAAATTATGTAAAAACTGTTTACCTAACTTATACTTATAAGTAACTTTTAAGCTAAAAATAAAATAGGCCAAACAGACACCTATTGTATTGTAGACTCTTCATTATATCGTGTAAGACCAAAGCCCAAATCTGCAGTTGGGCCCGATAATAACTTAGGCCCAAGTTAATTATGACCAGCTGACTAATGACGCAGCCGGGGATCCACTTTGAGTCAGACACCGAACGGCTTGGACTGCCACCATTTCTCTTCCTCTCACATCCTCCCGTCGTCCGTCTAGAGCCGTCCTTCGTCCTTCAACATCCTCACATGCTTTCCCTTCCGGTTTTCCGGTAACTAGATATTCCGTTTAGTGCCCTAGTTCTCGCATCATGGCTTTTTCAGCGAGCATTGGGTAATGTCACCTAGCTGTCAAAGTGCCTTTCATGCGTAAATGCTGTAGTCATTACCATTTTGAATGGTTTAAACATGTAAGTTGCTACACAATGATACGTGTTCAGGTCAGAGTTGACATGGGGGAGCCTATTCTTAAAGCGTCAGGTGTTCCTACTAAATTACCTGCATATAAGGATCAGTCAGTTGTTAAGGCAGAGCTAGATGTTGATGGAGTTATCTGGAATGTGACATGCGTTAGCATGGGAAATCCACATTGCATAACATTTGGTACAAAAGAAAGTCAGGTGAGTATTCTAGAAATATAGACATTATAGAAAAGGGCGGCCCAGTGTACAAGGCTTCCACTAGGTGAGGTCTGAAGAGAGTCAGATGTATACATCCTTACATAATCAAAAAAGCTGTTTCAATGATTTAAACTTGTAATCTTTTAATTACATGGCAGCAACCTTTATCGTTACTCTAAGACTCACCCTCACTCAGATATATACAGTATAGATGTATCAAAATTATTATTGTTATATTATGTTTTCTGGTTTATGAACTTTGAAATGTATTGAGAGGAAATATACCTGTAATAGGTACATATACTTGTAGATGCTGACACGCTCAACTAATTACTGAAGATTGAACTCGGCTACATTCTGCTGTCTTACAACTGTGTCAGGCATTTGACATTTTCTTTCCCTTTGGGAGTGTGGATCATGTTTATTTTGTTGCTTGTTATGAACAGAATATATTGCATAGCTAATCCTCCTCATAGAGGAGGCCATTAAAGCCTTAGGTTGGGGAATTGTGACAGATTTGCAGGGTTGATCTACACGGAGGGCCATTGGAGATTGAGTGGAGGGAGGAGAATAATCATTTGTATTTAACATGCCCAGCTGAATCAGTTTATTACAGATCCATACAACCCCCTTCTGGATTTTCCAGCTCTTTGTATTATTAAACGGTATCATTTGTCCCATTGTAGCCTAACCACTCTTTGTATTGACTTCAATATTTTCCAATTTGTCTTGGGACGGGTTTATTGTTGTGTGCATTCACCGTTTCTTTAGGAATATAAACTCCCATCCACCTTTATTGGTTTGATTTGATGTTGCACGACCCTTTACTTACATCATAGTCATATATTAGTTCATTTTGGAATCTGATTACAACATGAAATCATGCAAAATGAAATTTATTTAGTTAGGTAAGGGTGCAAAACTATATAGTCATTCTGAATTGAACTATTTTTAAATTATATATGAAGGTGAGTATTAGCATGCATAAGAAAACGAAAAGACGTACACAAGTGCATCATCACCTCGATGATGAAAGATTGAGAGTTTGTGAGTTTAGCACTGGACTAATTTGGTGGAAAAAATATACTCTCTCATGTCCTAATTATAAGTCAATATTTGAGAGTTAATTTTGATCCTAATTATAGGACAACATCATAATTTTTGTCAATTTTTTTCTAAAATACCTCAATTGATACTTTCTCAATAATAATTTAATAATGCACCTATATATTCTATAAAATAAGTAATGATTGCAACCCATTAATGCCACATACACTTTTATTCTATTTTTTTTAATAAAATAATTTTGAGTAATTTTTGTCATACAATTTAGTATTAGTGGTTCTAAATTGATACATGAATTATGAATTATTGGGTACGTCATAGGATGGTGATATATGAAATTATAAAGTTTAAGCCGAATGTAAGTCATTTATTTATAATATAAAGCACAATTTAGATATGAATGAGAGATTATGTGAAATCAACAAGTTAATTGAAGTACAAAATTTATATAAGGGCATTTTAAAAAAATGAGTAAAATTAACTAATTTAACTCCTATCCTTAATCCCTCAAAATTTAGTTAAATATGTCATATAATTAGGACCAGAGCTAGTAATACAATGACAGATATTTAGGTATAGCATGAATTAGTTGTTTATTATTATTATTATTTGTGTCAATGATGAGGAAAAAAATTATACTCCTATGATTCTAAATATTGGGCATAGTTTATAGTACAAACTCTAAATTATGCCCAATATTTAAGATCAAAAGTATTATAATATAACAATTTAGCCAGGAACAAAATAGTTGGGACCTACTAGCCATATTAGAGTCCTTAATATGGCATGTGATCTCATACGCACCGCTTGAAAGACTACTATGAATGCCTTATGCCAAATGAAAGAGGGATTTGAGAAAAAGGAAAAAGTTGATAGAAAATACTTCTCCAGCCTTAATTATTAAAACACTTTTATGTTATAAATTGCATTATAAAAGTGTTCTTATATATTTGTTTTCTGTTTTAAGGTTATTAAAAACGAGTTTTTACCTAAAAACAGAAAGAGAATAAAAAATCGTAAAACGTAAAATCGTAAAAACTTAAAGTGTTTGAAAAATTAGTAAAATCATTTTAATGAAAAAAATCATAAAAACATAAAATCATAATGATAAATCGAGTTTTTACGAACCATTCTCCTATATGACAAAGCGACGCCCACGATGACTTTACTAGAGAGTATATTGAGTAAAAGGGGAAAACTCGTGTCTGATGTCCAGGTCAAAAAAATTAAAAAAACTCATGTTACTCTGATGTAAATTTATTCAATTTTGACTATTTTTTTCAACACCGTGTAAGCCCAAAGCCCAAAGCTTCTGTTGGGCCCCAAATAACAGGCCCAAGTCAATGATTGATTTAATGAAGCCAAGTACCAGAGTATATGACAACTGACGCCGCCGTGGATCCACTTTGAGTCAGACATGGCTTTGACTGCCACCATTTCTCGTCCGCTCACATCCTTCCGTCGCCCGTCCAGCGCCGTCCTTCGTCCTTCAACATCTTCACACGCTTTTCCTTCCGGTTTTCCGGTACCTCGATATTCCGTTAAGTGCCCTAGTTTTCGCATCATGGCTTCTTCAGCGAGCATTCAAACCCCCGTCAAAAGTTCGTCCTCTTCATTCTTAGACAGAAAAGAGACTGGGTTTCTCCATTTTGCCAAGTATCACGGCCTCGGCAATGACTTCATTTTGGTAAATCCTAACTCAATGCTTGCAGTCTTCCCATTCTTTACTCTGATGAAGTAATTTGGTGTAGTATATGAAAACTGAGATATTTGGTGCAGTATATGAATACTGAGATAATAATTTTTATGTTAGCTGCTTTTCTTTTTTACATTATGATTTTAATTGATTTGGCCATTTTGAGTTATTTTCAATAGGTTGACAATAGAGACTGTCCGGAGCCCAAGATCAGCTCAGATAAAGCTGTTCAGCTATGTGATCGTAACTTTGGTATTGGCGCTGATGGAGTTATCTTTATCATGGCTGGCACCAACGGCGCTGACTATACCATGAGGATCTTCAATTCTGATGGTAGTGAGCCTGAGGTGATTTCTCCTGCCTCAAGTATTATATTTCCCTATCTTACCGTCCTGCGAGTCGTTTTGTTGGAATTTGGGGCATTTTGTTATCTTCAGTTTTCGAGAGTGCTGGATGGACTAGTTCTTTCTTTTTTTCTTTATTCATCATGTTTAATAATTTAACCTTATGATCCTTAGATGTGTGGAAATGGAATGCGGTGTTTTGGCAAATTCGTTGCTAAGCTCGAGAACTTGCAGGGTAGGCAAAGGTAAGGACCGTCTATGCTACAGTATTCTGATACAATCCTGGTGCATTTTTTCCTTCTATTGGCAAAAACAGCTGCTGGTAGAGTTCTATTTTTCTATCTCTTTTTGCTACACCGTTGTGAAGTTTATATTGAAAACGTAATTTTTTCAGACTTAGGCAGTGGCACCTTTATAAATATCATTAGGTAGCGGAGGCATGTTCATATTTATTGAACTACCGTTTCCCATCTTGCAGCTTTACTGTACATACTGGTGCTGGCCTGATTATTCCAGAAATTGTTGAGGATGGAAATGTATGTTTTTTTTTTTTTTCCCCGGGTCGTGTCTTTAAATACTTTAAGGACATTAGGTCATGTTACCTTGCTGCCAAAGTGCCTTTCATGCATAAATGCTGTAGTCATTACCATTTCAAATGGTTTTAAGTTGTAACATGTAAGGGAGGTCTTTCGGTCCCTTTCGGTCCCTTATCTGGTCCTGTTTTTTATCCAAGTTGCCACACAATGATTTTTGTTCAGGTCAGAGTTGACATGGGGGAGCCAATTCTTAAAGCGTCAGATGTGCCTACTAAATTACCTGCGAATAAGGATCAGTCAGTTGTTAAGGCAGAGATGGATGTAGATGGAGTTATCTGGAATGTAACATGTGTTAGCATGGGAAATCCACATTGTGTAACACTTGGTACAAAAGAAAGTCAGGTGAGTATTCTAGAGGTATATGCATTATAGATGTATCAAATTTATAATTGATCCACAACTGATTAGTGAAGATTGAACTCAGCTGCATCAAAAGAAAAGTTGTCAAGAATTTTCTTTTTCTATAAAACAACAATAGAGCCACTGGGTGGGGTCGGATACATGGATCAAATGACACCATTGACCAAATCTTGAGATAGATTGTTAACCAAAAGATCTTGAATAATAACCCTATTGAGCGTTCTCTTCAAACTTCCTTTCTATATTTCATTAATTTTTATTTTTAATGGGCTTACTTGACACATGTTTCTACTGCAAGCATTCTGCTGTCTTAAAGCTGTGCCAGACCTTTGACATTTGCTTTCCATTTGGGCATGTAGATCATGTTTATTTTGTTGCTTCTTGTGAACAGAATATATTGGTCGATGATTTGAAGCTAGCAGAAATCGGTCCTAAGTTTGAATATCACAAGATGTTTCCTGCACGAACAAACACAGGTTTTTGTTGACTATTAATATGATTGAAATTCTATTCTAAACTTTTTAACAGGTTTTATTCCTCCTGCCTTTTTCTTTCCCCCATCATTTGTGCCTCTTCGTGCTTTGCTTCTACTTTTTCTTGGGCACATGGTTATGATGCTGGATGTATTGGCTGGTAATAGATTGTCACAGGAATAGAAAATGCTGCCGAGTTGATGGCTCCTTGATCTTTTCCCTTGCTGTCTCACTCAATTTGGGGGTACCTAATTTTGGTTTTAAAAAAAGGAGTTTTTTTTTTTTTTTTTTTGGGGGGGGGCTAAACTTTTATGTGTTGGCCTCTTAGGTGCATCGAAAGACCCTTCTCATGCGCTGATTGTTTTCTTTAAACAATTTATTTTAATTACCATCTTTTAGATTATTGTACTAATTTTAAAACAATCTGTTGAATGGAACTTAGTGAGAATTCAACGCATCCATAGAGATGGGCCATTCCTCTGTTATAAAGACCTAAGTGATTGTGGTGAGATTATCACTCTTATTATGTGGCTATTCCTCATTCTTATGATTGGTATGGTCTGTATGTGATTTCATTTGCAGAATTTGTTCAAGTTCTGTCCGATCATCACCTAAAGATGCGTGTTTGGGAGCGTGGAGCAGGTTAGAACGACTAGAATCTCACCATATGCATTTGAGAAGTGCATAGACATTACGGCTAATCAGCATCTGGTGAAATCCAAGGTGCACCTGACTCTCACATCTGAGGGCTCTTCTTTTGAATTCTTAATGTGCAGGAGAAACTCTAGCCTGTGGAACTGGAGCTTGTGCTGTAGTTGTTGCGGCAGTGCTAGAGGGTCGTGCTGAGAGGGTAAGTATGCTATTGTAGATTAAGAGCTGCAGTGTTGTGCTGATATTTTTCGTTTGCTTTTTAACTGGGCAAACTACCTCTGTTTGGTTGGTAAAATAGGCATAGTTTGCCCCTTTTAGTGTAATTTTAGCGGATGCCTACTTTCAGGAATCTAGAGTCACAATTATGGTTGCAAGTTGCAGCATGAAAATTATTAATTATTACCCAGGATAGGTTGTTAAATATATATTAGTTGTTAACATTTTGATGTGAAAAATTATTAATGATCTCTTCTGGCCAAGCAAGTGAGGCTATTAACATTTTGATATTTTGCATAGTTTAATCCAGCTAGTTGAGGCCATTAAAGTTTTAGTTGTGGAATTGTGACAGATTTGCAGGGTTGATCTCCCCGGAGGGCCACTGGAGATTGAGTGGAGGGAGGAGAATAATCATGTGTACTTAACAGGACCAGCTGAATTAGTTTATTATGGATCTATACCTCTTTAATTTGTTATGGATAATCTTGACGCCCTTCTGGATTTTCCAGCTATCTATGTTACAAGATGGTATCATTTGTCCCATCGTAGTTTATCTTCACTTTGTATTGATTTCAATATTTTCCAATTTAGTTTGGGACGTTTATGAAAATAAACTCCTGTCTACGCATATCTGTTTGATTTGATCGCGCACATCCTTTTACTTACATCATAGTCATACTTTAATACATTACTGATTGAAGAGATTGGAGTCTGATTATAACATGAAATCAACCCAAATGAAATTTATATAGTTAGGTGTGGACAACAGAATATTTAGTCATCCTAAATTGAATTGTTTTAAAACTATATATACATATCTGGTTAAGTATTTATGAAATATTTTTTATAATATAGATGATATTTGTGTTTTATTAGTTTGAATCCTCCTTTTCTTCTTGAACATTTCGAATTCAAAGAAAATAAAAGGACACGATTAAAAAAAGGGAAAATTAAAATAAAGGACCTTAAAGAAAATAATATTTATTATAAAGGATCATAAAAATTGTAATTACTTAAAAAGACCGAACATCATAATATAAATTTAAAATCACTAAATTGTTTCTGACCAAGTCTTTTATATTATCTCATATATTTATAATTAAAAAAATAATTAAAATTAAAACTAAAACCACCAATAATGATATGTTCGTATCTTTTTTTAAAAAAAAAAATTAATATATTATTTAATTAACAACGGTTAAACTCATTTTTTTAAAATTTTTATTTCTTACCAATTTATATAATTAAGTTGCCCAATTTATGTTATCAACCTTGATATTAATTAAGCTCCTTTTATAAAAAATAAAAACTAAACTCATTAATATTTTTCAAGATATAATATATTACTAATATGTTTGCAATTTTATTAACATTAAATAAATTTTTTAGCCCATATAAATTGCTGCTAAAACAAAAATAAATCTTATAAATTTTATTGGTTTAAAAAATATGATAAACTATAAAAAATCTTGAGTTTTATTAAAATCATATAATTATATTTTTAATTAAATTTTTTGTTGATTCAAAAAATTATGATTTTAACAAAATTGAAGAATGTATATATATATATTTTTTTTTTTTTTTTTATAGATATGTGTACAACTTGTGAAAAGTGAAAATTGAGAAAACTATTATTTAATTTAGTGAAACTTAAATTTTTTTATTAGTTTTTAAAATAAAATGCGGGCGAGAATATGTGATGGAATGCAAGATTTTGTTTGGAGCATTTTCGTATTCTTAATTTTATATTTTTGTATGAGATCCTTCTAAATAATTAAAATTTTTGTAGTCCTTCTTCATAAATACCTTTTTTTTTACAGGTCCTTCATTCTAATTTTCCCTTAAAAAAATTAAAATCTTGTTTCACCCTTTATTTCACTAGAAAATTAGTGGATTGGTTTATTAGTCACATTAAAGGCTTGTTTGGGATAGCATCAGAAGCTGAAATAAGTCAATCAGATGTGAAAACTTGTTTTTTAGGTGTTTGACAAAGCTTCACTATGTGATGGGTTTTAAGGTCTAAAGCCACTTTATATAAAGTCACTCCTCCAAGTTTAAGGTTTGAAGCCACTTCACACATTTTATCCCAAACACAAATCACATAAGAAAAAATCCAACAACAAAAAAAAGCCCATAAAAAAAAAAAAACAACTTCTAACACCGCTATCACAAACGAGTCTTAAATTTGTCATTTTTAAAATATTAAATACTGATTAGAAAACTATTCTAAAAAAGATATCATCAAAGGACCAGAGACGTAGGTAGAAAGAAGTAGGTGGAAGCGGATATTCTCATAAGCCTCCCCCTCAGTATCCCTCAGAAGTTAGATCTGAACCGTTCAAAAATGAATTTAACGGTCATAGAGGGATTTTTAAAAATTTTATAAAAAACGCGCGCGGTTTTTTGAAATACATGAGGTGTCTTTCTCTGAGTGGTTGGATCAATTTTTGAACGGTCAGGATTAAGGGATACTGAAAGATATTGAGGGGAGGCTTCTGAGCAAATCCGATCCAGAAGTAGGTGCAGATCCCTTCACCAGTCATATTGCATACTTTTGACTAACTTCCAAGGTGGACCATAAACTATCGCGTTACTACGGACTCAATTCCAAGACATATTTTTACCATTTTTCTTTTTGGTCGTTGTAAAGTATCTGCCCCTGCCCACTACAATATAGATACACCACACAATAATAAATTTATCCACTACAGTATAAGTACACCACACGATAGTAAATTTTCAAATTTATTATCGTGTGGTGTATAGATATTGTAGTGGATAGGGGCAGATACTTTATAACGACCAAAAAGAAAAATGGTAAAAATAGGTCCACCACCATAGTAAAAGCATTATGTGCACATCAATTACTTATATAGGGATATTGATAGGCCGGATGTATGACAAGTTAAATGGTTACTTATGTGCTACATGGCAATGTCTCCTATTAGATAAATCAAACTAATTTTTTTTTTTTTTAAAAAAAAAAATTATAATCGGAGGAATAGTTGTTTGGCTAAAAAAAGGACACTTCTAGTAGCTATTATATGATAGGTTGAGCGTCTGTTGGAATAGGATACTCTCATTTCTCTTTTTTATTATCTTCTCATAATCTAATTTCCACCCTTAGATTCTAAAATGGATGGCTTAGATTTAATATTTTATGAAATTATTATTATTATATTTTATAAACTAAAATTTATTTATTTTATAACCTAATGTTATATATATATATATATATATATATCATATTTTAAGAGTTTAAATTTATATTCACTTATTTAATTTTATAGAAATGATTTTATAAAAGATTAAGTCTAAACCATTTATTGTTTTAATTTAAGGATATACTCCCTCTAGTTCTTATTATAAAGCACCAATTAGTAAATATATTTGGTCTTTTTTATAAGACACTTGCTTATTTTCAAAGAGCATTAATGATTTTTTTTCTATGTATGCCCATAATTAATAGGGGTAGTGGGTGAGAGTAATAATAATATAACATTAGAGTTTAGTCCTAAGTAATATTATAAATTACTTAAATTCTAGGACAACTTTATTGACTTTTAACTATTTTTATTAATTTGTGTAGATTGTTAATTGGTGCCTTATAATAAGGACTAAAGAGAGTATATGAGATTATTAAAAAAAAAAATGAGAGAGAATAAAGAGAGAAACTCAACCCGTGTGCCACATGGCTTGGGTCATTGTCATTATCCTTATTACTATTATTATTACCATAACTTCAAATATAGTACCACTCTGATCGTATTTGTAAGTCTATCTTAACTAAAAAATTTGGTCCTATTTATAAGTCAATTTCATGTAATAAATGAGATTGTGACAATTTTACATATTAATTATACCCATAAAGATAGAGAGAAAAAAACAGTTGAAAATGCTCATTCATAAATAAGGGTAAAATTAAAAATTTACCCCATAATCATTGTGTTAACTACCTCTTCTTAGTATATGAGATTTGGTCAAAATAGAATTATAAATAGATCAAGAGTAGTACTACCTCCAGTTTTAAGTATAAGAAAACTTTTATAATACAATTTACATTTCGAAAATATTCCTATAATTAAGACCGAAAAAAGTAGCTAATAACTTTTAGATATATCCTACTGGTGTGTCCGGATCCATGACTGTATCTCAAAACATGGGCTGAATTTGTTGAAACGTGCTTCTAGAAGAAAAAAAAAGTTTGAGATGCTTGAATCAACTTTTTAGGGTATGTTTGGTTTGGAGGGAGGGTAGGGGAGGGAAGGGGAGAGAAAATGGAGAGAGAGAAAAGTTATTTGTGGTGGGACCCACAAAAATTTTCTCCCCTTTTAATATTTTTCCTCCATTTTCCTCCCCCTCCCCCCCCCCCCCCCTCCCCCAACCAAACATACCCTAGGCAATTTGATTTATGCTTATGGGGTTGGCTTATTACCGTTAGGGCATTTAATGCTAATTTATTTATTTTTTATTAACCCTAAATTTTCCTTCATTCTCCTCTCATAAACGGGGATGATATCTCTTTTTAGGTGTATTTTTATTCATTAAATATATTTAATGAAGTATATTAGTATTTTCAAAAATTTCCCGATAATAAACCATTTTTTTAAAAAAATATGCGTATAATATATATATGTATTATATAATAAGATTTATACACATTTTAGTCATTTTCAATCTAAACTAACTTTTCAAAATATTCAACCAAACTTTTTTCATTTTAAAAAACTAACTACTACCACCACCAATCCAGATATAAATCACATGACATTATGTGTCTTTTGCACTAACAAACGTGCTAGTTGCTTTAAACAATTTCTACTACCGTCTATCAAAAAACACTTTGAATCATAACTTTCTTATTCATTTTTAAACCCTAAAAATACAAAAAGAATATGATCCCATGGTATAAATTAAAATATTTAATCTATTATAAAAATTTGTTTTAAATCACGGAGAGAAATATTTTGGTAAAAAAAGCCTAGATATCGAAGGTAAATTTCCAGGAGAATATTAGTGGACCTAAAGGCCGAAAACGCCAGCCCAATAAAAGTGGGCCTCAACTTTCGATCCCAATAACATGACCCAACAGCTCCGGGTTTGAAATTTTGAGCGACGGGGGTCCCACGTTCCGCCCGGTGCTGCTGGGCATCTCTGCGTGGCTCCAACGGCTATCTCGGCCTTCAAATACTCTCAAGTAGCCGTTGCCAGAGCATCTCACCCTCATGTTTTACTTTTGAAAATACGCTTCTAAATAGCGAAATTTCACCCCCAAAAAGCACTACGAAAATCGAGCCAACACTCAAAATCTTGAAAGGGAAAACTCAAAAACATCTCTTTCCGATCACTCTTTCTCAGATTCTTGGGTCCTCCCTGTATATTCTCACCCAAGAGCTTTGTACGTTTTTTCTTTCGTCTTTCACCTTCCTACTTCATGTATGGCTTCATTGGTTGCTCATAAATTTGATCTTTCAATTCAATACCGGAACCGGTTGTTCGATCTGAGGAGTTTGATTTGCATATGAGTTTTGTTATGTCAGACAGAGATTATCATTTTTATGGCAATATGCTGATTGGGACTTCTTTGTTTATCTATGCAGGCAATTGTAAAAGATAAAAATGGTGTCAGTAACGCCTGATCAATCTAAGAAGGTGGGGTTGGGACTTTCAGCGTCTCCGTCTCCATTTCTTACTCCTCGACCAGAGCGGCGACGCCCCGATTCAAGAGGCTCTGACTGGAACCCTAACCGTCAGGACAAGGATAAAGAGACTAATGTGCAAGTTTTGCTTAGATGCAGGTGACTTATTGCGTCCCCCCCCCCCCCCCCCCGGGGGGGGCGCGGGGGGATTCTTACATATGCCTAAACTTCTAAAAGACTAACATTGAGAACGCTGTTTTTGTTTAGTTCTGTTTTCCCCTTTTCTTCGTACACCGCCCTTCATTCTTTTTCTGAGAGCAGCATTACCCTACACTTTGAGCCTTAACCAAATGATAATTTGAATAGATGAGCTACAAGTGTGGCAAGCTTGTAAAATTATTTTAGTATATTCAATATTGTATAAGATTATTTGTGACCAAGGATATTGGGTGTGCATGTTGATGGCATTTGATGAGAAATCTGGATGTTCATTCTTAAATATTTTCTAATATCAGGCCATTAAGCGAGGATGAACTAAGGTTGAATATTCCCAGCATGGTCTCATGTAGTGAGTATAAGAGAGAAGTCACCGTTACGCAAACTCTAGCTAACAAGCAAATAGACAGAGTTTTTGCCTTTGACAAGGTATACTTCTTTTACCTTTTGATGCTATCTTGCTCCATGATAGTATTAGCTATGATATACATTTAACCTCAAGTTGATATTTAATTTTGTGTTGGTAAGGTTTTTGGGCCCAAAGCACAACAAAGATCTATATATGACCAAGCAATTGCCCCAATTGTTAATGAAGTCCTTGATGGCTTCAACTGCACTATCTTTGCTTATGGCCAAACAGGCACTGGTAAAACTTATACAATGGAGGGTGGGATGAGAAACAAGGTGCGGATTTATTATATCCATCACAATCCTATTTCCCCTTATTCATGTTTATATGTCTTTTTATTACAGAAAGTATGTCATGTTCCATTTACTGATACATAGGGTGGAGATTTACCAGTCGAGGCTGGTGTTATTCCTAGGGCAGTTCGCCAGATTTTTGATATGTTGGAAGCACAGAATGCTGACTATACCATGAAAGTGACATTTCTTGAACTTTACAATGAAGAAATTACCGATTTATTGGCCCCTGAAGACAATTCTAGGTCTCTAGAAGAAAAGCAAAAGAAACCTCCTACTCTTATGGAAGATGGGAAGGGCTGTGTGTTTGTGAGAGGTCTAGAAGAAGAATCCGTGTATGGAGTAAATGAAATTTATGCCCTGTTGGAACGTGGGGCATCAAAAAGACGCACAGCAGATACATTGCTTAACAAGCGAAGCAGGTAGATTTCCTTTCAATGCACCAAAGTTTTTGAGCTAGTATATGCCATTTTTCTACCTAATCATGTTATTTTGGTGCAGCCGCTCACATTCGGTCTTAACAATTACCATCTATGTGAAAGAAGCAATCATTGGTGGTGAGGAACTGATTAAATGTGGAAAGCTTAATCTTGTTGATTTGGCAGGTTCAGAAAATATATTGCGTTCAGGAGCACGTGAGGTAGGCAAAGTTTCACTTAATGATCATTTATTAATTGCATGTTCATCAACAAGCACAGCACCAGCACTAGTATCATGTTCAACTGAATATCCAATTCCATTAAGTCTGCATAGCTTCCATTTTCCTTTTTCTTTGTGGGTTTTACAAGCAAAATGAGATTGAGTTTAGTGTACATTTCATGAGATGTTGGAAGGAAGTGAGGAGGAGGCAGATGGTTTTGTTATGTTTCCAATGACTTTCATGACAATGTTTTCTCTCATTTTTCTTGTATTTAGATCTTCAGTAAGATTGCAATAACTTCTTAAATGTGGAAATTAACAATCATCAATTTCAGGGTCGTGCAAGAGAAGCAGGAGAGATAAACAAGAGCTTGCTTACCCTTGGACGGGTCATAAATGCACTCGTGGAGCATTCCGCTCATGTGCCTTATAGGTTCAACCAAATGTCTTATTCAACCAAACCATAATGCATGCATTTAGATCTTGATGTGGTCCATAATCTTCATGCCATTTTGTTTTTTGTTTCAGGGATAGTAAGCTTACAAGGATTTTAAGAGACTCCCTAGGAGGGAAAACAAAAACATGCATAATAGCTACTATTTCACCATCTGCTTATTGTTTGGATGAAACATTAAGTACACTGGATTATGCTAGTCGTGCCAAGAACATAAAGAACAAGCCCGAGGTTAGTTTCACATGTTGTGGTCTCGTATGAATGTCTAAGTGCAGTTATTTTTCTTTGAGATGATGATGGAAGCTCATGTTTATTAATTATTATTAACAGGCGAACCAAAAGTTTTCGAAGGCTGTTTTGCTGAAGGACTTGTACGTGGAAATTGAGAGGATGAAAGAAGGTCTATTATTATTCACCTTGGTTTTCTGAATTTTTTGGGTTATATAAGGATGACCTTAACTCACGGCACTGTGTAACTGAATATGGAGTGCAGATGTTCGAGCAGCAAGAGAAAAGAATGGTGTATATGTTCCTCATGAGAGATTTGCTAGGGAGGAAGCAGAAAAGAAGGTTTTTAATTTGTTTCTAAAACTAGTCTACTGTATATTATTAATTAAATTATGGTACCAAACAACAAAACTCGTAATTAATATAAGTCAAGCGTCTCTAATCATAACACTACTCACAAGTCAAATTGACTTGTGAGTAAAGCATGGTGTATATGTTCCTCATGAGAGATTTGCTATGGAGGAAGCAGGAAAGAAGGTTTTTAATTTGTTTCTAAAACTAGCCTACTGTATATTATTAATTAAATTATGGTACCAAACAACAAAACTCGTAGTTAATATAAGTCAAGCATCTCTGAGCAGATGGTAAATTATATTTCAGTCAGCATTTAACCTTTTATCTTGACAGGTTCATTAAGGATAGTAACGCATCCTTCTTAGGGAAGATGATTGAGCAACCTGAATTTTAAGGGAAACTGCAATTTTGTGGATTATAGGACTAACGAATAACTATTATGGAATGACCAGTCAACTGTCTTGTTATATCTTATTCTTGAGTCAAAGATGCAAGTGTGGTTGCCCATAGCTTAAATAATTTGCTTTCTATAACCTGCAGGCAAGAAATGAGAAGATAGAGCAATTGGAGAATGACCTCAGTCTTAGTGAGAAGGTATTTTGGGAATCCATGATTACATATTCGCTGTCTTCATTGGAACATGGATCTATCATAGCCATCTTCCCTTATATCTTGTAGGAAGTGGACAAGTTCCGTGAGCTCTACCAAAATGAGCAAGAACAGAAACTAGATTTGGAATGCGAGCTTAAGGATTGCAAGGTAGTAAATGGAACTTTTTATTTCATGTTTTTTTATCACTCACAAACATTTGATCTCAATTAAATTACTGTGCTAGGTAAATTTGGAGAAAACAAGCAGTGCTTTGCAAGATCTCCAAGAGAATTACAGTCAAGTAGTGTCAACTTTGAAGGAGAGAGAGTTTACAATTTCCAAGTTATTGAAATCGGGTGAGTTCTTGGTGGCACTCAACAATTGAACTCTTGTACTGAGCATGTTAAATTCTAAATTTCTCACTATATATGATTTGCGTTGCTCTATGAGTAAACAGAAAATTGTTTAATTGAGCGTGCAAAGGAGTTATGTACAGATTTGCACAATGCATCAAATGATATTGATTCACTGTCCCTGAAGTTGGGTAAGACAATTATCCTTTGGTTTTTTGACATTCACTTCTTAAATGATCTAGGCTTTAGTCTAATTCTTTGGAGGACTTCATCGTTTCAGATAAGAAAACCAAGATGGAGGCTGAAAATCAGAAAATAATGTTGAATTTTGGTTCTCTACTGAATCAGAGATTAGAAGACCTACATAAGGCGATCATGGGGTCAATTTCTCAGCAACAGGAACAACTAAGATGCATGGAAGACCATGCCAGTTCTTATCTTACAAGTAAAAGTGAAGTAAGAAAAAAGATGAAAATTTGGTTCAGTTATTATGTAGTCCTTTCCTCTTCTTTTCACCCTAATAAGAATCTGATTGACAATAATTTTCTCCAGGCAGCTCAAGAATTAGAAACAAGGATCAAGAAAATGACTGAGATATATACTTCAGGAACAGGGGTCCTGAAGGAGCTAGCCAACACAATGAATGTTAAAGTTTCATCTGATATGGAGCAGATCCAATCTAAAGTGTCATCCCAGACATTGGTTGCTGAGAACGTAAGAAATCAAAAGTTTGTTCGGTTATACTGAAGTTTACCGATCATAAAACACCACAATCAAGAATATATTATTTATATTCCATTTGATTATGCTGTGCTCTTTTTCAGTTTCTTAACACTGCTGTGCTCGAGGCTAAGGATGTCATATGCAGCATTCAGAACTCTGTTGATGAGCAAAAACATTTGTTAGAATTCTCCATTCAACAACAACAGGAGGTAGGTTTCATTTATACCCAGAATTCTCTTTTTGGGTTTGTTGTGTTTTAGCATGATATTGAATTACTGCTAAAACAAGTAAATTCACAAAAAAATGTAGGGATTGAAGCAGAGTCTGACTTCAGCACAAATGATTTCGGAGGCAACTTTGAACTTCTTCGATGACATTCATCAGAACTCTTCAAGAGTGGTGAAAATCATCGAAGAAACTCAAAATGAGAGAACCGACCAATTAGCTAACTTTGAGCAGTTGTTCAAGGTAAGAAAAATTCGAGCTTCTTATCCCAATGCACACTCAAGTCTCATGGGACTCCATGAGTCTCGTTCTTAATTTTGTTCCTTTCACTTTAAAAAGGAAGAGACTGCAAGAGAGGAAGAGCAGGCCTTAGGAAAAATCGCAGCAATTTTAGCAGACTTGACATCTAAGAGAACTGCTAGGGTGAGTTGGCATTGTTATCTTCCTTTTTTTCCTTTTGTTGATGTCCTAATTTCTTGTCGTAGAATTACCTATGTACTGCATCTCTGACTTGGGAAATATCATGGTTCAGGTCTCAGAGGCATCAAGAAATATGCAAGACACAAACATGAAAGAGTCCAAGCGATTAAAGCTTGAGATGTACAGCATGCAGCAAATTTCAGAAGATGCTACAAGGGAAGTTGGTAAATATGCAGAGAATGTAAAAAGTCATTTCACGGCACAATCGGTCTCTGCAAGTGAGTCTAAAGCGTTAATGGAAGATTGTCTCCATGACTGGTTAGTTTTCATTTCTTATTCTTTACTTATTCTTTTCTTCCTTTTCATCATCTTTATTTATGTTTTACTAATTGCATATTTCCATACACTGATTTTGCCCTTCATTACTTGGATGGGATATATGCATTAAACATTTTGCAATTCATTTAGTCTGACTTTTTTTCTTTTTTCTTTTTGGTCATTTTGCAATCCTTGTATGTCGTAATTTTAATTAACCAATAATTGAAACTTCTGTGGTGTGGGTGTGTATTATGTGATTCCGTCCTCAAGTTGAACACAAGCACTGCTATTACAGTTTTTTTTCAAATATATGATAATCATACTCAAGTTGAATTTGAGATGAACGCCTTGTTTTATTATTATAGATACCCAAGGAAGAGTAACGATGAACGTTTTCATGGTCGATTTGGTTAGAGTTTAGACTCTCTTGACATTGCTTTTGTGATTCATTGAGATGAATGCCTGCAACTTGAATGCTTTTGAGATTGCTTGTCATTGGTGAGAGTTTAAATTTGATGTCTCTTAACATTGCTTTTGTGATTCATCTCATTGCTTTTGTGATTCATTGAGATGAATGCTTGTAACTTGAATGCTTTTGAGAATGCTTGTAACTTGAATGCTTTTGAGATTGCTTGTGATTGGTGAGAGTTTAGATTTGATGTCTCTTGACATTGCTTTTGTGAGTCATCTCAATAGTGCGAGTTTTTATTTGACGTTGTCTTTACTGTGTATGGGTCTGTCCTATGTCCTTTCACATCCCTTGAGTTTTGATTTGAAGTTGCCTTTACTGTGTATGGATCTGTCCTATGTCCTTTCACATTGCTTTTGATTCATCTCAATGGTTAAGAGTTTTGATTTACATGTCTTTTGTCGTGTAAGAATTTGTACTCAAATCTCATGGTATATGCAGCTCGAAGAGAGTGTGCCATGCAAGGGAGCAGTGGGAAAATGTGCAGACGTCTCTGAACAATCTCAACAAGAACAAACTTGCAGAGATAGAAAATACAGTAAAGTAAGTTTTGTTTGCTGGTGGAGCAGACTTGGCATAATGATCATTACAAATTTTGGATTTTCCTAAACTTTTGCTGATAATATGTGACAGGGCAAACATAAACTCAAACTACGCTCTAAATCAAGAATTTGTGTCTGCATCATCGTGTATGGATTCGGACTATGATGTGGGAACCCACAACTTGGTAGAAGCTGTAAATGGTAAATTAAAGTTCTTACATAAATATTATGCAGCTGTTAATATGATCATATGATCTCTCCTGTGACAAAAACAAACTTGGTCACTTTTCAGGTTCACTAGTGTTGGACCGTGAGAACAAGAAGGAAATAGATTCTATGACTACACAGTGGTCGGAGCAGCTCCGTTCTGTACAAGGGAAGCATGGTGAAAGCATATCAAGCATCCAAACCCAAGCAGAACAGTGCCTTGAAAATGATTACTTGGTATTATGGAATTTCTGCAATACCCTTGCATAATATATAGATTACGTTGTGAAAATAATCTTTATTTGTTGACGTGTATGAAAACAGGTTGATGAGCATACAGGTCTAACACCAAAGAAACGAGTGATAGCTGTGCCCAGCCATGCAACTATTGAAGAGATGAGAACACAAATCACTGAAGAAGAAAACTCGTCAGAGAAGAGATCCAAATGGATGATGCTCCAAGCAGAGTCCAAAATTCCGCGTCTAACAGTAGCATCTCCAAATCGAACTCCTTTTGCAGACGTCAATTGACTTTTTTGCCTCCAGAGTTAGTTCAACCGTTCTGGGGAAGAAAACAAAGCTCATCGACTGATGAGCAGCCCAGTGCCCCTCTTTTCCCCCTGTAATATGTTTGTTTCACCCTAAAAATGAGCCAATTGGTTCTTCCCAGAACCCAAGAAAAAAACTTTTTTAGGGTAGGTAATCTGCAGCGTATGATATTAATTCTTGGTTCTTATTTGAATTTTCTCTACTAGATCCTAGATAGATGTGAGGACATGTTTGTGGAACGAACAGAGCAAGCCATATCTGAAGTCTTCGCACGAAGTTGCTTGGCCTTTTCTTTATGGAATGTGTATTCTAATTTAAGAAATGGAAACAGAATCTAGTGAGTATTCTTCTACTGTTGTTGTCTGTACCTAGTCTACAAGTAAAAGAAGCGAAGCTGCTTGCGGCCCACGTTCTTTCACTCGGTGGCTCGCTTTATCCACGCGCCTAAGAAACGACACTTTAATATTCCCAAAAAAAAATAATCTCATAAGCGCTTATGTAAGCAGGGCATTTTCGTCATTACAAAACTGTCGTGGAAAGTTCACTCCGTCCCCTAACCGCCATGTCTTCAATTTCTATATATACCCATCCACACGCTCACTACTTTCTCATCTCATAACATTCTTCTTCTTCTTCAACACTTCATTTATATTCTCTCTTCCATGAAAAGTCAGATCCAAAACCAAAACAAAGAGAGCTTAGATCTAGCAATCTCTCTAATGCTTCTCTCTCAACCACAACACAAGCCCTTCAAAGTCTCTCATGAGTTCGAATGCAAAACCTGCAACCGCAAGTTCTCGTCGTTTCAGGCGCTAGGAGGTCACAGAGCCAGCCACAAGAAACCCAAACTTGATTCTGAAGCAGAGCTACAAAAACACAATTCTCATAAATCGTTGCACGAGTGTTCTATTTGTGGCCAGAGATTCTCTCTGGGACAAGCTTTAGGCGGCCACATGAGAAAGCACAGAGCAGCCATGAATGAACAAGCCCCTGCTTCCATAAATGAGGTTGTTGTTTCTGATGTCTCTGTTCTCAAGCGATCTAACAGCAGCAAGAGGGTTATGTGCTTGGACTTGAATTTAACACCTCTCGAGAATGACTTGAAGTTGCTCTTCGGAAACAAGGCTCCTTCCATTAATCTTTCCATGTGCTGACTGCTGATCATCTTCTTCTTCTGTACTTTTTGGATCATTCTTTCATTCTTGTACCTTTCTATGTAAACTAGGACTAGGATGCTTTGCCGTTCATAGATGTATATTTTTTAAAATTTAATTGATTGTTTTTCCGGAATTATTTTCATGGTGCACAACATTAATTCGACTTGCTTTGTCCTTCGTATATTTCCTTTGCTGCCGATAAACTCCCAAACGCGCCGTTATATGGATTGCCTAAGATCCATTAAAAATATTTATGGAACTTGTGTGTGAAGTATGATGATGATGCAGGACTAGGATGTTTTGTTTTGTTGCGGGGCTAGAATATATATTTGTCTTAAAGTGGTGGGGTCAGAATATGTAATCCAGCCTTACGGATAACTCCATTTCGATCCATGCTACAAAAGCATACTATTCTTGGAGATGTTTCTATGTATTTGGAATCATGATTATAATAGTTCGCCCAACTAACTTCCATCTTCCATGCACGTAAAGAAAACCATGGAGATTTAAAAGCAAAATATCTTCTACCACTTCAATATCCTTATTTGTCCCTGTTTAAATTAATGAACATGGATTAAGGATTTTTTAATTAGTTAATACTCCGCTTATCCTAAACACCATAAGGGAAGCATACACTCTTCTCTTTTTTTGGTACAATCTTCTTTTCCATTTATCAGTTCACCTTCACCAACGAAGGTAGTGATTAAATCAGGTATTTTAAGAAAACTAACATATATCTATTATAAACTAACATATATTTATTATAAACTAACTTAACTAATTTACATAACACTAAGTATTATGTAAATTAGTTATATATCTCCTACGTTTAAAATTGGAAAAAAGTACTACCTCTAATCCTTAATATAAGAACCCGTTGATTTTTTTTGAAGAAATTAAGGAAGCTAAATAAATTATATATTAAAGAATTTATATTCATCATTTTTTCAAACTAAATTGTCTGACTTATAAATTGATATATAATTTAATGATACATAAAATATGATATGATCAAATAACTTATTTAGCTTCCCTAATCTCTCAAACATAAAAAAGTCAACCAACTATTATATTATGAACCAGAGAATATAAAATATTACCTTTCATTAAATAGAATACCTTCATTTAATTTAACAGATTAAAAACTAATAAATAATATTATAAATAATAAAAATATGAAATCAAAATAGAGCCATGATATAATTGTCAAATAAGGGCACAGCCAAGGACAAATATGTATAGTCTAAATTGCTCCTATAGTCCTTTTTATAAGAATTGAATAACTGAATTTTTAGTTTTAAAAAATCATTAAAATTAATAAATATGTAGAAAATGAACTATCTTTTCAAGCACGCCTTTACCTATAAAAAGATAAATAAGAGAAAAATAAAATAAAGTAATGATAGGAGAAAGTGAGAAAGAAAATATAATACAAGAAACAGATAAAGAATATAATATAATTAATTAGGGATAAAAAGCTTTAAATCTTCACACAACTCCATGTAAAATCTTATAAAAGTCATTAAGACTATGCTTTTATAGAATAGAGACAGGGGAGGAAAAAATTAAAATATATTTTTTTTAAAAAAAAAATGAAAGGGAGAGAGTAAAACAGTCAGGGTTGAAGAAATTAATGTGAAAGCAGGAGTGAAATTAAATTGAATGACGCGCGTCTAGAACTTATGCGACGGAGCGTGTTGAAAAAGGTTGACATTTTATCGGTCAAATCTTCCATTTCTCACTCTTCCTCCTCCCCCTCTTTTATAAAAAAAAACTAAAGCAAAGAAAAAATTGAAATGTGTTCCCTCCATGTTTTAAATAAGGCATATTTATTTAATTAAATTAAATTAAAGGAGTTAGTTAATTAAAATATATTTTCTAAAATATTTTAGTTATCTCTTTTATTCCCTAACTGCCCTCCTCATTAATTATTGTTGAAGAAGTGTGAAAAAATGTAGATTAGAAAAGATTGATAAATATAATAAATCTATCTTATACTCCTTTGATCCTTAGTACAAGGCACATTTGAAAAGTTGACGTTTATATTAAACATAAGACATAGTTTTATATTTATCAATATTTTTTTAATTTATCCTAATAAATAAATTATATTAACTAACCTATCTAATTACAGGAAGCGTGTGTATAGGAGTAGAGAAGAGTAGAGAAGTATTCAAATTTATAAACATTGAATTTGTATAAGGAGGGGGCGATGAGCAGCAATAATGGGACAGTGGGACCCAATGATGTATGGGCCAACAACCTTTTTCTTCAGAGGTTCCTTTTGCGTGTCCTTTCGAACAAATTGGGTTTATTGATGATGTGAGTAAGCAATTACGTAATACTTCTGGCTGACTCGTGCCTGGGGCATTCCTGTAATTACACTTCCAATTCGGTCAATCAAGGACCTCAAAACTTCAATCAAAATCTGGACAAACCGTTGTTGACTACGTTTCCCATTAAATACATCAATTATGATATTTTAAAAATACAAAATATATGAAGAAATATTGAGAATTAAAAAAAAAAAAAAAATTGTCCATGGCCTTATAAAAAGTGCCAAAACTACAAGAATAAAACAAATTGCTTGTTATGAAAAATGCATTATACTCCCGATCTTTAATATAAAACACAAACTAACAAGTTTATATAGTTCTTTTTATAAAGTAATTGTTAGATTCTTAAGGAGTAATTAATTATTTTTTTCATATATGCCCATAATTAATAAGGGTGGTAAAGTAATAATTAATATGATATTAGAGTTTAGTGCAATTAATAGGGATAATATTAGATATTACTTAAATTCTAAGACAACTTTATTGAATTTAATTTTTTTATTGGTTTGTGCGAATAGTTAATTGGTGCCTTATAATAAAGACCAAAGAGAACATATACACTACAATATTTATGTTTTATAAATACTTAAATAGCGAACTAATGAATGTCGGTGTTGATCTTATAAATAGTGTGACTAATCTAAAAATTGTATTATATATTTATCACATGTAAACAGTACCAACATTGAATATTGATAACAAAGTGTACATTGATGTCCACCATATTGGGAAGCCTAAATTTCATTTCTCGTGTTTTTTTGAATAATTTTTTCCCCTATATTCTGTTGTTTATTTTTGGAATTGAAAATTGTTGTAAAATATTTGTGCTATAAAAAATTTCAAGCTGACTAAATATTTGGAACATTCTGGAGAGTTGAAAGACTGGCCAAGAAAACCCTAAAAAAAAAAAGGAGAGTTTGAAATATTCTAGAGTGGAGTAATATATAGAGTCGCCAGCAACCGTTCCATCTAATGCAGCCACAGCCAAATTGGATTGGTTGACAAGCTTGCAAAAGCTTTTTTCCTTCTAAGGAAAAATAATATTTATCAGCAACTTTACTGGACAAAAAAAAAAAAAAAAAAAAAAAACTCCAGATATATAGTAATTTGGTATTCTTTACTATTTTTATTTTTTATTTTTTTGGGGTCTGACGTATTGTTTAAGAACATTACTGGTGGATTACTGAGTGGTTTCGCATCGTGATTATGACACTGAAAGCTGTGAAATTAGCATGTTTTATCTTTATTTGTCGTGTTTTCCCCCCTTTTTAAAGTATTGTTCGACGCATGTGCTGTTGCGTGACGCAGCTATTTTATGAATTTAAATTTAAGAAATTTGTTTTTTTCACTATAAAACTTTAATTTGTGGTCGTTGAGGTTGATTGAAACACTTACAAGAACTTTCTGATCGAATTTTAATTTAAAATTATAAGTAAACATTGGAACTCAAAGCCAATCTATTCCTAAATAGTCCACTTCGAATTTTATATCCACAAGGCTTATATGTATTAAGTAATACCTCCCTCCTCCTTAATATAAAAACTTAGTTGACTTTTTTTTTTAGAGAGATCGATGAAACTAATTAATAAATTATATTAAATCGCTTATATTCAAGGTCTTCTTTAAACTAATTTGTTTAATGACTTATAAAATTATATATAATCCAATGATGCATATCATATACTATAATTAAATAGTTTATTAAGCTTTCTTAATCTCTTCGAAAAAATTAATTGAGCCTTAAATTTAAGACATGTGGTAGTAATATATAACACACATGGGAATAATACATGTGAATTATTTGATTAAATGATGAAGGCGTGACGTGATTTCACACTCATTAACTCTCAGATCTGATCCACCAAGAGACTGCTGTTACTGTATATGCCATAGTCAACATGACATTTTCCTATTTTATGTGTTAAATAAGTAACTTGTCAAAGCGCAGACAATAATAAAATATTCACTAATTAAATTAACCTTACGCAGGAGTACACATTAAATTCTTTAGTCTATTGTGTACAAGTATGTATATATATATATATATATATATATAAAAGTCTGCTTTTATTATTGTCAGACAAATAAATTGACTCGACCCCTACGACAATATAATCGTTTGAAAATGTAGTAAAATATAATATGGATCATCCGATGACGTGCGTTCAAATATGGTTGGTTTATGTTGAATTATCCTCGCTCCTTAGACCAAGTTTAAGGTATTTGCACATGTCTCTATAAATGGCCTAGCCTCTCTGAAATTATTAAATTATTAGGGATGAAATGAGTAGGTACGCAAAGGTTTTTTAAGTGATATGCAACAAACACGGGTTATTGTTCCAAATAAATAACAAAAAATGATTGAGTATATATGAGTGTTACGTTACTAAGAAATAATATATATTTTTAAAAAGATAACATTAATTACATTATTCAGCTTTATAATTAATATCTTGGTTTGAGGATATCAAAATTGCTCGAGAATGAGGTTGATAGCAATAGAGCTGTAGTACGGGGTGAGGTTTACTTTAGGGTAAATGAAAGGTGAAAGTGATGTTTGAAAGAGCAATTTAATTATATTTTCACCGAGTAAGTATCATGAGAAGGAGCTTGCAGTTTTCAATGAAAACGCCATACGATATTCAATTCTGAGTGTTTAACAAGTCAGCCATTTACATGACTCAACCTTTATCCCCACCTACGCCAACTTCTCCTATCATTTTCCAAACGTTCCAATTAATTATTATTCTAAGTAAGTCAAGTTAATTAATTAACAGTAGTTACATTCAGGTAAAATCTTAAAATTACCCTCAATAAAAGTCACTAGTTAGAAAATTTTGATTACTTAAATTATGAGGGGTTTTTTTTTCCTTCCGAACGAAAGGAGCTCACATGCTCATTATGCTTTCATACAGTTGAATTCACAGCCTCTTGCTTGAATTAAGTTTTATGGGAAGTACTTTGTGTTCGTTAAGGATGCTAGGTAGGGGAAAAAGTCAGTCGTTTAACAAAAGGGTTGATGAGCAATTTTAGGAACAAAGTTTTTCGCTATGAATGCTTGACATAATCAAATTTTAAAGGTCATAAAAGTAGACAGAATATTTTAAAGACAGAGCAATTTTAACAATTTTGTTAAATTGACCCAAACCTTCTCCTTTATTTATTCTCACCCCAACTATATATAATAGACGTTTGAGTTGATTTAACAGAACTGATAAAATTGCTTCATCTTTAAAATAATGTCTATTTTTATATATCTTTCAAAATTTAATTGTGCTAGACACACTTTTTTTATAAAAAAAAATATAAAAAATTGTTGCTAAAGTTATAGATTAATCCTTGACAAAATATATATTATAAGGAGAAGAAGGAGCACTACTACTATTCAACAACATCTTTGATGGGAAAGTAAATATAAAATAGGGATAAAAGACAAACTCAAATAATATCAGTACATTGAATGCTTCTTGGGATAGGCCGTTATACCTACCAAGCATGCAAGTGGATTCACACTAATGGATAGTTACAGAGTTGAAATGCTCGTCGTGTGAAAGCCTTTTGCATGAAGCTTGCAGAAACATGTATTATGTATATATAATTGAGTGGTATTGGAGTGTGAAGAGGGAACGTAGCCCGCACACGGAGATTATTAATTAAGCACACCAAATTAGTAAATGTCAAATTAAACATGAGCTCAAATCACCGTCGTTGTGGTTTGAACATTTGAATGAAATGTTGTCGAAATGCGACTAGGTTTTCTGATTGAGCGGTCGTCGAAGTTTCATAGGAAGAGTCACTCAACTCACCTCACACTATACTCCAAGTTTTGGTCCCACGCGCTCCTTACCTCCTTCCCTTCCCCACTACGCCAGCAGCCTGGAGCGTGTGCCCCACGTCATCATCATAATTCCTTTGGCCTTTCGGTCAACACCAAATACGGACGAACTTCATTCCCAGGGGCATTCTAGTCATTACACCCACGTCGTTTGACCGCGGACTAGCCTCCGAAACTTGAAGGAGCCACTGTATATATAGTTCTACATCTCTCAACTACTCATCCCACATTCCATATCCCATACCTTTTATATTCTCTCACACACAGATTTGCTTAATTACTTCAGATTTGGAGGTATAATGATGAAGAGGGAGAGAGATAGCGAGACCTTGGACTTGGCCACTTGTCTCATGCAGCTTTATCATCATCAACAACAACAAACAAGGGTTGATAGTAATACTAGTTCAGAATTTGAGTGCAAGACGTGCAAGCGCAAGTTCTCGTCGTTTCAGGCGCTGGGAGGTCACAGAGCGAGCCACAAGAGGCCCAAGCTGGACGCCCAAGACGACCTCAAAGCAGAGGCCAAATCTCTGAGGTTGGGCAACAAACCCAAGACGCATGAGTGTTCTATTTGTGGGGTTGAGTTCTCGCTCGGCCAAGCACTCGGCGGCCACATGAGAAAGCACAGAGCCGCTCTTCACCAACACACCAACGACCAAGTAGTGGACAATATAGTGGCCAAGGTTCCTGTTCTTAAGAGATCTAACAGTACGAGGGTGTTGTGTTTGGACCTCAACTTGACGCCTCTCCAGAATGAGTTGAACTTGTTTTCAAACATGGCTCCCGCCTTCACTTGATCATCATATTTCTGCCTTCACTTTCATTCATTCTTGTCTTCTGAATTTCATTTGTATTTAACCTTGGTCTCAACACTCATTTTGTATATACTTTCATTCACAATTCAATTTGGTTCGTTCATGTACGCAAACAGTTTACGAAATATTTGTCAAAGAGGGTCTCAACCTTAATTGATCTACATACCCATACCTTAATTTGTCCTTATCACCTAAGTTAGCCTCAATGGCTTCCATACCATAATTATATGGTCACTTCGTATGAAAGCGAACATCCAATTCAATTGAAGGTAAAATACGCCAGCAATGCATTCCCACGAAACACGTACAATGATAATGGTTGAAAATTTAATTGCAAGACAAGAAGTTTAATTGTTATTCTTGTCCTTTAAACGTATATATGTAGCTAATAACAAAGTGGGAACAGATCATCACACCGACAATATTGACACAGGAAAATGTTACTTGCTTCATTGACCTGAACAGGGATGTTATTTCTAGAACATTCTCCTTTTACGGCCATAATTGACATTTATATATACGTACGCGGATGTGATCCAAAAGGATAAGTTCCGTATACACGCGTTTTCTTGGGGCAAAGGCAAAACCCATATCCGCGTTTTGTTTGTGCAAACATTTTCGAATCCTGCACATGTCATATAAGAAATATTTCATGGGCCGGGCTGGCCTGCTTTTACTTGGCTGGGCTCAAATATTAAGACCCTTTAAATTGGGCTGCTTTTATATATAAAAATAGAAAGCTCTATTATTCCTCAACAGCATCTAAAAATGGAAAGATTCGTATACAGAAAAAGATGGGAAGCAAGGCGGCAGTGTGAACTAAGAAGAACCAGTCGTTGTCACATTAGTTGCAATCTCATGTAGGACCCAACAAAAAACAATGGGATTCAAATTCTTGTCTCTGTCTCAACGTTTCAATGAGTACGACTGGAGCTCCTTATTTCCCAACAAGCACGCATGTATATACGTCACTGCTACAACATGAATAGATTCCAACAACATTATTAGTTTTCGATGCCTAATAATAATTGTGATCTAAAAATAGGGAAATTACGTCATTGATAACTGTGGGTGTGTAATATCTTCCTGTTTGTATGATTAAAAACGGCAACATGCTTGAGTTATTGATGGTTATATATGTACAGTATTTATATAATGCAACTTGTGTATCGGCCGTGACGCAGGCAATTAATGGCTATGTATAGTAATTAAGGAATCAGTCACATGCAAGTAGGCCTTCAAGAACGTTCCGTGCTATATATATCACGCAAAAATAATCTTACGTTTGACCTACTTTCTGATCATACAAGAAGGAAGGAGGAGAAGAAGAAGCAACGAAAGCCCCCTCAAAATTCAGAAACTAATGGCATGGCAAAATTAAGGGAGCTTTATCAACTATGCATGCAGGCTAGCTCTTTTGGGAATCTCAGAATACAAGAAAATTAATGAAAACCTTAATTATCACGAGACATATGTGGTCCAAGCATGAAGCTAAAGGACATGTTATTTTAACACGATTGCTTCTTCTTTCTCTGTGTTTTTTTTTTTTTTTTTTTGTCTTGGCAAAAGCTTCCATCATCGTAGCGTTGAAACAGTTGTTTGGGCCGGGGTATATGATTATGATGACACTGAAATTAACTTTATATTGATATAAGACCGTTAATGATGATATATAGCACACTTTTATAGAGAGGTTTTATTTCTTTTTGAAATTAAATATGAAGAATAGTTCATGCAGAGACGCATTCCACCATGATCTTTTCCATCATGACGATCCACCCTACATTTAATAAATAAACAGGCATAGCTTCACGATCCATCATAAAAGAAAATTTGTTTATAATTCTAAACGAAGATTATGCAAGAGAGTTCTATATATATATATATATATATATAAGCAATCAACTGAGACGATGAAACCCAAATAATTGCCTGACTGATTGACAACGGACCCATGCACACACCAACTTGAAAATAAAATGGAGATCATAATTATCAGGGCTTATATTTAAAAACGAGCAAGTGGTGAGGAAGCCGCGACTGCTTCATTGCGTTGACATGTATCCTCATCTCAACTAAATATATATGGGCATAGACAAAAAAACTGAAGTCATGCATGAGGTCGGTATAATATTGTCTAAAATGCGAAAACAAAAAGAAAAAGAAAAATTGTTTAGCATATATCAGAAATGTTCGAGCAAATCCATCCAGAAGCTAAAGTCGGGTCCATGTTACATTAAAGGTATCGATCGATCCAAAAATGCTTATGGGTGATATATACTATATAGAGGAAAGACTATACTGTTTGACCAAGTGCCTATAAATGTTCCCTTTTCCTCATTTAATGCCATGTATTCTGAATCGTAGAGCATTGATTGGTCATACAGTTATGGAGTATGGACCATATTATCAATAATTTCCACATGTTAAATCTTTTATATATAAAGTCAACCTTTACATCACTCTCACATACACCTACAATTGTAAACTCAGTTACTTAATTACAGCATGTTCTGCTGTTTCCATGTTTTACTCCCGTACGTTTGAATGGACTATATATGTAGTACATAGAAATCTGGTCTAATGCCAGGTAATATTCATTTCATAACTTAATCAATTAATGATGTTGTTAAGCTGGCATACTGTTTAAGAATTGATATATATATATATATATATATCCAACGCATGCAAGTGGCAAATATTATTGTTCCAGTCATCCAAGTTCTCTGGAACATTCCAATTACCATAATGATATAATCATGTTCATTAAATATATTTTTGCTCTTAATAACTACAGGGATTCTATGCCTTTTGGATTTTCTGCAAAGTACGTTGAGTTTTCCGATGGTTTATTTCATTAGAAACGTTTTCATTAATGGTAAAATTTTCCTTCAGCCACGGAGTTTTAGAGCAATATATATGGGTCTGGTAGACAACTTAGCCAGATAAGTTCACAAAAGAGAAATGTATTCGATGAAATTAGAGAGCGAAGTAAAAAAACAATGAGTGACATGTGATGGCCCTATATTCTCTCATCTCATTATCTTTTTAAGATATGTGAATATATTCGAGATTCGTTTTACAAACACAACCATACATGCAACAAAAGCATTGAACCCAAGTTAATTAACACCAAAATTTTAAAATACATTCTGATCATCTTAATTTAATTCGCCCGTCCTCATGCTATTTTTTATGGCCTACTAAATGAAATCGATCAATTTGTTTCAAGCTATACAAACACATGAATGTGCCCATATGAACATTTATTATTACTTTAAGGCTATACTATTATTAGTACAAATAGGAGTAATATATTAATTTGACCAGCCAATATATTTCTGTATTTGAGGATCGTCGTGTTTAAAAATTGATTTCAGTACTTTTCATATTTAATGAGTGTGTGTGATCAATTAATGGCAAACTATTCGAGCGTGAAATCTCCGCGTGCGGTCTGATTTATTTGAAAAGTTATCGTAATTTCTGAAGCTGTTAACCTTGGACGGAAATTGATTATTAAATTATCAATATGATTAAGATTATAATTTCCCATTTTGTTACTATCTCTAGTAGTATCAAGAGTTTATGCCTCTAATAAATAACTAAACAAACAGCTTTTGTGCTATTTAAGCTTCACGCTAATCACATTTCCCCACTTTGACTCTAGATTGAGACGACTTTGGACCTATATGGATTATGAAGGTTAAGCTTCTGCATCTGGAAACAAGAAATCCCCCAAACTTGGAAAAATTATAAAGTCAGTCAAGATATATATATATATATATAATATAATATCGAAAATTTATTACAAGTCTAGAAGATAAGATACTTTTCTTCTTATTTTACTTTTACAAACAGAACATGAATGGGTATACACGCATCAGCGGACCTACGTGTATCATTGAGGGGCAAGTGCCCCCCAAAAATTTGGGATTAAAAAAAATAAAATAAAATAGGGCTCATATAGGAATAGCTCCACGTACAGGGGGGAAAAATTAAAAATGTGTATATTCAGCATATTCGGAAACAATACATGTTTTTCATTTTGAAGGCGCAGATTTCTATATTTGATAGCTATTCCTATATGCTGGATTTCCATTAGCATTAGTATTATTTGTCCACTTTCCTTGAATTAATACATATTTTCCTATATTTGGCAGCTATTCCTATATACTGGATTTTCATTAGCATTAGTATTATTTGTCTACTTTCCTTGAATTAATACATGTTTAGATAATTGTCCACCTTTAATACATCAAGATTGTATTTCGTAATCGGATGGGGATGAATAGTTGAATGATTGTTTAGTGCCTTATATTGAAAAATATGTATTTGATAACATTGATAATAAGGCAATTATAATGGAATTATAAAATATAAGACTTAGAAGGATGACATTTAAAACTTTCCTTCAAAAAAATTTTCGGGCGCGCCCCTCAACCCCGAGTCCCCCCGCCAATTGTGCCCCCCTAACTATAATTTCCTGGGTCCGCCACTGTATACACGGGATTAGATTATTGAAGCGCTAGCTTAGCACGAAATTAGTTGAAAAGCTAAGCAAAAGGCTGGTCAGAAAGAGCCACAAACCATATGAGCAAATGAAAGGAAGCTAAGTAATTAACAGGTACAAGAATAAAGTTGGCGAAAATAACAAAGCTTCACCACAAAAAGCTTCAAAATGATTACTGGAAAAAAAGAAAAAGCTCCATGAACTTCTTCTATATTGTAAAAAGAAAAAGAATGGATGTCATGATCTAAGTATGAATCGAAATATTATTATTTACATAATGGATGTCATGATTAGGACGCTTGACCCTAATTATCATGCCAGTACTTACCTAATAATTGGTTTAGCTTTAATTTGATTGCTATATGCAACACTCTTCATTAAACCTTTCACATATAAAAATCTCTTCGTGCTAAGATTGATTCATATATGGACCTACATTAAAGATGGTCGTTCAAATTCTACTGTGCTATTTTAGTTTCTTGTTTATGCCAAATCCCAACCTTAACCTATTTAATCTATCGTCTTAGGTCGGAACTCTAAGAGGTCATGACGACAACACAATTAATGTTATCGTGCGTTTTTAGTTTTACATAAACGTATCTTCCCACGGCTCCAAATTAAATATTTGCGTGACAAGTTAGGAAGTAGTCTCAATCTAAATCCATTAAATAATATTTATGCATAGAAACTCATATTGTTCATAAGTTACTCTTCCTATTGAGTGGGATAAAAAATATATTGCAAAATGAACACGCATGCACTATGGACGAGCAGGGATTGTGAATAATAATATTGTCAGAAAAATAATTGTACCTACTGATCTTATCATTCTGGAAAATTTAAATGGTACTTAATTAATATATGTTGTGCGTGCGTGACAGAGACCTCACCATGGACGATAATCATTATAAGTGGGGACTTAATTGAGAGAGAGTAAATCATCACAATCGCACACAACAAGAACAAGAGGCATTGTCTCTTTTTCAAGTTCGTCAATTATTAGCTTGCTAGCCAGTACCCCATATGAGAGAGTAAAGAATAAAGATAATGTCGCTTTTATTTTCACACTCAACCATATGTGGCTATGTGACATTATCGTACAATTAATATTGTCGTACGTACCAAGAAAGACCAAAGCTTCATCATAGCGTAGTACATGACTCTGTTTGAATAATGGCGAAAATATATATACATCGATCGATGCATGCATCCAATAATTCCATACTACGAGTTCTATAGCTATGCCAGTCCAAATGGGTGCAAGTTTGAGAGTGTCAGGAAATATTAATATAATTAATATTAAAGATTTGGGTTATCAATTATCATAATGGGTTCATTAGGTCTAATTAAGGCCCCATTCTTGTGTATAAATATCTTTCTTGTGTTTATGAATAAATAAACTATTTAGATTATTTTGCTCTACAGAGAGAATAAAACTAATTAATTAATATTGCGATTAATATTCACCAGGTCCGTCTAACATTACAGGGTTCATCTTCAAGTACGTACTTATCATGCAAATGAATGGTCTTTAAAATTATGTCCTCTCTCACTTTACAAAAGTCAGCGCTTATCCCATTCTTTCAACTACTTTCACTTAATAGTTAATATATATCATCACTCTGTCATTTCTAATGTATTAACAAGTTTTAGCTTATTATTATAATACCAGAAGACTAACTAATGAGTTCTTTTCCTGTGTCAAGGCACGTTAAGCTGAAGGATAAGCGACACGAAGGCTCTTGTAATTAAGCAAAGTCCTTCTAGAGACAAAAATGTCAATAATCCTATATATATATATATATATATATATATATTGTAACATATATAACGAAGAGAGCTAACCTAAGATACTGCATGAATCATCACCTTCCAGCTCTACAAGAGACAACTCCTCACTCGCGTCACTGTGTTTCAAAACTCTTGGACAGTCTATATTTTAACACTATTTTCAAACGTGTCATTTTTATTCCCTAAAGTTTATCCTCATTTTAGTTTTGATTCCTAAGTTTCAAATCATAAGTTTTGGTCATTCAAAAGACAAAATGATTCAGGTTTTTATTGAGTTATCGGTACCAATATTTTAAATGAAATGAAACTTGAGAGATCAAAACCTATAATTTTAAACTTGAGGTACTAAAACTACAATGAGGTAATCTTAAGGGACCAAAGATTATATTAACCATTTAGTTTCTATTATACCACTCTGGTCTTATTTATAAGCCCCCTTTTGACCAAATTACACATACCAAAGAGAGGTAGTTAGCTCAATGATTATAAGGTGAATTTTCAACTTTACTCTCATTTGTGATTGGGTACTTTCAACTTTTTCTTCTCTCTCTATTTTCATTGGTACAATTAATATGGGCAAAATTGTCACAATCTCATTGATTTGGTCAAAGGGGACTTATAAATAGGACCAAATTTTTTTGGTCAAAAGGGATTATAAATAGGACCAGAGTGGTAATATATATGTTGTGGAGTGGTGGTGCCAATTTTTCTCCTTTGTTTATGGCTTGGCAGATATTAAGAAATTTGAAGAAACTTATCTGCATCGGCCAAGATTTTTGAGCACGTTCAATTAATTTTAATTACTTTTTTGGTGTTTTTAGTCATCAAAAGTGAAGTTTTCTAATTAATGCGGCCGTCAAAAAAGTTGCAGAGAAAATGTAATTATAAGACAAATCCGCTTACGTGTTTCCCTAAGTAAAGCTAGCCTTGTTAATTAACTGGAACATATATATATTATGTTGTTGTACCACGTTGCGTTTGATCCGTGAGACACAGAGGATAGTTTATTTGTTTAGATAATGGAAACATTTAAAAATGCATATGAAAATAAGGCACAATCAAATAAAATCTGGTACGATAAGAAATTGGATTAGGGCGACGACTTGAATTTCCAAATGGAAGTTTGTATATTAGCCGTGCGTATCGCTTTCATTGTCAGGAAAATAACGCGATATGAGGTGCTTTCTGATATCACATGCAAATCTACCTTCGGGCTTTAGGTATAATTAATTATAGATTAAATTAATTAGAACTGGGCTTCTCCTTTTACATGTAATTCGATATAGACTACTATTTGGTTTCAAAAAAATTTGTCATTTAAGCTTCTATATCTGCATATATAGTTTAAGAAAGGGTTAAATATCATTTTCGTCATGAAAGTTTAGCTTCAAGAACAGTGGTCATTTGGAAATTTTTTGATCTCATTTTTACCCCAGAAGTTTAGAAACATAACAATTTTACCCATCCGTTGATCTTAACCGTTGAATTGTTGCTTTTCTTTGTAAACTTTCAGGGGTAAAATTGTGCATAAAAAAAAACTTTTGGGGCATATTTGCTTTGTTTTGTTAACGTCCGGACAAAAATTAGACTAAAAAAACTTTTAAGTGACCAGCGCCCCTTAAGCTAAAATAACAAAAATTATATTTAACCCTTTAAGAAAATTAATTGTTAGAGTAAAATTGATGTTATTTAACTAAAGCATATAAAAAAGTGTGTTAAAGATGGTTTGACTCATGATAAATTATTATTATTAAAGGGAAAAATTGCATGAAATAATTAATACTTAATGAAATTTTAAAGTGATAATTATTTGAAAAAGAGACACTCCAAAGTGACGATTTTTTTTTTTTTTTTTTTTCGAAACAGGTTATTATAATTTTCAGAGTTTATGAATGAACACACACACACACACACATATATATATAACAACTTTTTATTGTTTTTAAAGATTCAAATCTCACTGCTGGTTCCACTTCCCCGTTTTTGTCCAGACCCCTTTGAATATGTTTCTAAATACAACGTCCAGACCCCTTACTCCAAACGGATAATATACTGATAATTCAACAAAAAGTTATAATCCTGTCTTTTTATTTTCAAAATATATTATTATATATAAGTATATGAAATTCAAGTACGAAAATAATCATTATAATATTTGAGCTGTACCAAATCGTAATGGGAAAGGAAAATCGAAGCTAAGCCACACCACATATATATTCAAGTCATCAAGTTAACTTGTCCGTAAGATTGAAGTACAATTGATTATTATACCTATCTATTAGCCGCCCCTATGCTCTCTAGATAACCTGGAAAGTCTATATGATCTAACGAACTCTTTTACCTACTTTACATGAGTTTTCGACTAGTTTAATGAATATTTTAACCTATAACTTGGCTTTTTCATCGGGGTTAGGTTATAGGCATGATCTTTTGAATCCTCTCAGATAGTGAGAGCTCGAAACGAAGGCTAAACTGTGATGTAGGATTACAGCTCTTCAACCCATGACACATTGTTCTTAAGCATTGGTCAATCTCTTATATTATATTCCAAGCCCTGAAAATATATAAAACAATATATTATCTTTCAATGATCCCAAACTTATCTTAAATTGTTCAACTAATGGGGCGCATAATTGAGGCACTTAGCACTCATCGGTGTGCTTAGTGATGTATAGGCGCCTCATAAATGTATTTGATTGGGACACTGTTAGTGTTAATAGATTCATCTCCTTTCTGCAGTATCGTATTTTATACTTTCCTATGTGCTATAATCTTTGACCGTATTTGGCAGCCAAATTAGAACTTGGCACGTGTCTTGAATCCAAGCAACTGCTGTTGAATCTTCATTATATTGGTTACGTATTTGTTTTTTCTCTTATAAAAAAAAAATTGAAAACTTGAACCGCATGTAAGTAAGGGACGCATGTTCGAATGCGAGAGAATTGGAACTAGCTGTGTTGGTATTTGACGAGTCAGGAGCTCCGAGAAAGGCACTCTTCGTCGAACATATTTTAACAAGTTTGTCTTACATTTGGATTTGCTTATCTTACGATACTTTTGAGAGATGTCTTTTTTCAAGTTAATAAAAGTTTATTCAAGTAGCAAAAATTTGACCTACGGATCAGAGGCATGTCTTATGGAGAGCTGCTTCTCAGGTTCAATTTGTTTAACTATTTTTAAGAAAAAAGATATATTTTTTATACAAGAAAGGAAAGCTACTGATCGAATAAATTAATTTGTATAATTATAAGCCCCATTAGCGAGTGTTTGTGTCCCTTGTTGCGATACATATATAATGTTGACCTCAATATATTAGGGTTTATAATCAGAAGGCGTATCAGGAGAGGCATAACGTGTCTTCGCACGATGAAAAGGTGGTAGGTTTTGGTTGGCCGGTTCCCTTCTACTCTTCCTTTTCTTTGTTTTGAGGTGGTTTTTTTAATTTATCTTTTTTCATAGATACCTTATATCATCTGTCAAATGTCAATAGCTATATAATTATCGTTTATCTCGTTTTCTTAGGATTAATAATCTTTTTTGTTTTCATGTTAGTTATACTATTAGGTCCTAATGTCTAAGTACATTAGCAGCAAGGCATCGTAACCCACATGACCTCAAACACCTATTGTAAAACCTTTTTAACAAGAAATTGTGTGTTTTTAAGATAAGTCGATGTGTAGGTATTAGCATATGAGATCTTAACTCGTAATTTTTTTGGCATTAAGATAGTTAATTTGTGCACATCCTTGAACAAAAAAGAAAGTGCGCACACATACACAATAGTACATATTGTACGTTGAGTAATAATGGTATAAAGAAAACACAAAGATGCATGGAAAGCATAACTCATTAATTATCCTCCATTATTATTGTCTCACTAGAGATGAATGAAGAATTAATGAAAAGGAAGATGTTCATTGAATGGAAGAGGAAACAAAAGGGACACGTACGTAGGTTAAATATTTAAGACTGAGAAGACTTGTGTGTTTGTTTGGTTGCTGGGGGAAGAAGTTGTCGGGCTAGGAGAAGCTAGCGGAGGAGTGATTAAAATGATTGAAATAATATTTTTTAGAAGGGAAGACAAAAGTGACAAGTTTTGGAGACTCCGATTTGGTTTGTCCATCAATATTTATTAGAGTTATTCCGTAAGCATCAAATTCGGAACACAGCTCATCAGCTTGCAATTGCATTCTCCATTTTCTTACACTTGGTCTCTTCCTTTATACCTTAACCTAATTCTCTCGTTAATTATTTGACCCTCTTTATATTAACATCCCCACATTCTTGCTTCACTCTCCCTCATTATATTTCTCACATGTTATTTTGGTCCTGTTGTAGGAAATAAAGGAAAACTCACTAGCTACTTCCCTTTCCATTTTATTATCCTTTTACTTTTCCAGAGTATAACTCACTTTCAACTACCTCCCTATAATTAAGAAAAGACTGATTAACTCATTAAATTTGTTAAAAATTAAATATCGACCCATCCACCATTGAATTTGATATTTTTCTTTTATTTTGGTATATATACCAAGCAAACATCATGGCAAGTTTCACCTGAGTTTTCCTTTATTTCCTACAACAATTCGAGACATATTTTAAAAATGAGAACTGTTGTAGGAAATAAAGGAAAACTCACTAGCTACTTCCCTTTCCATTTTATTATCCTTTTACTTTTCCAGAGTATAACTCACTTTCAACTACCTCCCTATAATTAAGAAAAGACTGATTAACTCATTAAATTTGTTAAAAATTAAATATCGACCCATCCACCATTGAATTTGATATTTTTCTTTTATTTTGGTATATATACCAAGCAGACATCATGGCAAGTTTCACCCATTTCTCATTTTTAAAATATGTCTCGAATTGTTGATTGATCGATGAAGTTGATAAAGATGTGAACCTCATACTTAATTTGTACACGGATATATGAGTTTAGATCTTGATATGAATATTTTATTGGTAAATGCAGTGTATGATTATTTTTGCAAATTCTTTTTTATGACATGAATTTCCCTGCCTTCTGCGCCCTATATTTCTGTGAGGATATATATAAATGAGCTCCTATAAAATGATAATAATATTCCAAAAACAATATTGGAGAAGAAATGGTTGAGCATAAAGTAAAGGGTTATGTGCTAGTGTAGCCCCTCAACATGGGCCCATTTCAAGACTACCACCTATGCATGTATCTAAAATATAATCTCATCTATCTAATATATTTGTAATTATTGTCGGTACTTAAACCTTTTTTTTTTTTTAATGTAATTAATTTTTTTAATATCATTAAGGGAATGTGGGACCTATATTTATGAATAAGGGTGTGAGACGTATAGTAAAAAAATAGGTGATGAATATCGAACCTAATACAACAAAATGGTGGTAGTCGTGGGACCTGGAGGTGAGAATTAAGAAAGAGTGTGATACCTACAATGAAATTATAAATTTAGTTTATAAGAAATGCAGCCTAATAATTTATTTTTTTAAAATTTTAATTAACACATCATACACTGCCCAAAGTTTTTTGTAAAAAAAAAAAATTAAATAACTAATTTTTACATTTTTATTTGCGGGAAACTACAAATAATCTTTGTATATCTTGTAAATAGCGTCGTAAGTAAAGCACTGCAGAACTTAATTGCGGTCTGACACAAAAATTTAACCTTACGTTTTTATTGCAAAATTGTTCATTAACACTGTATTACCCGTGATATGATGCACAGCAAACATCTCATTTAAGTTCAAAAATCAAAAGCAATAACATTAACAGCTAAGAGAGTCCCTCTTTTGGCATATTGTTTTTTACTCTGGATGTGTTACGTACTAATTGACTGTCTCGCTCATTAATTGTGTTTATTTCTATTACCCTCATAACTAAACGCACTATTTCGTGGATTCTTACAATAACAAATATTTTGAATAACCGTCCTACAATACTCCATACGTTTGGAAGTAGATAGTAGTAGCTAGTGCCTCTAAAATGAGTCATAGAAGCAACCTAGCTAGTTCACTATTTGTAAGTATTTCGCTGGACTATGGTACACCTTTCGTCACTGAACAGATATTAAAAACTATATAAAATTTCTAAAATTTCTTATAAACAGGAACATCAAAATTCTATGATAGATTCTTATAAAAATAAAGAAAGAGAAGGGTCACCAAAGAATCAATTGATAAAAAAAAAAAACACATGAGCATAATTTACACATCGTTCTTTTTGTTGTTGTTGATCTAATTGATAATTAATAGAAATAAAATAGCGTACTAAGGGCCCATTTGGATGGATTTTTTTTAATTAAAAAGCACTTTTTTCATGCAAAAAAAATGCTTTTTTAATTAGTTCATGTGTTTAGATAATATTTTTTTTAAAAAGCAAAAGTTTTAACAAAAAAAAAAAGCCCAAATACTTCTTTTTTTAAGCTCCAATTTGGAGCTTAAAAAAAAGTAATACAAAAAAAAAAAAAAAAAAAAAGCACTTTTTTGTAGCATTTCATGGGGAAGGAAATAATCATTTTAAGAAGAATGAGAATATTAATTTTAGGGTTTAATTTTTATGCTTTTTTTTAGAAATAAATTTTTTTCAACACTCACATAAAATTGAGTGGGTCTCAATAATATATTCTCTCTCTTCTTTTTACAATGGGATCCATTTACTTTTGTGTGGGTGTGATAGAAAAAAAAAATCTACAGTAAAAATAAAAACATTACACCTGTAATTTTACTATGATTAATAGAAGCAATATAGAAGCTTTTTTCTTTACAACAACAGTTCACTCACATAGACTGAATTAATATGGTGATTCAAGACATTTAGTACATCTTCCTTTTTTTTTATTACTATTGTTACAGCTAATAATCCATAGACTTAATTTATTAAATTTTAGTTCATTTTTTATTAATATAGTTTTTAATTTTTTTAAAAAAATTAAAAGAGCAATATAGTTACTCTCAAATCCCAGCCATTCAAATTAATTGGATGACTGATACCATTTTGTTTTTAGATTTCGAACATCTTATTATTTTAATACTATACATGCACAATTTAAAATAAATGTAACGTTTCAATCCTAACTTTGTAGAAAAATGAATTTATTATTTGAATGTTATAAATAATTTTTTCCAAACATGTAGAGTTCAGACAAGCACCCAAACCCTTCTCAACCCAAGGCGCCATCCGGTTTAGTTGCTGAAGAGAGAGAGAGAGAGGGAAAAAAACCGGAGTTATTCGTTTCCAGCTAGCGGCTTTCCACAGCCGCGAAATTACGAGAATACCCGCGGTGAGAATATTGTGTTTTATGGAAACTCAGGATTTCAAGGTTTTCTTAACATTTTGTTCTTTTTCTATAAATTTCCTCCCCCAAAATCTCCATCCTCCTCCCACAGTATAAATTTGACAACCAAATAACCCTTTTTGCTTTTCCGAGGAACGCCACGCTTCTAAACCTCCTCTTTCTCTTCCCCTTTCTCCAATCACCTAATGCACAACTAAGCTACTGCACTGAATCACCAGTCCCTCTCTCTCCAGAAAACCATAAAGGCATGAAACCTGCGATTCTTTCCTAAACACTCATTCTCATCATTATTCTCTGCAAAACTCAAAGCTCAAGTCTTCATTCATGTAAGTGCCTTCTCCTCCACACCCATTTCTTTGCTTAATTTGCTTGATCTGTCATATTTTTCTGTTTCCTTTGCCTGACTATTACTCCTCCATTGTTTCATCCTTCTTAACTAGCAATGTCGTTGACCCACGTCTTAAAAATGTTTCTTTATTTGTTGTTTTGTATCTTAAGCCCTGCTTTATCTGTTATGTTTTTCCCCCTGTTCTTCTCGTCCGGTCGAATCTCTCGGATTTAACGGTGCTTGTTTTATTTTCGATACCTTGTGCAAGACAGCGAAACATATTTGAGGAATCTGATTCTGGGTCTAGATAGATTGATTTGTTTTCATTAATTTCTGCAAGCTCGCTTCTTCTTTTTTTCCATGAACCAGTTAATCTGCAGCATATTCTTTGTTTTGTTTGGATGGTCTTTCTCTGAAAAACAGAATAGTCAGAAAAGGCACACCTTTGGAAAAAAGATGTGAGATGGAGATCTCCCATTCACTTTGAGAGATGATTACAAAGCATGAACACAAATAAAGAAATCCCAAGATCTTTTTAACTTGTTTAATTCTTCATCTCTCCACTCTGTCATCCTCTCTGTAAAGCACCATGCTTGAGTTCCTAAACAATCATTCTTAGAAGAAAAGGATGAACCTGGCCTTTTCTCTCATTCTCTCTCTTATATATTATAACCCCAAGGTTTCCTTTCTTTTATTTTTTCTTCTGCCTGCTACGTTCTGGACTCAGAAGCTGTCTCCATTTCCCCCACAATTTGGCCTTTTATATTACCTTTGAAAACTGCTCAGCACTATTTTAAACCATTTTTAACAATAACTTCTCATACCCAACAAGAGTTTTTTATTTTTTCCCTGTAGCTGATATTAAAATTAAATTATTGGAATCACCTTTGCTTGAAATGGCAATTTCTAATCGGCGATTGTTGTTTGTTATGATTTCGTCTTTAGTGATTGGGAGCGCATCAACAATGAGAACAGAGCCGAGGAAAATATCCAAGGTATATCCACCTCGCAATATCATTCTCCGGCGAAATATTATCATATCGGCGATCTACGATCTCTCTCGCTAATGCTGATATTTTCTTCATTTTCAAATTGTGTTACATTTCAGGCTTCTTGGACGAAATTATTGGCGAGGAATTGGCTAAACAGAAAAAAAGGAGCTCACAAGTTTCGCTCAGATTTCTCAGCGTTAGGTAGCTACAGTTTGGCTTCTGATTTTGTAACTGTTTTTTCTCTTTTTGGGATTATGAAGAAGTTAGAAGTTGAAAGTTGTTGCTGTCGGTGGCCGCAGGAACCAAGAGCGAAAGAAGGAAAAGCTGCTCGGACGAAGACTGCTACGACGTCGTAAGGAACAGTTTCTCTTTCTCAGGTGATTTTGCCGACCAGCCTTACGTTTACATATGACTATATGAGTGTGACGTGGATAGGTCCGGGCCGTTGGATGGAAGGTTTGACTGATATAAGGCATTGAACAAAAGGTGGTGAGCTTAGGGGGGAGGATTGGGTTAGTGAGAGTCCATACCTGAAAATGAAGTTCTACGCCGGGCCCATGAGACGTGCCACGTGGATCTTCGTTTTCGGGGAACCCAATTAGCCTATGATCTCTGTTTTTAGTTTGAGCAGCTAGCACCCCACACGAGAGTCTGCAGGCTAACAAGCTTAGCTATACTAAGATATATTCGCGCTATAATTTTTCTGAAAAGTTTCCTGTGATCTCTTTCATTTTTTTGGCATAAATGATAAACATGTGATTTAGTATATGCTTTATTGATTTGAGGTTTTATTTGGACAGAGAGATTGTTGGTGGAATCTCCAAATGGAGCTAGGCCTTCCACGCATGAGGAGGCACCACCTGTGGACGATACTCTTGACCTCAAGTAAACATTGAACACTCGAACTCAGATAGTCAAGTGATTAAAACTATTGAACGAGACTGTTAACGTTGACTTAAGAAAAAATGGGAAACTGTGTAGGATGTTCGTCGGGACATGGAACCTCGGAGGGAAGTCGCCGGAAGACAACCTCAACCTGATGGAATGGCTCAAGTCACCTTCACCGGCAGACATATACGTTATTGGGTATTTTTTCCACTTGTCTCAAAACTTCAAGTTTCTGCAATTGAGTAAAAGACAAAACCCTGATCACTCTAGGCTAGAATGGTTTCGCCGTAGTCTTTAGTTGGCAGTATTATTCAATGACTAAGACCCACTCACTCAGAGAGTGCCCATGTCAGAACTTGCATCTTCTCGCCGTCTGATTTACTTATTCTTAATTTTTATAATTTTTATTTTCTCGGTTAAGGGGAGAGTAGTATTGTAGGTATATTGTAGTACAATGTACATTCACTGCCGTTAACGGTACTGTCACCCACACACAACGCAACAATACACATCAACGTGCACGTAACCTTTAGCTTTTATGATTAAGATCTCTCGAATAGCATAGGTGCCTAGCTAGCTCCATGTACGAGAAGATTTATGTGGTTAATTTTCTTTCTGTACAATATATGTAAGTTAAGACCATACCGTATAAAATAAAATTACAGTTTCTTCTACTCGGTTGGGTTGTGCCGGGGTTGAAAAGGAATGTTTGTTTTCAGGTTCCAGGAAATCGTGCCTCTGAACGCAGGAAACGTGCTTGGCCCGGAGGACAGTGGCCCAGCTGCCAAATGGCTTTCCCTTATCGGTCAAGCCTTGAACACCGACCAATTTGACCACGACCGTGGGAATTACAACGACAAGGCCACGAATCAACGAGGAAGCCAGAAGCCGAGGTTCAGTTTCTCGGACTATCTTACGTTAGAGGACGAATTGGGCACTGAAGAATTTGCCAAATGGTCTCATGACAAGTCAAATGCGAGTTGTAGCAGTGAAAACTCTCCTTCTTTGGCCTCTACAAGTGGGAGACATAGCAGTAATCCACGTCACTATGAACAACGACGTTATTGCCTAGCAGCAAGCAAACAAATGGTCGGAATCTTCTTGTGCGTGTGGGTTCGATCGGACCTCTTCAGCCACCTTTCCAATTTGAAGGTTTCCTGCGTCGGTAGAGGCATCATGGGCTATCTTGGAAACAAGGTTAATTATTTGTACCTGTCTTGTCTGATTCCCCAATTGACTCTAGAGCCGTCTGATTAATTAATTCACTCATTCTTAACTTTTCTAAATTACAGGGCTCTATATCAATTAGCATGACATTGTACCAGACCTCCTTCTGTTTCGTGTGTACCCACTTAGCCTCGGGAGAGAAAGACGGTGATGAGGTGAGAAGAAACTTTGATGTCTCCGAAATTTTGAAAAGAACTAAATTTTCCCTCTCTTTTAACTCCACGGATCATCGACTCCCTCCTGAGACCATCCTGCAGCATGAGTAAGTCCTTATATATATATATATTCTCAAATTTTACATGGAATAGTTCATTGACCTTGGTTACAATTTCTGACTGGGCATTTTTCTTCATTTTTGGTATGTGCAGTAATATTGTTTGGCTTGGGGATTTAAATTATCGGTTAGCTTCTGGTTATGGGGACACATGTGAACTACTGGAGAAAAACGATTGGCTGGCACTTCTAGAGAAGGATCAGGTAGTTAACATAGATTATCACTTAATCCCCACGGAGTTTAACATGTTTTTGGTTATTTTTCTGATGTTGGATTGGCTATGACTGGCAGCTAAGGATAGAACAGAGAGCTGGTCGTGTATTTGAAGGATGGAATGAAGGGACGATATCTTTCGCTCCTACTTACAAATACTTAGCCAATTCCGATGACTATGTCGTCCATACCTCCAAGTCCAAGGAAAAACGTCGCACTCCTGCTTGGTAAATACTACTAGTATGTTTTTATTAAACTTTTATTTGGTTGGCCAATATATTCTTACTAGCTCATGCTTCTGTGTTACTGTTTCTCTTACGTGGCTCTGTTTCCTAAATGATTGTGTATTTAATTTATCGCAAGTAGGGAGTCAGTCAGATACCGTGCCAGTGGAAGCAAGCATCTTTCAAATAACACTGTGGTCACTATATTGAAAATAGAGCCATTTGCATTTGTTTAAGAAGCGATGATTGATAATATGTTGATGCCTATGTTTAATTCCCAATTAGTCAACCATAAGCGTGGTCATGTATAAACAAAGTACTGTGACAGTGCATCATTAGCAACGATTCCTCGTATTATCCAACAAGGTTTAATAATTAAGACAGTGCATCGATGCCGACTCGAAGATTAAACATGTGAAATCTCTTATCGTTCCCAATAAAAAACCACATGCAACAACCCATCTCAAAATTTAAGTTTTTCTTTGGTTTCAGGTGCGATAGAATCCTATGGAAAGGAGAAGGGCTAAAGCAGAACTGTTATGTGAGAGGAGAGTCGAAATTCTCAGACCACAGACCAGTATACTCACTGTTCTCAGTTAAAGTGGACTTAACAAGCAAGAAGATAATCCCAAATTCTGCTCCAGCAGCCTTGTCATCGAGCTGCCCAGCCAAGGTTCAAGCAGAGGAACAGCTCGTGTTTCTAACACGGTTACATAGTTGATGAATATTAGACAAACAAAGCAAACCCTGCTGGTTCTGACTTCGATTGACACCTGACAAGGTTTATTATAACACAACAACGTACGCTTGGGAAGGCCACAGTTTCAGGGACTGGGCATGTGTGTGTTCCTCACTTTTACTTGGAACATGCGAGAACCTCAATTGGCGTGACTCCTTTGTAGCAACCCACCTACAAATTTTTTTGATAAGTGAGTATGAAGCATTTTGTACATGGTTGAGAGATTTGAGGTGACAATGATGAGAAGGTGTTGGGTCGAGCAGAGGAGTAGAGTAACTCAGAAGCAAAACAAGACAGGACAGTGAAGATTCGGCGAAAGAGGCGCCTGCCTCTGCGGGCATTTCTTGTCATGCGTGTTCTTTTTTGTTTATTTAATTAATAATTTTCTTTCTTAAATATCCGGTCTCTGGGGATATAGATGCAAAAGCTGGTTGGATTTTAGGTTTTAGTCCGGCTTTTGCTTCGAGGAATGAATGATTTCCATTCTCTGATTCAAAGCCAAGATGGATATGAAATATCAATGACATGCATGCAAGGCATTTTGTCTGTTTTTGTGACCATTATTCAAATTTCTCATCAAATGGGATGAATGAATCTCTCAATCCAATCCGATTCTCTAGTTGTTGTCTTTTCACCTTCAGATGATAAATGCATGAGACGATAATAATTCGAAGCTGAACCAGTTGGGCCCACGCTAATTCATTCCATGGGTTATTGAATCAGCATAAAATGTGGCAGGTGGTTGGATTGCGTTTAGTTTAATCATTATCCATATCAATCAATAATAAAAAGTTTATAGCGATTTTCATTAGTTATATCCGTATTTGGTGCAAAATGTTGGTATCATTTAATATTACGGGTGTATTTGGTTTGAGAGGATAGGGAAAAAGAAAAAAATTTTGACCAAAATTAAATGCAGTAGAGCTCATAATTCTTTTCCTCTTTGACCAAAATTTAATGCAATATGACCCACAATTCTTCTCCTCTACATTAGATTTTTTCCCTCCCTTCCCCTTAAACCAAACAAAGCTCAAAATACCAATTCAATGTTAATGTATTGATGTAACGAGCTGCTTACGGGGGGGTAAATGGATAATACAATTGTTGATTCGAAAGCTGCACTAGCTAGTGAACGTATTAAGTTGGTATGACCGTCAGCCGCCCTTGTCCTCCAATGGTGGTTTGCCACGTTGTTGGGGGGCCCACATGGTCTCGTCGCGTGAAACCTGGTAAGATGAAGCAACCGCACATGGTGATCCTGCCCTGAGACTCTCACCTCAACCGATGCCGCCCGACATTAATTATTTCATCATGCCACGTGTACGGATCCGATGGCCTCTCCTCCATACCATCGTGCGCTCCACCATCTTTCTCACTTCCCCCTCGTTAGACATATGCCTCCCCATCTTACTCCCCTCAACTCGCTATAGATCTCGCCGCTAACGGCGTTCGTACTATTCCCGACGTTTTCCCGGTCATTCTCCGATGGGCATATGTTTGAGTCTATGTAAGCGTTGATCGTGTGGCAGTGAGGGTATGTATCTAGAGATCCTCTGTTTCTTGTCCTTGGAGGTCTAGTTAGGGTTTCCTACTCCAATGACTGCTGCTGCTGCTGCTGCTTCTCTTTGCTTACTAGCAAATGAGGGCCATTATAATGTCTTTGTTTTTCTGCTTCCTCATTCTGAGCAAAAATATGTCAGTTCCACGATGGGTTGTGATATCCTTTTGCCTGCCCTGACTGGAAATATTGATTTTTCACATATTTGAAATTTTATATTTCCACTTGTTACTTGCCATGGAAAAAACAGCACATGCAACTATGTAAAGTTTTTGCATTTTCGTTCACCACAAAGTGACTTTTTTTTGGTACCCTCATTGACAGGCAAGTTATTGAGATGAAGGGGAGGAGGAAGTATGGCTTCTCACTTACTTAACCTGCTGCTTCCTACTCAGCGAGAAGTTTGTTGATGACAAGATTGTTAAAGAAAGACAATATATCAAGGATTGTCTCATTAGCCGTAAACTAGCGGAGAAGGGAGATGGTATATTTATGGAACTCGTGATTTCAAGTTGACATTTTGAAATGTATCTATTTTGATGTCCAAAACTTGAGATTTTCAAATTTTCTGTTGCTTATTTTTTGTCCATCTTCAGCTATAGCCATAATTTTGTGTGCAGCAAAAATATAACAAGGATAATATACTTACCATAGCCATGCTTGTGTGAATGAAAAAGGCATTTTTCGCTGTTCAAGAGCACGAGGGACACAATTGGGAACAGACAATGTGTAATGGAGATTTGGATTTCGATTTTCCTGGAACAACGTGCGGTTCATCTTTAATTTTTAATAGTAATTCACTGGTGATGCTTCATTTAAACCATCTTTATCCATAGCCGTTCTTGATTTTTCTTTTTCCGAAAAAAGAAAAAAAAAATAGAGAGGGAGAGAGATGTCAAGAGTTCTCAATATTCCTTTTTAATTCGCGTATACGTAAAGGAGAAATTGAAAAGTATCGCAGTGGTCAAGAACTTTTCTAAAAGTCTTGTAAGAATGAACAGTTTACCCCCTTTTAGAGATACAGATCTCTATATAGTATCAGGTATTGGACTGTGTTTAAAAATATTTATACAATGGTCCTTACTTAATTAGCTGAGGTAAAGTAACAACTAGAATCAGAGGGAAGCGATCTCTAAGAACTAGTATCTTACCTTGAGGTGTTTTTGGATTTGTTGTAAGGAAGATAAATGGGATCCTCAATTTGTGTGTTATCATATGAAGTTGAATAAAGTCGCAGTGGAGAATAAATACCTACTTGCTTAAAATGACGACCTCTTGGAGTATCTGAGGCACATTAATGTTTTTTTAATTTGAGGATATCCCTTTAGCAGTTTTCATAATTAGGCATATGCACTATGAGTTTCTAACAATACTCAGATTAGATTAGTTCATGGTGGTTTTTTGGAGATTATATTTTCATTGATCCCTAATCTCCAGAAGGGCTTTTGTGCTCAGATTTATGATCATTGTAAAATTTTAAATTAAGGGTTGTTACTGTCATTAATGATGGTGTTTCTGGCAACGTTTGTTCTCCTCCATAGTTTTTAACTGCACCGGATCACTTTTATTGTATGGTTCTTTTACTGATTGGTGATTATATGCATTTATATGCTAGTTTTTTCTTTGCACTGTGCATATAAAATTGTCAATTTTTCTCTTTGAAATTATTTGGTGAGTGACTCTCTAATGATTTTTCCTTTGACAGTCTTTTCATGATCAGGAATCTTGGATGGCAAAAACTGCTGGAAGTCTAAATGATGGTGACATGACTTACGACAATTCCTCTAGAGTGGAATCCAAGCGTTTTCATCAGTGGTTCCTGGATAGTCCTGAAGTGGATCTGTTTCCACGAAAGAAACAAGCAGTGGAGGTGTCAAGCAATAATTTGTTATCAGGAATGTATAGCCCCAATAACAATTCATGGGGAAATTCCTCAAGTTTACACTCATTCAATGGTCATTTTTCCGGACAGTTATATGACCCAGATGCTTCAGCAAAGGCTTTGAGTTGTGAAAACAAGAATATTTCCCCTATTAATGCAGATAAATTGGCTGTGGTACAAAAGGATAACATGGAACCCTTTGGGAGCGATTCCTTATTCATAACCCAGACAGTTGACGATCATGGATCAGGTATAAATTATGGTGGAATTAGAAAAGTTAAAATTAGTGAGGTGAAGGATTCTGAGAATGTTATGTCTGTTCCTCCAGGTCATACCTATGATATTGGAGTGAACAACACTGTGTCAAATACACATGTGCACAGGGGGTGTGATTATCCCACATCAACAAGTCTCGCTTGCAACAAAGGGGATGAGAATATTGTGTCCGTGGATGATGATTATGGCAGGGCATACAACAATTTCATTTCAATATGTCAAACATATAGCAAGGGAGATGATGGCTTATCTGTTGGCCAAACCTACAAGGAGACATGTAATACAATATCAATGGGTCAGGCATTCAGCAAGGAGGATAGTAATATGATAGCCATTTCTCAAGCTTATAACAAGGCAGAGGATAATTCTATTTCAAGACACAACATATTTAATAAGGGGGAGGATGGCACCATGTCAGTGAATCATGCCTACCACCAGGATATAAATAACAAGTTATCGATTGCTTACACTTGTAACAACAGAGAAAGCACAATTATATCCTTTGGTGGCTGTGATGATGATGATGACGGTCATGTTAGTATAGGTCCCTCTGGCAGACTCATATCCAACTATGAACTGTTGATGGGCCAACCAACTACACAGGGATCAGATGCTGTGAATGCGAAAGAGTTGATTATTTCTAATTCTGCCTCACTTCTTAGCGCCTCCCTGACATCTGCCTCTGGAACTGGAAATGTTTCCCAGACAAAAGAGGAATCTAAAATATCTAAGAAATTTCCTTCAAATAACTTCCCTTCTAATGTCAGAAGTTTGCTGTCCACTGGCATGCTGGATGGAGTCCCTGTGAAGTATATGGCCTGGTCACGGGAGGTAAATCTTAGTACTCATGAGTTCATCTTTCACAGTAGCTTATCTTTGATTCATGTCTGGTTCTTCCTATGCTTGTTAAAAGGAACTTCGTGGTATCATAAAAGGATCCGGGTATTTATGCAGCTGCCAGTCCTGTAATTATTCCAAGGTAAGCTTGGTAACTAAAGATCATAAAGGGGTAACCCTCTTTGAGCCAAATTTGCTTCTCACACCTATCTTATGTTTCACCAGATTATTAATGCATATGAGTTTGAGCGTCATGCTGGTCGCAAGACAAAGCACCCCAATAATCATATTTACTTTGAAAATGGGAAAACTATATATGGTATTGTTCAGGAGCTCAGGAGCACTCCACAAAATATGTTGTTTGATGTTATTCAGACAATAACTGGTTCACCAATCAATCAGAAATCCTTTCGCATTTGGAAAGGTGGTGTATTTTCTCTGTTACTGTAGTGTTGCAGATTGATTTTTAATTTGATCTTTATCATTTTTGTTGGTGTGAAATGGTTTGTCTCTATCTTCTTCCTCCTCACTTGGATATTTCTTTCTCATCTACAGAATCCTTTTTAGCTGCAACGCGTGAACTTCAACGCATATATGGAAAAGATGAAATGAAGCAATTGTCATAAAGGTTCACCATTTGACCCGCTAGGTAGGAGGAACATTATTTCATGCATAGGAGTAATCATTTGGATATAACTTTTGTTGACAGATTATCAAACCTAACCCTAACTGTTTGAATCTCCATTTTGAGGACAAGCTATCCTTGGTGATATAGAAGAGAACTTTGCAAACAAGACAACGTATTTGTCTTTCATTGATGTATCATGACAATATTGAGTTGGTAAATTTTATGAAGAGAAGCTGATTCAATATCTTTTTGTCTTACTAATGGAACAAAAGATTCACTAAATGCTTGTACTCTTGTATCAAGCGAAGTTTGTTGTATTTTTCTTAAAGGTCTCGCGTTTTGTTTGTTGTTATATGTGTGCACGCGTTTGTTCTAGTTCTTTTCGGAGGGGGTGCTCTCTACTTAAGTGAGCAACATTCTTGATCCAAACATTATTTACCGTCCAGCAGATGTTAGTTTGCCAGCTTCTTGTTGCTGAATAAACCTTATTAACCTTTTCTCATTTCTCTGATGCTAAAAGGATTGAAGGAAGTAATAGGAATTTCACATAAGTAATTTATGTGGTGTCAACTGAATATTTAATGGTGATAAAGGAGTCCCTTACCACATAAGTCCAGTCATCTTTTGTGATATATCATGCTGCCATGAAGTAACAGTAGATATTCAATTATGCATCTATGCAATGCATATAGTCGAAGCTGGGCTATTTTTGTTGTGATTTATCTTCCTGCCTTATTATAACAACTTGTTACATTATAATCATCTACTCACAGTTCATCATGATCCAAAGATCAAATATTTGGATGCCTGCAAATTGTTTGTGTCGTAAGCATTTAAGGGGAGCATTGTAGATGAATGCTCTGGGATACTTCAAATCTAGATAGTTATTGGTATGCTTTCTTCATACTTGTTCATCTGGAGCTACGATTCCTTGGCCAGAATTAGTGATAATGATGACCTCATTATTAGCACTGTCCTTTGTGATACTGCTTCCATCTGCAATTAGTTTAGTTGGTGATAAGATCTCTTCAGCCATTGGTGTTGACTGTTCATTATCTTTGCTTTTACCCCAAACCACAAGGTACAGGCCCAAAACAATGACAAAGGCACCTATCGCCCTGAAAAGTTGATTAGATTTCTTTAGGTTATATTTTTGCTTGCTAAGCATGTGGTTAGCCTGGTCTATGATTTTCATAATTACCTTCCAAGGTACAGTTGCTCAAACAGAATGAATGAGCCCATGACAGCTACAATTACCATGCACAGGGGAGTAAACGCTGTAACAAAGACTGGGCCTCTTGCTTTCATCACTACTCCTTGGATGTAGTAAGTCAGTCCTGAGCAGACTATTCCCTGCACGCATACATTTATATTCTCAGAGTAGAGTGGGAAAATTTATTAACGTATTTCCCTAAAATGTTGCTTGTACTTTTTCAAATGTTACAGCTATAAAATCTAAGCTTTCTTACTATTAACACAGCTATGTAAACTTGAAACTTAGGAGAGGAATATATAAAGTGGTAATTATCAGTTGGCTCCATGGCAGCTAAATCATTTGGATGCCAGCATTAGTGTTGCTAGTTGACATATACTATTATGGTCGGTACAGATGTTTTTTATGCCTTTCCCGAATAGGAACTTTCTTTTGTGTGTTTATTGGCTGGAAATTTTACAGTCAGCACGGGAGGTTGTTATGATGCCTTCCTGGATAGGAATTTTCTTTTAGGCGTAGGGTGGTGGAGTGTGTGAAAAATGTGATGAAAGCTTGGTCATATGCTTTTTTTTTTTTTTTTTTTTTTGTATTTTCACAAGTCTGGTTATATGGTCTTACACTGTAGACAGCTGCTAGCAATTTCCTATCCCAATGCAGAGACCAAACTGAAGGATGTCTCCTTTCCATAACCATGGCCACCGCAGCACCTTCTACTGTTCCCAAGAAGCATATCCATGCTGTGAGAGAGAGCTCAGCTGGGTAGGCTTTAAGGGTAATGGCCTAGAAAATCAGAGAAGGTCTAAGGAATCAAGAGTATTATTTGGAATATTTCTACAAGGACTCTGGAGAATAACTCACTTGAAGTATCATGAAACCAGACCAACTAAAGCTACTCAGGGTGATCATCACGGATCCTTTTATTACATGTTGAAGATTTGACCCACCACTTTGCTGGTTGTGGGTATTGGTACCATGTACCTCAAAAATTTCAAGCACCGGGCCTTTCAAAAATGTCATGAGCATGGCTCCAGCGACTGTTACTACAGTTCCTGCCACCTTTACATGGCTGTGTATGCTTCTTAATTTTATCTTCTCTAGCCTGCCAAGTAGAGAAATAGTTGGGAAGATAGCATGAATCATTTAGGCTAAGGAGATGTATACCTGATTATATTTGCCACCAAATCTGAGAGATACCCCTGACAAAGAGGTGACAATGAGAACCTGTTTAGTTACCTCAGAATCCAAGCCATCAGGAAGGTAATGGCGGGAACCATATTGCTCATTGCTGAGGCAAAAGTTGCTGTTGTGTACTTCATTCCCAAAAAATAAAAATTCTGGTCAATGACTGGCCTGCCAATAAGAAGATTAGACTTGTTTTGTCACAGTTTTCCATGCTATGTGTGTGTTTAGCTATTCAGGTAATTACTCTATAATGCTTAGCGCCACTATCTTGGTGAAGATTGAAATTGTCATCTTCGGCCTTGCTTTCCTGTGAAGACAACGAAGCATATCACCACATTAATTTACCTCAACACACACATACACACAAAAGGAGAGGGAGAGGGAGAGGGAGAGACTTGTCTAGAATCACTGCAAAAGGGGTGATGACGACAAAGGCAATAGCATGTCGATAGACCACAAATACGTAGCTGCTCATCCCCTTGTTCATTGCAGCCTTAGATAGAACATCCATACCTGCATATCCAAACTGCAAGAACACTACAGCTATGAATGGCATCACTCTTCTAAACTCATGTTTTTGCAGGATCCCCATCTTGTATTTTATGTCCCTATGCCCTCTAACCTTAAAATGCTTTCTTGAGTCCCAAGAATGAAGTTACATGCCTTGGGAGGCTCATGCTTATATAGGCTGCCAACGCATGTCCTATGTGCTATACATCATTGGTCAAGGGCATTGGCTACGTACGTGTGGAAATTCCATTATTTTCACCGAAATCAAATTATGGGTGAAAAGCAGTTGTCTGAGTAGCCATCCTAAGAACTATTTAAAAGATCGGTGTCTGCTTTCGATTATTACCATCTTTTGCATGGTTAAATGCAACTCTTGGTGGAGTAGCTTTTTTTCCATATCAGTGGGTTGGATTCTTTAGTGACTTGTTTCATTGGTTTTGAACATTTTCATGAAATATTTTCTATGTAGCCATTTTGGTTGCCCTTGGCATTTAATGAGGAGAAGCATCAAGATTATGCTTGAAAGTAGGACTCACTGTTAATGATTGAGCTCGACTACGTGTCAGCCTCAAGTTGGACGTAAAATTGTGTGTAATTATTTACGCAATTTCTCCGTATGCTTGAATTTGTACTTTTCTCTTATGCTTTAGACAAAATATCCGAAGGATATGGATAAGAAAGAAGGATTTGAAAATAATGCAGGTGCATTATTGAGTCCTGGTTCAGTGAGCCTCATTGTCGCGATGATTAGCACACGCATGAATGATATATATCCTTTTATAAGGCATTGTTTGTTTGTGTTTTCTGGTTTTTTTTTTTTTTTTTTTCAAAACAGTTTTATAAACTTAAAACCATTTTTTTTAAAAAAAAAAAAATTGTTTGAGTAGTTGCTTTGAAATGACTGGTGACAATGGTGGAGCCACACTTGTGTCTATGTGTGCAGGTGTAGACACAAAATTTTGAAAATAAATATATGTTGAAGAAATTTTGTGACAACTTGTCTAAATGGTGTAGTTGGTTATAACATTAGTGTGTGTGAGGTACCCTATTTGAATCAAGCTTAGACATTTTTTTCATTTTTTCTAGCCTTCATCTTACTCGCTTCACACCAACATCCTCCCCTAATCTGCCCCCAATTTTTTTGAAGACGCAATCCACTGCATCATCGTTTGCCGATCCGCCCCTGATTGGCTCCACTTTATCCCGACGTTTCTTTCTGGGTCCCTCCACCTTACACGCCTTCCAATGGTCTCCCTAACCATGCCTCGCCACAGCTCCAGTGTTAACTTATTTACTTCAAATCGACTTACATTTCAGGCTCATCTTTCTGAAAACTAATCTATTAGGAATCTATTGGATTAGCTCTTCGATGATATCTAGGGTCTTTTCTTTTTTGTTTTTCAACTTTCACGATTCATTATCGAAGAAAATTGAGATTTTAGGGTTTCTGTGTCATGCACTTTGAAAGGTTTGTCGATGGAGTGTATGCATTAATGCTTTTCCTGAAACGTTCATTTCGTCGTTCCCGGAAAATGGGAAATCGTTTATGGTTATGGGGGTTAATTTTTCTTTAATCCATTGACTTTTATATGTTGATGCATGCTCTTTAATTTTTGGTGATGCGTGTGGTGCTTATTGAGTAAGCCGACAATTGTGTAAGCAAGATTTATACTTTGATGCTAGAAAGGTTTTTATCCCAACTCTGGTTTGTGGTTCGTGCTGATTATGTTTCAACTCTGTGTGATTCGTGATTGTGTGAATAGGATGATATTGAATTAAGAAGCAAGGGATAGATGTTGGTACATAAGGATACAAAACTGTAGAGGTCTTCTTCGTCTTGGATGTCACTCTTTCTTGTTAATTGTAGTTGAGTTAGGAGAAGTATGTGGAGAGCCATTTTACTATACTGCTATTAACGTAGGAGTACTTTTTTTTCATATGGGGATTGATGGGAAACATGAGCACAACTGGCATACATTGTATGGAAGCATGAATAGAGTTGATTTGTCAATGTATACATTCTGACATAGCTTGGTAGGGTGCATCTAGGAAAATATATGATTGTGCACTAAAATTAGAACATCCTAAGTTCAATTGCTCTGTCCCCATCTTCCATTTATTATAATTCTTCATTCTTTGATTTCTTATGGTCGAGTTGCTTTGGAATTAGAAATCATAATTTCAGTTGCTTAGTGTCCCTGTATGAAAAAAGATACAATGTTATAGGTATCGATAGAGGAAACATTGAGATGAGCTAACTTATAGGTTGCAACATGTTTTCTAATCTTGTCAAACTTTTTTCTTGTAACAGTGAGATGAGCTAGCCCATCTTTTATTTTTTAATGCATTTAAAACTTTTCTTTATAAAAAAAAAATTTTCGGGGGCGCTGCCCCTGAACCTTTTTCTAATTATGCACACGCAAACATAAAATCCTGACTCCGCCACTGACTGGTAGTGGTTGTCACTAACAATGACGTGATGGTGGTCGACGCGGATAGTGTGCCATATAATGAAAACTTAAAAAAATAAGAAATAGGAAAACAAAAATAAGAAAATACCTCAAAATTGATTTTGCCTTTCCAGTTTTTCACAAAAACAAATTTTTGAAAACAGTTTTATAAACATGTTTTTTTTGTTTTTGAAAATGGAATCAAACAACCCCAATCTCCAAGCCACTAATGCTTCGGTCAGTGATCAAGACACCAAAGTATGGAAAGCACAAAGTCCCACTCAGTCTTTTTTTTTTTGTCAAAGTCCCACTCAGTACTCACTAGTAGTGTTTCGGCCTTTTCTACTTTTTTTTTTTTTTTTTTTTTTTTTTTTTTCGCGTTTTCTGTTTCGGCATTTTCTTAGTAGTTGGTGGCTTTAACCCTTTATAGACTTTGTTTCTTTGTGCTTTTAATGGTATAGTTACTACCATGATCATTTAGTTCCTGCACCTCGTATTCATAACCCATTCAAAGCTTTCAAAATGGTAAAACATCCAAAAAAAGAAAAGGTATTAAAATTGTAAGTGGGTTTAGGCCTCTCCTGCTAATACAGTACTAATGGTTGTGTGAGTTTGTGTTCAATAATGGAGTCTTTTTAGGGGTGTTCTTAAAAGCTTATTCTTTATCTTCGTCTCAGGTTTTGTTTGCTCTATTTCCTCTTTCGAGTAAGACTTAAATGTTGCCACTTTCACGTCAAATAATGAATCTTTAACCAAGCTGAAAGCCACTTCAGTTTTTAAACTCATATCTAGATGCATGTTTCGATTTTAAATTTTGGAAAAACGACGGAAAAATATTCTCAAAACTATTAAAAGGAAAATAAATATGTTGAATTTCAATAATTTGTAAGGGACTGATTTAAAATTTTGAAATATTATGAAATTTGAGAAATTGCCTATCTACTGTTAGTTATTTTTAATAAAAAGTCCTTAAGCTCCTAGCTTCAACGACCTTTTTTTTGTTGTTGTTGAATTTCTCAATGAAAATAGTCAAAATAGATATTTGAGTTGTTAATATATGTATTAAAGTCATAAAAAATATATGAGAGCGTTGGAGCTCCAATCAGCCTTATTTACGACTTTAGTATCCGTATAAACAACTCAAGTATTTATAAACTTTTACTTAAAAAATTCAAAAAATATATGAGACAGTTGGAGCTTTTGGTCGACGCTATTCATGTCTTTAGTACATACATTAATGACTAAAGTATTTATATTAAAAAAAATTTCTTAAGAAATTCAAAAAAAAAAAATATATATATATGCGAGACTGTCGAAGCTCCGGTGACCAAGCACCACCACCGGCAAGGTGTCAGATCTCTAATCATGGCCACCAGCTTTAGAGCTTCGGCTGCCAACAAGGGGGTTGAGAATGTTTTATTAAAAAAAATTATGAGTAGGTAGGTAATTTCTCAAAATTTGCAACATTTCAAAGTTTCAAATAAATCCTTTTGAAATTATTGAAATTCAATATATTTATTTATCTTTTACCAATTTTAACAATATTTTTCTGTCTTTAAATTTTTATCCCATTCTTGGAAAATTAAGGATCAAGGGGACCATCTTAGATTATCACAAAAAAAATTATACCGTACAATGCATGATAAGGGCAGAGCCAACATTTTCGAGATTTTAGCCAACGAGAAGGAATCTTTGTATTGTTATAATGCAAGTGATGATTTGTTTTTATTTCTTATAAGTGTTTTATGGATTGAGAAATTTTATCTCAACTTATAAAAAAGTATTTTAAAAACACTTCTTTTCTTTTTTTCCAAACGAGAACTTATTTTATTTCAAGTTTTTTTTTTATATTAAATTTTTAGGAAAAGGGTTGTTAAGCTCACCCACGCTTTAAGGAGTAGGGCTGAGCCCAATCCATGTGACATACTTGAGTAGAGAATCACGCCTCCACCTCTATCGGTGTTTTACTACTTTCTAGACTCTGCAAATCGCCTCCCCAATACTCGACAACGTGTAGGGATCGAACCCCCTCCTTTAAAGTGAGGAAGTCCGACCGCACGTCAGTTGAACCGCACGTCAGTTGAACCTAAAGAGGAACGGTATTTTATTTTAAGTTGAAGCTGAGACGAGAAGACAAGAATGAATTGGATTTGTTGGTTTACTACTGGGAAAGTGGCGATGATCCATTGAATGAAGATGTCAATTTCGAAATTATTAGGGGACAATGAAGTGACGTAATTACAGGGCCTTTAGTCATAATTTATATTTGAGATTTGTATATATGGTTAAGAATGATACAAATATGATAAAGCAGTGTGATGGTGCGAACTGACATCGCAAACCTGAGGTGTTTGCTTAATGGACCATCTGTCCTCTCTTATTCAATAATAAGTGAGTGCGTTCGTCCCATAATCTTCCCCTTTATTTTATGTTTCTTTTCTTTAAAGATTCTCCATCTGATATTATCTAATTATTTTAAGTTGTACTTTAAATGAAAAATAAGTTTTTTTTTTTTTTTTTCAAACAGTTTTTTCCTTCAAATAGCTAAGTTTGCGCTTTGTGGAGGGTGCATGAGTTCTCTTTACTTGTGAAAAAGGGAAGGTGCTTGTCTTTTTTTTTCCCCCCTTTTAAAGGGGAAAATTCGCTATGAGAATTTTAGAGAAAAAATGTAATCTTGAAAAAATCTCAATGACATATAAGCATAGACGGAAGAAGAGGATACTCTCCATTGTACTCTATTGATAGTTTAGATTTAATATTTTATAAATTAAACTTTACTTTTTTTTATGGATGGTATCATGACATACATAAGATTTTAAGAGTTTAAATTTATTTATTTATGTGTATAGAAATAATTTTATAAAAGATTGAATATAAATCATTTATTATTTTAATCTAACAGTAGATATGAGATTATCATAAGAAAATAAAAAAGATGATAATGAGATAAACTTAATCCAAGTATAGACATGTTATTTTCTTCACTATGAATTGTTGCTACAAGCTACCTTATTTGTTGTGGAACATTTTGATAATTACATTCTTTGCTTTTAAGGCTTCATAAGTTTTCCCTTAAAAAAGTAATAAGTTAACTCTCTCATATGCAGAGAGTTGCTGCCCCTAATTTCCACACACACATATATATGGTATTAGGTAGAGCTATAATTAATACTATTTTTCCTTCTTTTTTTAATCATAAAACATTTTCAGTAAGAAAAAATGTGTTTATTTGTTGTTAATATAAATATTCAACTTTCTTCATTATAAGTAAATTTGACACCCTCTAGAATTCTAAGAATGAGTCAATAATTTGACTCAATTTTTCTTATATGTTTAAATTTCAAATGTAAACTTTATTCTACCTCCGCTTAGACTATTTAAATCTTATATTAAATATCGAGGTAGAACATAATTTGTCACATTTTTATCAATATTTTTCAATTAAATTTTTTTTTTGTGGGTAATATGTATATAAAAATAAATAAACTTTTACAATTTTATTGTTTTTTAAAACTTAATATAATTTTGTCAAAATTCCAATGATAAAATATAAGGAAAACTTTAATATTTTTCTGATTATTTAGTAATTCACTTTTTAGATCCGATAACGTATTTACAGAGTTATGCTTACGCACATATAGATATACAGACGACAGACAGAGAGGGCTTGAATTTGCTGAATTTGTTTAGCTTGCATGTTCGAATATAATAATAACTGATTCCTTGTCAGGCTATCACAGGGTTGAGGATTGATTGGGTATCGTTAGGATATATAAGCTACATGTCACGGTCTGACCGTGACAGGTCCCACATCGGGCAGGATGAGGGAAGGTTTCTGGGGCATAAATAATATGTGGTGCGCTCTCGCTATCGGCTTGAGCTTTTGGCGTGATGGTTAGCGCTTCTCGAGTTAAGCGTGCTCGGCCCAGGAAAAATCTCGGGATGGGTGACCCCCGGGAAGTTCCTCGTGGCCGGTGTGCTTCCGTGCGTGACATACTGCCTAACCAACTCATGTAAGTAGGAAGGAAAGAAAGAAAAAAAAAAAAAAAAAGAGAGACATGTAAATATTTGAGAGTATAAAAAGGAAAGAGTATATTAAAATTGCAAACAACAAAAAAATGTAACTTATATATAAGACCATCCTGATCTCTTTTTTTTTTGCTCAGAGCAAGAACATATATTGATACTAATAATAAGAGTTACATCAAAAGATTACATAACAAACTAAACGAAAACAAACTAGAATAAGCAGACTAACACATACAACAACACCAATCCAAATGTACGGAAAGCAAGTCACCACAAAACAAATAGGAGTAAAAGTAATTTCCAAGACTTCATCGGCTTTCGGCCATCCACTTAGAAAGGACAAGAAAGAAAAGTGTCAAGGTTGCAAAAACACACCCGATCGGCACACCTCCTTATAAGAAAAGCCGCACATAGGTCGCCTACATAATCCCCCTACTCGGGGTGCCGGACAGAGAACACCCAACCGCAGACAAAAAAAGACAAGTGAAGCCCTGAAGAATACTCTTGCTCATCCATTGAAGCAAACTTGGCGACATAAACCACCCACCGAATGCATTTTGGCAAACAAAAGTGAAATAGATTCGTCCCTATCGAATAATCCTAGCAATGGTCTTCCCATAGATAAAGCACAAACTAGCAGCCACCATCGATAAAATCCTTCCCCCAAAAACACAAATCCAATCCACAACAAAGAATGCCACCATAATTACTCAAATCCACAACATCAGAAGACAAACACAAACATAGATTGCCCAAATCCACACCATCAGAAAACATAGATAAACATAAAGCAATAAAATCAAAAGGAAAAGGAAAAGGAAAATAGAAGCACCCCCTCCGCCGGAAACCACCAATGTGCCAGAGGCCTCCGACGAGCAGAACCACCGTTGAGCTGGGGCTACCGCGAGCAACAAAGCCGCCGACAAGCCGCAGACCACCATCAAGGAGATGTTGAAGCAAAAACTCCCACCATCGAGACGAGGGAGGACCACCGTTGCGGCCCGAGAACGAGGGCCGCCGGAGTTAGGAAGGCATTGAGGACGGACACCGAGGAGAGCCGGCGCCGAGAAGAAGGACCGCCACCGCTCTATATCTCTCGTTCCGACCTAAGACTAGCCTGCATCAGACTCATCGAGGGCTGATCTGCACTTCGGTCGCCCTTGTGGAACAAGAGGAGACTCGCCGGCAGCATATTTGCCGCCGGCGAGGCAGAAGCCCAAGAGGAAGAGGCGGGGTTAGGGTTTGGTGCGAGAGAGAGCAATACGGGTCGGGGGCGCGCAGTGCAATTTATGATAGTAGGTATTAAAATATTTCTCACATTGAATTAAATGTATATCATATAAAAGGTTAAGTATTTCTTATTAACTAGTTTAGGTATGTCTTATTAACTAGTTTAAGTCATTTTGATACAAAGACAATATAAACCTATACGTATATCTAAAATCCAACATGATATCTAAGCTATTTGAGCCCTTGGATCTCCGAGGGAAAAAAACAAAATAAAAAAGAAGAAGAAGAAGAAACAATATTGTAGACTCGAGTCCACTAGGTTTTGGAAAAACTTGAATCATTTTAATATAAAGAAAGGCAACTTGAAGGTTACACCACATATCTAAAATTCAAAAGAAAAGTGGTGGTGAAGTATTCATTGTGGTTCATAAAATTGAAAACCCACAAACTATCTCTCCAACTTTCTGACACTTTATATAAGACGATTACCTCCAAAAAAAAAACAAACAAACAAAGAAAAACGAAGAAAGAATTGCGTGTCTCCTTCGTATCAAAAAATGGGATTGCTTTTAACGATGACGGTAATGCATGAATGAAATAAAAGAAGCAGTGAGCAATATCATTCATACAAATTTCCCATTTCCTTTTCAATTCATTATCCATCATCAATTATTGGCATATAAAATTCTGAATCCATTAATGACGTCAACAATTGGCTATTCTTCTGAATACCAAATGAAAGCTCCATTCACACGCTGCCAGGCAACATGAATCTTCCAACAAGTGTTTGGACAATGTTTATATGTTTCAGCCCAGTGTCAATTTGCATTGTCAGACTACATAACATGACTGTGGAACTATTCTTAACAATCAACAGCCCACAAAAATACTTGATTCCAAGAGCAGGAGATAATGCAAATAGTATTATCGAACTTTCAACTGGGGAGAGAATAGGTTAAAAGGAAAAACTAAAATCAATGGTGTTATGAATATAACAAGACCATGTTATTTGATTTTTCGTTATATCAATAATATGAATATTATGAAAAAAATAATAAAATTAGTATAATGTTGCTTGATTCCTCAACACAAGTATCCACAATTCACATTTCACATCCAACGAGTAGCAGCTGTCAAATAATAAAAATCATACAAGCACTAACAACACAGCCGACGACAAAAATTGACTTCCCCAGTCAAATTGAAAGCCTTGAGTATGCATGTCCTTAAGAACCACAGCATGCTGATTTTTGGGCAGCCTGGTCTGCTTGGTTAATCTTGATTGTCTGAGTCTGCAAGCAACCACATATAAACTCAGTGGATAAATTGGCATGACAAGTAACTCATCACGACCAGATAATACAGCTTAAAGAATAAAACCTCGGTCTTTGAATCAGTGTTTGCTAGTCTCTGCTTGATGTCCCGTGCTATTGAAGAGAAAACCTCCTCAACATTCAAATTTGTTTTTGCACTCTGTACGAACATATTCTCTCCATCACAAACAGATCGGAATCTTATGATCCCAGTATCAACTAAGACAATTAGTTCTACTTACAGTCTCAAAGAACTTGATGCCATATTCATCAGCCAGAGCTTGACCCTTCGAGGTTGGAACAGCCTGAGGAGAAAATCGTTGGCCATCAAGTTGAGCACAGATGATACTATATGAGAATGCAACGTTCATGCAAGAACAGTCAGAAAGATGAACAGCGTGAGGGGAAGGAAGGACTGACCCTTTTGCTTTCATCCATGTCAGCCTTGTTACCCACAAGTATCTTGTTGACATTGGCAGAAGCATGCTGCTCAATGTTACGAATCCAATTACTAATGTCTGAACATTAGATGGAGTATCATATGAAATTAAAACGTTTTCCAGGCACAAGAACCTCTCCACAACATCAAATTAAAAGGATAAGTGAGGCAAAAGGAATGACGCATGCACGGTTAAGGAGATATCATATGAAATTAAAACGTTTTCCAGGCACAAGAACCTCTCCACAACATCAAATTAAAAGGATAAGTGAGGCAAAAGGAATGACGCATGCACGGTTAAGGAGATAACGCAGTGTAAGAGACAGGGTATGTGTAGAAATAGTAAATGCTGGGTGTTTGAACTGAAAACTAAAGGAGGAGGAAGACATTACTGTTAAAAGATGACTCATCAGTGACGTCGTACACAAGCAAAATACCCATGGCTCCACGATAATAAGCTGCAATAGGGAAAAAAGAAAGAAAAGGAATGAATATGCTCATGGTAGAGGCTTAATAATGTATACAATACGATCGTGTCAAAGTAACAGGCAAAGCAAAATATTTATTTATACAGTAACATCCCTAAAAGGGCATCTGGTGCTAGTTTAACACCAACAAATGCAAAATGGATTTTATGCTAGAGAAGCAAAAAAAACAATGGGGGGACACTTGCAATCCAAACTGTTGCTAAGGATGATAAGAAAATTTAATTACAAGCAAGTTGAGAAACTAATAAGCTAGATAAGTCCTAAACATACAGTCTACTAATTTGCGAGATTTACAAGGAGAGAAAAGAAAAACAGGTGACGAGATAAACTTCAAGAAAACAATAGAATCTTAAAAATATAACAGGCATTTAAATTGCAGCTAAGGGCTAAGAGCTTACATAACGAGTTCAATTAGCAAACTAGTATAAAAATGGTATAGTGACTTGGGAATCAGGGTGGGACTCTGTACAATATCAGACCCTTTATATGTTTGTCTTTTCTTCCCAATCAGCTATAGCCAACATAAAGTGATTTGATATCAACAAAAAATACAGCTCCTCCAAATATTTGGAACATGTCCTGCTACTGATAGCAAAATTAAGTATTTTATCTTCAAATGTTATCAACAATAACAAACTTAATATATTGCATGTGGTGAAAAAAAAAACAAAAAAAATGAGCTCACATTAGAACATTCTAGCCATACTGAACTTTCAATCAGACACTAACCAGTAGTAATTGTTCGAAACCGCTCTTGGCCAGCAGTATCCCATATTTGCAATTTAATCCGCTTGCCATCCAGCTCTATGGTCCTAAGTTTAAAGTCAATGCTGAAGAAAAAACAATCCCTTCTAATGAGACAGAAGGCATATCTTTGGTAGATAAAATTGGGTGAAGAAAAAAACCTCGGAAGAATTCTGCTTAAGGACTAAATTCACAAGTGTTTTATTCTTGAGAAATGAGAACCATTAAATACCCATTGTTTCATTTGTAAATTTGTGTTGTTTGGGTAGTAAATAGAGTTAAATATCTATAGTTATAAATTTGAATGATATGAATGATAAAAACTCAGTTTGACTAATAAATTTGTGTTATGTGAACGGTAAATTTATATGCCTTCTAAATGTGAGTCAAACCTTAAGCGGAGAAGGGAATTGGAATTGGGCGTGGCTTGAGGGGATTCTGCCGTATAAGGTCATTCAATTAATAAAAGTCAACCCCCACTATGTTTTGAGGATGGTAATAACATAGTTGTGTGGAGAGGGGGACATGGAGATAGGTATTCTGTAGCTCAAATGTACCAACAATTGAGAGGAGATGTGAGTATGGGGTTGGAGGTCATTTGTAAAGTTATTTGGAAGGTGAAAACCACTAGAAGGATCAAAGTATTTTTGTGGTTGATAGACTTCTCACAGCTGATAGAAGTTCACGGATCCTAGGAGGTGAGTCTACTTGTTGCAGGTGTGGAGGAGGTGTTGAGGACCTTGACCATGTTCTAAGGAGCTGCCCAGTATCTCGTCAAGATATGGATGGCTCGCAAAGTACTAAAGGTACGTCCTCAATTTTTTATAGAACATATCAATTGATGGTTTTTAAATAATTTGCAAATTGGAGAGGAATGGAGCATAGTTTTTTCGATATGCTGCTGGATGATTTGGGGATGGAGGAACAAAAGGTTTTTTGAAGAAGGGTTTGTATGCCTGACCGTCCTGAGTTTGTAACCTAGAGTTATGTTAGAGATTGTGTTAATTCATCTAAAAGTTTAGATAGCAATGGTTTAAGAAAGGAACCAAGGGATGTTAGATGGATTTTTCTGGAGGAGGGTTGGGTGAAACTGAACTTTGATGGTGCTGCTAAAGGCTGTCCAAGTTTGGCAAGTTATGGAGGGGTGTTGAGGAGGAGTGATGATAGCTGGATTTGTGGATTTGTGGATTTGGTAGGAAGTTAGGACGTTGCAAGGCTTTGGCTGCTGAACTTTAGGGGTTGTGCAGGGTCTTAGAATGACACACGAATTAGGTTTCACCAGGATCATTGTGGAGGGAGACTCTACTGTGGCTTTACACATGATTCAGGAAGCTTGGTTACAAGGAAGGGCTAGAGACAGAACACTAAATGCATGGTTACAGGAGAACAACAAGGAGATGCAGATTCAGTTTTCTCATACCTTGAGAGAAGGTAATTCTGTTGCAGATTGGTTAGCCAATTATAGCTTTTACTGTAATAAGGAGTTTATTATTTTTAATTCCCCTCCAGCAAGGGTGTTAGAATTTCTGTTTAGTGATATCGTGGGAGTTGTTTACCCACGATTAGATTTTGGTTAACGTCAGTAATGTAATGGGTATTGGAGCCCCAGTCTTTACCCAAAAAAAAAATTTACATGCCTTCTTAATAATTAATTTGAGAATTTGGTCATTCAACATAATTCTACCAGAAAACTATTAGACCACTAGAACATGAAAGGGACCTACCCAATGGTTGTAATAAAGCTGGTTGTAAAAGATCCATCTGAGAAACGCAATAGAAGACAACTCTTTCCTACACCTGTCAATATAAAACAAGTAATCAGAGGCGGAGACTACTCTATGATACGTAATCCCCTAATTCATAACAAAACCAACAAGAACAGAAAAATAGAAGAAAAGAGAGGGTCCAAATGTGTTTGTAGCTTTCAAATTACTAAATAGACTCCTACGTCTAACTTCATATCATCATAACATGACATTTATGGTAAAACTTTTGACCACCTTCAAGGAGTTGGTGAAAAAGGCGCATTATAATAAATTGACTTAAAAGAAATAGGAAGCGAACGCAACCGTTTGAATTTCAATAACTACCTGTACTGAAAACATCAAACCGGCTGTCATAACCAGCCATACCAGATAATTCAAACTCAAAACTAAAGCCAAACACGTAAGAAGAAGCAAGAAGTGCTAGGGGAACCTAAGAATTTTGCATTTACGTAGATCGAGTACTAATGATGCATAAATGGCTGAAAATCACGAAAGAATAGATAATGAGGCAGCAAATGGACAAATGAGGTGGCAAATGATGGCCCGAGCGTTCTCAAGGGCAGAACCTTGGTACATTTTAGGGTAGAAGCATCACGGGTAAGAGGGAAATAAATAGAAAATTAGTAAGAAACTAAAATGAAGGCATAAAGAAGAGAAGCTAAATCAAATGCCAGTACAAGCGAAACTGAAACATTGGTAAAGAAAGAGAGGAGAAGAGAAAAAAGTACCGCTATCGCCGATGAGAAGGAGCTTTATGAAATAATCATGATCAGCTCTGGCTCTAGCGGGCGGAGCAGCCATGAAGACGGAAGCAGAGTAAGGAGAGGAGGACTAAGAGAAACCTAGAAACAAATGCGGCATTTAGGAGAGCGAGAGCAACAATGGAAATTGACAAGTAGAGAGAAATAAGATCAAATTCAAAATTCGGAGAGGTGGTATCATATTAAGCGTGTGAGGAATAAATCGAAAGTACAAGTAAAAAAAGAAGAAGAAGAAGAGAAATTAGAAATACCAGATCAGGAGGAGGTTGGGATCTAAAGCGGGAATGGTGGAGAGAAAATAGGGATGAAAAGCGTCGTTGGTACGGTTGCGCGCAGCAGCGGTCCCGGCTTTGAAGAAAGGAACCTTGCATTTATTAGGCTTCCTTCCTTTTTCCACTCTCACTTGTGAGCGTTAGCCGTTAGATCACTTTCTTTGCGGGGCGTTTGAACTTTGAACTTTGAATTAGCCGTGATAGACTGATACTACTGATTTTTTTCTTTCAATCTCTGACTATTACAAATTTAATTTCATATAGAATAAAAGTTATATTGTAAGTATAATTTATGTTTAATGGTAGTAAAAATGATTTTTTTTAAAAATGAAACTTGTTTGGATAATCATTTAAAAGATAAGTTTAGATGACAAAAAACTAAAAATGACATGAATCTTATTAAATTACAAACACATATCTTAATTATTGTCATTTGTGTTTCTCCTGTTATTTCTTAAATTTTTTTTTTGAACCATTCCTGTTATTTCTTAATGAGTCACCAAATCTGAATTTTGTTAATAATTTAATATTGTCAATAGAAAAACAAAAACTGTAAATACAAAAAACAAAACACATAATTACCAGGGAGCCGATCGGTATTTTCCCTATTACTGTATTTCTCAAACAAATAGCCAAATCCGAATTTTGCTAAAAATTTAATTTATGTCCAAAGGATTTTTTTTTATAAAAAAAAAAAAAAAAAAAAAAAATTCCCTTATATTTATGAGACAAATGGTCAAATTTGAACAGGAAAAAAAAAAATTCCCCGAGAGTAACAAAAAGCCATTATGACTCGATCCTATTTATAAATCTCAATTAACCAACTCTCACTTATCAAAGAGGGTTAGTTAACTTATTCATTATGGGCTAAAATTTTAATTTTACTATTATCTATGATTGGTTCCAAAAATAGACATGAATAATTTTTTTGTTTATTGCAATAAACATGGGCAAAAAAGTTTTTTAAAAAAATGCATTTATTACCCAGAAATTGTACTTATAATAAGAACTCAATTTTTTTTGTCACAATAGACTTATAAATAAAATTAAAATGGTACCATATACTAAAAGCCCTTTGATGTAGGGATGATTTGAGGAGGGAAAGAAACTTAAAAGAGGACAAGAATGGAAGGGAAGATTGTGAGAGAACTTAAACAAATGATGAGTTGTTTGGCATTTATGGGAATAGAACTTAAGTTGGGGAAAAATAAAATATTTGATAAAAAGAAAAGTTAGTGGGTTAAGTGGAAATAAGAGGTTAAATACCTATAATACCCCTCAAAAATAAAACAACAGACCTTCTTCCAGGATCTGGATTTGCTCAGTAGCTTCCCCCTCAGTATCCCTCAATCTCCGTCAAAAATTGATCCAAGCGTCCAAAAACGACACCTCATATATTTCGGATTATCGCATGCGGTAAATATCAAAATTTGAGGTGTCACTTTTTGGACGCTTGGATCAATTTTTGGACGGCCACGATTCACGGATATTGAGGAGAGGGATACTGAGCAAATCTGCTTCCCCTTCTTCCATACTCTCATCTTCTCCCTCGCTCTCATCTCTGTGTTTCTTCCTCGTTGTCATCTCTCCTTCACTTCCATCAACGGTCACCGGCGCCCTCTCTTTCATCCGCCATCACCGGCGATCCTCTTGCATCACACCACCATACCGTCGAGCAAATCTACAAGAGAGTGAGAAACTTGACCTTGGGACAGAGATCGAACGAGGAAGAAAGAGAGAGGGTTGACGGCTTTAACAGGGGCTTTTTTGTCCCATAAAATATCTCTCCCAAAAAGATTTTCAGATCCCAACTCTTTCCATGGAAAGTCGCTTTCCCATGTTTAAACGAACATAGTGCCTTCCGGGAACTCACTTTGATGGAAGTTGTTGGTGCAAACGTGTTTTCTAGCTAGGAAGACTGTCATCTTCCCTTTCCTTGGTATGACTTCCATGTACCATATGGTGCCTAAGAGCACTCCCACTTTCCCAACTCCAATTTACCAAAGAGTCTTTTTTTAAAAAATAAAATAATAATAACCATTGCTTTCTCTCTCCAAGGTGTCACCGCAGAAGCACCAAATTTCAGTTTATAAAGTAACATGGCTTTTGTAATACAAGCTCATCAATGACATTGTGAACCCAAACACTCATTTAAGCCATAATGTGCTTTTTCCCCCCTCTAACAATGCCTTAGGGCTCTCCCAACGTTTTATTATATAGACTGAATATTGGGTTTGTTTGGGTTGGCGGTAGGAGCGGTGGCTTAAAAGCTATCTGACTTTAAAAAAAGCTCGGTAAGAGTGGTAGGGCTTAAAAGTTATCTTGATTTGTGTTTGGATTGATAGTGGTAAAAGTGGCGGGCCCATGTCAAAAAGCTAAGAGTTTTTTGGAAAAAGCTCATTGGTAAAGCTTTTTTCTTAACGGGCTTTTTGAGTCTTTTCCTTAACGCTCAACCAAATGGATCAAAAATCAGTTGGCAGCATTACTGGACCTTTTTCCAAAATTGCTGGTCCTAACTGCACTCTAAACAGGCCCATTATCATCCCAAAAAACAGATGGAAGTAAAGTGGGCCTGTTTCTTATACACAGCCCAAGACGTAAAGGAGGGAGAGCGTATAAAGCTTGGATGGGAGGGAATCAATAAATATGAATATGACTTTCTTGGCTTCTAGCCTTCTTTTATATCCCAAAAAGAAAAAAAAAAAATATGAATATGACTTGAGATGCACGTAAAATGTATGTAGGCTGAAGCTGAGCCTTCAAGCTTTACTGCTTTACGGCGTCAACATAACGCCACCACAGATTCTGAGCAAAATCACAGTTTGGGTCTTGAGTAAAGTGCAAGTCCACCTCCACCACATGCCTCACTCCTACACATTCACCTGTTTGTGTCTTTTTTTATATATTAAAAAAAGGAAAAAAAAAAAGTACTTTCTAATTTCTACTTAAATTACTATTTGTGAGAGGATTTAGGCTATTTATTAGTTAATGATGAACTGTCTGTTGACATGGGAGCTGGATCCATTCGTTAATATATTATTGGTGCTGGGTGCTTCTCTTTTGGGTATCATTTCCTTCTCTCTTTCGACGCTTTCATTTTTTATAATACACGTTCACGAAAATGGCCTGTCATACAACTCATCTCTCTCTCCCTCTCTCCTGTGTTATAATAAGTAAATAACAACTCAAATCCTTAATCACATGTCTTATTAAAATTAAAGTGGCTCCCAACGCATTGCACAAAATACCTTTTTAACTAATTGTCAACTATACATATTCCATAATTTTCACACATATATAGCTGTATTCATTCCCACGTATAAATCTTTTTCTTTTTTTGAAAGCAATCACATTAGATGTAATGTTGGATGCTAAATGTCAACACCCAAATCAACAAAAATTGAGATATTGATTCGTCGTGTCGTGAGAAACTAGTCCATCCACTAGTTAGATCTACTGATTTTGTATCATTTCCCTACTTAGAGTGTGCTTGCCGAGCCATTTATTTTATACTCTCAATCTGACAACTTCACAGATTTCCCAAAAAACATCCCAGTTTGCGAGAGATTGATTAGTTGATTGGTAGTTTAAGGTGTCTCAGAACTTTCGTTAATGTAATGCTGTCACGTCTTTCCATGTAAGTTGATTCGGTCGGCGAGAGGGAACCACACCACGTAATTATCCATCTTCAAGTATGCGTCAGATAAGGACAGATGAGATGTTGGTCAGAAAATTAATTATTTTAAATTCTCATTACGTATGAAAAATTGAAAATAAAGGCCCGCGTTTATTTATAAACCATAAATATTATCAATTTTTTTATAATGACTAATAAGACACAAGCCTAGCTTTCTTTTTCAACAGACACGCGCTTCTGGTTTAGACTCAACTATTTAACAAAATAAATTCAATGCATGTCCATTTCAGTCACTCCATCAAGTCCTGATTTTAAAAAGTTATATTTAAATATAAGGGAGAATCTCATATAAAGACGACTGAAATACTCAAATTCTAATTTGAATTACTAAACTTAACAAATTATTAATTAAGTTATCTGACACAATTAGGGATTAGAATTTGAGCCAAATTATCTCCATATCCCTTATTTATTATTGATTTTTAAGAAAACTTTTGTCAGCAATGGTGGAATCAAATAATTAACAAAGCACATATACAAGGGAGCAAGATCAACATATCCATTTCATTTTCATAATCTTCATTTATGTTTAAGAGATTTCATATATGCACAACGAACCATGATTGTTTGGGAATAGAAGTTCATGCATTATAAGCACAGGACACGGACAAGCTTCTGGGAAATATATAAACAACAAAAGATAAACTCATAAGCAACAAATCGTTCCAATCATTCTTCCAAGGTGGGCTCAGATTCTGCTTCACCTTCTTCCTAAATTTCTCAAAATTGTTTAAGAATTTCATAAACCCTAATTTCCTTCCAATATCTCTTCTTTTTTCCCTTTTTGAGAAATCGATTCATTCACAGATCCTTCGCTTTGGAAGGATTGCCGAATCAGAATCTTGGGGCTCTTACTGTTTCTGATTTTCATATTGGGTCCTATTCTGGTTTGGGATTGAACGATGGATGAGGATCGAGAAGGCTCCCGCTTGATTTGGAAGCAACCAGACCATGATTTCAATAGTTTTGATTGCAAAAAGGGGCTTGATTGTTACTAGGACATTGGAAGGGTTAAGGGTTTGATGCAGAGGTAGGAGGGTTGAATTGGAATATAGAGTAGTGCGGTCTCCGAAGATTTTAAGGGGGGTAAAATCACCAAAAATAGTATAAGAAATTCATACCAACCCGAAGGTGTTATTGGAAAATAACCAACATTTAAATATCTTAGATTGGGTCATTAACCCAATTTAAGATTTGTTAAGTTTACTAACCTTATATGGGATTTTCCTATTTCAACCGTCTTTATATGGGATTATCCCTAAATACTACTCCTCCCACCTTTTTTTATTTTTTATGAGACTCTAGAATTTAAATTATTTTGATTTTTTTTTATAAAAACATGGAAAAAAAAAATTGTTTAAACAATTAATGAGTTTTTTCTATGTTTACCACTCATTATTTATAAATATTACATTAATTAAAAGGTCATTAATACTTATATTTACTCTATTTCTTTTTCTTATTTATTTCCTTATAAATGAGTATGATGGCATAATTGGAATCAAAAGTTTATTTAAAAATAGATTTATTTTTTTAATTAATTTTAACTGCTTTCTTAAACTACATAATTTGATAAAAAATAGGAAGAGTAATTCAGTAGTAATAGAATTCTCCTCAAAAGAATTCAACCCAACTTAATAATAATTAACCCGCCGCTCCAGTCTTATTTATATATAAATTCATTTGGACTAAAAATTTGGATCCTTATTATAAATGCAATTTCAGGGTAATAACTACATTTTTATCCTTATTAATAGTAAAAATAAATAAAATTATTCATGTTGACTTTTAGAATCAATCTTCAATAAGGGTAAAATTAATAATTTAGGTCATAATTAATAAATTAACTAACTTTCTTCTTCATACATGAGAGTAAGTTAATTTAAAATCTTAATTTAAATTTATAAATTGGATGAGAGTGATGTTCCGTAGACAATATCGTATAGACTTTAATTAATCTTTATAAATGACCGCGTCTTGGAAGAAGAAAATAATGAATGGGTAAGACAAGACGCTGTCAAATTTGGAGGCGATGAAGAGCCAACAAAAATTCAACCTTCAAAATTATTATTCTGGGAATATACTGAAGAACATGTCTCGCCAAGGAAACTTCTGACTGGAATTACAACCGCTTTCGTCGGTGCGGCTGTCGCTTTTCCATGTGGAAACAGAAAGCCAAGTAGGTCCACGCCAACTAAAAAAACAGATAAACAGTTTATAGTTTAATTTCGTCTTTTTTTTTTTTTTAGGAAAATTCGTCTTTAATTAGTTGCCGGATACTCTCGTCCACTGTTTTATACACAACTACGATTAAGATTAGTTAAAAATAATAAATAACTAATATAATTAACTTTCTTCACCTACATAAATTAATCAACTAATGTTTATATTAAGCATCATGCATCATAGATATTTAAATTGAAAAATTTCAGTCAATCCCTTTATAGCAAATTAATTTCAATCAACCTCCAAAGCTTCATTATACCTCATTAGAGCCGATAATATAGTTTTAACCACCCAAAAAATTTGGTTGATTGGGTTTTGACAAACCAGGACTGTTTTGATGTGGAATTTTTATTTTTATTTTTTTGCCCGAACCCATATTGGCCCAACCCATGGTAGGATAAAGACTCCGTTTTATTTGGATCGTGGGAGCATCCGGACTTTTTTTTATTTAAAAAAAATCAAACCACGATCTCCTTCACGTTTAAATACGAAAACAAAGCTAAGTGTCATGTCGTGTTACCCCTCAGAATCCTAGATCAACAACATTCTACACCAGAACAATTTGTTTTTTAATTTTTTAAAAAAGTTTGCTAAGTGTCATGTCGTGTTATCACCCATTAATATTGTTATTATAACTAAAATATGAATTTATTAAAATAAAGTAAGGGTATCATTGTCTTTTCTCCCACAAAAATTAATGTCATTTAAATATAGGAGTGCAATAAAGTTCCAAAAAATATTGAGGTTAACTGAAATCAATTTGAGGCTAAGTGAAATTTTCCCCGGGTGGGGACTCCCCATATAACGGCGTCCCGGCTGACTCCGGCTCCTGAACAGGTCAACCTTGTATATATGCGTCGACGTGTCGTTAACTCACCCTTATCATCCAGCATCCACTGTTATTTATCATTCAAACTTGCTTTTTTCGCCAAATTTAAATAAAATCGAATTCGGTGATCTTGAAGGAAGCGTTTGTAAGCTGAACCATGCGCGCGAGCAATATTTCAAATTTAGTTTTTGTGATTTTGTATCTCATGTTGACACGTTGTTCATACTTACGAATATTCCATTGGTTTCATAATTTTCTTCGCACCTTATAAAAAAAAGTGTCATTTTTATATTCCGAGAGATATATAAAAAATCTCTATTTTCTGATTTGCTCCCTATTTAATATATAAAAAGTAAGGTCAAGTCATATTTGGTTGGGCATAGGACAGAACGAGATATTGATAAATGGAGAATTTTGCCTAATTGAATAAGTTAATGTGCAAATAGAATTGCTAAATACATACCTAAGAAAAGAATATAAGCATCCGGTCAAATGATATTTATTCAAAGAGCACGGATTAACTGTGTTGTGGAAGTTACCAAAATTCTAGGTTACTAAATATATATAGCACGTAGTATTATATATAGAGCTGGGAATACGAGTCAGCTCATGGGTTGTGGGCCTGTGCGACTTGCATTTTTGTGGCTAACAAAAGGTGTGGTGTGGGTTGGTGAGGATCCGGATTCTCTCAGAATCGGATCTCTCAAAGATCCTCGCATCATTCCATCCTGTCCAAAAATTGATGTAAAAATGCCAAAATCCCTTTTATAAAAATTTTAAAAATCCCTCTTTAATTAGTTTTTGGACGGCTGTGGGGGATGGTGACTCTTCTCTGAATATTCGCTTAGGGTTGGTGACCTAGCACACAAGCTAGTATTTTTAGAAGAATTTTTTTTCCCTATTTTCTTAAGGGGCCTTGAAAATTCAAGACACATATATAAGTTAATAAATTTACCTTCTTAGCTTCAATTATTCCACTTAAAAAAATTCAAAAACATAATCCATAATTGATAAAGTAATCAAATTTTTAGAAGATAATTGTTTAGCCACCCATGGCTTCTTGAGCTACACCAACTAGCAGAGTGTTTAAATGAGCCATGGCAACAATTGAAATTGAAGGTGGATCTATGGGTGGCAGAGAGCAAAAGTGGTGGAGATCGATGACGAAGTGATAAACAAAGTGGCTGAGTTATTCTTTTCCCCATCCGCATTTCACTCCAAATTGGATATAATGGGGAAAAAACTAATTCAGGTGACACAATTTAACTGGAACAAAGGATATATGATTAATGAAATATTTGATTCTTCAAGTTTTATTTTGTTTAAAACATCAGTTATTATAACTTAATAAAAACCTGGACTATTTTGACTTTAGAGGAACCAAAACCAAAATGAGGGTAAAGTTAAATAACTAAAGATGGTATTAATAACCCAAGGATATATAATAGACCAAATAAGCTTGATTTAAGTTTTGTGGATCTTAATAAATCAATAATGTAATATTTGATGATTGCCTCCTACAACTCAAAATTCCCTAAAGATAAAATGATATTCCCTTTGGTCCTAATTATAGGACTAAGTTTGTAGTGCAATTTATACTACAAACTTGATCCTATAACCAAAGGGAGTGTTAAGTAAAAACAAGATTAAAACACCAATATGAAAACTAAATAACTTGAGGAAAGAAGGCAAAGAAATTGTCTTGACACTAATAAAAGAAAAGTCAAAAAGTGATGCTAGTATCTCATATCAAGTGATAGCCAATGGGTAAGATGGTTGGATAGGAATACTGATGAAGCATTTCTTGACACAATAGACCATGAGAGGAGGCTTGGAGTAAGCTGCTATGGGCCAGACCTATGAATCCAGAATAACGAGGCTCTTAAATATTTAGAAAGGAAAGCAAGACCATATGTTAATTGAGATTTCTACAAGAATTCCTTAAGAGAAGAACCCTTATGTTATATGATGCCATGACAATAATGATGATTCGGGTTTTTATATTTATAGAGGATAATATACCAACCTTCATCATTGATCAGTGAGATATAAGAATTGGATAACAAAGGCAAACACCGATATGTATTAACCAAAGATGAGTCATTATATGCCAAAGCTAAAAGCGATGTAATTTACCGAACTTCTTGAATGATGGTCAAGGGAGAAGTGTGATATCTATCCATGATGTAGAGCCTTATTGTGTTTCCTTCAAATAAGATCAGACAAGCAGATAATTTCACATACAGAGAAAGAAAAACCATCAAATTGGAGTTGGATCAAAATTTGCTTTAACCAATCCTTAAACTCTTTGAAGTTCAAAGATGGAATCCTCATGAGTAAGCAGCCATACCAAAGGGACTGAGCTAGAGGACATGATACAAATATATGATAAAGTGTTCCCTCAGCCCCACAACCAAATAAGCAGAATCTGAAATTGTTCAAATGATGTTTCTTCAAGATATCACAAGAATATAGGGCATTATTCAATTACTTCCAGATGAAAATGAACTGTTTAAAAGGCAATTGAATTTTCCATAAGAACCTCCAAAAATTATCAGAATTAGCATCATTTTGGGTACGGAAAAGTTGAGCAACCCTTTTTAATGGGTACGTCTTAAAGTCGAACACTTTTGTAGTGTAATTTCACTACAAAAATTTAATAGTACAAGAGTAATATAAGAGCATTACCATTCCACAATAGTTTATCAAGAAAGTTTAAAATGGAGAAATGGATCCTATAATAGCAATTGCTACATCTGGAGAGTATAAGGTGTGAATTAGCTAAGTTCCAAGTGACTGAGTTCCAGGAGTAAGGGACATAGAATAATAGACCAACGACTATATGAATACTTATCAAGGAGGCTTGATCCTATTGCATGGGTCACCAAAGGTGATGGTTAACCGGTATATGAAAGCACCATTTTCCACACCATTTTAACCTTTCAACTATTATATTTGCATTTTTAGCAATACCCTTCCAAATGTAGGATGAATTATAAGGCTGATTGATTATCAAGGGAGCATTACAATCTATATATTTTACCTTCAAAGTAGATGTTTATAAAGAAGGAGTCTCATATGAGACGATTCTCCATATTTGCTTTGTCAAAAGTGTTTGATTAACAACTTTTACTGGTCTTAAGCCCAAACCCCTTTTGTCAATAGGTTGAAAAAGAATGTCTCTCTCCAGCAAATGAATCTTTATTTTAAAACTAGGCGAACCCCAGAAAAAATTGGCACAACAAGCATCTAGTCTAACACAAATGTATTGAGGCAGATTGACACAAAACAAGATATATATATATATAGAGAGAGAGAGAGAGACCGATGAAAAATAGATTTTATGAGAATAAGTCTTGAATCTTGAGAAAGTAAATTAGATTGCCAAGAAAATGTGAAGATTGTACGCCCAGTACTCCATCTGATTTCCTTTTTTTTTTTTTTTTTTTTTTTTTTTTTTTTTTTTTTAAACAACGTTATGAAGTTTGTGTCAGTTGTGTGTCTCTGAAGTCGTCAAAATAATAATAATAATGCCTTTTCGGTTAACCAATGGAATTATTAATACTTGACCCTGCTTAAAAGGCTGATAGGGAAGACTTGATCCACAGATTATTTATATTTACAGGGAAATAGGGAAGACTTGATCCACAGATTATTTATATTTACAGGGAAAGAGAAGGATCAAGATGTGTTTATTATTTAGTCCGATCGACTCAATAAATGAATCAGGATTTTGTAATTATTTCATCACGACCTATTAAATGTGTTGACTTAGTAAATGTATGTGATAAATAAATAAGATCAATAATGTAGTTTATATATTAGTCTTTTGTAAACTAGCTTTCGGCTTGTCAATATATTACAAAAAAAAAAAAAAAAAAAAAAAAAAAAAAAAAAAAAAAAAAAAAAAAAAACTGTCATCGTCTTTTCTCCTCTCCATCCTTTCAGACATGCCCCACCATGACCATGACATGGATAAATTAATTAAAATGTTAAAATAATAATATTATTTTTGGGGCAGCTGCTTAAATTATTAAATAACGTTGGATAAGTGATCTCATGGAAAAGCCTTGTACCCAATGGACTGAACGTAACCTAAAGAAGATAAGCTCACCAATCAACCAAAAGTAATATTCTTATATTCCCCTTTATTTACCAAACAAAAATAAAAAAGTAATATTCCCTCTGTTCATTTTACAGAAAATAATAAAGGAAAAGTATTCCCCCTCTTGTTGAGATTGCCCAACTTAAACGCTTCCTCTCAAACCCATAATTCCCACTTCATAATTGATTGCAGATAGCAGCAAGAACAAGATATTGAATCACCATCATTTTCGCTGTGCTATATCAAGGGACAAATCGCTAATAAAAGAAATTATTCACTCAATCCGTATGCATCAAATTGTGATATGTCCTGTTTGGATTAGTAATAGAAATTACCTTTTCAATTTAATTTATAATATAAAAATCAAGTTTATAAAAAAAGTTTTATCTTAATTTATATATAAATGTAATTTTCAAAAGTTAATCCAAACCCGCTAGCAAATTAAGTACACGTTTTATAATATTAGAGTTTTTTTGAATGAAATGATAATATTAGAGTTGGGTGAGGCGTGTGGAGAGATTTGACGTTTAAACGACGGGTACGTAAATGAACCCGTGATTTTTATGATAATAAAATATTTATTCTCATTTAGGGCATATGATTTAGGGAAAATCTATATGGGGCCCTTTTAACAGAAAAAATCCAAAAAAAACCTACAGATTCTGAAAATTTCAAATATAATTTCATTAAAACTTTAGTTGTTAACGGAGCTGATATAATTGTTAACGGGTAAGTAATTAACAACTATATCAAATTTCATTAACAACTAACGTTTTAATGAGATTATATCGAACAAACTCTTGAGGTCTTTTAAGGATTTTCAGAATTTTGAGGCTTTTTAGATTTTTTCTCATTAAAAAAACTCTGATATGAATTTTCCTTATAATTTATGGAAATGGCTTCTCTCCTCTACCTATTATATCCGCTGCCCTCCTTTTCCCTCCAACGTCGCCGTTTTACTCATATAATTTGGCTTTGGAAATTGCCTCGTGTCCCCACAAGCACAACCTAACCAAAATCAACTAATGTTTTCATAGTTTATTTTTCTTCGTTCGCTACGCTGAAGTTACTATTTTAATGTTTTAATAGTTAATAATAATAATTTTCTATTTTGAATTTATGTTCTTATTTTTCAATTTAATGATAGGATAAAACAGTTCATCTTTTTCTAAAATTTTCAATTTTTATGCTTCTTTAATAAATATACAGACTTATTTACTTAAATAAATAAAATTAGATATAATACTCTCTAGTCTTTAATATAATATATATTTGAGAATTTGATCTAGATCCTAAATATAACATATAGTTTTCATATTGATCAATTATTTCCTAATATGCCCCTATTGATGAAAAATACTCCATCGGTCTTAATATAAGACTATATACCTAATATAATTAGATTAAGAATGTTAGTTAAATTATTTAGTATGACATGTATTTTATAAAATACCTTATTAATTTTCCTTAATTCCCTCCCTCTCCTCCTTAATTATTGTAGATGGAGCATCAATAGGGGCATATTAGGAAATGATTGATCAATATGAAAATTATATCTTATATTTAAGATCTAAATCAAATTCTCAAATATATATTATACTCTCTCTGGTCCTAATTATAAGACCTAATTGACTTTTTTGGAGAGATTAAGGAAATTAATTAAATTACTTTAGAATATATTTATTTTTATTTTTTTCAAACTAATTAGTTTAATTAATAAACTAACATATAATCTAAGGATACACAAAATATGAAATGATTAAGTAGCTTATTTAGCTTTCTTAATCTCTCCAAAGAAAGTCAACTAAATCTTATAATTAGAACAGGAGGTAGTATTAAAGACTAGAAAGTATTATATCTAATTTTATTTGTTTAAGTAAATAAGTCTGTATATTTATGAAAGGGATAAGGGTCTTAAATGCTATGGAAGTTTTATTTCGGGAAAGACTAAGAAGGAAGTTTTTTTGGACCAAAAATGCCACGCGTAAGTTCACAAGAGACGTAGCAATTTTGCCCGAGTATCATTTTTGCCACTAAAGTTTTTGGGAGGAGCAATTTTGCCCCGTTTTTCGTTGAAAAGCGATTTTGCCTCGGAAGTTTACAAAACGTAGCAATTTTTCCCTTTTGTCCCAAATATTAAATTTGACTATTAAATCAAAGACCACATATGTCATGCCTTGAAAAAGGTCGAACTGAGTCGAGAAAGAGATCCTTTAGATGTTGAAATCAAGTGACGAGAATTTGTGAAGCCGAACTGGTCAAAGGGACTAAAAAGTCTCCGTACAAAACGCAAATTACATGCAAAATGAGAAATGAATTGTTCCAAAAATTGGTTCAAGAAAAACAAATCAATAGTGATAATATTTATGTTTGTATAGATCGATCATTTGCTTAGATCACAAGTGATGCTTCTTTGGGTTTTGTGACAATCGACCTTTCGCCTTCTTCACCAAATAGTTAAAATTTTCGTCGCCTTGAGCTCAACATCTCAAGGATCTCCTTCTCTCGGCTCCAAGTTTGACCTTTTTCAAGATAACATGTGTGTGTGGTCTTTGATCGATTTAATAGTCAAATTTAATATTTTGGGACGGGGGCAAAATTGCTCCTTAGTGAAAACTTCCGGGCAAAATTGCTCCTAAGCAAAACTTCCGTAGCATTTTTGGTCCAAAAAAAAACTTCCGCCTTACCAATCTTTCTCGAAATGAAAATTTCCATAAAGATTTAAGATCCTTATCCTTTTATTAAAGAAGCATAAAAATTGAAAATTTTAGAAAAAGATGAACTGTTTTATCCTATCATTAAATTGAAAAATAAGAACATAAATTCAAAATAGAAAATTATTATTATTAACTATTAAAACATTAAAATAGTAACTTCAGGGTAGCGAACGAAGAAAAATAAACTATGAAAACATTAGTTGATTTTGGTTAGGTTGTGCTTGTGGGGACACGAGGCAATTTCCAAAGCCAAATTATATGAGTAAAACGGCGACGTTGGAGGGAAAAGGAGGGCAGCGGATATAATAGGTAGAGGAGAGAAGCCATTCCCATAATTTATAGGCACTGCATTGCTGTTTGGGTGAGAGTTGCCATGTCATGCTGCGGTGGAAATAAGATACGCTGTTACTGGTTCACACTTTTTATTACTTCCACGCCACTTCTTCTACCGTTAAACAGCATATGCCTGGCGCATCTTCCTCTACTCTCACCACCGCCACTCCCTCTCCTACACCCCCTAGTCCCTACCATTCTATCTACTTATCCCCTAATTCGTTTTTATTATAAAATATATTTATTTAATTTCATTATATTAAAAAATTATTAAATTTTTAATATAACATATATTTTTTAAATTATCTTACTCATTTACTCTCCTCCTTAGTTATTGTTGAGGGAGCATTAATAGTAGTGACTACCTGATTCTATTTATAATTCTATTTTGACAAAAAAATTTGATCCTATTTATAAATCAAGTTTCATGTAATAAATGAGATTGTGACAATTTTACCCATATTAATTATACTCATGAAGATAGAAAAAGAAGATACGGTTGAAAAATACCCAATCATAAATGAGAGTAAAGTTGAAAATCTTTTCCATAATTATTGAATTAACTACCTCTGATTGATATATGAGATATGATCAAAATAATATAAAGGGCATTTCCTCTATTTAGGGACAAAATCAACTCATCAATATATATCTTACATTAATGACTGGAATAAGACAGACTAACCTTATCTTTATTACATAGTCCCACAGTATTAAAATAATTAAATCTGAATACTCATTCTTAATTGCCTTTCGTGCGTTAGCTTGATTTCCTCGATCAATGATGCTTGTATTAAGGCACATTCTGATTTGTCGGTGCCCCTCCAAAATCTCCATGGTCTCAATAGTATTTTTCCTTTTGTAAAATCCACTCCATCTCTGACTTTAAATAGATATTTTAGTAACTTTTTTTTTTAAGCGGAAAAAAAGATATTTAACTCAATCAACCGGAGAAAAAAGGGGTCTCTGACTTTAAATAGATATTTTTTTAATGGAGGAAAACATAAAACTTCAAAAATTCTTTTTTTTTAGAGGAAAAAAGATATTTAAAAACTCAATTTTTAATAGAGGGCAACATCGCGGGGGAAAAAAAAATTGTTCTTGACTTTAAAAAAAAAAAAAAAAAACTTTGATGTGGCAAACAAACGTTAAAACTCACGACACTCTCTTGCACCACACACACTTGATCTTCCCCAACGTAGGCGAATATTCTATCTTGGCACAGATCAAATCAACTGTAAGAGAGTCTTGCTCCTTCAAACGCTGAATAGCTCCGACGACCGTTAGGAACTCCGTCTACATCCACCGTGGGCCCAATCCTTACTCGCTCAAGACCCAATGAAAAGTCGACGCGTCAAAAGTAGGCCCCGCTGGAGTCACGACTTAATCGTTTCTGCGGAATATACGGATGCCAATTCCATAAGCATCTTCCAATTGGATTTTCTTTTGAGTTTTTTATTTATATTTTTTTTTTTTGGGATTTATGAGTTTCCATTTCCAGGGAGGTGACGGGCATTGGTCTTTAAATGGCCATATCAACAAACGGAGGAACGCGTCCAGCTCTCCTCTCTCCTCCTCTACATAAGCGTCCTCTCCCCTTTGCTGTTTCCAGGCGCAGAGGCATTCACTTCTTTCATTGCTCTATCCCTCTCCTCTCTCTTCACTTCGTATCCCTTCTCGAGATCTGCGTTTCCTCTTCAAGCTTTCATCCCGATTCTCTGCTTTGTCAAGTGCCCGGTGAGTTTCGAATCTGCTGTAGTTTCTATGAGACTTAACGTCTTGTTTGGTTGTAGTTTTGCTCATTTTTATTCTCATTTACCGAATGAATCGGATTGCTGCCATTTCCCTCTCAGATTGAATGTATGGGATGCTACTGAGCTATACATGCGTTTCGCTTTTACGGATTTCTATTTTTGCAATCTTGTCTTCATTTTTATCCCGGAAAAAAATGGCTTAAATTTAGGGGGGAAATGTGAACAGCTAATGGGCTAGTCCTAACGTCTGTGAAGTGGCGTTTGTTTTAAGTCGTGGTGGCGGCTCAAACTCGAGAACCTCTGTTGTGTGAAGATTTGTTCTTGTAATTTTCTGAATAAATCTTGGACTCCATTTGTCCAGATCTGTGGCTTCTTTGGGTGTTTTCTGCGGTTTCTTTCCACGTTCTGTTTCTTTTAAAGAGCGAATGAAGGAATCGATTTTTTTTTGGCTGATACTTTTGAAACGGACGACGCTTTAGGCAAGAACGTATTGGAAACGGGGGATGTAAAAGGAATAGATTTTATTTTTGTTCCTTCAACTCTTCCTGTGCTAGAAGAGGTATAGATGTTGCTCTTTTGGAGCTGATGTTTGTTCCTTTATTGTCAGAAAGGTACTTCTTTTGCGCCAAACGCGATGACTGAAATCGTGATGGATGCTGAAATTGTAAGTTTTGGCCGTGGTAGTACATATTGTGGTGCTGCTTATGATATAGAAAGGACGCGATGTTTCTGTTAATCTTTATTTTTATACTGGTGCTTTTCAGCGATCACATACGTCACGATAGAAAGTTATAACAGGGTCTTTGGAACGGTGAAATTCAGGGCCTTTTAGTGAAGACAAAATAGTATTAGTATTTGTAATCCTTTAAAAGAACAATACATAATCATTGTGTTCGTATGAATTCTGTTCAAAAATTTTAAATTATTTTTATTGTTTCAGGCTGTTGACATGTCTCCCCCTATTGAAACTCCAAACAAGGTTGCCATCTCTCATCATCATGCCCCACATCCTCCCCTGAATGAGAGGATTCTCTCCTCCATGACCAGGAGATCTGTTGCTGCACACCCTTGGCATGATCTCGAGATAGGTAAGCATAACAGCTTAAAACGTTCACACGTTAACGCTGTCAAGTTTTAAAAAAAGCACTTCTTTATCTCTTTTTATTTATGAATTTGGCATTCTAACGGAATTTTCACCATGATTCAGGACCTGAAACTCCAAGAATCTTCAACTGTGTAAGCATTCTGAACTTGTGCATTATTCTTAATCAACGTTAAATTGTTCAATTGATGACTGGCAATGCAGTTTTCGAAACTTAACATTAATGGGTAGACCTGGGAACATTTTATAATACTGAAGTTATTAACATTTCATCGCTGTCTTATAGACCTTTCTGTGCTGACAATTAGTGTACCCAAAAGCACTATCGAACAGTTCTTATATGAAATACATATATTTGTGTTGGGATATAAAACTCATAGCAAGTCACTCTGTTTAAAAGCTATGTATAATGCACTTCATTTCCAAACTCTCTGCATATACACGGGATCATTAACCTAGTTGGACTTAAAAAATTGATTATCATATTCAGTTATTTGCTTGCTTGTGCAACATGCAGGTTGTTGAAATTGGGAAAGGAAGCAAGGTCAAGTATGAGCTTGACAAGAAAACTGGACTTATAAAGGTGATAACAGTTGAGCTGCCATTTTTCAGTTGCGCTTATTTACATGGTTTATTGCTGAACATGCATCTATGTACAGGTTGACCGTATCCTTTACTCATCAGTTGTGTACCCACACAACTATGGATTTATCCCACGGACTATATGTGAGGATAGCGATCCCTTGGACGTCTTGATTATCATGCAGGTACTCATTTTTCTTTCATTCTGTCAACTTCTTGCAAATTAGTGCGCATCACACATCTCCTTAAAACTATCTGTTTAAACTAGAAGTGTTCAATAAAACGATCTATACATCGTTGCAATGTTCTTTCGTAGTTGAAAGAAATAAATGTGCATGTTATTCAGAGTTTTATGGAGTAGGATCACCTACATCTACTTGTGGCGATATTGTTGTTTTAATTTGCTGCGCAAGGGTTATTGTTCCTCAGTCCTGCCAAATTCTCTTCCTTAACATCACTTTATGCTTTTTAGTTTTCTTAAGCCGTGGTAGGTGGTTAACTTCTTTCTCTTTGTTTTTTTATTATTATTATTCACAGGAGCCTGTTCTTCCAGGATGCTTTCTGCGGGCCAAGGCTATTGGTCTCATGCCAATGATTGATCAGGTATATTGATAAAATATATATCCTCGTTTTCTCGCAGCAAGAACTTCCCTTCTAATTCTAACCAATGATGGATTAACTTTGACGAATACAGGGGGAGAAAGATGACAAGATAATTGCTGTTTGTGCCGATGATCCTGAGTATCGACACTACAATGACATCAAAGATCTCCCCCCTCATCGTTTAGCTGAAATTCGTCGTTTCTTTGAAGACTGTATCCTTTTCAGATTTGAAATTATCAGTATAAACATATATAGACATGATAGAATAATGGGAACTTACTCTTTTGCGGCGTATGAAAATTATTTTATGTTTCCTTAATAGAGTAATTAGACAAGAAGAATGAGAACAAAGAAGTTGCAGTGGACGACTTTCTGCCTGCTTCATCTGCCTTCGAAGCAATCCAGCACTCCATGTAAGTAACTGCCCTGTCTGTCTCTCTTTATCTTGTTTCAATTATCATGGTTAATCTGGAAATTAATTGGTTTGAAATAAAGTATTCCAACTTGGGGTCTTCCATTCTCCTTATTGACATATAACTTGTAATTTTTTTATTCTTTCAGATATTTATATTTTGATAAGCCAAGTTCTCTGTCAAATGTTCATATTTTCAAAATATATTTAAAGATTCTGTATATAGCTGGATTCTAAACTTGTAGAGAGAATTTGAAAGGTGGGCTATGCAAGATTTCTTTGCCTTCACATGATGTAACTTTTCTTGTTTAAATTGTGAAGGGATCTGTACGCGGACTACATCGTGGAGAGCTTGAGGCGGTAGTTGTTGTCTCGTTGACTCGAGATGCACGTCCTGGATTTTGTTTGATTGACCTACACACATATATATATTTGGAGGGAATTTTTCCGAAAGGCCACCTTTATTTTATGATTATGATGAAAATGAAAATCTAGCCGCATGTAAATTGCTCTAAATTCATCCATATTTTACACATTTCTGTTTCATCTCCGTTGTCAAACTTAATGACGTATCCACAGTTTAATGCAAAATTCAGTTTTGTATGTTATTGCCGTTTCTTTTTACCGAAATGTTTGCGTGTATACCTATATTTATAAGGGGATATCATTTCTGCAATTGCTGTAGGAAAAATTTTCTGCAGCAACTGCAAAACGACGGTGTTTTTCCCCTGTGTATAAAACTTAACATTAAAAAACTCTCTGCCCCCGTAACTTTCACCACGCTTCTCTCTGGTTTAGCAATGGGGATGGAACCCATTTGTGGACAAGCTCATAGCGCTAAGCAAGGCAAGCTTCTTGGCCTCACACTCCAAAGAACCGTCCCCCTCCTTCTCTCCACTTCCATACCAATCTCGTTCATGTGGCTCAACATGAAGACCATCCTCTTGTGGTGTGGACTAAGAAAAGCTTTGTTCCTCTCATTTTTATAAGCTACGATGATGATATATATACATATATGAAATCTAAAGTGTATATATATAACACATAGGAAGCTTCCTTTGACAGCTAAGTCTTCCTTCTCTCTTATATATACAGCAACGTATATAACAAGTTTTTCTATTACCTTCCATATGAAATGATATATATTTATATACAACACCCAGCAAGTTTATGCAGCTATATGTCTTGATGATTACCTTCGGTTTCAAGCTTGCAAAATTGATCCATGCTGATCTCAAATGCCTCTGTTTTGACTGGTGTAAAACAGAGGAAAGCAACTGGTTTTTCTCACTCACTCTCTATCTCTCGATTTGGCTGGAGAAGTAGACAAAAACATAGGAAGAGGAGGAGGTTAAGATGGCTATGGTCACACTAGATGATTAACAACGGTTGGCTGAGCAATAAGTTGGTGGATGCTTTGTGTTCTGAAAAGACATGAAGCAAAAAAGGAATATAAAAGTTAAAAATTTATATTAAAAATGAAGTGATATATTTTTGAAAGATTAACCAAGGATGATTACCGCTCTATTACTCACTCCTAGTGTTGGTTTGAATTAGTAGTAAAAGTTGATTTTTTCAACTTTGTATGAATATGCTTTTCGAAACTCACAAAAGGCAGTAAAATAATTTTTGAACGTCATCTATAACAGGCCCTTAACAACTCATAAGTACGTTTGAAACTTAAAAGTTTAAACCGTGAGAGTGTAAACCTTGCGGAGAGAAATTGAGATAAGAAGCGCTACAAAGTAAAGAGTGAATCTGATCAATTACAGATTAGATAGACTAAATTTTTTCACCAATATTCAAAGGAATAAAAAATAGGAAAAAATTGAGAAAAATACAAATTAAAAATCTCAAATCAATAATTTCCTACTAAAACAAGCTGTAAATTACTAATCAAGTGTATTCAATACCTAAATTATTATTGGAAACCTAACTTGATTTTGGAATTTTTGAAGGCATTTTTTCAATTAGAGTAATTAAAAAAAAGTTGCCAGAAAGATAAAATATATTAAAAAAAATAAAGGAAACAAAATGGCTAGAGGATGTTTTATTCAATTTTTTTTAATAAAAAAACACTGATTCAAAATTATAGTGTGTTTCGTTTTCTGATTAGATCAGTGAGGTTCGTACTTACTCATGGTATGGTATTCCGAACTAGAGAGGGGACCAGGGGTAATGAACTTTTTAACGAATTTACACGTCCGAGTCAGTCAGTCAATTAAACTTTGAAAAGAAGCAAAGAAGCACATTCGAGAAGCTGGAATTATAGGATAATGCAACTCATGGTGCAAGCACATTTCGACATCCATGCTCTCTGGTTCTTCATCCCAGCTTCACATTATTGAATGATAAACAAAAAGGTATGCAATATGGACTAATAAAATACGCATGGAAGATCATATGAACGTATCTGAAAAAAATTATTGGTAAAATGAAACAGTTTTGGAATGATTTCTCACACAACCAACTAGATCTTTCGCCAAAAGGATTCTTAGCAAAAACTCAAAAACCTCTAAACAAGAGAGATACGACAAAATTCATAAACGCACGTGTCTAGTAAAAGAAACCAAGGACCTTTCCACCAACATTTTTCCTCCTAGCTTCTTCATGGTCCATGATGCCCGCAGAAGTGGTCAGAACAATGTAGCCAAACTGCGTTACACATGGTTGTTAGTTGATAATCACAGTTAAGAATCCACTTTCCATGAAATAATCATTTTAAGCCAACACAATGGTTTCTAACCTGCCTAGAAGGAAGCAATCTAGCCGTCCATGGCTCGATTTCCTTTACACCAACATCAAAACGAGGGCTGATAACTCCGCACTTGTTCAACCTTCCATTAAGTTCAACAACTATTTTTCCAGCTCTATGATCATCAACGTACTCAAACTCACCAATGTATCCTGAAGGCCAGAGCTAAGTCAATATCAATGTGAATGGAGAACTTGTCATCATGAAAGCACAAATTACCACTAACCATGCTTCTGCATGACCAGAAGAAACTTGATGATAACCTTTGATGAAGGTCTAATCATCACTTGGCGCTTTCCTCGCTTTTCAGCATTGTACATGCTTTTTAATGCATCATTCAAGACGCTGACTCTAACCATCGTTTAAGTCTTTCAGAGGCAGGCTGTTGCATAGATAAGAATTCATCACTCAAGGGAGGATAACCAGAACGATAGCATGTTTGCAACACGAATGAAAAAATAGGCAAACCGCAACCAATCAAGATGATGAGATAGAACAAAACTATTTGGGTGGAAAGTGCATAACCAACAGCAATTTCAGTTGCTTAGTAGACATAATGATTCTGGGTGTGTTTGTTTTGTTGGGATCATGAATTCCTATACACCTCAACAAAAACAGTTGTCTCCAGATGGATGGTTCAAAGTAAGTTCTCAGTTTATTAAATATAATAGCAGACACTCACCCTATCAAAAACATCTACACTAAATATGGCAAAGAGGATAATCATGGTTATTACATCTTCAAACAGAGGGACACAAATAATGGCTATATATATATATACCACTCTGGTCCTATTTATAAGTCCTTTTGACCAAAAAGTTTGGTCCTATTTATAAGTCATCTTTCAGATAATAAATGAGCTTGTGACAATTTTGTCCATATTAATTGTATCAATGAAAATGGAGAGAGAAGAAAGAGTTGAAAGATACCCAATGAAAATAGAGAGAAGAAAAAATTGAAAGGTATTCATTCATAAATGAGGGCAAAATTGAAAATTTACCCTATAATCATTGAGTTAACTAACTCTCATTGGTATGTGTGTTTTGGTCAAAAGAGTATAAATAGGATCAGAGTGGTATATAAGCATCTAACTTAAGTTCAGTTAAAAGCATTATCTATTATATAATTAGAGTTACTACATATGTTAAGGATGTAATAAGCACCACTAATCATCACTGCCCCTACTTCAAGTCGGAATAAAACAATATAGAGCTGGTTCAGATTTAAAAAAATGACACAACTGGCATGATAACAAAGGGGGAAGCGCATTTGAGAGAATAGTCTAAATTGATAAGCTGAAGCAGCGAAAGAGCTAATAGTCAGTTATATATTACATGAGAAGTGTTGGTTCACATGAAAAAAACGGGGACAGATAGTAAGTCAAAATGAAGAAAACACGAATAAAAACACACAGTACAGGCATGAGTTTAAGTGGATTTAGAGACAAAACAGAAAATTTAAAAAGTACATGGAGGGAAACCAGTTTGTTGGCAATCCCACCAGATGTAACACTAAATCAAACAATAACTCCATTCTAACATCATTGATATCAGCTTTCTTAAGTCAAGAGAGTCATGCATAGAGCTCCAAATAGTGAATTTCGCTTATGGATACGTAACCAAGTTTGCCAAACTTGCACCACTTAGCAAAGGAAACAAAACTGATATGATGAATCCACAAATTGAAAGACTCACTAAAATGGCTTGGAATTTTCTTTCCCAAAAATCATGATGAAAATACATGCCAAGCTCCTACAAGCAGAGAGATACTGTACATACACGCACTCTTTTTGTTTTTGTATTTTTGCCAAACACATACACACGTTCAATAACACGGAAAGCTGAATTCGATGTCAAATATGAATTACATTTATATCTGGATCGTGAGATCACAAACAACATGGGAATCCTAAAATATCGTAAATCATGGGATAACAAAATTGCGGACGACAAGGCAACAGGATAACGAAACACAGCAGCATTCAGAACGAGAAGATAACTAATAGGACCAGATTCAAGAATCGATGATCTAGAAAGTGGGAGAGGGGCGCACCAAAAGCAAAAGTGTAAATCAAAATATTTAGAAGATGCAGACCAGGAAGTTAAACCGAGTGCGGCAGAATCGAAGCCCCAAGCCTGAGAAAGATGTCTCGCCAGCAAGGGTTTTTCATGCGAGGGGTCCCCGGCCTTCTTAAACCCGATACCACATTAACTAGATACGGTCGGGTCGGAAAGGCCCGAGACCCATGCATCCGGTTCGCCTGATTTATCAAGTTGATTTAATTATGAATTGATAACGAAATTAAAGAATTAATTGGTTTTCTTTTTTTATATCATCATTCACTGTTTGGTTGTCCCTCCCAACATACCCAATATAATTACTCCTATAGAGTTTGAACTCGAGATATAAAGGGATCTAATAAGTATAACATTACTAAACTAACTCTATGTTAGTAATTATTAGTAAGTGTTTATTGATACAATCCTACAAGCAAAAATTGTACCAATAACATCTGGTCAACATACTGTTTCAACATGTTTTTAGGTTAAAATAAAGGTTTGATTTGGCATATTCATTGAGACTGAGACTTTATCGTGATTTCCCTTAAAAACATTCATTATTATGAAAGAAATTGGATGTGCGCCGATAGCTGATGTGCATGTATGGTATTATGAATTTTGGAGAGTCCAATCCGACTTATGAGAAAATGTATGTTTAATTGAGAAGTTGTTCTAATCGTATTTATAGATCAAAAGTAACTTATTTGAAAAGTTATCTTGGGGAGCTTTTGTTCTAATCGGATTTGTGGATCAAGATCATGAGGTATTTTTTTAAGATCGCTTCGATCTTAAAGTATATTTTTATTACCATTTAAGACTTAAAAAATATTTTAGCAGACCGACTAAAAAAATTAATTTTTTCAAAAATCCTAAAATAATTTTTCAAAATCATGAAATATTTTATTAATACCGTTTAGTATCCTGAACTATATTTTTAATACCATTTAGTAACCTAAAAACTATATAGGGTACCGACCGTGGTACTAAAAATAATTTTTTCAAGATTGTGAAGTATTTTTTTATACTATTCAGGATATATTTTAATAACTTTCAATACCCTAAAAAAAATTGAAGGTACTGAGTGGTACTAAAAATAATTTTTTCAAGATCCTAAAATAATTTTTTCAAGATCATGAAGTTTTTTTTTAGTACCGCTCAAGATCTTGAAGCATATTTGTAATACCATTTAGTACTCTAAAAAATATTTAAGGATACTGACTGGTACTAAAAATAATTTTTCAAAATCATAAAGTATTATTTTAGCATCGTTTAGGATCCTGAAGTATATTTTTAGTACAAGTCCATACCCTCAAAAATATTTCAGATTAACTATAAGTTTAAATATCAAAAGCTACTTATCCTACCGCCAACTCAAACATAAATCACATTTCACAATTTAATTTTTCTATAAGTCAGATTGACTATAAATCATTTTTCCCATTGATATTGCAAACAAACCTAAATAGCCTCAAATTTGCATTGCTACCTTGGGCACGGGTTTCTTTCTTCTATTAAAGGCAATTTTGTTTGAAGGACAATTTGATACTAAATATGAACACTTCTTGCAATGAGGATTCCAACATTCATTCACCATTTTGTGAGAGACTGTTCTTCCATTAGACCTAATCCTCGTCAGTAGATCTTATATTTTCATCAAGATTAAAAGAAATTCAATCATTCAAAAGTAGAAACGGTTATGAAACTCGGGTCTAAGAGGTTCCTTCCAAATGGGATAGCGGTGCATTAATTTTTATTTGCTAAGTATAGATATCTATATATTGAAGGCAATCTTATTCAAGAGCGATGCATTATTAATTCATACGGAAATGACACAATTGGTAGCAATGTCTGGGCCACACCTTAAATGGGCGCTACCTTGTAATCAGAAACAATAAGTAAGTTATGTTTGATTTTTTTTGTTCGCTTAAGAGCTGTGTTTAGTTGAAAACTCTAAAAATTATTAATAAGTTATTGGTTGAAGTGTTAAGTGGCTTCATCTTATAAAAAGAAAATACAAGTTTAAATATGAAAACCACATTTATAGAGAGAGGTGAAAACATCTTGTCCTCTAAGCCTCAAAAGAGAAAACCTTAATCATATAAAGTAATTAAAACAAGAAAACTCTAAGGATTATTAGAATGTCATCTCACTCTTGATAAAAGGATGCCTATGTTTATTTATTAGAAAAAGGGAAAATTAAAATAAAAACTTAGATAAAATAATATTTAATTAGAAGGATCATAAAAATTGTAATTATTAAAGAGGACAAAATAAGTTTAAAAGTACTAAATTGTCCTTCAAATTCTCAGTTGCTTCCTCAACACAGAAAACAAAGAACAAAACGCCTTCTTTCCCTCCCGTGACTAATTTATTGGTGCCACCACCTTCCTCCTTGTGGTTGCCACTCTCATGCTACTGCCACCACCCATTCCACCAAATGGGCTAGAAAACCCGAAAAATTCAGCAAAAATGTCGTTTGCATTTTTGGGATTAAACCTAAACGTCATTGGACATTTCCAGTGTGGAAGAATGAAGCCCTACCGGCATCTGGAGGTGGCACCTGCCCTTTGAGCCCTTCTTCTCCATACTGATCATAAATTGCCCTCTTATGGGGATCACTTAGAACCTGCACAAGATCAATGTACAAAGTAAGGCCCCCTTCATCAAACACAAATCCTGGACGACATAAAAACTTAACCTGATCACATAAAAATAGGGCAAGGGGGTGCTTGCAGAGATTGAAAATTCAAAAATCTTGATAACATCATCAAACATTTGGTAGTAGTTATAAAAGTGAACAAAGGAATCACTTCGTAAATGGACGAGCTAACACAGATTGAATGACATCGACAGGCAGTTAACTTATGTTCTTAAAGTGAAGGAAGTAATCGATAACTAGCTTTATCTCGTAGGCTTCTGAGACTGTTTGAATTTGGCCTCAACCTCTTTCTTATTGTTTGGGTTCTTATCAGGGTTCCATTTCATGGCAAGCAATCGGTAGGCTTTCTTCAAATCTTCATCTGTGGCATTCTTATCAACGTGTAGAATCTTATAATAGTCAACACCCATACTCCTTCGTCTTCTGAGGGTTAGAACTTTGGAATGAGATTCTGCAAATACTTAGATCTTCCCTTTTATGTGTCTTCCCTGAAGCTTCACTTTTGTTCTTTTGCTATTAGGTGCAATGAACACCAAGAAATGATAGATTTAAGATATAATTAAAGTTAAAGATATAACTATTATGGGAAGGAAAAAGATATGTCTGGAAGGTGCGCATTTTACCGAAAGGACCTTCAAGAATTGAACCTCGTAACAAGCAATTTAAAGATATTATCACACGTGCAATATCCTTGTCGTTGCTGTCTATGAAAATGGCGATGATAGGAGGAAGGTGGTGGCACCGATAAATTGGTCACAGCCTCACAAGAGGGAAGGAAGGTGCTTTTTTGTTTCTTGTTTAAGTTGGGGAATCAACTAAGAATCTGAGGGCAATCTAGTATTTTTAAACTTATTTGGTCCTCTTTAATAATTATAATTTTTATGGTCATTCTAATTAAATATTATTTTATCTAGGTCCTTTATTTTAATTTTCCCTTAAAAAAATGTTGATAGGATGCATGTGTTTATTACAACAAGGTTAATAGGATGCCTATGTTTATTAAAAGAAGGTTAATATAATTTTGGTGAGTTATAATTTGCCCTTTGATCCCTCTAATTTCATTCTGTTTAAAATATTGGTCCCTATAATTAAATATACATGAACCATTTTACCCTTTGAGGGGCCAAAACATATAGTTTGAAACTTGAAAGATTAAAACCAAAATAAAGAGAAACTTAAGGAACTAAATATTGCATTGACCCTTAAAAAACTCTATGAGTTATTAGTATTTTATAAAAGACAAAATGAAGTTAATAGTAAACATGTCTTGCAGAGTTCCAAAACATAATTAACAAACATAATTATCAAAATACTCTAAGAAGGATTCATAAGAAATAGCTTGATGAGAGTTAACGTTTGAGTAAAATACTCTAACCACCCATCTATTTTACTTTAATTACACAGACTTCCCCTCTATTTTGAAAACCCATATAGACCTCCCTTATATTTTGAGATTCTATTTCCATTCACCCAAACCGTTAGGTGACTATTAAGTTTGACTTTTACACTTTTGTTTTACCAAAATACCGTATTTTAACATTAGAATTATTTAAAAAATATATATGCATGTGGGGAAAAAATTATACCACCAAATTTTTATCCTAATATTTTTTTTTTACTTTCTAATATGTTAAAAATTTATGCATTTTGATATTATAAAATTTATAATTTTAATTTTTTACCATATTTATTAAAAAATTTATTTATTTTTAGTTTCTTAAATGAATAAAATATATATCAAATATAATAAACTATATATGTTTGAGAGATTGTATTAGGTCATTTAAATTTTGATATTTTTTCTAAACAAACATTTAAAAAACTTACTTAAATTTTTAAAATTTTGTGATATTTACAAGCTATCAATTAAAATTTAGGGTAAAATACTCTAACCACCCTTTTGTTTTGTATTAATTACATAGATCTCCCTTCTATTTTGTAACATGTACTTAAGTCCAAACCATTAACTCTGTTAAGAATATTGTAAAAATATTCTAAAAATATATTTTTAATTGAAATTTATAAAATTTATTTACTAATTTACCCTTAATGCTAAATCCTAAATTTTAATTGACAACTTGTAAATATCATAAACTTTTAAAAATTTAGGTAAGTTTTTTAAATGTTTGTAGAAAAAATATCAAAATTTAAATTTAAATGACTTAATACAATCTCTCAAACATATATAATTTATTATATTTGATAGAAAATAATATATTTGATGTATATTTTTAGTCATTTAAGAAACTAAAAATAAATAAATTGGTGATAAATATGGTAAAAAATTACAATTATTAATTTTATAATCTCAAAATTCATAAATTTTTAACATATTAGAACTTTTTTAAAAAAAATATTAGGAAAAAAATTTGGTGATATAAATTTTTTATTTTTTTCCGACATACATACATATATATATATATATATATTAAATAATTCTAAGGTTAAATTAGGGTATTTTGGTAAAACAAAAGTTTAAAAGTCAAACTTAACAGTCAACTAGCGGTTTGGGTGGATGGAAATAGAATATCAAAATATAAGGGAGGTTTATGTAACATAATTTTAGTTTTAAGGGAGGTCTATATGGGTTTTTAAAATAGAGCGGAAGTCTGTGTAATTAAAGTAAAAAAAAAGGGGGGTGGTTAGAGTATTTTACTCATAACGTTTTACTCCAAGCTGACTAGATCAAACTAGATCTCAATATTAGTGGTAGTTGAAAACATGTTTCTACATTTATATTTCAAAAAACGTGTTTCATTGCGGAAAAAACGCAAAAAAGTAAAAAAGTAAAAAACGCCGGTAAGAAAGTAAAAAATGCTGCGTTTACACGCAAAAGCGTAAAAACGCAACGTTTTTACAAAAAGTGGACAAACAAAAAAACTTGCCCTAAATCCCTAATCATCTAATGATGCATTGATGAGACAAAGATTGCATTACCACCATTTCTCCCTAAAATTAAAAATTATTTGCCACCTTAAATCGTTATTTTATATTATTAATACTATTATTTTATTGAAATTTATATTTTAAATTGAAATCCCCCAAATAATGTATCCAAATTGATATCTCTTAAAATCTCAATAAAATCTCTTTAATTTAGCATTGATGACTTCCAAAAATATCTCAAAAAATATTTCAAATCTATTAAAAATGAGAAGTTATCAATATTGCATTGATTAGTATATATATAGATGATGAGAGGTGCCTTACTTTTCTTGAATTTTTTTAAATATTTATGTAGGTAAAATCTACGTTTTGTATTACATTTTACGTCTTACGATTTTACATTCTCATTCCGTTTTCAGGTAAAATCTACGTTTTCACTACCATGATCATGTCTTTTGTAGAGGCTTTTGTCGCATGGGGTGGAACTGCTCACAACCCTCTCATGGGGTCATCAAGGAAATCAAATATTCGATCATGCGTGGTTGGATTGCAACATTTGATCTTACTTTTAAAGACGTGAACAAACGCACTAATTGCCTAACATGACACGCTTATCTCATGCACTACAAAAGCTTCGCTCATTTGTAACAGTTAGATTTGTAGTGACTTCAACCATTACAAACAACATTAGAACATGTTAGCCAGGTCGTTACAAAATACACTCTTGTATGTAAACAACAACTTTTTAATGGTTTTGTCATGTCAAACCAATTGCTACTATTTTTGTAGCAGTTTTAACAAATTGCTGCAAGATGTGTCTGTAGTTTAGACCTTCTAAAGCATATCTTAAAGTCTTTAACAAACCGCTACAATTGTCATTTAAATTTGGAAGATTGAATTTTTATTTTATTTTTTTACCAAAATGTGGGTGTGGCAGGAAATTAAATTTGAAATTTTTTTGTCAACATTTGTAGTTGTTGCCCAACCGCAACTAATTGATTTCAGAATTTTGAACAAAGGGCACCAAACAAACCGCTAAGAATATTTAATGAATGAAATTTCAAATTGTTGCAACAAAAATTTAAATTTAACTTTGAAGTGGTTGATATAATGGTTTGTTAACCGCTACTAAATATTGCCTAAATTGAAGGAAAAAAAGTGTGCAAACAATTTTTTTAATATTATTTTGAATGGTGTATCATTTAACTAACAATTTAAATTATTATTATCATTTTTATTTAAATGATAATAATTTTTATTTGAGGGGAATGATTAGATTGAATTAGATAAATATGGATGTTATGTGTGTCCCAATTCATCTTCAGAATATGCAGGTAATAATGACTTAGGTTCTTCACTTTTTGAAATTGAAGTTGAAGATGGAGAGATATATTTGTTTATGGAAGAAATGCTGAAAATGTAGAGAAATGAATTAAAACCTTGAATTTCTATAGAGGGAAAAAAATTAGTATAAGAATTGTATAAAGAAGCAAAATAAAATGAAACGACGATCAAATCAAAGATCTAAGGGACAGCTCTTTTTCAGATAATTTGAATAAGGGAGAGAAAAACAAGAGTGTAGAGGCGTTAGAAATGGAAAATGTAAGAAATGAAGTATGGTGAACGTATTTATAGGGATCCAGTGAGACATTTATAGTGACTAAAATGACAGTGTTTGTAGAGGTTATTTGTTAGTTTGTAGTGGTTATGAAACGCTAAAAATATTAATTGAATTTTTTTAAAAAAATAATTTTTTTTAATCATTCTTCATTGCCATCTTGAAGAAAAAATGTGTGGAGAAGATATTAGTGTTTACCATCCAAGCATCAATTACCACCTAAATGTTTTTTTCTTTTATTTTGACTCATTTGTTTTGGTTCTAATTTAGTATTTTCTTGTATATAAACTGACCAAATGTTTCATGTGTTTGTTACCTTTTTCACTGCTTCAACCGTATGAAATGTTGCTGGTATTTAAGTTTACATTGACTCAACTGAAAACTGTTTGATTTTCCTCCATGACGACTAAATGGCACAATAATTTCTTAAACATATATGCATGCTTCTCACTCTGACCATGTATGGTGCCATGAACAAGGTTATTGTTGCTAAAAGTTTTGTTTCTTCATTTGGAAACACATTCTATTTCTTGTTGCGTCTAAGATTGTCATTTTGGAATAAATCCTTGATTTTTTGTAAGCTAAACCTAAGGCAACACTATGGAGAACAAGTCCTTTTCCAAATTATGAAAAGATGATGATGCTATATGGAATAGATAGAGCTAGTGGAGAGGAAGGCGTAACAATGCGTGAGTTTAGAAAGAGATGTTGTCCTCAGGAATAGCTGACTGAGACTTTCAATAACATCGACAACCTTGTTTCACAAGGTGGATTCACATCAAACAATGTTGATCCTTTTCTTGAAGTTGATGGGCGAGGTAATTTACATGGAAAGGGTCAATCTTCTGAACAAGATGATTCTCCCACTGCTCTTAGCTCTTGTAGCAATAGGGCAAAGAGAGCAACTAAAGAGCAAGACAATCATATGAAAAAATTAACAGGACTCATATCTGCATTGACTAAGGCAATTAATAGAAGAACTAATGCATTAATTGAAGGAAATTTAGTTTTACAAAAAGCCTCCACCACAAGGATGCAAATGCCAGATTTGTCAAGTGAAGAGCTTTGGAAAATTCCTGAAGAATGTGGATGTGATAGTGAAAGAATACCAGACATATATTACTTTCTCATGGGTGATATTGACAAGCTTAGGATAGTGGTTCAGTGTCCACCTTCAGCCAAGAAAATCGTGATCATGAAAATGTCTTATAATTCACTTTAATTAGTTGGTGAGACTTATATATATTTTGGTTGATGCTTAAAAAAATAGCTTTTGAGTATTAGTTATCACTTTTGAATATATATACCTTTCAAAATTGCAATCCATAAAAAATAAATAAATTTTAATTTATAAAATATAATAATAGTAATTTTATAAAATATTAAATATAAACCATCCATTTCATAGTTTAAAAGTGGAGTTGAGGTGATGAGAAAAATGAGAGTATCCTCTTCCCTCCCACATCACACATAAATTTAAATCTCACAATATGATCACATGCCAATCGGCTGTGAGTTTAGTTATTAGGTACCAGTACCACTATAGTCTTTTTTATAAGTTTTTTTTAACTAAAAAAATTTGGTCATATTTATAAATCTAGTTTTAGAGTAGTAAATAAGATTGTGACAATTTTATCCATATTAATTATACATTTGTACCCAGACAATAAATGTAGAGGGAGAAGAAAGAGTTGAAAAATACATATTCATAAATGACGGTATATTTAAAAATTTATCTTATAAACATTGAGTTAACTATCTATGTGAGATTTAGTTAAAAAAGATTTATAAATCGTATAAGGGTTTAAACTTTTCATGTTACATGAGAAGAAAAAAATTTCTACACACATAAAATGGTGGGACCCACACACACACATATATATATATATATATATGGTCCCATTGTTTTTCCCATCGGGTAATAGTGATGATTCTTATAAACCCTGTAAATACTCTGCGAATCCCAAGGAATCCCGCCCGGAGGGAAATAGGCGCCAAGACGATAAGATGAAATCTCATCCGTCAAAATTCAAACTTAATCGACGATCATATAATATAACACGTCACTAATCCGTCTCCCACCTTGTCCTCCAATCAAAACCCATCCATACTCCCTATATATACTTAGTCTCACATCTGTTCTTCTCATATCTCACTCGATAAGAATCTGATCCCTTTTCTAACCGACGCAACCCTCCCTCCTCTTCCCCAAACTATTAACTCCAGAGGCCATATCTCTATAGATGGCTCCAGCAAAGGCAGAGAAGAAGCCGGCGGAAAAGAAGCCGGCCGAGAAGGCACCGGCGGAGAAGAAGCCCAAGGCTGAGAAGAAGATAGCAAAGGAGGGCGGTGAGAAGAAGAAAAAGAAGGCCAAGAAGAGCATCGAGACATATAAGATTTACATCTTCAAAGTCTTGAAGCAGGTGCACCCTGATATCGGTATTTCCAGTAAGGCCATGGGAATCATGAACAGTTTCATCAATGACATCTTTGAGAAGCTTGCACAGGAGGCATCACGATTGGCTAGGTATAACAAGAAGCCGACTATCACATCTCGGGAGATCCAGACTGCTGTACGATTGGTACTGCCTGGAGAATTGGCCAAGCACGCTGTTTCTGAGGGGACCAAGGCCGTTACAAAATTTACAAGCTCTTAATTTGGATCTTGACTGTCCTGTGAACAATTTGAGATGCGGCGGTTTGTTCTTTTATGTCGGGGGATCTAGGGTTTTCTGTCTAACCCGACCGATTCCTTTCTAATTAGGGTTTATCTTTTTTATTTTCCTTTGTTGATTCCTGGTTCTACATATGTAATGCTATGAACAGTTCTTAATTAAATATGTGTAGAATATGCCCGAGCTTTACGATCTGAATCTTGCCATTGCTATACCTCATCTGAGTTAGGAATATGATCGATTTCCACTTAAGCAAGCATCATTATGCTTTCTAATGGTTTATGAATATATGAAACCATTATGACAAATAGAATTATGAATGCATTAGGACATGAAACAGATGCATCAATTATAGCCTACAATCAGCGAGTGAGTCTTCATCTAGCAATCAGTTAGGGAAAAATCCCTTATATTTGCAGGAGGGTTAAGAACTACAAGTTTATTGCTAGTCTTCTATTCTTTGAAAGAATCATTGCTCTCAGCCCATGACAAATCACCATAATTAGGCTTGAACACGCGAGACCTTGCATTGAGAAACATGCTGATAATATGAAGTAGCTATATGACAGCTGTTGCTAGTCTCCATGACTGTTTAGCCAAAGGTGCTTGATTCAGTAGACATGAAACTTCAATCAGGTTCTTAACAAATTCTGATTGCAGTTATTTTATGTCTGATGTTTTTGGAGGGATGTGAGCTTTTGCTTTGCCATCTGGTTTTCTTGTTGCTAATCCCGTTTTAGTTTTCATTGTTTGATGTTACTGTGATTAAAGGATTGTAAGAAAAACTTAATGAACTACTGGATGACAGGGCAGGTGATCAAAGCTAAGTTTCATAAATGTTTCCCTCCTTTTGATAGTGGTGACTTGTGATGATTGGACTGGTTATGGGAAAGCACAAATCTTTATCAAAGCAAACAAATATATAATTTCAAAACTCTCTTGGCTAACAACAGTTTATTCTATTAAGTGTCATCTTCTATCAATAACAACGTATCATATTAAATCTAATCTTTCTATTCATTATCTAAGAAATAAAGTCGTGTCTTTCTCTCAATTATTGCATGGTACCCTTTGCAGTTCTAATTACGCCCTAGTCTCTTCTCCTGTCTGGTTCATAACCTGTGTTAAAGATGAACCTCATTATTACACTTTGATTATTATTGTTGGCCACTGTTTTGTTAGCGAAACTCTTTAGAATTTTAAAATTAAGCAATAATCAAGCTAATCTGAGGAACTCCTGGGGCACTGCATTCACTATAGATGTGACCAAAATACCACATCCTGACAAACAAGTTTATCTATAAAACACGTGGTCAGCAAATTGTTCAATTTCAGGGATACTGCTGCTCATTGGAAGGGGTTGAAAATAATACCTTCGTGATCACGGTGGCCAAACATTTGGGTAATCAAACGGACTTCAACTGACAGGAGCAAGATGAGGAGGTAATTTTGATGCATTTGCTGAATATATTGTAGTCTCTGCCTTTAATATATATGTTGTTTTGTGGTTTGGAAGCTAAACCATTCTTGACATTCTCTTGATTGTCGTATTATACTTGTGCTGCTCATAATTTCCCTTGTAATAATAATGCTAAACGACTTTTTTAAGGTGTAGTTCGATGAAGACGAAATGTGAAAATACGCAAGAAGAGAATGTTAAAGTCAATAGTGTTACATTTTGTTTGGTTTGGGGCAAAAAGATGCTATAAACTGTTGAGCGTGTGACTTCAATTATGGATTAAGCTGTGTACGTGATTTATTTTAAATTTTATATCTGTTGACATAAGTGAAGCTGGTGCAAATTAATTGTGTTTTGAAACTGTACAGCAGATAATTAAAGATATCACTTGCATTTGTTTGATTATGACTTACTTATGCTTAAGGGTATGTTTGTGGTTAGTTGATTACGATTTACTTAATGATTTACAGCAGATAAGTAATTTGTGGACACTCCTGCTCCCTTTGGAGGTAGGAATATACTTCCTCAAGCATATCACTTGCATTTGTTGTTTTGGTCTGATTGGAAAGGATACTGTAGAATCCATGACAAACAAGCTCTTAACAAAGTAGAGCAAACAGTTGAGATCTTGATGTTTTCCTCCAGTTCCCCGAAGTGATTGACTGACCTTTCAGTATTTCCTCCCCGATCTTTTATTTGTGTATAATTACGATCCATCCCTGTGGAGAGAAAATTTTCCTAAACAAAGGCTGTCGAAGCAGATAGAAACCCTCTTTCTTCTTTTTCAGCCGAGAAATCTTGTGAAGCTGAAGCAACTGCATGTTTGATTTCTATGATAGTTGATGTCAGATCAACTGAACCTCCATGGCGAACGACTGTTTCTTTTCATCAAATCACAAAAATCACCTTGATAATCCCAGAGATTTGACAGATTCATTTGAAAGGCATTTCTGTCGAGGCCAAGTTCCTTCGCTCATCATCCAACAAATAATTGAATTGGCAAGTGAAAGAATTACATACTGAATAATCACACATATATGCTCTCGTACGAAAAAGTTCAAATCGAGGAACAGATAAAACATGGTTCAAACTTTCTATCAAATATATGAAGAATTTTTCGCTTTCCTACTCCATTCCTGTTATTTGGTTTGTTTGCTACCCTCAGAAGAGGTACTCCCCTAATTTTTATTATAGCATCAACTAATAATTTTTATAAACCAATAAAAATAGTTACTATTCTGATTATATTTATAAGTCTATTTTTACTTAGAAAATTTGGTTCTATTTATAACTCTAGTTTCGGGTAATAAATGATATTATGACAATTTTGTCTATGTTAATTGTACCAATAAAAATAAAGAGAAAAAAAAGTTAAGAGATACACATTCATAAATAAGGCATAGTTAAAAATTTACCCCATTAATCATTGAGTTGATTACCTCTACTTAGTATATGTGATTTAATTAAAGTAGATTTATAAATAAGACTAGAATGGTAAAGTCAATAAAGTTATCACACAATTTAAATAACTTTTAATATTATTTCTATTAATAATACTAAATTTTAATATTATATTAATAATTACCTTTACTTATTAACCTTATTAATTATAACTATACATAAAAAAATAATTAATACGCCTTAACAATTAGAGTAAAAATGTTTAATAATTACTCAATTATGTTTAAACAAATTCTTATAAAAAGGATCAAATATAATTATTAGTTGATACTTTAAAATAAGAATTAGATAAAGTAAAAGAATAGGTTTTATTTTAGGCCGAAGTGAAAGGCAATGACCCTTTCAAGTTTTCCCTCCCGAATTTTTCGTCCATCAGGTTACGTGGATTGCAAACCTTATCTGACGCACGTGGTTTAGTCGTGCCACGTGTCTTCATGCTTTGAGGAACACGCCGTCAAGATGGAATCGGATCAAACATTGCAGATGCGATCTTGATATTTGGATGAAGGGACGCGCTGTGAGCTCTAAATTACTCGGACGGCCAAAAAGTTTTAAATCCAAATTCGAAAGAATTTCAAATTTAATTTACGATTTAAAATAAAAACATGGAGCTAGAAGATCAGGTCCCTATCATTCCATTTGAATGAAACAAAAGTAGTTCTACAAAGATAATAAAACAGTGAGTGTCATGTCCATAAAATTTTACCGATTACATCTCAATACAAAAGTCACACTACAGATGCAACTACATACACAGAAGCGGAACATTCCCTCCATAATGTTGCAGCAATTCAAGCCTTCTTAGGGGACTTGGTGGCTTTGGATGGAGACTTAGATTCTGTGGTCGCCCTTTCAGCCTTCTTAGGAAGCAGAACAGGGTTGATGTTAGGCAACACACCACCATGCGCAATGGTGACGCCAGCCAACAGTTTTCCAAGTTCTTCGTCGTTCCTCACCGCTAATAAAACATGTCTTGGGATGATTCTGTTCTTTTTGTTATCTCTGGCAGCATTTCCAGCTAACTCCAAAACCTAAAGCAAAATTGATAGCAATAGATCAGCTTCGGGACGAAAACTCAAACATTCACGCGCAATGTATGAACAGAGATTCAATAAAACAACGTATAAGAAAGAGAGAAACACCAGTTTTTAACTTTGAAATCGGATAGCCCTAAAATAATTGGGGAAATCAATCTAGGTAGAAGATGTTCAAAGTGGCCCTAGAATTTTGATGCGAGGAATATTACCTCAGCGGCAAGATACTCAAGGACAGCTGCGAGGTAAACCGGAGCTCCGGTGCCGACGCGTCGGGAGTACCTCCCCTTCTTCAAGTAGCGACCGATCCTTCCGACAGGGAACTGGAGGCCGGCCTTGACGGAGCGAGACACCGGCTTCTTTTTGGGACCGCCTCCCCTTCTTCCTCCTGCGCCTTTCTTCAACTTTCCTCCGGCGTCCATTATGGAAAGATTGAACAAGTAACTTGACCGTACTCAGGAAAGAAACAGAAAATGATGTGAAATTTTGGATGATGGAGCGGGAATCGTTGGGCGGTAACATTTATACAAGGTATGGTAGCGGTGAGGAATCGTATCATTTTGTGATAGGATATCACAGCCGTTAGATTCAAAATATGGACGGTTCTAAAGCGATGATTATAGCGATCCGTGGTGTGTAAGGAAATCCAATCATATTAAGCCATGTGGCTCTGACAAACCACTCAGACTTGAAGGTGGAAACCCGCGCGTCCTATACACGTTAGCGGATTGGGAGCCACTGTTGGGATCACTTGGTACATCATTCCTCAGAGTTACACTTGAAGTCTTGAACATGTATCCATACGGGCGTTTTCAGTTTTCTTTATATATTGATAAATAAAAAATGGGTTAAACATGTACAGACACTTATTTTCATAACGAACAAAATTAATATGGTTAAAATACTAATACCGATGATCTTAAATTCAGTGTGTAAAAATACTTATAAACCCAATGTTCACATTTAATATAAGTTTATGGATATTTTTGTGCCTTATCCTAAATTAATAATAGCATAATACTTTTTTTTTTTTGGTGAATTGTCTTAAATTGAACTTAGCTCGTTGTATAACTCAAATTAGAAAAAAAAAGAAAAAGAAAAAAAAAGATAATTGGCAGAAGACCACTTTTAATTGAGATTAGTGCAAATAAATCTTATGTAAATATTTAGGTGCCCTAGAGACAATATATAAAGACAGATCAATACCTTTTTCTACATTGTAATATTTCATTATTTATAAATGAGCATATTTTATCTTTATCATATTTATGTCTCACCTTTATTTTAAAGTAAATATGTGTTTGAAGATAAAAGCCATAGGAATAGAAAATATGTTAATCTCGAGGATCAATGATAGAGATCATGATCATGAGGACTCGAGAACACTATATATCTATTACCTTAAACTTGTTCCTAGTCTTGAATCACTAAGAAAGGGCATTGATAATCTCAATAAGACTAATATGACATCGTCTACTTATATAGAGATACAAGGTAGGGACCTCATAGAATACAGGCATGGAGATGTCTTAGCAGATGTCGTGGGTAGATCTATTAGAAAATAGATAATACCGAACAAACCCGCCGAGAGACTTCATAAAGATTCATTATAGAAAGTATCATTGGATATGTAAAGTCTCTCATCATTTGGTAGTATGGATCGTCTTGGGCTTAAGGACGTTATCGAACACTATGTCTTAGGGTTATACTTTGACTGCCCAACTCTATCCACCTGAAAATGGGGAGAACAGTACTATTGGGTGTAATTTGAATATATGAGTATAAATGGACATGCCAAGAGGACTCACAGTCACCTACAAAGGATTAGTTATTCACAAGACCAGTAGAGTTTTGGAAGCTTCCAATTAACTTGGGAGTTTGTGTGCACAACAAGTGATCATGAAGAGACATGATCCATTATAAAGTAGGGTTATACTCTTATAAAGTGCTGATTTTTTGTGTGCCCTTTTGGTGCACGTTTTTTGAGAAACAAATGAAGTAAATGCAATCCATCATAAATTCAATCCGTCAATCAAGATATGAATATGATTCATCATATTAAATTCAATCAATCAACTAAGATTTGAATTTAATGTGACTTGGTTGACAAGTAGTGAACCTATTATCTAAAACCCTTTCTTAGTGCATAAGCTGAAAATTCTTGATGCAATTAGGGCTAGGAATTTCCTTATGCTCTCTAAATTTTGGTCTTTACCAAAGGTTTAAAAAGGAGACTATGACATCCATAAAAGGGTAAGGTTCCAACATTGTCCATCATGTCCATAACCTAATTTCAATATACCATCACCTTCTTGAAAAGATTGAAAGAGTAAAACCCAAGGAAACAAAACATCAACCTTGCCTTCGCCTAGTAAACATCTAAAGAGTGGAAGGTTTCAAGAGAAGGAGTTCTCGTTGTAATCGGGGGATAGCCATGTGGATCAACGTTAGAGGACATCAATAACATTGAGGTCTTCAAGTTATCCTAATCCCCAATAGTTGTTTTGACAAGTAATCCTGAAGCTCATGAATATTATAAATTGTTATGAATTTCTTATGAATAGTAATCCAATACGGATTAATAATTAATGACTAATTAACGTAATGAGTTAAGGTTAATAGTTTATGAGGACCATAAGGAGTTACATGTTCCTACAAAGATTAAACAAAATTTTTATTTTTAACTTCATGAAACTTTGCATAAAAGTCGCGTAATAGACAACATTAATCAACATCTTAGTCATCTACATTTTTTAAGTAAAAACGCAAATTACTTCAAACATTATCTCATTGATAGATTTGAAAAGGATTTGTTTGAATTTTTTTAACAAAAGTTAAAATTATAATAAAATATTGTTTAAAAATTATTGTTGAGAAACTAACATTGTTTGGGTTTGTAAGAAAGAGTATAAGAGAATAAGATATTAAGTATACATATCCATTTGCAGACAAAGTACTTTTAAAGTAATTTTTTAGTCGTAATTTATAATGTATGAGGTCAGTATATGAGAAAAATTTTGTTCCTATTTATACAAGTGCTTTTAGAGTGTCCAATTATATATGTGTGAGTGTTTGGTAAATTATAAACCACAGATTTAGGAAAAATGGAGGAAGGATCGTAAAGATATTATTCAAAAACTAATCCAAACATAGATATAATCCCAAACAAACATAAATCCAACCGGGGGTTCAAAAGAAAATGGGCTACAACCTACAAGCATGAAAATGGAAAGGGGGCAAACATGGACCTTCTGAAAAAGACATGCTACCACCTAATTAGAGGTGAAAATAGGCTAGACTAATTTAGGTTTTAGTTAAATAAGCCTATCAAAGTAATCGAAAGCAAGAGAATATATCATTTTTCAAGGTATGATGTGTTATATCAAAAGATCCTCAAGTTATTTAAAGATCTACTTAAAATGTAAAACTTTCTTAAAGCTTATGTTTTTGAGTTCATATATAATTCAACAAGTATTTAAAAGCTACATTATATTTTAAAAGTTTAAAGATTTATTCTCGACTAAAAGACTAAAGAGAAGGAAAAAACTTAATGAACAATTGTCTCAACAAGTAGGAATTGAATAAGAAAAATTATTTATTTATTCACTAAGGAGATATTTTTTTAAAAATAAACTAAATACGACAAGTGGTATGCAAAAGTAGATTTTACTTTTTTTTTTTTTTTAATATAGAAAATGAGACAAACTCCTTATATTGGAATCATTTTCATTTGGAAATCACTAAAATAAACTTATCACAATTATTATGTTGCATCAATTGACACAAATTAAGGGAAGGTTTGAGCTAGATTGTCATCTTGGATGATTTTTTTAAAAAAAAGAAGAGAGAAGATGTGATCATTTAAATAATGAAAATGTTAAGCTCATGGGTAAATTATGAAATGTGAAACTGATATGGTTAAGACTAAGTTATTAATTTTATAAATAATTAACAAAATTAATTTAGATTAATATATATATATGCATAATAAGACATTAAAAAAAAAAAAAATAAATAGGCCAGACATGTAGGCCTATAGGTTTGGTTTTATGAAAATAGCTCTAGCTTAAATAGGCCTGACAATATGTCTTAACCTAAGTCTGACTTATTTATTAAATAAGCTAAGGCTAGGCTTTGAAAGTAGGTTAGACCATAGGCCCCGATATGGGCTTAGCTTATTTCAAACCCTACGCCTAATTTGAAAAATGAAATGGAAAAGGCAAAAAAAAAAAAAAAAAAAAAACTCGAACTTCGTTACTCCACCATTATTATAAGGCATCAACTAACTTTTTTCACAAACCAATAAAAACAGTTAAAGTCAATAAAGTTGCCCTACAATTTAAGTAACTTCCAATATTACTCCTACTAATGGCACTAAACTCTAATATTATATTAATTAATACTCTCACACACTACTCTCATTAATTATGCTTTAAACAAATAATTATGGAATTATTGCATCCAAAAGCAAACAAACTAAATGAATAAGGAACTTATTTCATATTAGTCTTGTTAACTATTTCCTCTGATTTTTATTATAAGACATCAACTAACAGTTCTCATAAATCAATAAAAAAAAGTTAATAAATTTGTCCTACAATACTTTTAAAAAGTATACAGTAGTAATTAACAACTTATTTAAATAAAAACTCACTGATTTATTTTAAAATTTATGTGGTAATTTCTGGTTATTTATAAAACAAGATCGTTGACCCTTTTATCTGTCGGCTTCTCAACGCGTTTTCTTCCCCATCCCATCAATCACCATAAATCTTTCGGCTTCTAAATCATCTTGAAAAAGCTGACCTCCGGGCTGATATTAGTTACCAGTTTGAAGCTCTTGTTATTCCTTCTCAATTTCTTTCAAGGTTCTCTTTAAGATATACATATCGGTTTCTTTCTCATCTCGTCTCAACGGTAGCTGGTATATCAAAGACTTGGTGATCTTCCTGCAATCGTTTCAGTTTCAATTTGCTTCTTCTGTTTATTCCTGTTCTACAAGCGTTGTCTCAAGGAATTCGTCGCTGAAGGTATTTTTGCTTAACACAGTAAGAAATCGTCTAAAATTTATGCCTCGTTCAAATTCATAACACTCCTCTCCATTTCGATGATAGGGGAAGATAGGATTCGTCTACCAAACTCAACCTATAATTTTCAAAAATGGATATTGCTTTCCTCATTGATTTTTTTATGTACATTATAGAAGTTTTATTTAATTATCGATTTATATATCTTGAGAATATTTCTTTACTCTTGTCTTTTAGTGCCTGATACAATCCATGGATATGTACTCTCCGGCTAATACTGTGCATGACAATATAATAAGTAACCTAGAAAGTACTTTTAGCAAATCATTTCATATTGAGGATGCTGAGAAATCAGAACACTCATCTGTGGGGGATGATAATTGTGGTACTGGGGAGGGAAGTCTCATAGAGCAAGAAACGGAAGTAGCTGAAACTTGCCTGAGGAGGTCTGCAATGACGAGTTATTCTAACGAGACATTAACACCAAGCTCTTCAGGCGAGGAATTGGTCATGCATAATGTGATTCCAGTCAATATAGCAAAGGTTGACAGAATCTTCTGCAGTGAAATGTAGTTCTTCTTCTTCTTCTTTTTTTCTGGCTTTCCTTTTTGTTGCTTATTGACTTAAGTTTTCTCGATGTCTGACTTCACAGACCCTTTTGAAGCCTGTTTCTGCAATGAAAGGTAGCCGTGAGAAACAAGGAGGATCCTGGTCGAAACTGACGGTGAAATGGGCCCCTGATGTGTATGATCCGGTACCGACTTCAAATTCGCCCTGTGCTAAATGCAAGAGACAATATAAGTTCAGGAGCAAGAAGATTGAGAAGAAGAAAGGAAAGAGTAAGAAGAACATTTACTCTCGGAGAGTGAGTAGCAAAGATAAGAAGCAGTATCCCAGTTCGATTGGAACGTCTTATAAGTGCAATAAGTTGCTGGATTCTCGTAATGAATTGATTGGATCATCTACTGAACTAGATGCTTTAGATTCCCACCAAGATTCTTTCTGTGGAACTAGATTCTTGAAACAATCAGTTCCGCTTGTGCATTACTCGGTTGCAGAAGCCTAATGAGTGGGTTCTTAATGTTCTTAGGCTCCTTTTGTCTCGCCCTTTATAATGCTTCTGGACTGACTGCATGACTCAATGTAGCTTTGACTACTAGACACGAAACATGACTGTTTTCTTTAGGATGGAGCAGCCAAACATATATGACGCTAATGGGCATTCTCTTTTGTCACTGAATTTCTGCATGGCTTGGCGTATACTATAGAATGCTGACTTGGTTCCTAGCATAAATGCATGATAATAGTCGATGCCTTGTTTGTAGGGGCAATAATGCTAATTTTCAAAGTGGAGTTTTGGCGAAGGGTTAGAACTTTCAGTATTTGCGCATTTCACTCAAATTTTTGTCAGGTGACTACCGGTTTATATTTTCATGGCTTGTGCGAAAAAAAGTGAAGATTATTATTAAATTAGCGGCACACTCGGGGCAAGCATGTTTACAATATCTGTTTCTGATACTTAAAATCCCCTGTTCGGCTAATTGAATATCTAAAGGTCTGATATGCTCCATTAAATAATGCGGTTGCATCAGTGACCACTTGGCTGCTAGTCAAGTTGCCAAAACAGAGAGACGAAAAACAAGAAAGAATTTTTTTTACAAGTGAAGATAACTTCGTAAGGGATCAAAAAATGGGTCCAAGATCTTGTTACGAAGGACTTCACGTTTGACTATGTTGTGTACTCTGCGTTGATCTTAACATAATCGTAGCTCAAATCGCATCCCCATGCCTGTCCACTACCAGGACCATTACCTGGTAGAAAATGAAGACCAATTAACAAGAACATGAGTATTGTACCTAAATAGACACTTCCTTTGCTCATAAATTCTAAGCTGGGTTAAAGGGCCACATGCAAGTTGGGCAAATTCATATTGTCTGAAGATACTTGCAATTTATTCAGGTTGACACGTACGTTCCTAACAATGCCATAGCAGCTAGTACGTAAAGTGCAGACACATTATTTATCACTAGCAAATAATTTCATCGGGTAACTATACAGCATGAGAATGATCCTCGAGTAATCTAACTAAAATAAAAGAAAATTGGGAAAACGCTATGTAAAACTGAATTTTGAAATTACAAAACTGTATTCAAAACACTTATGTGGGGAAAAATCTAACTATGAAGTGACTTGGATGGTATATAATTTAGCTACTCCTCTGCTATGGGTTACTATTCTCTTTAACTGTAATTATACTCTAGTTGATTAGTGAATCCTAATCCCAGTTAAACCTGGGTGGCATTACAATGGCTTCTAATCACGATATAAAAATACATGTGAAGTAGCTAGATCATAATTTTAAATCGCATAAGTGCAAAAGTTTTCTTAATTTTGGCAGGTTTCAGTGTCAGGATACAGACTTACCTACAGATATTTGAATTTTAACCGTACCATGAGTATCTCCAGCCTTTCTCAGATAATCACTTGCAGCACGCCTGCCAAATAGCTTCTTGAGTTCGCAAAATGTAGATAAACTAATCTTAAAAGATGATAAACAAACAACGAAATTACAAGCTTAAACTGCAAGAAAAAAACTGTACGTCTGTAGAATCTGACTCTCTCTTTTCACATAGTATCTAATGCATGTATGATATATGTAAGGCGTCAGTCAATTCTTTTGGGAAGTCTGTGCTTCGTAGATTAAAATTTAAAAAGGATCATTTTCCACTGGCCATATATCCTAATAAATGTAATAGAATTCTGACACTATCAAGACGCTGTTACGAGAATGCTATGATCTATCTCTTGTTTCATACAATAATCACTAATTAATGATAAATTAATCCTAAATACAGCCCAATTTCTACATACAAATGTTACATAAATTAATAAAAAAATGTTATTTTCCCCTGCACTGCATTACATCTTCCAAAAAAGTTTTTGGAAAAAGTGTACAATATATTAAGGGAACCAGCATATCATAATCAGAAGAAGATCCTGATATAAAAAAGAAGAAAGAGAGATTTAAGAAAAGAGTGAATGAGATTCATAGAGTCTTCATTAACATACTTCTCCCCGCCCCTTGGTACACACACATATGCAGATGTAATTAATTTTAACTGAGTGCATCTCTCTGTGTGTAGGGAGGATGGTGTTGTTTCAGGTCGCAAAGATCAAGGGTAAGTTAATTGAGCAATAGCCAAAATTGTTAGAATGGCAAACATCAGCGATCATGGCAGGAACTCAGATTCCTGACAATTATGCTATGTGCAAGAACACGGAAATAATCCAAGGAGAAATATAATTTTACATTGTTTTACACTTTTGATCTTTTTCTTGGACCTATTCATAGTAGGTTGATTTTTCAGTAAGTAATCTGCTCCATCCATGGTACAGAAATGCTATAAATATACCCTTCCCTATCAGAAGAAATATACTTTTGTCATAATATAAATAAATCTAAACAAAATAATTTTCTTCCTAAGAACCTCTTCACCCAATTTTCACATACTCCCGCTTGAGTTGAGCTACGAATGTCTAAGGACTGGTGAGTAAGACAAAAGTTATACTCTAAACATCTTAACAAAGACAAACACTAAAGAAACACCTTAGAGTCATTTTAGAGAAATTTATGGAAAACACCAACCAAAGGTGAAGCCTCAAAAAACAAAATAAGGAAACTAGCTCTTACTGATCAAACAATAGAGGTTGACCACCATCCATTAGTAAAATATCACCCAGCTGTACCCTAAGTGAGTTTTGGTGGAAAGCAACTCCTGAGTAGCCAGCTGCACAAGCAATGCGTCCCCAATTGGGATCTCTACCATATACAGCAGCCTGCATAACATTATTTTAGTGAGTTAATTTCAGTCAAAATCAAAATACTTAAAGAATAATTAAGCTCAGTTCTCATGCCTTCAAAAGTGAAGAAGATGCAACTGAACGTGCAATTTTTGCAGCTTCAGCCTCACTGTTTGCACCAGTCACATAGACCTATAAAATGAAAAATGGTATTAGAAGATAAATATCAACAATGAGTAGGATTGAATCGAAATTTTATAACAATCAACCTCTAAAATACTTCAAAGTTCAATTAGGAGTAAATTGTTTATCAATGCAATGCCATCACCAATTGCTGACTAAAAATGTATTTTCCAATCATAACTCAGTGAAAAGCAACTTGGAGGTTTAACACTGGATGCCTAGTTGAAAATCAGGGCATAAATAGCCTTAAATATGGCTAATCAAATATGCAGATCCTTGAAATAAGAAGCAGACCTCAATAAGACAAGTTGCTCCCTCTCCATCCCAAGCAATTGATTTGGCAAGACCTTGCATAACCTGGAAAGAAAAAAGATTTACTGATATGTGCATTTTGAACCATAAATCTCTGGCCATAGCAATGAGTCGAAGTGGGAAGAATAGGAACTCATGTATATTTTTACTAGAACCGTCAAAGCTTCCAGTGAGAGTCTAACACCAAGATTATCATGAATGTGCATTTTGTACCATTTTGTTTATCATGAAAGATTAAAATATTTGACAACATATAGGTAAAAAATGTTCAGTGGTCAAACTTACAGCATCAAGGCATGCCTGAAGTTGAGAAGCTTCGTCAGTATTTAAAGAAGATATGCAGCTTAGCCCAGATAATCCACTAGCCAAGGCAATAACAGCATCATTAGTGCTAGTATCTCCATCTACCTGTAGCAAAAAAGACTAAGAAATTGAGAAACAAAAGAAAGTCCTAGAACTGAACTGATCAAACAAGCAAAAGCATGTGATTGTTAAACTATCAATTCAAGTAAATGAACTTGGAAGCGAGCCACTAGATATGAATTGTCAGAAATTTTTTCAATGTTTTAAAAATCATGCTGGATAAGCCAATCAGACTGAAAAACTGATAATCCATCCAGTCCAATTGACCCTCAAAACTAGCCTTTAAAGAAATCAATCGTTTTTTTGGTGATATAAAGAATGGGCCCCATCCAGGCAGGCCAACATGGTACCTTTTAAAATAAATAAATAAAGAAACTTAGGTCACGGTCTCATGGATGTTCTTGAGTCTAGACCAAGTCTAGCATTGGAGCATTAAAATAGTAGTTTGGTTTCCTATTTATAGAATTTCTACACTGCTACTTTATTGGACTTCTCTGATATCAGGCATTTGTATTCATACACATCAGGCATTGTTTCTTGCAGTAATTATTCAGTGGCACGTCCAAGCTGATTTGGAAAGCAGAGGACTCCCATTGCATTTTTTTCCCTTTGGATTGAAGTCAAACCTATCATGTTGTTTACGGGCCATGACAAATCCGTCACATGAATGGCCACCAAACACCTTGTGCATGTCAATCTACATTTTCTCCAAGCAGCATAATCTCTCATGCGCTTAATACCCCAAGATGTGTTGGAATCAAGATGATTATGAAGAATCATGAGGTATTTTAATATCAGAGAATTGGATTTTGAGACAATGCTCTGCTGATGCAGAACAGCAATGAAAAGGGCAAAAGGGGAGAGAGAAACAGAAAAAAAGTGGGAAAAGAAGAGTTGGAAGAATAACGAATGATGATAGCTGGTATGCGATTTCATATTGTTAAGTCTGTCCAACTAACATTTCCCTGGGGCTGTTTAAGTCTAAAATGTAACAAAAGAAGAAACAATGAAGTCAGAAAAAAATAAAAATACATAAAACTACAAAGTCATTAAACTAACACTTCCTAACCTAGAATAAGTTTTCCGAAAGTTTCCATCATGCAACCATCTAATTCAAATTGTGGACAAACTTTCCACCAGCAAATTGCCAAAAGAACTGTATCTATTTAGACTTTAGAGAAAAGCAAAGCAGAGAGCCTCCCCTCTCTCCGCAATATACTAAAAGACCTCTCCACCATTCAGATTAATGAACCATGAATAAGTAAGTGCCTCCATTAGTCAATGACCAGACCAATTTTAAAAACATTATTTTTTTATTCTTACAAAAATAAGAAAGGGATTCATAACTAAGAATGAGGATCTTGCTCAAGTTGAGTACTCTAGCAAGTCTGCAAAAAATTTAGTAAAGATAAATTACATACAGTAATCTGGTTGAAACTTCGGCTCACGGCCAACTGCACCATTTTTCTCCAAACATCACTGGCAACAAGGGCATCAGTTGTGACTACCTAAATATAGAGATTTTACTTGAGGTAAGAAAGCGATATACCCCTAAATAACAAATGAGCACTTAGTAAGACATACCCCAAGCAAGGTAGCCATATTTGGATGGATCATTCCTGAACCTTTTGCCATTCCCCCTACCTTAACCTTGATCCCTCCAACCTGACCAATAGCCAATACTTAAAGCACAAATTAATCTTCTCCTCCAAATAGCAAAGAGGTGTGCTGCTTCACATTTAATAAATTCAAAAATATTTCAGAGTTATAGCATTTAAACAAAACCTATCATTTGTATCAAGAATTCAAGACCATATATCAAGTTGTACAGGTCACGTTGATATTAAATCATCCTTTGATGGCTTGAACCATGTGCATTCTTAATTACTTAGAGTTTGCCAACATTATCAAGTTTTGTTTTTGTAATTTATGCTCAGCCACGTAAACTACTGTCATTGCGATAGACAGGATCAAGTTACATGTATGCTTATTAACCGTTACACAATGTGAAGGTTGCATAAATTAAAACTGAGCAAGATGGGAGAATGTAATACCAGACACTCCATTGCCACACTCTTGCTAACAAGATCGGTTGTGGTGATTGCCACTGCTGCAGAGTCTGCCCTGTATGAAAGCTAATAAGATTTTGGGGAGAAAACAAAAGAAGGAAGGATGGAAAAGTAGGCATGTCAAATTTGGGTTGGATTTAGATCATTTTTAATGGATAAGAGAAACACAATTTAACAAGTGGGGTCAGGAAAAAACAAAGAAAGGATAAAAGAAATAGCTAGGTCATTTAAGGACCAAAACAAGTGTGAAACCACAAACAAGAAATGTTGCTTCACATCAAAGCATGTGCAATGTCAGTGTAATAATAGCAACCCGTAAAAGTAAAGGAGTTACCCCTGGACTGAAGGTGAGAGTGAATTTACTAGTTTGGGAAGTGAATTTAAAAGTGCCCCCTGCAAATGAAATGAGAAGTATATAACGCCAAAGCAACAATATTTATCAATTAGATAGTCAAGCAAGCTTGTCTGACTACTTTTCAAATTACTTCTCCAAAATTTGTTGATTTGTACACATGGACACAGGCCAACAAAACATAAAACCCAATGTACAGAGTCTCAGCACTTACCTTCTTTATTCTGTGACCAATGACACCAGTTGATTCAACAAGCACATCTTCAGGTTTCACTTTCAGTAGCTGTAATTATGAACATTGACAGTAACCACCAAGCACAAACCCTTCTAGAGGAGCATCGCAAGAGAATAGTCTTAGAAAGCATGCGTACCTCCGCAAGGTTTTTTACGCACTCTATCACATCCTGGTAACCTGCATCTCCCTAAAGATTGGAAAGGCCTTAGCCACTAGAATTAGATTTCACAGAAAAGATAGAGCACAGGCAAATCAAGTAACTATGCCCTTAAGAAATGGAGATGAAGCTACCATAAATTTCACATGGCAATACAACATTAAACAAATACATGAAATAAAACCAGATTATATGGCTTACTGTTGCTGCATTAGCTTGACCTGCATTAATTAACACAGCACGTGCCTGACAAGAAAAATAATTTATAAGAAAGTAATCAAGTAAAAGAAACCAAGGAAAAGTTAAACGTGACGAATGGTCTGTATTGCATTCTGTTCGGGTGCAGTCTATCTTAATTGGAAAGCTAAAAGCTGAATGCTTTCTTACTGTTTTGGAAATGTCTAGTGTCTTTTTGCAGTATAACACTGGTGCAGCAGCGACCACATTTGTGGTAAAGGCGCCTGAAAGTGGCAATAATGAAATTTAATTAAAAGGAGCAGATGTTTGACTAATTGCTCTTACTTTGTCCAGAGCACAAAATCCCAAAGCCTTTGGTCTGATGCTGCAAAATGTGATCACATAGAGTATAGATCAATTTCATGAAAGTTAACCTGCAGATGTAGCATCAACATCACATGTGACAAGTGCAAGATCAGGTTTTTCTCCTTTGGCACGCAATCCTCCATAAAGTCCTGCTGCTTTGAATCCCTCTGCTGCAGTAACTCCTCCTGGAATCTGAAAATCGAAACCAGATGCTAATTGGCAAGTCGATAAAATTTCCATACCACACAAAGTTTATACATATCAGGGATTTCCTTTTAGAGGTCTTCTGAAGAATTAAGTCAATGTAGTACCAATTTACCAATTAATCAACTAAAGGACGATCCCTGAACGACTGACCTGCTTCCACGGTCCTTCAGGAATAAAAATGGGAGCAGCTGGCACGAAAGTGCTGGGCAGATCATCCGTCTTAGAGACAGCGCAGATTCTCAAATGTCTTGGAGAAAAATCAGAAGAGCTAAATATCTTTGGAGAGAACGCAGATTAGAATCAAACCGCGAGAAATGGAATAAAATAATTAGGCTAGATGTTATCCAACTGTTAAGTCTGAAGGCATGAAGTATGAAGTAACGTTAACCAGACGAGAAACGTCAGAAATTGCGATAGTATGAAGCAGGAACACACCTTTGGCTTTGGATGTAAATGAAAGAAAGCACAGCCTGAAGTACAGAGATACATTTGTCCCTTCGCGTGCGTATCTGTTAGGGTTTTTTACAGTTTAGGCGATCACAATCAGTGAAGCTTCGGCGTAGTGCAACGGCCGTCCTCAATCCTTATACTATCAGCAGTTCTTCAAAACAAAAAATTACCGTACTGTATTAGTTAACCAGTTGGGGATAGATAAGTGGGAGTCAACTCAGTTGAGGCATGGATGATCTAAACTCCTTTTTTTTTTTTTTTTTTTTTTTTTTTTTTTTTGTTATCTAATGTTACCTGGGTCCTAAGACAGGAGAGTTTCTCTCATAATCTTTTTTCTTATTTTCCTTCATTAGCTTATCTGGGCCATTGATTAGGAAGATGAGAGAAAAGAAAAGTTAAAGTAGTGTTGTGATTGATTGGATGGATAAGATTTTGAAATGATGAGAGATAATGAGAAAAAGATTATGAGAAAAGATAGAGTTTATAGTGAAAATTACTTTATCCGTTTATAGAAAGTATTATGGTATTATCTCCGGTTCTAATTATAAGATCTAGCTGACTTTTTTTTAGAGATATTAAGGAAGTTACATAAGTTATTTAATCATTTCATATATTATGTATCCTTAGATTATATATTAGTTTATTAGTTAAACTAATTAGTTTGAAGAAAAAAATAAAAATACTTTAAAATAATTTAATTAGCTTCATTAATCTTTCAAAAAAATCAATTAAATCTTATAATTAGGACGGGGGGAGTAATATTTTTATAAAATATAAATCTAAATAATTAAGTTATTCTAATGATAAATAAAGAAGTTGAGGAAAATGGAGATGGAGTTGGCGGGTGATGAGGCCCCTTACCCCTAAACTCTAGCCGCCAAAGATCTGTCAGAACACGAAAGCCAGGTTCCATTGATTATCTCATTTTCCTTTTCGTCCTTCCTTTCTCAAAATTCAAGATTAACCAAATCAAAGGTTGATATTTAGTATTTTATAAAATTATTATGTTAAACATAAATGAACTTAAATTGTTAAAATTTAATCAATATAATTTATAATTAAAATTCAGGCAAATTTTAAAAAGGGTAAAGGAGCAAAAATACACATATAATTTTCCCCCCGGAAATGCGCAAAGACCACGTGTTTTTTTTCTAGGTAGCAAAAATACACATGTAATCTTAAAAGTGGAGCAAAAATACCATGGTCGTCAATTTTTCTTAACTACCGTTACTTTTTCAGTGGGCCCCACCTTATTAAAAAAAAATGAAAAATGCCTTTTTTTGCCTTAATTGACCTCACTGTCCTCGTGCTCTCTCACTCATCATCGTTTCAATCCCCATACCCACCGTCCCAACCCAAAACGGAGAAGCCGACGCCATCGCTGGCGAAATTCCGGTCATCGATCTCTCCCTCGGGAACACATAGCCTGGTCTCTCAAGTCAGCATGCATGCGAGGCATCAATCACGGTGTTCGATTAAAATCTTGGGTTTCGATTCATCAACCATCACCGACGTTGTTCAAGTATGTGGATGTGGGTGTTCGATTCTAATTTCTTCTTTCTTCAATCCTGGGTTTAGGGAAGGCAACATCCACAAAGTCGAACACCCTAAGCCCGACGATTTTATATTGTTCCTCCAATTTCTTCGTCTTTCTTCCGTTTTGGGTTAGGGTTCAAAACCTAATCTTATTATACGAAACACATTTGGGGCTTAGGGTTCAAGATATGACGTGTCGATCTATAAATCTCACTGGGCAAATTCTCCCTTCTATCGCACTGGTACGATCTCCTTCTACTTCTTCTCATCGTTTTGAATTGAAAAATTTTCAAACTATGCTTGATTAATGGAGATTCGAAGAACTCTATTTTTCTTTTGTGGGGGGAACCAGAACGGTACTTTATAACTGGAGAAAGCTCCGTCTCTTCAAAATGGTTTAATCCTGAGATTTGACATGAATCTCTAGTATTCACCAGGAATGAGTCGTGATTTCGGATCAGCTTTCTTCCTCATTTTCTCGATTTGATTTTTATGTTGATTATTGGATTTGATTTCGGATCTCGTAATTGGTATTTAAAAGTTGATGAATCTCTCTGGATTTTTTTATCAATGTGTTTAAATCTCTGCTCTTCTATCCTGCAATTTTGTATGGAATGATGAAGAATTAATAGGGGAGGGTGATGAATCCAGGGGGAGGCCGGAGGAAATTGGGATTTTTGTTGAGTTGAGGGGTATTTTAGTATTTTCAAAATGTAAGTAACATATGTGAAGTTAAACTAACAGCCATGGTATTTTTGCTCCACTTTTGAGTATTCATGTGTATTTTTGCTTCAAAAAAAGAACTTGTGGTGCTGAGCGCTCCTGAGGAAAATTACATGTGTATTTTTGCTCCTTTACCCTTTTAAAAAACTTTATTTTTAAAATACTATAATAATGATAGGGTTTAATGTTTCGCTTTTCTTTGAGAAATTTTTTTTCACTTCACATGAAAGTGATTGGGTCTCTTTGTAAAGAAAAGGGAGATAAAATATTAGTGAGACTCATTCACTTTTATATAAATGTAGAGTAGAAGTATAAACATTAAACTCATAATAATATTATAAACTATTTTTTTTTCTAGAAGAAAAATGATTATGAGAATATCCTCTCCCTAATCAATTCCATATGATGTGGTGACCTTGTTGCATTTTTATTCATTTCGGTAAATAAATTTCATTGATTGTTGTTCCATAACTTTTTGACTTGATCAAAAAATTATTATTAATTGATGTAATTTCAAGTTGGGAATGATTAGTTTAGTTTGAGGTTGTATTATCAAATCGACAGGCAAAGGATAGATTTGATGGGATTCTGGTGAATTGAGAGACAGGTTACCTATTTACTTTTTGCTGTGTAAAATTACTCAAAATAACCTGATACAAGCAAACACAAAATCACAATCAACATATATTAACATGTCTTAAGTAGTGGCTCAATAGAGAGGATTGAAATCAATTTGATTGGCCCTATGAATGAGACATTAACAAACAGAAGAGGGGCTCTGGGCTCCAACCAAAAATATAATCAAGGAAATAAGGGCAGAGTACTATACCACAATCAATAATTGATTCCAAATCAATGCCAGGATTTCCTAAAATAAGCTAAGGCATTAGAATCGATGATAGGCCATTCGAATCATGCCAGAAAAGAAAAATTCTAATTAAGATGGATTTACTATATCCAGCTGCCAGCAAGAGGATTTTAAACGAAAATTGTAGTCCAGTGCCCCTTACCAATAGTTGAACATATACACAATGAAGTGAACGTGAAAGCACTCAAGTAGTCAATCTCCTGGGATACTAGAAAGAAAAAATGAGTGTTTCATATTGAAAAAAAACTCTTCTCATATATTTACCTTATACTTCTTCCGGTCTTAATTATAGAAATACTTTCGTAGTACAAATTGCACTACAAAAATGTTCCTATAATTAGGATTGGAGATAGTAAGTTGTAAAAATTATTCTCCGAAAGCTTATACAAACACACACTAAGTCATGAGTGTTGTGTGAGGTTGAAGAAAAACATATCGTATGATATTATACACGTTATTAATTCTACATGTAACACCTCAACTCACACTTTCTCAAATATATGATTGGTTTTTTCAAAATTATTCTCATTGACGGCATATGATGATAAGGGGTTCCCAATCCATGTGTAGCTCAAATGCAAATAATTTAGAAGGGCTATTTTAGAAAGTAAACATGACTAATTTTTTTAGTCTCTGCATATTGACTATCCATCTCCTATATTAACTAGCCAATTAACTTGTCATAAATAAAAGAATCAATTGATTTTTTTGGGGAAATTAAAGAAGTTAATTAAATTACTTTACAATATTTATATTTATCATTTTTTTTCAAACTAATTTGACTGACTTATAAATCGATGACATATAATTTAATCATACACAACATATAATATTAGGGTTAAATACCATTTTTACTACGGAAGTATTGGCTATGGGGCATTCAGTACGCGGAAGTTTTTTTAATATTATTTTTGCCTTGAAAGTTTACCAAAGTGAGCAAATATGCTCCGGAAGTTTTTTTAGGAGCAAATATGTCCTAAAAGATTTTTAGGAGCCAATTTTTATAAACTTCCGGGTAAAAATGATACTAAAAATAATCTAATCCAACGGTCAAGATCAACCGAGGGGGAAAATTATTATATTTGTTAACTTTCGGGGCAAAAATGATATTAAAAAAACTTTCGGGTGCTAGGTGCCCTAAAATCAAAACTTCCATGGCAAAATTTGTATTTATCCCTATAATATAATTAAGTAACTTATTTAACTTTCTTATTAATCTCTTTTAAAAAAAGTCAACTAGATCTTATATTTATGACTAAAAATATAATTAATACTTTGATGATGGCAGGAAGAGAGGAGCATTTGCAGTGGATGTAGATGAGCAGTAATTATGTGCTGTGCCTTCAAAGTTAACTAAAGTGACAACTAGCTAGTGGTTAATTACAGTTAAAGAGTATAAGGTTGCTGAGATTTCACATGATTAAACTGTAAAACTCCCCACATTGATTCACTGACAAATGGGTGACATTTGATAAAGAAGTTGGTGGCTACAGAAAACAACACAAAAGCGTTCAACGGCAGCCTGGTGGATATTTATATGTATAGTGGAGGAAGAACAACTTCCATTTTCCACTTTATATGATCGAGCATGCATACACACACACACACCCAGCACGTAATATATTCCCATGTCAATACTTTCAAATATTGTGCGCCACTCATGTCCATTTTAGTGTTGTCTCGATTGTGAGAGAATAATAACTCCTCCCATACCTGGCATAGTATATTTCGCACTCAACAAATGCTCCAGATTGAAAGTTTAAACCTCCAGAAATATACCCGTCTAATCTTTAATTTAATTATACATACATGAATTATGAATATGCAACAATATATATTGAGTTGTGTTGTCATTATATATAGGGTTGAGTGGCAATTTTGTCCTGAGAGTATAGAAAATGGAGCAATTTTGCCCCTTGTGTTATCTTAGTTAATTCTAACCGTTAGTTCATCAAATATGCTGAGTTAGTAGTTCACATGTTGTCCACCTCATTTTTGTTAAAGTATAAATTTACGCAGGAAGTCTATGTGTCATCTACTTCTTCATCTTTTTTCAAAATTAGATCTAAAACTTTTGAGGTAAATTTGTATCTTAACAAAAATGACATAGATGACATATAGACTGTCAGATCAGTATATTTGGTCAATCGACGATTAAAATTAATTGAAATAACGACAAGGATAAAATGGCACTTCAGTGAAAACTTACAAAGTATTAAAATTAATTGAGATAACGACAAGGATAAAATGGCACTTCGGTGAAAACTTCCAAAGTAAAAATACCCTTTAACTCTTATATATATATATATATATATATATATATATACATGTAGCTTATACACACATGCTACTAGCAAGTACTATATGTACAAGTCTACAAAAACGAGAAAACCCATCATCATTACGTGGTCAATTCATTTCATTTGGGACATGCCATTATGGTCTTTTTTATAAGTGCAGATGGAAAACAATTTATGGTCCTAAATATAAATGTATTAAGAGAGTCGTTAATTGTTACCACTCCTGGTCTTATTTATAAATCTTTTTTTATAAATAAAATTTAGTTCTATTTAAAAGTCTTTTTACCAAATAAATGAGATTGTGACAATTTTACTCATATTATTGTACCAATGAAAATAGAGAGAGAAGAAAAAGTTAAAAGGTATCCAATCATAAATGAGGGTAAATTTGAAAATTTACCCTATAATCATACCTACCTCTCCTTGATATGTGTGATTTGGTCAAAATATTGGACTTATAAATAGAACTAGAGTGGTACCTTTTAAATTTATCCAAGTTAAATGAAAGAAATTGGATAGAGAAATTGTACAAAAAAAATCTTGTGTGAACCTGGTTCACCGTGTCATTTGTGGTTTAATCAAGTAAATAAAATGCAACAACTCAATTAATAGTAATCCTAGTTTGCTACCCATGTAATTTACATTTTCATTTATTTTAAAAAATTCCTTAATCAAAATTTCACACGTAATGAAAAAGTAAATCTTATGAATTTTTTTAATTTTATTAATATACCAGCTAATATTTAGGAGGCACCAAATCCAACTTATGAGTTGTTATATTTTAATTGCTTAGATTACAAATGATGTGACAAATTAAGTTCATACAATCATTTATCAAATTGTACGGCAACTTTTTTTATTTTTTTCCTATACCCATTAAGTAAGAGTAAATCTGAAAAATTTAATTAATTTAAGATATATTAAAAATGTTAGCTTTCATTTCTTTATATGTGAGATTTGATCAAACGAGACTTATATTACTTTTGATCCTAAATATAACACTCACTTGATTTTTTAAGGTGATTAAAGAAGCTAGTTAATTTAACTACTTTAAAGTATTTGTAAGTATCATTTTTTTTCCAAACTAATTTCTCTAACTTATAAACTTATATATATAATTTAATTATGTAAAGCATATAGTTTGATTAAATAACTTATATAACTTCCTTAATCTTTTAAAAAAATTAAATAGGTCTTATATTTAAGACATAAGGTAAAAATAAATATCTGAGTGATATGCTATGATGCATGAGCTTTAAGCACTAATGTATATGTTATAGAACCTTGAAAAAACAAAAACAAAAAGACCAATAATTTAAAATGATCGCGAGTGTGATAGGACATGGTATGCATTGCATTTAATTTATGGGGTTTAAACTTCTCATGTTGTATGAGAAGAAGAAGATTCCTACACACATATGAAATGGTGGGACTCACACACATATATATATAATGCTAATTGTATATATATGTGGGTCCCACCATTATATGTATGTGTAACATGAGAATACACTTCTCCTACAACCAGTGACGGACCCAGGATTTTATATTTATGAGTGTACAATTAGTGGGGAGGGTTTTGGGGGTTCGGGAGCAATGCCCCCGATTTTTTTTTTTTTTAAAGGAAAGTTTTAAATATATTAAAAAACAAAAGAATATAGACAAGAAAATAAAAAAAAACTTAAACTTAACATTGAAAAATAATAATCAAAAGTCAACTAAGTTATTACAACAAAATGATTACAAAAGCATTCTTCGATTCTTCATTCTTTTAAAATTTACATTATATCTTCTTCATCAATCTTATCAAACATATCACGTTTAACATAAGTGTGTTAAGAGTTCTCTAAGATAATGTAAGGTGAGTTTGAAATGTCTACGATAGGAGAACAAAATTTCTTCTTAGGACTTTAAATGGAAATAGTGGGTATTTTGTTGTATTTAATTTATAATTTTTAAAAATATATAAAAAATGGAAATAGTGGGTATTTTGTTGTAATTTTTTCCTATGGAAAAAAAATATATATATAGCAAAATATTTTTGTGGTAGACACAATTAAAAAGAATCAGGGGAGCCATACAAAGTTACTTCCAGTGGGACCCTCTCGTTCATCAACATTTCCACATGCAAGAAGGAAATGAATAATGCATCAGCTGAGAATCAAACCTGGGTCTGTAGTACCGTGACAAAATATTGTACCACTAGACAATTGGTATTTCTTGATGAAAGGTTCCTTCAAAATATATCTATATTCTTATAATTTTGTATCTGCACTTGCATATACACATGCACAAATGTAGGTCCGTCACTGCCTACAACATGAGAAGTATATTTCCCTTAATTTATATATCAAACAGTGAACTGTGAAATAATTAAAAGCATGTCCACCGGAAGGCAAGGTTCTTAAATCTGGATTGGCCACTAAATCGACTGGGGTACTAGGTCAAAGGTTAGTAAGTCAAACCGAGACTAACTCAAGACCAAATCGGTGAGAAATTGAAGATTCCAAAATTTTTAATATAGAATTCTAAAGAATTTTTTTAAAAACATCGATTTTTTTAATAAATGTCAAACAGGGTTGATGCTTGGATTAGACTGATTTCTGATCCAGTCTGGATTTCAAAAAGAATGAGATTCCTTTACACAATCATTTCAGTCAGTAAGGACCAACCACCAAAAATATTGACAAAAGCATCATGCATCGAAAGAGTAGTAAAATTAGTATTATCGGGTATGATTAGACTCAACCCACATACTCATCTCATGTATAATACAGCATAAAATTATTTAAAATAATTCAATCCAAATAAGCATTCAAAGTACAATACAGCGAATAGAAGAGGAAAAAGATGAGTCGCACTCTGGACTTATTTATAAGTTTATTTTAACCAAATCGTATATATTAAGGAGAGGTAGTTAACTCAATAATTATAGGATAAATTTTCAACTTTGCCCTCATTTATGTTAGGTATTTTTCAATTGTTTCTTCTCTCTCTATTTTTATCGGGTAGAATTATTATAATCTCATTTGTTACATAAACTGAACTTATAAATAAGATCAATTTTTTTAGTTAAAACATACTTATAAATAGAACCAGAGTGGTAACTTCAAACAGTTATAGTTATTATGTTGATCATCCCTACAAATACATCAGGAATTTGATATAAATGACTATGCTAGCCAGCTCCAACACTCTTCCTTCATTGGTGGGACCCTTTTTTATGTAATAATGTAATAATACGATTAAATTAATATAGTGTTGAATATTTGGAACCTGACATAAATTAGATTTTACTTAAATTTAATTATTTATACAGACTTGCACTCTCTCCTCATTAGTGCATTAGCATAAATTTATGATTATTCTTTAGCCAAGGGATTTGACTCTCTGCAGTAAAGTCGGCCATGCACACATTATTTTAAGGAATTTGACCAAGACTCGACCAATTAATAAGAATGGGTCTCTCTTACTAGATTGATACAGATCCATTCATCCTCACGATTGAGATTATATTATGTAATGTCACTTCTTAACAACCAGCTATATATGATACTCAGCATTATTATCAAACTCGCAAGTTAACTCTCCGAATTTAACGTTTTTACGTTTCTAACTTACAAAATCAAGTCGAGTCATGGGTAAACTCGTGATCGTTGTAAACTCGGTTAAACTCACGAGTTTATATACCGAGTTTACTGTTTTTACGTTTCCATCTTACAAAACCGTGTCGACTCATTCCTTAAACTTATGTTAACTTCTTCGATTTGATCATGCTCGGTAGATTTAAATGTAAATTTTATAGAAATTTTTGTGTTAAATATAATAAATTATGATTGTTGATTGGATTTAATTTTAATTATTTGGATTTAAAAATATTTAAATCAAATAGTTATTATTTATTATATTTTAATTATTTAATTATACACTATTAATATATATTTAATGGAAAAGTAAACTCTTACGAGTTTACGATTCGAGTTCATAATATGAGTTTACCTCACCATCACGAGTTTGCTTAAACTAATGAGTTTGACAACCTTGATACTCAGTCACTCAAATAAGCAACAGTTTTACTGATTTATTTAATTTTCATGCAAATTCATAGCACAGAGTTTTCCAAAATTAACATTTATAATTTCCAGATTTGTGAATTCTAAGTGCTCTTATAATGTACTAATAAATATTTGATATCACTAATGTAACATTAGAACTTCAGAAGACGGAAAAAAACAAACATGTTAATCTTGTTTTGGGGAAACTTCCATATAAAGTTAGGTTTAATGTTTCTGTTTTTCTTTGCTTTTTTTTTTTTTGCTACACTTATATAAAAGTGAGTGGGTCCCATTAGAAAGAAAAGAAAAATAAAATATTAGTGGGACCCACTCAATTTTATGTAAGTGTGACTGAAAAAATATTTCCCCAGCAAAAACAAAAATATCAAACCCATACCTATTATTCTAAATTAGGTTAATCAATTCAATAAATCTTTAATTGAGCCATTAACCCAATTTAAGATTTCAAAATATACATAAAATAACTTCAATGCCCTCTCCTCTCTCCCCTTTTAAAAGAGTTTTTATTGCTCTATGACTTTATTGTTCTATATATCAACGTTAATATATAATAAAAATAAAATATGATTTGCTAAATCAATTAAATGATTTTTTAAAACCAAGTTTTTTTAATAAAAAAATGATGTAGTTATTTTTATCAAGTGAGGAAAAAAGAGGAAAGCATAACACATACCAATTTCATTTTCCAAAAACCAATTGAAATAAAAGTTACTTTTTTTTTTTTTGATACACATAGTAGGGGGGGCAGGGTTCAACCCTAGACATGGGGAAGGAGCTAAGCTCCCACGCCATCAAGCTGCACTAAGGCAAGACGCGAAAATAAAAGTTACTTTTATTTATGAAAAGAGTCACTTTTACCGATGTTTTTCTATACAAGCTCTAAATAATTTTCCTAAACACTTAAGTGTAAGTTTTTTTTAAAATTATTTAGTTAAGATTTCAATTTTTTAACTTTTCCATTCTTTAATATAAGTTATTAATATTAAATATTTTTCAATAATAAGAGCGCGTGTAAATTTGATATACTTTTAAGGATATTTTAGTTAAAAAGATATCAAATACACTATAAATTTCACAAAATGCTGTCCATATTGAAATAGAGAATTTTTTTAAAAAAATTATACCACTCTAGTCTATAAGTTCCTTTTAACTAAATCACACATACCAATGAAAAGTAGTTAGCTCAATGATTATTGGATAAATGTTCAACTTTGCTATTATTTGTGAATGTGTATCTTTTAACTCTTTATTGTTTCTCTATTTTCATTAAGTACAAGTAATATGGACAAAATTGTTACAATGTCATTTATTACCTGAAAGATGACCTATAAATAGTACCAACTTTTTTGGTCAAGAGGGATTTACAAATAGGAGAGTGATATAAAAAACAAATATTGTCAAATGTATACTTAATATATTTAATAATGGCTTATATTATTTTTTTTTGAAAAAATTTGTTCATGTTAATAAAATAAACTCGGTTTTTTTTTAATCAAATATTGTAGGTTTTTGCTGTTAAGATGATAGTTAATGTACATTTTTTTGGCCTAAGGTTATAGTTAATATAATTAAACTATAAAAGGACATTTAAGTTATATTATTCACATTCAAAAATCCTAAATTAGGCTAACGGCACAATTATGGATTTGTTGAATTTGTCAACCTACTTTAAAATTTTCTTATTAACAGTTTAATATGAGATTTTCCCTTTGTTTTTTTATAACATTGTTTTCGTTAATTTAAAGGGTTTAATAATTCTGATTTTGTTATGAAAATTTTTCTGCCACACGTATATAAAGTGAGGGCTCTTAATATAAAGAGAAGAGAGAAAAAATATTAGTAGGATCCATTCACTTTTATATAAGTATAGTAGAAAAATATTTCTGGAGCAAAAACAAAAATATTAAACCTTTATTTAAATCCTCAAACGACATCTTTCAATTATATAATATATACATGTACGCCTAACCTTTTCTTTTTTATATATATATATTATCCTAATATTTTTTTGGTCTGAATATATTCTCCTAAATAATTAAGGTCACGCAGCACTAATCATCATTCCTGGCCCATCGATACTTTACCAGCTATAAATTTAACTTTATTTATTTATTTTGATTTAAACAATAGATAATTGCTAACCAGCGTCTTACATTTTTTGGGTTAGATTTTGAAGAATAACTTTTATAATTTATAAAGAAAGTATGTGGGAAAAAATTTATTTTTACTTGTGAAGAAAGGCTTATGAAACTATGATTCTGTGGTTTACAGAAACTCACTCACTCGATCATCCAAAATCTATAAAATAATTAATTATGTAAATAAATATTTAAAGTAAAAATAAAAAATAGTACGAAATCTAATAAAATGCACACAAATCATATCAATTTAAATATTAACTAGTATGTGTTTTTACCGAAAGATTAAAATAAAAGTCACAAAAAAATATAATTAAAAAAACAAAAAACAAAAAAACCCAATACTGCTTCCCAAAATCAACATAAATGATTATCTCCTTGATGATTATAAAGATATATATGAGTTGACGTTTAAAAAGTATATATTCACGTAAGTTAAAATAAAATTCATTTCATATACTTATCTTTAAATTAGGTTAGAAAAGTAGCTTTCACCTGCTAATTAAAATAGAAACTAGATTTATCATATGATAATAATGATTAAACATAACTTAACACTAACTTGATTGGAAAAACTATATTTATTTTGCGAGCAAATTAAACGCCATATTTAAAACATCAAGATATATTTAAGATTTACAAGACTTTTTTTTCTTGTTGCGTGGGACTTTTGACATTTTGAAAATTGAGATTATTATTCGATTATAAATGTTGTCATTCAGCAGAATATGTTATGGGCAATAAAGAAAAATCTTTTCTGTAAAGAGTTTCATTCCGAAATTCTTACGCATCCCCCTTTAAAAAAAAAAAAAAAAAAAAAAAAAAAAAAAAAAAAAAAAAAAAAAAAAAAAAAAATCATTGGGCAGCAAGAATATAAGAACAAACGACCGCTACGAAATTTTTGGTGTGTCAAGGCCTTTTCCTATATTTTCTCCCTCTCCACCTCCTCCGTCGATAGCTGTTTCGAATCCTTGTCTTGTCAAAGCGCAAAAGATGGTCAGTCTTCTCTTCTCTTTCTCGTCTTCCCTAGGTTTTGATTTCGATTTTACTGTTTACTCCCTTTGCTGGGATTTTGGAATTTCGACGAAAGGTTGAACACTAGAATACCGCAAATCCGCAATCACACGCGATGTGAAATTGGATGATGTACTTAAAATCTATTGAAATTTGTTAGTGATTACTATTTTCCCATCTTACATCTTCTTCGTTTGTGCTGATTACTGATCGATTTCTGTATTTTTAAAGTCCGTAGAGGTTTCGTCGTCGATCTGATTTTTTGAGCTCCTAGTATTGAATAAATATATCGGCGTGTTTATCCGATTATCTCGTATCGTTTGCTTCCAGATCTGACTTTTATGTCGTTTTGATTGTTTAGAATTGTTTTTATAAATTAGTATTTGTTTGGGTTCGATCTTCTGAATGATATTTAATCTCGACCCATATCGGGGGACGAAATGCTTTGGATCTACGCGGTCTCTTTTTCTAGTAATTTATGCACTATTTATATACTGAAAAATAATTACCAAGAATCTCTCTAAAAAGAAAAATCGTTGATGTCTTCCGTTGATATGCCTTGATAAGCTGATCATCCTCTATACTGATTTTCATCGCTTACACTTCTATTATTGAAACACAACCTAACTTTTACAACTGGCTAACTCTCCACCACTTGAAGTATGGAGAATACATAATATTTACCTTATCTTTCCCGTCAGCTAAATAGTGAAATGATTAGTAGTATGTATAAGTATGGTGTTTCCTTAATATGTTGTCTTGTAAACTTTCTTGTCAAATTGAGTCTTGTATGACAGACCATATCCATAATTATTCTGAATAGTGTAAACTATTTGATTTGTTGTTTGCTTTGCAATATGACAGGCTAATGCGGCATCAGGTATGGCTGTGCATGATGACTGCAAGCTTAAGTTTATGGAGCTCAAGGCAAAAAGGACATATCGCTTCATAGTTTATAAGATTGAGGAAAATCAGAAGCAAGTTATTGTGGAGAAGCTAGGAGAGCCGGCACAAGGCTATGATGATTTCGCTGCCTGTCTTCCTGCTGATGAGTGTCGTTACGCAGTGTATGATTTTGAGTTTATGACAGAAGGGAATGTTCCCAAAAGCAGAATCTTCTTCATTGCATGGTAAGTTCAGTTCCCAATGTAAATTGTTGAGACATCAACCGTGGAAGCATTTCATTAGAAAAAGAAAGGAGATAAATAACACATAATACTTCTCTCAAATAGGCTCATATTCAGATCACTTCTCTAGTTCTTGCAATTTTTCTCTGTTTGATTGTGATGTTCAATCACTCGATCATAACTATCTAATGCCCGGATCACAACCTCCTAGTAATTCCATTGTTGGACTTGAAGGATACTAAAACCACTTCATGAGGTGATAGGAAACTCTCACCCCGTTTCTTAGACTCTTTGTAGATGATGTATAAGTAGGATAAGATTATCCAAATACATAATTTTCTTATACATATTTTTCATTGAACTTGATGATTATTACTCACATGCATTGTATGCTTACTCAAAATCTTAGTGTGAAGGTCAAATTTTATCTTCAAACTTTTAAGTGTCTGCGTCTTGATTTGGAACTTGAAAAATATTCCCAACACGGAGATTGGTCGTGCTTGATTATTGATTTTTATCTTAATGTTTTTCTGTGTAGGTCCCCGGATACATCAAGAGTTAGAAGCAAGATGATTTACGCTAGCTCGAAGGACAGGTTCAAGAGAGAGCTGGATGGAATTCAAGTAGAGTTGCAAGCAACTGATCCAACTGAGATGGGTCTTGATGTCTTTAAAAGTCGTGCCAACTAATATGCATATTAAACATCGGGATGGGCACCACATCCCTGAAGTTACTTTAATTGGAGTGCTTTGTCAGAGTCAGATGCTGAACTTGCTCGTCATGGTATCAAATTTTTGGCATGGCCTTATCATTGTTCACCTTCGACTAGCTTTTATGCTTTCCAGTATAAATGTAATCTCTGAAATACAGAGCCTATGTGTTTGATTGGTATTCATGTCCTGCTATTGTGTAACTGTTGTGTGATTAGTCAAGACACTAGTTTCTCATGTCTTTTGAATATTGAGACTAGCCATAATGTGGCATGCTTTGATTACTTTCAATTAGTTGATATACTGCTTTCTTTTCACAGCCATTAACAAGCCCGGTAAACTAAGTATTGCAATTTCATTGGTTAGCTTCGACTGACATCAAATTGTATCAGTGTGTATGCTTTGCTATTTTTACATTAATTAGTAGGTCACTACTTCCTAGGAGTGTGGCATACATGGTATTCAAACAATGTTTGCCTGGAGGCTGGAGGGCTGTTGTCTGCGAAGATGAATTAAGCCGTTTAACATTCCGTTTTGCAAGCAGACATTTATTTTTAAGAAAAATCTTGGGCATGTACGAGGGTACTAGCAAGATTTCTTGTCCTTTCAATTTATCTCACTTTACACCTCATATATGTGCTTTCACTTGTTTGGCTGCAGCAGCTCTCTTTGCGTTTTTAGAAAAAATTTCTCACACATATTTATCTCAAAAAACATAATCATTTTAAACAAGTTAGATCAAACACTCCCTTTAGTTGACTACTATATACAAGGGTTTGACCTTTACTTCTGGCTAATGAAATGTTTGGTCGTCTGTATTATTGCTCAGAGTCTTTATTTACTGTCCTGCAAAGCTACAGTCTATAATCGAGCCCCCCCCCCCCCCCCCCCCCCCCGCAAAAAAAAAAAAAAATAAAAAAAATAAAAAACAAATAGACACACATCCACACCAACCAACCAATAATTTTTTGCAACTTTTTGAATTTTTGAATTCATTCAAGGACATTTTGGTCCATCTAATTTTTTATGGGAAAATGCCCTCGTTAAAAATTTTATTGGTGAGACTGAGATACAAAATTTGCAAAGTGCTCATATTTTTTATGTATCAAAATTTATTGGGTCATTTTTACTAATATAAATGGGGTTTAAACTTCTCATCTTGCATGAGAAGAAGAAGATTCTTACATACAAATGAAATGGTGGGACCCATATATATATAATTATATATATATATATAGGTCCCACCATTTCATATGTGTGTGACATGAGACTACACTTCTCCTACAACACATAGAAATGTTTTTCTCAACATACATATGGGTAAAATATTTCTCCTTATCTCCAATGACCTCAACTATGTAGTTTTGGATTAATAAAAGATTTTTTTATAATTTTGCACTTTTAATTAATTCATTAAAATTACAAAAACACCCTTCATTAATCCAAAACGACATAGTTTTGGGAGGGTAACTGGAGATAACTTATTTCTAGTGATCGGAGAAAATACTTTTCCCTATAAATATTTATGAGAACTTTCCCAATTTTCTCTCTCTTTTTAATTAGGATCTATATCATGGTGTGTCGCCCAAAATTTTCCCTTGTGCAAGGGTCATATAGTGATTCGAAAACTTCGTTTAAACTTTAAATAATAAGTGAACTTTCATAGGCAAAAAAAATATTGATTTGGTCCTCCAATTTTACACTTTACCTTAATTCTCAAGTGAAATTATTTCGTTCCATAGTCAACTCCCCCCCCTTAAAAAAAAAAAAAAGTCTTTAACATCATCAATGAAGTTATGAAAACGAAAAAACGAATGAGCGTCGTTTGCGAGTGCCCATAATGATTTTGTCCGCGGAAGATTTGCCCGACACTGACCCTGTTTCTCTCACAGTCGCCCCTCTCCCCGTCGTTTGCGAGTGCCCATAATGATTTTGTCCGCGGAAGAGTTGCCCGACACTGACTCTGCCCCTGCACCCCTTTCGGTCTCTTTCTCCCCCTTCATATGAGTCCCCACAATGCTGAGGCCTGGCTCTTCCACCTTTGTTTTCAGCCGAGTAGCCTCTCCTCCATGTTTTCTTTATCCAAATAACAGAATTGCACCTTCTTATGCTACAATCGGATGGAACTGTATATCAAAACGAAGAGACTACCCACGGAGGAGTTATCCTGAATGATAAAGACGGTAATCGAGTTGGCAGCTTCATGACCAAATGCTGTCATTAACAACTACGGCTTAATGATCTTGAGCTGACTTGACATCAACGTCACAAGAAATGCAAGCTTTATATTAGAGACTCAAATCGTGCAGGACTGAGCCACGTGTGATTTGTGAACACAATTTCAGATGAGCAAATAATTGAGCTAGACTCAACACCAACCAAACAAATGTTCAGATTCTGCCCCACTCCCGCCTAGGATGTAACATTGACATGTATACAAAGTCTATGAAAGGAAGTCTCGAAGCAACAACCATCACAGAGCATATGGCTTGTGACGCTCTATCAATGTGCTGGTTAAAATCAAAATAGCTTGACTTCTCCATAGCTATCAAATGAAATAATGAATAGATAAGATGGACACCATAAATGAGATCACATAAATAAAACAAGAAGGTAGAGCTCATATCACGTAACAAATTAATTCCAATTAAAATTAGAATTTCCTGAAATATGAAGTCCAACCAACTGTTACCAGCTGAAACAAAATTTCTCCAGCAATTGCTGTTCAATTGGCTTAAATTATTATAGTCTTTCAAGAATAATAATCCTTACAGAATGAAAAGGATTAGAGTTCCTTCAACAATCAACCACACCATCCAACCGTCTTGTTCACTGTAAAACCTGTTTCAGAGGGCTGAGGCTGTGATTGCAGAGGTTTAGGTTCTCTTGGTTTGGCAGGATCAACAAATATAACCCATCCATCCAAAAACTTAGCATTCATTCCTTCTTTGGCCTTTTCAGCATCTTCTATGCTCGCATAACTCACAAAACCAAATCCCTTTGATCTTCCAGAGATTCTATCAGTTATGACCTTAGCTGTAAAATCATCAATTATTAAATGTCAATCACAAAATAAAGCAAGCTAAGCTAGAGCATAAGAACCCAACGATAAAAAGGGGAAAAAAACTAGGCCCCTAGAATTTAAGTCAGGAAAGAATATTCTAATAATCACCTTCAACCAGCTGCCCAAAAGGAGTAAATGCTTCCTTTAGTTTTTCATCTGTCGTCAGTCTTGATAGACCTGTTCAAATACAAAAGAAGAAGCACGTTTTCACAAATATAAGAAAATGTATGTTTATTCAAATAACAATTATCTACGGAGAGTCATACAAACAAAGCAAATATATTTTATCCAACAGTAGGATTATGAACGAGATGTAATCCATGCACCACTTACACCATCCCAACACATCAAATGACAAATGGTGCGAACAAAAAAGTTTAGAATAAAATTAATATGAATGTAGTCAATTTTCCGTTAAAAAAATCCTCAGGGGAAGGAGCATGAAGGGGAAAACATTACACCAGATAATTTGGGGGAGTTTCAACACTTGAAAAAAAAAAAAAAAAAAAAAAAAAAGCCTTTGCTTTAAGCAATTGCTCAACTCCTTTGCTTCATCAAGATTGACTACAGTTATGACTAGGCACGTGAACTACTATTAATTGTTAAGGTTGTTGGCCATTGAGGGGAAAAAAATAATGTTGCTGAACACATCGACACTGCATAGAATCGTATGCTACAACACTAAACTGAAAAATTCCTCATATTGCATCACTATTCACTGACAAGGGTGACATCTGATAAAGATGTTCCTGGCTACAGAAAATAGAACCGTCGGAAGACAGCCTAGTGGACAGCTACCACATCCAATTTCCATACTTGCCGCTCTTACTTCCTTAATACAAAAAAAATTTAAAAACACCATTTGTTCAGAAGAAGAAGAGAGGAGAAATGAGAGAGATGAAAGGATTTCTGAATAATCCCTGAATTCATTCCATTCACAATGACAACAACATTCCATCTGAGAGAGAGAGAAATAAGAGAGAGGAGAGGATTTCTGAATAATCCCTGAATTCATTCCATTAACAATGACGACAACATTCCATCAGACAACAACATTCCATCTGAGAGGTACTTCTCTTATATAGGCAGAGTAGTAATGGCCTCATAACTAAGCCCAACCACAACTAACAACTAACATTTCCTAATATCTAATACTACCCTCAGGCGCTCATTGAATTATTACTACCTTATTAATATATATTAGGCGCGCTCATTGAATTAGTACTACCTTATTAATATATATTAGGCGCTTATTGAATTAGTATGCCGCCTAATATATTATATTCCCAATTACGCATCAGTATAATTGAACCATACCAAAACTTTACATCAGATGATATAGTTTCTTTTCTTTCCTTCAGACACAAAAAGCAATTTTCCATTTTGCTCCGTACTCATGTATGAATTACATGGTACCACCTAAGTCATCTGCGCCATCATCCTTCAGCAATCCATATACATCTATAAATTCACATGCTTGTAACAATCAGTCCTGAAGCTAGTATATTGATCATAGGCCTAATAGGCCACTCTTGTGAATTGTGATTGTTGGTTTACGTTTCAGTTGGGTATGTGAGTAGATACAGGGCAAAGAAAGCACTTTAGGCCTTAGCTACATCATTTCTTTTTGATTCAGTTCTATGGAAGTGGAGAGAAGTGTCTAAATAAATACCTTGTCACGCCTTATATGAGTCAGGCATGCAACCAAGCATTATTTAAAAGCCACTTGCATTTTAGTAAGGGTTACAGTGTTCGCAAATCGCAAGAGGGACATCTACGTTTGAGGAGTGGAAGGATAACACTAAAACAAAATATAGACTAGGAAACAATATGAAACCACTGAAGAGTTTGGTTAACAGGTGCATACAATTTAAAGTGCGCCCCAAGGTTTACCATATCCTATCACAAATTATACAAATTGATGTTCCACATTCCCCTACTACAGAGTACGTACCCATACAATAACATATTAAAACTATCAAACGTCAAGGATATAGAACACACATCTGTCCAATAACAGCACATGACATCCTGAAACACACGTTTTGGCCGACCCAGTTATATGTTATTGAAGCCACGAAGCTAGAAACGGCGGAATCCAAGACAGCAAGGGTGATACAGCACACATAACATTCATTAAACAGAAAACCACGAAAATAAAATATGTCTACCGAAACTAAAAGTAAAAAACCCATTATAATGTCATTTTTCATCAAGACACAATACAAACAATACCAAAATGCCTATGTCGAAGTTTCTGAATAATGTCATTTACAAAGTCATTTCATTTGGATACGACTGCAACATACCGACATGCCAAAATACACAGATAGAAGACGGCGAACACTCGGGGTCAATATATATAGAAATGTTCCAGTAAGATGCAAAAGGCAAGAGCGGCAAGAAACACAAATATGCAACTAAAACGTGCCAAGTAAGACTATAAAGCATGTATGTGAAACTCACCACTGACGAAAAGCCTGGGGGACGTGAGGGTTGAAGTAAGACGAATCGAAGTAAGTTGCGAATAAAGAATCGAAGAGGAAGAAGATGAATCGCGAATAAGGCGGCGGATTCCAGAGAAGAAAGCCATCTGCTAAGATGAACTCCAGTCCCCAACGAACGCCGATGTGCAAATTACCAGGGAAAGAACAACTTCCTCAAAAGGGACTAGAAGCTTCCGACCGACCCTGGAGAACCGAACCCTCGTCTATCGACCCATGAGTCGTCTTGGCAAATACCCGCATCCCCTGACGGCGAACATTATTAGTGTCGATTAATTAATTATTTTTTTTCATACATTGTCGATTAATTAATTATTAATTAATAAATTTACATATTTTTAACTTCTGGAAACCTTTTGTTGATATCGTTAACTCCGGTGTATGAGCTAAAAGTGTTAATAGAATAAAGGTAACTTTTTTTGTTTAATTTTTTCAATTTTGTATTTACATATTTTTAACTTCCGATAAACATGCTTATAGAGCCTTAAGTCTTAAATAGTTTTCAATTAATAGTTTAAAATATTATTTATCGTTAACTCCAGTTTATGAGCTAAAAGTGTTTATAGAATAAATTTGTGGGAGCTAATTGCTAGACATATAAGAGGTATTACAGAGGGATTATAGTAATGTACTGAATGTGTTAAGAAGATGAAATCCTCTCCACCTCAGGGGAGAAAGATAATTTGAGTTTCTTCTTTAAAAAAAGTCTCACTAATTCCTCGTAGGATCATTATCCTCAAGTGAGGATAGATTCGCTAATACTAGAATACATTTCATAAGCACATTACTTTTGTATAAGTAATATTTGATTATTAATCTTTTTCTATAATACTTTTCTAATTATTCTTATTAACATCTTCCAAAATTAATGATTTAACTAAGAGTGAGAAATACTCCAATGAATGAATAAGTACCTACAAAATAATTTTCCTACTGAAAAAAGGTCTATAATTATTATTTTTTTAAAGCCGATTCCATCCATTCAAGTTCAACAAAGAAAGAACATCCTTTTCTCATCTCAAGCTCCAACAATAATATAAAAGTTTATTGAAGACCTCCTAATGACTATTCATTTATAGTAATATCAAATATGATAAATAAAGCACTACGGTTGATAAAACAAATATGATAAATAAAGCACTACGGTTGATAAAACACTTTTTTTTTTTTTTTTTTGCCAGCAACTAGATAATAATAAACACTTAACCTGGAAACCTAAAAGTCTGAGACATAAGTAAATCACACACTTAGATACCACATCTGGTTTAATTATAGACCATATTGACCTTTTTTTTTTTTAGAGATATTAAAAAAACTAAATAATCACATTTGAATAATCATGCTTCTACTTCTCCTTCTTATTTGTTTGTTTTTTTGGCCATAATCACGTTTAATAATGCTTCTATAAATTACTAGAACAATAAATTTGATGAAGGGGATCTTTTAACATATCTAAATAAAGTAATAAACTGAAATTTTTACTAGTTTATGATTTTCAGTTACTGTGTTGATCAAAATATGTGATGAGGAAATTGAAAAAGGAAAGGAAAAAAAAAAAAAGAAGAAAAAAGTAGCGCTCACCACTTATCAAAAGATTTTTTATATTCCCCAATCAAAGAATATAAGAATAAAGGGCCTCTACACAAATTTGGCGTGCAGAGAGGCCTCTCCTATATTTTCTCCTCCCCCACCTCCTCCTTTGTCGATTGCTGTTTCGGTTCACTGTCCTGTCAAAGCGCAAAAGATGGTCAGTCTTTCTTCTCTTTATTGTCTTCCTTAGGTTTTGATTTCGATTCTACTGTTCCCTCCTTTTTTCTGAGATGTCTGGGATGGAGGATGGTTATTCACTTAAATATCTGAATCGCACGCGATGTGAGATTGGAAGCATATGCTTAAATCTATTGAAATTGGACTCTGGTTGTTGTTTGCTGTTTGCTCGCCCTTTCCTTCTCTCATCTTGCGCTGATTACTGATTGATTTCTTTGTTTTTGAAGTCCGTGGTTGTTTGGTGGTCGATCTGATATTTTGAACTCGTATGAATGAAGAAATCTACCGGCGTGTTTACCCGATTAGCTCGTTTTACTCTTATCATTTGCTTTTAGATCTGACTTATTTGTCGTTTCGATCTTCAGAGTTGTTTTATAGATTAACATTTACTTTGGTTTGATCTCTTGAAATGTTGCTTAATTTTGCCCCATTTGGGGGAGCGAAAATGCCTTGGATCTAATATTTGTTCTGCTAACCTGAGGATTATTTATATTCTGACAAGTGATTACGAAGACTTCCTTTTGATTAAGGGGAAAAAAATCTTCGGTGTCTTCGCAGTTGATATATGCCAAGATATGTGGATTAGCCACTGTACCGGTATTCATCATGTGCACTATTCCCGCTGAAATACGGCCTAACTATAATAAATGGTTAATTCTCTACTACCTAAAATAGTGAAGAGTACCATTATCTAACTTTTTCGTTTATCAACTAAATAGTGAAATGATTGATACTTGGGAGTAAACTTATGGTATTTGTTTGTTGGTTTTTCTTTAATTTGGGTCCTGCAAGCTTTCTTGTGAAGTTGAGTTGCGCATGCCATAGATTGTATCCATAGTCATTCAGAAGAGTTTGTAAATTGTTTGATTTATTGGCTGATTTGCAATATGACAGGCTAATGCGGCATCAGGTATGGCAGTCAATGATGAGTGCAAGCTGAAATTTTTGGAACTCAAGGCAAAAAGGACACATCGCTTCATAGTTTTCAAGATCGAGGAAAAGCAGAAGCAAGTTATTGTGGAGAAGCTTGGGGAGCCAACCCAAGGCTATGAAGACTTCGCTGCCAGTCTTCCTGCTGATGAGTGTCGTTACGCGGTTTATGACTTTGAGTTTCTGACTGAAGGGAATGTTCCCAAAAGCAGAATTTTCTTCATTGCATGGTAAGTTCAGTTCTTTGGTGTGCAAAGTGTTGAGACCTCAACCACAGAAGCTTTGTGTGAGAAAAAGAAGGGAGATAATAATTTCAAAACCCTCCCCCATGCAATTTTGAATGAAAAATTGCAAAACCTTCCCTGCCTTCAATTCTGAAGTGACAAATTAAAATTATTTCTTCAGATCACAACTATCCACGATCCGGATGACACCCATGCATGAATCTATGCTTGGTTGTGACATTCAAACCACATCACAACTATCCTGTGTTCCATTATTGGAATAGCCGGATACCAAAACCACTTAAAAGGTATTTCATTAATATGAAACTCCTACCCCTTTCACTTGGACTCCTGTTTGATGTAGGATTAGGATATATATTATTCAAATAAATTGTCTCCATTCATTTTCTATATATCGTCTCTTTTACTCTCAATTCATGTATGATTAAGATGAGTATTATTCAAATACATTATATGCTTATCCAAAATCTCAGACATTGCTAGTTTGAGAGTTAAACTTCATCTTCAAACTTTTAAATATCTCTCTTCTTGATTTGGACCTTGAAAAATATTTCCTACACAAAGATCATGTCATGCTCGATTATTGTATTTTATCTTACTGCTTTTCTGTGAAGGTCCCCGGATACATCAAGGGTCAGAAGCAAGATGATTTATGCTAGCTCAAAGGACAGATTCAAGAGAGAGCTGGATGGAATTCAAATAGAGTTGCAAGCGACAGATCCAACTGAGATGGGTCTTGATGTCTTTAAAAGTCGTGTCAACTAATATGCATTTTAGACGCTGGGATGGGGGTACCACATACCTGAATCTTTAGTTATTTAAATTGGAGTGCTTATAGGTTGTCAGAGTCACTTGCTAAACTTGGCTGATCGTGGTATCAAATTTTTGGATTGGCGTTATCATTCACCTTCAACTAGCTTTTGTGCTTTCCAGTATAAATGTGATCTGTGAAATACAGAGCCCATGTGTTTGAGTGGTGTTCATGTCCTGTTATTGTGTAACTTTTGTGTGATTAGACAAAACACATCTTCTGAATATTGAGACTAGCCATATTGTGGCATGCTTTGATTACTTTTGATTTATTGATATATTGTTTTATTTTCTTAACCTTAACGTGCCTAGTGAGACAAGTCATGCAACTTCATTGGTTAACTTTGACCAATATCAAATCGTATTGGTGGGTACGCCTGTTTGTAACCCTAACAAGCCAGGTGCATTCGAACAGTATTTGCCAGGAGGGAGTGCTTTACGTGTTTTTTTTGGCTAAACATCATAACAAGAAGTTTTACCCCACTTGGTAGGGTTGACTACATGAATTGCTTGGTGTCACTGTATTTTATCAAGTACCAAATTTTTAAATAAATTATTAATCAAAAGATCACATTTAATAATTTTATTAAGTGTTTTTGTTCTTCCTCTACCTTTATTTGCATGACTAAATTATTTGTTCTCCACACTTCCAATGGCCAGAACTTTTTGAATAACCTTAACCGTTGTTTTACTACTTTCTCTACTACAGATGTTTCCTTAAAATTGTGGTACAATCCAATCGCCCATTTTAGTTTTCCATTCACTTTTAGCTTTCTTATTATTAAAATTGCAATGCATATACTTGTCTTACCATCACTAAGTGAAAACCCTTTGACTTTAAGATACAGGTTACTACCTCCAGTTTAATTATAGGACTATAAAAATGTTTCTATAATTAGGACCGGAGGGAGTAATATTTTTTATTGACTCGGCAGTGAGAACTATATCATCATTCACCGTATGCCTTGAAAAATTTATCTTGCATTTGCTCGGTTAAAACTAGAGGCAGGAATCGGGCGGCCCGGCCCCTACGGGCCTAACCCTCTGGGCTGGGCCGAAAAGCATTTGATCGGTTAAAAAGAAATATAATTAGTCAAATAAATATTATCAACATTAATATCTAAACAATACAAATCATCAAACAAATAAACGTATTTATTAATTCGTAATAAAAAAACAAACCATAAAATAAACTAAGAACATTAAATAACTCATTTTTTATCATTGTCAATTGTCACCTGTTCATCGGCCATTCATTCATCAAAACATCAAATAAAAGCTTAAAATGATTTTTTTATGTCGGCCATTCATTCATTAATAACAAAATACTTGACGTTGCCTCTCTAGACGTCGTAACACTAGTTATTGCGTCCACATAAGAAAAAGTATATTTTTAAGTTTCAATATATCCTGTTATCCAGGTTTGTTTTCATGTGGTTCCACTCAGTTTGAGGGCTGCGCATTTTATGGAAGTATTTTTCCTTCGGCTTTGCTAGACATGATGGTAAACTTAAAAAACCGACTTAAACATGCAAGGACAAGGGCTTCGCAAATTTCGGCTAAGGTCAAATTTTACATAAATTTCTTTTACCCTCCAGGAAATAGTATTATACGAAACTAAATTTTGATATTACTTGCCATACACCATTCTAAATTTTGTGTGATTTTGGAAACGGTATTTATTGGTCGTACCAAAAAGAATAAACGATATTAATGTGTATTTTCAATCAAAAGGGTATAATAATCTGCTGTTTATCAAAAGAAAGTATCTACATGACTCCTGTGGGGCACTTTAAGGTAGAAGAGTATGTCATCACAGTCATTGGAGCTAATTCAACTACTTATTTCTTGCTGACAATAACTCTTACTATCACTTAGGGTGTGTGTAGTTTGAGACAAAAAAGAATCAAAATTTTTTTTGGTTTAAGAGGGTAAGGAGAGGGATAGGGTGATAATAACTAACTAACTATTTTACCTTGTATATTACTTTATGCTTTTATAATTATAGATTGTTTAAATTAATTTACACTTGGATTTAAATTAAATTATTACATTAATATTATAATATATGTATAAAAATGATTTTTTATCAATAGCTAATATAATAAATATTTTCAAAGTACTAAATTAACCATTTTTTTCTTTTATCCATAACAAATCTTCACTTTGCCCATTGATTCATTACTTTTTGGGTAGAAGTGTTCAACTTTTGATTACTTAAACTCTATACATCCAAATTTTGCGTCTGCTCATTCTTAATTCATGATTTTATCTAAATTTTATATCCCTATGTAATTTGTCAATGTAATGAAATGAACACATTTTATTTTGAGGATAAAAAATTGTATGGGTATTATTAGAATTTCAAAATATCCATTAGGGTAAAATTAAAAATAACTTTAGCTTCCCTCCGAAAACCTCTAAATTGAGGCAACCCAAAATAATGGGAGGGAAAGGAATTTGACCCAAAATTTTCCTTTCCTTCTCACCTAAAAATTTAAACCAAATGAAGGAAAGAGATCCCTCTCATCCCCTTTTCTCAAACCAAATACACCCTAAAGATTCACCGGCCGATATTACTCAGGCCATAAGATATGAGCCCCATTGCTGTTAACAAAACAGTTCTATAAGAAGTTACAGCAGTAACTAAACGGGTCAGTCTTGACTATGATTCAACATTTAAAAAATGAGTAGTATTATTTATGATTTATAAATTGTATGTCTTGTTAGTAATTATAAATCTAATATTTTATATTCATCAATCATGTAACCTTGCCCCCACCGTCCCACGTCCTAATCAATTTTTATATATTTATTTCTCACAACTATGTGGATGTGTGATGGAACATGGCCGAAATTTGTTTTTTTGCGCCTGAGAAGCATCCCCAAGGTTAAAAACGGCATTTAAGTGATTTGAACTTTCATTGAATACAATGCCTCTGGCTTTAATACAAGATCTCGTTAATAATACTCCAAATTATAATGTAAACAAGATTTTATATTGATGATAGGAGGTGATATATTAGTATAATCTTAGAATGAGATAATATTAAGAGATGGTACTCAAGGAGGCTCCTATAAATTAGGGGAAAAGATAGAAAATGAGTTTTGAATTTGTAAAATTTCTAATCAAGTATTTTCCAAAAATAAGTTGTAAAGTGTTCATCAAGTTTTGTCATTCTCTTATCGATTCTTAGTAACAAATCTGATTTGAGATTTTGCAATTTCAAAGATATTTTTTTGTCTTTTTTCCTATAAATTATTCCCTGCATCCTTTTCTTTTTCCCAGAATATTCCATGCCATTCCATTTATACGATATTTAGAAAAAAAATATAAGTTTAGTAGTTGTTTTTATTATTTATCACTCTCTTCGGTTCTTGATAATTGGTCAACTTTAATAAAAAAATGAATTACAAAATGGAATAGTAATTTTTTTCTTTTTATCCATTTAATATTGATGTGAAGAAGTAAGGAAAAAAAATTCCCATGAATAAAATAAAAAAGTTTATTTAATTTTTATGCAGGACCAATAATTTTTAAAATTTTTCTTAATCCGGATAAAAGCCGACTCATAGGCATTGTTGAGAGCACTGAAAATGGTGGAACGACAAGGTCAACTTGTCTTTTATGTAATTTTGTACTGTATGAATAGTAAAATTGGTATTCAATGTTTTTTCTTAGATCTTTTGGGGTTTATGGCTACTCTTTTTAGTACAGATGTCTCTTTTGAAATTAGAATATCAGACTCAAAATCTAACAGAACCTTATACCACTAGACCAACTATATGTTGGTCATTTACTCATGCATATTCAAGATATGATATCTAAACCTTTCTTGCGCTGTCTCAATCATACATGAGACCATGACCCTTATCCTCCTGATCTCAGATCCACTCCTCCATTTTTTCTTTTTTCTTTTTTCACCTCAAGATCAAAGCAATTACGATAAGAGGGGCAGAGAGTATGTCATCATCTAATAAGACCAGAGCTCAATTATCAAAGTGGATCATCCTTTAGATAGTGACATTTTCAGAGTTGGCGTCTAAGAAACATTTTGAGACAAAACTCGTCATACATATTTATTTTGTATACTTTGAATTACGTTGGATAAATAACTTTTACCACTAATCCAAATAGACACTCATAACAAATGCATCACACTTTTCTCTCGATTATTTATGCTCCAATACCATGCACTGTTCAAACCATCTATAGGCTTGAATAGCTATTTGTGGATCATTTGGATCAAAGACTTGGGGGCCATGGCACCTTACTATTTACTGTGTTCCTTAGCTTTGCGGTTTTAGGTGCAGTACTCATGTGCTTTTTGAGTAGAAGGACCGATAATAACATGGAAGAATTATCAGATGCTGGTGTTGGTGTCTGTTAATCCTTGAAGACTCTATTCAAATCACATGCCAATTGGTTTTCCGATGTAAGAATGTTGTTGATCATTCCCCTCATGGCATATTCAGGACTACAACAAGCATTTGTGTGGTCAGTTCCAATATTTGATTCCACCACTTTCTGTTTTCCTTCTGCTTCCATTATCTCAATGAAATGTGGTTTTTATGGTGTGGGGCTGAATCTAACTAATAAGTATGTTGATACAACATGATTCACAATTAACTGTGAGCTGCTTTGTAGAAAATCAAATTGTACTCTCTTTCCCCTTCCCCCTCCACCTTGTGTGGGGTTTGGACGCAGAGCAATGTAAGCTGTAGTGGCTGCTCCCTTCATTTCAAATTTTAGTTTGTTTGGGCTTTCCTTTGATAATTTTAAATTAAACTACTCTAGTTCTATTCTATTTATAATAAGAAAACTTCCATTATGTGTTCCCAAGAAAGAGAAGGAAAGCAAATCCTCTCTTCATTATTTTTCTTCCCTCATTATCTCTCATCAGATCATTTGGACTATTGATTGAGAAGATGAGAGAAAAATTAAAATAGTACTGTGACTTTTTAGATCGACTGGATAGATATGATTTAGAAATTATGAGGGTTGATGAGAGAAACCCAACCCAGAAAAAGAAGCCTTATCCATCATTAATTATTGATTAAAATTTAACAACTTCCTAATTTTTCATCTCATCTTTAATATACATTATACTTTGAGAACAAGGTTTATACATTAATAAACAAATTAAAGGATAAAATTGTATTATACTTCCTCTTGTTCTCTATATAAACATTTTTGGGAGTTGATCTTGATCTTAAATATAAAACATAATTTTTATAATTAACATTCATTTCTTACTTTGTCGCTTCCTTAATAATAATAAAAGAGGAGAGAGAGAATGATGAAATTAAAAAAGATAACTTGGTGTTTTAAAAAATATCTGTGATATTAACTAACTCAACTAACTCGTTAATGTAATTAAATTAGATAAATATGTTTTATATTAAGGATCAAAGGAAGATCTTGTATGAAAAATTGAAGGGTTAAGGTATAAATTTGCCCTAAAAGTTTTTGCTATGGATCAATGTTACTTTAGAAGTTTTTTCAGGTTCAATGTTATTTCAAAAATATCAAAACGTATCAATGTTGTTGCCTCATACCATTAAAAAATTGACTTAATTTTTTAATAGGAAATGACAACATTGCTCCATTTTAACACTTTGAGAAATATTGTACCTAAGAAAACTTTTAGGATAATATTGCTTTTCAGTGAAAACTTTGTGAATAAATTTATACATTAACCCAAATTTTAATAATGTTACATATAAATATTAGGGGGAAAAAACACCCTACCTCTCCCTTATAAATAATGATAACTATGGTGTCGGATCATGTTTTGTTTTAAGTACCCTTTTTAGGACTAGTGTATTTATATTGGATCAGATTGCTACTCTAAGATATCTATAAAGTAGATACAAAAAGAAGATGATTACTCTAAGATATCTATAAGCAAGATACCAAGGAGAATATTAGATCAATGTGCATGTATATGACATGTAATATGACGTTTAGCTAAAACAGGGTGGTGTGTGCCCACATAATATGGCGTTTAGCTAAAACAGGGTGGTGTATATGCACAGTGACGGTTAAATAGTAAATGAGAATAGGTAGAATGTGATAGTAAATAAGAATAGGTAGAATGTGTATACCTTTTAGGTTTGATTACCTTAAGGTTTGACCCTTGGGCCCTGTGCGCCTCATGGTCCTGAAATTGTGCTGTCACACCTACAAAGATTATAGATATTTCTTGATTATAGCATTAATTATAGGGCAGTTAGAATCTCCCCTCATTATGGGCGGATTCTAATGTGGATTATCCCTTATTAGGCCGTATCACAAATGGCCTTATACATATCTATAACACGTTTGATTTTGTATTACCCCTCAGGAGTAAGCTTCTATTCAGAAAAATCAAGATCATGAATCTCATTGATATTGACGTGGAAAGTCCTCCCATGGTAAATTTTCTCAGCACAAAGCCACAAATTCATCCAAATCTAAGCTGACTTGAAAGAGCAAGTGTACTTTTGGATTACTCCTTAAAGAAATATTTTTATGATTTACGAAATTAACATGTAAGAAGATTTTTATAAAAACTTCTGAAATTAAAATTAAATGATTTTCTTAACACTCACCGGATCATTTCACAAATTAGAAACAGAAGACAAATGATGATAAACGTGGACGGAAGACATGCAAAAGTCGGACGCATCACAATTCACATTTGACAACGACAAGATCTTCGTGATTTTCCCCCCTACTGCTAGCATCATCATAGCATTAGAATGCTACATAGCCCGCCGTCAATGGAGGTAGGAATTTTGTTCTTCCCCTGTTACCAGTTTCGAGGGAGCACCCAAATTTGTCAACGCCTCATATCCCCTGTTACCAGTTTTTGGTGCATTTCGAAAGGAAAACACCCTTTTATAACGAGTCACAATATTTTAATATAGAAAACATTAATCTCTCTCCTTTTAATTTTCAGGAACCAAATTTGTACTTTTTCGGTTTTTCTTCCCAATCCAACCCAAATATCAGACGAGCTCCTGATCCGACAATGGTAAAGAGCTGAAGAAGATTGGGAATCTCCGAGATATTTTCGATTTTGTCCACTTTCTCTTTCTCGGCCATGGATGGAGTTTTATAATCTCATCCTCATTAACTAATTTATTCAGCTATTTTGACTTATCTTTGCGTCATCTACCATGCAAGGTTCTGGCCGGCAATACGCCCGCCCATATCTTCTCTAGGTTTTATTAGCTAATGGTCGATCAATTTGATCGAGAATTGGGAGCTATGGCGTCTGTACTTCCCCGCGACGAAGAGTCGCCACTGATTGCTGCTGTTGATAATTCGCCGATTCAAACTCCCAAGAACCATACGAGGGATATTCATATCTTGAGCGTGACATTTCTGTTGATCTTCCTCGCGTATGGAGCTGCTCAGAACTTACAGAGTACTGTGAACACTGTGAGCCCCGGCCTAATTTTTCTTCCGTAATATACACTTTTGAGTTTCATGTCCTAATTCAATTGAAAAATGTTGTTTTGCAAATGTGATCTGAACGCTTGTGATCCTTTTGGGGCTTGAATTTTCCTTTACAGGAGCAGGACTTGGGTACAACTTCGCTCGGTATATTATATACGTCTTTCGCTTTTTTCTGTTTGGTTGCTTCTTTAGTGGTTCGGAAGCTCGGGTCGAAGAACGCTTTAATTCTTGGGACGTCTGGTTATGTGTTGTATGTAGCTGCGAACTTGAAGCCAAATTGGTAATTACAATCCATTATGTGCTTATATTATGATTCGTCTATCATTTCTTTTGAAGTGGAATTACAATCACGAGTAAATATCTATAAGTTTGAGTAAACAGCAAGGCGAAGTTTGGGATAAACAACATTCGCTAGTTGTAGGGTGCAGGTAAGTCTGAGTTTTGGGAGACCCTCGTATAATTTGTTGAAATTAATAGTTATTTTCGGTGACAGTTAATGTATTCCTGTACAATATATGCCCCCAAATTAACAATTAACGTTTTGGCCACAGTCTGGTTGAATGAAAGAAAGAAACACTAGTGGCTATTTGAACTGATCATACCCATGAAAATTCTCAACAGTTCACTCACTGATGCCTCTCCTACTAGTTGTTTTCTGATATTTGTGGATTTATTTTTTGTATTCCATTATTTATGTTATTAATATCTGCTGATATTGGCTCTTTTCTATCTGAGCTTCAGTTTTGCTGGACTTTAAGACCATATGCTGAAAACACATTAACTAATTCCATGAGTTCTTTACTGCTGATACATTCTTCTTTCAGGTATACGATGATTCCAGCCTCTTTGTATCTTGGATTTTGTGCTTCAATTATATGGGTTGCAGAGGTACAAGTAACGTTAACCTGTCAAGAATCAAAAGCACCTTGAACCCTTCCTGGAGTTTTAGACATCTTTACTAGCTTTAATATGACTTGACAGGGAACATATCTTACTTTAGCTGCACGTAGTCAAGCCAGAGCTCACAACTTGCATGAGGGAGCAGTGATTGGTGACTTCAATGGGGAATTCTGGGCAATGTTTGCTCTTCACCAGGTGATGATGAATTCTACTACTAACTAAAGTCTGATACTCTAGTGTGTTTCCATGGAACATATGATAAAATAAAAACCTCTTTTTGATGAATTCCAAATTGGTATAATTTTGTTTTGCAGTTCGTTGGAAATCTCATTACATTCTTTTTACTAAGTGATGGACAGGTATGTGTTTTCTAGGGGCTTTGGTTGCAAACTTTCTTGTATTCCTTTTGTTTATGTTTATTATAATCAGCTTCATGATCTGTAATTTATTTTAAAACTACCCCTTCTAAACTGTTAAGGCATGTTAGGTTCAAGTTTTGGATGGAAAAGAATAAAGGAAAGCATGAAAAGGAGATTATTTTCTTTATGCTATCTATTTTATGTTCTTTACTTTTTATAGAATTAGTCATTTTATTTATACTTTTTTGGGGAACAAGGTGATTTCCCATAAACATCTTTGTTCGCCTTCTTTTTCCATACCCAGCCAAAGATAGGTTTAAGGATGAAGAATTGCACCTTTTGAAAGGTGTACAGAGAAAAAAACTACATAGCAGAGAGAACGCTTGGTCTGAATTTTGCCAAATTAAAATATTAATGATAGATACATTTTTATCAAAGTGATGCTTTAATTCTCGAAAGATTGATGTAGCATTAGGGTAATTGGGTTATGTTGTCAAACATTTGATATAGCATTAGTCTGCTTCCTGTTTGTTTTCATTATCATGTTTATTTTATCTTCAAAGATTGAAAATTTATGCTCCTTGAACATATGTTAATCTACATAATATGAGATGTGTTTTTCCTTTCATTGATGAATAATAAATGCTTTTCTCAAATATCAACAAGCTTCAGGCTTGGATATTTAATTTGTACAAACTAGGGATTAAATTTTTGTTTTCCATCACTGCAGGGAGGAAGTACCAAAGGCACGACATTATTATTTATTGTATTCCTTTGCGTAATGGCCTTAGGTGTGGCACTTATGTGCTTACTGAGTAGAAGGATTGGTAATAAAGAGGAAGAAGAGGAGCTATCAGATACTGATGTTGGGGTCTATTCATCCTTAAAGTCTCTATCTAAATCACTTGCCATTTCAATTTCTGATGTAAGAATGCTGTTGATCATTCCTCTCATTTCATATTCAGGACTGCAACAAGCATTTGTGTGGTAAGTTGTATTGATTTGTGTGGTAAGCGTTATCTACTTATCTCGTGCTTATTAATGAAATGTGGTTTTGTTGTAGGGCTGAATTTACTAAGTATGTTGTAACTCCAACCCTTGGCATTTCCGGCGTCGGTAGTGCAATGGCAGTATATGGGGCTTTTGATGGAATGGTAAGTATGAGAATGTGACCTTAACATCCTTACCTATGCGTGTTGTTTAACCAAAGTAACTTGATGCTTATTGTTCAATTTGTATGCATCATGCTAAGAATGAGCATCTTTAGATCTTACTATCTTGGTGGCTGGGTTTTGTGGGGTAGGGAGCTGAGAAATAGAGACTCTCCCATTTGAAATTATGGAGGCCCTTGCCATATAAATATATGTTATTTTGGATTGATTTGGTTTCTTTCATATTTCCTTCTGTGTTCAGTGTTCTCTGGCCGCTGGTCGACTTACCTCTGGCCTTACATCTATTACATCAATAGTTTCTGTTGGAGCTTTTGTTCAGGCAGTCGCTATTGTCCTGCTTCTGCTAGATTTGAGGTCAGTAGTAAACACTCCTCTGTTCTGAGGTTACACACACACACACGCAACCTTGCACATGCACACACACCCGTAACTTCATCTTCTCAATTTCTTATTTAGAACTCGTAATGCAGGATAAGCAGTGGGTTTCTCAGTAGTGTGTACCCACTTTTCTTGGCTGCTTTATTGGGCATTGGTGATGGGGTTTTGAATACACAGCTCAGTGCTTTGATTGGAATGCTATTTAAGCATGACACGGTAAACTTGATCAAACGATTCTCCAATTATGTTTTATAACTAGTTAGAGGATTTGGACTCTGATATTTCATGTTGGTTTTACGAGAGCAGGAAGGAGCATTTGCACAGCTAAAGATATGGCAAAGCGCTACAATTGCTGTCTTGTTCTTTTTAAGCCCTCACATCTCTTTCCTGGCAGTGGTTGTGATTATGCTTGCTTTACTAATCTTCTCATTTGGCTGTTTTCTATTGGTGACTCTCAAAGTGGCGAAGACATCTTCCACTCCTGCAGAGTGAATCAAATCTTTGCTACAACTCCGAGCTTCCTAATAGATCCTCGCATTTTCTGATACCTGTGTGCCTGTAAAATACTCCTATATCACAATCTTCAGTACTTTTTTCTTTCTGATGATATTCCTTGTTGCTGAATAGCTAAATTATGTGACTCTTTTTACTTAAAAATTGCGCATTTTTTCTACATTACATCAAGCAAGAGAAATGAGACGCATTGATGGCTTACTTTTGATTTTATCAGTTAGATTGATTGTTAGAATGTTCAGGTGTGGGATGTTTTACGTCAGATGCAATTGGGTTTAATAATATATATATATAATAAAGCTAATGACCTATAAACTTGAGTATTAAGGTTGACTTAAAACGTGATGTCTTGCACTTTTTATTGGCCATCTTTCGCTTCCCTGCATTAAGATTTCGGCTTAAGATAGGTTCTAAAAATTGGGCTGCCCCAAGTAGAGGCCTTTTTTTTTTTTTTTTTTTTTTTTTTTTTTTGATATAAAAAAGTTTTGGAGGGATTCGACATCAGTCCCCCACTAAGTCGGTTAGATGGCCGAGAATCTATGAGTGCTTACGACTTACGAGATCGCTTACCAAAGGAGTCCCAAATGACGACGACGGAGAGGATCGAACCCACGACCATTTAAGCGCCAGTCACCGATCCCTTACCATCTACTGCCAACTCTTGATTGACCTTATATTTACACACACACATAGAAAAAATAAAAAAACGTAGGGAATTGAAAATTTTTTTTGGTAATACATGGGCAAGCCAAAAGCTTGAGGTTTACAAAAAGTCTAATATTAGAGTATATCCACTGAACTCAAAGACATTCTACCACCCTCAATATTATCTAACTTCATTAATATAAAACATATTAAAGAGTAGAAATAATTTTTCGATCTTCAATATAAAATATATTTGAAAATTTAATGTTGGTCCTAAGTATAAGATAGTTTTTTAACTTGTCAATATTTTTTTAATTTAGTTCTATTGATCCTCCTTCAATCATGGAGGAGACAAAATGAGAAAACTAAAAAAATTTGACTAAATTAAATAAATGTTAAGTTTCTTAATCTAATTAGGTAAATGTTGTGGTGAGGAATGGAAGTATATAGATCGAGTGTGTGGTTGCTCTACCTGCCAACTACCACGTGTGCAAGATGTGATGTGGTGGAGTCGCTGTCCCATCTTTTGACTAAACCCAAACCACAAAGCACGCCCACTTCTGCCCACTTCTGCAACTCAGAGTCTGGTTTGTCTGGTTCACCATCATTACTTCCAATGCATCCTCATGTCCCCTCACCAATAATTCAACTTCCCCCACCAAGCTCCGACTGCCTACTTTCGCTTCATTCATCTTCTGGTGTTTATATTCTATTGTACTTCATTCCCATTAACCCCCACCAACCTCCCAATCTCGTAATAATGGCTCTCTCCCTCTCTCCTTTCTTCCGTTTCCGTCTCACTACTCCATGGCCTGTTCTGATCTTCGCTGCAACTTGGACGATGCTCCTGACCTTCACGGTGGCCGTCGCCTCCTTCTCGCCGGAGGCCGCTTTCGTCTTGGCCATCTCGCCCTCTTCTTCCTTCTCCAGGACGTGCAAGTCCGAATCGTTCATTAGAGTGCCCTTGGATGTTCCCGGCGACATCCTCTGTTTTCCACCTCAGCTTTTCACCAAGTCCAAGATTGATCTGATCGTCCCTCCTGTGTTTGCCGCCGTCATTGTCGCTGCTTCTGCTTGTGTTGTTCGGGCCGTGGGGTTGTGGGAGGATCCTCAAACCCCTTGATTTGCGGATCATTCGAGTCTTCATTTAGAATTACATTAGGTTGCAGATTAAGGTGCAGTAAATATTCATAGTTGTAATCAAGTTTTTCAACGAACACTAAAGTGCATAATTCTCATCGTCGTTCCCACCGGAATTTTCTTTAGTAAAATAAAATACACGATTGATCTGCTTGTCCCCCGTGTTTCCGGCGTAAATTTTCTATCTGATTTAAGGCACCGGATTTATCATTTATAGATATCTATCATCAAGTTATTTACTAGTCGCCAAGTGTAGAAGTTTACATTCACATTTTTTACTCAGTTAAATGCTTAAGACGAACGATCTTGTGCGACGATTATATCCGATGCTTCGATTACCCTGACCTTTGTAAATGAAAGTAGTAATGTTGATATGCATATTCAAAAGTAACTGTTAAAGGTACCACTCCCTCCCTCCCTCTCCCTCTGCTCGTGAAGGGATTGGGGGACCATACCAACGGTGGTCATTTGGTGGATCGAATCTAGTAAGGTTTAATTCGTGATTTTCACAGAAGAAAGCATTATTGAAAAGAAGAAAAGAAAAGTAATAACATCACTTTTTAGATAGATTGGACGGATATAATTTATAGATTACGAGGGATAATGAAAAAATGATGATAAGAGAAATCCAACCCGTTTTCACATTACTAGCGAAGTCAAAAGACAAAATAAGCTTTGGTAAAAAAAAAAAAAAAGACAAAATATGCATACAAGTGTTTGTAAAAATAGCTAGCCAGAGTACCGGAATCGATGATTATAAGTATAAACTGATATCTTATTCATAAAGGGGCATATAGCTTATAGGCAGGAGGCTTGTTGTGTGGCGAAGAGCAATAGCGCTCAGTCTTTAGAAATAGAGTTGATCAACTTGTGGCTAAAATCCCAGAGTTTCCTCCCTAACAGTTCGTCAATAGCCAAAGCACCTGGTTCAAACTCATTGCAATCCAGAAAGTACTTCCCACTCACACCCTTCACCCTTGGGTGCAGAGCAACGTAACATGTTGTGGCTGCTCCCTGCAAGTTTCGTTCACAATTACTCAGACTTTTACTTTACATCAATCTCAGGCTTTTTTATGCTTACCAATGCCTTCAATTGAATTTTCAAGAGCAATGGATTCCGTACCTGTGGGACATTCTTCCATATGTAAAAGGTGAATAACTTGAGAAAATCTGCTTCAATGAAGTTTCATCATATCAGAATAAGGAAGAACAAACAAGAGTGATAAACAGTAGAAGCAGGTATTAGGGAGACATATCGTACGCATAAGGAAGGAAGAATGTCTCATGAGAGGGGTCATTATAACTCCTGGGTGGACTGAGTTGGCCGTTATGTTCACACCCTCTTCCTGCAGTGTCAGTGTCACAAACTCAAATTGAGTGAGTACGGAAAATCAAAATCAAATATTGTCTATATAAGGCAGTTTCCTTTGTTACGATCAGCAAAATAAATTCTCTGTAGGACCTCATACAAATACATGTGGTCAGATGCGAACTAACTAGTATGTTCCCGTCCTGCTTGATGTTAAACTAGATTGGGCTCCATGTGTAGTACAAAGCTCAAGAATAAAATAAGACTTGCTTTAAGCTTTTTAAATATATATACGAATCTGAATTTATCTTTCGTATATGTTTGAAAAATAGAGACAAAAAAATATAATTGTTTTCAGTTTATATCCATCCCCACACTCATTTTTATGTCTATCTGATGTCTGAATGTGGTTGGTGTATGCATCTTTTTCGGTAAGAGGACCGAATTTAAGAAATACAGAGACGAACTCGGGGGTCCTAGTTCTGCATGTATCTCTCACTGTAATTTATTTCTATAGAAACAGTTGTTGATCGGGAGAATTTTAGGAGGATCACCTGCAGGCGACGAGAAAGCTCATTTGCGTGCAATATATTGGCCAACTTGGACTGCCCATATGCTTTTTTGTCAGAGTAACTGAAATATTATCATAGCATCATGCTAAATTACAGTCCTACATAACTGGATTTAAATCCAAATAAGAAGCATATTTAACAAGAGTCAATAAAAGTCCATTCCAACCATCTCTTTCAAGCTCATAAAAACTAATGATTTTGACTTGTGCAATTTGGAGGGTCTGTTTAATTAAGCAGGGATGGTTGGAATTGATTGAATGGACATCTTACTGACTGAATTTAAAACCCCAACTATCGCTCACCAATAAAGACAACCAAAGGTTTAATTAATATAAAGATAAAACAATACCCAATTTGATCATTGATCTTATCAAAGCGAATACCCTCTTCGTAAGTGTAGGTATGGGCAATTGATGACAAATTGACGATCCTGCCCTCGATTCCACTTGCTTTTGCCGTTTGCTTCATTTTGTCAAGAAGGAGGTTTGTCAACAGGAAATGACCTGAGAAAAATAACAGGAATTAGCAAACCAAGAGATATATAGGCACTTTAGTCATAACATAATCAAACTTGTTATTACTTATTACCAAGATGATTAGTAGCAAATTGCATTTCGACCCCATCCTCAGAGAGTTGGAAGGGACAGAACATGACACCAGCATTGTTTCTGAAGCAGAAAGGCCAATCTCAATCCAATGACTTGGTTCAGAATTGTAGCAACTCAAAAAAAAAAAAAAAAAAAAAAGATGAAGACATGGGATTAGAGAAATGACATTAGGATGTTGAGTGGAAGATCAAGAGCCAAGAAATTGTCAACAAATGATCTGATAGATTTGACTGAGCAGAGGTCAAGCTTGAGAATGTCCACTCGAGCAGACTCATTTTCTTGCAGAATAAGCTGTTTAGCTTCCTTTGCAGCCTCCAAGTTCCTCGCAGCAATGATGACGTGGGCATTTCGAAGAGCCAAGACTCTTGCTGTCTCCAACCCTATACCACTTGCTCCTCCTGCAATTTTTTTCAGGGGTGATCGTTTAGAAGAACACATATTGTTTAGCTTTGAGCTCGAGGAAAGGAATAAGATAGTCATGCCATGTGCTTTATGAAGATATAATAGTAGTAGTAAGGAATTAGCAAGCCCTTCAGTTAGTTTTTGTTTTCCCCTTTTCCTTTTTAAAACTCAGCCACCTTGAAAACGGAACCCAGAAAAAGTTTCTACAAGTCACCTGTGAAGATATGATAAAGGAATAGAAAATAAAGACTGGTCAAGTGAATTTTTAAGGCGACAGAGACCAAAAAAGGGGATCAAGAATCTTTGTTGAAAGAAATTAAAAGATACTAATCAGTTCTAATCCCGTCTAGAAACCAAGTTTTTTAGGATTTAATTTCCCGAAAAATAATTAAGGTATTGTGGTTGCAGGGTACAAAAACCAATATTCCAGTAGGCTAATCGTGATGAAGAACATGGGCAGCGTAGTGAATAATAACAAAGTGCAGAGTGAGACAAGAAAAGGTATATGAGGAAGAAATGGAAGAGGGTAAAGTGATACCGGTAACAATGGCAGTGAGATCGGTGGCATCAATTCCTTCAGTAACCTGTTGAGCAGTGGAAGCAGATCCAAAACCACTGGGACCAGGTATCCCAGTTAGTAAGGAGAAGATACCCACCATTATTAATTTACTAAAAATGAGACTATGTATCCTCTCGTGAGTCGTAATCCAAAAAATTTAGGTCAAAAGCTGCTATGTTCTATCTCTGCTTCTGGTGTAGGCTTGCTTATAGCCGAAGCAGTGTTGAAGGATAATACAAGAGAAACTGAATAAATATGCATGAGATGAGAAGGGAAGGGAAAGGAAAATGAAGAGAATAAATGAGGGTGGTGAGACGAAAGAAGGTATGGAATGAATGAATAGAGAAAAGACAAAAATGGGGAAAGCACTTCAAAATTCCAATCCTATCGTGCATCATTATTGGGATACAATGGAGTTGCCCATAGTGGTCATGTAATGGAGGATGATGATCTATTTACTAATGATAAAGATATCTGCTGGAAAATTCCTGAGCCAACTGAAGAAATGAGGAAGCTAATGGAACTATACCCTGTGGCGCCATGCACTGAGGAAGAGTATAATGAGTGGTGTGAACCATGGAATTATGCTCTTATCCTCACAGTGCTTGGCGAAAATTCAACCTCTATGTCCTAAAAGACCTTTTGACAAACTATGGGGGTTCTCTAATTTTGAACTTATTGATATACCTAACAACTATTTTGTTGTGCGTTTTCAGGATCAAGAACTATGGAGGTCACATTATAGAAAGTGCTCTATGAAGGGCCTTGGGTGATCAAGCAACATTGTGTTATTGTGCAACGTTGGACACCATATTTCAATCCATACCAGAATGCTTTAGGCAGGGTGGCCACATGGATTCGAATTCCGGATGTGCCCATGCACTTGTACAACAAACACTGCATCTCTAGGCTAGGAGATCGGATTGGAAGGACTCTAAAGATGGACATGAATACGTTACAGGATTGCCAAAATGCGTCACCAAAATTCAGAGGGGAAGTTTGTTCGTATTTGCGTGGAGCTAAATCTTCCAAAAAAACTTGTCCCCAAAGTAATCGCGGCAGGATCCATATTCAATGTAGAGTATGAGGGGCTTACATTGATTTGTTTTGATTGTGGTCGGTTTGGACATAGGCGTGAAAATGCCCTAAAAAATGCTCTGCATCGGACCTTCAAGATGTCCACCGTCAACCTCCGCAACAGCCGCCACAACCCCTATCCGTAAACACATCGGCGACCGGTACAGAGGAAGCTTTCGGGCCGTGGATGCTCGTCAACCGGAGGAATCGCCGGAGTCGTCCTGTTCAATGGCCGGATTCCAAACACAACAACAAAGCCTCGGGCTCTGGGGCGAGGTCGGTGAAGCCAACGGCTATTGCCCAGAAATCCCGATATGCGCCGTTAGGAGGAGATTCGGAAGATCACGATGACAGATCTGGGAGCCATACCGCTACACACTCGACCGTACCTCGACTGGAGCAAGATTTGATGGCAAAGGACACCTCGGTCATACCGTCGACTGTGGGGAGAAAGAAGACACCAGCTGGCAAAATGGGGAATAAAGGAATTGAAATAATTCCAAAAAAAAAAGTCAATATAGGCCAAAGATAATGCAACCAACTGGGCCAGCCACTACCATTGGGCCGAGCATCACGGTGGAGGAGCAATTACCTTCCTCGACTGGGCCATCTGAAATGGATGAGGGGATTATTTTAATTAAGAAAATGGGGCTTCTAGTGGGCCCAGTTTTGCGATGGGCCTCCCTTCTCCAACTAATTCGTTGGGCCTTTCTACTCCACCAAACCAAGACATAACACCCACCAACAATGAACTAACTTCTCAAGTGGGCCACAAAAAATCAACTGGGAGGAAATCTAAAAGCTCAACGCATGCACAATATTGTTCATGGACAAATGGACAATAATCAAAAGGTTGAAGCCAATGAGCATTCCAATGTGGACACCTCCCTGGAGCAAAATAATAATTTGGCTCATTTTAGCACCACTCGGCCACCCGATCATTGGGACCCAAACGAGGATGTTGCCCCTGATTTTTTAGAAGCCAAAGGAACCTTTGTGGCAGAAACTCAATTTGAGCAGCGGCATGAGGAAGAAGCTCAATGCTCCAGGTAAGTATTTCTATCCCTTTTTATTTATATTTTTTAAATATGTTTATAGCTTCTTGGAATTGTAGGGGAGCCGGTAGCCGGACTTTCCCATTAACCTTTAAAGATATTGTTAATAAATATTGTATTAATATTTTTTGTCTCATGGAGCCACGTGTTAGTGGTGATAGAGCTGATAAGGTTTGCCGAAAGCTTGGTTTTAGCAATTGGATTCGGGTGGAATCAACTAGTTTTTCTAGGGGTATTTGGCTTCTTTGGAACAATGATAAATTTGATATTACCTATATTTCCTCCTCTACCCAATTGCTTCATTGTCAAATCAGGGAGCTTAGCACTAATAACCTGACTCTTATGACTGCTGTGTATGGGGAAACTACTTCTGTTGGCCGAATTTCTCTTTGGAACTCTCTTCGTTCTATAGCTATTAATATTGCTACCCTCCCTTGGTTGGTTTTGGGGGATTTCAATGCCTTCTTGTCTCCAAACGACAAACTTGGTGGAGCGGACCCCCCTTGGACCTCAATTCACCAGTTTAGAGATTGTATTGACGACACTAATCTTATTGAAGCCAGGGTTCAGGGAGAAAAATTTACTTGGGAATGGCATGGTCTGAAAGAGCGGCTCGATTGGGTCTTCACCAATATTAGTTGGCTTAATCATTTTCCCAACTTTGTCGTTCGCCATGAGCTCAAATTTAAATCTGATCATCGGATCGTGGTGGTGAATACTAATCCCGAATCCCTGAGAAGAAAATTCCAAAAATCATTCTCTTACCAAATTGCCTGGTCTTTGGAGAATGATTTTAAGGATATCACTAATGAAGCATGGCACGACAATAATTGGATTCAGGGCCTTCAAAATTTTCAAAACAATGCTCAAATTTGGCATGATTCTCGGGTGGGTAACTTCTCCAAGAAGAAACGTGAATTAATCCGACGTCTTGAGGGAATTGATAGGTGCAGAAGGGACAATCTGAATACTGGGCTTTATAGGCTGGAGAAGAAACTTTGGAGTGATTATCATAAAGTGGCTGCTCAGGAGGAACTCTTCTGGTTTCAAAAGTCCAGATGTAACTGGCTTCAGGATGGGGACAGAAATACTAAATTCTTCCATGCATCTACTGTTATTAAAAGAAGGAAACAGAAAATCAACGCTATTCAAAATGACTCAGGAGAGTGGATTGAGGACCAGGATACTGCAAAAAAGTTGGCGCACGACTTCTTCCTTAATTTGTATACTCGTGACACCTCTGTGAAAGATCCTTGTGAGTGGTGCTCCAACTTTCCTCCCCATTGATCCTCATGAGTTGCATTTGCTCTCAAGAAGAGTTACGAGACTTGAAATTAAGAATGCTACTTTCGCTATGGGAGCTTTTAAGGCTCCGGGTCTCGACGGCCTCCAAGCTCACTTCTTTCAAACTCAGTGGGATGTCGTTGGTCCCAAAATTTGTGATTTTATTGAAAACTGTTTTGATAACCCCTCTAACATGACCGCCATTAACAAGTCCAGGGTTGTCCTCATTCCTAAGGTTGACAATCCTTCCTCTTTAAGGGACTTTCGCCCTATATCCTTGTGTAACGTCATCTTCAAAATTATTACGAAGGTCTTGGCGAATAGATTTAGAGGAGTCATGAACACTCTCGTCGGCCCCGAACAATGCAGCTTTATTGCAGGAAGATCCAGCTGTGACAATATCCTTATTGCCCAAGAGATTATCCACTCTATGAGATCAAAGGGTAGAAAGAAAGGGTTTGTTGCCATTAAGATTGATATGGAGAAAGCCTTTGATAGACTTGATTGGGGTTTCATCAAGAATACTCTGGACCGGTTTAAAGTTGACGGACAACCTTATCAATCTCATTATGGCCTGCATTTCGACCACATCTATGTCTATTCTCTGGAATGGTGAGGAAAGCCCGTGCTTTACCCCTTCTAGAGGAGTCAGACAAGGTGATCCTCTCAGCCCGTATATCTTTGTTCTCTGTATGGAGCGTTTGGGGCATCTTATTAGAGCTGAGTGTGAGGCCCGGCGCTAGAAACCTTTCTCCTTCAAGAGAGGAGGCCCTCATATCTCTCATCTCTTTCTTCGCTGATGATCTTATTCTGTTTACGGAGGCATCCCCCAATCAAATGATGGAAGTCCATAAAGTGATGAAAAGCTTTTGTGAAGTCTCGGGCCACATAATTAATTTAGACAAGTCTCGCATGTTCTGCTCCTCAAATGTAAATTTCAACAGAGCTCTGGAGCTAAGTCAACTTCTTGGGATTGGTTTAACCCCTGATCTTGGTAAATATCTTGGGGTGCCTGTCATCCATAAGAGAGTCACGAAAGCCACCTATTATCCCATTGTGCAAAAAGCAAAAAAGAAGCTGTCGCATGGAAAAGCAAATTCTTATCTATTGCTGGTCGCTCTGTGTTGATTAAATCTGTGCTATCCGCTCTTCCTAGCTACTGTATGCAGTCAACTCTCCTCCCTATTTGCACTATCAATGAGCTTGATAAGATTTCGAGGAGGTTCCTTTGGTCTCAAGAGGAGGATATGAAAAAAATGCATCTCATAGCTTGGGACAAAGTAACTCAAAGGGGCCTTGGCTTCAAAAATCTTCGTCGTCAAAACAAGGCCTGTATTATGAATCTTTGTTGAAGTCTCTTGATAAGAAAGAATGATCTATGGGTTCAATGCCTTTGGACTAAATATAATTGCGGTCACCTACCCCTTCCCAATGTCTCCAAGAAAAGGAACTCTTCCCCTGCGTGGAAAGCAATTACTCAAGTTTGGGAGAAGTTTCTTTCGGGAGTTGGGAAAAAGGTTAATAATGGGGTTGGGACTAAATTCTGGCATGATCTTTGGCTCCCTATTGATCGTCCCCTTATGGCCTTCGTTGCTGACCCGTCCTTTGTAAATGAGGATGAGACTGTTCGTGATCAATTGTTGGTGAGTGGTAGATGGGACATTGACAGATGGCGGGGCATTTTACCTTCTTCAATCATAAATATTATCTCTAAAGTCCACCCCCTTCTAGCAATCTCCCTGACTTTTTCTCTTGGAGAGCTGCGAGAGATGGTTGCTTCTCTGTCAAGTCTGCTTACAACTACCTTTCCAATCATGGAAGAACTTCGAGATAATAGTTTCTGGGCTTTGATGTGGAAATGGAAGGTTCCTGAGAAAGTAAAATTTTTTATGTGGCAAGTTGCCCATGAGAGGCTAGTCACTAATTCTCTCTGAGTAAAAAGAGGTCTCATTGCTGACAACATTTGCCCATTTCCTTGCAATAGTGAGGAAACCGTGATTCACGTAATCAGAGACTGTGCGAGGGCAAAAAACTTCTGGAAACAAATTTTAAGGCCTAACTATTTTTCTCAGTTTTTTGCAGGTAATTTGTAGGCTTGGCTTAATTGGAATGTCTATCACAACCCAGAAACAGGAAGATTTCAAAATTTCTCTTGGCCAAGAGTTTTTAGTTTGGGGTTCTGGATCCTCTGGACAACGAGGTGCAAATTCCTGTTCAAGGGAGAGACGACAGATACCAGGGGGATGCTACACTTTTGCAATTATCTCTTAATGGAAAATACCTCCAATCATGTTCTTGCTCACAGAATTTTCCAACTTGGCAGGATCACATAAGAGTCTTGGTCCCTCCCCCCTGTGGATACGGTTCGCATTGATGTGGATGGTTTAGTGCGCTACTATCACCAAGCAGCTTGCAGAGGAGTAATTAGGAACTCTCACGGTCATTGGCTGATGGGATTCCACAAATCTCTTGGACATCATTCAGTGATTAAAGTTGAGCTTTATGCCATCATGACAGGATTAAAAGTGGGGCGCCAGATGGGACTACAGAGAATCCACCTTTACTCTGACTCTATCGAGGCCGTCAACATTCTCATGAGAGATTGTTGTACTGATCATCCTCTGAGAGACATCATCAGAGAGAGTCGGGACCTCCTCTTCTAGGATTGGAGCGTTGAGATCTACTATACTCCAGAGAAACATCTCTTGTGACTATATGGCCAAGTATGGTTATGGCAACCAATCTCAGCGGATGAGGTTTTAATACCAACAATCAAAATCGAAGCCAATTCCTACTTGGATGTCTTCAAATGTATTTAAAGGACCAATCGACATAATTTTTATATTTGTCAATCTTCTAATTTACCTCTATTGCCATTCCTTAGTTTTTGGCTTCCCTTTTGTATTAAGGGCTAGATTTCATAGTCTTGTCCCTTTTACCCACTTTTTCCCCGCGACAATCTGCTCTTTAGAAATTTAGGAGGGATTGCTTGGATATACTTTGATCTTTATTATAAGACACCAACTAACAATTTACAATTGTATTTGGTCATAAGGCATTCACTTGTTTTCAAAGCGTATTAATTATTTTTTCTACGTATACCCATAATTAATAAGGGTAGTGGATAAGAGTAATAATTAATATAATATTAGAGTTTAGTATAATTAGTAGAGGTAATATTAAAAGTTACTTAAAATTTAAGACAACTTTAATTGTTTTTATTGGTTTATGAGAATTGTTAGTTGGTCTTAATATAATAAAGACCAGAGGAAGTATTTGTTTCACAGTTGCCGTCATGCGGTGGGCCAAGCTCTAAGCCCTCACCTAAAAAAAAGGGTCTGATTTCTCTCATTATCTTTTTTTTATCATTCTTTATAATCTCAAAATCATACATGCCCAATCAATCTTAAAGGTCACAATATACACCTTAACTTTTCTTTATTCCTCCTAATCAACGGCTTAGGTAGGCTCATAAGAGATAATAAGAAAAAAGATAATAAAAGGATATGCTCTCTAAAAAAAATAGTGACCACCTCTTTAGACATCCCATATACAAGATGATGCCATTTGCACTTAAGGATGGCAGCGAATGAAAAGAGACAAAAGGACAAAAGCTAGGCGCATTCCACACGGATCTATATTATGTGTACATCTCTTATGTACATCTTATGTGCCCGTCCCTCGGTATACATAAGAGATGTGTACCTAATGTGAACTTCATTCGACACACCCTACACCCAACCTACTCTCATCCAAGATCCAAACTACAAAAATATTTAAAAAAGAAGATGATGAAGAAGAAGAAAACCATGCACGCACCACTGTATAAACTTTTTAAACTAAATCACCACCACCGTATAAACTTTTTAAACTAAGTCAGCTCTTTTGTCACATCTTAGACAAGTTCCACCCAAAACCGTCCTACCTTAGCTTGATCACTCCTTGATCTTGGCTAAGTCACCAACCCTCACAAGTAGGCAAAAGAGCACAAAGGCAAAGAGAACTTTTTAGAGAGAGAAGTAAACTTAGAGAGACAAGCTCTGGAATAAAAGAACTTGTATTGCTTTCGAATGGTTTACAAATGAGGTGGGCACCTCTATTTATAGCCTACCACCTCCTCAATGAACGGCTAAGATTAATTACATCGACGGTGGAGATTGGTTCTCCGAACCTTCTCCCAAAATATCTAGATATTTACATTTGCAAAGGAGTCTCTAGAACTCTCCACACAATTCTAGCTCTATGTACAAAGTTCTACAACAATGTGGAATTCTCTAGAAACCTCTTTTGGAGTGTCTTGTGCACAAAATATCCGCGTTCCCTATGATTCGTGACATCTTGCTGTTAAAATTTTTTAGGGTAAAGGTTCAAAAATACACATATGATTTACCCTTAGGAGCGTCCAGCACCAAATGCTTTTTTAAAATATAAAAATATACATGTGGTTGTAAAATAAATGTAAAAATCACACTAACTGTTAAATACAAACGTTGACATTTAAATGAAAGCTTTTTGACCGATTGTCTTCCATCTATCGAGAGTCTTCTTCCCTCAAATAAAACCTCACTCTCGCCTGGCTCCTCTTCTCCGATCAAACCGCTTTTCTTCGAGAGTATTATCTCCTCTAAGCTGAATATTAACCGTTGTCTTGCTTCTTTCTCCAATTTATCTTCTCAGATCTGTTCTCTGTCACCGGCCGATCTATCTTCCATGGCAACTACACAAACGACCTCGTCTTCTTTCTCTGGATTTGTTTCAAAACTTGTTAATTTTGTTGACCAATGGTCTAAATTTGCGGGCTCACAATTTTGCTTTTGTTAAAACTCTTGAGCTTGCTTTAATGGTGGAAGGAATAGGGAGGGTGAGAGAGAATTTCTCGTTGTTCTGCTTTCAAATTTTCATCACGCGCATTCGTCTAAACTTCAAAGCCTTTATCCTTCTTAAGAATTGGACCTCAACACATTAACCTTGGATCTGAATTCTTTAGTTGCGAGTAATGTAGCCTAGCAGTAGTGAGATAATTTTTTCCCTTAAATCCTTAATCTGATTTCTGGCTCTCTGCTACTGATTTTAATCATTTGATAACTGTGCGTGAAATGTATATTTTCAGTATTGTCACGGTTAAAGAACGCAATCTGGTCACTGATGAAAGTAACAGACCAATGATATAGTCATAGCAAGAGGCGCCGGAGAAGAATCTACGGGAATATGGAAACATGGGCTTGATGGATTTGCAATAGTAGGACTAAAATTCTTCATCCACCCATTGAAACATCTTGGGAACTACCCTCAGTGAAAGAGAAGAAGGCTTCTTCTTCATCTTCGGTCAAGTCAGTGTTGGCTTACTTGCTAAAGAAACGTCGGAGGAGTGAAAGCCTGCAAATGATTTTAGAAGGACCTCGCGATTTCGAAGATGAACAAATTGTTGACTCTTGCTGCGAAATGCTTTTTGTCGAAGGTCTCTTACCTCCAAATCCAAGGGAAATTTAGCAAAATAATGTTTTTGTAAAAAATAATTATCAGATTGTAGCATGTCAGAAAGTATTTATCGAACTAAAAGCGAACGATGGCGTCCTTTGACCGACGCCATTGAATCTGTCAGATGCCAGACGCCACGTGGCAGTGGCGTCTGTGGATAGACGCCACCTCTGCAAGGTGGCGTCCACTGACTGACGCCACTAATGGCGTCAGTCTGCTGACGCCATTAAGGCGTCAGCCCACCCGTGACCCCCCAACCCGTGACCTTCCCCTTACATTTTATATATGAAAATATTAATGGCGTCTAGCGGCAGACGCCACTGCCACATGGCGTCTGGAATCTGACAAAGTCAATGGCGTCGACCAAAGGACGCCATTGACGCCTTATATCGGTAAATACTTTCTCGACATGCTCCAACGATAATTATTTTTTAAAAAACATTATTTTGTTAAATTTCGCCCAAATCCAATGCAGTGGCTCTTAAGCCATGGTCCTCTACTTTCTACTTTGCTTCATCTTTCAACATTTATTTCTTTTCCAGATGCTTCTTCAATTTGCCAACTCAGCATCCATGTCATCATAATTAGTCAAAAAAAACTTTCATTTAACAGTCAACGTATGCATTTAACAGTTAGTGTGACTTTTACACCTATTTTACAATCACATGTACATTTTTGTACCTAAAAAAAGTATTTGGTGTTGGACGCTCCCGAGATCAAAGCACATGTGCGTTTTTGCACATTTACCCAATTTTTTATAGAAAAAATGTAATATTTTTCATATTTGATTTACATTTTTTATTTTACATATTTTCACCCGTATTTTCAAAAGTACTTTGATCCAGCAATTTTATGTAGTTTTAATTTGATTCCTTGGTTATTTTTTAATAAGTTTGATTTCCATCTTTTAATTTAATTAACTATTAGTTAGATTTGCAAAATAGTAAGATATGAAAATGACGTTTGGAGAAAAAAAAAATCATGCTTGAATTCACTCCCATCCATAGATGACTACAAGAAAATTAAAAAAAAAAATTAAATAAATTTAAAGAATTAAGGCAAGAGGTAATGGATGAAATTGGAAGTAAATAAAATAACAAGAGTGAGGGAAATGAATTTAAAAAATACTGTAAAAGTATGGCAATTTTGCCTTGAATTGATGAAACGGCAAATTTGTCACTATGAACCAGCCTGACAAGAGCCAATTGGTCAAGTGTTTTTTTTTTTTAAAAAAAAAAATTGTTTTGCTATTTCCTTTTTTTGCCCAATCTTCTAACTCCTATTTAATTACTCACTTCCTTTGTTTTTTTGTGGGCCAAAAACTCCCTTCCTTAGCTTCGTTGCGATAAGATATGTCTGGGAAGAATATGAAAGATAATTAATGTTATGGTTTATCCAACACCTTAATATATTTTTCATGTACAATCAGTATTATAAAATATTTAGTGTTTTATTTAGCATCCTGAAATGTTCGTTCAAGTGCACCTATCAACGTAAAGTGTTTTTTGAAAATTCGTTCATTATTCTGAAATATTTTGTAGTCCAATTTTACCCTTAAAATATTTTTCAAAAGAAATGTTGACTTCTCTATTAACTTTTAAAAAGTCCATAAATGAAGGTGTTTATATTTTATGTTTCAGCACTGAAAATAGTTAAAATTTAGAGGTGAAAATATAAAAATAAGTCTAAAAAATATTTAAAGCGCCTACTAAAAAGTTGCAAAAATTTATAATTTAAAGTGCTATCAATCAGTACTAAAAACTTGGTAGATTAGTTCCGAAAATATGAAGGAACAAATAAACGAAAGATAAAAAGATAAAAAAATACTATTTACACTTCAAAACTCAAAACTAGTCTTGTTGCCTATAAGAATATTGATATTGACTATAAGAGTCTAGCAATTAACTATCCATTTTAATAAGAAATCACTGATTCAAGATTTTGAAGTTCAAGTGATATTTTCTTGTCTTATTTTTTTTAAAAAAAAAAGCCCAATTAAATATAATCAAAATACCAAAATCTGAATCCAAGCCTCCTGATGAGCCATTGCTAATACTAACAGGAGAACATATTTTAAATTCATAATGTAGTGTCGATAATTGCTTATATCGATGACTTTCTATTTTTAGCCCCCCGGCCACCATCACATTTAATTAGCGCCGCTTGAGTGGTGAGGAAGGAGATTCCAATTATTTGGATGTCCTATATTTAATAACAAGCAGTATGGGTGCAATAATTTGATAATATGAAAGCATATCATCACCGTCCATTCATCCAAATCATTAAGAAATTGAATAAAACAAAAAAGAAGATGCAATAAGAGAATTGATTTTCAAATCTACAAATACAAACTGATGATCTACATATACAAAAATCTTAGTAATTATTTCATTGGATACTATTCCGTGATGGTAGTATATATAGGCTCTTCATCATTTTAACTTCCACCCTAGTATGCAAGAGCAGGAAAGTACATAACATATTTTCCTAGCAAAAGAATTTCAAGCCATTGTAAAGAAAAGAAATTTTTATAGGAAAAATATGTACAAATTCCCCAATTGATTCCCAAGATACCAGAGTCCTTTTTCTGCAATTGCCTCTCTAAAGGGATATATAAAAGTGAGCACTGCATTTTGTGCCTCTTATGAGAACACAATAGGGAGAATCAGTATTTCTATCAGACACCAATAATTGTCTCTGCAGAAAAATTCATTGCTAAGAAATTAGTAGAAAAATAAATGACATAAAAGATAAATATATTAATGTCTCACTGCAAGAATTATTAAGAAAATCTTCCCCTTCTCTAATGATGACTCATGAAGTATCCATCTTTTATCTCTAACTTCATTCGATGAAATGATAAGTTTACTCTAGATTTGTTAAAAAAAAAATTATACTACACAAAACTACTTGATAAAGAATAATGTTTCTCATTTAATTAGCGCCGCTTGCGTGGTGAGGAAAGAGATTCCAATTATTTGGATGTCCTATATTTAATAATGGTAAAATCTCTAATAAATAATTTTAAATATATTAAAAGATAAAAATATATTTTGAATATTCATAATTAAGAGAGATGTTAGACTCAATTTATTTATTTTTAAAAAATAAAAAGGAAAAGACCAATTTATCAAGTTACATACTTTTTTTTTATTTAAAATAATTACCTTGCACGGCTAGAGTTCCGAAGAAATATATCCCCAAAGTGGTGGGTGGTGTTCGAACCCCCACCACTTGTTTGCACAAAATGTTGGTAGACCATTAGAGTGGAAACAGTCGTGCCGCACCCGCTTATGCAAGGAAGTGGCTCGAGCCCCGGCCGGGCTGGATGGCCAGTTAAAATTTTGGCTCGAGCCTATGGCCGTATAAAACCTTTTTCTCTCGTACCCATTTGCCCAAACTCCGGTGATCTAGCTTTGGCTTATGCCATTACCGCTAAACCCGATTCTTCTCTTTTTCCGGATCCTTATTCTTTCTTTCTTTTTGTGACTTCTTTATTTGAATGACTCCTTTCCCTACCGGTGATGATGTTGATGATAGCTATTTTCTTTCACTGTTCCACTCCGGGACAGCTTTCCTTGCCTTTCCTGCATTACCGGATTTCTTGCTTTTCTATAGTAACCTATATTCCTGCAGCTGCAAAAGAATCAGGAGCAGCCTCCTTTTGAAGTCGATCTGGTCTAGTTCAATTCTTTCGATCCTATTCTCAAAGGAAGGTCAGCAAGCTCGGGTAAACAGATGAGCCTTCAGACAGATTCCCAGAAAAGCCAGCCAAGTCCGCCTGGAAAGCCAAACTTCAAGGGATTGGGCAGAGAGCAGCTTCACCAGAAGAAGAGGGAAATGAGCTATAAAGGAGCTAGCATAGTTAGCGAGGAAGGCCAGCTGGAAACAAGGGCAGGGGCTTCATTTACCCTCTCGCCGTCTCCAAGGGCTCAGGCATTATTTTATTTATATAAATAGAGTACATGGAATTTCCCACGCTAAAAACATTTGACTTACCAGATAGCTAAAAATAATAATCAAGGTTTAGGTCCTATGCTAGGTGATTTTAATCATAGTTGATATGACCATATTTTTTTAGCTGAACAACCATAAATCCTTGATTTTTATTTGTTATGGAGTTAAATTTTATTGATATAAATATTAATTTCCCAAAAAACATTTGACTTATACCAAATAGCTAAAAATAATAATCAAGGTTTGGGTCCTACGCTAGCTGATTTTAATCACAGTTGATATGACCATATTTTTTTTTAGCTGTACAACCATAAATCCTTGATTGGATACTGAATAATAATATAAAAAAACATATTATACCAACTAATCATTAAGAAAAAAGGCAAATCAAACATTCAAACCTATCAAAACCCATGAAACAAAAACCCGTGAAACTATGTGTTCCATTCCATCAACACGATACCATAATTTTTTCAGTCCAACAAAAAAAAAAAAAAAAAAACATAAATGTTTTTTGTCAACATGACACTTTCCGAAAATAAAAAATTGATTAAAGTAAGATAAAAAAGAATAATTTTTTAAATAAATATTATGATATAAAAATCAAACTAAAATTTAATTGGAAAATCACAAACAGGTCCCAAACAAAAGAAAAAAAAAAACGAAATAAACACAATTAAGGTGCAGCAATAACCAATGATGAGATCGATTGGAGGCACCGTGAGCTAAAACAATCAAGAGGACCAGATCCGTATTTTGGGAGTAGCTTTATCTGCTGATTATGGTGATTGGTTGGGTCTTTATTTTTCCCAAAATAAAGTAGCTTCAACGTGAGAACTAAGAATGTAGGTCAGAACCTTTTTAATTTTGACAAGGCTTGAAGCATTTTTAAAAGATTACTTAGAATTTAGGTCTTTACTCAGACTTGAGAAAATATACTTTGATGGCTTTAAGTAGGTTTTGAGTAAGTTAAATAAGGACTGGAGACTATTAAAGTCATACGATGTTATTTAGATAAAACTTAATTCTTATAATTTAGTAAATCCAAATAAAAATTAAATGAGAGAGTTATGCCAATAAACCCACTGATACTGTTAAAAAAACAAAAAAAAATACAACATAACCTAATTAAAAAGAAATGAACATCATGTAAAGATGTGTGATTCTGGACAATCAATGAAAAAAATATGTGCAAGCTCAAGGGGCAAGTCCAAATGGAGGTCAAATATCCCAAATTGATCAACATGTTCAGCTTGGCATGTGTTAATTTGTGTCTATGCAGAAATCTACCCGTGAAGGGAGAATGGGAAGACAAGTGATTTTCAATAGATAAGGCCGAACGTTTTAGGAAGGACTAACAAAAACTTAGAGGTACTATTGTGATCCACTAATTGTATTTTAAATTTAAATATAAAAAAAATATAAACACAACACACATACATAATTATATTTGTTAATATGTAAATAATAATGACCTATTTATATATGTAGGCCTTTTAACAAGTTAGGGCATAAAACCGTCTGATAGGGTATGACCTAGTTTCACTCGTAAAGACAAAGCGTACAAATGATTAATGAGACATCACGTATGATCTCTATTTTGACACTACAATTCTATGCTTAAATATAAGCACTTGTAAGAAAGAAGTATGGCTCAAAAAATAAGGCATTTGTAGGGTAATTAATGATGTTTCATTAATTTTATCCCTATTTAATATTATTATGAATATGGAAAAGGTTAATTTAATATTGTCACTGTCGCTCATAATTTTATCAGGCCAGTTTGTGGGAAAGAACATGATGACAAAAATGCTTACCTTTTTAAATGGTTTTATATAAGATATCTTACATTGAGGTCAACAAAGGGTCCATAGCTCAGTGGTAGAGCATTTGACTGCAGATCAAGAGGTCACCGGTTCGAACCCGGTTGGGCCCTTTTATCTTTATATACTTTCATTTTTTTGGTCTTTTTTCCCATATGTACAAATATATGATTCTATAATTTATAAATAGCAGGCTAAGGCCCATATATTATTCTATTTAATTTATAAATAGAAGCCCAAGGACCATAAATGACTCTGGGTTATCTAAAAAGGTAGCCCAATTTGCGAATATTTTTTGTGACAACGAGTTGGCCGAGTTAGAATATACAAAGGCCCATAAATGAAGGTTCTCTGGTGAAGAACGCCGTGTGAATCTAACAGGAGAGGATTTTCTCCCCAGCAGGCTTTCTCTCCATCCCTCATTGGCCAATCCTAATTGGTTTTTAAAAAAAAAAATTTATTTTTTAGCAAAATTTTTTTTTTTTCTAAAAACCAATCGGGCCGTTCAATATAATATCACTTTCCGAATCTAACTTTGAGTTTTCTTTTTTCATCATCTCCTTTCACGTATGTCAATCAAATATCACTTCAACTTTTTTCTCACTTTCCCAATTAATGAACTACACGAAACCAATAAGAAAAAATGAGAAACAAGACAAGGGGAAGATCACCTTTCCGAATCTGAATCTAACCGGCTACGGCTGATTGGTTTGCGTTGCTATTAGTTATGTTACCATTAACGTGAGCCTTCTCTTTTATCATATTGGTGGATCCTTTATACCAAAAAAAAAAAATTGGTGGATCCTCACACAATTCCGAAGCACCCAAGTAAAAAGAAGCCGAAGGGAGAGAGGATCGTTTCACTCTTTTCTGATCAGATCTTCCTATTTTCTCATTTCCTTTCGGCGTTCGAGCATCTAATTCAGATCCATCAGATGGCGGCAGCGAGGCGGCTCCGGGACCTGCAAGCCCAACCGGGGAATAAGATCTGCGTTGATTGCGCTCAAAAGAACCCCCAATGGGCTTCCGTTTCCTATGGAGTTTTCATGTGCTTAGAATGCTCCGGCAAGCACCGTGGCCTCGGTGTCCACATCTCCTTTGTCCGATCCGTTACGATGGATTCCTGGTCCGAAATTCAGATCAAGAAGATGGAAGCAGGTGGTAATGAGAAACTCAACGCCTTCCTTGCCCAGTATGGTATCGCCAAGGAGACCGATATTGTGGCCAAGTACAATACTAATGCGGCTAGCATTTATAGGGATCGAATTCAGGCCATTGCCGAGGGACGACCGTGGCGGGATCCACCGGTTGTTAAGGAGAACCTTGGCTCTGGGAAGAGTAAACCTCCGTTGCCCAAAAGTGGAAACGATGGAGGCTGGGATAGCTGGGATAACGATGACGGGGTTAGATCTCCTCATGATTTCAAGCGCAACATGTCTACGGGGGATGTAAGGGGGTTCAATGGAGGTTCGACCGGTAGCAGGCCCTCGAGATCGAAGTCGACGGAGGATATCTACACGCGGTCGCAATTGGAGGCTTCCGCTTCCAACAAAGACAACTTTTTTGCTCGCAAGATTGCAGAGAATGAATCACGACCCGAAGGGATTGCACCCTCGCAAGGAGGCAAGTACGTTGGATTCGGATCTAGCCCCGCACCTCCCCGGGTGAATAACCAACAAAACGATGTCTTCTCAGTCATGTCTCAGGTCATTCATTGTGGAATCTCTTTTTCTTTTCTTTATGGTCGAGCAATTTACGTTCTTTTAACCAATTTTATATTACATGTTTGCTTCTATCTAGGGATTTGGTAAATTATCTTTGGTTGCTACCTCTGCGGCTCAGTCTGCTGCTAATGTTGTTCAGGCTGGCACTAAAGAGATCACTACCAAGGTATTTGCATCTATTTTGTTTATTAGATGATGTATCAAACCGTCATAGTTAGTTCTCCTTAAATTTTTGTTGAAAGCATGATAGATATCGTGCAACCAAGCGGCATCCCAGTGCTGTCACTTGAGTTTATCGAAATTTCTTTTACATATGAAGCAGAAGACACGAATTTACTCCTTTCTTTCTCAGACAACTAAATACAAGGAATAAAGAAACGAACAACAGGCATGTTTTATACTTTTATACTTTCTAACAGCATCAATTATTGATTTATTGATGGAGTGTGAATTGAAAATTCTGTGAATGAGTAATGTGAAGATCAATCATTGCCCTCTAAGTTCCATATTTTGGTTTTGAGAATAACTAATACTGATTTGGCCAATAGTGGCGCATTGTGGAGAGGATACATGAAAGGGAAAAGGTTTTGGATGACATGAATAGTGAAGTAATGTATGCTAAGATTTTCTTATGTAATTCTGAAAGAGGTTCTATTTATTTTTACTCAGATTTTTACTTTTGCAAGTTGTACGTCATCTAGTTGTTAATTGATTTTATGTTCATGTTTCTTAGGTGGTTAAAATCATATTCTCATGTTTAGGAAAACGATGTAAGTTTCTTAAAAAAAAGATATTTGGTGCATCTTTCTAGAGTTTTTTTATTGTTTATAAATTTTTGCTTCAGCTTAACATTTGAAAGTCATGATTGGTGTTTGACAAGGACTCCGATATGCTTCTAATAATATTCTACTTCATAATATATAAACAATTTTTGAAGGGGATTTTCTAAGAAATTTATGGGATGCAAGTTTGAACCTTCAGCTTACAATGAGGAGTGGCCTTTCATGCGATCAATTTTCAAAGAACTTTATTTGTTGGTGATCTGGTGCTATTTACTGCTGATGATCCATGTACCACCGTTGAGGATGAGATCAACAAATGGCTTGGTTAGGCTTGGTCAGAACTTATTGAGCACCGAACGTTCTGACATGGAAGGATGGGGAAATAATAAAGAAAAAGCGTTGAATTTAATCAAATTGAGCTGAAATATTTCCCACACAAATCAGTTTGGGCTATTTTCGTGGGCCTTTTCTTTTCATATCATCCATGTTTCTTAAAAACTGCCATTAATAAATAAAACAAGGGACCTGCAAATGACATAACCCACAACCATACAGTGATACAACAAACTCAAATATCAACTGTTAAGCAAATTAATAAAGATGGAAGCATTTTCATCAGATCAAGTCTGATTTTCTTCCCTGTATTGATTTTCTCTATGCATAAGCATTTTCAATTCTGTATAGAGGCATAGGTTCTTTTTTTTTTTTTTTTTTTTTTCAATCAATGGTAGAGGATATCATCACACACAACATGGATACAAGATTTGCATAGACGAATACACAATAAGAAATTGATCATACCCCCTGATCTTTTAATTTATACCTGATGAGAGAGTGCTATCAATGATGTTTGCACCATAGCACTGATGCATCACGTTGAAGTTTGGTAGATTAGGGAGAGCAGTGTGAGACTGCAAGATTAGGGAGTGTGAGGGATTGGGGAGGGAGAGAAAAGTGAACACCGTCAACAGAGAATAAGGGTGATGACTGAACAGGGAGGGAGAGTGGGAAATTAGGGAGACATGGAGTTTGTGAGGTAAGAGGTTAGGGGAGTGTCAGAGTTTAGAGATTTGTGAAGGATTGAAGGTTGCGTGAGATTGGGAGGGACGAGAGTTTAGAGATTGTGATATTTATATTAGTCTACAGCTAACTGAAATTATGTCTTATTATGCAGCTTTAGTGGAGGTTAATGGAAGTTGCAATTCTATGCATGTTGCTTAGCACCAAGCCCCAATGGTCAGGGCTACATGCAATAACATGCTGTTAACATCTATGGCAGAAAATATACTGTTTCAAGAAAAGTGTATGGCCGTGCTTTTACTGGGAGTTTGACTGGTTGTCAAGTTTACGAAATTCTCTTAGATGTGCTCTGTTGGAACTTGAAAATGGAGGGAGAGAGACTAATTTCACCTCTGTCTCTTGGAAGTTGAACTCACTATCATTATTTTTCATCATTGGTCTTGTTGCAGATTCTCCTGGGAGTTTCCTGAATACTCCTTTTCTAATATCAGGGCTTTGGCTTTCTTTTTCTTGTTATGTTTTAGGGTGTTAGAAGGAAACATTGGGATCTTGGAGGTTCTTTTAGACATTGTTTTGTAGGCCTGTGATCTCACAGGGTCACGATGTTTTCTTTTATCTGAAAAGAGGAATAGATGGTGGCATTCATTTATTCATTATCTATTTATTTTCTTCATGCCAGGTAAAGGATGGTGGCTATGATCACAGAGTCAATGAAACTGTCACTGTTGTTTCCCAGAAGACATCAGAGATCGGACAGAAGACGTGGGGGATTATGAAGGGGGTCATGGCTTTGGCTTCGCAGAAGGTTGAGGAGTACACCAGAGATAACCCCAACTGGACAACTGATAATTGGCAGCGAAATGAAAATGAGAGAAATGGCTATTATCAAGAATATAGTCAAGAGAATAAAGGTTGGAATTCTTCTAGTGGAGGAGGACAACCTTCATCAGCTGGGCAGAATAATACTTATAATAATTCAAGCTCATGGGATGATTGGGACAGTAGTGATACTAGGAAGAAAGAACCAGCTAAAGTATCAGCTACTCATAATGATGATGGTTGGGCTGGCTGGGATGATCATAAAGATGATGAGTTTGATAATTCGCACCAGAATGTATCAAATAAGAATGCAGTTGGTCAGAATGGGAAGCCAGGTGACAGGTGGACAGGAGGAGGCTTTATGTGAGGTTTGTATACTATGGCATTTGAAAAATGTTTTTTATTTTAGTTTAGGGTTAAATAGCAATTTTGCCCCGGAAGTATACATCCAGGAGTAATGTTGCCCCGAAAGTTTTTTTTTTTTTTTGGAGCAATGTTCCCCCTCCGTTAACGGTCAACTAACCGTTGACCGTTAGGGTTGTTAACGGAGGGAGCAAAATTACTCCAAAAAAAAAAAAAACTTCGGGGCAAAATTGCTCCAAAAAAAAACTTTCCGAGGCAAAATTGTTACTTAACCCAAAAAAAAATGTTAAAACTATTATTTATGATATCATATATTTTTATATTTTTAATTTTTATATAATATCTAGGGTGGAAACAGGCCGTCACCATGCTTCACCCTTAACAGGCCAAGCATGTTCGGCAACAAAGTAGGCTTCGAGCCTAACCTCGTGGCTGTTAGGTGGCCTATATTTTAAAAATTTTTATAATTAGGGCTAACGAGCCTCACGGCACAGTGCCCTATTAAGGTGGCCTATATTTTTAAATATTAAATATAAATTGGGATAAAAGCAATTTTGCATTAATCAGTCATTATTGCAAAATTAAATATTAAATATACTTGGGGTAATGTTGACCCGGAAGTTCTTTTTGGAGCAATTTTGCCCCTCCGTTAACGGTCAAAATTGCTCTAAAAAATTTCTAAAACATTGCTCCAAAAAAAACTTTTAGGGCAAAATTGCCTTTAATTTAATTTAAGAGAAACGGGGAAGAACGGATAAAAGGAGAGGACAAAATGAAAATTATATTAAGTATATTTCTAATGGAATTTGCAAGTATCTTTCCAACTTGCTTGGGCATCGAACGCCTTGAAGTTTTAAAATATGCTACATTTGTGTTGGCATGCGTGTGTCATTGTGGAGGGGATTGGCTAAATGCAGGATCGGGAGATTCATATTTTGCTTTCTTGTGCGTAGTTAATTTTGCTGTTCATTGTCTACTTTATCTCTCACTTCATGTATACCATTTGAAATAGGTACTCACTTTTGAAACCCTTGTTTGACCAGTGTCCGAGCTTATCTTTACGTCACTGTAATTCAGCACAAATGACAAAGTTATGGTGGCCTTGAGTCGATCACATGCTTGCCAATAGGGATGCCTCTAAGCATGATGGATGTAACCAGACTGTCAAGGATAAGTATGTTGACGTACAAGTGTCCAAAGGAAGGGCTTGCTGTTCAAATTTTTAGAATCCCACTCTCTGGAATTGTGAAGAAAACAATATTTTGAGATGAAAACTTCCAGATTGTATTTTTGTATTTGTTGCAACTAAATTTGTCTGTTAATTGTTTTTTTGCTTCATATTGAACACATGGTTTTTTTTGTCATTCTCCCCAAGACTTATTATTTTGAGTCGAAGTCAAACTGGAGTTAATGCAAAAAGAGCAGAGCTCCTTTATATATAGATTTTGATAGGTACAACTTGTTTATAGGAATCCAGGGACATCAGTTTCTATTTACTGTAATTCTCAGTTGGCTTGGAACCATGGGTTCTAGTGTTGAGTTCAGATTTTTTAAGAAAAAGAGAGAGAAAGAAAAACGGCTGAAGAGGATAACAAAAAACAAGGTCAAACATATAATCTCTCTCTCTCTCTGGGCATAATTTGATTACACTCATAATAGGGGCCTAGTGTGGTGAGGATTAGTTGACGCCAATTTTCATGGTTTACGATTTGAGAAAATTTTTCATCTATAGGCACGTTGCCTGAGATTGATGACAATTTTTGAGTTAGATTTAAGATACAAGGGGTTAAATTTTTTTTTTAATTAATTATTCTTATTTTTATTGAAATTCTTTAAATTTTTTTAAATCCAACTCATAATTTTTTTCATCCACCTCCAAAATCCTGATACCAAAAATATATGATTCAATACTCATTTGACAGTGGTAAAGTAGTTTTTCCAGCTATCAAATGATGTTGTCGTTTGATGTTGAATTCCCTTCCCCTACATACGACATCTCACAATGGTCACCACCCGAGCACGAGGAGTTGGCTCCGATCAGAGACATTCTAGCGTTGTCGGGACAGCGGGTGGTGTCGTCGTTACTGGTAATTCAGAAACGCTTAAAAACAGATTGAGTATCGCTAACAAGTTTGGAAGCATATAAGCAGACGTCTTCTTGTCACTTCTATAATTAAATAAATGTGAAAATAAGGCCAAAGGAGGCCCGGCCATTAAACATTCATCATCTTCAAAAGGGTTTGAGACAAATTTCGTGGGGGAACATAATAAATGACAATCATTAATAGGAAAAAGAAATGAGATTTTTTCCAGACATGTTTGGTGCAATGGAACTGGCTTTCCTGATAGAAGTCTCTTCCATCACTCACCCATTCCATGACCATGGGTCTATTTCCCCCATTGCCCTTCTCTTTCTTCTTCCCTTTGTTGGCAACCATGATCTCCACACGACGACGGTAAGCAATCAGTTTCATTGATAGGCTTAAGTTTTGTTGAAACTTGAACAATTAAGCAATAAGAAACACAACAATCATATCGGTTGATGATGATGCTAATTGCCCAAATTTTTATACCAAACGATTAGGTTTTATTGAATGCATGAACCAAAAATGTGGATTCAACTGGCACAAAGTGGAAGGAAATTGAAAATGAGAAGCGATCTCATTTTCCTCTGATGTATGAGTGTGAATGTAATTAGACGAAAACAAACTAATTAATTAAGGAAGCAAAAGTTTGAAATGCATATTTTAGTTTCTTTCATAAATAGATGTGAGCCAAATTGGCAGCACATATTGAAATGAACAAGGGTAGGGAAAATGAATAAAAGGAAATTTCTTTTGAAATAGATTTAAAAATGAAGGAAATGGGTGGATAGAGTTTTTAATTAATTTTTATTACTCTTTTATCTTATATTTTGTCTTTATTAAAATTTTATGACTCCACAATCCCAATTTTTTTAAATACAACTCATAAAAATTTTCACCCCCTCCAAATCTCTCATGAGTATACAAATAACAAATGACGCAAATGAGAAGATAATTTGAAGTTTGATGCCTTCGAATAACTTAAAAAAGTTACTGTGGACTAACATTATCTAATAATCAAACACAATAACCTAATTAAAATAATTCCAATCAAGTATAGACAATTTATAGGTAAAATTTTGGAAAAGATCACACTTCAGATTGTGGGCCAATAATCCTTATTTAAACTGGGAAGGGTTTTTTATAATGCAGATATCTTTTTCTATCTTTTGCCGACTATAATGCTGTAATCACCTTAACCAGTTTTGCTTTGGATGCCCTTCGTTCTTGCCAAACTCGGCTCAAGTGGACCGTTGTTAAAGCTAACATAGCCTACAGAGTTTTTTTATTCGAAACATAGCATACGAGTTTTATGGCGAAAACAAGGCAAACGAGCTAGATCGCAAAATTATAAACATCGAACAAAATTTAAGTGAAGCAAACGGGAAATTGCAGATCTATAACGTTATAACAAGAAACATTCATCGAAACTGGGCTGACCAACCTCAGCTCAATACTTCGTTCATCGATCGAAACAAAGTTAAGGTGAAAGAAAGCTGCATCAAACGATCTTATCTGTTATTCGGATCCATTTAACGTGATAAGATTAAACGCACCTCCAACATTACAATTTGGGCGTAAAGATTTTTTATCCGGTCGACAATCGCAACAATCAAAGTTCCATCAGAACTGATGAGAATAATGACCAAGGAAATAAGATGACAAAGAATGGACAAGAACTGATATAAGAGAAACTACCAATACCAAATTGAAATCAGATCTAAGAATACATTTCAAAGATGTTGCGAGAACATCAAGGCAGAAAACAACATCTAATTGAACTTGACATTTACAAACGCAGTCCCTAAACAAGAAGCCCTAAGAAGAACCCGGAATTCAATTCTAAAAATCAACCGCCGAAACCGTACAATGTCCTACCCTGCCTCTTCAGCGCATAGACGACATCCATGGCAGTCACTGTCTTCCTCCTGGCATGCTCAGTATAGGTCACAGCATCACGAATAACATTCTCAAGGAAAATCTTCAGAACACCGCGAGTCTCCTCATAGATAAGACCGCTGATACGCTTAACTCCACCTCTACGAGCCAATCGGCGAATCGCAGGCTTGGTAATACCCTGAATGTTATCGCGAAGAACCTTCCTGTGCCTCTTGGCTCCTCCTTTGCCCAAACCCTTGCCCCCCTTTCCACGACCCGACATTTTCTCAGAAAAAGTGACAGAAATCCCGAGAGCGATGCACTGAGAGGACTCGGTCTTCGATGTTCCGTGAACCGGCGGGGGAGGTTCGGTTTTTATAGAAACGTTTAGTTAGGAATGGTCTGTGCTTTTTAGTTCTTGAAATGGAATGACTGCTTATCACCGTTGGATTGAATATTCATCCATGGTTAAGAATGGGTATCCGCGTCATGTGGCTTTGGAAGCTAAGGACCGTCAATAATACTAGACTGGGCCGAATCGTGTGTCTTCTTTCTGGGGCAACCACGGATCAATGACGTGGCAATCGTTAGAATTGTTTTATACAAAACAAGAGTATACACTATACAGTATGTCGTGTAGGGCGCGTAAGAATACTCGTAACTTTTAGATATAAGATATAATTAATTTTTTTAAGGATTAAGAAAGATAAATAAATTATTTCATTATATTATATATTACATATCTTTATATTATATATCAACTTATAAATTAGACAAAACAGTTTAGAAAAAAAATAATAAATATAAATATTTTAAAGTAATTTAATTAATTTTTTTAATATTTCAAAAAAAAAAAAAAAAAAAAAACCATAACTTATATTCAGAATTGGATGAGCACTAACTACTCTCTTCGGTCTAAATCCTAATTATAAGAACACTTTTATAATACAAATTACACTACAAAAACATTTTTATAATTAGAAGCGAAGGTAGAATATATTTTTGCCTCCGATGCAAATTTTAATTGATAACATGTATGACATTCCACAACACCCGACTCTGTCAATTCCATTTTAATGTAATGCATAAACTCTCAGTTTATTCTTTTTTTATATAAAATTCAAAATGCATCAAAGATTAAAGATATGTACATCAAATTTCAACAATCATACAACAACATAATTGCACAGTATTTATAACATGAGTATCTAATGACTTTAAAAAAATAACCTTGTCAAGTAATGTGTAAAACTCTCAGTTTAGCTTTAGCTATAACTTGAGAATATTGTAATAAATTCTGTTTCTCCCCCTCTACTGTAAGAAAAGAAAACAACTGTCTCATAAAAATTTGGAATGGATTTAACCAACAAAATGTTGTTGAGGTAATAAGTGACATCACCCCATAATAAAGAGAATACAAGTTTAAATCACGTCAAGCTTATTTGTTGAGATAAGTAAAAACCTTTTGTTGGAGTGAATTTAACTAACAAACTATTGATTAAGGTAATAAGCAGTTTTACTCTCTTAAAGAGGAAAACAAAAATTTGAATTTTGGAAAGTACACTTGTCGGCAAGAACCATTTACACTCTAATTGTTTGTTTTGGATCACGATTAGACACAAGAAAATGCTTATTTACGTAAATCAACAAAAAAACTTTTCTTATATACTTACTTCATATATTTTATGATTGAAAAGGTATTTTTAGAGACTTGTATTACTATTACAAACAAGCACTTGTCTGGAAGTGAAAAAATTGGAATAGATTTTTTAAGCCCTTAAGTTTAGCGTAGTAGCTATCAATTGCTAATCAAATGATAAGCTTATGCGTGGTCTCGTATTCACATTCTAAAAGCAGAGGGGATAAATTGATTTCGAATAAACTATGAGTAAACTTGAGGACAACATTGGCCTTGATAAAATTTCAATGCATTACACTCGAGAGCTATCAAGAAAGTTGCAATTGAGAAGGTATTTAGACCATTTTATATAAAAGAAAATTGCCTTGAATTTGGGTCCGAGAATAAGCGTCCTTAGCATTGAGTAAGTTTCGAGTAATGAAGAAGAGATATGGGCAATGGGTGTACATGAATGCTCAAATGTCATATCCATAACCCCAACAAAAGAGTGAGCATGATGATATTCACAAATTTGAGTCACATGAACACAAACTAGGGAAATACATACTTGAGTTACTCTTCCACAAGTACAATGAGTTGCCTAATACTAACTCTAATCCTAAATGTAGGACCTAACTTATAGTGCAAATTAGGTCCTACATTTATAATCAAATGAGTAATATACATCAGATCCTATTCAAACACAGACACGAGCATTCTTCATAATGGAGAGAGGTGGAGAGCCATCCAATGTTCGCTTCAATCGCCAGACAAAAATGAGTACTCTTGCATCACTACAAAAATTTATGACCATCATTTTTCCCTCACCAGTTTTGTTAAGGCTTTGATTGGTTTGAGGAAAGGGGAGGGGAGGGAAAATGAGGAGAAAATTTTACCAAAATTTAATGTGGTGGGACCCACAAAAGTTTTCCTCCCCATTTAAATTTCCCCCCCCCCCCCCTTTCTCAAACCAATCAAAGCCTAAAACTGCAAAGATATAAATCAATACACACAAACTAGTTCAATTTGGCTAGATAGGCTAAATTGTAGTGCATTTTTTATTTTCAATGTGGTCAACTAATATTTTGAAAATGGAGAAAAGTTCTAGGAAAATTCAACAAAACTCAGTAGGGAAGTTTAACGAGTTTATAATGCAGAACTGCAGCTTCTTTCAAATAAACCACTTTTTCTTGAGGGGAAAAGAAATATCCAATCCCTCCCAGAGATTACTCAAATTTTGCCAGGCAGAATTACCTTCATAAATCTGCATCAGTCAACCCATTACTTCCTCGGCTTTTTCTGGGATTGTGCTACCCTTCCTACAAATATTACGACAAAAGTGCCAAACCACGTATTTACATCAGGCTACGTTATAGAACTACCAGAATGAATTGATAACTAAGGGCACATGGATGCTGAAACTTAAGAATATGCAAGCCACAAAGAACATGCAAATTATATAAAGCATAGAATATTCAATCTTGCTTCACACCAAGTACTAGCTTAATGATGGAGACGAACTGCTTCAAGGAGATAAAAAAGACGCACCATCCAGGATTTCAGTTAGGCCGCGGTCCTGAAAAATATAACAATAAAAAATAACGTCAATCACCCCTCCCCCAACATATGCATTTAAGTAAAACTTTGACAGTTGGAACTTGGAACGCAGTATTAACAATTAAAAAGAATTAATAAGTATGATATTATAAAAGAACCATGATCAACTCAGAGTAATCAAGTCATGAGGTGAGAAAAATCAGGCACATTCAACGTCCATGGAATATGCAAGCCATGCAAGATGTTTAATGACAAAAGCTGAGATAAAGATTGCACAATCATGTAGATACATCACATACCGCATCATAAACAGGCATCTGATTGCGCCAGAACTCCAGGGGAGGAAGAAGCAGCCTACCTGCAACACACAAAGCAATTGACATTAAGGGAAGAATAATCTAAAACCGGCATTCTTTCATCTATCAATTTAGTATGTGTGCATCCTAAAGATTTGATTACTGATAATTCCTCATCTTCCATAAATGGGGCACCAAGAACAAGCATATAGACTGATAGTACGCCAAAATTGACAGGAAAGCCCACACCCATCCCCAATGATAAAGTAACACTACGAGTAAGAGTACAGATAACACTCACCTGATCTGGATCTCCTACAATTAGATAAATCTGGAGTGGCTGCAGATAATTTCTCCTTCAAGAACCAAACACATGGAAGCAGCCCTTTAGTCAATAGATGTATTGCAAATAAAGCATTTGGATCTGGATGATAGTTATGTGCCAATACAATTGACAAAAAATGGATATAGCATTGCACTATATTCACAGATAAACATGTATTTACATAAGACACTACAACTTACATGTGAGTCGAAATTAATTCTCTTTTTACTTCTCTTAACAGATGGGCTTCCCCTAGTAGTGTCAGCTGAAATGGGCTTCATATTTCTTTTTGGATCAGCTGATTTAGACCGAGTCATTTTTCTGTTAGACTTGGTCATTTTTGGTCTAGTATGCCCGAGGACCACTTTTCTTGCGCTACATCGATTTTCAGTATTTCCCGACCGGGTCCTAGATTTTCTAGACGCAGATTCTTCAACAGAATGTTCTGACAACTCGTTTATTTCCCCCTGTGACTGAATGGGTGTAACTGGACTTTGTGGTTCCTCTTCATTAGAAGTAATGATATTTCCTGAATCAATGCCAGTAGCAACTTCTTTGAAGAAGTTAACAACACGGCTTTCCCAGTCAGGAGGAAAGCCAAATAGAAAATCATTGAAAACCTGTCAGAAAGCATATAGCAACAACATAAATACATAACCTTCATAGTATTAAATTTGCAGCCCATTAGGAAAATTTCAAGATAATCTTTGCTTCTTTGCTTGCCTCAAGGGACACCAACATACGTTATAAATTTCCCTATGCCTCTAAAGCTTATAATAAACACTAGGCAACATATCAAAATTAAGGATTGAGGAAACACTGGATTCACTTTGTTCAATCAAGTAATACGCTGGAGTACCCCATACCAAGGTTTATTGATGCATTTCTCTTAGTCTTATGTGAACATATAGCGATTGGCACTAATGTGATAATTTCTTTATGGTTTATGAAAAATATGACTGTCGATTAAGATTAACACTCCACAATGCACTGAAAACTATGCTACGAAGCACTGCGACGTTGTAAAAAGTATTTATCAGGAAAGAGCAAATTTTAAAATTTACAAACCTCACATGGGAAGCCATTTTCCTTAGTGTGCAGCTCATTAATGAAACCGACAATAATAAGATAAATTCCATCTGCTGTCTCCAAGGTAGATAGATCATGTCTTTTGGTTATTGGAGCAGAAATGAACACCCGCTTTGCATCTTGCCTGCTAAAGTCAAACTATGTCAGAAAATCAACATCATTTCATCCCAAAATTTTACCTGACTGATAGAAGCATTATAATTTTGAGGTCAACTTAGCCTCATACAGCTGTGATGTATGTCTCCTATGACCCCGATGAAAGTAAAAGGAGTATTGACAGAGCCTAGTGAAACAAAAGACAATAAATGTAGGTCTGAAATTCACAAAAATGAAATAGGGTCTTACTTTCTGGAGGGGTAGCCAGCAACAGCTAATAGTTTCCCGTGGAAGTCCCTCTCAGCTTTAACCAACCACCAATCGTGCAAGCAAACCTTCAAGAAAAAAGAAAAAGCGGATCAGAAACTGAAGATAGTGAAGAAGGAAGCATAATGTAATGGAAGTGGTATGGTAAGAAGGGAAACGAATAGATAACTGTAGGCAGGAAAGCAGATGAGGTGTTGGATGGAGTTGGAGTCGATTCATTTTCCAAAGCCATGAACGAAGCTTAGCCACTGAACTTCTTCTCAGGTTTTCAGTTTAGCATGGGAATACTAGCAACAACGTGAATTTTTTTAATGAGAAACTAATCATAGAACAACAATGTTCTTCCTAAGATCCTACTACTCCTCCATCTTTGAGCGCTGCCAGGTAGAAAATCTTAGAGAGCTGATCAAATAGTACAAACCATCTATCTTTCACTCCTTGCTTGAGAACTCGCCTTCAACATGGACAAATCCATATTAACTTCACCATCTATAGGAATGTATTATCTATACTTATCAAGAAAAGAGCTGCCAATCACAAAAACTATAATTAAATCAACAAAGTTCGCTGCTAGGCCTCACGGTTATTCAAGTGAACTGCTTAGTGTAAGAAAATAGGAAATAAGCATCTTTGACCCCACATAACCCAATATTTTTATACGTATGCGAATATAAGTGCATCATGAGAATATATCCACCATTAACAATTGAATTAATAAAACAAGCATAAAAATGCATTGGCTTATTTTTCACAAGTTATTCTAATTAATCTTGTGGATGATGTCATTCTATAATATTACTATAAAGCTAGATTCTAGTAAGACGGTTCTAATACTTCTTTTAAAACCAGACAGATTATGCCTATTGACGAACTTATTCAACTCAAATCCCAATTCTGCAATTCAGCAATCAGGACATTCCTAAAGATTGCAAACAAGTCGTGATGATAAAACCCAGCACTATCGCGATATAAAATATGGACTTGTATCATCCAATATTTAATCAAAGGGTTGTGCCCTTCGCTTAGAATTACATCCATATCTGGTATTTTAATCATGGGTAGGCTTTTGAATGAAACAATACCATAATATCTTGAAACAACCCGTAAAATTACATAACTGTTTGATTAATACACAATAAAAGACCAGCAATGATCAAACCCGCGATTTAATTTATATGCAAACAACATGATAAAGCATAGCATTGAGATGGAAAATAAAAAAACTAATGCCAATAATAGTTAATCATAGGCAGTGCATGGAGCCAAGGTTAATGGTGAAAACATCAAAACGGGCCCGCATTTCCCCACCTTTTACTGAGTTAGCTGAAAATTTCTCAAAATACAGGGGAAACGCTCCGATCTCTATTGCCCATTTCGTTAAAGTTAACTCACAAAAAAAGAAGAAAGAAAGCTGCTTCTTTTACCAGAGTCACAACTAATCCAATATAATTTTCTTTCTCTTACCTCGGCAGGCGCAGGTGGGGGAAGAGCTTGGCTTCGCCGGAGCGGGGCAAGACAATGTCATCCAATGAAGCTTGTGCAAGATGCCGACGTAGCTGTTGGTGACGCTGGAGCTAGACGTAAGGGAGGACAGCGGCGGAGAAGGACTGCCGTAGCTGATTAATAGCACGGTGCCGATCCCTAACGTGCTCGTTTTGCGAACGAATCGTTTCCCGCTTGGATTTAAAAATAAGTAAATAAATAAATCCCAAATGGCGGTTTTTCTTTATCCAGGGGCCAACAGTCAGACCGCTGCCGATTTCGAACCTCCCCGCCAGAATGTTGCCAAGAATGTTTTTATGGAAGAAAAAAAAAATCAAAAATTATAAACAAAAAAAAAAGTCAAAAAGCCTAAGGTTTTTTTTTTTTTTTTTTAAAAAAGTTTTGGAGGGTTCGACATCACCCCTACTAAGGTCGACGGCGCCGAGCTCATGAAGACTTATCGGGACTTACGAGATCGCTTACCAAAGAAGGAGTCCCAACAACGGAAGAGGATCAAACACACGACCATTTAGGCTGTCTTGGATCCCTTACCATCTATACCAACTCTCATTTCACAAAGCCTAAGGGTATGTTAAAATATTAAAAGGGGAGAAAACTTTTGTGGGCCCCACTACAAATAACTTTTCTCTCTCCCCATTTTCCTCCCCTTCCCTCCCCTCCCCCTCCCCCAAACCAAACATACCTAAGGTTGGTTGGCCACAGAAGTTGTGAGCTGAACGGCAATGGGGGCAATATATGATCAGACCCAGAGCGAGCTCGATTTTTCCAACTTTCTTGTCAAATGTGGGCTCCAAAAATCCTGGGTTATATTGGGCCAATTTTAAGTCCGTTTACTATAATTGGGCTAAGCCCATGGGGTTTAATCATGGGCCTAAGGAATTAATATTTTTTTATCAACTATTTATGAAGTTTTCACCCCAGAATTCCGATTCATGGTTTCAAAGACTGCGCAGAGGACCGAGGATTGAAGAAACGCGTTCCTCGCTTGACGAAGAGAAACCGAAACAGTTTTTCTACATCAACAGGTAAGACCAGTCTCAGATTTTGATTTTATTGAATACCTATAATTCGATTTGCCTTTTGTTGAAAAATCTGAATCCGATGCCTTCATTGATTTTTTTTAGATGTGACTCAGTTCCTTACGTTATGTGATTTAATCTGTTTTGCATCGGAGATTTTCGATGTCGATACTCATTCTACGTTTTGATTTATGTTGTACTAATCTCTTGGTATTAGACTATTTCAATTTTTAGATCGGAGTTTGGTTTCACGTTTTCATGGTTTCACGCTTCACTGTACAGGATTGAGATGTGAATTTTTTGGGGATTAAATTGGTTTTTCCTGAAATATTGTTAATTAGTTATGTGTACATTGAAATACTTATAATTTGGACACTCCTCTATTTCATGAGTTGCCCAATGTTTTAAGAGAACTTGCAAAACTTTGAGAGGCAATGTTTGATGTGGCTACGTGAGGATAGAGGATTGACATAATGAAACCTCCTGCTTCTGGTGTAAAATAGTGGTGGCGGCGACAATGAGTTTATCTGTTTTTCTCTGTTGAGACTAAATTCTATTTAGATTACTTTGAGTTTCAAGTTCTTTATGAATATGATTCATGAATAAAATCTAGAAGGTTTTCAAGCATTCGAGTTATCTTGTGCAAAATTATGTTAAACAAATGATGTATTGGGAACTGACATATTACGCTTGGTGTGTGTGATGACAGGTGATGGATGATCAAGATCTGGGTTTCTTTGCCAATTTTCTGGGCATTTTTATTTTTGTTCTGGTAATAGCCTACCACTATGTCATGGCTGATCCCAAGTATGAGGGAAACTAGGACCCCTTTGAAGTGTAATAATATTCATGTTATAGATTTTGTGAGCTGTTTGGAAGGTAGACTTTGAGTTGACATGGTACTCAAGAACTTAAATTTGGGAACGTGAATGCTGTCTTGCTGCTGTAACTTTTATAAAACATCTGTTTGCTTCCAACACCAGGCCTTGCTGAGGATTGAGGAAACCTGATAAAATCAAAATGATTGATATGTTAAATTTGGTGTACGGTCAGAGAATTTTGTTATAGGAGATATTTACTTAATTTTGGAGAGATTAAGGATAATAGTTAAATTAACTAATTATATCTGTTTTCCTGAAATGTCCTTATTTAAAATTTAAAGTGGTATCTAGTTACGCTGATTCTCTATCTTTTGTTGGACCTCTCTTACCTCACATACGACTTCTCCGAGCTCTCACATAGTTCGGCATCTTCGAACTCAACTTCCGGTCTACTCTTAAATGTTGGAAGTCTAATTTAATAGTGATGTCATTATTAAATAATAAAAAATGCTCAAAATTATTTTATTTAAAAAATAAAAATAAGAACAATAGAATTGAGGTATATGTGGCATTAATGTATTATACTCATTACTCACTTTATAGAATATATAGGTGCATTATTAAATTATCATTGTGTTTAATTGTTATGAAGAAAGTATCAATGGAGGTATTTTAGAAAGAAATTGAGAAAAATTAAAATTTTGTCCTATAATTAAGATCAAGATCAATTCTCAAATGTTGTCTTATAATATAATTAGTACCAAAGAGAGTACCTTATTTCGATGCAACCAAGAGCAATATGTGATTGATATAACTTGTTTCTCTAGGGTTGCACATTTTATCCCGTTCACCGCGTCTAACTGACTACGATAATTTATTCCATTTCTGGCCTACAAATATTCAACTATTGGAGTTGCACTTGAAATGATTTAAAAGTAGATATGATCCTGTCTGTATCTTATAGCAAGTTCAAAGAATAAATCATACTGATTATAGTTTGTCTATAAATATAGATTTCATATTTTTGTTCCTCTGCCTTGTACATCTAATTGGCTAGTTAGTGTGGTGAAAACACGTAATGGGACAAAAGTTTAATCCGGACGCAGATCATTGATCTTACAATAAATCTCACTGAGGTTTGAATCACTTGAGGGATTCTCCCACATCACTAGTTCTTTCACTTCATTCGCAATCTTTACTGTTTCTCTGGTCAAGCCAGTGATGCAGAATCCCAAACAACTGTAATGAGCAATTGTTTGGCCCCTAACAGCCTCCTCACTAGACGCATTAGATTGAACTGCATCAGCCATATCCTCTAAATGTTGTTGGAAAGAGCAAGCAATGCTCTCAGCTTCTTCATGACCATGCAGGACTCTAATTGTTTCTGAGTTGGGATGTTCACCTAATTCCACGTCTCCACTGCTATTTCTTTCCTTCAACTTTCGTTCAAGATTCCTCAGGGACTTGATCCGAGTGATCTCCTCGAGGCATTTCAGAGTGGAGCCAACTTTGCCCTTGAAAAGCTCTATAACCTCATTCACTCTTTCTTGTAGTTCCACCGACGTTACTCCTCCACTCAGTGACAATCTTGAGATATCTTCTATTGAGTGTGCCACAAAAAGTAAGAGAATTGTCGTGGTTGATAAGGAATCCAGAATCTTCCTATAGCAAGCACCTTGAAACGGCAGGAACCAGAAATTTGGCTCCAGCTCGGCCTCCTTTATGAACTCTTGTAAACGACACACTGTAGACTTGAGGTTCTTCTGTCTCTTTCGCAATTCTTGAGAACATGTCTTTTGCTTGTCGCTAGAAGCAATAGAAATAGTGTCAATGCAATCTTGAAGTGCCCTGAAGCTGTGGGAAAGTTCAGATTTTGCTAGACTTGCCGCTCTCGAAGGGTTGATGATAATCTCTACGCCTACGAAACAAGTGAGTCCAATAGTAGCCTCGACGATTCGAGCAATTGCAAAGTGTGCAGGAGGGCCATAATGATTTCTTCCAAGAATTAGGAGGGCCCCTAAAACTGCTGAAATCCCACCAGATCGACCGTACATTTTACTGTGCATTAAAAAACAAGAGAAAACGACCCATGGCAGAAGAGGCAAGAAGCTGAGGCCCCCAAATCTATGGAGCACAAAACGACAAATGACGCCGTAGATCATTCCCATTGCAGTTCCTTGTCCTCGAGCATTAGAAACCGAGAATGTTGGCTGTCTTCCTGTGACAAAACATATGGCAATTGTAAGCCCCGACCAAATTGCATGTTCTTTGTCATATATTAAACCGAAGAACACAGTGAGTCCCATAGTAACTGAGCACTTCAATGCAAAAGTCAGATTCTGTCTACTAGGTAGCATGTTCATAAAGACCTCTTTGATCCTCTTGAGGATTCTGGCGTCAGTTTTCTGGGTTTTCTCTTCCATGTTGTCGGCGTTCGTCGCAATAGTGGTGTCCTCTAGGAGAAGTTGAACACAGTACAGAAAGAATGAAGTTGGGAGGTGCTTGAGAGGCAATGGGAAACTGTTAGAGTTTTCTCTGTTCCTGCTTTCTGGGGCTGTGGTTGCATCAAAAGAAGCAAAGCACGAAGCCTGTTTATTCAATTTGAGGCTGAGTTGTCCTCTGTAATCGAGCAAAATACCCCTGAGCTCCTCATCAATGGAACCAACAGGAACTGAAGTACAGCTCGAGAGAGCAATGTCCATTCCTCGCAATGGTATCTCCTTGTCTTGAAGTTTGTCATTAAAGTCTCTCATTTGAGGCCTTTCCCAACGCATACCATCCTGTCATGAACAAAACAAAACTACGTACCTCAGTTAAATTGCCTAATTAAGAGCAAATTATGTGCCTTTTGGTTTATGACAATGTTAGCTCACCAGGTTACTCTTAATCCACTGGAGAAGCTTGGCTCCTACTTTAGCCAGGGACTTTGACCGAGTGCACAAGTCATGACCAGTTGAGTTGTCTGATGCAGAGATGGCCTCTAGACTGTGATTGAACCTCTCAGAAGCATTCTCAGCGTATAATCCGAATGCCTTTTTCACCTGAAAGACACAAAATATATATTTGAATGGAACCAAAAGGATTATTGCTACAATGTGCAGTAGATTCTTCAATCACGTGGTTGTGGTCCTAGCTTCATAGGACGGAGGACCATACTCTTTAAATATAAAGGACACGTGTTAGATGTGGGGGTTATTGGAGGTAAGAAGGCAATGACGCATAGAGAAGCCAGATTATGTGGCGGGACCCCATTTTTTTCATTTTGCGAATTGAAATCGTTGTCTTTTGAATCAGTCCTTTTTGTTCCTAGCGCACATATGGAGTAATGCAGGCCACTGAGGCAGACACAAACCTAAAACTCTTCTATATGTTCATATCACATTAGAATCAATAATATCAGGTAAGCATGTGCAAAACCTACTAAAGACGTCTCGAAAGGTGGTTAAATTTTCGCGTAACGATTACATCGGTATTTCCTATTTTCTTTCAAAACGAAAAAAAATAAAAATACAAGTCATCAAATTTGGAAATGGTTAGATGAATTAAAAATTATTAAAACTGATGATGATGTGAATTATTACGTACGTACTGTTTGAAAGTAGAGTAGGGCTAATGGCCAAAAGATTATTGTAATATATTGAGAGTGAGTCACGTACAGGTGCTCTCTCCCTCAATAATGGACTGGTTCTTTGTCCGTTTATTTGGTGCCTCAGGATGCTAATTAACCGACTTGCATGTCCATCACTTGGAAACAAACAAGATTGTCAAAAAGAAAAAAAAACAAAACAAAATTGCAGCTTTCTTCTGTAATATTGAGATTTTTCTCAGAAACATCACCAAATACTTGGGAGTCTCATAAGATAGATTGACGAGAATATATTTAAGGGTAAATGAAATAATCAAGTCCCTCTAAAAGAAAAGCATTAAACACCTCAACTCATCACGGATAGCATGCATGAACATATATATATTACCTCGATCTGGTTTAGTTTACTTCTTTTAGAAAGATTAAGAAAACTAAATAATTTATTTAAAGATATCATATATTGTGTATAATTAAATTATATATCAGTTTATAAATCAAACAATTTAGTTTAAAGAAAAAAGTGATAAATACAAATACTTTAACATAATTTAATTATTTTCCTTAATATTTCTAAAAAAATCGTGTGTGTGTGAGAATTAATATAGTTAATTCCGATGTAGAAGCATAAAAGAGAGTGATGAAGTAGCACCTGAAAATGAGCAAGGCGAGGATATGGAAACAGCATGACCAAGACTGAAGCAAAGGCTCCAAGGGCAGTACTACAAGCCACGTGAATTGGATACTTTAAAACATCCCCAGCTTCAGCCCCATGTAACACTGTGCTCACGTACACTATCACTATCTGCCCAAAGGCGATTCTCTTAGTCAACAAGTCCGTCGCCTCCGGCAACGCCACCATGAATGTGCTCACTGCCACCGCGGCCGCCGCCACTGGTAGGCTTGTAGAGTGCTCAGGCCCCAGCACCTGTAGTCCAACAATGGACAAGATCATAGCCTGAAGGGTCGCACAAAACACGTGCCAGAAACTTCTGATGGTGTCTCCCAGGTTTGCATCTGGCGCTATGAGGATTGTTGTCACATACGAGAAAGACGTGAACTGGAGATATTGCCGGAGCTTCGCCGGGCCGTGCAGGGCGGTGCATCCCACTATGGTGCATGCCAAGGTGGTTCTTAGAGCCGAGCCAAGCCGTGTTCTCCACAACTCAGCTCTTGTGTCACCTATTGTTGTTGCTTTTGACATGCTGGCCGGTGAGAAGAAAGATCTCAGTTCGAGATCTTGATGAAAGCTGAAGAGAGAACTCGATGAGACAAATTAATTTGGTTGTTGTACTAAATAGAAGATGATGAGAAATAGACTTCAAACCCTCTATTTAAACTGAAACAATATCAGTCGCGCGTCCACGAAGCCCCACCATATGTGGGGGCGGAAAAGTTAATTTACAGGATTACTTTTTTATTAATTATCTTTTCTTTTTCTTGCGTGTGGAATAACTTGGTGAATTATTAGTTAAATGCCAACAAGAAACAGGCATGAAAGAACAAATACGAATGGGAGGAGAAGTCGTAGTAGTTCAAATTAATCAGCACGATGGGTCAATTGAAGAATGTTCGGTTATCTTTTCTGCATCAACAGCACAAGTTCCAAAATAGAATTAAACCTTTTTCCAACTTCAAATCATTTTCATTATTTTTATAATGCGTAGACCGCGTACGAGCATGTTGTGCATGATTTTTTTAGTTTTGGTACTATTTCCGTTCGTCCCATTATTTTAACGTATTCATGTCCTTTTTTGTTTTTACATATAATAATGAATGAATCCGCCAATAAACTAAAATATAGGCCAAACACAGAGCCAATAACCCGGAGGCTAAAGCTACAAGTCCGTGTGTGTACGTACGTAGTAGGGCCTATCAGCAACTTGGTTGACTACTCGTGGCAAAAACATGTCAGCTGTTTGTATCTTAGTGATCACCGATTTGTATATGTCGACGTACGGTTTGCAGTAAGATAAAAGTAAGTTTGGTGATGAGTGTAGTAGAGAGAAAGGAGGGTGAGAGGGGGAATTGGAAGGAATATTTACACGATGGAAACTGATGGAAATGAATAGTACTGGACTGATAAAGATGTGTACGCTATTTAATTTGTGAGAAAGCGACAGAGTTACTCAATGAGAGAACAAAACAACCAGAAATACCGAAACTACGTGGGAATCTGAACCAAAGCTCTTACGTATATGAGACGACAACTTCATGTGGTTTGAACCCAACAAGCTAAAGTAATGTGCTCTGCATGGATCATCGATCAGCCAGCAAGTCCAAATACATTAAATTTTTTCTCTGTTACGTTGCTAACCCATGGTGGACGAAGCTCCCTCTAACCCTGGGAATCGGGTTCCCAAGGGCCATAAATACAAGTGAAGCAAAACTATAAATATACGTACTAATCTCTCTGTGTATGTGGCTGTCTGAACCTCATCAACATCCACCAGATCGAAGATATGTACTGTATTAATTATGTGAAAGGTATGTTTATTATTCAACCAGCAGCTATTGATATACTGACGTGTTGTAAGAGAGATGGAGATATAGTCAATAAAGCGTGTATTTAATTGGGAAGATTTCATTAAAGGACTGTGAGGACTAAATTTATTTCAGTTAAAAGACTAAAACATTGTAAAATTTAATTTCACTGATTAAACACCAAAATAAAAATAAGTTTTATAGATAACAAGACAATAATACCCTTGTTTTATTTTTTAAAACAAAAGGATTTGATTGTCGCTAGAATTCCGGTAGCCGGCCTTCGAAGCTCTGGCACTGACTGACCTGTAAGCTTTGACCACTGAAAATCAATGTGTTGTTTATATTGGAATTCCACTTGTTCATGAAGAGTACAATCATAAACAAGTGTGCAATTCTTCATGAACAAGTAGAATTATTCTATAAACAACATATTGATTTTCAATGATCAAAGCTCCGGCCGGCTAGCGGTGGTCGATGATCGGTCGCTAAAGCTCTGGCGACAATCAAACTTTTTTTCAAAAAAAATAAAAAAGAAAAAGAAAGGGGCATTATTGTCTTTTTACCTACAAAACTTATTTTCATTTTAATTATTAGTCATGCAGCAAAGTTTCAGAATATTTTGGTCCTTAAGTGAGATAAATTTTGTCATGCTATCCTTTAATGAAATTCTTCATATTTAATTTGTGTTTCGTGTATATATATACATATTTAATTTCCAGTATTATCGCTTTGTTTGGCCTTTTAATTTGTTTTTTCCAAAGTGTTTCTATCAAAAGCTATTCTATCTTATACTTAAAACTAATTTCTCATGTTTCCATTACTACTCTTCCCGTGTCAGTTTCTGTTTTAACTGATGGTTGCTGCTTTTTAACTAAGGCTAATCCACAGTATAGATTGTTATATTTGGTCAATTTTAAAAAATATATCTCGCTACTTAAATTAGATTTTCCTTATTGCCATGTACTCAGAAACTATTCTCACTAAACATTATTTTATTCTTCTTATTAAAACCTTTACATTACACGAGGATGGATCTTGTACTTTTAAAACAAAACCAGAAAAAAAAAAAATTGTAAATTTGGAAAATATAGCCTTTTAAATTTAAATTTAAAAGCCTATATTTTAAGTAAGTATCTAAAAAGGCTTCAAGCCTTGTCAGTCTCTTTAAAGGCCCTGGGCTTAGCCTAAAAAGAGCCTATACCCTATATATAAGCTCAGGTTAGGGGTGTTCACTTCTCTTGTTTTATACCAAAATCACGTTGTTATTAGTTTAATACATATAATATATCTATCTTTTTTTTCTTTTTAACTAATGTTTGTTATATAAAAAAATATTATCATATAATCTTCTTCCACATGCGGAAAAAGTGATGATAATAAAACATGAGCGTTCCTGCATTCCCTTCTGCTCATCATCTTATTGTAGACCAATTAGGAATTAATAATGCTTAAACTCGACTTTGTTAGATATTTATTCTACAGTGGCAAAAAGGTAAAACCAACTAACAAGAGGATGCACGTGGATGGATAATACATTAGGGAGAGTTAGATATTTATTAAATACTTTTGTCACTATTTATTTAAGATAATGAGGTCAACATGTGATCACTGCGGGTCATTCTTTTTCATTTTTCTTTTCTGTTTTTTTTTTTTTTTTTTATATGGCCTGCCACTGCGAGTCAATCTATTCAGTCTAGATTTTAAGTTTTTTTTTTTTCTGTAAAAGAATGACAAAAATAGGCTGAACAAATAATATTGGATCCCATCAATGGGCTTAAAGACCCAGACAATGCAACTCCATTTAGGCATTTAGCCTTACGTGATATCGGGCTACCTAAGACCGAGATCGGGCTAGCCTGACCTGTGAGACTGGGTTTTGATTTATCTCACCAGAAAATGATTTTTTTTTTCTTAAATTATTTTTTAATTATAAAAGATACTTTATCGGTTTTAAATAAAACTAGTTATTACCTCTTGTCTTAGATTGCACTACAAACTATATATATATATATATATATATATTCAAGATATTAACATTATAGAATAATTATTATTACAAGGCAATGGAAATATCAGCAATGTCAATTGTAAGAATTATTTTTGTCATCCTTTAAGTTGGTTTTTATTTTTCTGCTCTCACTTGAATGCTGCCTCCGATATACAATATAAGGGTTAATTAAAACAGTTGGATTTGACAAAAATATAACATCTTCAAATATTTTGAACCCATTTGATTTTGTTTTTAAAAAGAGCTTTAAAAAAAAAAAAAAAAAAAAAAAACTAAAAAACTCGTTCGGAAAACTGGTTTCAATAAGTTGTTTCTTTTTTAAATATAAAAATAGTTTTTAGTTGTTTTCTTTTTTTTTTTTCTATTTTTAATTCTTTAAGATGGCTGCCTATTCACTCTTGACATCACACTACCCGTCAACCACCACATTTTTGCTGGCAACGAACGCCGTCTATTACTTCAAAAACATTTTTTTTTTTGTTTAAAAAAAAAACTATTCAAATAGATTTTATTTTCATTTTTTAAAACTTTTTTTTAAAAAAAATAGAAAACAAAAACAAACCAACCCTTTATCTTCTATATTTATAATTTTTCCCATACTGATTTATCTATTTTATAAATTGGTTAGGCATGAAAATAAGTCGGGTTAGGCTTTGGTTAAATAGGCTGAGCCTTTTGATGGAGGTAGAAGGTATAGACCTTTAAAAAAACTTCATATTATAGGCCTTGGAGGCCATAAATAGGTTTTATATACTTTAAATCTATCAAAACTTATATAAATATATCTTGAAATTATAATATAAGAATGAAAAACAATAAATATTATTTTATTTATATGAAATAAATATAATTATATTTATTTAATATTTAAATAGGCCGGCCTAAAGGCCTACGGTCATCGAGGCCTTAACAAAATAGGTCCCTTTACCTTTTTACATAATAGGCCTTGTTAACAAACAAAGGCCAGACGACCAGAGACCTAAATAGGTCAATTTGTAGCCGCCTCGATAGGGGCGATTTATTCTCATCCCTAAAATTGGTATGTATGGTCTAATGTCTAGTGGTGAAATTTTAGGAAGCCCACATCACATTTGTCTAAATTTAATTTGTTTGATTAATATATCTAAATTAGTTAAGTGAATATATATTAGGTCGGGAAGTAGCATTCGAATTAATTTTGTCGCTAGGCTGGCATCGTTGGTTGGTTAATATCCAAGAGATCAAGGCATGACTCATGAGTGAAGGTTTGAACATGTGCTGTCGGAAACTGCGGCGAATAGATTAGAAGATTTTCTTCTTTTTTTGGCCAACCATTAGAGGATTTTCATTAACCACTACTCCATTCTTTGGATTAGAGTTTCCTGGTAGGATTTGGGTTTAACTGTTGGGCCATGTTTGGTACACGGATTCAGTGGAAAGGGCAAAAAACATTAGTAAGTTCTTTCGTTTGGTAGACATTTCTAGATAAATCTTCTTAGGAACCTAAGTTTTCAAGCCTACCAATCTTCCCATATATGTGGAAAGACCAGATCCCATCAAAGTTGGTGAGATCTCAAGTTCCCACGTCATTGTTCACATTTTTTTGACAACTTTACCTTTAAATTTGAACATGGCGGAAAATTCAAACTTAGCGAAAAAGTTTGAATTTGGTGGAAATTTTTTTTTTTACACGAGTTTGAATTTAACAAGAACATATTTTTTAAAAAGATATATTTTAGCAAAAAAAAAAAAAAAAAAATCTTTTTTATTTTGAATTAATTATTTTTAAGGGTAAAATATATATTTCTTGATTCTTTACCAACTTACTACATTTTCATTTTCTTCCTACCCCTTTATCGGTTCTAAACATCACTCTTGGATATTTTAGCAAACACGTCGTATACATTCTAGAGACTAACGTAGGAGCAAACAAGCTTAGTATTAAATTGTAGTTAAGTAAAATATTTTCAGTTCATTTATTAGTTCCATTACCACAATAAATTAATTTCTCCTATCGCCCGATTCATTAAGCACCTCACCATAGACTCACAAATAAGCTCATAAAACAGGCATTTAAAATTTAGAAGCTAGCAACCACAAACTTCCAAGCATCCATATGACACAACAAACACCTTTTTGAATTTCATCATAAATCTTGACAGCCTTAAACCAAGCAAACTCCTTCTTATACATCTTATCAAACACCTTATGTCATATTTAAACAAATTCATGAAGCATCCATCTTGAACATACAAAACTGAACTTGGCACAAGTCTCCCTTCTTAATATATATATATATATTTATATATATACCTTAATGGAAGACTGATTCCAACAAAAAAACACACATATGAGAATAAATAAATCCAGTCCAAAGAGCTCACTTACTGTAGCAATTGGCAACAATAGAGAGATGTTCGAGCCACACCAACAAAGACCAGTAACAAAAAAAAACAACAACAGCACAATACCGAGCTAGGTAGAAGAAGAAGAGGTCAAGACGAGTTGCTCACCCACTTTAGACATGGGCAGAATTGATTGAGATCAGAAAACCTGAACTGAGGAGCTGACCAGTAACCACCAAAACACATTCACACACAAAAAGTTCCTCACGGTCACTGCTATGATGAGATGTAAACTTCTATTTAATGGGCTTGCTAGGCTCAAGAAACTCCTAAAATGGGCCAAACTATAATTTAGCAATAATGAAGCCTGAAACCATCTTGAATGCATGGAGGGATCCGCATTATTCTGTGTGTGTGTGTGTTTTTTTTTTACTTGATTAAGCCCAACAAACCCGGCACCCATATATTAATTAAATCTCTTATCTGTTAATTTCCGGTGATTCAAGACTGTTCTTCCAGCATATATATAAAAAAAAAAAAAAGACTATTCTTCCAGCTTATGTAGTTCAAAAGCTCATTGCCATTATGCCGCCTCACCCCTCTGCTGGTAACGATATTCTGGTGTGGAAGGAATCTAACTGTGGCGTCTTTTCCTTGAAGGGTGCGTATAATCTGATAGAAAACATCAAGGAGAAGGAAATCGAGCCTATCTTCAAACTCATTTGGAAGTGATGGCAAGGAGCGGAGAGAATCCGTATGTTTATGTGGATTGCGTTTAATGAGAGACTCCCGACAAATTTTCCGCGAAGTAAATGGTCCTCAACCTCGGCTTTATGCCCATCGTGTAACGTTGGTAATGAGGATGTCCTCCATATTCTCAGAGACTGCAAGTATGCTAGAGACCTGTGGTTTGGCTTAGTTGATCCGTATCACACCAACCTGCCTTCTTTTCAACTTCATTGAAGGACTGGGCTTTACTGAATTTTAAGCACGACCTTGCAATCCAAAAACACGGCAATTGGGTGTTATTGTGGGGTGTGACCTTATGGAAGTTATGGATTTGGAGGAATAATTTCTGTTTTAATGAGGAGCTTTTGAAACCCTCTGATCCCATTTCAGTTATTACCAATAGCTGGAGAAGCTTTGTTCAGCTTCAGGACCTGTTTAATGATATACCCCTGGGCCCTGGATTCCTCGGCCTCGACTTGCTGGAACCCACCGGAGGAAGGTTGGATTAAGATCAGTGTCGACGGTGCGGTCTCGCGGCTTTCCAATCGTGCGGGCTGTGGAGGGGTTCTAAGAGACCATGAAGGAAATTGGGTGGCGGGTTTTTCTCATTACCTGGGTTCATGTGGAGTGTTTGAATCAGAGACTTGGGCCGCTGCTAAAGGTCTGGATTTGGTTTGGAATTTGGGTTGTAAAAGGGTAATTCTTGAACCGGGGGGCCTTAATTGATTTATTGATGGACAATAATATCAAAGGCTCACTCCTGGTCTTTGAGCTCAACTGGTAAAGGGGTCGGACATTCTCACTAAAGGGAGAGGGTTCCATCCTGGGGTTGGTCAAGGCGTTGGGGGAGACATTTTAGCTCCTAGGTGTCTAGGTTAACCTATAAGGGTAATAGACGGCTCGCCCTGCCCAACATCGGTATTTCCTAGGAATAAGAGAGATTTTGTTCTGCCCTTGAATTATGGGTGAACCCAACCCCTTTCCTAAAATTTTAGTATAAAATAATAATAATAATAATAATATCAATGGCTCTGGTAGTCTCACCCTATGTCACAAAAAGGATCAAATGAGGAAGGATTGGACGCTGAAGGTTTTTTATATTCTCAGAGAAAGGAATTATGTTGCTGATGCTTTAGCCAAGGAAGGTTTATCTGCTTCTAGTTTTTTTGACGTTTGTCTGGAGTTTGTTTGGACTTTGAGTCGTTCTGACAGTTTGGGATCTAATCCCCTTTGTAATCCCTTTTAATTAATGATAGTTCTCTTCAGTATTAAAAAAAAAAAAAAAAAAAAAGACCCAAGAAACATAAGAACTCTATGGAGTTTAGAATGAGATGGTGCAAAGAGCCTTCAAATAAATTTATCAAAATTAAATGAATATATCCACTAAGTATCTATAGCATTCGCCCTCCGAGTCACTATGGATACAGAGTAAATAGGCGCTTTGAACAGAAAGTCGAAACTCTGCATGTGTCTTCCATGTCAACTATTACATCCAGTCCTAATTATAAGATCAAGTTAACTTTTTTTTGAAGAGATTTAGGAAGATAAATAAGTCACTTAATCATATTATATGTTGTGTATCCCTAGATTATATATATTACTCCCTCCGGTCATAATTATAGGAATACTTTTATAGTGTAAATTGCACTTAAAAGTGTTCCTATAATTAGGACCGGAGGTAGTAGTTTATTTAGACAAACTAATTAGTTTGGAAAAAAAATATAAATATATAAATACCTTAAAGCAATTTAATTAGCTTCCCTAATCTTTTTAAAAAAATCAATTTAGTCTTATAATTAGGACCAAAAAGAGTACTATAGTTGTGAACAAATCACTCTAAGTCTCTACCCATGTGCTTGTCAACATGAACCACATCTCACGGAAATAACTTATACAGTTATACCTGCATTAATGCTCTTCCTACTATCCCTAATTTTGATTTAAATATGGATACATCTTCCCACGAGAATTAAAATATTAGTTTGTTATATTATGAGATACTAATCATTTTCACTAGACTCAACCCCTCCTACTTGTGATCTTCTTAAAACTATTTTACTTCCCAATTTAATTATGGGCTTTGCCTCAATAGGGTGGTTTGACTCTGATCTAACTTGATTTAACTGCCAGTGAGAGTTGGCATAGATGGTAAGGAACGAACCCAAGTCTCAAAAGGACGAGGTTCGATTCCCTCTCCGTTGTGAGGGCTCATTTGGTAGGCGATCTCGTAAATACCCCTATAGGTGCTCAAAGAGCCCTGAGGTCGTGCCCTGACCTTGGTGGAGGACCGGTGCCGAACCCACCTAAACTTTTTATTATCAAAAAAAAAAAAAAACTTGATTTAACTACAAAAGCGGTTTTCTGGGTTAGACTGAAGTGTGTGGCCCGATTGGGGTTCAAGGGGTCCAATTCAGAATAATTTTCTAATTATCACATATCAACACTTAAATTTAAAAAACTGGCCAAAGATACTTAAGGGTAGTGATACAAGATGTGCCTTTTGTGACACCAGGTCTAGAGTTCAATCTTCACCTGAGGCCATATGCCTACCCTCTAAACTAAAAAAGAAAAAAAAAAGTTTTACATTTAATGTTTTATAAAATTATTATTATAAACATTAATAAACAAGTTTAACTTATTAAAAGTTGATACACAATTTATAGCTGCAATGCATAAAAAATAAAAAAATTTACTCAATAGAATATTATAATAACCATTTGGGTTTAATGTTTCTGCTTTTACTACGAAACATTTTTTTATCACACCCACATAAAAGTGAGTGAGACCCATTGTAAAGAGAAGTGAGAGAAAATATTAGTGAGACCCACTCAATTTATGTGAGTGTGACGGAAAAAAATGTTTCTGCAATAAAAGCAGAAACATTAAATCCTAATCATTTTACAAAATGTTAAATTTAAATTATTCATTTTTTCGATTCAAGAGTAAAAATATAGTATTGCGTGAAAAAATGAGAAAAGGGAAGAACGAGATTATCTGCTTCCAAGAGTGGAGGAGAATGCCAAAGTTGAGCAAAAATGAGTTAACTTCGACTTTGTCCTCAGGGACGGACCTTTGTGTGTGGCCGGCCCCCCAAGAAATTTTTTTATCCCAAATGGTACTGCATACAAATTGGATATTTTTTTTATGCACTTAGCATAAAAATTTATACATTTGGTTCCTAAATATTTTTTTGGTGAAGGAACTTAAAAATGTAATTATTTAGAAATACCAAATTTTAAAAGATTAATTTAAAAATATTAAATTATCATTAGTCAAACTTCCTACAGCCTCTTCCTAAATAGTTCTCACATTTATTTTAAAATTAACTTAAATTTTATCTTTCACCAAGATTAAAACCGCTAACCATTCATCAAGATTTTTTTCTTTTTAAAAAAAAACCGCTTTCATCATGTCAACATAATCATATGATCGATATATCATTTAATTATTAACATAGACATTATTCATTCAAAAATTAAGATGTTAAAAGAATCTTTATCTCCACAAAAATACAACAACCCTTGTAATTATTTGTTTACATTATCATTGATTATAGATATATGTTTTTGGAACTGATTCAATATTATTATATTTTAAATTTATTCATCAAGAATTGTGGTTAATGATATTAATAGAGAAGCTAGATAATATTAGTATAATTCTACAAAAAATTATGTCATATATTTAAGACCATATGAATAATAGATTGTTAGCAATCTTTAGAGATTTTTTTGTTACCCTATACCTAATCAAATCATAGAAAGTACAGGCTTTTATTAAGGAATTTAGGGTTGTTTAGATGGCAGAAAATGTAGGAACGAATGAAGAGAAAGAAAAGGAACAAAAAACATTTTAGCTCGATGCCTTTGGTTTTTACTGAAAAAAATGGGTTGATAAAAAAATACTTTAAATTAACACTCGAGTGCCCTTAAGACATAAATGCAAATCACCTAGATAGAGACTAATAAAAGCACATCTTCTCCTTTCATTCTTTCAACACGATTGTAAAATCTCATCCTCTCCGACCGTAAAAATTTTTGGCAGGCGTCTTCGTCTCTTCCTTTCATCCTCTCCGATTGCATTTTTGGCAGGTGTTTGTGTCTCCTCTTCTCATCCCCACCGATAGATCCATCTACGTCTGCATCTTAGTCTTTTTCCTTCTTCACCGTCATCTTCTCTCTCCATGATCATCACCACAACAACAAGCATCAAGTGGACAATAAGTGGCTGTTTTCTGTCAGATATCCCCATCTGAATCGCCGTCGCATTCTTCAAAACTTTCCATGGATAAGAGGGACATGTACATGGCCATGGCATTATCAACCTCGCCATCGTTGTCAACGACCAAAAGCTCGACCCCGAAAAGGGTAAGTTGGTCTTCTCTATTGATCGGAAAATAGGTTCCCACTAAAATAGGTGGGAACCGATTTTCCCATGTTTAAAGGAAAATGGTCCACCACCCGAAAATGTTTTCCTATGAAAATCAAACTAAACAGCCGCATTCAACAAAAAATCGGCATTTTTCGTTTCTTCCTCCAATTTTTCTTGAACCAAACGGCCCCTTAATGTGAGATTCTTGTGATATTGATCTTTCATAAAATATCACATATTTTTAAAGAAATATATTAAAATTTTTTTTTTAATTTTTTAAAGTTTGAAAGAATAATTAAAACTTAGTAAGAAGAAGATTTATAATTATTTTTAGAATTTAAAGTTCTTTTAATTTAAGTATGTACTCCGTAATTTTAAAGATGGACAGACAGCATATCAATAAATGAATATATCTTGACCATGATCTAGTGGCTGTTAAGATTTAGAACATTCTGGAACAGACTGAACCCTAATTATATAAGGCTCGCCCGCTAATCATATTGCACCTCAATACACTGACATCTCAGCTTCTAGTCGAAGCTGTGGTTTTGACCCTCTTTGATACCCTCTATATATCGTCGACACAGCCAACGTAAAGAAGTAATGGCGGCCGGCAAAGGAGAGGGTCCTGCTATTGGGATAGATCTGGGTACGACGTACTCGTGCGTCGGCGTCTGGCAACATGACCGCGTCGAGATCATTGCCAACGATCAGGGTAACCGGACTACGCCGTCTTACGTTGGATTCACCGATTCTGAGCGTTTGATCGGTGATGCCGCGAAGAACCAGGTCGCCATGAACCCCACGAACACCGTCTTTGGTAAGATCTACTGCCCAAGTTTCCTTACGTTGAACTTTCTTTTACTGCCCCTGTTTGCTTATTTAGATCCAAGTTCCCTTATTATCTTCAATATCATCAGGAGCTGAACTTGTACGTCCATTGGTTATAAGTTTAGTGGTGATTAGATAAATGATTTCGAATCTACCAGTTTCAACTTATCATAATCCATTGGTTGCAGCTCTTCGCTATACTTTTTGCTTGATTATTTTAGCTGCTTGCCTGTGCTTTCAATTGTCAGATAGAAGGGATCTACGTTTCTTGCATTTTTCCTCTTAAGATCTGTTGTCAGATTTTAGTCCAAGACATTAACTTCATTCATCATCCTAGGATGAAGCAGTTACTGATGAATATAATCCTGAAATCTGCCATAATCATTAGAGGATTTGAAATTTACTTTTTTACCTACATTAAAATTTGTGTAATGCTTTGTACTGCCCGATTTATCTTGTAATCAACTCATGGTTTTCATATACTACTCAGATGCCAAGAGGCTGATTGGTCGTAGAATCAGTGACACCACTGTTCAGAATGACATTAAGTTATGGCCTTTCAAGGTCATTGCCGGCCCTGCTGAAAAGCCAATGATCTCAGTCAACTACAAGGGTGAAGAGAAGCAATTTGCTGCGGAAGAAATTTCTTCAATGGTTCTGATGAAGATGCGTGAGATTGCTGAGGCCTACCTTGGTTCCACAATCAAGAACGCTGTTGTTACTGTCCCTGCTTACTTCAATGATTCCCAGCGTCAAGCTACCAAGGATGCTGGTGTTATTGCTGGCCTTAATGTCATGAGAATTATCAATGAGCCTACTGCTGCTGCCATTGCATATGGTCTTGACAAGAAGGCAACAAGTGTCGGCGAGAAGAATGTCTTGATTTTTGATCTTGGTGGTGGTACATTTGATGTTTCTTTGCTCACTATTGAAGAGGGTATCTTTGAGGTGAAAGCCACAGCCGGGGACACTCATCTTGGAGGTGAGGATTTTGATAACAGGATGGTTAACCACTTTGTGCAGGAATTCAAGAGAAAGCACAAGAAGGACATCAGTGGCAACCCCAGAGCACTTAGGAGGCTGAGAACTGCTTGTGAGAGGGCTAAAAGAACTCTTTCTTCCACCGCACAGACCACCATTGAAATTGATTCCTTGTATGAGGGAAATGATTTCTATGCCCCCATTACTCGTGCCAGATTTGAGGAGCTCAACATGGATCTCTTTAGAAAGTGCATGGAACCAGTTGAGAAATGTTTAAGGGATGCTAAAATGGATAAGAGGAGCGTGCATGATGCTGTTCTTGTCGGTGGATCCACTAGAATTCCCAAAGTTCAGCAACTTCTCCAAGATTTCTTTAATGGGAAGGAGCTCTGCAAGAGCATCAATCCTGATGAAGCTGTTGCATATGGTGCTGCTGTCCAGGCCGCCATCTTAAGTGGTGAAGGCAATGAGAAGGTCCAGGATCTTCTGCTTTTAGATGTAACCCCGCTTTCACTTGGTTTGGAGACTGCCGGTGGGGTGATGACTGTCCTGATCCCCAGGAACACTACTATCCCAACAAAGAAGGAGCAGGTTTTCTCAACCTATTCTGACAACCAGCCCGGTGTGTTGATCCAAGTCTATGAAGGCGAGAGGACCCGAACCCGTGATAACAACTTGCTGGGTAAGTTTGAACTATCTGGCATTCCTCCTGCTCCCAGAGGAGTCCCCCAAATTACAGTGTGCTTTGACATTGATGCCAATGGTATCCTGAATGTGTCTGCTGAGGATAAAACGACTGGCCAAAAGAACAAGATCACCATCACTAATGATAAGGGTAGATTGTCGAAGGAAGATATTGAGAAGATGGTCCAAGAGGCTGAGAAGTACAAATCTGAGGATGAAGAGCACAAGAAGAAGGTAGAGGCAAAGAATGCGTTGGAGAACTATTCATACAACATGAGGAACACAGTGAGGGACGAGAAGATTGGAGGAAAACTTGATCCAGCTGACAAGAAGAAGATCGATGATGCCATTGAGCAAGCTATCAACTGGCTGGACGCCAACCAGCTTGCAGAGGCAGATGAGTTTGAAGATAAGATGAAGGAATTGGAGAGCATATGCAACCCCATCATCGCCAAGATGTACCAGGGTGGTGCTGGTCCTGACATGGGCGCTTCTATGGATGATGATGCACCTCCATCTGGCGCAGGTGGTCCTGGCCCCAAGATTGAGGAAGTCGACTAAATGCGCAAAAAAATTTCTATTTTGATTTATTTGAAATAGGTTTAGTTTTGCTCCCAAGACTTCAATTTTTTGGCTCATTAAGTACACCTGGGCCACTTTTACGCACAACGTTTATGATTTGTTTGGTTTTCATTGGACAACATGGCATTGGTTTAATTATAACATGCTCTATTTAAAGTTGGTCGAATGTTCTTGTGCTGATGTTGGTTTATCGACGGTAATAGTTGACCTGAATTCGGAAATGTCTTTCATTCATGTATGAACAAGACAACGTTGGCGTGTCTAGCAATCCTGTTGGGAATTGAAGCAAGTGGAAGAGAGGACACCTCGAAGCAGGGAAAATTGGAGTTGGAAGTTATTGTATGGTGAGAGTACTTTGGTTGAATTTATGAAATATATCGTGGGCAGAACAGAATCAACGTATCTTTAAGGAAAGATCGATAGGCCAAAGCATATATAAAGAAGTGCATTACGCTATCAGGAAGAACCAAAGATAGGAAATGAAAGGAACGCGGCGGCAGGAAATAGAAAGAAACGTGATGGAATCGCAGAGTGCGAACATGCGGTAGTGTTTGGCTTTGCAACTCCGAATATTCTGCTCCTCGCCTTCAAAATAGCCCCTAACGTTTCATTTCAATTAAGTATGTAGTATTATTCTTATTAAATTTCAATTCAAATTAATTACTACTCCATGTTTATTTTTAAGAAACGTATGCATTGAATGTATAGTATAAAAACTCACTGTGTTCATTTTTTCTTTAATTAAATACCGTTTACAGTTTTTTCAAAAAAAAAATTGTGCTTTTAAAGTTCATTTTTTCTTTAATTAAATACCGTTTATTTGAACAATTAAACGTATGCATTGAATGTATAGTATAAAAACTCCATGTAATTGACGTCAAACACAATGGTTCTCTGATTAAAAAAAAATACTATACAGAAGGGATTTTTCTTCAAAAAAGCATTTTATATTTCATCATTTTATTTCACTTTTTAAGAAACAGGAACCCCTACTTAATTCAAAGATGATAAAAAGGGTTGAAAATATAGAACATGACATTGTGACATGAGAATGAGCTGAGGATGGAATCCATTGAGAGACCCGTTATACGAATTCCCATATTATTATGTTAAAATTAACATTAATATCAATACTCCCTAATTTTCATTTCACTTTTGTATCACCTTATCCCATAATTTCCTTCATCACACAATTCTTTTACCGTATTAATGACATCATTCTACAGCCAGATTCCACAGGAACAGGTGACGAAAAAAGTAGATAATTAGCGAGAATTTTAGTTTACTATTTAAGAATAAAAATGAAATTATATTTTGAAGTAAAATAATCATTATGCCTTCACTTTATTAAGTCAACCATGGTCTGGGCCCCCTTGGCTCTCCTAAATAAAATTTAGAAGCCAACAAATTGCATTAAAAAATTTGAGAGGGTACATAACCCTTTTTAACCACTAAAATAGCAAAATTCGTACAGGTGCTAATTTATAAGAGCTTCTCATAGGAAAATGTACAAGTGCTTATAAAGATTTTGATAACTGAAGAAACAAAATTTACGCATTTTACAGACTAACAACAAAATGACAAGGGAACAATTCCAATTTTCATTTAGAAATTATGTATGTTGTGTAAATTACCAAGTATAAAAACTGTAGAGCATGTCTCGTTCATTTCACTAAGCTGGTATTGACTTTATACATCAAACTTCACGATCGTTTTGATGAAGGATAATTAAAGTACCCTGCTTCCTAATCTCAACTCTAAATTATCATTCAACTGGATGATCAGGATGTCAATGCCATTCCTTCCTACTTGGAATTTCATAAAATGCCCCAACATTTAATCTCATTCATACAGACAAAATGTTTTATAGATTTCACAGAACAAAAGTTAGTAAAATAATGATGAAACAAGGACCCATTCTAGCAACTGACAACCCTAGAGAGTTCTCATAAAATGCCTAGCGTCTGATCTCAATCTCAAGTCAACTTCAGATCATTCCCACCTAGATGAGGACGAAGACAAACACGCACCTCGTGCTCTTGAGGTTCTGAACTAAGTTTTGGCACCATAATCTCCAGAACTGACCCAGGTCCGTCGTAGTATGCCTCTATGTTTGCATCTTCTGGAATTCTGGTCGACAGTGCGATTTCTCTTACAAACTCCCCAGGAGGACAGTGCTCACAGGATGGATCGGAAAGCTTGAATGTTCTGTCCTGTCTCTTAATGATTGGCTTTCCCGATGTGCTCACACAGGACACCTTTATGATGCCTCGAGTGAGAGTGTTCCTCCAAGAGACTTTCACACTCCCAAGATCCACAAAGGGCAAGCTGATAATAATCAAGTAGCTTACTTCATCCTCGTAGATTGTTTTTGCGGCTGTTACGGGTCCATAAACATTCTTCATCACCCCACTAAAGTCACTCAACCAGTGTGGCTCACTAGGATGAATTTCCATGTCTGGAATCCGATCTGCTGGAGGATTCACAGCCAAGTAGCATTCCTCTTCGTTTCCATGAGGGAAAAAGTCCTTCCTCCTCTTGCTGCCAACAGTAGACAGGTCCACCACATCGCCATTACTGTGGTTAGATGGATGAGTTGATAAATTCAGCCCAGATCCATTCAGCAGTTTCTTTGAGTGTGGGATTGAAGCATTCTTGATTGTGGGATGCGGCCTCTCGAGCTCGAAATCTGTGTTTGGAAGATTCCTCCAGGAGCTGAAATCACTTGCTTCAAGAGGAATGGTGAAATTCAAGTCCCTGCCTGTGAGTTCCATCCACCTTTTCCGATCATCCTCATCAAGACACATGAGGTTGGGGGATGGAACAACTTCAATACCATGCAGACACTGGGGGTTTGAGAGTCCCCTGTAATGTTTTCTTTGCATCCGGTGGGATCGAACAAAACCCCTGTCGACACTAAATGGAAACGGACGCTCTCCTTGGCGAGAATGACCATTCATGTAACTCCTCAGCTGCATCTTACCCAGTGCATTCTCAGGCCTCTCCTTGAAAACCCACATGTACATGTTTTCCATGTCGTGTTGAACCATGAAAACATCAAGCTTGAGATCTGATTTGTCAAACCCTGAAACACCATTGTTGTCCCTGATAATCTTGGCCTTAGATTTGTCATTTAAGGCAGGCTTGAAGTAGAAACTGAAGAACAACCAAGCACCCCATATGCTATCGACTCGCTTGGCAAATTTCCTTCCACTTTTGGGGATGTTAAGGAAACTCTCAGTCTCATAACCTTGAGTGCCAAGACCAACATCCAAGATATCACAAGTTTCAGAATTCCATGGCTGCGGGGGAGGACTGCGTTCTGCTGAAAGGGGCAAATTGATATCTGGTGGACCTGAAAGTATGATCTGGCGATTCATCTCCAAATCGAGTTCCTCATGGGAAGAAGCACTTGAATCCATGGATAAGAGCGTGGATGGGTGATGATTCTCCATAGACAAAGATGTGAGACGGGAATCGCCCATACTAGCTCATCTCGGGGATGAGTTGTATTGCTGGTCGGTTCAATGTTGGCATCGCAAGAACAATTCAAGAAAACAGCCTTATGAAAACCTTCATATTAATCCCCACTATATCTCCCTTCCATCAAACCCCTATATTTATCAATCAGATAACAAAACCCTCACACACCCAAATAAAATGGACAGAGGAAGAGAAAAGAAATTAAAGAATCCAACAAGATAAACTCTAGAAATTTAATCTATAAGATAAATTAGAAGAACATCTGTATACTCTCAAATAAATATAAATCTTTAATTAGGGTTGTATAAGAAGACTGAGAGATGAGCAGTAGACATAGCAAGGGCGAAATAAGTTTCTGCAATCTCAACCCTGCGAAAGGGAGGAGGAGGAATTTTCAAAAACGCTACAGGAACACCACATCTAGACCAGGCACAAGAATTTCAATGAATCCTCCAAAATCAGGTGGGAAACAGAGAATCAAGACCATCAGATCCATAAAGAAGAAATACGAATTCTATTTCTTTTCGGCCGACATATATTCTTTGAAAACAGAAAAAGAAAAAAGAACCCAAAAAAAATACAGAGACCCAATAAGAAAAAAAATATTACCTTTTAGGATAAGCATCGGAGAAGCGAGAAGAAGAAGAAGATCCACAGCCGACGATGATGATCTTATCCATCAAGTCATCGACAACCATGTTTCCCAAACTCCAGACTTTTCACTATATGATTGTTTTTTTTTTTTGCAAAACAAAAAACGGAAAGACCTATTATCCCTCCTCGTTTCTTCGTCCTGGATCCGTCGAAAGAAACAGAGAAGAGTATGAACTATGTAAGTGTGAACAGAGGAAGAAAGCAAGACCGGTGGGTTGCATCCCAATATACCAGGTCTCCTGGGATAAAGCCTTCACTAGATAGCGCACACCTCACACCCTCGTTTGTTAACGGTGACGGTGCAACACTCTTGGGTTGCTCTCATTTCTAAAATATAAAATCAAAGTTTCTTCCTTTTAATTTTACAACTTGTTTCAACTGACCTTGAAAGGGACACCGAATTCATGAAATAACAAATAGAATTAGTACTAAATGGGTTAGAGACTAAGCACTGATACTGATATGCAGGTTGTGTCTGTTTCCGTGTAATTCCAATCCTCTGTAATACCGCTTCGATGAAATAAGAGAGATATCAATACACCTTGTCTTTTTTGCTCGAAAATACACCTTCTCATTATTGGCCAAAGGCACTGAACTTTTTTAAGGATACATGCGCAATTTTTTTTGGTATTGTGTAAGTTATCTTTAACTATTTGCAAATACCTTTCATTTTGCATATAATTAAAGATGTGGTTTACACAATTGAAGAATAATCACATCTAATGAAAATGAGTTGGATACCCTCAAGAACTTAGATCTTACTCTCTCGTGTTCTAAATGCAAGATATAATGGATTGTTTTGGAGGTATTAAGAAAATTAAATAAATTATTTTAAAATATTTATAATTAACATTTTTCTCTAAACTAATTTGTCTAACTTATATATTAATATATAATTTAATGATACACCATATATAAAAGGTTAAGTAATTTATATAGCTTCTTTAATATTTCAATAAAAAAAATTAACCGGGTTTATATCTAGATAAGAGGGAGTAATAATTTTGAACAATAAATTTTAGAGAAAATCTTTTTAAGATTTAAAGGGAGCCGAAAAATGTCCCACAAAAAATTTTGATATAAAAAAAGTCACATTAATAACTTATTCAGTAGGTAACAATCCAATATATGAGTTTTAAAACTCTTTGAGATATTTTTTACATCAGATTTTCTGTGGGATTTTTTTGATATTTTTTTAGTGCTTAAAGGATTTTTTCCTAAATTTTATAATCAGGGATTTTTCACAAAATTTCTTTTAAAAAAATAAATTTGAAAATATGAATGTACATAATAATTTAAATAATAATTTTTTAAAAAAAAAGAGAGAGGAGGTAGTGGGGAGTTGATTGGTGGGATGTGGCTATCAGATGGATGATAAGGGGAAGTGGTGAGTGATGATGCATCGTTGGGGTTGTTTAGGATATTTATTTTTGGAAGGCTTTTCATTCCACACACGATTTCAAGGTTGACAGAAGGGCCGCTAGGGTTCAATTATGTGCTTATAAAATTTGTATAATTGCTGCTTTTTACTTTTCACTCCCCCACAACACAACAACGATCTTATATTCTTAATACTTTAAATATATATATATATTTGTATAAGTCCTAACTCAATGTTTAGGCCACTACCCACATATAATTGATAATACTATAATCGCCGTTCCACCTTTCAATTATTTCCACTTTCCAGCTCCCGACAAATTGACTCTGTCACCAAGTCCTTCCCATCTTTTTTTAATAATAATAATAAAAAACTTTAATTCCAAAACAGAGTGGGTTTCTTTTTATTTATATGTGAATGATAAGAAAACAAAGTGGATATATTCTCTTCACATGCAGTGCATTTCGTGGAAAATAAAAACTATCTTATATCTTATTAATTCATTTTTTAATTTTTCCCATATTAAATATAGAAATGAGTAAAAATTGGGAAGTTCAAGAATAAAAGAAAACTTCCTCTCGATTTTTATTATGACAACTAACAATTCTCATAAATTAAAAAACAGTTAAAGTCAATAAAATTGTTCCAAAATTTAAATAACTTTCAACAGTATTCCTACTAATTGCACTAGACTCTAATATTATATTAATTATTGAATATAATAAAATAGACTAATCATTCAACCTGAAAAAATAATATTCAAACTTTCACTAGAAAATAGTGTCAACATTTAGGGTTCAAAATAGAATTGACTCCACTGGGTGCATAGGTGTGAATATGAAAACATTCATATAACAAAGAAAGCAGTTGATATTAAGGGCAAAACCATATTTTCTCTCAGTTTGATAAATAGGATTAAATAAAGAGGAAAATCTTTTAGGTATGTTTGGTTGGGGGGAGGGGGGGAAGGGGAGGGAAGGAAGGAGAAAAATGAAGAGTGGGGAGAAAATCTCTGGGAGGGGAGGGGAAGGGAAGGGAAGGGAGGAGGAAAATGGAGGGAAAATATTAAGAGGGGAGAAAATTTTTTGGGCCCACCACAAATAACTTTTCTCTCTCTCCATTTTTTCTCCCCTCCCCTTCCCCCCAACCAAACATACCCTTAAGATCCCAACAACTAAAAAAATATCAAAAAAGTTTAACAAAAAATTATAATGTCAAAAACGTTCTAAAAGGTTTGTTAAAACTTACAAAGATGAAGTTGTTAACCATCTAGGACTTATCAATGAGGATTTTTTTATACTGTGATTTTTTTTTTAATGCTTTAAAACCTTAAAAAGGTTTTCCGTAAGTGGGGGCTGATGACGTAAGAGGAGGAGGAATCAAAATAGCTTTGCCTTTCTGCCGAATGCCGTAGAGGCAGAGGCAGATGCAGACACCGTCATCTTCCCTCCGTATCAGTTATCACACGCGCCTGCCTTCCTCTTACTTGTTCGTATTCCGTACGAGGTATCCCCTTATTGGGCCTCCCCCGGCCCATACCCTAGCCCTATCACTCTCCCCCACCCTCTTATCTTATCACACGCATAACAAAACAACCCCCCAATATCAATTACATCACTTTTCGCAAGGTAGGCTTTAGGTCAAAGTTTATACGAGTTGTTTGTTCTGAGAAAATATATTTAACATTTGGAGGCAGAATGTATTGATAACATTTCCAATCTCGATTTCAAAATTTTTTTATTAACTAAAAAAAAATTACATTTATTATGGGCGGAGGCAGAATGTTTTGACAACATTTACAATTTCAATTTCAGTATTTTTTTTATTAGTGAAATCAAATGCATTAAATTTATATGATTAAAAAAGATATGGTGTGTGTGTGTATACATCTCACCTCACATACCCTCATACATTGTATGTGCATGGTTTGGTTTCTCCACACTCAACTCAGTGGTTATCGCCGATTCCGATCCACTTCTCATGCTCATATCTCCTTCCAAACTTGTTTATTTCGTCTCTTTTTGCTTCTACATTGCACGTGCCCTTTTGTTGCTGCCGCCTCCCTCCACCGATTGCCTCTTCAGTCATCCATATGGGCCTGGGCCTGGGCCTAGGATCAACCTTAAGCAGCATGCATAGGTCACAAACTGTTTTCTGAAACGGATCCCATCTGTGGCTACGGCTCACAAAACTTTCAGCCCAACAAGCACGCACATTTGGGTTTGTACTCACTCAATGCACCTGTCAGTTTCGTCAGTTCAAAATGGTTTAATTCACTAATCTGTAATCTACCTGCCTATTAACTTCCTGTGAATAGTTAGGTTAGTGTGCAGCTGGTATGGTTTTACTCTCCCCCCTTGAGTGGCTTGAGACATTAAATATTTCATTTAATACCCAACGCCCTCTCCACCATCATCCCCTACATTTTCCCTTTATAAAGCACCAGGTCCTCACACTCTCGTTCATCACTATCACTGAGCTAACTAGGGCTACGTACTGTGTGAGTAAGAGAACGAGAGAAGCAGAGAGATGGCTAGGTGGTGTGTCCTGTTGGTTCTTGCTCTGGCCGTGGCCGCCAGTGCCAGAACAGTACCCAGCGATGCTGGCCTCAAGGACCAGAAGAACTTCCTCACCTACGGCGGCGTTGGTGGCTACTCAGGTCTCGGTAGCAACGGTCTGCCCTTCGGAGGAGTCGGAGCCGGAGCCGGCATTGGCGGCGGCCTTGGTGGTGGCCTTGGAGGCGGCTCGGGCTTAGGAGGATTTGGCGGACTGGGCGGACTCGGTGGAGCTGGGGGTGCAGGAGGTGTTGGTGGTGGTGTGGGCGGTGGGGTTGGAGGCGGAACTGGTGGCGGCAGCGGTGTGCTTCCTTACCCTTGAGAGAGTCTACAATATGACTTCATGTGTTGCTCTTAGTCTAATCTTAGCCTCTTAGGACTTTATATTTTTCGGTTCAGAAAATAACGGTGGTGTGTTGCGTTGTTTATGTCGTCGAGGGATATTGTTAGGGTTTGTTGAGTGAGGGTAGTCATATTACATTACTTTGTAGCGTCCACTTTCGTCTTTGGGTCATTACTTTTAAGGTTTCTTCTATGTTTCTTTTGTTGAGTACAAAAGTAACCTTTGCAGTTACTGTTAATTAATAGTAGTTTAATTATATATATGTTTCCGTCTCTCGGTGTTTTCATATATTATTCAGTCCTCGTCACGCAACATCGACCAGTGAGTATATTTCTACTTGCTTATTATCGAATAATAATCTTTTCACAATGACACACATAAAGCTTGTTTCCAATAAGTAAACGCAGGCTTCCTTTATGCTGAAAAGGTCTGCAATGTAGAGTATAAACACATGCTTGTTAATTAATAGGTAGTAATTAAGTGCATGTACGTCACTACTACAAAAATTGGATATTACTACCTTAAAAAACGTCCTTATTAAAAAATAGGAAGTAAAAAATGAAGACAAGGGGCATTCTTGTAAATATATGAAAGGAAAATGGCGTTTTTAAAGCGACTGAATTGAATTGTGTCACCAATATTTGAATTTAGGCGACTGAATTGAATTCAAAGTTGCCAATATTTGAATTTAGGCGACTGAATTGAATCAATTCGCCAAATTGGAATAAATTTTTTTTTAGAATAAAATTTATTTGTTTGGCGCCGTAAGTGGGTTTGTTTTTTTTAATTTTTTTAGCATTGGCGACACGAAATCAATTCAAATCGCCAATTTTGAATTTAGGCGACCGAATGCAATTCGGTCGCCTAAATTGATTTTGGGCGACTGAATTACATTCGGTCGCCTAAAATGAATTGGCTCCAAAAAACTCTTGAAAATTGATATCATTTTTGAGACTTTAGACTACCTAAATCCAATTCGGGTTGCCTAAAATGAAATTTTTGCGCCATTTCGAATTTTTTGGCTCCAAAAAGCTCTTGAAAATCGATATTGAGATTTTAGACTACCTAAATACCAATTCGGTCGCCTAAAATGAAATTTTTGCGCCATTTAGGATTTTTTGGCTCCAAAAACTCTTAAAAATTGATATCATTTTTGAGATTTTAGACTACCTAAATACCAATTTAGGTCGCCTAAAATTTTTTTGAGACTTTAGACTACCTAAATCCAATTCGGAGTTGCCTAAAATGAAATTTTTGGCGCCATTTAGGATTTTTTTGGCTCCAAAAAACTCTTGAATTTAGGCGACACAATTCAATTCGAATGTCGCCTATATTTGAATTTAGGCGACCAATTCAATTCGTAGCCTATATTTGCGGATTTTTTTGGCTCCAAAAAACTCTTGAAAATTGATATCATTTTTTAGACTTTAGACTACCTAAATATCAATTTAGGTCGCCTAAAATTTTTTTGAGACTTTAGAATACCTAAATCCAATTCGGGTTGCCTAAAATGAAATTTTTTTATGCGCCATTTAGAATTTTTTGGCTCCAAAAAACTCTTGAAAATTGATATTGAGATTTTAGACTACCTAAATACCAATTCGGTCGCCTAAAATGAAATTTTTGCCGCAATTTAGGATTTTTTTGGCTCCAAAAAACTCTTGAAAATTGATATTGAGACTTTAGACTACCTAAATACCAATTCAAAGTCGCCTAAAATGAAATTTTTGGCGCCATTTAGGATTTTTTTTGCTCCAAAAAACTCTTGAAAATTGACTTTAGACTACCTAAATACCACTTTAGGTCGCCTAAAATTTACTTTAGACTACCTTAATATCAATTCAGGTCGCCTAAAATGAATTTTTTTAATTTCATTTATCCCTTCTCTCCTCTGCACACCATTTAATTCCCCCACGTACGCCCTCCTCTTCTCATTTTCGATCCGAACATATGCCTTCCTCTTCTCTCATCTACACCCCATCTTCTCTTTCGATCTATTCCTACTCCTTCAACACTCTTCGATCCGGGCCGGGCGAGAGACCGAGCAACGAGACGTCGACCGCACTTCGGAACAAGAGTCACCATTGATTTCATCCAAAAACGCTACCGCTAGTAAGTGTTTTTTTAGATCTAACTCTTGTTGATTTTTTAGATCCGAGAGGGCACCAATTTTTGCGTATCCGGAAATCTCCTCGTGGCTCCAAGACGATACTATGAACACCAAATCTCTTGTAGATCTGAAATTACTCTTTTTGCATTATTGTTCCTTATTCCTTCCATTTTAGTTACTTGTTAGGTTTTTTTTTTTATTGTATCTTCCTTGTTGTCTTTGTTTTGATTACTCTCTTTGTGTTCTTTTCTTGTTCTTGCTGGTTTTGGAATTTCGGAATTTGATTTTTGATTTGTTCTTTCATGGCCAACTCGGGGGGTTTTTTTTTAAAAAAAAAAAAAAAAGCGATAAGGCGACCAATTTAAATTCGTGTCGTCTTACATTAGGCGACCAATTAAATTCGTGTCGTCTTAGATTAGCGACCTTAATTAAATTCAAATTCGTCTAATATAAGACGACCAATTAAATTCAGTTGTCTTATATTAGACGACCCGAATTTAATTCGGTCGCCAAAAGTATTTTTTTTTACTACGCCTCACGAGACGTCCCTAGAAAAAAGGACGTTATATGGGTCAAATTTAGGACATTTTTGATGTTTTTTGTAGTAGTGCGTACACACACATCTGCTCTAATTAATATTGTTATTAATGCATTTTTTTTTTTAAAAAAAACGCACAGGCCATACGTAACAGCAGAGAAATCATAAAGATGCGCGTTTCATGCATTTATGGCAGACCAGAATATAAGCCTGTAAGATCTATTCAATAAGCTACCAAGTTGAGCGTTTTATTCTTGCTGAATATAAATGGTATGGATGTAGCTAGCTAGTGAGAGCTTAATAAATTTAATTTCCCAGGAAGAATTAAATTATGACGTGGAATATATATGATATATAGGGTGGTCCTGGATCGTGAAGCAAATCCAGAGATGCTTGACCATCATGATTGTGATTGGATTTCATGCACTTTTCGTGAGATTAATTAATTAGTGTTCATCGATGTAGCATTTATGTCTCTGTTTCGATCCATCAACATCTAGCCATCATCATCAAGCGATCTTTGTTGATCTGTACGCTTTAATCAACTCCTCTTCACGTTTGTATTTAGGCTCAGATCGGTTAAACAGAGTTGTTGGGCATTTAAGAATCCACCCACAAAGTGGTAGAAGATATTATTTCGCTCGTCCAGAAATATTAATATCAAAACATGGTAGCATATATGTATGTTTTGAATTGATGAGAAATGAGATGAAAAAAACAGGCTTGGCTTTAAATTCGACACTGATCTCTCTGGTGTCTCTATATTTAGTAGCTAGATGGTCCTGAACCATATTTGTTGCGAGCTGATGAAAAGGCTACGAGTACTTTCCTATGGCCAGGTCTAAAGGAGGGAGGGCATCCATTCCTCAGACGCAGGAGGGAATAGGGTAATTAAGGGAGCCAATACAAAAAGGCTTTCATTTTGGTGAAAGTTTAAAACGATAAGCAAATATACAGTGAGTTAGATGACTCACTTAACGACACACACATATCTATAAATAAGGGGACAGGGCCTTTATAAATCTTTACACATACCAGCTTACGCACCAGTTCTGGCAAATGCAGTTGGCTATGGGTACACCGTAGTCAACAAGACTCACTCCTATTGAATGCCATAAATAAGACCCACCTACTCAGTGCAGTAATAATAGATGGGTCTCTCTGGTTTTCTTCTCACTAGTCTTCTCATGTACGTAGCTCTGAGGACAGAACCGTGTGTGATGAATTCTGTGATATACAAGAGTTGGTCCTCTAGCAGCTCCTAATAAACGTACCACCGTGCTAGGAGCCCAAGCTGGCAAAAATTGGAACACCTCAACGCAAACCCAAGTGGACAATAAATGGCGTTATCAGTCTGTAAGACCTCAAGTTTGGAGCACATTGTCACGGTCTTAGACAAATTCCACCCAAAACCGTGCCGGCCTTAGCGTGATCACTCCCTTGATCTTGGCTAAGTCAGCCGAACCCTCACAAGTAGGCAAAGAGCACAAGAACAAAGAGAACTTTTAGAGAGAGAAGTAACTTAGAGAGAGAAGCTCTGAAAGTGTAAAGAACTTGTATTGCTCTTGGATGGTTACAAATGTGGGTGGCACCTCCTATTTATAGGCATCCACCTCCTCAATGAACGGCTATGATTCAATCTATCTAACGGTGGAGATTGGTTCTCCAGAACCTTCTCCCAAAATATCTAGATATCTACACTTTTCATGAGAGTTCTAGAATTCTCTATACATTTCTACATCTATGTACAAGAATCTACAACAATCAAGAATTCTCTAGAAACCTCTCCAAGAGTGTCTTGAGTACAAAATATCTTGCGTTCCCTACAGTGCGTGACACTTCCCCCACCTAAACCGGTGACGTCCCGTCACCGACTTGTCCCCGGGTGTAGGTGGTCTTCGAATTGCCAAAGATCCTCCCGAGGTTCCCATGTGGCTTCGCTCTCCGGCAATCCTTTCCATTTGATTAAGTATTGGGTACTTGGTGGTACCCCTCGTCGCCGCACAACTCGGCCGCCTAGCACCTCTTCTACTTCTCGATCAAATGACTTGATCATGGTCGGAGGTGCTCTTGTCGAGATGGCTCGACCAGATCATCCACGTCTTCATGGAACGGCTTGAGCATACTAACATGGAAGACGGGATGAATCTTCAAGTTTGGGGGTAGATCCAACTTGTAGGAAACCCTTCCTACTTTCCCCACAATCTTATACGGGCCTTCATATTTACGGATGAGGCCCTTGTGTACCTGTCGAAACACTTTGAATTGTTGAGGAAGAAGCTTCACCATTACCATGTCTCCCACTTGGTACTCAGAAGCACGCCTCTTCCTATCTGCAAACTTTTTCATCCGCTTGGCCGCCTTGACAAGAAAGGATTTTGTTACCTCAGCTTGTTCCTGCCAAGACTTGGCCATGTGATAGGCTCCTGGACTCTTGCCCTTGTAAGTGGTGGCAAGGGCATGAGGAGTGAGTGGTTGTTGTCCCATCACCGCTTCAAAGGGACTCCTTCCGGTTGCCTCACTCTTTTGTAAGTTATAAGAGAATTGAGCCACATCGAGTAGCTTGGCCCAATCCTTTTGGTTGGCACTCACAAAGTGCCGTAAGTAGCACTCCAACAAAGAGTTCACCCTTTCGTTTGCCCATCGGTTTGTGGGTGAAAACTCGTGGAGAAGTGTAGCTCGGTGCCCAGAGCTTGAACAACTCCGTCCATAGCTTGCCCGTGAAACGGGGTCTCTATCACGATGATTGTCTTAGGTAACCCCCAATACTTCACCACATTCTTGAAGAATAGTCTCGGCCGCCTCTTCTCTTGTACAATCCGTTGGGGCAGCTATGAATGTTGCATACTTTGAAAATCGGTCTACTACCACCATGATAGAGCCGCACCCTTCGACTTTGGTAAAGCTGAAATGAAGTCCATGGAAACACTTTCCCATGGTTGCCCCGGTATAGGGAGAGGCTCCAACAATCTACTGCAGTTGTTGGTTCACTATCTTGTCTTGTTGACATACAAGACAAGTCTTCACATAAAGTTCCACCTCGTCCCTCATCTCGCGGCCGCGCAGTAAGCTTCCAATAAGGCAAGTGTGCGTCTTTGTCCCGGATGACCGGCCCACTTGGAGTCATGACACTCCTTAATGAGCTCTTTTCGTAGGTTCTCCCATTTTGGGACAAAGACTCGCCTCCCGCCAGATATAGAGAAGGCCATCCTCTAACCAAAACCTCTTGGTTTTCCCTCCTTGGCCATCTCTACAAGTTGTCGAGCAACGGGATCATGGCTCATACCTTCAATGATTTTTGTGATCAAGTCGCCCTTGGCTTGACTCATTGACGCTAACTCGCTTCCGGCTTAATGCATCCGCCACTACATTAGCCGTGCTGGGTTTGTACTCCATCACATAGTCAAACTCGGCTAGAAAATCTTGCCAACAAGCTTGCTTGGGCGTTAACTTCTTTTGAGTTTGAAAGTAGCGAGTAGCCACATTATCAGTCTTGATCACAAACCTGGATCCCAGCAGATAATGCCTCCAAGTGCGCAAGCAATGCACTACCGCCGTCATCTCCTTCTCTTGGACCGTGTATAACGTCGCTTCGGCATCATTGAGCTTGCGACTCTCAAAGGCTATTGGATGCCTTTCTTGCATGAGTACTCCTCCAATAGCAAAGTCGAGGCATCCGTGTGAACTTCAAAGGTCTTAGAGAAATCCGGAGAGCCGCTAGACAGTTCCTCCATCACCGCGCCTTCAGATCTTCAAAGGCATCATGGCACTCTTTGGTCCATTCCCAAGGCTTGTTTTTCTTCAACAAGTCTGTCAAAGGGGCTGCCCCGGCAGTAGCCCTTGATGAACCGCCCGTAGTAATTCACCAACCCAAGAAAAGATCGTAACTCGATACTCGGGTGGGTGGCTCCCATTCCTCAATGGCACGGATCTTCTCCTTATCCATCATAAGGGTCCCTTGGCGAATGATGTGTCCAAGGAAGTGCACCTCCTCCTTGGCAAAAGAACACTTCTCCTTCTTGACATATAGTTCGTTCTCGCGCAGAAGTCCGGAACACGGCCCGTAAGTGTTCTACATGGGTCTCCAAGGTGTCACTGTAGATGACTATATCATCCAAGTAGACCACCACGAACCGATCAAGGAAAGGATGAAAGATCTCATTCATCAAAGTGCAAAATGTTGCCGGTGCGTTGGTTAGACCAAAAGGCATCACCAACCACTCAAAGGACCCGTACCTCGTCACACAAGCGGTCTTGGGTTCATCTCCTTCGGCAATGCGAATTTGATGGTACCCCGACCTCAAATCAAGCTTGGAGAAGTACTTTGCCTTACCCAACCTGTCAAACAAATCGGCTATCAAAGGAATAGGATACTTGTTCTTAATAGTTACCTTATTAAGGGCCCGATAGTCGATGCGAGTCGTAACGATCCATCGTGCTTGCGTTGGAACAAGACAGTGCCCCATAAGGTGCTTTGGAAGGCCGTATATGCCCAAGATCAAGCAACCCTTTCAATTGTCTCCTTAGCTCTTCCAACTCGGGCGGTGCCATACGATAAGGTGCCATGGCGGGTGGACGCGCTCCCGGTTCCAACTCGATCTTATGATCCACCTCCCGTCTAGGTGGCAACCTCTTAGGAAGTTCTCGGCGGCATTATGTCCTCGTTCTCCTTGAGGACGTTCGAATGATAGGGGAAGGCTTCCACTATCCTCTTCCTTCGTGTCCACCTCCTTCAAAGCTGCAAGGTAGGTGACTTCCCTCTTTTAATTCCCTTTTCTACCCGCATGGCTGACAAGTGAACAATCCGATCATCACTTGTTGCAGGTACTGTGCAAGCGAGCCCCTTTTCCATGATACACACTGAGTCATAACATGGCATGAGGAATGCTTTTGCCTTGCGTAAAAAGTCCATCCCAAATACCACTTTGAAATCATCCATAGGGGCCACTGATAGATCCACGGTCCCCTTCCACGTGCCAAGGCATAGCTCCACTCCACTTGCTACGCCATTAAGGGGTTTGGCGGGGCGTTCACGGTCTTCAACCATCCTCCTCGTGGTTGAGTAACCGAGAGGCCAACTCGCTTAGCCTCCTCGGGAGTAATAACATTATGGGTCGCCCGGTATCCACCATCACCTTTACGGGCTTCCCGTTCAGTTTGGCCTCCACGTACATCGATCCCGTTGCTTCTTGGAGCGAGTTGCACCGGTTTTGCCTTTAGAGCATTCAAGAGTCTGAGAGACCCTATTTGAGAACTTGGCCCTTCCTCGTTGGGTGCATCTTGCCCTTCAACAATGGCTGACAAGGTACCGAGCTTGGGACAATTGCTCATGCGGTGTGGCCCCTTGCACACGAAGCGGCGATTGTATAGTTCTTGTTCTTCTTCTTCTCCTCATATTGATTCTTATGGAAGGACTTGCCAGGTCTCTCCTTGGTGATCCCCTTGCCTTTGTCTCCCCCACCTTTTCCTTGATTAGGTTTGGAAGACTTAGGTTTGGAAGACTCACCTTTCTCTCCCCTTGAGTACTCGGTAAGGCTTTCGGCGAAGGTAATGGCTTCATCTACATTCGTTACGCCACGCCTTTGGAGCTCGTTCTTAGCCCAGTTCTGAAGACCGTCTATGAAGTAGAACAATGTTTCTTCACCGGTCAAGTTGGGGATTTGCAATATGAGAGTAGTGAAGTCTCGTACATAGTCGGTGATTGTGGTCTTGTGTTTAAGTTCCCTCAACTTCTTCCGAGCCTCATAGACCACATTCTCCGGATAGAACTGCTTCTTCAATTCTTTCTTAAAATCTTCCCATGTTGCAATGGTGCAAAGGCCTTTTTCCATATCTCGCATGCTTCCTACGCCACCATAACATAGCATTATCGCAAGGAATAAGGAAGCGGTCGTACCTTGTCCGTGTCGTTGGCCAAGTTCATGCTCTCGATATCGCTCCATTTGCCACAAGAAGTTCTCGACCTCTTTGGCATCACGGACACCTTTGAATTCCTTTGGTTTAGGGAGGTCTAGCCTCACCTCCCTTCCTCCACCGGTCCCAGCTCCAACGGAGTCCTAGTCCGACTCTCCAAAGAAGCCTTAAGAGAGTTAAGGCGATCTCCGCATGGCGTGATGGCATCCATCACCTTTGCCTCGAGTCTCCTCATGGACTCAGCTCGTTCCTCCTCGACATTGAGGTGCGAATCAAGATCCGACCTCAGGTTGTCTAACTGTTCTAGGGTGTGAGACTCAAGAGTCACAAAGTCTCCTTCCACTTTATCCACCCTAGCAACCACTTCTTGCAAGGCCTCCTCCAAAGCCTCCACCTTTACCGTCAAGGTGGCAACATCCGTGGCTTGGCGAGACTTGCTTGTGCCCCGAACCTTCTTGGGTTGATGAGGAGGTTGAGTCTCCCTACCCCTCTCTTCTCCAACCACAATGTCCTCGCAGTGCCGACATACTTGCCTACACAATGGCTCCCACGAACCACGCTCAAAGCTTCGAACCAAAGCTCTGATACCACGTTGTCACGGTCTTAGACAAATTCCACCCAAAACCGTGCCGGCCTTAGCGTGATCACTCCCTTGATCTTGGCTAAGTCAGCCGAACCCTCACAAGTAGGCAAAGAGCACAAGAACAAAGAGAACTTTTAGAGAGAGAAGTAACTTAGAGAGAGAAGCTCTGAAAGTGTAAAGAACTTGTATTGCTCTTGGATGGTTACAAATGTGGGTGGCACCTCCTATTTATAGGCATCCACCTCCTCAATGAACGGCTATGATTCAATCTATCTAACGGTGGAGATTGGTTCTCCAGAACCTTCTCCCAAAATATCTAGATATCTACACTTTTCATGAGAGTTCTAGAATTCTCTATACATTTCTACATCTATGTACAAGAATCTACAACAATCAAGAATTCTCTAGAAACCTCTCCAAGAGTGTCTTGAGTACAAAATATCTTGCGTTCCCTGTAGTGCGTGACAACATGCTCTAAAGAAGATGAAAACCAGCCAAACAGAATCCAGCCTCTTGTGGGTCCAAGAAAGCAACATGTACGTTAGAGCTGTGCCAAGCACGTGATTTTGATCAAGCCATCGAAAACACTTCACTAGTACAAAAAATGGTTTTAAGACCGCCTCATTTAGACTGGAGAATCGACGCCCCGATCTTAGAGGAATGACTGGTGGCAGTTCCGTAAATATAAAGAACTTGTTGAACCGGATCATCTTTTCATAGGTCTTAAATATATTATTCGAATAGGACAAAACAACAACCTAGGTCTTACAAATGTTATTAAGAAAATTGAAATTTCAATTACTTAATAGAGAAATCTTATACATCGTACTTATATTTTCCGAGGTCCAATATAATAAGGAAAAATTTAAGTATAAAAAGTCTAAAAGTTTTAAGACCGCACATATATAACATCCGGTCTTAAAAGTTATTCTTTTATGACCGGACATATAATACGGATGGTTCCCAAAAAAAGTAATTAAGTTTAAGACTGGAGGTCCAAAAGGATCGGTCTTAAAGGTTAACTTTTAAGACCGTCTTATAATTTCTTCGGTCGAAAAGTTAAATATTTTAAAATCCGGACTTAAATTGTGCCCAGTACCTCAATATTGAAGAAAATTAAACAAATAATTAAATACTTTTAAGACCGGACTTCAATATGACCGGTCTTGAATTGTAATATTAAGACCGGACTTCATTTTTAATACGGTCTTAAAAATGAAGCGCTAAAATAAAATTTCTTCGCGCGAAAGCTTTTGTTACTCTCACTGAAGAACCTCTGTTCACGTTGCGAAACCTTTCCTGTTGCATTACCTATCTTCCTCGCCCACGTACGATAGCCTCTGTTAGTCTCTCGTTTGCTCAGGCATTCCTTTCTTCCTGTCTCAAAAATGAATGGTGAAAACGATTTTATTCGTGTTCCGAGAACGCCAGTTACTGGTGTGACTGGTGTGAGTCAGAACGAACCCTCTTCATCGCACAATGAGCCTCGTAACCGCCCTGCACGCTGTGGTAGAAGAGGCACACGAATGATGGATGTAACCCTATGTCGGACTTCTGGGTCAAGGCTCGAGATTCAGTTTGATGAAAAGTTGGAACCTTTCGGTCCTAATAAAAGAAATATACTAGTTTTGTCGGCTATCTAGCACGCAGCGAGGTTAGCATCTTGAAAGATGAGTGGAAAAATGTGAACTTTGGCGCAGTAAAGGATCCTATTTGGGACGCTATCTGGCTTACATACACTGTCCCTGACTTTCAGAAGTTGAAAGACAAGACATTGTCTTATTGTGCTGATCGGTGGAGGAAGTTTAAGCCTTTCTAGTTAACAAGTATGTTTTTGCCGAGGTTCAACTTGACGAAAATCCTTGGGACAAGTACACATTTATTGATGAACAAACTTGGCAACAATTTGTTCAGCTGCGGACCACTCCTGAAGCTCTGTTGAGTTTATATTTAGTTTTGTTTGCTTATTAACCTGTACGGATATGTGAATGTTATTGTGTTCATCTAATCCTCTTAGTTAAATTGTTTGGTGTATGAATAGAAGTATACATTTCCTACCTTTGTCTATGCAAGTCCGATATGTAAACCCTGAAAAGGTAAAATACTAAGAAGGTAATTGTGTAATGGTTTGTCTTGCAAAGAAGGAAATGAATAGTCTTAAAAGGGGGAAACTTTATATACCCAATTGTTACTATCTAATAGGGACTCTAGATTCCAGTGGATGCCTTAAAAGGATCAAGTTTGTATTATTCTTTAAGCATAATTCTCTTTTATTTCTTAACCTATCTATCTAGCGAGTACAATACATAGCTCCAATTTATGTTCAAACTCCCTATGGTTGGAGGTATGTGATATTTTTTTTCCTGAATTCGGTATGCAGCCTATGCTAATTTTTCTTGCTATAGTTTTTTTTTGTTTTTTTTAACTAAGAGAAATAGTCTATCAAACTCCCTATGGTTAAATGGAATCCCTAGCGAAGAAGCTGCTACTCTGCCTTTGCCTATTGATAATTAGCATAATTAAATAGTTGTTTTCAATTCTGATAATTAGAAGTTCTCTAATTTCTGTTAGTGACATGGCTGGAATTCAAAATTAATAGTTGTTTTCAATTCGATTCACGTAAAAGAAGGGAACAAGCACGGGAGATAGGGAGAAAGAATGATTGCCCACATAGGGCTTCTCGCGGCGGATATGAAAAGGCCGAAAAAGAATTGCTGGCGACCAAGCGGAAGAGATTGGAAGATGAAGCTGAATCCAATCCTTCTGCGAAGTTGATCAACCATCTCCAATACGTCGCGAGGAGTTATGGTTGCATATTCGGCAAAAGTCAAGCAGCGCCTACACAAGTGAACAAACTCGTGTAGTTGCTAAAAGAATTGTAAGTATCGTTATTGTTATTTTTTAGTCACTAAACAAGTTTCATTACTAAGCTTCTCGTTATCCGTATCTTACGGAAGATCTTAAAAAGAAAGAAGCGAGAGGGATCTTTTGTGTCGGATGGGAGGAATGATGTTCTGACCGTTGCGACCGGAAAATCGGATCACTCCGGGCGTGTAAGGGGGATTGGAGGACGGGTAGGCATAAAGCAATACTTTGGTAAATCCAAACGTAATAAACAAAGTATGGTTACCCGGGAGGAGATGGAACAGACGCTGGCCAAATTAAGTGAGGAAGTCCCCCACACTTATCTTTTTGCACTCCTAAGCAAAATTCAAAGAAAAAAAAAACTAAAATGAAAAACTCTTCCTTTCTAACAATTGCTAACAATGCAAAAATTTAGCAAGGGACACAAAACTTCAAAAGACCAATCAATCAAGACCAAAATCCTTTCATCTCCAATTACAAATCCTGGCAATCTCAATCAATGATGCTAATCACACAAGATGGTCTCTCAAGGATGCCCTCAATCAATCTCTCAAGTGTATAGGGTAAACAAGTGTATCGCTTCAAATTCTACTCAAAAAAATTGTTCTACCATAAGCTTGCTCAATTTCTACTTCTCCACTACTTATAACACATGCATGCAAAAATCAAGAGAGCTTGTTATTGAAGGTTGTAATGGAGCTAAGGTATAGGTGTGAATAAGTATGGATATGATAGGCTAAGCACCCAAGAAATCCAAAGAACATCAGTTAATAATAGCAAATCACCTCAATATCATTTCTTTTTATTTCTCCTTCTTTACATTGCTTCCTCTCTCTCTCTTTCTTTCTTTTCTTTTCTTTTCTTTTTTTTTTTTGTACTTTTTTTGTACCCTTTTTCTTTCTTGTTTTTTCCTTGTTTTTTTGTACCTTTTTTTTTGGTATAGAATCACAATGACCAACATTAAGACCAATATTAATGCCAAATGATGAATGGCACAAAATCAAAATCAAATACTCCCCCCGACACTTAAAATGTTGCACACCTGGGCAACCCCCACACTGAAACACAAAATCAAGGTGAAACCAATGCTCAATAAATTTTCAAGGTGCGGAATAAAATGGTTTTACGCTTAGGCTTGTAATGTGGCTTAGAAAATAATGAGTCAAGAAGGCACAAAGGGGCTAGCAAAGGGAATATAATGTAAGGGGAAAGCTATTTGGCCAAAGTGGAAAAATGAAAGAAAGAAAACAAGCTTCCATCATACTTATGCACGTAAGTGAAAAATTTAGCTTCAAAAAGAAAAGGAGCAAGTTCTAGAGAATACAAATCATGAGCAGATGCACACATGAAAGAAAGAATGGTAAAAGATGAATTCCATTCATGTAGGCCCAAAATCTCACAAAGGTGAATACCGAATCATGCAATCAGCATTCCAAAATTAACTACCAAGAAATATAATCCAAGAGTCCAAATTCAGCCTCAAACGTAAGGATCCATCAAAACCAAGATGTCAAAGTTCACAAGAGGTAGAGCAATCATAGAAAGAGTGTGTGTTATTCATAAAAACTCTTTTTTTTTTTTCTTTTTTTACCTACTAAACTACATTATTTCTACTTTTTCTACTGAATTGTATCCCTCCCCCACACTTATCTTCCTCATACAACAATTAAGCCCAAGTAATCATATGGATCAGGAAGAAAATAAGTAAGGAAAGAGACAACCTTTGTTAGAGTATCTTGAGTTGCTTGAAGGAGAAGTTCTCATCTCCGATGAGAATCATGAAATTTTCCCTTAAAACATCTTCTCCCACATTGAATTTCCTTGGTGGAGGTTGTAACATCCTAATTTTAATTTTAGGATTTAAGTATAATTATGAAATTAATTATTGGAAATTTGGGCTTATTTTCTTAATCAATTTATTTTTGAAAAAAAAAAAGAATAAAATTCAAGGAATATTTAGAAGGGATAATATATAGCCTAAAATAATTATTAAAAGTCAAGGCCTATTTTTCCTTGAATTCTTGGGAAAATAATTATTGAAGTTTAATAGTTAAAATTAGAGAGAAAGGGTGAACATGAAATTTGTGGTATTATGGGATGATACTTTTTGAATGGGTCCCACAACACTCACCTCCCATGCAAACCATCACGTAACCTCATTCTTTCATTTCTCTATTAATTCATTATTGATAGAGTTATTGGAGCAAGAGAAAAGCACATGACCCCTTCTGTACAACATTTGTTCTTATAAATAAAGAACCCATTAGCTATCATTAAGGCCACCTACGTTCCCTGATAGCAACAAGAAAGCTATGAATCCATTTACTATTTTTCCATATGGCCCGATGTGAATGATTCATCACTCATATTCTCCTCATTTGGCCCAAACAAATACATATTCTTCATTTATTTAGTATTTGATAGGGAAAAACCTTATATCCTTTAGACTCGCAAGAAATTGTACGAGCCGTATCAAGTAATAGAGTGATCGAAAAGTATCGTTCCCACGAGGACTCGATCTAACTAGTGATTAGATATTAAATCTCCTTGTTTCGTTCAAGTTGAAATAGTCGAATTGTTTTCAAAAAGAAAAGTAATAAGAACTAGTAGTAGCAAAAGACTTTTCACAAAAGAGCAAATTCCAATATCAAAAAGTACAACCTAGAGTCACTAATCCCTTGTTTGTTTTTCTAGATTTTATCCCCACTAAATTAATTTTGACTTAACCTAAACAACTAATCTAGAGTATTAATGTCTATAAATGCCTTCCGGTTCATTTATCTACCTATCTTAATCAATTATGTGATGCCTCACACAACTAAATAAGATTCTTTTTTAAATCGGGCTCACTCTAATTTGATTATGCGGAGCTCTAGGTATATTCCTATCCTAGACGCAAATTAGATTAAAACCTAACTTCACGTTAAATTTAAACCTAATTCCACATTATTTATTCCCTAGGTCAATTTAGGATTCCCTCTTCCAAGTTCAACCCTAAATCCCCAAAACATGCTCAATGGTGGCCACTCACTAAGCAATAGCAATAAACACAGGATTAAATAAACTGAAATAAATTAAGTAAAACTAATAGTGGGAATAATCTCTAGAACCCAAATAAGTTCATAGGTTCTCTAGGTTGAAAAGAAAAATTAGTCAAACATGACTATAAGAAAATCCATAACAAACATGAGAAATTCAAGTTCCAAAATAAAGAGAAGAAGAAGAAGAAAGAAGAGATCCCGAATAATAACTCTGCTTCTTGAATTGATATCACGCTCTGCTTTTTTTTTTTTCGTCTCTAGCAAAATCTCACGCTCCAATTCCTCTCGTGCCGTGCGTTTTCTTGTGCGTGCTCCTCGCCTTTAATATATAGATTTTAGGTCACAATTCTCATTCAATTCTCCACCACGTTGCTTCTCTTGGCCCATTAAATCATCATTCCAATTTGTGGGTCCATGTGCATTGAATCCAATTCTTTTAGTCAAACCTTCCTATTCCCATCTCACATTGCTTGTGTACGTGACCTGCTTCATTCTTCTTCTTTTTTTGTGTGGTCCCCACGTCATCATCAGCTCCAAAACTATTGCTCCCTTTTATTCAATTAATTGCTTCCTCTAAATTACTTGAAGACCAAGCCTATTTGATTCCCAAAGTTGCCAAAGCAATGAATTGGAAATAAATCAATTGATTGTCTCGTGCCCCCTCTCGATTGAACAAGAAAAGGAAATTATATGGTAATCATAATAATAATAAAATTGAATTTATTCAAAAACTCTAATTATTATGATGTATTTCCTAAACTCAAAAACTTGTATTTTAAATTGAAATCCCACAAATGATGTATCCAGATTGATTTCTCTTAAAATCTCAATAAAATCTCTTTAAATTAGTGACAATGACTTCTCAAATATATCAAAATATATCTAAAATCTATTAAAATTGAGAAGTCATCAGTATTCCTTCTACAACACGTCAGCCCAGTAAAATAAACCATCCCAAACCAATGCAATTAAATCAGTCCATATCATTCCTTTAGCCTCACACGAAACGCACAACAGCAGTAGCATATCTGTTTCACAGATTTATTCAAAACATATTAATTGAGCAGAGTCAAACACATAAACCAGATCACGACACCGAGATCACAAATAAAACACAAGAAAAGAAGACTTTATCGGCATCTTTCTCGCGTAGCAAGCCATACCGTGCGTCGATGCAGCTCCTCCCATACCTCTCGATCCCAGTGTAAAATACCCCTCGGTCCGTTCTTTTCTCATGTCGGACCAGATCCTCAGACCAGTGTATATATTCTTGGCTATTCAAAACTCATGCTACCCAACTAGAAATGAAACCGAGAAGGAGAAACAGAGAGAGTTTGAGAAAGAGTGTGAGGCCACGCTATAGAGAGTTTAGTCATTTTCTTGCTCTGCTCAACGTCTTGGAACAGGGGTATTTAGTTTCCTCAAAGGTCACTCCTCACTAGCCGTAGCCGGAGGTGAGTCTTCAAGTCTCCGCTTCCTTTTGATTTTTGTTGCTCCCCAACGCAAGTTTATAAGCATAGAAGCCATAGGAAAAAGCCATAAGAGTCTCTGCTTCATGAACTTTTAAACAGGGGCTTGAGTTGAATTCTTATAAATCTTGGATCCATATATATATAACAGTATATATAAGTTTTGCGTATAGATATATGTATACGTGCTGTTTAAAAAAATATATATATAGAGAGAGAGAGAGAGAGAGGTTGCTACACATGTATCTTTAAAAAAAAAAAAAAAAAGCAAAACTTCGCTGTCATATTTCTAAATGTTTAGCTGCATAAGAAAAAAGGGGAAGGAAAGCTTATTGAGTTATATAAATGTATATGTGTAGTTGTTTTGTGAGTAGAAAGTGAAGGATTTTTAATTGCGGATAGGTTAGTATATTGCATGTATATAAATATATATATGCATGCCGTGTCCAGGGAAGCAAAATGATAGGAAATAGAGAAAAGTTTGTTCATATAAACATTGTGTTGTACAGGAGAAAAGATAAAAAAAAAAAAAGAGTTATTATCTTTTATATATGGAGAAAAGATAAAAAAAAAAATGAGTTATTATCTTTTATATATATATTAAACCCCAAAATCTTACCGTGAGTGGGTTGCATATTCTGATATATATTATTGCATTAAAAAAAAAAAAACTTGTGGCCATATAGGTATAGCGCTGATAAGTGGAGAAAAGAATGTGTTTATATATATATATATATATATACACATATATATATCACATGCGTGATGTCCAGGTAATCAAAAAAAAAAAAAAAAAAAAAAAAAATACTTATAAACAAAAGTCAAGTGTTGGTCCCACCACATGCAAGTTAGTGATTCTATTGTATCTCATTTGGAATGAAATGTCTAATGGTTGGGAATATATACTTCTCTTGTAAACATCATTCCCAAAAAAATTAAATAAATAATAATAAATAATAATAATAATAATAATAATAATAAAAGAAATAAATAAAATTCATGTTACGTAATATTTTATTATTAGAACTTGTATTTTTTTTTAAGTTATAGAAAGTTATAAGTTATAATTGTGATAATGTAGAGCCTTTTTGTGATCGGTGATTGTACGAGTTGTGCTTCTCAAGCTAAGGTTAAGCTTGGAATTGATGTAACCAGGGTTAATTTATTTTATATGCATGTTTTGGACTGTGAAGTATTTTTCTAGGCTTAATTTTCATATATATAATTTGTATGTGTCTTGAAAAATTATGTGTAGATTTGAATATGAAAATTTATTCGGTGAAGCAGTGTATTTTCCAATCTATGTATTTAAGTGATTATTATTATTATTGGGATTGTTATTGTTGTGATGGTTATAATGTTTGTTGTGAGATGAACTGTATGGAATATAGTTTAATAAATTGTTGTTTAAAATTTTAGTATTATATTATTTCTTCTGTTGTGGGATATATTGGGTTGTGTGGAAGAGATTTAGGGTGAAATTGTGCCCATCGGCTCTCTCATATTCCTGGCCCGGATTTGAGTTGAGTGTTTTGGGCGGACACCTCCCCGTTATGGTATTTTTGTGGTGGCACGGGAGGGGACAAGATCCTTGAAGTGATAGCTAACCTTGGCCGGTTACTAACACCGATGGGGGATGATCCGCATCCACGAGGGGATAAGGAGGAGCGGGATGGATGAGTGGGGATGGTTAATTGTTATGGTTATTATGTGATAATTGTTTTATTTGTGGCTATTTAATTATTACTATTATTATATTATTATTAACAAACCTGCTTCTCTGACTTGCAATCTTTTCTTGCATATTTGATAAATTAATTTCGGTTATGGGGACTTTATGTCTCACCCCGTCATTATTAAATTTTTTTCAGACGAGACCTCTAACTCTACTAGAGGACAAGGGAAGCAGCCAGAGGCATAGACATCGTAAAACTTGTAGGCCTCTTTTTGGTATTAGTGTTGTATTGATTTATATATTGCCATCATAGGGCCCTCGTCTATTTTTTTTGAAATACTACATTAACCACTTTTGGATGACTATTGATTTTCCGAAGGCCTTATTTTATACACTATCATATCATCGTGGATCCACCATTATATCTTTGTGACCCCTGTCTTGTGTAGAACCCTTGTTGTGGGTTCGTGTTGTATGACTTGTGGGCTATAAATCTCCTGTTCGATAATTGTGCCCTGAGTTATGGATTTTTCTGTTGGGGGTTTGTGGGCGAAATTTGTGCCCTGGACCCCGAGGTGTGTGTGTATTGAAATGGAAGGTTTTCCATAATTGCCTACTAATCCGATTTTGAGAAAACTTTATGGTTAATTGTTTTATTGTGAGAAATGGTCTTTTCAGAGGTGGTTCAGGATCGATTGGAAGAGGTCCAAGAATGTACAGTAGATGTTGGTTCCATCGACAACCTTTCCAAGAATGTTCCTGCAAATAAGACAAGCAAATAGCAGTATCCCATCCAAAAATAGAGACATGGAGAGATTTTGAGTGAATTAAGGGCATGTTAAATTCCAAACTCTCCAAGTAAGTATCACATCCAAGGAAATCAATGATACTCCCATCAGTAGGAGTCAAGCAACCAATCATATTGTGAACATTCTCTTGTGCTTGCAAAATGGGAGGTGTGGAATCCAACTTAGTGTTGGAGTACACCACATCATCATTGCAATCACAAGAGATGGAAGGGAAAAGAGTGGAAGAATGAAGCGAATTTTTCAAATCATCACCACCTGGAATGTGTAAAGATTCAAAACAATTATCTTGTTTTTCTAAATCGTGTGGCAAATCACAAGAAAGTACTTGGTTGGAAAGATTCATCAACATGCGGGATTTTATCAATCAAAATTTCAGAATATTTGTCACCAACAAGACTACGGGAGGTAATCCAATAGGAATTTTATGCATTTGGTATTCTAGGCTATGATCTTTCTTACTCACATCAACAACGTAATCCACAAGTAATGCGAGAATCACTAAGCAAGTCGAATCACCAAATAATGCAAAGATTAATCTCAATGCAAATAGGGCACCATCATTATCAGCACATGCACAATTGGCACAATCACTCGTACATGCAAAATCAGGATAATCAACATACCATTGAGCAAGAACATCATCAACAACATTGGCATCCATGCTTGATTCAATCTTTTCAAAATTGACATGCTTACTATCATCAATAGTACAAGAGGGTGCATTATGATCAATGGTAGAATCAACCACTTCACTAAATGCTTTCTTTTGAAGCTTAATAAGTAAATGACATTTTTCATGATAACAATCTACACATATTTGATATTCTTCACAACAACATGAAAATATGTTATTCAATTTATCGCAATCATCACTAATACTATGAAGAGAAGCATCTTCAACAGGTAAAGCATCACATGAAGAAATACGAACACACTCATCAACAAGCACAATCGAATTACTACTACTAAATTCAATTGGTTGAGCAATTACATTTCCAAACAATTGAGGGGATTCAACAATGATTTCCTCGTCCACATCATTATCACTCAAATCATGAATTGCTTCATTAGCCAAAGTAGTAGGAGAGTCTACTTCGATAAGGATAGAATCATTACCAAATGGGAGAGAGGACTCTTCAATGCGCTTTTGTACTTGTTGCACTTCTTGTGGATTCGTGCCCATGATAGAAGGATAATTCATTTTCAACACTTGTGCTTGCTGCTCAATTTCTTTTGCTAATCTCTCAGATGATTTCACTTGTTGTTCCATCATTCTACAAATAGAGTCCATTTGTTGATGAAAGTCGTCCTTCCAAGCCGTTTGATTTTGGTGATCTCCAATGACTTCACAAAATGAAGGATCTTGGTTGGGCATACATGGTTGAGAATGAGGTTCATAAGGTGGGTCAAATGGGTATTGGGATTCATGAGATGGATGGCATGGTCCTGAAGTGGGATGGAATGAAGGATGGTATGGTAAGTGAGAGGGTTGATGATATTGTTGAAATGGAGGTTGGTGGTATGGTTCATGTAATGGGTGGTGGAAAGGACCACATTCTTGATTGCCTACAAAAGAGTGAGAACTGAAAGGTAGATTATGATTGCCATAAAACCAAGCCATGAAATTTCAATACAATTAATTCCCAAGGAATTACAAGAAAACTATAAACTATAAAAACTAAGATAAGGAATCTAATAAAATACAAATGCAAGTGAAAAAGAAAAGATTTTTTTTTTCAAAAATGATGAAATATGCAAGTATGCTATGAATTAACTTGGAGACATGGTGAAATCAAACAAATAAGCTCAAAATCATATCAAATTTTATACAAACACACCACACGAAGCTACCAAGTTAAGACAATGCAATAATGCAATGAGTGCTATGCAAGCTACTTAAATGCAAAAATCCTAAACTATATGCAATGAAAAATCAAAAATGAAAAACTAACAAGCTTCACACGAAACCCCTTGTTAAAAGTGAATTTGACAATTAAATCACCTAGGGAGCCAATTACTTAGCTCCCGAAGCATGCCATTTTGATGAAGACCTTTTGTCATTAGCCTTGGGGTCCACAATCAATAATTAACTAAGGGTTGCGTATAGGCAAACCTAGGATCGTTCTCTCTTCTCGAGGAGCCTTTTATTGAATCTTAAGTAATCTAAAATTCATGCAAATGCAATGAAAACAAGGGGGGATTGAGTTTTGGATTTTTAATTAATAAACTAAAATAGAAATGCAATTTAAATGAAGTTAAGATAAAATAGAATATAAGAAAACGAGAAGAAGCGATTAAAATCGATTAACCCAACATTCGGATTCCGAGAGACTTCCATCATTGAACAAAATATAAATAACCCATGTTTGGCTCTGGACGAACGAGATCTCTGCATTCGCCCAGAAAATGTTGGAAATTATGCCCTAGGGGCAATTCATTGTACTTTGGATATTTAAGTTATTTAAAGTATTCTCTTTTGTTATCATTTTCGTTTGCATGTTCGTATTGATAACTGCATCCCTGGATACATCTTATAGATTATCATAAATGTCTCTGGTCGATCATCTACGCGGGAGCGAAGATGAGTTAAGACCCGATATGACTTTGATGAGGTATGGAGATACGAATCAAAGTCATGGCACTTGTAAGAGTACAAGGTCTTTGGGCGACCCACTATGAAAAGCTACATGGATCTAGTCATAAGCTTATCTCATGTATAACCGCGTCACGACGCCCTATAACCTGAGATCATCATGGATTCCTACATGATGAGTCACTGGTCTTTGACTTAGTCAAAAGTCACTTTTGACCGGGTGATGATAAAGGCTGGGATCGGGATTAGTGATTTTCATGCGAAGGAATGTGAATGGTCAAGATGAAATTTGTCCCTCACATTTGTAGAGAGATATCTTGGGCCCCTTAATGAGTGAGTCTAAGAAATGTATGGCCATACTGTGATGGAAAGGGGTTTCTATTTCACTAATTAGACTACTCGAGAATCGAGAAAGTAATGGTCAAGAAAAGGAAGTTGACATTATCCATCCCTTATCCTTGACCGAATTATCGTGTGACAAAAGGGACGTGACATAGTTGTACGATAGGTTGTATCGTGTCATCGATCCCCATGTGAATTGGGTAGTCGCAATGTCTTGCTAGAGGCCGCTTGCGACTTGTGGGCTGACACAGTGTTGGCCCATTGCCAATCTCATATGGGCTTGCAGGGTTGCACACAAGAATAACCCAACACGAGCAAAGTGTCCAGGTTCATTGAATCTTAGATTAATATGAGATTTAATGAATACTTAATTTAGTCTGGGGTGAATATATATATATATATATATATATAAATTCGAAATTAATATATATATATATATATAAAATATTATAAATAGAGATTATAATATTATTATATATTATTTGTTTTATATTTAATTTATTTGATAAATTAAATATCTAAAACAAATAGAGATATTGTATCTCATTTAATATTCAAATAAAGATATCATATATCTGTTTAATTTAAATTGAGATATAGTATCTCGATTTAATTAAATAGATAGATATTATTTCTCGGATTTAATTTATGGAGATAAATTAAATCGAAGGCTTTTAATTTGAATTAAATAAATGCATTAGATTAAATCTATAAGATAGATTTAATTAATATGTTTTTTTTCAATTCAAATTTCGATCTGGTTTTAATTAGATTAAATAAAAACGTTACATTAGATATGATAGATTTAATTGACATTTATTTAATCCATATATTTGAAATTCTGAATATAATACGCAGAGAGGTTTTGGAAAAACCTACGAGAGTTTCATTCGAGCGTATTTTCAGAAAGCCGCAAGAGAAACCCAAGAGGTGATTTTTGAGAGAGACACACAAGAGGCGCTAGCACGCTGCCATAGCCATGTTCGGGAGTTGTTCGTGTGGATACCGGTGGAGGAAGACGATCCTACGAGTCGTCTTCTACTGATCGAGGAGGTAGCCTACCTGTTCAAGGAAGAACAAGACGTGAACGAATTCTCCAAAGGTAATTTCGGATTCCCTAGCCTTGGTTTAAACGCACCTGAGTGATCCTCAGGACGAGATTCGTAGAAATTTTAATCCGCTGCGTTGTACGGATCCCAACAGAAAATCCCGCGACTAGACGATCGCCTACAATATGTCTGAACAGTGGCGTCCCACTGTGCGATCGCACAGCAAAACTTAAAACCTAGTTCGAACTCAGTCCTTGGGATAAACCAAACCGAATACTAAATCTAATATTCAAACTATTTCTAGAAATCGGATCCGATAAGATGAAAATAGAAACGAGTCAAATCACCGATAAAGCACAAGTTCTCTGGATGAATCATGGAATCCTCACGTCGGGCTAACTACAGAAGCTTAGCCAAGCATGGCTAAGCAAAACGCAGAAGAAAAGATGAAGAAGAAATCCAAAAATCTCATACAAAGTAATTGAGAATATATTTTTAGCCATCTAATCTAACCTATAAATAGGAAACACAAGGGCTACAAGATTGGCCCAAAAATAGGAAACCTTTAAAAATATGAAATCTCTAAGAATAGGAAACCTCTAATAAATGGTCTTTTATTACAAAATTCGAGCAAAATAAAAATACAGAAAAATGGGTCTGTCTTTAGCTCCAATTTCGTCCATCTTCTTGTCCGAATCAGCCTTCTGAGTCTTCATAGCAATTGTAGCTCTCTGAATCATCTAAAAAAAGAAAGAAGAATCAAGCTAATTGGATATCTAGATCAAAAGTTATGATAAAAATACTAAATCATCAAATCTGAAATTTAATCATAAAAATGAATTAAATCCAATTGAAAGCTCAAAGCTCGATTAAGTAATAAAATCCATTATTTATTAACTAAAAAATCCTAAATTTATTCACCAAGAGATACAAATAAGTGTAATAATATTCAATCATCAGGAAGCAGCGGCTAAAGAAGCAATGTTTCAATCCCAGATAGTATTAATGAAGGAGGAAATGAATCAAATGAGGTTGCTTTTGAGCTCTCGTCCAGAGACCAGTGTTCCCTTCACACATTCACCTGCACCTATGCAGCAGAGCTAGAGGGAGCTGTATTTTTGGACAGTCAGAGCAACCTTGTGACTTGTATGTGGAGGATCCTGATAGTCATAGACAATTAGTTGTAAAAGGGACTGTCCACAACTTGGGATCAACTGTACACCACCAACCAATGGCTGATGATGAAGTTAGAGTGTCAGTTGAAAAGGTGATCATTGATGCACCTTGCCCTCTCCCAACTAATCAGCTGAAGCTTGTGAGTGATGTCAAAGGAACCTTCATCTCTTGGCCAATGAAGCTTGTACATGTCTCTACTCCTCCTGAAGCTTCATCCCCTCCTCCTCAAGTTCCATCCCCTCGTCAAGCTCCACCTCCTCCTCCTCAAGTTCCATCCCCTCGTCAAGCTCCACCTCCTCCTCCTCAAGCTCCATCCCCTCGTCAAGCTCCATCCCCTCCTCAAGCTCCATCCCCTACTGCTAAGGAAAAAATATCCGATATGGTAAAGAGTGGATATTTTAAATATAAATCGTGGCCTATCAATGAAGTAGTAGGCCTCACTAATCCTCAACCGGTTTACGTTGACACCGATGATGTAACGTCCCTGCTGCTTCCTCGACAGGAGCTTACTAATGCAATTGTTCAAATGTGGATGAAGTAAGTATCTTCTTCTATGAGTACATAATTTAAATGCATCGTTTAGACACACATACATATATACTAATTCCCTGATCGATGTCATTATTGTAGGTTCATGCATCAAGTATTGGATCAACAGGGCAAAATCAATGATTTTGGATTCTTATGCCCAGTCTATGCAAGTACAACATCCAAGGAGGAAAGACAAGAGTACATATCAACGAGGTTGTGTGAAGTGAGAAGAAATGTGTAAATGTTTCCATACTTCCACAGGTACATATAAGAATTCTTGTCTGCAATTCACTTAATTCTGTTACATATTTCACTGAGTACTTTACTACTGTGAATTTTCAGCTGCCACTAGCAGTTGGTCCTCATGTGCATGGAGGAGCATAAAGTTATCTTCTTATGCTCCACTCACAGTGATCCAGAGACTACATTGGTGCAGACCATCAACGAGTAAGCATGTCATTTTGATTCTCTTGTCTCGAAATCTCTCGTGAATTTTCGTGAACATTATTGATAAATTTGTGATTTTGATGATAGTGCCATGAGGACCTTCCAAATCGAGGTAAAAGAAAATGTTCGTATCAGGCCACTAATCCTACATGGCACACACCAAAGGTTGGTACATATTTGGACACTGCCACACTGCCTTGTGAACTTGGTTTGTAAGCTATATATGCTCTTATACATATTTCTTGTTCTTTTTAGTCCCGTCGGCAACCAACGGAGTCCAACTTATATGGCCAGTACGTCATGAAACACATATATGATATTATCACGGAAGGAAGGACTAAATTAACTGTAAAGGTTAATGAATTTGATGTTACAGAGGTTTGGCTGAATTCAGTTTCTGGCTTAATGTCACATATGAAATATGCACGCAAGTTAATTCAGTTTCTGTCTTTGATGTGACAGAGGTTTGCTTGTCCTGATCCCTTTCCTAATGATGAATTGGAGCACATACGCAATTTGTTTTGTGAATATCTGTATGACTGATTAACGACGGGACAATAATTAATGTCCTAAATTCATTTGTAAATATATGTTGTAGCAACAATAATTTTCTGTAAATTTGTTTATTTTTTCAAACAATTCATTCTTTTGTAAATATACACGCAATGTGTAATTCAATAATAAATTTTTTTATTTTTTGAAGAATTCATTCATTCATTCTAGTTATTTAGTGCTTGAAATTTGAGGTACAGGATTTTGTCAATGAGCAATAAGAGACTATACCTAAAAAGTATTCGCGACTTTTAGGACCGCATATTTTTTAAAGATCCGGTCCTAAAAGTCCTCGTTTAATTCTAAAAATTTGGCTAGACTTTTGATTAAAGTCCGGTCCTAAAAGTCTAAAAAAGGCTAGACTTTTAAGACCATATATTTGTTTAAAGTCCGGTTTTAAAAGTGTTTGTTTATTTTAAAAGTATGGTGTAACTTTTAGGACCGCATATTTATTATAAGTCCGGTCCTAAAAGTCTTTGTTTAATTCTAAAAACTTTTAGGACTGTATGTTTGTTGAATGACCGGTCTTAAAAGTATTACTTTTAGGACCGTATAATTTTTGTGTCCGCTCCTAAAATTCTCCTTTAGGATCGTCTATTTGTTAAATCTCCGGTCTTAATAGTCTTCCTTTAAATAAAAATGTTGACTCGCTTTTCATACAAATCATTAGGGTTCAAGACAACCGAGGTTCTGGCGTTCTGCTTAAGCTAGGTCCTTCATTGTCGTCGTTTTTACCTCTCCTGGTTTTGAGCAGCATTATCAATGTCCCTTTTCTTTTGTCTTTTTTCTTTTTGTCGGAAAAAGAAGGAAGATAATGAAAATGACACTTTATTTCAAATCAGGGCGAGGTAAAACCGATGACAATGACGGTCCAACCTTAAGAAGAATTGTCACTGTGTTTGTTTTTATTTGAATAAGGTAAACAATGTTTTTTGTTTTGTATGGTCTGATCTTAACTGTATTGTGCGAGTTTTTAATGTTGATCACACACGAGGACAATGTTTTGTTTGTTTCCTTTTTTGTCGGAAAAAGAAAGAATCTAATGAAAAGGACAAGGCGATCGAAATAGGAAAGAATTTTTTTAAATATTTTTTTATCTTTTTTATGGGGGGGCAAATACAGAAAAAAAAAAAACAAAACATAAAAATATTTACTCCTCCCCATCGTTGTCGGAGGGGAAGGAGTCGTCGGAGAGGTCAAAGATGTCGTTGTCTGAAGGATGGTACTCAATGTCCTGGGCGTCGAGTACCGCAGTCAGCTTGTTGTTGACGGCGTGATAGACCTGAAACAACTAGCCCAAGCATCGGTCCATATGATCGACACGGGCTAGAAGGTGCTGTAGCATCTGGTAGCGGGTCGGGTTCGGAGGCAGTGGCGGAGGGTATGGAGGTGGAAGATGATTAATCGGAAAAGGAGGACCTGGGGGTGGTTGAGGACCTCGTGGTGGTGGTGGAGCAAAAATGATTACTTGTGGAGGAAAAAGAAGTGATGGAGAAGAATGTTATGTGAAGGAAGTAAAGTAACATCGGGTTTAAATAGAGAACCCTTCCTGAACAATGTGAAACGCCGGAAACTTTAATGAGGAGACGCATAGTTCATCACAATACGAGGAGACGCCTAGTTGGGAAGTTTATCTAGAAGCCAAAGAGACTCTGAATCACTCATTTGAACTGAGTGTAAGGATACTCTGATTTAATACCGGATATTGTAAAAGATCCGTTCTTAAAACTAGTATTTTTAAGACAAAATTCTTACTTTAAAAAAAAATTGAATTGTAAAAAATAAATGAATTTTAGGACCGGATGAAAGATATAAGGTCGGTCTTAAAAGTAATTGAATTGATTAAAAAAATAAATAATGGACTTTTAGGACCAAATATTGTATAAAAGGTCGGCCTTGAAGTCCCTCGGGGTATTCTTCAAATTTTAAGAGGCTTGAAATTAGTAGGCCAAAAGTCTCATGATTATCATGTCTTGATGCAACAGCTACTCCCAATAGCTATTCGAGGCATCATCGAATATGATCTTCGAGTCATTTTGACTAGACTTTGTTTCTTCTTCAATGCGGTTTGTAGTAAAGTTTTCGAGATTGAAAAGTTGGATGGATTAGAGAATGAAGGATATTTTATCTTGTGCCACCTTGAGAAGCTTTTTGTTCCTACATTTTTTGACATCATGGTTTATCTAATTGTTCATCTAGTGAGGGAGATAAAATCGTGTGGCCCTATTCATTTACGGTGGATGTACCCAATTAAAAGATCTATGAAATTCCTAAAAGGGTATGTGAAGAACGCATACCGGCCAAAAGCATCAATTGTTCAGAAATATGTTTCTGAAGAAGCCATGGAATTTTGTCAAAATTATTTGGCCAAAGTAAGACAGACTAGGCTTCCAAAATGTCAGCATGCTAAAGGGGGTACACGAGGAGCTTCAATAAAGAATGTGGATCCTGATGAATTGTCACAAGTCCACTTATACATCTTGAATAATGTTGATGAAGTTCAAGCCAGCATAGCTGCACATAAAGAAGTTGTAAAGAAAGAAAATCATCGAATGACTGAACAAAGGTTGATTAGGGAGCATAACAGAACTTTTGCACACTAGTTCAAATAAAAGGTCGAGGCAGAGGAATGTGTTTATGATACAATCAAATGGTTAGCACGTGGTCCTCAGGTTGATGTCATAAGTTGGAATTCGTATGTGATTAATGGTTATGCATTTTACACTAAGTCCCTAGATGATACAAGCACAGTCCAGAACAGTGGTATTATGTTAGAGGCTGAATCTATGCACTTCTCCAGTTCGAAAGACAAAAGGCCTTTATTGGTAGTCATGCCATATTATGGGGTTATTAAAGAGATTTGGGAGGTGGACTATGTGAAAATTAGATTTCCCATTTTTAAATGCAAATGGGTTAATGTCGATAATGATGTTCAGATCGATCGGCTGGGATTTACATTAGTCGATGTCAATGGTAGAAGTTTTGGAGATGAACCTTTTATTATGGCAGACCAGGCGAAACAAGTGTTCTATATCACCAATCAAGAATATAAAATGTGGTCTGTAGCTCTCTAAGGAAAAAGGGACATTGATATTGATGAGGAAAGTCATTCAAATCATGGTCTTCCTGAGAGTACTCCTTTTTCAAGGGGTCTACCGGATATGAACGAAGAAGATGAAGCGAATAATGAACCCGGCATAAGAAATGATCATCAAGAAGGGATATAGGAGGATATCACTTTATAAAAGAGTCAATTCATAAGGTAATATTCATATGCAGAATTCTTTGAAAACTTTAAGGTTTTACCTATATTATATTCCTTCTATGTTCATAAACAATGTCACTGATTATGAAGTTTGTTCTTGTTTTATTTTTGTAGCAGGATCCGATCCAAAGGGGCATGTTATAAAAGAGGATGTTACGTTGTTGGGTGGGAATCAGATGAAGGCATGGTGAATATTATTTTGGGCATGTATGTTGTATTTGTAACTTATTGTATTAATTAATTTAGGTGTTGTAGTTATAGTATAATCATCAGTTAAAGGCCACATAACTCGTGGTGAATAATATTTGTATTCTTTTTCCCAATTCAATTTATTCATAACTGTTCATAGCTTGTAGCTTAAAGTATCAACTTTTATGTTCTGGATTGGGTGGTAGATTTGTGTGTAATATAATCAGGAAGAACATAATAGGGAAAAATTCAGGAAAATTTAGACCGGAAATAAATACGCGGTCTTAAATGTTCAACTGTTAAGACCGGATGTATTTATATGTCCGGTCTTAAAGGACAGGTGTATACATTTGATATTAAGCCCGGTCTTAAAAGTTGGTCTTTTAAGACCGGTATATTTATACGCCCGGTCTAAAATAAAATTTTTAAGACCAGATTTATTTATCATCCAGTCTTGAAAGCCAGTCTTTTAAGACCGCGTATAATTAGTCGTCGGTCTTAGAAGCCGCTATTTTTTAGACCGTATTTAGTTTTGTCCGGTCTTAAAATTCCGATCTTTTAAGAGCGGCCTAGTTGTTAGCCGGTCTTAAAAGTTGAGTTTTATGACCAAACAAAAAATATTTCAGGTTTATTTAGTACGAGTTTCAAGACCCAATATTTTAAATGTCCGGTCTAAAAGAGTTTCTTTAAGACCAGTTCGAGTCCGGTCTTAAATGTTAGACTTTTAATATCGGCTAGAACAAGACTGATAGTTGGTCCGATCTTACGATACCTCTTTTGTCCGGTCTTAAAAGCCTTTTTTGCACTAGTGCTTCCACAAAAAACAATACAATATTTCTCAGACACACATTAACATTGTATTTTCTTTTATAAGGTTCCATGTAATTTAAAAAGATGTAAATATTACAAATAAATAGAGCTGTCAAAACGGGCCATCCTAGCACGTTAGGCCCTAACCCGCGCGGGTTAAGGCCAAAAAGCCCGCATGTTAAACAATTATACAACCCTAAGGGCTAGGGCCAGCCCGCGGGCCAAAAATCATGAAATCATGGGATTTTTTTTTTTTTTTATAAATACAGTGGAAGCCAAGAGCCTAACAATTATTTCGAAATTCGTCTATAGGCCACAATTTTTTATAAGATAACTTATATTTAAAATCATAAAATTTTTATATAATGTGACTTATACAGGAGGTTAGAGGAAGAGTATGTAAGAATCCATACGTAAATTAGAGGAAGAGTACGTAACAATCCATACATTTTTTACGTACCTTTTTCTTAGTTTTTCCATATATTTGTATTTATGAAAAATTGTATAAAAAGGACATAAAAAAAAATTGTGTACTGGCGAATACATTCTGGAAGGGGGCAAAGAGGGCATCCACGTGGCATCCACGTGGCGTCACATTGAAAATGGGGCGAGATGATGAGGACGTTGAAGATCCAACGGCCCAGAAGCAGAATCATCACAATTAACCCGCGGAACAGAAAATTTGCATAATGCTTCCTGTTCATCTTCGGTGCTTAAAAAATTAGAGTGGCCCGCGGGCTAACCCCATCATAACCCCATAGGAGTGGGGGTTATTTTGGGATAGGGTAAAAAATAAATCCATCATATGGAGGCTACAAATGAGGCTTAATGGTGACACTCATGGTCCAAAAATTTCATTTTGACAAAACTTCTACAAATAAATACAAAACTTGATTTTTTTTTCTTTTATTAATTCATTGCATTGTATGTGAAAATATATCTAGTTATACAAGATTTAAAATATGTAAACCTTTGTATAGAACAACAAATCATTAAATACATCAAACAATGATTTTTTTTTAAAAAAAAAAAAAAATCCTTAGTCAGTTTATTCTATCCTTATGTGATGCATAGGTTTTTTTTAATTTTTTTAATTGAAATGTGAGTATGATTTTAACAATAATATAAAAAGTGTAGGGTAAACCAAATCATTATTTGAAATATGTATACTTATCACATAAAATTATAATTTAAACAAGTGCTGGTGCCGTATGTCTATGTGATGCCTCAATTAGGTTATGTTAAAATATAACCTTTAATTCTGAGTATGTAAATTGTGCTCCTTCCTCTTGTTTATTTTGATCAACTTCCAAAAATTGGGATTTAACATTTCATAAAAATATTATAATATTAAATAAATAATCAAACGGTGTTATTTAAAAATAAAATGTAATTTAACAGTGGTACTACGAGTATTAGACTTAAGAAGTACAAAAAATAAAAAGTGAAAAATTACATAACATGTTAATAAAAATATATCAATTTTTTTGTCAGATAAAAATCTATAGTTTTGAATTTTGAAATAGATATTTGGATATTTATTTATGAAGATAACATAAAATTCAATTTTGCAATTTGTTTGAGAAATAATAGAGAAAAGATGAAAAAAAAATTAATTTATTTGTTAGATAAAAATCTACAGAGTTGAAGTATGTATTTGGATATTGATTTAAGAAGATAAGAAAATCATTTTTAGCAATTTTTTTGAGAAATAATATAAAAGATATGAAAACATTAATTTATGGAGATAAACTATTATGTTTTTTAAAAATAAATATTTGAATTTTGAATTTTGGGTCCTATAGAAAAAGATCCATGGGATTGGAATTCACTGGAACGGCCCAAAAATATTCGGCGCTACGGACATTGATATGATTTCCTCAGGGTCCATGGCCGAAATAAATTTGGGCTGGGCTTGAAAATTTGATTTCCCGAGTTATCCACCCGTTAACTTGCTCGCAAAGACAATCTGGGAACTCGCTCTCTATTTCTTTTCTTTTTCCCAACCTACATCCCCCATTTCTCTTTGCTCCTCTTACTTCTTCATCAGAGGCGAGCGATTTACCAATTATGGGTCAGGGAACTCCGGGTGGTCTTAATCGCGGAGGTCTTCCGGGAGACCGGAAACAGGATGGTAGCGGCAAGAAGGACAAGAAGTTTGAGCCTGCTGCTCCGCCGGCACGAGTCGGTCGTAAGCAGCGAAAGCAAAAGGGTCCCGAGGCGGCGGCTCGTTTGCCGACAGTGACGCCCCTCACTAAGTGTAAGCTCCGGCTGTTAAAGCTTGAGCGAATCAAGGATTACTTGTTGATGGAGGAAGAATTTGTGGCTAATCAGGAGCGTCTCAAGCCTCAGGAGGAGAAGGCCGAGGAGGATAGATCCAAAGTCGATGACCTTAGGGGTTCGCCTATGAGTGTTGGCAACTTGGAAGAACTTATAGACGAGAACCATGCCATTGTTTCGTCTTCGGTCGGGCCCGAGTACTATGTGGGGATCTTGTCCTTTGTGGATAAGGATCAATTAGAGCCTGGATGTGCAATTTTGATGCACAATAAGGTGTGTGCGCGCTCTTTTCGTTGCTTGATCGAAAAATTTAGCTTTTGATTATATCTGTATTTAAGTTTATTAGGTTTACTTGCCGTCAAGGGTTAGGATCGAGAGTTCCGGTACCGATTGCGATATGTTTAACTGCTCTGCTATTGGATTGTTTGCTTCAGTTAGTGTTTCATAAAATCTTCTTGGATCAAAATTCTTTTTCTTTAATGTGTCATTATTTCTTTCCTCTCTCCTCTAAATTTCTAAGCATACCTTCAAAGTTGCTTACTTGTTGAGATATTTATCGGCCTCAGTCTGCTGTATTGAAGATTATTAGATGCAACGTGCACAGCATAAGATAAATTTTAACTTCATATGAAATTTTTAACTCGTGTGTAACCTGGAAATTGCCTAAATTATTTGTTTTAGTGGTCTATTCTTGATGTTATTCATATTTCCAGATGTATTTATGCAGAATACATAGGAACTTATCATTTATGGTTTATTGCCAGGTGCTTTCCGTTGTTGGGCTTCTTCAAGATGAAGTTGATCCAATGGTCTCCGTTATGAAGGTTGAGAAAGCTCCTTTGGAATCTTATGCTGACATTGGTGGTTTAGATGCTCAAATACAGGAAATTAAGGAAGCAGTTGAGCTTCCCCTGACACATCCTGAGCTATACGAAGACATTGGTATCAAGCCTCCTAAGGGGGTCATATTATATGGAGAACCTGGAACAGGGAAGACTTTGCTTGCAAAGGTGTGATTTTATGTGTTTCCATTTGGGCCATTTGGTTTGAATTTCAACAATTCATTTTATTTGTCATGTTGCAAGCACATAGTCCTGGTGCTTATAATGCTTCTGCTATGACTTCTTGATGCGTAGTTTAAAAGTATTTTCTCATGCCTTTCCAAACAGTAAATTACTTATTTTTCTGGTCATTAAATTAAATGTGCAACTATAAATTATAAAATACTATCGATAATGCTTCCTTGATGTGTTTGTGTGTTGATTAGGTTACTTCTAGAAATTCTCTTGCGATTTGCCAGTGAGTAGTATGATATGGCAGTGGCTTAAAGAAGCTAGGGGCTGCATGAAATTTTCCTTTTATATTGTTGCATGTCACCCTCTACTTACAAAAGATAGTATTTTTTATATGAAAAACTTATGACAAGTGAATTGATGAACTTACTCTTGAAAAGAGACTTGTCTTGGGACAGACTTTGACTATAAAAAGAAAGTTTTCAATTTCATCCATTTCCTTCAGTTTACTGTTTTCTGAGTTAGCTTATTGATCTTTCTCGGCTTGATCTGGGGCAGATATGACAATCGTTAACTTGAAACAGATTTTACGAGTATAGTTACGGAAGTTTGAGTCTTTGGAAAATATAATTAACTGGGGTCACAATATGGTGGACTCTTTCTATTATTTGATCTTAGAAGTGTAATTTGACCTGAGGACTATATGCAGTTCCTGACCTGTGTACTTGCCATCTATTGTTTAATCTCAGTTGCTGCTTATGATAGGCTTTGGAAAAACATGTATACAACTTTTCAGGTCTAAGTCTTTTGTGTTTTCAGGCCGTGGCAAACTCAACATCAGCAACATTCTTACGTGTTGTTGGTAGTGAATTGATACAAAAATACTTGGGAGATGGTCCAAAGCTTGTGAGGGAACTTTTCAGAGTTGCTGACGATCTTTCCCCTTCTATTGTCTTCATTGATGAAATTGATGCTGTCGGAACAAAGAGGTGAGTTGTGTTGGTTAAGTAATCTTTGTTCTGATGTAGTTGTGGCTAGAAAATCGTTGTCCCTGATCACTTTATAAGCTTTCAGGATTGTGTTTTCCTCCAATAATGAGCTTAACTGTTGATATACCTCACAGGTATGATGCCCACTCTGGTGGGGAGCGTGAAATTCAAAGGACAATGTTGGAGTTGTTGAACCAGTTGGATGGTTTTGATTCAAGAGGAGATGTTAAAGTGATTCTAGCTACCAACAGAATTGAGAGTCTTGATCCCGCTTTGCTGCGACCTGGTCGAATAGACAGGAAGATAGAATTTCCTCTTCCTGATATTAAAACAAGGAGACGCATCTTCCAGGTTTGCATGGCTAATTTTGTTAATTCAGTTTGCTGAATCTGGTTTCTGCTTATTCTCTAGGATAGCTTAATATGCACGATCTAGTCCATCATGTGACTAAAGGGCCTCTTGCTTTTAAAATTTAGATACATACATCGAGGATGACGTTAGCTGATGATGTCAACTTGGAAGAATTTGTTATGACTAAGGATGAGTTCTCTGGTGCTGATATAAAGGCAATATGTACTGAAGCTGGCTTACTTGCTTTAAGAGAGCGCCGCATGAAGGTTAGTAGGGTCTTTTATTTTTTTCAAAAAATTTATACAGTATTATTGGTCAAGATAATGCTGCGATGTAGAAACTGTTTAATGATTGGAGTTGGGAGTTGGGAAGTTTGTCAATATCATTTTAAAATGCCCTAAACCTATCAAGGTTGAGATGATATGGCGTAATTGAATCTCTCTGGGTGAACACGTGAAGGTTTGGCAAACTACACCTAATAGAATCATTGTGAAAGAAATGAAGGGAACCCACAACTTGTTCATCATCATTCTTGGCTATTATAACTTAGATTGTACCTATGGATACGGATTATGAGTTGTGCTTGTTATAAATGTTCTTTCTTTGTAGAAAGGTGAAAGTTATTTATTCACTTGTTTGGATGGATGCCTTTGTTTTTTCTTGAAAATAATCTATGCACCTCAATGACTTGAAAATGCTTTTTATCTTGCAATTAAACTTTGTATTCCATTCTTCAGGTAACACATTCAGACTTCAAGAAGGCAAAGGATAAGGTGATGTTCAAGAAGAAAGAAGGGGTGCCCGAAGGACTTTACATGTGAAATATAATCAGCCATTTCAGACACTTTTTTCTTCTGGTTCTAATGATATTGTTCAGCAAAAAATATTTGTTTGTTTTTATCATGGAGAATCATCCACACTAGTTGGGCATGACAGCATGTTATTTGACTATGAAGTTCATCATATTGTGTTAACTTCACTGTTTCTTAATTTCTAGTGAATTCACATTAGCTTATAACGAGATTTATGATGTCATCCGTGTTTATTATAAGTGTAAGTTCATGGAATGTGCTAATTTGGATTAAGTTTGGAATGTGGAGCGCACAAACATCGAGTGCATAATGAATTAGCACGCATATGTTAACCCTCCCGCCTTCTCTATTTAACAATAGAGATGCTTTGCGCATTTCAATTCTCACTAGAATTGAGCAAAATCGTGTACTAATAGAGCGAAATTTTGTGTACTCACCATCGTATCATTTGAGCCAGCTAATTCAATCAAACATGATAGTCAGTTTTAAATAGATATTAATTTGAGGTTTCTATATCCCTAGTCTTTTTCCCTTACTCCCAGTTCAGAGATATTGAGTTTGCCCTACTCCCATTTATTACGAGTTTCCAAGTGCATGAAGTTGCCTTTGGTTTCCCGATCTTATCAGCTGCTACAGGCTAGCAGCAACATCGGGTTCATTTATTGTTCATTTCCCTTCATTTAGCTTTTGTTCCTACAAGGCTTGTGAACCTTTGGTTTCCAAGTGTTTCCTTTTGCTTCATTCTATGGTTCGTCATCCAAGTGTTTCCTTTTGCTTCATTCTGTGGTTCGTCATTATTCTAACGGGAGAAATTATCTTAATGTAAACGTTCTAGGAAGATGCATAAACCAAATTAAATTGGATTCTCTTTGTTCTTGTTCTCGGATGTGTGATTTCTTAAAAGAAGATGGAGTCATATAATTAGTGCCCCAGTTAACGTGCTTATTTTAATAAAAAAATTATTTCAGGTATTGATTATATCTACAAGACAGTTACAGGTTTTGAATGTGAAGGTGTAATATCATAGAAAGATAATATCAAAAAATATTTATTCACCAATCATGACATTTGTAAACTCTTTGTTGACCTTTAACTTTAAAAATTTCCTCCTTTTCAATACTAATGTGAAGTCCGTCCCTTTCCCATTCAATTGAGTATATACCCCAACAAGGTCATCGTGCAATGGGGGTCCGTATGGGGGCGGGAGGGACGTCAAAGTCAGATATTTGAATCAGATTCATCAAACCCATTTGTAAATTAATGGCCGAGACTGAAAGCCAACAACAAGGGAAAGCAAAAACAAAAGGAAGGGAAGGGGCTATGAATCTGGGTTATGAGGCTACGGTGTGGACCTCCCCTGGGACCACTTACCACATGTTGTCCACCTTCCATTCTTCATTATTACACCTTTCCTGCTTCTTTTCTTGTTCCATTATGAGCATTCCATATTCCCAATCCAACTTCTTAATCAACGGATTACATGAGTCACAGTACCAGAACCAAAACAACAGACACAATAATGAATGTATTAGTGTCATTACATTAGGGTGTGTGTATATATAAATAATTTGGAATTTGACCAAACATTCAGTCGCGGAAAGCCCTACAAATGTATTGCTCTCAAAAGAATTGAGGCTGACTCCATAAAGAAGGGGTCTTTTAGCATTTTGTATCTGCTTCCTCTTCCCGTATCATGAGGACAGGATAACTCTCTGTGGCTAAGGCACTTTCAAAAATTTTGAGGGGGAAAGGAGAGGGTAAGAATAACAATGATGATAACAGTGACTCGAAAGAATCCCTCTTTTTATGAAAATGGCAATAATTTTACATGTGAGAATTTTGTATTAGATTAGGTTGCTACTGAGAATAGCTAATAACTTCCTTCTCCTTGCACTACAAAACTTGGCAGCTCTGTTATGGATGCCGGGATACTAACCTGCAATGCACACACAAGTCCACTGTTAATGAAAATTAGCATTATTTCATGAAATTTTCCTGCTTCAACAGTTACAATATCCTACCATTTTCATTGTTGCTCGTTCCAGCTATAGCAACAGTGAGAAGCGCTATTCATATATTTTTCTGGTTCCATCAATGATAGTTACTCTGTGGCAACCAGTAGGATTTAGTAAAATTTTATAAGAAGCTAAAAGAATTGTTAATGCTGATCTATAATGTGAATAAGAAAAGTATGCACTGTCTTTTCAAATGACAATTATGTTGCCACATTGATTTAGATAACATGCTTCTTCTTACACAAAGTAAACAACCAGACCCTGAGGTTAACATTCTACAGAAGCTTGAGAATTAGACCCAGGAACACAGTAAGCACAAAGTAAATTTTCACACTAGTAACCGTCCTTTCTTTTCCACCATAACTAGCTAGTTTTTGCATATGACAAAGATAAAAGATAAGGCTTCTGATCCATACCTGGTTGACCTGGTTGATTATTTTCTGCATTTTCATGGCTCTTACTGGTATTTGATTTGCTTCCAGTTGGGTTGTTCATTACCTGGTTCTGTTTAGGAAAATCAGTCTCATAAATAAACATACTCATCCATTTAAGCTCATAGAAGATTGATCTAAAGTTCTGATCAATTAAAGGAAAAAGAATTCATCAAGAATCAACGTCCGGCATTTCTCAAGCACGAAAAACCAACTTCATACAATTGATAACAGTAAACAAATTTGTTTGACTCCTAACAAGTCTTGAAAGGCAGTGGGGTTCTCCCACTGCTTGTTATCTCATGAATTACTTAGTAAATGAGGCACCTAAAAAAGACTGATTTGTAAATGGTAGGAAACTTGATAGGTCAGAGGTACAATGAGATTATTAAAGGGAAAAAATAACTGACAAAATGTACCTGCATAAACTGCAGATGCATCTGGTGGTGGGGACCAAGGCATTGTTGATAAGGATCATTAAAGTTTGGGATCCGTGACTGATTTGGATCAGGTGTGACAAGAGAAGGAAGCGTATTATTTTCCGGTTGATTAGGAGCTGCTGCTTGCATTCTGGATGAATCAGGCTGAGGGGCATGAGGCATTTGGAAAGGGGGCATAGGGAACCTTGGTCCCAATTGAGCCACTGCCGCTGCCGCCGGCATAGCAGAAGCAGCTAACATATTGGGAAATGGCATTAATGGCCTATTCATTCCCATTTCCATGCCCATACCCATCCCCATCCCCATTGTCGGCATATACTGTTGGATTCCGGGAAACATCATCGGTACCATCCCACATCCCATGGACATCATCTGCGTGCATGAATTGTACTCATGATTGATGATATATCACCTTGTATAGAAATATGCATGATGATTCCATATTGATTGTGACAATTATAGTACACGCCTGAATTGAGGGATGGGAAGCTTTTTCTGAAGAAAAAATTTGAATAAGAATGCAACAGGAGGTTTGTACATTTTTACCAAAACGTTCTGTTGAGTTGAGGGTCAGTCATCAGCCTAAAGATTATGTATATTTATAGGTGTATCGAAGAATTTACCTGCACTTGTAACTGCAGTGACTTCAAGTATTCAATTGCTTCATCCAGCATTGAAGCTTTGTCGGACTGAATCAGAAAAGGAATCAAAGTTATAGATCGCCATTAGGAAGAAAAATTGATTCCAAAATTTTGCTCTCCGTATTCTCTATAAATTAGTAGTATGATGAGATTGTAAGACCTTATTGCAGCGAGGGATCAGTTCTTGCAAGGCTCTCATCTTTTCATTAATCCTATCTCGACGCCTCTGCATGTGAATGTAACCGCAAGAATATTATGAACAGTAAAGGATATGAAAATGTAAATTAATTTATAAAGTAATGCCACGCACTGACCCTCTCTGAGAGATTATGAACCTCTGCAGCGCGTGATCTTTTAGAAGATGATGATCCACAATTTTGTTTCTTGACTTCAGCAGATTCAACGTAGACATCCTTTTTTGCATGAAACCAAATGAAAAGTAAGAAGCAAGAATACGCAAGAAGCATTAGAAGAGATAACAAATATGGAAAAGAGCTTTTGATCTGAGTCATCATGCCCCGTTCCAAGTGTCAACTTCTAACTTTATTGGGTTTGTGTCAGCTCTCAGTCCTAATTGGCTAAGGTTTGAGTCAATAACAATCTAGCAGCAACCAACATACTGGCTCCAAAAGACACTGGAATAAAAATAGATAAGCTTGCCCAATGATTGCGTTTCTTACCGTTTTAAAGCAAAGTCCTAATAAACAATCCTATTTAATCAGTAGCTTTCGTCATTTCTACCAGTCGATTGAACTAAGCAGATTTTTTCTATTTGTTTAATGAAAAGTGTAAGGAGGAAAAAAACTTAGCTTTGGTTTTCATATGGAAATTTCTTTTAAATTATGTTTGAGTAAATTATACATGAACTTGCCTTAAAATATGATTACCTCATGGTTTATACCCTCTTCCTTCAAAAATTACATTTGATTATTATCTAATTTATTTTCAATTAAGAGAGTTAATTCTTTTCCAGATGGAGGGTTCTTTCAAAAACAATTTACTTGATTAATTTTACTGTCACATTAAAAATAAAATCACATTACTAGATTATACAAAAAAATTGTGATTATAATAAAATGAATATATATGCAGATGAAATATTGAGGGATTTATAAGTATGTGTGAAATAAAGCTATATAAGCATAATAATTAAAATGTCCGTGTATATGATATAAAATTAAAGATAAGGCCACGAGTAGTAATTTTCTCACTAGTCACAAACTCACAATGTTGGAAGTATAGGCAAGTGGTCACGTTAATGGACGTCACTCATCGTCAGCACAATAGCGGAGACCAAAACACAGGGAAAGAACGGAGAGGAGAGGAGGGAAAACGGTGAAAATGAAACTGAAAATTCACTCACCTCGCTGTGGCACTCCGATTCATCGGCTTCCCGGCCCTTCCGTTTCCGATCTTCAGACGGTGGTCTCCTTTCCGGTTCAACACCCCCGCTTGAACCTTCCGGCGATGACATCGCCATCATCTCGCACGTCGTCGTCTCCCTGAATCCAGTATCTCCGCCGACAGACGTTGACGAAGGCGCCGCAGCGCCGGCAGTGCTCAGCGTTCCAGGAGCCTCATCGCGCTCTGTTGGCTCCGCCGTGCTTCTGAAAGTCTCTGAGACTCTGGAAGCCGACGCCATCAAGGCCGGAGTGTCGCATGAATCTACTACCGTCGATTCCTTCATCGCCGCCTTCGAACTTGACGGTCCTGCTTCAACTCTTGCATTGTGTTTCGAGAAGTGCGCGAAGTTCGGTATCATCGTCTGCACCTGCTCCGATTTCCGCGGAGGTGGAATCGGCGGCCGTGGAGCGACCGACCTCGATGGCTGCCGGAGTTCCGTTGCTTGACACGCACGGTCTGGATTTTGCATGGAACTGTTATTGACAGTAGGCGGCTGCTGGTAGAGGATGTCGGCGCAGAAATTATGATCCAAGGGAGGATCATCTACGATGGGATAGTGAAGCCAGGAAATCATTTCATCTTCTTGCATGAAGATATGTTGATTTTGATAGTGTTGTTCTAATTGTTGCGAGGGTCGAATCTCCCTCGCCGTCGATGAGCCAGCTGGAATCACGCTGTCAGTGTACCTCTCTGGCGGCGGTTTTCTCTGAGGCCGTTGATTCTGGCTCTGCATCACGACCTGGCCGTTTTGCCACAAGAGCTCCATGATATCGTCCTCGGGCCTGTTTCAATTTTCACTATTAATTAAAGCAACCAAGCACACACTGGAGAAAAATAAACTTGTCGGGAGTTATTATGTTGCAAGATTGAAAAGAGAGCTTACACGGAGGGCTTCTTCTGGCGGGGCAACCCAGAAGCGGTGGGCATCGGATATTCATCATCATCCATCTCAAATTCGAAATCTGGAACACAGTGATTCATACCGCTTCTGTCGTCGAGCTAAACGGTAGTAAAAGAGAATTCCTAAAATTAAAGGAAGAAGAAGAATATAAGAATTCATGAGAAGCAATTGATAAAAGCAAAAGAAGTATCATCAGTAAACAGAAACGGAAAGGTCGCATACAGGTGCAACTCTGCATCAGCTAACTCAGTCACCATGTATTCATCAAGAACATGGTTTAATTTTGTGGGTGTGAGAATTGATTATGGGAGAGAGATGTGTATGGCCGGAGATGAATATAGTTGGATGGATGCGTGTGGATTGGAGTGAGTGATAATAATCGGTGGGCATGGGAGTGAGGGATTGTGGGAATTAAGAAGAATGGGGGAGTTTTTGAGGGAAGATTGAAGTGTTGGGTTGTAGCCGGTGTTTGCGCCTGGTTTGCCTTTTAGCAGCGTAAATTTGGTGAGGGCAAAGAGAGAGAGCAAGCCCCAAAAACCTCACAGATAAGATGTCTCCCTCCGAATAATGCACAAAGCAAAAGGACGAAATAGTATTTTGACTGTTTGTACTAAATTCACCTCTTCTCCTTTCTCACCCTTGTTATTCTCTCTCCCTTTCATATCCCATTTTCTTCTTGGATTTTGATTTGCCTATACTCCATTGTTCTTATTCTCACTCTTACTCTCTCTCCCTCCTCTTCTCAATCTAATCCTATAGATTAAAATTTAATTATTTCAGATTTAATGTTTTATAAAAATATTTATACAACAATTTTTTATCAGTTCTAAAATTATCAAAACTAAAATTTAGCATTTTTTAAAATATATCTATTTATTATTTAATAATTTAGTAATATTTTAATAAAACATTCAATCTGACTATTTAAATTTTAATCTAAAGACTGTGATGAATATTGAGAAGAAAAGGAGGGAAAGAGAAGGATAAGAATAGAAGGTCCTTCCTTTCTTTCTCCATTCTCCTTGTTGCTCCAGCTATATATATATTTTTAAAAATAAAAAAAAAAAAAAAAAAAAAAAAAAAAAAAAAAACTCCTAGTGGTTTTTCTCTTTCATTAATTTGTTTTCTGTTGGCCTTCATATGAATGCAGAGTTTGTCAGAAAGAGTAGGCTGAGAGAGGAGTGAGGTGGAACCATTGTTGGTGGGTCCGTCCTGCTCATGGCATCTATGAGCAGAGCATGCTCATCTTGATATTTTTAATTAATTAATTTTTATTTTTATAATTTTTTCATAATACTAGTATCAAAATATTTTTTAATAGCACCCTCATCTAATATATTTTCTTAACACCCAGGATTATAAGCTAATTAATTTTTACTGTATGGTGTATTTTTTTTTTTTTTTAAAAAAAATTCTTTTATTTAGGGATAAACATAAGTAGGGAATGTTGATTCATTGTTGGTTGGTTGGGGGTGGGAGGAGTGAGTGGGCGTCTTTTGGAGGCCTAAATGGGTAGGTGGGGCCCACAAAACTTACTCGTATTTTTAGGACATACGGCTATTTTACTTTCCCAAATCTATCAAATTTTTTTATTATAATAATAATTATATAAAGTGTTTTAAATTATGTTTTGTGGAGAGAGAGGCAGACAAATGAGAATCTTCTTGGTTCTCAGGTGTTTAAAGAGGAGCAAGCAGGATCATGCTCCTATAAATTGATGATTATATATTCCTATCTCAAATTAGTGGCTCACGTTAGTCCATTAATTATTTTAATTACCCCCTCATGATAAATAAGCACAAAGCTTTTTAATTATTCTCATTAAGCCAGTTTCCTTCTCCTTGTGTGTGCGTGTTTTTTTTGTTTTTTTGCCTATAAATAGCTTGATTTAATATATGCCAGCTAACTTATAGTCAACGAGATAATTAATATCCATAAATAAGTAGTAGCATGTATTTCTTTGAACTTGGGTTGCTTTATTTAATATAGTTGAGTAGTTAGTGGTTACCGTAAAAGATATCTTATTTATTTTATTTATTTTTTCTCTTCTTAACGTAAAAAATTATGAATATAATATACATTTTTGCGTAATGATGATTACTATATTAATATTATTGTGACTTAATTCTTGAAATGTTTTTTTTATCGGATAAATTAAAGGTGCTTGAATTAATTGTAGTATTTGTCTAACTTTAGGACCTTCTACCCTATTGATTAAAAATTGTTATCTTCAAGATGGGACGTAGCCAGTTTGCATCCTCACTTATTATCATGTCAAGAAAATAAACAATGGGGACATGTGTATCTGTATCAAGGAGATCCAAATATCCTTTTATAGAAGTGAATAGCCAAAAATGGTGTGTGCTTCTTTACTTATTTACGCGCATGTGGTCGTCTCAAAATCAGCAACTCAATCATACACCTTCAATTTTTGTTGGTGCAGTGACTCTTGCGGCTACTTGCTATTTTATATATATATATATAGAGAGAGAGAGAGTACTGCTGGTAGACAAACATGGAGAGAAACAGACTGAACATTTGTAAGGGTAACATAATCTCCGTTTCAAAGATTTCAAAGAATTAGTAAGTATAGATGTGGTGAGAGTCAGAAGCCAAGAGTGAACAAGAAAAGAAATCAATCTGCAGTCTAGAATAGTATAACAATGGTATGGGAAGAATTTTGTAAGGGGATTGAGAAGAAACTAAGTGAGTTATCTACAAAGGTGTGGGAGGACCATTGGACAAGCCTTTGAAATATTATGTTGACAAAAATCAACATTTGATGGATCTAGAAGCAGTGGTAAAGGATTTTGTTAAGTCAAATAGACAATGAGATAGGATAAATGGAGAATATTTCTTTCAAATAGGATAGTAGAAGAAACTTTAAAGGTTGTTCCACCTAATGGCTTGGGTAAGGATGTTTTCTATTGGCGTAAGGCTTCAAATGGGAACTTCACTGTTAAATCAACATACATTATGATCTACCACCAACAAGAGCATACACCTGATCCTACCTAGCAGTGTATATGGTGTTGGGAGATTCTTGAAAGGGCAAAATTCTTCATGTGACAAGTGTTTCATGAGAGACTTTCTACTAATACACTTAGAGCAAAATATAATTCCTATGTGCAAAACAACACTTGTCTTTTTGAGTGTGATAGGGAGGAAACTATCATTCATATACTAAGAGACTGTGAGATTGCCAAGAGAGTGTGGTTTAATTTAACTAACTCATTATATTATTATATATTTTTCTATGGCTCTTTGCAGCATTGGCTGAAATGGAACTCAAAAAACAACCCATTTGATAAACTTATTGCTAGATGGCCTTGCACAAAAAACATTTGGTGTTATGTGTGCTAGCTTCTCTAGAAGAATAGGTGTACAAAAGTATTTGAAGGCACAAGAGATTAGCCAAGAGCGATTGCACAAAGATGCAAATTCCACTTAATGGAAGGAGTAGGGCATGGCCGTTTCCAACATCTAATTATGCAGATACCAGATAGAGTAAAGCGAGATGGCGTCCCCCAGATCCAGGTTATGTACTGGTGGATGTGGATGGATCATACAAAAATAGTGGACAGGAAACTTGTGGAGGAGTGATCACAGATCATCAGGGAAACTGGATATGTGGGTTTCAACAGAAGTTAGGGCCTACTATGTCAATTGCTAAGGAAATCCATGCTATCTACAGGGACCTTATACTATGCAAACAATTTGGTTTTAAGAAGATTATGCTCCATACTGATTCATTGGATGCTATTCATTTGCTATTACTTGACTGTGGGCAAAGTCATTCTATCAGAGATGAAATACAAGAGGTAAGATCCTTTATCCTTTCACATGAGGATCTACAGATTATTCATACTTATAGGGAAGCATTAAGACGTATTGATTATTTAGCACAATTAGCTTAAGAAATGAATCATGATTTTATAATTATTTCATCACAACCTACTGAATGTGTGAACTTAGTAAACCTTAAGTGTGGCAAAATGTTATTGAAGTCTGGAGATGTAGTTTAATCTTAGATTTTTGTAAGCCTCAAGTCTTTGCCTTACCAATGTATTATTAAAAAAAAAAAAAAAAAAAAAAAAAAAAAAAAAAAAAAAAAAAAAGATTTCAGAGAATAATTCAGGCCTAAATAAAAAACACTTGGCTGATTTTGTTTTTGGTTAGGAACTTTCTCAAAACTTGTATGTCTTGAAAAGAAAATTCCATTAATAATCAGGATTTATTGGAACATTTTAAAAATATCCAAAAAAATATTTAGTTAACTTGATCGAACTTCCATTCTAGGGCAAAAAATAGTGATGAGAATATGAGATTAATGGGAAATTGACATTAAAAGTACTTTAAAAATACAAAATGACATAATGTTGTTATGAAATTGTATAATTTCACTGAGATGTGATATTCCGAAACGAGATATTGAACTTTAAAGAAAAAGACACAAATACCCATATTAAAGATAGCAGCTCCTTCTTTCCTTTCTCCTCTATCGCTGTCTCCGTCAAGCTTGCCTGACAAACATGAACAGCAGCAATGGCCTTCTTTCACCCTTCAAGCTTTCCAATATTTTCTCATTGTTGTTGAGGATTGGGTAGAGAGGAGAATTACCCGAATTTCCCAATGATCTATTGGAAGATTGGGAGGCATTTCCTCACAAAGCAAAAAGAAATTGTCTCCCTCGTGGTAATTCCATGCATTGGGATCGAGTAGCCTCTCTTGGCATCGGAACCTTTACCTCCGTTCACTTGACCATTTCTGGATATGCTTCTGCTCAATTTTCATCTCATGTCACCGTTAAGTCCGTCAGAGTCTTGGCCTCTTCTTCCCTTTAAAACGAAAAATTCATACTCAATCACCTGGAACTCTGCCCGCAAATCATCAGGTGTTTCAGCATGATTCTACCTTCAAAAACGGCGTCCACTATTATAATCTGTTCCTGTAATACGCCGGCGGCGGTAGTCTTGCCAATCAGTTCAAAATTCACGACGGTCGGTTGCCAGAATCCGATGTCCGCCAATAAACCAGGTCAATCGTCCAGGGACTCAGACATATTCATGCCAACGGCTTCGTCCACTGTGATATAAAGCTTCCCAACATTCTTCTCTGCTTGATTAATATATGGGCTCTCGGATATGTAGCGGTAGAGATGGTCACCGAAAAACCCCTGGGATTTCAATGATGAATCCAATGAACGACGAGTGAAAGCTTGAAGGGTGAAAGAACGTCATCACTGCCATTCCTTTTTTCAGGCGGGCTTGACGTAGACAACGGTAGTGGAGAGGAGGGAAAGGAGCCGCTATCTTTACTATGAGTATTTATGTCTTTTTCTTTAAATTTCAAAATCCCATTTTAGGATATCACATCTCAAAGGAATTATACGATTTCATTTCAGAATATCATTATGTTCTTTTGTGAGATTAATTTGAGTAAAGCTCTCTTCCCTTTTTCATTGGATCTTCTAATCATTTGAGAGAAGTGATTGATTGTTTAACTTAATCATTGCTGTTTTCTCCCGCCAGAAAGATAAACTATAATGACCATGATAAAGTAGGATGAATATATATCACCAATTTTAGTAGTAAAAAAATAGCCAAACAAAATATATAATTTATCTATAGATAATATAAAATTTATAATAATGTCTCTATTTGTAAATTCTCAAAATACACTTTACTTCTCACATATTATAAGAGTGGATGTGTCTAATTTTCCCTTTTTTTTTTTTGGTATTTATGTCTCTAATTTTCTTAGAAGCGTAAGATGAAAGGAAGACCACCTAGGTTTAAAAAAAATAAAAATAAAAGACAAGTAACGGTCAACTATCAATAGATTTAAAAGTAGCTTACCGCATGCCGCTTTGTTTTCCCCCTCGTCAAAACCAATTCCCACTTTATTAATTTTCTAACTTGAAAGTTATAATCATTTCACTTCTTTTGATTCAACTCACATCTCACTTTTATTTGAACAACATTACTTGAAATTTTCTCAAATTGAATCGTTACATGTTGTCTCTTTAAAAAAAAAAGAATTCTATAAATAGGTTTTAATTTACTTTTTAAAAATTATTTTTTGTTATTTATGTATTCAGATTAAAATTATTATTATTTTATGATTGAGTTTAAAATCAACTTTATTACCCTTGTGCGAGAACACGTTTGGGATAGAAGTTATAGAAGGGATTGTTTTTTTTGGATGGTTTTTTTATGGGCTTTTGCTTGGAAATTATTTGAGATGAAAAATAACTAAAAATGACATGTCTTTTTGATCATTTGGTCATATTTATAAGTCCCTCGAAAATGAATAACTTTTTTAGAGATGGAAAAAAGCTTTTGTTTGGATAATTATTTGAGATGGAAAATAACTAAAAATGACATAAATCTGATTAAATACTACATATATATATATTGTGATAATTGAATATAAAAATTTAAATTTAATAAAAAAATTAAATTATTATTATTAAAAAATTACAAAACTCTAAAGTATTTAATTAAATATATTATAATGGATAAATTATAATACATACAGATGGATATTAAATATTATATTGTTTTTTTTTTTTTTTTTTGAGAAATGATGGATATTAAAATAAAAGGTTAAATGATTAACTCCCAAACACCGACGGCTTCCTTAGAAAGCCTATATTAAAATAAACACAAGCATAGGTATGTGGGAATAGTACTAAAACAGACTCAAAAGAGTAATTCTACCAACCATAGAAAGACTATTCGCTTCCAAACACTCAAAATTATTTTTAACACGATCAATAACATAATGAAATTTCTCCTCAACTTCCTCTCGGGTGAGGGGAAAGCCCGAGTATCTACCAATTTCATTAGAAATGTGCATCTGGGTGATACTCTTAATCCTCATCTTCGTTTGCAAAGGAAATCTAGGTGAGAAGAAGACGAGGATTTAGCGCACTAACTTTTCCCGAAGCCTTTCATAAAGTTCTCAATATGCTTCATCATGCACATAGCCTGGCTTCGAAAGCCACCCCAAACAACAAGATCATCGAACATCAAATGAGATACACTAGGGCCCTCTCTTGATACATGAATAGGTTCCCACCTACCATCCTCAACCGCATCACAAATTAGGTGAGAAAGTTTATCCATGCATAAGACAAAAAGCAAGAGAGATAGGGGATCACCTTGCCTAATGCCTCTACTTGGTTTAAAAAACCCAGTTTTGGCACCGTTCCAAAGGACATTGTAAGATACCGAGGACACACAGTCAATAATGAAATCGACAAAAATTTTTTCAAGGCCAACCTCCAATAGCATCTGGTTCAGGAATTTCCAACTAATACGGTCATAAGCCTTATCAAGGTCAATTTTCATTGCCATCAACCCTCTTTTACTACGGTTTTTCCTCATAATATGAAGAATCTCTTGACCAACAATGATGTTGTCCTAGATACACCTCCCCTTAATAAAGATAGATTGAAAGGGAGAAACAAGATCCTTCATAACTCCTCTCAAGCGCATAGCTATCAGCTTGGTGATGCATTTATAATGCACCGTGCATAACGAAACAGCTCTAAGTGAGACTCCAACTCAATATTGTCTCTCTTCTAATCAAAGAAATAAGCGTCTCGTAGCTTTGGATAAGGAAGATTCTCCTCTAAAAGCCTGTTTTGACAAACTCACATAGGCCCGGGCCCCGTGGACCAATTAGACTTATAAAAAATGGAGGGAAACCATCAATACCGGAGCCTTAAAGCTTCCCATGGAAAACAATGCTTCCCTAATTTCCTCATTACCAGGCACACGCTTGAAATGGTAGAGAGGATCAGCTGGTCAATGGCCGGAAATAAATTTCTCGTAGTCAACTCACAATACTGGTGCGTGTCAGAACAATAAATAGACTTGAAGTGATTAATGACAAGAGATTTAAGGTTCTCCTCATCATCAATCCAATTCCCAAGCTCATCCTTCAACATCATGATTTTATTCCTTCGGTTGCGCGTTTTCGCATCGATGATAGTATTTAGTGTTCCTATCACCCTTGGTAATCCACTCCCCTATCCTTTTGAAACCATTTAATTTCTCAAGCTTCAAAAGTCTCTCCAACTCCTCCCGAAGCTCAAGTTCCATCACCACGAATTCCGAATGAGGATAGCTTACCAGCCTTCTCCCGAATACCATTAAGCCTATTCAAAATAGACCGCTTCTTCTCGCTTCTATCATTCCAAAGACTTCCTTATTCCAGGACAATTCGGACACGATTGGAGAGAATCAAGAGAATGATTAATATTGCCATTAGAAATCCAGGCATTCTTTTAAAAAATCAATAGCTATCATGATGGATCCACATAGCCCTCGAATCGGAATATATGTTCCCTAGAAAGGGAAACAGGATGCTACACAATTTAAAACAAAATGGGTTATGATCCGAAAAACGAGTTCGAGTCAATACCTATACCGAGCACCCGAAAAATTCCGAGAGAAGAGCCTCATCAAAGCACTCGATCTAATCGTTCATATAGCCGCCTACCACCTCTCACTGGGACCCTTCCAAGTGAATTTAGGTCCGACGCCCCCCAAATCAAACAACTTTTTGAAATAAAGAAAATCTCGCATCATTAAAACCAAGGCCCCCGTTCTCTCCGAAAGAGAAGCAATATCGTTGAAATCACCCAAAAAGCCAAGGCTCCTTCATCGAGGCCGCAATTCCTCTAAGATCACTCCATAACCGCCGCTTATGAGAATTATCCAGTACGGCGTATCTTCAAATATAGAAAAAATTCCCGCCAGAAAACCGACACCTAAGATGAATAAATTGACGATCCAAGCAGAGGACATTAACATCAATAAGAGCGAATTCCACCCCGCAAGAATTCCTCCGCACTCGCGCTAATACTAGGAACGCATGCTAGCCCATCAAAACCCGTGTTACTCACGGACGAAGACGATCAATTGAATCACATTTAGTCTCAAGAAGAAAAACATGTGGACGCTTCTGTAAATAGGCAACACGAAGATGCTGATTTAAATTCTTTCCACAAGCTCCCCTTATATTCCAATAAATAATATTTTTGTCAATCATTAAAACACAAATATTAAAATAAAGAAACAAGAAAAACCCAATAAGACACATTAGGCCCGACCCACTAAAGCACCGCCGGCCTCCATTAAATCCTCCTCACTCCGCAATTATTTCCTCATCGGTCCAAAGAGCTCGGTTGGGCCCAAAACTTCCCAACCAAACCCATCGGCGGCCGTCCGAATCCAGCCTGAAGATTAATTGAATCGAACCCATTTGGGGGTCCAATACGTCCGAGGGCCCCACCATCACCAACTCATGCCCTGGCCACCATCACTACATCTTCTCCCTCTTTGACTTTTTTCTCCTCTCACAATCCGCAACGCCTTTCCTCCCTCTTCACCGTGCGCCCTTTCCTCCCTCCTCTCCGTACTCTCTCTCGTCTCTTGTTCTCTTTTGCTTTCCTTTCTCCCGACGGTCCGAAGCTCCCTTGTCCCTTTCACCCGCCAAAATTTTTCCTTTTGACCGATTCTTCCTCGTAGCCCCAAACTTTCCGCTTTTACGTACGGCTGAATCTCTCCTCGCCTCACCGCTTTTGCCTCGAAAATAGTCACTCCCGCCGCGCCTTCACCGCGCCCGGCCCCGCACTTCCACGTCACCTTCTTCCCATCGTCCACCAACACGCTGAATCTCGAGCCACTAGCCCGACGTCAGGATCGGACTTTGTTTGGATAATTATTTGAGATGGAAAATAACTAAAAATGACATAAATCTGATTAAATACTACATATATATATATTGTGATAATTGAATATAAAAAATTAAATTTAATAAAAAAATTAAATTATTATTATTAAAAAATTACAAAACTCTAAAGTATTTAATTAAATATATTATAATGGATAAATTATAATACATACAGATGGATATTAAATATTATATTGTTTATTAGATCACCTATATTTAACATTTTTTTATCTTCAAAATCATCATCGAAAAAAGATGACTTCGAAAAAAGTGACCTTTTTTTTTTGGAGAAGCCCATCATCACACATAGAAGCTATCTCAAACGGCTTTTTTTCCTTTGTTGGCCTTTTTTTCTATCCCGCAGTCATGCCAAACAGGCTATAAGAAAAATGACAATATCTTTTTTTATGCAAGAAAAAAATTGCCAATAAAAAAATAATATCAAACATTCTTTCATGAAGCATTACCAAAACTAATGTAATTTGCAAAATCCCATAATTAATAGTTTCAGTGTATGGTATGCGATTATTTTAATTTTAATTTAATAATATTTTGAATATTTAAGAAAATGGGTTTAATTTTAAATGAATCAATCATTACTTCCAAACATGATGACTTGGGATAGATGCCATGATAGATCTGGTCTCAAGTGTACAAAACATACAGAAAATGACATCCCACTCCAAAACTTCTATTCTGTGAACACCACCACCTTTGCTTTCTTTTCATTTGCTAAGCTATTTATGTAAAATTAAAAGTTACATATAATTCGTACATATTTGACATTAAATTTATTGAAAAAAATTTTCAATAATTCTTTACTTGAAAATTTGTATAAATTGTGCACTTTTAGTATTATGTTTGAATTAAAAATTAATAATAAATGTTTTTATTAAAAAAATAATAATACTGTTTTTGTTGTTTGTTTAAATAGTAGATGGTCAATCATTTAGATTACCATATGAATGGATAAGAAAGGTCAACCAAATTGAGCAAGATGGAGACAATGTCTTGGCCTTGTTTGAACATGAAATCTAAGCCAAGTATGTTCATATGATCAGTTATTCATTGTGATTTCTCTTCAATGTACAGCTTGTCCTGTCCAAATTATTGATCTAAAAGCTCTTAATAATTATCATCCCATGACTTTTTTGGCCATCCAAAGTTGACGCCTTTAACTCCAACATTAATTAGCAAACAAAAGTTAGCTTCTGCTGTAACAAGTTGTACTCCCTCTGGTTCTTCTTCTTATAAGATATTAACTACTAATTCATACAAACCAATAAAAACAAAGATTGAAGTTGTCATAAAATTCATATGATTTTCAATATTACCCATACTAACTACACTAAACTCAAATATCACATTAATGGAAATGGATCTTTTCATTAGCCCATCTCTCATTATCCTCATTGTCCTTAATTGTGGCCGTCATATTTGATCCAAGATTTTCAAAATTTCACAACTCGTAGTTGTGAAATTTTGAAAACTTCGCTTTTAATGAATATCTGATGATGATGATGAGAAAGTACGCAGTGAGAGAATATGGACCCCACATTAATTATTACTCTCTCCCATTGCCGCTTTTATTAAATATGGGCAGACATGGAAAGATAAATTAAATGCTCCTTGAAAACTTGTAAGTGCCTTATAAATAAAAAAACCAAAAATACTTATTAGTTGGTGTCTTATAATAAGGACCAGAGAAAGTACTTCATTATTTCTCTTTTGTGTTGATCTGAGGCATTTGATATATCATGAATTAAATTTTTTCCAATTATTAACCCTGCTATTATTTATTAAGAGGAGAATTAAATTTTGATATAGTATATCTCTATAAAAATTTAATGAGTCAACCAATTTCAATAAGGTGGTAAAATTTGAGGTATAATAAAGAATAATTGAAAAAATAAAGAATAAAGACTCATTAGATGTACTTGTGATAAATATAAGAAATTTTTATGCGACATGCTGTAACGACTAAACGTTCAAGTTTTGCCTAATTTTTTGTTACAAACTCATGAAAATAAGTACTTTTCATGGTTTTAAATATAAGAACCAGTAAAAGTGTTTAATTTGGTCATAAATAATAAATGTAAGGACCTGACCACTTTATTTCTTAAATTTATAATTTGCTTCAATCCTGAGAATAATACTATCCAATTTAAATGATTAAAAGGGTTATTTTAAGTAAATCAACATACTTTTTTTAATAGATAATTAATTTAACTAATTTTCTGGATGTACTCTTCTAGTCCTTATTATAAGGTCCAACTAACAAATCTCACAAATCAATAAAAAAAGTTAAAATCAATAAAGTTGCCCTACAATTTAAGTAACTTCCAATATTACCCCTATTAATTGTACTAAACTTTAATATTATATTAATTATTATTCTCCCCCACTATCCTCATTAATTATGGACAAACATGGAAATAAATAATTAATGCTCATTGGTAACAAGCAAGTATCTTATAAAAAGGATCAAATAAACTTGTTACTTCGTGCCTTATAATAAAGACCAGAAGGAGTATGTGAATTAGCTTGCTATGTTCCTTTTTGTTTTTTTGTTTTTACCTGAAGGGGTTCATGCTCCATACATTGTGAGTACAACAATAATAGGATGAGAAAGTGTTGGAATCACAGCGGGCCACTATATAAGTAATGATTAGGATGATTAGCAATAATTAATATGATTAAGAATGGAATCATAAATTGCGTCAGTCCGCATTAATATATATCACTAAATTATAAGATTTGAGTCAAAGTTAAGAGTCATATAACCTTCTTTTTTTTTTTTTTTTTTTTTTTTTGGGTCAAGGTAAGAGTCATATAACTAAGCAAAACATGCAATCAGCGATTTAGAAGAGGAAGCATGACGTAAGTTGGTACAACACTTTGCTTTAATTTTTGGGAAATTTTCATTGACCCCCAATGATATGATGTAATTTCAATCAACCCTTATAACTTTTTGAAACTTCACTGTATTCTATGCGTAAAAATAAAATTAAGTTTTATGGGTGAAAAACAATAATGTCCTTATTTTATTTCATTTTTTTAGAAGAGAATTTACAAGACAAATTAAGACATTTATAAGACAAATAAAAACAATTACAAGATAAATAAAGGGATTCGAAAGAACTTGGGGAATTGAAAACTTTTTTGGCCATTCACAAGACCAATATGAAAATTTACAAGACAAATATGAGTATTTACAATACAAATAAAGACATTTACAAGACAAATAAAATTATTCAAAAGAACCTACAGAATTTAAAACATTTTAGTTATTTATAAGATAAATATATGCCTTTACAAGATAAATATGAGCATTTACAAGATCAATAAAAGAAAGGCATCATTGTTTTTCACCCTAAAACTTAATTTTATTTTGGTGCAGTGAAGTTTCAGAAAGTTTTGGGAGTTAACTGAAATTATTTCGGTCTTAATTGAAATTCTCCCATAATTTTTCTTGTTAATTAAATAATAATGATTAAAAAAAAAAATTAGTAAGCGTGGGCGCGGGCAGCATGTGGGTAAATAATGAAACAAGGGTAAAGGGGATAATATAAGAAAGGGTATGAGGGGAAATGGGGGGCCCATATGAGCGTGAGGGGATAAATATAGGGAATGAAACAAACATTTTTTTTAAAAAAAAAAATGGAATTAATTAGAGTGGGTGGGAAACAAATGAGGAGAGGCAAATTGAGAGAGAGAGAGAGGGGTCTATCATTTTCATATGCACTGTCTGTGAACGGAGAGGCATATTTGTATGACGCTTTGATTCCTTGTGATTTTTTTAAGATTATTTGAGGCCACTACTAGTTTGGAGTTCTTCACTACGTGGATGGCACTAATTGTTTTGGTAGGGCCCAAAAAGGGCCATCAGATTGGTTTGGTAGGGATGAAGATTCATCTTAAATGTTTGAACAAGTTAAAATTGGAGAGGGTTAAGGAGTTGGTCAAGGTATTGGGGGATCGTCACAGATTGCATGAAGTAGTGGAAGCGTTGGGAAGAAGTGGATGTATGTGTACTCTTTAATCTAGTATCTACCTGTAGACGGGCCCAAACAGTCTTGCTTTCTTGGATCAATGGTGAACCCAACTCTTTTCCTAAAATTTCTTTATAAAAAAAAGGTGGTTAAAATTAGAGAAATTCTTGTGTGAGCATGATTATCATGTTATTTGTGGTTTGATCCATTAAAATATAACAACTAAGCTAATATTAATTTTAGTTGGCTACTCATGTATTTCATATTTTTATTTTTCTTATAAAAATGGATCCCTTAATTAATATTTTTTAAGTAATGAAAAAGTGAATCTTGTGAAATTTTTTAATTTTATTAATATGCCAGCTAATATTTAGAAGGTGCCAAATCAGTTGATGAGTTGTTGCATTTTGATTTGTTAGACCATAATTATCGAGGTAATCCTTTATTATTAGGCACTTTCTTAAAAGAAACAATGGTTCTTATTATGTGTCACCAACTGAAATATTAATTATTTTTTCTTATATTGTTCTATTTAAAGTTTAATGCAATTTTTCTTTTTCGGTTCTCAAAATATAACTAACGGAATCCCAATTTTAAATAAGGATAAATTTGTTTTGTTTTGTTTTTAATTTCAAAGGAATTAATGATTTAACCATATCTCTTTGGGTATAGTGAATTGGTTAAAGGTGAGGGACTACAGTCATAATTTGTATAGATTAATAAAATTAATTAAATTTTTATTTGTAAAAAATGTTTTTATTTTCCTATAGTGGCCCTTATAATATATTGCATCGAAAATTATTCCCTTAATTGCAAATTAACTTAAAATGTGTAATCATTAGGGAAAATTTAAAAAGATTGAATGCATTGAGGTTGTTAGGAACAAAGAAAACTCATACTAATCCTTATATTCAGAAAGGGAGGACGTATTTATAAAGATGTCAAACTAGAATTAATGAGTAACATATAATAAATGTAAAAGGATTTTTTTCCTTCCCAATTTTATAATAAAGAGTATTTTAGTCATAATATATGTCCCATTATAAGGATTGTCCTTCTCTCTCAAAGACAGTGTATGTTCTAAGAAAAGAATCATTCAACAGACCTTGTAATAGTACAGATGTTGCCACAGATTATACTTAATGATCCAGGTCTGATAAAATTTGCAACGAGTAACGTCAAACGAAACGTTTTGTCCATAAATCCAAAAGGACACGTTCCTCGCAATCAGGGATCAAATATCATTTTTATAATGATAAACTTAAAGCTCGATATTCATAATTATACAAGACTAGGTGAGAAACTTTTTTTTTTTTACACCAAAGACGAGGTAAGAAACTGAAATCTTATTAGTTTTGCATGTTTCTTGTAAATCTTTCTTTTTTTGCCAGAATGTTTCTTGTAAATCAATAACACGTTACCGAATGGAAAATCCGCAATGGCAAAGTAATTATTGATGCAGGCAACACAAACTAAGAACATCCTTTATATTTTCAACACATAACATCGATCATTTTGAACCAAAAAAAAAAAAAAATACAGGTTGAAAGAAAGGCAACAACCACCCACCAATGTAGAAAACTAAATTCAAAATTCAAACAAATCCAAAGAATTGCAAAACCTATTCAACCCATCACCAAAGGGCCAAGACCATCAGCACTCTTCAAATCCATGGTGAAAAATAATATATATTTATAGGGGGGAAAAAGGACGAGGCAAGATAAAGGGAAAACCACCTCCAAAAAAAAAAAAAAAAAAAAAAAAAAAAAAAAAAAAAAAAAAAAAAAAAAAAAAAAAAAAAAAAAAAATTGATGCACGCAATATACAAAAATACACAACAATGAATTAATTGGAACACACCCAAAAACCCATTAAGTTTTCTTCAAGGAACCACAGCACCACCTACTCCTGGGTGGCATCAATAGTCACTCCTGTCCTGGCTTGTGAAATTCGATTTGCATAAATGGTGACCAACTTCAACTGTGTGCTGTTCAGCCCTTGCAAGTATGGCAAGAATGCTTTCCCCAGCATAATATATATATCCACCAGACAAAAAACAACAGTCTGTAACCCACCACCATTAGCAAAGAATGAGAATAATTATTGATGCAAAATACATATACAGATATACACTTGTGCGTGTGTGAATGCGTGTTTTATACGTGTATGAACGAATTTGTGCGTGTTTTATATGTGTATAGAGTAGAGTAACACCATTAAAATGCCCCAGAAAATGGATCCACGTACCTTACGAACATCAGCACTCTGGTGTCCAAAAGTTTCAAAAAGCGCAGGCAGAAATGATGGTAACAGAGCCATCAATTCCTCCTGAGAGAGTCGGCCCAAAAGCTGAAGAAAAGAATGACATGTTATGAAAGAAAATTGCTTAATAAAGCGAATCTAACCCATACCCTACAAAGGTCGCTTGTTTGAAGAATGGAGAGGAAAAACCATCATTAGATGCAAGACCAACAAAAATTCTTTCCAGTCCATTACCTTTGTCACACAGTTTATGCAAGTGACAAGAGTTTTCTCATCCTCAGAAACCAGTAAAGGGACAATAACCTGAAACATTCGGGATTCTGAGTATCAGCTTTTATATCAACAAGAAAGAACCATCCTCCCCTCAACAATTTGTTTTCTTTTCCTCAACCACATTACCAGTAACAGAGACGGGTATAATGGTAAATCAAAAAAATACTTACACTCAAACATCTAAATGGATCATATTGAGATAAAACAATGGTCAGGCAGTGATCCGCTGTATTTGAGACCTGAATAAGGGATAAAAATGGTTGAAAATGGAAACAGAGCATACAACAATGACAATATATATAACAGAATACATTCAGTTACCTTAGGATCATTATCCTTGCTAACATGAAGCAACTTCTCAATTACAATTTCGACTGAATCTTCCATGGCATCTTTCTGGAAATGACAAAACAGAAAAGACAACCCCATACTCTATTAATGTCTGTCCCAAAAATGCAAAGGATTGAGCTAGGCTATAATCCAACTAGATGATGGCAAGAAATAAAAACCTGGTTTTTGAGCATCTCAACTATTAATGATAGAGTAAGCTCTCTGATTGAGGGATCTGAATCATCCAGCACCTCAAGCACAACTGTCAAAATCTGATTGAAATACTGCAAGATCATCATGAAACTATAATTATACGAGGTACAGAAATCCAAATCAAGCATGAAGCATTTGAACTTAGATTTCTTATTTCAGTAATTATCTGTCTACTAATCCCATTTTCAACTTTCTTGCATTCAAGTAATCAGTTTTACAGATACATATAGCTTCAATTTCAGATCAATGAGTAGCAACTAATGCGTTATAGACACCCAAAGAAAAAAACAAAGAAATCTAACATGATTTTGGGATGACAATATGATGTCTAAAGGTGAAGAATAAAGCAGCATTTTCTATTATTTACACATTCTTTGAGCCAAAAAGAGCCACATCTGCCAGAAAATACAAAAGATTGACATGAAATAAGAAACTGCACTTGCACAATCACAATCTCAATCACAATCAATATGATGAACTCCAATGATCAGGTGCTTCCATTCCAAAACAGTTTGCACCTTTAAGAACCCACTGACAATCATACAAAATGAAGGCAGAATGATAATCAATATGAAACCAAACATACCTTAGTCCAAATAGAATGATCGTTTGCTCTAGAAGCTTCAACCAACTGTTGAAGTGCAGTCCTCTTGCTTGAAACAGAGTTTCCATCACCCCCACTGCATACCTATTACAAAACAATAGCTACATTTAATCACTTTTCCAATGATGAAGAATATAATTATTACAAAAGAATGAACTGCTACGAAGCTTTCTTTCCTAACATTTGATATTCATGACATGAGTTTTGCAAGTTCAAATCTAGCAGCCATTAGTTTTACATTGAAGTGCTTGGCAGCTTCCAAAATAAGTCACATTTTTATGAGAATGTTTCAGGTCCCTCTGTTATCACTCATCATCAAGGTCTAGGAGAAAGTTGGGGCACAAAAATTCTACGGGTATGTGCACACTGCCGTTTTTAAGTGACTTCATATCTCCAGCAAGACAGAATCAAGCTCTCAGCTTCCTAATGGGTTAAAAGGTGTTTTTTCCCTCTTAATGCATTAGTTTTATCAATTTATTTTCTGCTCTATTCTTTGATGCTTTTAGGGTAGAAAAAAGTTCCATTCTCCTTTCTCTATTACATAGAATCTTCTTAAAATAATTTCTTTTTTTTAAAAAAGTAAACTCATCTGTTAGCTGCATTAACTCACCATATGAAGAATTTGAGGAATGCTGGGACCTGTGTCGGTCAAAGAGTTAATGTTCATAGTTTCCACGAAGTGATGAATATGGTCCAATTCAGAAGCATGTTCTTTATCATCTCCAAAGCTTTCAGTAACATTTGAATGTTCAACAGACATCAGACCATTTACATCCAGACTGGGAATTGAAAGACCCTCAAAGTTAATGCTACTGTCCACGTGCCCAAGTTGACTAGTTTGAGGGCCCACATTTTGGCTTATTGGATTGACTGTGGATGCAAGATCCTTAGTTTTTGAACCAAGACTACCCTTATTAAAATCAATCTCATGATTCTGATGCAAAAATTCCTGAATTTCACCAGAAGCTGCTTGGCCAAGGCTGGGTTTAACAAGGGTCGAGTCTTGGGAACTCCACTTCCTACCACCATCGCTATCAAGGGAACCAGCAGAATACCTTCCAAGGTAATGAGCTTTCCTCGAAACACCAACATACCCCTCTTCTGAGGATGTTCCAACAACATCAGATGGATCATAGGAAGATTTGGGGCGCTGCCTATCTTTCTTGCTCTGTAAAAAGTTTATCAAGTCTACTTCAATGCGAGGAGTGTATTGTTTAAGGGCTCGCCTCAACACATTTTGCTCTTCAACTGACAAACTAAGGATGAAATTCAGGACTGCAGTAGAATCAAAGTGAGAATACACTGATATAATGCATGTAATTGCTGCTTCTTTGAGCTTTGTATTTTTGTCATGAGCCAATGGTGCTAACTTGGCAAGCCATAATTTCAGGATGCCAATATTAGCAGCACCTTCAGGATTCATTGAGTGCTTGTTAAAGGAGCTGATTGCATATTCAATAACAGCCAACTTTGCTTTTGGAGACCTCTGTTCATCAAGTGAGCGGAGCAACGCAGGCAAGAGAGAATCTACACTGTAAGTTTTGCTAACAATTTCCAAAGTCATTGAGCTAGGTTGCCTAACAAGTTCTTTAGGGTCAATTAACCGTGAAAACACATGAGGTAGTATTCTTTCCATGTAACTCTCAAAGGGCTTTCGACATGCTGGAATGATATCGGCAAGCGTTGAAAGAGCAGCCTGTGCAACTTTATGGTGTGGGTCATCCAAGTGCTGAAAAAAAAGCTTCATTACCTTTTCAAAATTCTGGACTACTTCTTGAATTCCCTTTGGACCTTGCTGTAACAAGGAATGAAGATAATTAAAAGCAGCAACCCTAGCAGACCAGTCAGAACCTGAACTAAGTCCTTCACTCAAGGCTTCATGAAGAGATGCTGGTCCATCTGTATAATTGGACGATTCTCCAAGTGATAGTTGGCTATCATCAAAACTCCTTCTCCTACCAACAGACATTCGTCCAGCTACATTTTTCCTCAACAATGGTCTCTGGAAATTAGGCACATGACTATTTTGTGAATCTCTAAAATTTCCGTCTTTATAAGTTGCATCCATATACTGCCTATCAACGTGGGGGTTCATAAACCGCCTAGCCTCCCTAATTTCACTGTTGTCATCAATAGAGCTTCTATCTTGAAGCCTTTCAGAAGCCCTTTTACTGGAGTATGATGAAAGTGCTGACAAAGGCTCCGTAGTAACATTACCATGATATGATAACTTGCCAGAATCTTTGGAAGCTTGAATTTGAGTGATTATATCAGACAAACCCAAACCACCATTTCGATTAGTACTTTTGCTGACCCCAGAAGCAGTTGATTCTGTAGTTGCAGAGCTTGTCAAGTGATTAGATGCTGGGACAGCGGCAGGAAATGGTGGATCACGAGATGATGGAGGGTCAACTCCTGCACTAGGGGCAATAAGAAAAAAAATTTAGCCGCTCACAAGTAGTTTAAGGAGTTATACTACTAATGTCATCATCACTGAACGACAAGAAGCAATAAAGACTGTAGTAGAATGTAAAACAACTACTGGATGAACTTATTTGGTACCTAGATCCAAACTTGATGAGCGGAAGGCTGATGAATTATGCTTATCAGATAAGTCCAAACCTCGTAGCATGCTTTCAATAGCTGAGACCTTTTGTTTACTTGCATGCAACACACTTTCCAAGCTACGCTCTGTACCTTTACCGAGTGACTTTGCCTGAGTAATACCAGAGGAAACAGATGCCCCTGATGATAAACTTGAGCTTCTATCCATTGCAACAATAGCAGAAGTCCCATATCCAGGTAGACTTGAGGGAGCAGAGGCTTGACTACTTAATGACAGCAATGCACCTCTATCACGAACGGAAGGTGAGGCATGCCGCCTATGTATTCCTCCATCCTCTTCATTTATCAACTGCAAGTCAGCATTTAAGGGGGAAAATTACTAAAACACTATGGTAAAGTTATATTTGTGTGTATTAAGGTCATAAACACATACCCTTTGAATAACAGGATCAAAGGATGAAAATAGGCGGCGGGAACGCTCTGGCCAAGTTTTTGCAAACATTCTATAGCACATTCTTGCAGTTGACCGAACCTACCAAGTTTCATACTCAAGTCATTTCCACACATATAATTGCCAGCAATAGTGCAGTCAGATATGGAAGATGATGTCAACAAACAGTAAAACAAATTACTGTTTAAAACCACTAAAGTTTGATAAACTAAAAGGAAAAATAAAAAGTGAGTAATCATGATTCATTAACCTGAACTACAGCGTGAGGGAATAAAAATCAAACAGCTTATGAACCATGACTGTAAAATCAAACAGAAAAAATAAATAACCATGTTAAACTGAACCTCCCTTCTAAGCCATAGACTCTTTTAAAAGAAAGAAAGATAACACGTGTGCGCATGCGGAGGGGCCCAATCCTACTTTAGGTCTAAACAGCCACCAACTGATCCCTTAATCCAGGCCTTCTTGTTTCCAAATCACTCTACTTTTACTTGCATATTAACCCTTTAATTCCTACCCTTAATTTCCCAACTTTTTAAAATCTCAAATGCTCAATTGTTCTTCATACTGAATGATGAAAATACATGACCAGTAAATGAATTTTTAAAATTTCAGTATGACTCTTGCAATTTATCATGTTATAAATTGTTAGAGTTTTGCCTAAGGTTTATGTATATGCAAGGAGAATCACTTTCACTTCCCACAACTTCAACAGCAAGGCATCTTCACCTGCTTTCTCTTGCACAATAGTCACACTACATTTAGTCTAGCTAGGAGAAAAAGGAATTAAAAAATCATTAAAAATGCCAATCAGGTAAAATACACTAAAGTCACAGTGTGGAATTCACATGTAAATCTTCATAAGCAAAGAATGAAAGGTGCCACAATAAGAAAGCAATAAAATTTGGCAAACATGTTGCATGGTTAAAGTACCTCACTCATTGCATCTGATACACAACACTTTATCAAACCCTCATATAAATCAGCTGATCGCTGTATTTCTGGAGCATCAGGCCAATGTTCTAATATCAAAAGAGCATATTCACAACACCTACAATATAAAAGAAATCAAAGAATTATCAAAACTCCCACAGATTTATTCCAGTAAAATGACAGTTCATACCTGGCACGAAGTACAGCATTGCGATCATTTTTTGCACATTCAGCTATACGAGGAAGCACTCGACCAACTTTACAATTACGCAGCATCTAAAAAATAGAGGGCAAAGGTGAAATTAACACACAGCACCTGGGAAGAATTATTAATAATGTTACTTGACCAGATATATACTACCGTTTTAATGCAGTTATCAGCAGACTCTTGAATCACAAGTACAGTAATCACAACCAGCTTGAAAAGGACCTGATTATCAAACCAAGAATTAATAAACTTTCTAAAAATGTCACTATCATGAAAATCAAAGAAAAAACATTATGCTCACCGGTATGAACATTTCAGCACATTGTTCAAAATCACCCAAGAGTTCCTTTGACAAAAAGCATAATAGATGGCAAGCCTAAAGCAACACCAAAATACCAACAGAAAAAAGGTGCATGAGCAGTTAAAGAGATTGACACATTGATAAAGCCCTCGGACTTGAATAAATAAAAAAATCATACTGTCTTTCTATACATGATTCCAATTTTAGCTACCAAAACAAATAAAAAGATGGAAATGTAGAGAGGAAAAAGAAATTGCAACCAAAACCATTTATTTAGACTCTTACAAATTCTCATCCTGCAATTTCTTCAATCTTTTTCATATTTTGAAGAGGGAATTAATATTCCATGTTAATTATGTTAATCTTGAGGGTTGAAGCATTTACACATGTTAAACAGTGCCAGTAAAAAGGGTAGAAAGGAGAATGGATACAAAAGGAAATGTTCATGAACCTGCTTCACAATGCTAGATCTTCTATCAGATAATTGCACACTTAAAGGTCCAACAAGTTGCTTCAAGAGTCCCCGGAAACATGGAAAATCAGCAGCACCTAACAGAGTAATAAAAAAATCCAACATTGGCACCACAGACCAAAAACCGGGAAAAAAACACAGTACATATCTCAATGAAAAAATAATAATAATAACACCAATTTTCCACAAATAATTAACAGAAAAGAAAATTGATGGAGGAAAAAGAAGAGAAAAGCAGAGAACTCTGGTAGATAATAAAATTACAAAAGCATTGAAACATGATTGAACAGTTCATATATTGCTTTTGATAGCCAAATAGACTCATTTATCAGAAATGATAGATGGTTGATGGTTAGCACTCAATGTCAATAATTCAGAGCCTTACCAGTATCCAGATTTCCATTTATATCATTTATCAAAGACATTCATTGTTTCGAGTGAAAAAAAACATATTGTCATTTTCACAATTCTTTCATGCCATAATTTAGTATACAAAGGCTATAAATTGATCTAAAGGCCTACAATTAAATACCCAACCCAAATTCAATTAAATACACATAAAGATTGTCACAGGCAGCAGTCACCCTGATATCATATCACATATATTCTACAGTGACAAATGTTCAGGCCCTTTTAGACTAGAAATACCCTTATTGTATGACAATTCACATCTAAACAAAGTTGAATGTGAAGTACCATTACTGGCTCCAAAATCATTCACATTTCAAGCATATGTAACCAAGTACATACTCCTGAAAGGGTAAGGAACACCAACCTCCCAAAACAAGACCTTCAATTCTTTGCATGGCACCAATTCGAATTGACCAGTCCTTTTCTGGCACAAGGGTTGATGCAATCTTTTCAATTTCCCTGATAAACTCCTTTTCTGAATAAACCTTGACAAGATCGATGGGTCTCTCTGTGGGATCACCTTCTGCTTATAATGAGAAAACAATTGAGCATATAACGAAGGCATGTATAGAAACACAAAAAGTTAAGTAAGGACAGCATCTTTCTGTATTTATCAAAAATGTCATCTCCAAAAACTTGTAAGGCATTAATCTTTTTAATAGTTTTAAAAATATCATGTCTTTCCATTTGCAACACTCTACCACCGTCAAAATCATTTCAATTTGCCCGAAATGTATAGTTTGCACTTGTATTGTATGACATCGCAATCTTTAAGTTGTTCATTGGAGAAAGGCTGAATACAAACCATTGACCTTGACTCCATAGCATTAATAGGATTTGACTACTTTTAGACAGTATTATTCAGGCTAAACTTCTGGATTCATCCCAGTATAGAGAAATATACATGCTAACTTCAGCAATATCCCCAAAATTAAAGACACTCATTGAAACAAAATAACAGGATAACCACCCTTTCCTAGCTAGATTTAATAGGAAATGTATTCCTAGTATGTAAGAAAACCTAAAAATCAGATCAGGCAGGCTCACAAATAACATCACAGAAAGGAAATCAGACTCACAAAATAAAACTACCTGTGATGTCTGCACTTTGCAGTAGAAAGCAGATTAGCTCGCGCATACATCACAGATAAGGTATAAATATGATTAAAGACATCATTGAGCATTTAAACACCAGGAGGGGGAACAAATATGGAAAAGCATATAGATAAGAGCCTCCAACAAAAATTGCATCAACACTAAATCAGAATGATATTAACAATCCAAAAACTGCAAAGACTCTAACCTCCAAAAAGTGATGTCTCCCTTGATGAACTTTTAGCCTTTGGACTACTTTTCTTGGGATTAACTCCCGAAGGCTTAATTTCCCCAGCAATAAAACCACTTCCAATACCATCTGAAGAGCGAACTTTAGGCTGAATGCCCTCAAGCCTGGCATTAATATCTTTAACCTAAAATCATTGCAATGCAAAAGAATTGGAAAAATAAAATCTCTCAGTTTTGACTTAATAATACAAAAGGATTTTCAAGGTTGAAATCTCGTGCAACGGTTGTCAAATATAAATTAGTTTTTTCTTTTATACTTACCATAGATGATGGGAGATCGTGACGGTGAAGTTCATCACGAAATTGAGGTCCAGCTTGAGCATACATCTCCTGAAAATGGAAAATCTCAAATTAATTAAAAATTTTGAAGAAACCATTTCAGATATGAGGAGATCAGTAATAAACTTTACTTTATTGTATCATAATATTAATTATATAATTCAACCAAAAAAAATTCATTCATGATTGAATAAATTTGATGAAAGTAGAAACACTTAAAATTTTAAAGGAAATAGAGCACATCAATCATAAAATTAGATTTAGAAACTCAAATCCATTACTAAGTACCAAGTGATATGTCATAAACCACATTTTTCTTTGCCTCTATTCATAGACCTAAAAGTACAGCCAAACCCTTTGGTGAGTGAGAACACTAAAATAAGACAGAAGATATCATAGCAACCTCAATGCACAAAATAGCTGCTTCCCTGACACCAGGGTTTGGATCATTGAGCAACTGCAAAATCTGACAATTCAAATTGAAAAGCGTTAGTATCACGTCCTGAAATATCTAACCATGTAGAAGCTAAGTGCTGCTTCTTTGTAGGTATCAATAAACATACTGGAGGAAGAATAACCCTTTGAAGGGTAAGCTCAGTAGATGCAAATAGGCCAATTGCAGAGGTGACGGTCCGTGCAAACTCCTCTCGAACTCTCCAGCTTTTATGTGTCCAGGCAAAAGAACCAGCTCTTTCCACAATTATTGTTGGAGACGAAACCTGTAGAACAATAAAATGAAAAGCTCACAATGGAAGAAAATAGAGTAGTGCCAAGAACATAGCATAATCAAACATGCAATGTAATCAGCTTATCTTTATACTTCAAAAAAATGTAAACGGGCAAAATAGTCACGTGGAGGTCAACTAACATACTTCCCAAAGGATCTTTTTTTTAGAATAAAAGGAAAATTTCATTATAGAGATAAGATAAACACACACTGCTGGAAGATAAGAGAAACTCAGCAAAACAAGGAGAGCAAGACCTCAGCAAAACAGAAATAGAGATTCCCATAATAACCCCAAGTGTAGAGCACCAACTTGAAGCCATAAATCCAATACAGTTCTACGCAATAAAACAAAGAATCCATAAGCTGCACATTGCCACAACATTGTGTTCTTATTACCAAAGCCTTTGAAATGAAACACAAACAGCTCCCCAGGATTATTGTACGAGGAGAAATAATCCAAAGGTAAGACGGTGCAGGACAATGTCAAGATAAAGTAAACAAAACCTAAATCAGATCTAACAGGACACACTTGTCAGACAAAAGTGCAGCATAAGCTCTGCAAGCCAACATCAATTTGGGTTAATCATGTTAAGTGATGCTCCCCATACAAAGGATTTGACCCCAGAAGGACCTTTGAGTGGCATGTCTAGAAGAAACATGACCCTATTTAGAAGAATAAGGAACAGAAATCAAGATTCTAGAGTCCGTCATCATGACTGGATGGATAAATGAAGCAGACCAACTAAAAGGAAAGAAGGACTATCATGACTGGATGGATAAATGAAGCAAATCAACTAAAAGGAGAGAAGAACGAAAGCTCCCTGCTTTCTCAATCCTCAATAGCACACTCAGCAACAACTACTTGAACAGCTAGCTTCGGGATAAACATTTCATGGACCTATCTTTTTTTGTTGGTATATATATACCTATCTTTATGCATAGGTTGTGTGTGAAATAATACTTCCCTGAATGCGTACAAAATCATCGATTTCACAATATAACAACATCTCTGTTACTGCATTAATATGTACATGCAGCATCCCTATGTAATTGATAACTGCATGACAGACGCAGAAAAGCTCTAGTGATCAAGGTTGCAATTCCGGTAAAAAAAATCTATGATGTCTTGCAAAAGTAATGAAACAATAGCTAAACCTATAGCCAAGCAAGCGACAGTCATCACTCGTGACCCATCAGAATTATCATTCTCGAGAGAAGCAGGACATTTTGGCCGGTTAGAACTTTCTGTATCAATTGTTTGGGTTTTGATGTCATTGAGTTTCCTCTCCATATACTCAGTTCTATTCTTGCTCTCACATTTTCATTAATCATTTTAACCCCGTGTCAAGTCATTTAATATTATACAAACGGCTGCAACAATAGGAAGTAGCATTTGTTTTATATCTCTCATATTTTCGCGTGGATTTTGACTTCGCTAGATTTACCATTGCTCGCTCTCTTACTTTTGATAAATTCTTTGGACTTGTAGGAGTAGAAACTTCACTGCTACAGAAATAAGGAAGCATAAGCTAATCTAAGATGTATGCCAATCCAACTTAATATTCTTCCTTATTCTGAATAAAAACACAACCTTCGCAAATCCGTCAAATGCATATACCATAAATCCGTCAAATGCATATACCATTAAATCGCAGTGGATCCTTCCAATTCCCCCACTCTATTTGTCACCACAAACTTGAAGTTCAACTAGAATTATCGACACATGGAATAACAGGGAAGGAGGAGCAAGAGGAAACGATAAGACATCAAAGATAATTACCTCCATGAGAGTAAGCAAGAGTCTTCTGGCAGCGTCACGAACTGGTTGTTTGGCATCCCCTAAGCGATCAACGACAGCAGGAACAAGCGCATTGAAGTGAAGTTTGAAATGCTCACCAGAGAGCACAGCAGCAGAGGCCAAAGATTGAAGTGCACCCTGAGAGACCCGAAAGTTGTTGTCTTTCAAGAGATCCAAGCAACAATCGACGAGGGATGTAACTTCGGATGAAGTGAGGCTCTTTCTGGAAGCTTCAAGAAGTTGATGAAGGCGCTCCACCCCGGCCATCCTCTCCTTGGTGTCCTTGGTGCGCGCAAGTTCCAGCGCTTCCTCCATTGCTGAATTTAAAAGGGAATGGATCTCAAGCCAGCAGATTCAGATCTGGGTAGAGTGCTCCCGGAATTGCCTATCAAATTTAGCGCACAGAAAGTGCGACACTGAGAAATGAAAAAAAGTAATTAAAAAAAAAAAAAAAGAGAGAGTCAGAGAGAGATAGAAATGGGAGTGAGTAAGAATAAAGGGGTTGATAATTGCACAGCGCTCAGTTAAGAGGAAGGTCAAGTAGAGTCCAACAGTGAGCGTGCGTGAGAGAGAGAGAAGAATGTAGAGAGAGAAATGAGATGATTTCGGCAAGGGATGCGAACCGCTAAAATTAGCACAGCCTTCAGAGGAGAATTTGGTAAAGAAACACTCGCAAACAGAGATTGAGACGATGAAGTGAGAGAGAAAGAGTGGACGAGAGGCCAGACTGACGGCGAAGGTGAAGATGACGAACGGAAACAAATATTATGTGGTTGGGAATGGTTGAACATTTGCCCTCCAATTTGTCGAATTTACGGTTTTATGCCACTGTAGCGCGTGAGAAATGAGTGGAAAGACTGGGGACCGATGGGTCATTTTATCCGTATTTTTCTTACTATTTTACTCGTGTTTAACTTTATTTTATAATAATAAAAGGGATTGTTTTTCTGAAAAAAATATTATAGTGGGTGAGGTGAGGCCCGCCAAATTGTGGGGCATATATATATATATATTATATATATATATATATTTTTTTTTTTTCTTCATCCGCCGTTTATAGGCATGGCCCTTTATAAAATTATTATTTTATTAATAATTTAATTTTTTATTAATATTTTTATAAAAGATTAAATATGAGAAAACTATTCAGAAGAAGAAGATAGGATTGATGGGGAAATGGATTTGCAGCAAATTGCGATCACGGCTTTATTATTAAAATAATTATTTTTTAATGAATGGTGTTTTGTAATTTTACGTTAAATTAGTGAAAAAAAATTATAAAACACTCTTATTAATTCATAAAATTACAAACACACCCATTATATGTATAATACTAATTATATATATACGCTGGGTCCTATCTTTTTTCCCTATATATATTTTGCCTATAAACGAAAACTATTCAGAAGAAGGAGAATTGATGGGGAAATGGATTTGCGGCAAATTGCGATCACGGCTTAATTATTAGAATAATTTTTTTTATTTAGGGGGGCAAATGTGATTAACATAAGATTAGCATGAACTCAGATCCTGGAAAAGCCTTTGATTAAAAAAAAAAAAAATCCAGGAAAGGTGTCATGTCAATAACAATAAGCGACAGCATTTAAGGGATTGAAGAAATGACACCGTAGAAGTTTGTTTCATTTTTTATCTGTATCTTTGTTACTATTTTTTTATCTATATTTAATGGTGATTAATGTAGATAAAATTTTTGCTCAAAAATATACAAGAGAAAATTGCTAAAAATTTATACCCTTAAACAAGTCTAACTCTTATTCAATTTTGGGCCCGTGAGGGATAGAGGTAGTAGAAGTGGTCTTTTTTTTTTTTTCTATTGGACTCTTCCTGATGTGATTTATATTTAGGATAGCGGTGGTAAAAATAGTTTTTTCCTGATGAACACTCGTTTGGTATAGCTTTAAAAAGATAGTTGAGATGAGAAATGATTCAAAAGGGCATAAATCATATATGTGTGTGCAGTGGCGGATCTTGGAAGAAATATTTGGGGAGGCCAAATGTATATTATTAACTAATTAAAAAAAAAGGGAGGGTCAAATGTATACTTATTAACTAATTAAAAAATATTTGGGGGGCCACATGTATAATAAAAATATTTTAACAAGTATAATATGTAAAAGATAACACAACTTTTTACAAACACAACTTATATATTAATTTTTTTATTTAAAAAAAATTTGTGTACACTTTTTCCCCCTTCATACACTAAGCTCTGCCCATGTGTGTGTATGTATATGGGTTTATATGTATGTTATGAGTGTGGGTATAATGTGATAATTGAGGATAAAAAATAAATTTAAACTAAAATTTACTAAATAAAATAGTAAAATTACCATTAAAAAAAAATACAATGCAACGAAGTGCTTAAATAAACCTTTGACCTAAACAAACAGTTAGATGTTTTGCATAATAAAGGAATAGTTGGTGGACAAGTTTTACTAAATCTTGTAGATACCAGGTTCAGTAACAATATCCAAAAGGCGACCATTGGAACATGGAAGTTGACATGGCCAGAATCATTTATATATATGGCACCAAAAATGCAAATGTCAATAAGACTTCGCCAAACACTTAACTCGAAGTTACTCTAATGAGATTAAAAGCTCCACCCATTAACTTCAACCAAGAAGCAATTTTCTAATCAAAAGCTCATCGATGTTGAAGTCATGCCAAACACACAAAAATTAGGTTTTTTACTTCTGCCAGACTTTTTTCAGTATCTGATGTCATCCCAAACATGTCCTTTATCAACGAATTTCTCTTTCTCCTAACATTGATTATATATATAATAAAATGGAATGAGATATTACTATTATTTTTATTATTTAGTGTTTAGTATTTTATTTTCTTATACATTTAATATATTTTTTCCATTTCATGTGATAGTTTAAAAAAAAATGAATCTTATATGTATATGTGGATGGGGCTATGGCTAATGCCACTTTTGAATATAATTTTTAAATATACTTCACTAATATTCCACCGCTGTTTTTTTTATATATATAAAATATGTGGGTCGAAATCCTTTTTTTTATGCAACATGAAAGTGTAAACCACTTTTTAAATGCTTCGCCGATATTCCATCGGAATTTTGAAATAAAATAGGAAATTTTGAAATCAGGTTGGTAAATTCAACAAATTATTAATTGAGTTATTAATCAAATATAAGATTTTAAAATATAAGTAAAATGACTTTAACACCCTCTCATCTCTTCCTATTCTCCCATTAAAGAGTTTCATTCACTTTATAACTTATATATAAATACATATATAATATGATTCATCTATGGTTTAAATGTATTAATTACAATAGTAAGAAAAAAACTACAACAAAGAGTTCATTTTAAAAGTAGGGTTGGTTAATCATAATTTCTATTTGGATATTATTTGTACAAGTGATTTTGAGCATTGTTATTATATTTGGATTTTATTTATTAAAAGCACTTATAGATGTATAATTACAAAACATGTATGAATTTAAAACATATGTTCCAATCACCTCCATTCAAAATAAAAAAACCATGTCTCAATCACATGAGACCATTTGTCCCATCATTATCACTTTGTTTGAGAATCTTTAAGGTGCATTTAAATTAATATTTGCCTAGCTTGAGACTCAAATTCTCACCATCCCCATATCCTTCTTTCTAGAAAAAATATCTTAGCATATTGTGGATTTTTTGGCATATGAAATCCCATGGTCAACATTTTTTATACTATAAATAATACCAAAATTAATAAATATGGATAGACTATGGGATTTCACATATCTTTTTATATTATATATAAATTTTAAAGTAAATGAAACATTTTAATGGGGGGGAAAGAGGAGATGATATTAAAGTTATTTTATCTATATTTTGAAATCTTAAATTACATTAAAACTCAATTAAAAATTTGTTGAACTTATCAAATTTAGAAATTTTATATTTTAAGTGGCTTTATATAGAATTTTTCCTTTTTTTTAGGGCGACGTACTATTGGTGTCCTTAATACAGGAGATTGCAACGGAATAATCAATTAAATAATCAATTAGTATTTAATATTGGAAATAACTCTCATCAGGTTACTTATATCCATCAGTATCTCAAGTTGTTCAGTTATATATAGCCATGTTCCATTTTTTTCTTCTGTGAGTTTATAATTAAATACTCGTAATAATATTTCTCAAAAAAGAGTATAGGATAATATATATGGAATTTGAAAATTTGATATAATGGATAAAAAAAACTCCGTATAAAATAGTTTAACATTTTAAAAGAAGTTAAATTATTATTTTATTTATAAAATTATAGTAATATTTTATTTCAAGCATATGTAACCAAGTACATACTCCTGAAAGGGCGAGAAACACTAACCTCCCAAGCAACGAACCAGTTGGTGATGCTGCCAGAAGACTCTTGTTTACTATCGTGGAGGTATTTATCTTTGATGTCTTATCGTTTCCTCTTGCTCCTCCTTCCCTGTTACTCTATGTGTCGATAATTCTAGTTGAACTTGAAGTTTGTGGTGACAAATAGAGTGGGGAATTAGAAGGATCCACTGCGATTTAATAGTATATGCATTTGACGGATTTGCGAAGGTTGTGTTTTTTATTCAGAATAAGGAAGAATATTAAGTTGGATCGGCATACATCTTAGATTAGTTTATGCTTCCTTATTCCTGTAGCAGTGAAGTTTCTACTCCTACAAGTCCAAAGAATTTATCAGAAGTAAGAGAGAGCGAGAATAAGAGAGATATAAAAGAAATGCTAGTTCCGATTGTTGCAGCCTGTTTGTATAATATTAAATGACTTGACACGGGGTTAAAATGATTAATGAAAATGTGAGAGCAAGAATAGAACTGAGTATATGGGGAGGAAACTCAATGACATCAATTTCCCTGATAAACTCCTTTTCCGAATAAACCTTGACAGGATCGATGGGTCTCTCTGTGGGATCACCTTCAATCATTTCAATTTGCCCGAAATGTATAGTTTGCACTTCTATGACGTCGCAATCTTTAAGTTGTTTGCTGGTATCGACTGGTGCTAAAAAAGTACTTCAATATACTGAATGATGGTAAAAAGATATTTCAAGATACTGACTGGTGCTAAAAAGACACTTTAGGATACTGGCCAGTACTGAAAAAAATACTTCATCATCTTGAAAAATTATTTTTTTCAAAGATCCTAAATATTTTAAAATCTTGAAAAAAATACTTCAAACACTAACTAGTGCTAAAAAAAATACTTAAGGATGATGAATGCTATTTGAAAAAAAAAATGAACAGTACCATTTTGGCAGCAAAACGACACCGTTTAGAAGAAAATGACCGTAGCGGGTATTAACAGAATCGGAGGAAAGCATATGGGGTACAATATGTATTGAATAGACGTCAAATTAAAAAGTTATTAAATTTTAATAGGGACAAGATCATCACACACACACACATATATATATAGAGAGAGAGAGAAGGAGCTCTTTTGTTAGCTTTTTCTCCATTCTCATCGTATTAGCACCGAACCAGAGGCGGGGAGAGGATTCTCTCATGAGCAAATCTCATTATTTCTTAGTCAAATCCTAGCCGTCGAAATCTTGATCCAAGGACTCAAAACAATTTAAAAAAAAACTGCGCACGGTAAGTTTTTTTAATAATCGTTCTGAACCCTTGGATCAAGATTTCGACAATCAGAATTTACAGATGATGAGGGATGAGTAGAGAATTGATAAGGAGAGAAACCAGACTCACTGGAGGCGGAGAGCAAATGGTCAAGGGACTCATTCCTTTCATCTCAGCAAAAAAAAAAAAAAAACAGTGGCTTACATTTTCTTTATATACCTTATGAAGCTGACAAACTTGTGAGTAAATTTATTCGAGTACCCGACAAAAAAAAAAAGAATAAACTTAATTGAGTTAGATCCCTGATTTTAAATATATTTTTCACGCGATTGGCTGATCATTTTTATATATATAGCTTGGTGAGCGATTATTCATAGTGACTTTTTAATTTTCTGCCGACGAAACCGGGACGTTCTTTTTAAATATATTGTGGTTGTTCACTGTTACGTTGACAAAGATTTATTTGAACTTTGAACACGCATGCAAGTGGATGGAGTGGTATTATTACAATTGTGCCCCAACGCTGAACATGAATTTATTTATTTGCCCGAGAAGAATTTAAATACTTCAACTGGTGTGTGGATAATTGATGCATAAATTTGTAAATTAATTTATGTAAGTTACTAAATACTTTGACTGAATACACTGACAAAAGTCAATAGTATAGGTTAATTAATGATCTTATGGATAGAAACGCTGAAGTGCGTTAAAAATTTAAGAGACTAAGTAAATTGTCTTTAATTACCTTTAACAAGTACTTATAGATTTTTATGATTTTTAATCAGGAATAACTACATGAACTTGATAAAAAAAAAAAAAAAAACCTACTCATATGATCCTTAATATAAAGTACTAATTTGATTAGATTAATAAAATTAATTAGATTAGTTATTATGATATGTATTTTCTAACACCTAGTCACCTTTCTGATCTTAATTCCATAATTCATTCCTCCTAGTAAAGTTGAGTGAAATTAAAAAAATTTGATGAAAAAATTGAAAACTTTGTTTTATATTTATGAGTAAGATCAATTCCTCAAATATATCTTATATTAAGGACCGAAGGAGTACAAGAATCAAATATCAGGTGAAACTATATATATGACCTGCGAATTATTACTCCCATAAATCTTTAAGGTAAGAGTTAATTGAGAAGTTGGACTTTGCCATGGACATAAGCTCTCAATCTATTCTATCTAGCTCTTATGTTTAACAATTTCTCCTAAACTAATCTACCTAACCTATAAATTGATATATAATATAATATTATGCGGGGTTATTTAAGTTAATCATGTTATATTTATTATAGTTAACTAATTAATTTTATTTTCTTAATATACCCAAATTAGTTAAGTAACTCTAACAATAAGTGCTGCTAATATTTATATTCTATGTATTTGTTGTCTTTGACCTGTAATTCAGTTTGTTGTGGGATACAATGGATCAAAGTCATAAACTAACACAAGCTTGGAATCTATCCAAATTAAAACTGATCATATGGAGCTCGATTGGTTCATATTCTGATAATGTAATATAATGACGTTTGGATAAGCCTCAAAAGAGTTGTACCACATGGCTTCAGAAAAATGTTAGTTCGAAGGTCTTTCATAGGAATCACTATCATCGTGGTCGTCATCATTATTATTATATACTTATTGTTCATAACAATAATAATGAAGATGATGATGAGCATTGTTGTATGAGGTTTATTGGAGGAATTACAAGAAGCGTATATTGATAATTTGATGACAAAGCCACACCAACGGCTCCTTTTGGACTCATATATGGTTCGTTCATGACCAAGAACCAAACAATAGAAAGTTATCGCTAGGTTTTTTTTTTTTTTTTTTTTTTTTTTTCTAATTACAATTTTTATTATGCCCGTGGTTTTATGATTTGGGTTTAAATTTTGGTCTCAGTATATAATAAATTAAACTGCAAGCACGAATATTTTTTTATTATACTGCTGTTTATCCCCGAAATTGTAGAAGAATTTCATAATTAAAAAAGAAATGAACCCAAAACACTACTGGTAATGGTGATTAATTAATGCAACTGCTTTTCCACGGTGGACAATAATGAACATAGAAGAAATAATGTTGACTCTTGCTTTTCTTTCTCACGCCAGGTTGAGAAAAATTGACCCAAGAAAAACTAAGGTCCTGTTTGTTACAAAGAAGATTTAAGGAAGGAAAAAAAAAAGAGGAGGGAAAGAAAGATTAAGAGAGAATTCAAAAGGGGTGTTTTGTTTGGTAGATATGGAAATTAAGATAAAGATGATAATTTTTAAAAAATTACAATTAAAATTTAAGCTTTGAAATGTCCAAAATATCCCTTATCCTAAAAAAAAAAACCTCCCCCTTCTTCATCCCTGCAACCCACCGACAACAGCATAGAATAAAATAATAATAATAATAATAATCAAATCTCCTTCTATACCTGCAACTCTACAACACACAAAAAAGTTCCAGATCTCCTTCTTCATCCTTGCAACCCGACAACGACAACATGCAGAAGAAGGGACGACGGGATTTGCTTAAGGGTATGTTTGGTTGGGGGGAGGGGAGGGGAGGGAAGGGAGAGAAAATGGAGAGAGAGAAAAGTTATTTGTGGTGGGCCCACAAAAAATTTCTCACCTTTTAATATTTTCCCTCCATTTTCCTCTCCCCTCCCCTCCTCCCCTCCCAACCAAACATACCCTCCCCCCCCAACCAAACATACCCTAAAGGAGGAGGTGGAGGGATTTGCGAGAAAGGAGGAGGAAGTGTCGGTGGCAGCGGCAAGGAAGACAGATGGATTGAAGAAGAAGAAGAGAGTTATTTGGGAATTTCTTCCCGAGGGAAGATCAGTTTCCATCTGAAAATGGAGGGAAACAATCTTCCCATGAATGAAGGAAGATGGTGAGCCGTCGAAAGGTTGGTTCCGGGAAGATGGAGCATCCAAACAGGTTTTTGCAAGGAAGATGATGAATCTTCCCTCCCCTCCCTGAAACTTCAGTATAACAAACAGAGCCTAAGAGAACGGCATTTTCAAGGCAAAGCAAGATTTTTAAAAAAAATAAAATAAAAATTTAAAATGCTTGGAACGGATTCTAACTTTTATAACCTCTCTGGTTTTAGTAACAAGGAAGGTTAATAGGTGTCCAAGGGGACTCAAGCATGTCAGAATCCTCACGGGTGGCATTTCATTTTCAACTTTAGGTTTTATTTTTATTTAATTTTTTTCAATCACTCATGACTTTGATGGCAGAAATAATAAATCATGACTTTGATGGCAGAAATAATAAAAAAGGCACTCACGAGTCATGTCTTTGATGAATTTTAACAAGTGACTCTGATGTGGAGTAGGTCCGACACTAGAAAGGGACCTGTAGGAGGTGTTTTTGTAAATTATAAATATGGATTGAGTTTCTTCCATCATCCCTCGTAATCTCTAAATTATGTCTCTTAAATCAGTTTGAAAAGTTACAAGCTTTGATTTTTCTCTTATCTTTCCAATTAACAGCCTAAATGGGCTGATGAGGAGAGAATCTGCTTCCTACAAAATAAGCAACTTTAGGATATATAGAATAGGACAAAGACCAAAGCAATTACTGTTACTAATCAGATCTCGAAGTGTGCTATAGCCTCATCAATATTCAACCATTTCATCACTCACAATCACTTCGATTTACGTCCATGTAAATTTAGCCAAGAAAACAAAACAAAAATCCTGTTTGGATTCACTTTAATTTGTGCGTTAAAGACAAACAAATGTAATAACTTAAAAGCCAACGCTCACACAAATGATTAAAGGAAAATGGAACTTGTTTGGATTCTTGCATTCGTTAGACGCTTAACTTTAAGTTAAAAAAGGCTTAAAAGTCGATTAAGGAAAAAGCTTGAAATCTAGTTTTTTTCAAAAGCTCTCGAACTTTTTGATGTGGCCTCACACTTCTACCACCATAAATCCAAACACAAATCATTATCTATAATCTGACTTTTTTCCTACCAAGCTTTTTTTAAAGTCAGATAGCTTTTAAGTCACCGCTCCTACCACTAACCCAAACAGGCCTAATAATGCAGGAGCAGCGTTAGCTGTTTGGTGTGATAATTAAGCGATGAGAGATGTGTTTACATTAAGAATTGGAATTGGATCCAACTGATCCGAGGTGTCTGAAGTATATATATGTGAAAGCTTGAGCCACATGATATGTTGTGGTCCGATCTTTGCTTATACGGCAGGCTTGAGGCAGAAGAATCAATACACAAAAGTGCAAAGGAACTTTGAATTTGTCAGCAGCACACAAGTGAGAAAGAGGACAGTGGTACTTTTGAGCTGTCCATTTTTAATTCAACCGAGAGTGATGGGACAATTTTTTTTTGGGCACATGAGAGGGCAAGACCCAAAATGATAAAAGACTAGACCGCTGGCGAATTAAATCTACTCATGCCTTTAGAATGCTGCAAGTGTGTAGCCTACTATCCATGTTCCCATGTGAGTTCGGATGAGACCACCACGACCAGCAATATCTCCAGAAGCCGTAACTGAGCCACCTACATTGAGCTTAACCCATCCCATAGGAGGGAGAGACCAGCATATCAGTGGAGGGTTGAGAATGGTGCTTATTGGTATTTCTTGGACCTGAACATAAGATTTCCACGAGTTCAATACAGCCTGGTATGGATCAGCAGGCTTAATGAAGTCCTCATCAAAAGTTGCTTGATTTCTCCACTGATGGATAGCTCAGCTGGTTGTTCATTGAGGAAGTAAGCACTTCTGATTAAAAAATTCCCAGCGTCTGGAATTGGCGGTAACATAGACACGAGCTTCTGAAAAACAGCACTTGGTATAATAGAAGCCAAGCATTGAAAATCCCAAGTACCATGGGATACCCAATCATTCTCTTCATCTGTGAGTGGTCTAAGGCACATATCCGATATGGTTTTATCAGGAAAAATCCAGCGGTCATTGAAAAAAGTAACCGATTGCCCCTTCCTGATGTGCCACCTCATGCCATTTCTATAATTTTTCTTTTTGTTGGGTTATGAACTTCCAAACTGCTGTGTCAGATCCTTGAGCAGTGACTACATGTGTGTCGCTTCGTAAGATATAATTATGCGTGGGAAAAAACACCAACGTAGAGTTTTTTTTTTTTTTTTTTTAAAAAAAAAATTGTATCAGACTAATGCAATTTTGAAAATTTTTTACTAAAATAATGCAGTTAAATATGTACGTTGACCGACGCCACTAATGGCATCACCACTAAGCAGTGACATCAGAACTCACACCAGGTAACGCCACTAGTGGCATCTTCACCTCTGACGTCACCCATTTAATGGCGTCCATTCGTCCCTTCAATTCAAAATTAAATTAAATGGATGCCAAGTGGCGTCATTTTTTTAAAAATATATAATTATGTTTAAAATTATAAATAATAATTGTAATTAATTATAAATAATAAAAATAATTAACAATAATTTTAATTAATAATTAAGGAAATTAAAATATTTAAAATTTACTATAAACCTTAGGATACAAGACTAATTAGTAAATTAATTAAGGAAAAAGTATTTCTCCCGGTCCACCGGAGATAGAGTTATCTCCAAATGACCCCAAAACTACGTTTTTGAATTAATGAAGGGTTTGTTAATAATTTTAGGTGAATTAATGAAGGGTGTTTTGGTAAAATGTATATAATTAAAAAATAAACAAAATTATAAACACCCTTCATTAATCCAAAATGATGTAGTTTTGGGGTCACTTAGATAACTCTATCTCTAGTGACGGAGAAAAATCATTTACCCATTAATTAATTAGTGAATTTCTTATAAACTTTAAGATAGATGACGATTATTTAACATTTTGTACATTAATAATTTGATATATAAATTGTAAAATATTATCGCTAAATTTAATTAAAGAAATTTGTGAGAATAATAATTAGTGAATTAATAAAAATATTTTGTGAAATATGTTGTATATTATTATTTATAGAGTACCCTAGGATAGATAAGATAAGTTTAAATAGAGAATAATAATTAGTCAAATAATTAATTCACTAATTAATTAGTGACTTAATAATGTATTGTGTTATTATAAATTTTTATTAGTCAAATGGATGATCACGCCACAATCACTTGATTATTCATTTGACTAATAAAAATTTACAATAACAAACATTATTAAGCCAAGAAATTAATTATTCTCTAACTAATTAATTAGTGAATTAATTATTTGACTAATTATTATTCTCTCTGCTTCAAGCTTATCTTATCTATCCGAGGGTACTCTATAAATAATAATATACAACATATTTGAAAAATATTTTTATTAATTCACTAATTATTATTCTCACAAATTTCTTTAATTAAATTTAGCTCATAATATTTTACAATTTATATATCAAATTATTAATGTACAAAATATTAAATAATGAGTCATCTATCTTAAGGTTTATAAGAAATTTACTAATTAGTCTTGTATCCTAAGGTTTATAATAAATTTTAAATATTTTAATTTCCTTAATTATTAATTAAAATTATTATTTATAATTAATTAAATTATTATTTATAATTTTAATATAATTTCATTAATTAATTGAATTGAATGGGTGGCGTCGATCAATGTGCATGTGTTGACTGCATTACTTTAAAAAGATGCAATCTTAGTGGTGACGCCACTAGTGGCGTCGGTCAATGTGCATGTTTGATTACGCATTACTTTGGTAAAACTTTTCAAAACTACATTAGTTCGGTACAATTTTTGTAAAAACACTCTATTTTAGTGCTTTTCCCATTATGCGTGAGTACTTCAGCCCACAAACTAGTTTCCAGGCTGAGTTTTGCACCACAAGCTTTGTAAAAAGATTGAAATCTTTTAAAGCCGAGGCCCCATAGAGTGTGGGACGAACAAGAGTATCCCATCCAGTAGGATGGTAGCCCCCAGATAAAATTTCTTTGCAACTTTTCAATTTCATGGCAAATGGAGATGGGCACTTTGGAGACTAACATTGGATATATGACAGATTTGGCCAAAGTTATTCTTCCATCTAGTGAAAGAGTATTCTCCTTCCAAGAAGCTAATTTAGCCTTGACTCTTTGAATGATACAATCAAATTCAATAGTTGGTTTTCGTCCACGAGAAATAGGAACACCAAGGTATCTTCTTCTCTCTGTAGATGTGGATATGCCAGCTGTGCTGGCGCTGATTCTTTTCCTGAGTGGTGAAGGGGCTTTTGGTGAAAAGAACAAGGACGATTTGCCTTTGTTTATGCTTTCACAAGATGAGAGGCAGAACTTGTTAATGCAAGACAACATTGTGGCTGCTTGCTGCTCAGTTGCTACTCCAAAAAATAAAATATCGCCTGCAAACATGAGGTGGGAAATGGCAGGTCCATTTCTTTCTATCTTGATTGGTTTCCGTATTCCATCATTCACCATGTCACAAATAAGATGAGATAGTCTATCTATACACAAGACGTCTATCTATACACAAGACAAATAGAAGAGGGGAAACTGGGTCTCCTTGTCGCAACCCTCTTTTGGGAGAGAAAAAATTGCTTTTACTGCTATTCCACAGTACGTTGTAAGAAACCGTCGAGATGCGGCTCATGATTAAATTTATGAAATCAAAATCGAAACCCACATCCATAAGGACTTCAAGACTCGTTGAAGAAAATCCCATCGGATTCCAAATCAATCTTGATATCGACGATCCAATTGATCTGGGACCCGAGGCACAGCAATCAGAGGCGTAGAGCATAGTATGTTGAATGTCATCAAGCCTGTTTTGCCCCTTGTCTTTTTCATAGTATGACGTATCTCCTGCCCAACAATAATGTTGTTATGGATGGTTCAACCTTTAATAAAGCTAGCTTGGAAGGTGAGATCAAATCATCCATTACATCACGTAATCTGCAAGCTATTATCTTTGTGATGCATTTGTAATGCACAGTGCAAAAGGAAATTGGTCGAAAATGGCCCACCATTTTTGGATGATCTCTTTTTGGAACAAGAGAGATGATCGTTTTGTTTGAATCCGTTGAACAGTGGTCGTAGATCATCCAAGGGCCACCAGTGAGAGTATTTGAAATAGTCTTTTTATTGGATAGTTTAACCACATAGAACCTATGGTCAATGTTAATGAGGTTTACAACGCCTCTTCTTGCCCACATGGTTTGTAACCGAGAAAGCAGAGCTTTGTAGCCGATAGCTCTGTCAAGAAGCTTCACGATTACTGCTTTCCTCTAAGCTTTGTATAGTTTTTTCTTCATTTTTCCAGAGAAGGAGAAGGTTGGGAAATTTCTCTGTGTTTTCTATTGTTTTGCACAGTGGTTCCTCGCCACTGCTTTCCTGGGATTCGTACATACTGTCATCAGAGGGATCTTCCTCCAAATCATCATCTTCATCGTCAGACTGGGCTTCTTGTCGATTGACTCCCTTCAGTTTGTCAGCAAAACTCCATCAGAAATGTAACCATTGGCGCCCGAGCCAAGTTTTGGCCAGTTACACCGTGCATCAGATTCTCTGAAGGAGCCTTGGTTCCTCCATTCTTAACTTTTTTTGAGCTTCGTAGCAACTGATCATCTTCTTCTTGAGTAGGAGGCACGAAGGAAGACGTAGAACCAGAGAGCGTTCCCATCTTAACTAGCATTGATAAACGACAGTTATCATTAATAAAGAAAATGATTGTACATCATAATGGGTTTAATGGATGGAACATTACCCACAAGCCCTGAGTGACCCAAATTACACTACTCGCCATGAGAAAACTCAGAACATGCTCATATTATTTCCTAGGTGAGAGGATTGGCTCTTCATATTGTCTTTGATATATTATTTAACATGACCTAGCGGGGATCACAATGTGCTCTTTATTCATATACACCGTTAGATTGATTTTGGACAATCAGGATTTAATTTAATTTTCATATTTTACATAAATGTTTATTTTTGATATATATAAAATTAACGAATGTTTTATTTAAAAAATCACACATTAAAACTTTAAAATTCAAACTGTTCAGATTAAATTTAAATGATTGAAATGTCATTTTCAATTCTCTATGACGTCTAGAGGACAAAATATTTTCAGGAACAAGCCAATTATAATTCTTTTTTCTTTATTTTTAGTCGACTTGTTATTGTAATGGATTTCCCTTTTTCTAGTTCGGATAATTCCAAAGAGTTGCGCGTTTTTTCTCTACCAATTGGGGCCCTCTCCTCACCGGACACCTACCTAGCCAAGATTTAGATCCGGCTAAACCCACTGAATATGGAGCTAAGTGGTGGGAGCGAGCATTTGAATGAATGTACCCAGAACAAGATCATATAAATAATTATATAGCTAGTACAGAACCAATCTGACAGCAGTACATATAAAATATGGGATATATATAGCATATAACTAGGTTTGCATAGGATGATACGAGGAGGATATATGTTAGGTGGTGGAGTCCAAGCCCATGATGGTGGTGAGGTTCATAGGACTCATATACTGAGTAGTTCCACTCAGGATTTGCTGCACAATGAAGCCGAGAGCACGTTGGGATGGATGGAAAGCGTCCCAAAAAGCATACTCATCTCTGTTTGGGCAAAGGTTAGACAATGGGTTGCACGGTCCCAACGCATTGAACGCCCCTTGACCACAACATGCCACCTTTGATGTCACAAAACCTGCGTCAAACCCAACCCATATCTCACCATTATTACCAAACACAACCTCAAACCAAAAAAGAAAGGTTCATAAAGAGTTAAGAGAGAGAGAGGAAGACCAAATCTTTGAGGGTTGGTGATGAAGTCCATCTTCATTTGAAAGGCATTGACAGTGACGAACACATCAGATCCTACTTGAACATTCAGCTGTTGGGTCATCTGAACTAGTGTTGGATTGAAGATCTGAGCTGCACGTTGCAGCTCTGGTACGCACTCTCCGTTTCTGCTCCTCTGAGCTAGCAGCGACGGCACACACCCCAATGGACCTGTCCCTGTCACAAGCACCCTACGAGCCCCCAACTCATACAACCTCTGCGTTACAATTGTTACATCAGCCCATCAAAAAAAGGAATATACATATATATAGTTAATGTTGTTAGTTACCATGAGGATTTTTCTGTACTCTGAGATGAGGTAGCGCGAGAACTGAGGGATAGTGAATTGTCGGGACCTTACAGAGGAAGGCGTGGCGAAATAATTATTGACGAAGTCGTTACCACCTAATGTCATTAGCACAAGTGCTTCGTTTACTATCCTCTCTGCTTGAGCTTCCCCTACCACCCCACCTAGCCTCTGTTTGTACTGCTCAAACAGTTCAAATTGCTGGAAAATCCTTATGATGCTGCCCTGTTGTTTTTTCTTTATGTTAGTATAAACTCTTAATCTGAATTTTTTTGGACATTAACGAGGAACGGGGTTGAGGATGGTTCTTACAAATTGGATGCCTGTGTCGTTGAGGATTCCGACGCCGGCGGAGGCGAAGTTGGCTCCAACTAAGAGCTTTTGGCCGTTGAGCTGTGGGCTCAAGTATGGCAACGTGGGTTCAGAGCCAATTTTCTGGCCGATGATGTCAGGTAGGTTGAAGCCATTAGAGAAGCGGCCTGTGGGGCGATGGGTGGGATAGTCAATGCCGTAGGGAGGTGAGTCTGCACGCGCCGGCGTGGCCAAGTAGTTGTTATTGCCACTGTCAACCAGTGAGTCCCCAAACACAAAGAAGGCTCGAGCTCCCTCTGCTTTCTCTGTAGCCACCGCACTCAGCAGAGCTACCACCAGAGTCGCCACCATCCCTCTAAACTTACTGGCCGTAACCATTCTTATTTCTAAGGTTATTAAGTTTATTCTAAGAGCGGCTTCTTCTATATGATCTTATATAAGTGTGTGATCACGTTGTTATGTTCTGTTTCCACGCGTTACCCGAGTGCCGTTAACTACCAGTTACAGTTTAAAAAGAAACTAATCTCATTCTCGCGTTACTGGATATTTAACGGATGAGTGGTTTAAACGGCAAAAGGAGGGAGCTGAAAAAGTTGTGCAGTTATGAGCATGACAAGGAGGAGAAATGTGGAAGCAGATACTTTGCCTATCAGTCTCTGCCGCTCAAAATAATTTTAAAAAAAAAAAATCGCATGTGGTTTTTTTTTCTTCTTTTTTTTCAAAATTATTTTGAGTTTTTGGATCAAGATTTTGACGGCCAGGATTTACAGATGATGAGTGATGGGTAGAGAGCTGATATGGTGAGAAACAATGTAAGTATATTTAATATGTTTGTGCCCAACAAAAAACATGAATACGTAGAAAATGAGGCATCGTACTGTTACTTGTTGCTCCTCTACGTTGCACTATACAAGTCAACCATTTATCAAAAGAGTGTCTGTGAAATAAAAATTGAGGCCACTATTTTATGAGTTTGCAGTCTTATCATTTTTTTTTTTTGAACACTAGTTTGCAGTCTGATCATAAAAGCTTACTAATTAGTACATCTTGGCCAGGTTTTGCCCATATATTTTCAATTTTTTTTATGGGAAAATTTCTAGCTTCCAAAAAATCAAGAAAATGTAAAAAAAGTTTTACAAAAAATTCTGATATAAAAAAGGTGAGTTATTAATCCTCTAATGAAGGAGTTGTCAATCAAACTTTTTTAACATCAGTACTTCTAGTGAGGTTTTAACATTTTTTGGTCTTTTGAGACTTAAAAGAGATTTTTCCTTTTTTAATGTCATAGGAGACAAAGACTCGGCATAAAAAATTTGCTGGACAATCTCATCACCATATCATTATATCAGATAATCAGATGTATTACAAGACTATTCCAAAGGCTTTACAATATTCCATCCGTTTTGAATGCTTTAGATCCTATACATTCGATATCTCTGTTACGCCAACATCAAACAAACACAGTCTCCAAATTTTCTGAGATGCTTCAACTCAACTTTAGAATGACCAAGTTAAAATCTAAAAATAGGTCGTCACATCATTGAGCGATGATATTTTCAGCCGAGACAGCAAAGTTTTAGGCACTTGCATTGCATATATAAACGCACACACACAGAGTCACGGAATACGTTAAGCTTGTAAAGATGATAATTAGCTTCAAAATAAGATCTATCTATCTGTGGACAAACGTTTCAGCATCATGTCGTCAAATTACCCTTTTCCGTATGCATTGCCTGATTGAAGGGAAACATGGTGTTTCCATTCCATAATCTTCGTTTGCAATTTGTCAATTGAGTCGTTTTTATGCTATTAATGATCATTAAAATTTCATCTTCTCTTATTGACTTCAAAACATACACATTGGTATGGGTGAGTAACTTGGCAGATTGTGCGCCAAGTTCTTCATGTTTCTCTCTGGTTTATTCATTGGGTTGGCATAAAAGAGACCTCTCTGAAGCTGAGACCCCACGTGAAACTCATAAATGGCTACCACCAAACTATATATCGTTTTAGATTCTGTCTTCTATCTCCCTCACCAAATTGTTCCTTCATATGCCACATTCTAGCTAGAACAAAAACAATGACACGTACAGGTCTGGTACCAGACTTGGAGTTCACTGTAATTTTCTTTCTGATATACTATCCTCTGTTACGTATGAAGTATAGTATGAGTTGAGCAAATTGTTCCATTCATTTATTTTCATCAGGGCAGCTTTGTCCGAGTAACCTGAAATGAAATGTCTGCGACTTCTTATTAGAAAATTTGGACAACACAGTACTTTACAAACAAAAGCTCATATAAATTGCAGGTTGAGTTACTTCACTCATTTGATATGGCTTTCCGAGAAATAAGAGGATTTTTTTTTTTGGGAGCGTTACTTTAACAACTTTATTGAAAATGAACCAAAAAAGGATTTTTCCATATTTGGTTAAAGGGAAAAAGGAAGGCTGTTCACGAGAAAATGGCATTGATGGAGGCCAACTACATATCAATGGAGATCCCAACAAAATTTTCGGCCATTACTCCTTGCTGCGTTTCTCCGTTTTTTGGGTCGCCATGCAATATGAAATTTAATACAAAATAAATAAATAAAAATTCAAAAACTGTCCCCACCCCAAAATTAGAAGGATGAGCATCCTAAGCACATCTTTTGGATGGGCATAGGATGTGAACCCTCAAATTATACCCATAATATAAAACTTAATACTAGTATGTGATTGAATCAACATTCCATGCTCATCACACAAAAAAAAAGGTTTGTTTTTTTATTTCTGAAAAAAAAATCCAAGTCTTAAAAATTAATTAACTTAAGATAGAGGACATTGAAAAAATATTGTAGATATTAAGGTGCTACTATAAAAATATTTTAGGATTATGGTGTGACAAGAAGAAATTTTTAAATGCTGGACAATAAATTAATTCATTTGAGAAAATGAAAGCAAAATTTTTTTTTTAGCGTGCAGCATACAATTTAACCAAAATAAATAAAAGCACATAATTTTTTTTCAAAAATGTTCCCAACTCCATAATTAGAGGGATGAGCATTTGATGCTCATCTTTTGGATGGGCAGAGAATGTGAACCTGGAATTATACTCATAATCTAAAACTTAATACTAATATGTGAATGAATCAACATTCCATGCTCATCCCCAAATAAAATGTTTTTTTCTTGCTAAGATAATCCATGCACTAAAATTAATTTACTTAAGATACTGGGTGTTGAAAAAATATTTTAGATATTAGGTGCCACTTTAAAAATATTTTAGGATATTGGTGTCGTAGGGAAAATATTTATGAATTGAGTAAAAGAATTAAATCATTTGAGATATTGGGTGTATAAAATATTTCAGAGTGCAGCATGAAATTTAATACAAAATAAATAAATAAAAATAAAAAACTTTCCCCACCCCAAAATTAGAAGGATGAGCATCCCAAGCTCATCTTTTGGACGGGCATAGAATTTGAACCCTCAAATTATAAATACTAGTATGTGCATGAATCAACATTTCATGCCCATCTCCAAACAAAAGGTTTTTTGTTTTAATTTTTTTAAAAAACAATCCAAGCCCTAAAAATCAATTAACTTAAGATAGACGACATTTGAAAAAATATTGCAGATGTTGGTGGCGCTGTACAAATATATCAGGACTCTGGTGTGAGAGGAAGAATATTTTTAAATGTAGGATAATAAATTAATTCATAATAGATATTGGAAGAAAAAAAAATCTTTTAAAGATGCAACATACAATTTAACCAAAATAAATAAAAGCACATAAATTTTTTTAAAAAAAGTCCCAACTCCAAAATTAGAGGGATGAGCATCTCATGCTCATTTTTTGGATGGGCATGGAATGTCAACCCACGAATTATACCCACATTACATGTTCTCCCAAAATAAAAGGGGTTTTTTTTTTTTTCGCTAAAATAATTCATAAACTAAAAATTAATTGACTTAAGATACTTGGGCATTGGAAAAATATTTTATATATTATGTGCCACTTTAAAAATAAATATTTTAGGATACCAGTGTCATAGGGAAAATATTTATGAATGGAGTAAGAGAAATTAAATCAATTGAGATACTAGGTGTATAAAATATTTCGAGTACAACATGCAATTTAATCCAAAAAAAAAAATCAAAAACTCTCTCGTACCCAAAAATTAGAAGGATGAGCATCCCAAGCTCATCTTTTGGATGGGCATAGAATTTGAACCCTCAAATTATAACCATAATCTAAAAGTTAATACTAGTATGTGAATGAATCACCATTTCGTGCTCATCACCAAACAAGATTTTTTTTAAAAAAAAATGGAAAAAAATCCTATCCCTAAAACTTAATAAAATTAAGATAGACGACATTGAAAACATATTGCGATATTAGGTGCTACTATGAAAATATTTTAGGATTATGGTGTGACACGAAGAACATTTTTAAATGCAAGACAATAAATTAATTCATTTGAGATACTCAAAGAAAAAAAAAAAAAAATTAGCGTGTAGCATACAATTTAATCAAAAATAAATAAAAGCACATAAAAAGTTTTAAAAAATTGTTCCTAACTCCAAATTTAGAGGGATGAGCATGGAATGTGAACCCTCAAATTATACCCTTAATCTAAAACTTAATACTAGTGTGTGGATGAATAACATCCCATGCTCATCACCAAAAAAAAGTTTTTTTCTAAATTTTTTTTTGAAAAAAAAAATCCAAGCCCTAAAAATTAATTAACTTAAGATAGATGACATTTAAAAAAAATATTACAGACTTTAGGTGCTATTGTAAAAATATATTAGGATTCGGGTGTCACGGGAGAATATTTTTAAATCTAGGACAAAAAATTAATTTATTTGACATATTGGAAGCAAAAAAATATTTCAAAAAGGCACAAAAAACAATTTCATCAAAATAAATAAACGCACAAAAAAAGTTTTTTAAAAATGATCCTAACTCCAAAATTAGATCGATGAGCATCTCAAACTCATCTTTTTAATGAGCATTAATGTGAACCCTCGAATTATACCCTTAATCTAAAATTTAATACTAGTGTGTGAGTGAATCAACATTCCATGATCATCACCAAACAAAAGGGTTTTTTTTAAAAAAAAATTGAAAAATAATCCAAGCCCTGAAAATTAACTAACTAAAGATAGACGACATTGAAAAAATATTACGACTTTAGGTGCTACCGTAAAAATATATCGGGATTACGTGCGACGGGAAGAATATTTTTAAATCTAGGACAAAAAATTAATTCATTTGACATATTGGAAGCAAAAAATATTTCAGCGGGCAGCAAACAACTTTCATCAAAATAAATAAACGCACAAAAAAAGAAAATTTTTTAAAAATGATCCTAACTCCAAAATTAGAGCGATGAGCATCTCATGCTCATCTTTTTGATGAGCATGGAATGTAAACCCTCGAATTATACCCTTAATCTAAAGCTTAATACTAGTGTGTGAATGAATCAACATTCCATGCTCATCACCAAAAAAAAGTTTTTTTTAAAAATTTTTTTTTTGAAAAGATAATCCAAGCCCTCAAAATTAATTAACTTAAGATAGATGACATTGAAAAAATATTACAGACTTTAGGTGCTACCATAAAAATATATCGGGATTCTCAAAAGACGGGGAGAATATTTTTAAATCTAGGACAAAAAATTAATTCATTTGAGATATGTAACATCCCAAATTTTCGGATTTTAAAATTTGAATAATATATACAAATTAATTATGAAATTTTGGCATAAAATAATTATGAGAATAATTATTTGTAATTTAGGCTTATTTTTACCTTAATTTATTTTGGGAAAATAATAATTCAAATAAGGAGTAGATTACGCCTACAATTTTTGGAATTGTTTGGAAAATTATGAATTTATTTTCTTATAATATGTAATAATAAAATTATGGAAAGTATTTGCAAAAGATAAATGGTGGAATAGGACCCACAACAACACAACACTTATCCCCATATTATCTTTTGGTTAAACATGCAACACCTCAATAAACCATTTAATATAAGGAAATCACGTGCCATCTTCATGAAAACTAATTAAATATATACTAACAAAACAATTCACTTCCCATCTGCTTCAATAATCCTCAATCAGCCCACATACTTATATATTTAATCATTTTGATCTCCTCTTGCTTTCACCGAAACACCACAGCCTACAACCTCTTCAGCCCAACAACAAAACATTACCCAACCCATTGGATTTCACTCAGCCACCACGTGACAGCAATAAGGATTAACACCTACACAATGCCTATTTCTTTATTTCATACCAGCTAAAACACGATAATCAAAGGCAGTGAAAAACCAACAACGTCACGCCACCCACGTCAGCGTATCTCTTCAACTTCCAACTGTTCACGCAAAACAGAAACGCCTTGCTTCTCGTGACCCACAACGTTATCCTCCAGTTCATCACTTTTCTCGGATCCGCGTTTCATCACCTTAGACTGGACCCTTTTGGTCCTTATATATGTGTTGTTGTTCTTTGGTTCTCATTCAGAACCAACGCCCTCCACCGAGAGAGAAAGAGAGAGCTGATAGTGAGGATTGAGGAAGAGCTGATAGTGAAGTTCGAGGGAGGAGTGTAACATCCTCCATTTTAAAGGACAATTATTACTTATTAAATTAATTAAACCATTTATTAAAATGTTTTATGCACACAATTAAGCTTTTGATTTTATTAGGCCCATATTTTTAAACTAAATATTGCTTCAGAATTTTCCAAAGTATCCGAAATATACTAGAATATACCAAGTGATCCCTAATGCGGCAATATACAAAAATTCAACATGTGCCAAAAGGTGGAAGCACTACCGTTAGTGAAAGTAACTTAAGCTTCCAAAGCCTTCCCTGATTGACCCACACGAGAACTATCACCTGAAAAATATTTGTAACCATCAATCCAGCTCATTGTAAAAGCTGATATGTGCTCGTGAGGTGCCAAATGGAACATTTAAAATAACAAAGTACTATATATCAAATTTACAAAATTATCGATCACAATTTCACACAATGTTTAAATCAAATATCATATCACGAATCACATATATAACATGCCAAGAAATATGTCGATACCCTGTCAATCCTTATCACCCCCCACCCTTATAACCGCTGACAAAACCCATGGGCTGTAATATAATAGGTTTAGTCTCTGTGACAAGACTACACCAAGCTCTCCAATGATGAGGTTTAGCCCGACCAAAGACTACATAACTCATATCGGACCATGTGTTCCCTTTCCTTCGAATATAGAAAGGTGTCACTGTCCCAAGGGTTGACCCTAATCCCGGCCAAAGGATTAGGATGATACCAAGGGCAATATCCGGCCATCCACTGTGCGCTCAGTGGCGGCAATACCACGTGATATATACACAATAACTCATCATCACTCCAGATCCATCACCACTCCACATCATCATAATCTTGGCATGAATATATGAAATTCTCAACAAGATTTATGATAGTAACACATCGTCACAATAATAATTAATATAACAATATTATTTCAGCTCAAGAAACCATAAAAGTACATTTTCCATAACATGTGAAATCGTTCCAAAATAAATCCCATAAGGCAACTTCGTAAAAAAACATAGCTTTCATAAGTTAAAAATCACTCACAAATCATCATACAAGCAAGTACAATGAATGGAAAGTGGTTACCTCAAATTCCCGATACGACACTAAGCGTAAGAGAAATCAAATCACCTTAAATAAGCTCTTTTTCTCTTTTCTTCCCTTCCTTCCTCACCACTCTCTCTTAATCTCGCTCTCCAGATCTCTCAATCTCAACTCACCCATACACGCATAGCACAACACACACACTCAGATAGCATACATATATATAGATTAATAGATGGCGGTGGGATAGATACTTCCTCACTAAGCATATATATTAACGTGGCAGCAATTGCTGCCACGTTTTATAACAATTTTTTTTTTTTTTTTTTGTAAATATTAATTTACATTATATTATCATTAGCTTTATTTTTTTTATTTTTCCTTTTGTTGCACCGCCACGCAGTATGTACATAACTTTTTTTTTTTTTTTTTTGTCAATCTTCTTCATTCTTCCACTCACGTACCATCTATCCTTTTTTTTTTTTTTTTTTGAAATTGAGGAAATTATCACAAAAGCCCCAACTTTATTTTTATTTATTATTATTTTATATATATATATTTTTATCAGCAACAATAATAATAATACTATTTCCACATCCTTCTTCTACAAATTTCTTTTACTATCATAAATGATATTTTATATAAAAATATTTATTTCGATAATTACATAATAAATTCATGTCACGATTAATTAATTTTTTCTCATTTATAATTAAATCCTAATATAAAAATTAGAATGTTACAAGGAGAGAGTTAGTTATCCATTCTTGCTTGCTCTGTTTTAAATCCTGAAAGTAGAGGCGAGTGTTGACGATGAGAAGCAGGGAAGTTGAATGTTCACCGAGGTAAATTACCAAGCTTCTCTTCTTTTTGTTCCCTTGACAAACCAACGCAAGTTTATGAGTATTAAGCCATAGAAAAGAGTTATGAGTTTGCTGATTTTAAAAGCAAAGAAAACTGTTATACATCGTTGCACACCTGGAAAACTAAGAGGAAACCTTGTTGTTTATATATATATATATATATCAGTTTTGCATCTGTGTTAGCAAATATGAGTCTGTATCACTGCACATGGGAAACTAAATAGAATAACTTATTGTTTTATATATGTGTGTATATATAATAAGGACCAAAGCTCACTGTCATGGAAATATACATGTACCACGGCTGTATAAGGAAGAAAGAGAGGAACTAATAGTTATATATATATACATGTAGTGGCTGCATGGACTTGCGTATGAGTGAAGGAATATTTTAAGAAGTTAAGAAAAAGAAAGAAACATATAAACGTTGCACACCTATTAAAAAAAAAAGAGAGAGAGAGAGAAAGAAACTTTATTGTCAAGAAGAAAGTGTGTGTGTGTGTGTATATATCTATATATATAGCTTTGCATTTATTTCGTTGTACTTGGGAAAAACATAAGAAACACGTTGTTGTTTTATAATGTTATATATATATATTGGGAAAAACACTTCTCATGTTGTAGGAGAAGTGTTTTCTCAAATACACACACATAAAATGGTGGGACCCACATATATATATATGTGGGTCAACCATTTCATGTGTGTGTAGGAATCTTCTTCTTCTCATGCAACATGAGAAGTTTAAACCCCATATATATTTTGAAAGTTATTTTATTGATATAGTATTATGAAATAATAATAAATAAAAAAATGATCCAACTTCCTCCTATATAATATAGGATCTAATCTAACTCACTCCTATATTATTTACAAATATATATAGATATTATAATAAAGTATACTTTTTATGTTGTAATATTTATTTAAGCTTCTAATTTGAAATGTTAGGAGAGCCTATGAAAGTTTAAAAAAATTGTAGAAAAATATGATTAAATTTTTAATGACGGGGGCACTATAATACTAGTGATAATAATAACTAAGTCACAAATAAAACTCAAGTGCGATAGATCATAAATGCTATCGGTAAGTTGTTTGGACTTTGCTTTTATTAGTTATTAATGGTATTTAAAAGTCAATATATATCAACCAAATATAGGTGTGTGAATAATAATAGTAATAAAATAAATAAATAATAATAAATATTATTAAAAAGGGAAACAGATAATAAATAAAATTTATTAATTAATAATAAATAGAAAATGGAGTCATTAAATAATAATAATAATTATAATGGTCTCCCTAATTTTTTAGTCCCATTATAATCTGCCCACTTCAAGCATTCCAAATTTATTATTAAAATTTGTATTTAATTTTATGAAATTATAAGTTATAATTTTATGAAGAGTTTTAGAAGAGTTATTAATGATTAGTAAATTGGTCGTGGTAGATTGATTTTGGCGTGTGTTTGAGCTCTTGGATTAGGAGGAGTGTTGTAATAGTTAGCTTCGATGAGAGGTAACCACTTTCCACTTGTTATGTGTACTAGTATGTTGTTTGTGAGTATTTTGTGAAATAGTTATGAATATCTTATTAGAAATTGCCTTGTGGAATCTTATGATTTGAATTGTGAAATATTTGCATATATTTATATATGTATGAGATTTGAGCTATTATAACATGTATATGAGAAATTTTTTTGACATGAACGTGAAAATCTTGGAAAAATTTCTGTTGAGCTATTTATTGTGATAATTATGATAATGGTTGAATTGGGGATAGATGGAGTAGTTATTCCACCATGTGGTGAGGCCTCCATCATGCACGATGGTTGGCTTTCTATTATCCCACCTGTTCAATGAGAGATTGGCTCACTAGTTCAATGAGGGCTTACGACACCCCACTAGTTCAATGAGGGGAAAAGACCCATGGTCTGGGACATATGCTCTAAGGATTTTGGCTCATCCTCATCACATGACCAATGAGCTTTTGAGTAACCAGAACATGGATGTAACTTAGTCCATGGGTCTAGTCGGAGGAAATAAGGAGGTTCGGTTGGATTGGTGGGAGGCATCTTGGGAATTGTGTTAATGAAAAATTGTAATACCTAATTTATGATACAGAATTCATGACATGAAATTTTACGATATGGATATTGGTGAATTATATTTTTAATGTTTTGTCATATAAATTGTTCCACATGGCACCTCACTAGCACATATTAGTATTCATAATGAGTTGGATTGATGGTTATCCACATTTTTTAGGTGATAGTTCTCGTACGGGTTCATCAGGGAAGACTATGGAAGCTTAGACTACTTCTTTTGACAGTAGTGCTTCCATTTTTTTGGTGTACATTGGATGATTGTATATTGTCACGTTAGGGCTCATTTTGCATACTCTGATTTATTTTGTATATTTTGGTAATTGATGAAGTATTACTTAGTGGTTGATCAACCCTTAATTAGTCATTTTGTTAAGTAAAATTGGAGGACGTTTCAAGATACTTTGGAAGCAAAAAAAAAATATTTCAGCGGGCAGCAAACAATTTCATCAAAATAAATAAACGCACAAAAAAGTTTTTAAAAAATGATCCTAACTCCAAAATTAGAGTGATGACCATCTCATGCTTATCTTTTTGATGAGTATGGAATGTAAACCCTCAAATTATACCCTTAATCTAAAACTTAATACTAGTATGTGAATGAATCAACATTCCATACTCATAATCAAACAAAAGGTTTTTTTTAGAAAAAAAATTGAAAAAATAATCCAAGCCCTAAAAATTAATTAACTTAAGATAGACAACATTGAAAAAATATTACAAACTTTACTTGCTACCGTAAAAATATATCAGGATTCTGGTGTGATGGGGAGAATATTTTTAAATCTAGGACAAAAAATTAATTCATTTGAGATACTGGAAGCAAAAAAAAAAAAAAAAAAAAATCGAGTGGGTAACAAACAATTTCATCAAAATAAATAAACGCACAAAAAAAGTTTTAAAAAGATGATCCTAACTCCAAAATTAGAGCAATGAGCATCTCATGCTCATCTTTTTGATGAGCGTGGATGTGAACCCTCAAATTATATCCTTAATCTAAAATTTAATACTAGTGTGTGAATGAATCAACAATCCATGCTCATCACCAAACAAAAGGTTTCTTTAAAAAAAAATTGAAAAAATAATTCAAGCCCAAAAAATTAATTAAATTAAGATAGATGACATTGAAAAAATATTACAAACTTTAGGTGCTACCGTATAAATATATCGATTTTGGTGCGATGGGGAGAATATTTTTAAATCTAGGACAAAAAAATAATTCATTTGACATACTGGAAGCAAAAAAAAAAATTCAACATGCAGCAAACAATTTCATCAAAATAAATAAACACACAAAAAAAGTTTTTTAAAATTGATCCTAACTCCAAAATTAGAGCGATGAGCATCTCATGCTCATCTTTTTGATGAGTTTGACCCTCGAATTATACCCTTAATTTAAAACTTAATACTAGTATGTGAATAAATCAACATTCAATGCTCATCCCCGAATAAAAGGTTTTTTATTTTTCTAAGATAATCCATGAACTAAAAATTAATTGACTTAAGATACCAGGCGTAGGAAAAATATTTTAGATATTAGGTGCCACTTTAAAAATATTTAAGATACTGATGTCATAGGGAAAATATTTATGAATGTAGTAAAATAAATTAAATCAATTGAGATACTTGTTTGTATAAAATAATTCAAAGTATAGCATGCAATCTAATCCAAAATAAATAAGAAAATTTCAAAAACTATCCACAAACCACAATTAAAAGGATGGGCAACCCAAGCTCATCTTTCGATGAGCATAGAATGTGAACCCTCAAATTATAACCATAATATAAAACTTCATACTAGTATGTGAATGAATAGTCATTCCATGCTCATCTCCAAACAAAAGGTTTTTTTTTTTTTATTTTTTGAAAAAATAATCCAAGCCCTAAAAATTATTTAGCTTAAGATAGACGACATTGAAAAATATTTTTGAAATCAGGTGCTACTGTAAAAATATATTAGGATTCTAGTGCAAAAGGAAGAATATTTTTCAATGAAGGACTATAAATTAATTTTTTTGAGATACTGGAAGCAAAAAAAATATTCAACCGTGCAATAAACAAATTAATCTAAATAAATAAAAGAACATAAAATGTCTTTAAAAAATGATCCTAACTCTAAAATTAGAGCGATAAGCATCTCATGCTCATCTCTTTGATGAGTATGGAATGTGAACCCTCAATTATACCCTTAATCTAAAACTTAATACTAGTATGTGAATCAATAAACGTTTCATGCTCATCCCCAAATAAAAGGTTATTTTTTCCTATTAAGATAATCCATGCACTTAAAATTAATTGACTTGAGATACTTGGGGTGTATAAAATATTTCAAAGTGTAGCTTGAAATGTGATACAAAATAAACTAAAAAAAAAAATTCAAAAACTTTCTTCACCCCTAAATAAGGAGGATGAGCATCACAACCTCATCTTTTGGATGTGCATAGAATATAAACCTCAACTTATACCCATAATCTAAAACTTAATACTAGTATGGGAATTAATCAACATTCCATGCTTATGTCCAAACAAAAGTTTTTTTTTTAAAGAAAAAAATCTTAGAAAAACTAATCCAAGCCCTATAAATTAAGGTTAGGTGAGCTCAAACGGTGAAAAATATTGCAGACATTAAGTGCTACTGTAAAAATATTTCAGGATTCTGGTGCGATGGGAAGAATATTTTTCAATGGAGGACAATAAATTAATTCATTTGAGATACTAGAACCAAAAAAAAAAAAAAAATCAGCATTCAACATATAATTTAATCAAAATAAATAAAGGCTCATAAAAAAGTTTTAAGAAAATGATCCTAACTTCTAAATTAGAGCGATGAGCATGTCATGCTCATTTTTTGATAAGCATGGAATGTGAACCCTCGAATTATACCCTTAATCTAAAACTTAATACTAGTATATGAATAAATCAACGTCCCATGCTCATCCCCAAATAAAATGTTATTTTTTCCTGCTAAGATAATTCATGCACTAAAAATTAATTGACTTAAGATACTGGCCGTAGAAAAAATATTTTAGATATTAGGTGCCACTTTAAAAATATTTTAGGATACTGGTGTCGTAAGGAAAATATTTATGAATGGAGTGAAAGAAGTTAAATCATTTGAGATACTGTGTGTATAAAATATTTTAGAGTGCAACATGCAATATAATCCAAAATAAATAAAATATTTTCAAAAATTATCCCACCCCTAAATTAGAAGGATGAGCATCTCAAGCTCATCTTTTAGATAGGCATAAATTTGAACCCTCAAATTATAACCATAATCTAAAACTTAATATGTGAATGGATCAACATTCCGTGCTCATCACCAAAAAAAAATTTCTGAAAAAAAAAATCCAAGCCCTAAAAATTAATAAACTTAAGAAAGATGACATTGAAAAAATATTGCAAATATTAGATGCTACTGTAAAAATATTACAGGATTATGGTGCGACATGAAGAATATTTTTAAATGTAGGACAATAAATTAATTCATTTGAGATACTCAAAGGAAAAAAAATATTTTAGCATCCAGCATACAATTTAATCAAAAATAAATAAAAGCACATAAAAAGTTTTAAATTATTGTTCCCAACTCCAAATTTAAAGGGATGAGGATCGCATGCTCAACTTTTGAATGAACATGAAATGTGAACCCTTGAATTATACCCTTAATCTAAAACGTAATACTAGTGTGTGAATGAATCAACATTCCATGCTCATTACCAAACAAAAGTTTTTTTTTTTAATTTTTGAAAAAATAATCCAAGCCCTAAAAATTAATTAACTTAATATAGACGACTTTGAAAAAATATTGCAAAATTTAGAAGCTATTGTAAAAATATTTGAGGACTTTGCTGCGACATGAAGAATATTTTTAAATGGATGACAATAAATTAATTCATTTGAGATACTGGAAGAAAAAAAAGATATTTCATCGTGCAGCATACAATTTAATCAAAATAAATAAAAGAACATAAAAAGTCTTAAAAAAATGTTCCCAACTACAAAATCAATGAGTCTCATGATGAGCATGAAATGTGAAACCTCGAATTATACCCTTAATCTAAAACTTAATACTAGTATGTGAATGAATCAACATTCCATGCTTATCTCCAAACAAAAGGTTTGTTTTTTTGAAAAAAATAATCAAGCCCTAAAAATTAATTAACTTAAGATAGACGACATTGAAAAAATATTTAAGTCAAAAAAAAACAATTTCATCAAAATAAATAAACACACATAAAAGAAATTAAATCAATTGAGATACTGTGTGTATAAAATATTTCAGAGTGCAACATGCAATTTAATCCAAAATAAATAAAAAAATTCAAAAACTGTCCACATTCCAAAATTAGAAGGATGAGCATCCCAAGCTCATCTTTTGGATGAGCATAGAATGTGAACTATCAAATTATACCCTTAATCTAAAACTTAACACTAATATGTGAATGAATAATCATTCCATGCTCATCTCCAAACTAAAGGTTTTTTTGTTTTTAATTTTTGAAAAATAATCTAAGCCCTAAAAATTAATCAACTTCAGATAGACGATATTGAAAAAAATATTGCAAACGTTAGGTGCTATTGTAAAAATATTTGAGGATTCTGGTGTAAAAGGAAGAATATTTTTAAATGGAGGTCAATAAATTAATTCATTTGAGATACTGGAAGCAAAAAGTTATTTTAGCGTGTATCATACAATATAATCAAAATTAATAAAAGCACATAAAAAGTTTTTTAAAAAATGATCCCAACACCAAAATTATAGCGATGAGCATCTTATACTCATCTTTTTTTATGAGCATGGAATTTGAACCCTCAAATTATACCCTTAATATAAAACTAAATACTAGTATGTGAATGAATCAATATTCCATGTTCATCCCCAAATAAAAGGTTGTTTTTTTTACTAAGATAATATAGCACTAAAAATTAATTGACTTAAGATACTGCGCGTTGAAAAAATAATTCAGATATTAGTTGCCACTTTAAAAATATTTTAGAATACTGGTGTTGTAGGGAAAATATTTATGGATGTAGTCAAAGAAATTAAATCATTTGATATTCTAAGTGTATAAAATATTTCGAGTGTAGCATGAGATTTAATACAAAATAAATAAAAAAATCAAAAAAGTCCCCACCCCAAAATTGGTTGGATGAGCATCCTAAGCTCATCTTTTGGATGGGCATAGAATATCAACCCTCAAATTATACCCATAATCTAAAACTTAATACTATAATGTGAATGAATCAACATCCCATACTCGTTTCTAAGCAAAAGTTTTTTTTTAAAAAAAAATCTTAAAAAATAATCCAAGCCCTAAAAATCAATTAACTTTAAAGAGACGACATTGAAAAAATATTGCAAATGTTAGATGCTACTCTAAAAATATATCAGAATTCGGGTGCTATAAGAAGAATATTTTTAAATGTAGTATAATAAATTTTGCGATGAGAAGAATATTTTTAAATCTAGGACAATAAATTAATTCATAATAGATACAGGAAGAAAAAAAAATTTAGCGTGTAACATACAATTTAATCAAAATAAATAAAATCACATAAAAAGTTTTAATAAAATGTTCCCAACTCCAAAATTAAAGCAATGAACATCTCATACTTATCTTTTGGATCAGCATGGAATGTGAACCCTCGAATTATACCCTTAATCTAAAACATAATACTTGTATGTGAATAATCAACATTCCATGCTCATCCCCAAATAAAAGGTTATTTTTCTTCTAAGATAATCCATGCACTAAAAATTAATTGACTTAAGATACTGCACATTGAAAAAATAATTTAGATATTGGTACCATTTTAAAAATATTTTAGGATACTGGTGTTGTAGGTAAAATATTTATGAATGCAGTAAAAGAAATTAAATCATTTGAGATACTGGGTGTATAAAATATTTTAGAGTGCAGCATGCAATTTAATCCAAATAAATAAAGAAAATTCAAAAATTGTCTCCAACCCTAAAATTAGAAGGATGAGCATCCCAAGCTCATCTTTTGGATGTGCATAGAATGTGAACCCTCAAATTATACCCATAATCTAAAGCTTAATCAATGAATCAACATTTCATGCTCATCACCAAACAAAATGAACAAATAATCCAAGCCCTAAAATTTAATTAACTAAAGATAGACGACATTGAAAAAATATTTGCAGACATTAGATGCTATTGCAAAACTATTTAAGGATTTTGGTGCGATACGAAAATATTTTTAAATGCAAGACAATAAATTAATTCATTTGAGGTACTAGAAGCAAACAAAATATTTCAACGTGCAAAAGTGTACAATTTAATCAAAATAAATAAAATCACATAAAAAGTTTTTAAAAAATGTTCCCAACACCAATATTAAAGGAATGAGCATCTCATGCTCATCTTGTGGATGCGCATGGAATGTCAACCCTCGAATTATACCTTTGATCTAAAACTTAATACTAGTATGTGAATGAATCAACATTACATGTTCATCCCCAAATAATTTTTTTTTCTTGCTAAAATAATCCATCCACTAAAAATTAATTGACTGTTGAAAAAATATTTCAGATATTAGGTGCTACTTTAAAAATATTTTACGATATTGGTGTCCTAAGGAAAATATTTATGAATAGAGTAAAAGAAATTAAATCATTTGAGATACTGGGTGTATAAAATATTTCAAAGTGACGCATGCAATTTAATCCAAATAAATAAATAAAAATCAGAAACTATCCCCACCCAAAAATTAGAAGGATGAGCATCTTAAGCTCATCTTTTGGAAGCGCATAGAATGTGAACCCTTAAATTATATCCATAATCTAAAACTTAATACTAATATGTGAATGAATACACATTCCAAGCTTATCCCAAAATAAAAAGGTTTGAAAAAAAAAAATAATCCATGCACTAAAAATTAACTAACTTAAGATACATGATATTGAAAAAATATTGCGACATTAGGTGCTATTGGAAAAATATTTCAGGATACTCGTGTGATAGGAAAAATATTTCTCAATATAGGACAATAAATTAATTCATTTGAGATATTAGATGCAAATAAATATTTCAGGGTGCATCACCATATAATTTAATCCAAATAAATAAAAATACATTATTATTATTTTTTTTAAAAAATGGTCCGCACCTCAAAATTAAATGGATGAAAAATCTCATGCTCATCTTTTGGATGAGCTTGAAATGTAAACCGTTAAATTGTACCCTTAATCTTAAACTTAATACTAGTATGTGAATGAATCAACATTCCATGCTCATCGCCATATAAAAAGTTTTTTTTTTTTAAATAAATAATAACCCAAGCACTAAAAATTAATAAACTTAAGATACTAGTTGTTGAAAAAATATTCTAGATATTACATACAACTTGGAAAATATTTCAAAATATTGGTGTCACAGGAAAAATATTTATGAATGTAATATAAGAAATTAAATCATTTGAGATACTGGGTGTATAAAATATTTCAGAGTGAAACATACAATTTAATTCAAATGAATAATAAAAAAAAAAAGTTGTCCCCTTCACATAATTAGAGAGATGAGCATCCAATGCTCATACAAAATTAATTAACTCAAAAAACTAGACGTTGAAAAAATATTTCAGATTTTAGGTGCTACTTGAAAAATATTTCAAGATATTGGTGTCGCAAGAAAAATGTTTTTGAATGCAAGACAAGAAATTAATCCATTCGCGATACTAGATTCCTAAAATATTTCAGGGTGTATCAAACAATTTAATACAAATAAATAAAAATGCGTAAAAGAATAAAACAAATGGTCCCTACACCAAAATTAGATGGATGAGCATCTCATGCTCATCTTTTGAATGAGCATGGAATGTGAACCCTTAAATTATACCCTTAATTTAAAACTTAATACTAGTACGTGAATGAATCTACATTCTATGCTCATCCTCATAAAAGGGTTTTTTAAAAAAATAAAAATAAAAATAAATTCCATGCACTAAAAATTAATTAACTTAAGATACTAGATATTGAAAAAATATTTCAAAAATTAGTTGTTATTTGAAAAATATTTCAAAATACCTATGTCATAGGAAAAATATTTCAAAGATAAGAATTCATTTAAGATACTGGGTGCAAAAAATATTTCATGATGTAACATATAATTTAATCCAAATAAATAAACATAAAAAAATAAAAAATAAAAAATTGTCCCCACCACATAATTAAAGGGATGAGCATGCTCATCTTTTGGATGAACATAGAATGTGAACCTTCAAATTATACCCTTAATCTAAAACTTAATACTAGTATGTGAATGAATCCACATTCCATGCTTATTCCCAAATAAAAGGGTTATTTTTTTTTAAAAAAATACTTCACACTAAAAATTACTCCTTACAGTCCTAATTATAGGACTACTTTTGCAATGCAAATTGCACTACAAAGTGGTCTTATAATTAGGATGAGAGGTAGTAATTAACTTAAGATACTGGGCATGAAAAAATATTTCACATATTAAGTGCTATTGGAAAAATATTTTAGGATATTGGTGTCATAAGAAAAAAATTTTTGAATGCAGGACAAGAAATGAATTCATTTGAGATACTAGATGCAAAAAATATTTCGTACAGAAGATACAATTTAATCCAAATAAATGAAAACTACATAAAAAAAATTACAAAATTTTCTCCACCTTAAAATTAGAGGAATGAGCATCTCATGCTCATCTTTTAGATGAGCATGAAATGTGAACCCTCAAATTATACCATTTATCTAAAACTTAATACTAGTATGTGAATGAACCCACATTCCAAGCTCATCCAAAAATAAAGGGTTTTCGTTTTTGTTTTTGAAAAAGTACTCCATGCACTAAAAATCAATTAATTTTAAGATATTAGACTTTAAAAAATATTTCAAACATTAGGTTTCACTAGAAAAATATTTCAGAATACTAGTGTCATAAGAAAAATATTTTTGAATGCACTGCAAGAAATTAATTCATGGGAAAATTACATATAGGTCCCAAGGAAGAGAGATATTTACATTTAGGTCCATTGAAATTACGAAATTAAAGGGACTTCTGAGTAATTATTTCGAATGTAAAATTACTTTGCGCCCATAGTGCATATTTCACACGTAAGCGATTAACAACACAAAATGCATAAATTAACAACACAAAATGCATAAATTAACAACAACTTCTCAAAACCTTCAATTTGTCATGTCTCACTTTCGTGAGGCGATTAACAACACAAAATGCATAAATTAACCACAACTTCTGAAAATATTCAATTTGTCATGTCTCACTTCTAGAGGCGATTAACAACACAAAATGCATAAATTAACAACACAAAATGCATAAATTAACCACAACTTCAAAACCTTCAATTTGTCATATCTCACTTCTGAGGCGATTAACAACACAAAATGCATAAATTAACAACACAAAATACATAAATTAACCACAACTTCTGGAAGTGAGACATGACAAATTGAAGGTTTTCGTTGTGGTTAATTTATGTATTTTGTGTTGTTAATTTACGATTTTGTGTTGTTAATCGCTTCATGTGAAATATGCACTATATGGCAAGAAAGTAATTTTACATTCTCGAAATAATTACTCGAAGTCCTTGGGACTTCGAGTAATTTCGTAATTTCAAGGACCTAAATGTAAATATCTCTCTTCCTTAGGACCTATATGTAATTTTCCCTTAATTCATTTGAGATATTGGTGTAAAAAAATATTTCAAGGTGCAACATACAATTTAATGAAAATAAATAAAGAAAAAATGGTCCCTAAGACAAAATTAGAAGGATGAGCATAGACTATGAACACGGACATTACCTTTTGTCAAAAATTTACTGAAACAAAAATATTTAAGCTAAATGACATAGCACAATTATCAAGTTGAAATTTAAAACTTATTAAAGCCTAAAATTGCCATATGAAAATGCGGGACTAAATTATTGAGAAAATCCTTTTAAGGTTCTTAGAGACTAAAAAAATATCAAAAAAGTCTCAGAGAAAATTCTGATGTAAAAAAGATCTCAAAGAGTTATTAAAACTTAGAGACGAGGTTGTTAATTCCTTATTGAACGAGTTGTCAATGAGACCTTCTGACATTATAATTTTCTCTGAGACTTTTTTGATATTTTTTATTCCTTTTGGACCCTTAAACGGATTTCCCTAAAATATTTTCGTTACTTTTTCCACTCCCCTGAAGTTTAAATTATTAATTAATCGTAGATCTCAAGCAACTGATCCATTTCTTTACGAACTTGAGGGTTTTCCCTCTCGTTCCCAAACATGCGTCCGAATTGTTGCCAGACTTGCCTGTCTTTCTGTATCAAATTCCTCAATTTTCTTCAATGCTTTGTTGGAATCTCAATTATTCTCTACTCCGCATGGTTCATCGATAAATGGAGCCATCGCATTCCCTTACCTCCTTCCCCAGCTCCTTCCCCGTCCTTTTCTCTATCCATTCCTGTGAATTCTCAGCCGCTTTCGGTTTCTGCTCAGATCAACCCTTTAAATCTCGTTCTCCACACGGTTTCCAGTTTCGATGATGTACCTGACTTCGATTCCAGTTCTTTCAAGCTTCCCGCTCCTTGGTACTTAATTTTTTAAAACTTCTGGTGATATTTGTTGTTTTAATGGAGAAATAACTCCGCGTTCCGTTTTTCTTCTCATTTAATTTTCGGGCATTAATTGGTATCTTATAGTGCGCAATTGGTGTAGTGGTTCTATACCTCTGTGTTTGTCCTTTCATCTGCGATGAGGTTGAGCGAGTTAAATCCTGTTAATGCTTTAAATTGCATTTATACTAGGATTACGTTTTGTGGAAATGATGTATGCTGGCTTTCCTTCCGTGATTTGGGATATAATAATAGAGGAGAGCTATACTAAAGTTTTGTTTTACCGGTTATATTGTTATTGCAAACGGAATGAAAAAATGCATATGGTAAAGTTGAAAAATGTGAGGTATGGAAGATGAGGACTGATCATGAGTGACGTGTGCAAGAAGATTGAAGAACCTGCAAGTAAATTCACAAGTTTAAATTTATTATGGTGTAAATAATGAAAATAACAAAGTTTGAATGATAAAATAAACAAACCAGGCGATTACTAATCTACTTCGGTATGTCTATTTTGTACATTCACCCACATTTCTCCACTGTCTGCAGGTTCATATATTCTTTCATGGGAGTGGGCATATTAATGTTCTGCATCTCTTTACTGGGTTGCATTGCAGCCGAAGCATTTAATGGTTGCTGCCTGTGCTTTGTATCCTGCTTAAAGTGAATATTTCTGTAATAAAAAAAAAAAGTGAATATTTCTATTTCCCCATCTCAGTGTTTCTGAGAATTTTAGCACCTTTTGTTCTTAAATATGACTTTTTGGTGCAACCTCAAGATTAGCTCTTTACTTTTAGACGCCAGCGATTCTTTCTTTCCTTCTAATAATATAAATTTCAGTTATTATTTTCTCATATTTATGCATCCCTTTTTATTCCTTGACCTATTGAAATGCCAGTATAATATACTCATCATATTATTCGTTCTACTAGAGGCAGCTTTGGTGACATTCATAGCTGTTGATCATCGCTGGGAAAAGGTTCATTCTCTCTGTCCTTCCCTCTTCCTTACATGGATGTAATTGTGTTTGCTTACATCTGTGTTCTTTCAAAAATTGAGAATGTGTCTACTTTTTCATTTACAGGATCTTCCATTTGATCCAACTGGTGAACTTCAGAGTCTCAAATCTTTCATTGAAGATAATCTTGATATGTGCAAATGGGTTGGCATTACTGTGGTTGTAGTTCAGGTATATTCTGCTTTACTTTTGGCATTGGCCTCAGGGAAATTTTTCTTGATCTCTCTACAATAATTGGATATGTTATTGCCCTTGGTCTATTCCTGATGACATGCAGCATATCCTATCCCTCATCACGTTAAGTGGGGCTTTGCTAATTAATGTTACCTCTGGACCCAGGGGTCGTTATAACCACATCTTGTATGTCTTTGTTGCTATACTTTACAAAAGATATTGTGAAATTTTTGTGTCAGTTGGTCAGAAATTTCAGGATGCTGCTATTGTAATCATGGCAATGGAATTAACAATATGAAGGACAATGTAGAATTTTCCCTGCATAATGCGTTGTCAGACATCTTATATTATGTTTGTATTGTATATTTTAGAAGAACAATATGGAGACTTTGTTCCTATTGGCTGTTGTTATTAACAACATAAAGAAGCCTATGTCGACATCTCAGCATGCATGTATTAGTTTCTGGATAGATATCCCATTCCTCTCGTCCTTATAGGTCACTTTCCTTGGTGTCAACCTCAGGCATTGTCTCTACTGTTGTCACTAAATTTGCGAGCCACAGTTTCAACTCGAAGTACAGATTTTGATGATGAGGATGAATTTGATAACAGAGGTAGAAGTTGGGACCCCCTACAGAAGCCTCAATCTGGTCAATCATCGGGGTTAGCCAAGAGTGATATCAGAGGAAGTCTTTCTGACTGGAGCTCACGGATGAGAGAGAAGGTATGAATGTCTGAAGTCTGACCAGTAGTTTGTTTGATAACCTTTTACAGAATTTATGCTTTTATAAAGTTAACAACATAAGCATGAAGAGTATCTCAACAATGAAAGATTTGAGTTGTATGCCAAGTAATCTTTTTGTTGTCCATAATGGAATCAGGTCTTAGATTTGGGAATCATGCGAAATTTCATCTTTTATTCTTTTTGTTTGAAAGCAAATCTCTTGTGAGTCCTCCAATATGTCAGTGTAAGGCATTCAGTCATTGCAAACATTTTTCAGTCATAGGAAAATTATTTTTCAGTGCTGTTTATTATCTTTGCTTTAAACTTAGCTTTCTTACCTCCAATTTTCATGGTTAGAACAAATTGGGCATGATAATGTTTTGGATAGGTTACTAAGATCGTCCTTTTTATATTTAACTGTGTAGTAAGCATGGTAAGGCAATTCATGTAAGATCCAAGTAGTTCTGCATTTCAAATTTTGGGTCTTGAGATAAAACATTCTATAATCTAAAACGGTAAAACTTGTTATTTCCATGTTTGTCAATCATCAATGAAGAACTAAGTTTCTGATGAACTTTTTGATTGCTTCCGGTTATATTAGTGTGCTTTCACTTTGGTAAGTTAGGCATCATTATTTGATATTTGCAGTATAAATTGAACTCGGGTGAGAAGTACAACTTACCAATTCAGAACTCTCCAGCAAACCAGAATTCCAGGCAATGAAGGCTACATGTCAACAAGCAGTTGTTCTATATGACATTGGAGTGTATATGTAGTATAATATGTGTTCATCTCTTGTATGTCGTTTTCCTTTCCTCTGTTTCATTTGTTTTTCTATTTTTCCCTTCTTTTCGGGTATGATATATGGCATTTGGTCTTCTTGACTCCAGCAACTCAGCTTGTATTGTCTCTTAAAATTGTAAAATGTTTCCAGTTTGTGACAAAAAAAGAAAAGGGCGATTGAAGTTAATGTTATAGATGGTAGTTGGACGTGTATACTACATGAAAATCTAAGAATGAGCTGCACGGTTTATTGTTTGTGAGTATTGCATCCTGATGTAGATTTTATATATAAATATATATACTGGTTTTTGTGGACATTACATGGGTGTACATATTGAGATTTATTAGTGTCCACACACTGGTCTTTTGTACACTTTTGTGTGCGTTGTGTGCAAGTTTAAAGAATAAGTTGTATCGTGCTTGTTTGTTAACAGTAAGGCTTATTATAGGTCTCATTATTATATTATTGATTATATATGTTGATATTGGTATTGTTATATTAATAAATTATGTATTGACTTGCTATCATGTAATGAACTCAATATATATTGTAACAAGAGTGATGCTTAATTTGTGGACTGAAACGTATTCTGGTGGAAGGGGATTTTGAAGTAGGATCTTTAGGAGTTACCTATAATTGTGTTTTTGTATGTATGTGGGGTTTTTTTATTTATTTATTTATGTATTATAAGTAGGTAAAATCAACTGGCTTTGATTCTGATGGAAGGGATTTTGAAGGAAACATCTTTAGGAGAGTTACTTATAATTGTGCGTGAGCGCGCGTGTGTGTTGTGTGTGTGAGGTTTTTTTTTTTTTTTAAAATACTTAGACATAGGTTTCTAATCAAATGCATATAATAGGTCTATGATTTAGGAGGAGTGGAATTCATCTCTCATATAAAATATAAAGCACGTGACTTAAGTATATAATATTTCTTTCTACCTATACACCTGGAAGGGGTGAGTTGTATACCCTTGGAAGGGGTGAGTTAAGTTATAGTATTTTCTTTGACCAAAAAAAATGTTATAGTATTTCATATTTAGGCTCAAATGTATTCTACAATGATCAAAATTATCATATTTATTATCCGAGAATACTTCAAATAAAATTGATTTCAATAAATAAACTTGCGTCTCGTTTTAAAAAAATTGATGACATAAATAGTACTCCTTCCGGTCCTAATTATAAGACAACATTTGGGGGTTGATTTTGGTCCTAATTATAAGACAATATTTTAATTTTTGTCAATTTCTTCCTAAAATACCCTTATTTATTCTTTTAGGTGTATTTGGTTTTTAGTGAGTATAGGTATATGGGTGCATAAACTCTTCCAGTCAATGAAACTTTTAAATTGTTGAGTATACACACACACAAACATATAAATATATATATATATATATATGGTTGTGCCTGTATCTAGATTTGTGTGTGTGTCTGTACATGTGTATATATGTATATGTGTGTGTGGGTGTGTTTATATGTGTGTGTGTGCATATGTGTGTAGATAAACACACACACAAACATATATATATATATATATATATATCTCTCTGTGTGTGTGTGTGTTTTTATATATGTGTGTAAATATACACACACAAACATGTGTGTAGATACACACACAAACATATATATATATATATATATGTGTGTGTGCGCGCGCGCGCGCGTATGTGTGTAGATATATACACACAAACATATATGTGTGTGTGTGTTTATATATGTGTGTAGATATATACACACAAACATATATGTGTGTGTGTGTGTGTGTAGATATATACACACACAAACATATATGTGTGTGTGTGTGTTTATATGTATGTAGATATACACACACAAACATATATATACGTGTGTGTGTTTGTGTGGTGTATATATATGCATATGTGTAGATATATATATTCACAAACATATGTGTGTGTGTATTTATATATGTGTAAATAACGCGCGCACACACACACATATATATTTATAACTAGACCACTTTTTCAATTAAAAAGTGTGTGAAAAGGAAAATTCTAAGTGTGAGAGGTATGTGATAAAGGTTGTTGATTCACTTTTACTTTTGTTATTTTAAATTTATATAAGGGCATTTTAGGAAAATGAGTAAAATTAACTAATTTAACTCCCTTCCTTAATCTCCCCAAAAGTGGTTAAATATGTCTTATAATTAGAACCGGAGGGAGTAATTCGTGTAAGTTTTGAATAGCTTAGAAAGGTCTTACAAGAATAGATTAGTATTACCAAAAGTGGAGCTTTAGTGGCATGGAAGATTTTTAAAAGAAGACAAGTGAGTTTATACTATTTTGTCAATAAGTTTAATCGGGGATAGCTATTTAAAGCATTGTTTTACACCAACCCGAATTCAAGATCTCAACTGCAAATGAGGATAGTCCCTCCTACTAGAACCAATACTTGCTAGCTGCATCCTTGAGTATTTTAAAATTTTAAGTGTTAAAAAAATTTAGTTATAAAATATTTGGTTTCTAAATAATTAAAACTATCAATTATTCTGATTTACACACACATATTTGATATAACTGAATATTTAAAAAAGGTGGAAACGTTTAAAAATTAGAATTTTTATATAACAATTAACAAAATTAAAAGGCGGGTGGGATCAGCAAAAGCTTATTTCCTGATTATTTTGATAGAGAAATGACAAGAGGGAAAAGAAAATCGCAGTCTCGATCATTCTAATCGTAGCAAATTTAGGATCTCAAGGATGGACTGAATTTAATTAATTATCAACGTTGATTTCAAAAATTACATTATATCTTGCAGATCAAAGTCAATAGCATTGTCACGAGATTTTTGGGTTCTGCTTCAATTTTAAAGTTGCAGATACCTTAACATTTTTGGCCTCTTGCTACAAATTTCACAGTGAAAATGTGAAATCACCAGGAACAGCTTTCAGGAATATTCTTCCTTTTGCCCACTTGAGAAATTCCCTTACGTTTTGGCTTTTTTTTTTTTTTTTTTTTTTTTAATTATAAATTTAATAATAAACTTCTCAACTTCTTCCAACTGGCTGACTTGTATTCAATATTTAATAATTTTTTATCCAAAACTGATGTTATTATTTTATAAAAACGGCATATTTGTCCCACGACTATTTAAATTATGACCAATTTTGTTAGATGCTCTTTTTTTTTTTTTTTTTTTTCATCAAAGACCAATCACAAATAAGAAATAACCCTATCCTTGGATGCTAGAGACACTAAATGTTGTAATTTTGCCCAACGTTAACATTGGCCTTTCATATTTTTCTGAGAAAAATAATAAAGAGAAACAAGTCATTAAAGATGTCATGTGAGGAGACAGGAAAAGAAAACAGAGTGAGGAGGTAGTAGCACAATAATAGTGTACAACTTTTTCATTGGAGTGAATATAATATTGCACGAGTTGGACCACCAGACACTCCCATGTGTCGCAGGAGAATTTTTATGTCAAATTATAACAGAAAATAAAAATAAAAAATAAAGGGAAAGAAGATATCTGAATATCATTACTTTACAGAAAGATGAGGGGCAAAAGGAGACAGCTCTTAGAGCTATTAGTATCAGCCATCCCCCAGAAAAGGTGTGCCAGAATTCAAGTCCAGCCAAACAGAACCAATGTGCTCTCATTATCATTATCTCAGTTTCCATACGCCAATTTCTTATCTTTTTGTTTCTAATGAAATGATTCAAATATTGGGTTTTATTTTACTCAAGTATTTGATATGAATGGTCAACATGATACTGTTGAGTTACCTATGAACAAGAGTATCATTCAATCAAGTTGGTTTTGCATGGGAACATCACAAAGCAGGGGAGGGACAGGATTACGTTAGAGAGAGTCTGAAGTATTGGCCTTCTCCTTTAGGGTAATTTGTATGGTAGGGTCTTATCATTTCTTAGTTTGGACCACACCGACTGTGACTATAATAAATTCTCATCTTTTCAATACCACGCACAGATCATTGATCAATCACAGACGAGCCTGATTTTTTTTTTCTTACACTTGCTGTTTTTATAGTGTTGCACTCATTATCTATCAGTGTGAATGAATGATTCACTGTTTAATGGATCACAGAAGCCACTTATCTTTTTGTCTCCATTGGTGCAATTTTTAAAATGCTGAACTTCTATCTGGCTAAAGTAGAAGATAGCGACTAATGACATAAAAGTTTCAGACAGTTTCAATCCATTCAAGTAAAAAAAGAAATGAGATGTTTATTTCAATGCTTATCCCAAATGTAACAATGAATTTTTTTTTTAGCACAAAACAAATTACAAGGCAACATTGGCATCCACAATCATTAAGTTACAGAGAGTTGTATTGATCAAATAAAGCCTATTTCAAACAATTTCGTGGCACGTAACGAGTTTGGTTGAATTAAACATATAGTTACAGTAGAAAACCGAAAAGAAAAAGAAAAAACAACATAGAGAAACCTCATAGGATTCTACCAGTCAAATCCACCACGGCCTCCTCCACAAGCTCTTCAAGCAACTTCCCTTCTATCTCCTTCTCTAGATTAGCCATCTCCAGAGTCAACAGTTCAATCCACCCTTTTCCCAAAACCTCTTTCCTGACAAACCCCTCTACCACCAGGCTGTTACTGTCCCCACAATCTCCCCAAACACAATGCACCTCACTAGATATTAATTCCTTTATTTGGGTCACTATCAGGTCCACTAGTAAGGGAGATGTACCCTCTGGGGCACTGCCATGGCTCCTAGTGCACAATCTGCCCATTAAGTATATTTCTGATTCATAACCAGTAATCTCCTTTAGTGCAGCATTGACAGAGTCAAATATAAGCTTCTGATTTGATCTCCTCCGTCTTCGTTTGGCCTCATGGAGAGGCTCCTTTTCATTGTTGGCATACTTGTCCCTTAATGATGGATCCAATGGACTTTCAAGGGAATGCCATCTAGAGCGAAATGAGTCTGACTGAGCTTGATCGTCAAGTCCGGCAGCTGATAGTAGTTTCTGTACAGAGACAAGCCAGTCTTGCTCCTCTACCTTCGGATCTATTGAAACTGTCAAGGATTTCAGAGGATTCCGAGCAGCTACCTCTGCACAAGAATTTTCCCATGACAAGGTCCGAGAAATTGATTCTATAGGTGGTGATTTGTCAATTAAATTAGAATTCAGAGGCACCCCTGTTCCTGTACAACCAATTTAAGTCAGGTCATAATTAAAACAGGCACGTCAAATGAGAAATCCCAAAATAGTGATTCTCTTAACAAGAGGCAAAAGAAGTACCCATGTGGCTGGCCTTTCTTGAGTCCAAGGACTCCTGAGCTGCATTATCATCTCTAAACAGAGGTTCTAAAACTGAGATTGGACTAGGTTGGTCCTGGTTTTCACTTGATATCCCAGGCATCACGGGTCGTGACTCAGTCAATCCACACTGTCAAAACAAATAAAAATCTCAGATCCTTGCAGTCAATTTATTTTATAATTTCTAATACTGATTCAGCTTCCTAATTTGCAATAACACGCAATTGGAATTCCAAATAATTTGCAAAACAAATTGCTTTCAATCATACGCATCAAGGGCCAGCTTGTTTAAGGTTAAGGGGAAAAAAGTGATTTTAGGTAAGCTAAACAAGAGGGAATCGTTGGGAGAACCTTGAGCTAAAGGTGAGGGATGCGTTGGAAATTTTGTCTTCAGCTTATTTTGATAAGCTATTTGGATTAGCATATCAAAATAAGCTGAAAAGAAATTTTTTCCAACAAAACCCTCATGTTTGCCTAAGGGTCTCCCAACAACTCCCTCATTCAGCTTAACCAAAATCATTTTTTTACTTCACCTTAATAAACAAATTGGCCCAAAAGTTCTTCATACCATGCAACATAAAATTTACAAAAGCCCCAAGTTGCAAGGATTTAATTCCCTTAATGAAGTAGAAAGTAGGCAGATGCCCGAAAACAAAAGAAAATTTGCATTGTGCACGCAATGATAGAAGGTTGAAATATGTGCTCACACACAGAATCCCCCATTACCTCTAATGATGTTGCGCCTTGTCCCTTGGAAAGTGAATCAGATAAAGTTCTGCCTGATAGTTCATATTGAGTAGGAAGAGGACACTCTCCAAATTCACCATTGCTGATGCTTTGAGATGTGTTATCCCTAATAATTCCAGGAGAACTTGCTAGAGATACTGATGCTTCAGTGATATTAGATTGGGGTTCATTTTTAGACTGCAATAGACTAGATTTTTGCTTGGTTGCTTTCTTATTCCTTGAAAAGAACAAATTCGTAACTCTGCCTTTAAATGATTTCATGCTTTTTGACTCCGTCAGATCCTTCAAGTCATGTGCTTTGCCAGCCTCATGGTCACAGATTTCAACACCAAGCCCAGACTCATAGACAGTAGAAGAAAATGCAGGGACAGATTTTGACCTTGAAAGATTTTTGGGAGAAGGAGAATCCTTCACCTGTATTTCTTCATTGGTATCATTACTGCATTCCCTTGGTTTTTGTTCTTTATTGCTGTTCTCAACCTCTGGTAAAACAGATTTTTTTGCATCTGAAAGAGCAAGCATCTCACCCAAGGAAGAGCTCTTGCGCAAATGCCTTTGTTCTTGAGGCCCCTTATTTGATGCTACCATGGCCCATCTTTCAGAAAGTCGTTTCTTTGCCTCTCTGCAAACTGATGACTCAGGAGAATAGGATGCACGGCTGAAGGATGACGGTGAATAAGGACCATTATAGCGGTTAATATAATCCCATGAGTGCCTTGACGACGGTGACATAACTTCCAATTCACTAAAATTTCCAGCAGCATAATCATTTTCTGATCGGTTGAATGAACTCTCATCACCTGTGTAGCCATTGGAACAGACAGAAGAATGCAAAGCTTCCTCCCTTTGATGGCCTAATAGATCTTCACGCCCTTGGCATGAGATCTCTTTTGCCATTTTCCTTGATTCTGGTACATCATCATCTTTAGGATGGAAATTTCCACTTGGCAAACTTCGAGGTGATGGAAAAGTTGGAGAAACCACAGCCTTAATCTCACTGGTCTTACCAGAACTAGGCTTCAATACCACAATTCTAGTATGCTGAAGTTGACAATCATCAACCTTCTGGGGGGGTGAAGAATATCCAGGGTTCATGTTCCATACTGCTGCTTGCCCAACATTTGCTGGTTTTTTTATCTGGTTATCATTCATCATTCCATTCACAGCAGATTTGTCATCGTCTAGCATCTTTGAAGGTTTAAGCACTGTGATACGCCTAGTGGAAGGTTGCGGTTGCGGAGTTGATTGTAGTTCATAAAGATTTTGAGAATCCAAAAATCTGAGGAACAAATCTTTATTAGAGCTTAAAACTTCCAAGGCATCTTCAAATTCTTTTGACTGTCGTAGTCTCTCATCTGTAGACAGACGTTTTGCTTCCATAAATTTCTGACGAATGAGAGCCATTTTTTCCACATTAACATCTTCAGTCCACCTTCCTTTCTCTGTTGTCTTATCTCTAACATTTGTTGTCCTCTGAGATTGCCTCCATGACTCATAAATATCTTTGTATTCAATCTTTTCTGGGCTCTCATGAACCTCACTCAGCACTTTCTTGTCCATTAATCTTTCTTCCAGCTGCCAATGCTTCAATGGCATTCTTGAATGACCACATATATGCTGAGAATAATCTTTTCTATGGCCTCTCTGCACGGCTAGATTAGGCGCCTCCCATGGGAGTGATTCAAGTCCCATTAATTTGGCAACTAAGTTCGGTGGGCTGTGTTTGGAATCAACTTTTGACATCTCTTGGTCTATTAGCATCTTGATAGGTGTTCCATTTATTTTGTTCTTTGATGACGATCTCCTCAAATTAGAAACAATCTGCACACCCATAAAAATGCCACAAAAATAAGCACAGAGTATCATAAAACCAATCAAAGGAGAAAAGAAGAATCCATATGGAATTATAAACCCGGCAATCTTTAATATCAATAGCAACATAATCCTGAATTACCATTTTATCCTCCAGCTGATCACCAAAAGGAGGCCTTGCAATCCTCGCAACATCTGATTGACTCCTTGAAAGTGGAGAAACTGCTAGTAAACCGGGTACAGTACAGTGAGAAATTGGAAAAAATATATATATAACACATGCAATAATTTCAAGTGAAACTGTTTCTGACTGTGAATAAAAGGAAGAAATAAAAGGGGAAAAACACACGAATGGCAATATAAATAGTAGCTCCACCTAGTTAACATGCTCCTATATAAATATTACACAACCATAACAGCAAAGAAGGGACAAGGTGTCAGTCAGTCAAAACAACAGTTAGAGATAACCTGGAGATTTAATGCTTCAGATAGGAAAAACAAGACAGAGTGAGAGTCATAGCAAATTTATGTATAACTTATCATAAAGTGAGAACTCTGTTCAAAAGGCAGCAACAACCCCGATTCAGTAATCTCCAAAGGAAAAAAAATATGGTAATAGAGGACCATTACCAAACTAATATATTTAAACAGCAACAATAGACACTAAGTCAGTACTAGCCTGCTTTAATCAATAACATAAGGCATGTGAAAATAAAAGATGTAGCTATGCTGAATTAACGTTTTAGTTCAAGTACTTTTCCTTCTATATTATGCATTATTCTTCAATCTTCAATTTGACTCACCACCATCCCCGAAACCTCAATGTTAAAATCAGCAATAAAAGAACACCATAAAGTAATTTTAAACCACCATGACTATAAACGAACCAAGATCGTCCGGCAGAAAATAACGAGACTTGGGAAAGAAAAAAGATCCGAGAGTTTCCCACATCAATGAAAAGTTAAAAATGATTGAGTGGAAAGAGAAAAAATGCAAATGAAATTACCATCACGATGTGGCTTATCAGTAAGCAGCCTATTTCCAGTCACACCCGCAGTCAAATCAAAGAGGTTTACCATTCTTCCCAAGCATCCTGGAAAAGGCTTCTCATTATTGTGGAATTTACTGTCCTGGATCTTCATTTCAAAAGCTGCAGAGAGGTCCAAGATTTATCCTTAAAAGCAGTACATGTATGAACATAAAATCTATTAGGTTATCTTAAATCTGAAGAACTAAAGATAGACAAAATTATCGGAAAATGGGAGAAAATCAGAAACAGGCTGACAAATTGAAGCAAAGAAACTCCATAAAATATGGCTCAAAGAAAAAGATCGAAAACAGAGACGCATAACAACAAATCACTAAACTCAGTTCAAAGCAAGTTCACTTACCCAGAAAGCAAATGGACCGAGTAATATAGGAGTTTATCAATATGCCTTGCCCAGTCGATTTCAATCAGAGCCCGAGCTACGGAGCGAAACAAGCTGGCAGAGAAGGAAACAAGGGAACACAGACAAGAAAATCCTGAAGCTCAAAGTTGAAAAATGGCAGTCACAGAGCATAAACAACCAAATCTGTTCATCCGCCAGTGTGGAAAGAAGTAGTTGCAGGAAAATAAATCGGCTCAGTGTTTTTTTTTTTTTTTTTGTTTTGGGGGGGGGGGGGTGATGAGAACCTCAAAACGCCAGTGTTTCCCAGCAATTGACACCAAAGTTATGAAATCACTATTGCACACACCCAAAGGGTCAAAATTCCACCAATCCAAGCAGAATCAGAGCTCGCATACAGGAATAAACAGAACTCAAAGGTGAAGCGAATCCCCAATCTTAAAGAAAGCCCCCCCGAGTAAAATTCTTTTCAGGATCCCAAACAGCAAAATACAAATCATGACTGTAAAAAGTAGACGGATGCGAAAAGCGGTATGGAGACAATGAAGACAACAGCTTATTTGTCTACAAATCTATAAAGAAAAGGCTGATAGATTGAGACTGAACAGGGCGGAAGAAGCGGGAGATTCAAGAAAATGGAGATCGAAAGGGAAGCAACGACAAAAAAGCTAAAAAATGTAGGAATTCAGAGTGCCATAAAGAACATATGCATAGGCAGGAGGGAGGTGTAAGACGGGAAAAGTGAGCTTCCGGTGACAATGTGGACGGTAGTTGGCCGGAGAAACGTTGGGATCGAGAAGCTGGCAAGATACGCAAGCATGTTTTGGGCTTCACCGACGAGTCGTGTTGTGCGTGGGACTGGAAACACGTTCGTCCAACTCCACTTCACACGGTTGCTTGCTTGGATATAGAGAGAGAGAGGGAACATTGTCATATGGCTCAAGCTCATTTTTCTTCATTGTTAAAAGTCATGACTTTTCATGCAACTCTTTTTCTCTTTTTAATCATAGATACTAAAATTTAAGTTTATATTCGGAAACTACGAGTGTTTATTACTTTTTGTAATAGTCTGTGATTACCTTTGGTGTTTTTTTAATATGGTTTTAATTATAAGATATAGTTAATTTTGTTTGGAGATATTAAAAATAAAAGTTTACTTAATTATTTTATATGTTGTGTATCTTTAGATTATATATTACTTCTCTAATCCTAATTATAAAACCTAGTTGACTTTTTTAAAGAGATTAAAGAAGTTAATTAAATTATTTTAGAGTATTTTTATTTTTATTTTTTCTTCAAACTAATTAGTTTAATTGATAAACTAATATATAATATAAGGATACACAAAATATGAAATGATTAAGTAACTTACTTAGCTTCCTTAATCACTCCAAAGAAAATCAACTGTGCCTTATAATTAGACCGAAGGTAGTAGTTTATTAGTCAAACTAATTACTTTGAAGAAAAAAATAAAAATACTGTAAAATAATTTAATTAACTTTTTAATTTCTCCAAAAAAGTTAACTATGTCTTATAATTAGGACCAAGGAAATACTTATTATATTTTAGGGGCACCATCTCATTTATAAACAACTCATCTTATTTTAATTCTACATAGTAAATAAATCATTTAAAGAAATTTAAATTTTATTATTTTTAAAAATATAAATTTCTTAATTAAAAAAAAAAACATAATTCCCTGACATCATCCTTAAAATCATAAAATTTAAATTTTTCTAGATAACTCATATATCATATTAAAAGAAGATGAGTTTTTATATTTTAATTAATCAGAATATAAACGTAAATGAGTTGACTATGAAAATATTTCTCTTGCCTAATGATATTCCTTTTCATTTAATAATTATTAAGGGTTTGTGGCTTCATATTATCTGACAAAATCATTAACAAAGATATATTTGTAAGACAGAACCTATTTTATAAATTATATTGAATTTTAGGTGAATGAAGCTTATGTTTGGATATGGACTAGAGTATGAGAAAATTAGAGCAGAAAACATGAGATTTTTTTTTGTCCCTATTTAGATTTTTAAAAAATGGATGGAAAAAGGCATAGGCCACAATTTTTTTCTTTCCATTTTTTAAATGGAGAAAATATCTACAAAATATAGTTTCAAAATTGCCGTATAAACAAAATACTGTAACATACATATTTCTATATACTTATTATTGTTACTGTAAAATTAGTTTATTTTTATTAATTTCCTCTACAGATATTTATGTTTATCTAAATATAAGTAGGAAATTATTTTTTTGTTTTTATTTTCCCGTTCATCATTTCATGATCCAAACAAGACCCAAGGGCCACTACAATCAGTGGCGGGAAAGAGGAAAGAAAAAGGAATCAAGCTTCTTAATTACTAATAGTTAATTAGAAGAAACAAAGGTTTGGTCAGCAACAAAAAATGTGAATAACAAAGTAAAGTAAGAGAATTGGGTCCATAACCTACTTACCACCACCAACTACGACCATCTTTCCATAACAAAACTCTTTTTAAATACTTTTTACACAAAGAAAAGGGCAGGTGTGCAATTAATGGAAAAAATGATTTTTCTTTAACCTGTATTAATTTAATAAACTAGGAATATCAGTTTTAGGTAAGAATATAATTTATAAGCACGAGAGATAATAGTAAAAACCCACTCATTCCTAAAATAAAGTTTTCATCACTTTAATCCAAAGACTGAATAATCGAGTGGATATTTATATTTCTTGTCTCGCTTTAGCTTTACTTTCAATAATTACGTGGCAAATTGTTTTAATGAAGATAGTTAGATAGAAAACATAGTCACCCAAAAAAAACCACAAATAATGGTATATAAACCCGAACCACACACCCGACAGGCAATAACCTGGTTTAAAAATTTTTATTAAAGAAAAATGATTTTTTTTTTATAATTTTATATTAATAATCCTAAAATCTTCACTTTCTTTGTTGTTTTGAGTTAGCTAATTAACCTGGATTGATTCTTGACTGATCCTTAACTCAATATCCCACAGATTTTGATCTGGTAATGGGCCCCATGTCATTTTCCTTTATAATGACCATCAATGAGTGACGTGTAAGTTGCACATGCACCTGGTTTTTTTCCCAAATACTAAACTAATAATAATTAATATTCATAATAAATACTACTACTGTATCAAAACAAGGAAATTAAATCGCAATCAACAAACTGAAATTCTCCACTTGTTCAGCGTTCCATGGCGCATCCGTGAAAAAGATACGTGAAGTGCAATTGAGGCAAAATCCCTTCAATATCACCCATTCATTAATTTGAAAACGACCCACTCATTTTAATTTTATTTCCACTTTCTTATTATATCAAAGTATTCGTTTACACTCACACACACAAAACAAACCAGCTCGGTTTATATATATATATATATATATATATATAAAAAGGGGTGTGTGTATATGGGGCAATGGCGGGAATATATTGAAGTTCGGTGCAGGCATTTGAAAAAAAAAAAAAGAAGAAGAAGAAGAAGAAGAAGAAGAAAGAAATCACTTTTAAACAATGGTGGTGTACATCTCAAAAGATGATCGACTTCCATGCCTTAAGGTTTCACTTTTATTATACTTGAAAGAAAATAACTTGAAAATCTCAGAATAAACTATTGTTTATTGGATTTAAAAATCATGTCATTTTTGTATTAAAAACCCAATGTTCTTAGACAAACCACTAAACTAGTTAATATAGGACTAAATCAGTGAGAAATTGAAGATATCAGGGTTATTAATAAGTTAAGTATCGGGTTGATAACCGATTTACCAATTGGGTTAACCTTTGGTTTGGGATCAAAACCAAAGCTAATATAAAGCTAAATCACTAAGAAATTGAAGATTTTAGGGTTATTAATATAAAATCATAAAGAATTTTTTTTTTAAAAACTTCAAAAAAAAGCCATAGTGAATCGGGTTTATCTTGTCTGGCATTTCAATTACAACAAAGATCGGTTTACCAAAAATTTAAAATCTGGTTCACCAGTTTTCGGGCGAACTGATTGATTTTGTCCGGATTTTTCAAAACCCTAAAATGGGGGGAATAAAAGAAAAAGGAAGCATGTCGTTTTGTGATGTGCATGACGTAAAGTTCCAATTTTTCGAATTATGGTTTTGTTTCTGACCTCTTTTATTTTATTCATACGAGTAAAAAAGGTCTTTTGTCAAATCTCCAGGAAATTTGACCTTTTTCCTCCTTTAAATTTATATATATGCGAGCTCTGATCCTTTTTCGTTTCTCTATAAAACAAACGTCATTGTTGTTCTTGAGTCATATACTGAATAATCAACTAACTAACCTCAAGAGTAGTTAAAACATGTGGGGAGAAGAATAGCATCACTGAACGTTTTAATTTTCAAGGTGATGGAGATTAAAGGAGATGGATATAAATATTCAAAGAGAAAAGTGATTTACTGCTCCAAAACAATTTATTGTAAAGTTTATTCCACAACCTCAAATCATTACTGTTTTATATTGCATGTTTTATTACTATAACATCTGTTGGTAATTTAGACTGTAGAATTAGAGAGAGAAAGGAGAAATATAATCAATTGGCATTTCTATTCACAGTATACGTAGTATAGGGTATTTATACACAAGAGAGGGAATAAGAGAGTTAATGAGACATAATGACTCATTATGTAGATTGATTCCCTAATTACTATAATCCCGATTGTCTCTATAATATCTTTCCTAATATAATATACTTCCTAATATAATATACTTCCTAAAATATATATTTCCTAAAACATATATTTCCTAACACTCCCCTCAAGTTGGAGCGTAGATATTAATCAAGCCCAACTTGTTACAAAAGATATTCAACCCGAGTCCCACTTAAAGCTTTCGTTAGAAGGTCACCCAATTGGTCACTAGATCGCACATGCCCGTGGACACAAAGTTCTCCTTGATCTTATCGCGTACAAAGTGACAATCAATCTCAATGTGTTTCGTACGTTCATGAAACACGGAGTTGGAGGCTATGTGTAGAGCATTTATTATCACACCACAACTTCGCGGTAACGACGTGGCAAGACCAACCTCCTTCATTAACTGGTGAAGCCACACAATCTCTTGTGTAGATTGAGACATGGCTCTATACTCGAACTTCTGCACTCGACTTTGAAACCACATCTTGCTTTTTACTCTTCCACGATACTACATTTCCACCAACAAACACACAATATCCCGTGGTGGATCTTACGGTAGCTTTGTGACCTGCGCATGATCGCATCACGAAACACTCAATCTTGTTGTGGCCATGATTCGTATAGAGAATACCACGACACAGTGAGCCCTTCAAATAATATAAGACATGTTCCAAAGCTTCCCACTTTGAGCAACGGTTGGTGCGATCATGAATTGACTAAGCACACTAACTAGGAAAGGTCACATCGGGGCGGGTTACCGTAAGATAGTTCAATTTCCCAACTAGCCTACGATATCTCTCGGGATAGGCAAACGGCTTGATCTTTTTCTCGGATCAACTTTCTTTCGTACATCCTCGGGTAGCTCATCAAACGGTATGCGGTCATCCATGTCCAAGAAGGGATTAGGAATCATGGGAACGCTACTCGGTCTTTCTCGTCTTCCGAGTTTCCCGTTTCTTTTAACGGATCAAGAACATACTTCCTCCTCGTGTCAAAAGGATGCCTTTCTTACTTCTCATAACTTCTATCCCAAGAAAGTACTTCAAAGGACCCAAATCCTTTGTTTGGAAATGAGAATTGAGGAAGGCCTTAAGTGATGAGATTCCCAAAGCATTGCTACCCGTAATAACAATATCATCAACATATACCACTAACAAAATCATTCCAAAGATCTCGTCTGCGATAAAACACGAATGGTCACACTTACTTTGACTCGGACCAAACTTCTTAACCACGAGCTAAACCATCAAACCAAGCACGAGGGCTTTGCTTCGAGCCATACAAAGACTTTTGAAGATGACATACCTTCGCACGCTCCCCCGAGCAACAAAACCAGGTGGTTGCTCCATGTATACTTCCTCAAGAAGATCGCCATTCAAGAACGCATTCTTAACATCCAACCGATGAAGATCCCAACCATAATTGGTCACATAGAAATGAAGAGGCGAACGGAGGACAGTTTTGCCACGGGAGAGAAGGTTTCCGAATAGTCAACACCATAGGTCCGAGCATAACCCTTGGCAACCGTCGAGCTTTCAAACGTTCCAAGGAGCCATCCACTTTCGTTTTGATCGTAAACACCCACTTACATCCGATAGCCTTCTTGCCAAGAGGCAAATCAACGAGATTCCAGTACCGGCCTTATCAAGGGCCACCATTTCGTCTTCCATCGCGACGCCAACCGGGATGGGTCAAGGCTTGTTGGAGGCTAGTGGGAATTGTGAGAGAGTCTAAGGATGCTATGAAGGAACATGATGGAGGAGACAAATGATTATAGGAAACAAAGGAAGAAATAGGATAGGTGCAAATACGCTTACCTTTACGTAAGGCAATAGGCAAATCATCGGGAGGATCAAACACTATGTCGATTCGGTGGTAGAAAGGGAAGGATCGGGAGTATCAAGGATAGCGAGCCTTTGGTCTTTGGGTCGAAGTAGGAGCGGGGAAGAACTAATGCGGGATCGGACGTCGAAGCGATCATCGGTGGGTCATGAACACGTCGACAACATTACTTGCCCTAGCGGGGGCCAAGTCGATGCTTGCACCGGTGGGAACGAACCTTATAGACCAAGAGATCATCGGGACTATCGAAGTGGCATCTCGTAGAGACAAGAGATGGGGGTGGAGTAGAGACGAAAAAACGAAGTTGACTCGTGGAACGTGACATCGGTGGACACAAGGTAACGCCGAAGAGTGGGAGAATAGCACCGATAACCCTTCGAACCCTAGAATACCCAAGGAAGACACACCTAAGAGACTTGGGATCAAGTTTGGTAACAGTGGGCCGAACATCGCGAACAAAACAGAGACACAACCAAAGATTTTAGGGTCAACGGGGAAACGGGGTTTGGAAGGAAACAAGGTAGTGTATGGAGTGGCACCATTGAGGACAAGAGGGGACATACGATTAATAAGGAAGCATGCGAGACACGGCGTCGGCCAAAAAGGTTTAGGAACATTCATTTGAAACATGAGAGCCCGAGCGACTTCTAATAAGTGTCGGTTCTTACGTTCGCAACACCATTTTGAGCCGGTGTATCGGACGGGAGGATGATGAAGCATGCCATCTTTGGAGCATATAGGTTTGAAATTGGGCGAGAAAAGTATTCTTTAGCATTGTCACTCCGTAAGGTTTTGACGACACACCAAAAGCGAGTTTTTATTTCAAAGACAAAAAATTGCAAAAGTGAGAAAACAACTCGAACGAGTTTTCATCAAATAAAGCCAGGTGGTACGAGAGAAATCATCGACAAAAGTAACAAAGTACCTAAAACCAGGTTTAGACTCGACAGACATGGACCCCAAACGTCGAATGGACTAAATCAAATAGAGATGCGGCTCGTTTATGAACCCGAGGTGCTAAGTGAACACGATGATGCTTAGCAACCGACATGACTCACATTCTAAAGAAGACACATTACGGAATTGAGGATACATCCTCTTCAAAGAAGACAAAGACACATGACCTAAACGACAATGAATATCAAAGAGGGAGGAACCACGAGCAAGCAACGAGCACGGTACACTTCGATCCTCAAGAAAGTAATGGCCACCGATTCATAGCCCCTACCAATAACTCTCTTCGTCGTAAGATCCCGAATCAAACAATGGTCGGAAATAAAGTAATGAAACAATTTGATTGGCGCGTAAGCTTACTAGGAGACAAAAGATTAAATGTAAGGTCGGGGACATTGAGGACATGGGATAAGGAACAGACGGGGTAGGTTCAACCGTGTGCCGAGCCAATAACACGAGAATAAGAGCCGTTGGCAATTGTTATACTTGGAGGGATTGGCATAAGGCGCATACGAGGAAAACAAATGGTGGTTACCTGTCATATGATCGATAGCACCGGAATCGATGATCCACTTCAAGGAAGAAGTAGCAAGACTAGAAGCAAGATTACCCGTACCAAGAGCACCGGAAGAACTAGACGTAGATGCGGCCATCAAGCCGTACTGTAAGTAGGTTGAGTTCCACAACAAATAATAGGTGAAGTTCCAAACAACAAATATCAAGAGTGAAGAAAAGAAAGACCAATGAACCGTGTAACAACTCAAAGGAAGCCAAATACTAACTCCTTCACCTGAGAAAAAAATCTCACACGAACCAAGGGACACCTTGAACCTTTCAAATCACCTTGGGATGCGGTGACCAAACAAAACTAGAGCCCAAATACCAACTAAAGGCAAACCAGTTGGAAGACGACCAAAAACACAAATCCTAGTAGCCCCACCGGCTACCAAACAGCGAAACAAGGCAAAGCAACTCCACCAACCACCAAACAAACGCGAAATAACGATCACCGGAGGTCAAGCAAGACGAAAAACAAAAAAAGAACGCCACAAATACCTCATCAATCCTTAACCCGAGAGACCCACACCACGAAACTAACGGGAAGATGCCAAGGAAAGCAAGTCGACGCCGGAAAAGTGAGAAAACACCGAGAACTCGCGGAAATTTGACTCACGCGGCCGAGTGAAAACACTTGCCAAATTGTCGACGGCGCGTGAGGACCACGCGCAGTCGTCGAACGATCGGACCACCGGAAATGCCGATCGGAGGGAGGAGACACCGTTGGTATGGCGCGTGTATCTAGGAGACACCAAACACGAAGCCGTATGTTCACTCTCTCTCTCACCGTAACGTGAATCGAGAGACGGTGCGGTGAAAATAAAAAAAAAAACGAGAACCCGTTTTGCTCGATGCCATGTAGAATTAGAGAGAGAAAGGAGAAATATAATCGAATTGCTTGTCTATTCATGTACATAGTATAGGGTATTTATACACAAGAGAGGGAATAAGAGAGTTAATGAGACATAATGACTCATTATGTAGATTGATTCCCTAATTACTATAATCCCGATTGTCTCTATAATATCTTTCCTAATAGAATATACTTCCTAATATAATATACTTCCTAAAATATATATTTCCTAAAACATATATTTCCTAACATAGACAATGCCAGTAACAAGGAATTAAATACTGAACAGTACTTTGTCATCACACAACAAAAGATCATGTGTTCACGTGTTCTAGTGACTATTTCACGAACATGATCATGGCCGGCAACATGGATAATAAATCTGATTATGGCTCTTGAGATAATGGGGCACAAAATCACATCATTAATGGGTAATCAAATTGTCACTCTAATAGTAAAAAAGTGGTAATAATGACAAATGAGGTTCATTATGATGATACATCAACGGACTAATAACTTTTTTTTTGGGTTTTTCTACAGCATGATAACAATTCCGTTTTTTGTGGGTGAACTGTGATAAGAATGATGGATTGTTTATTTGAATTTGAATTTGAACTTAAACTTGAACAAAATCAAAGAAATATAACAATGCAAAAGTAGAATGAATGAAGAGCGTTGCATGATTAATGCTGCCGTCGTTTCTCTTTTCATTTTTCCTTTTTTGATAGATTATATCATGGTTAATCTTTTTCATGTGCTTTTGTGAATTGCAATTATTTTTGAAGCTCTGTACATTTCAAATTCTAAGGCTCAGGTGTCATGGAAATAATAATAACGATAATTGGGAATGTCGCGTGACTTTTCACGGTCGTGCTATAATGCATGCTGCTAAATGCATGCACGACATGCTAAATTCAATAAGTGGAATAGTTGAAACAAGGAATCATTGAGTTGGTAAATTTGATAAAAGTGTCAATAACCCAAGTTAGAATTAAAATTACGGGTAAGTAAGAAACTTTTCATATATACAGCAGTAAGAAAGATGATAACAAAGCCTTATTTGGCGACCATCTCAAGAAGATTAATTTGAAAACAAATGGCAAAAAACCTGGGGCAGAGCCACTAGTGAAATTGGTGACCTAAAAAAACGATAAAATTCCACACCGAAAGTTCACAAGAAAGACGAGTCTCAGTTTTTTACGTCTGAAACAGACAAATCTTGAAAGAATCAAATGCCCAATCGGTACTCCAAGAAAAACGTCACTCTTGGTGAATTAAGAACATACCACAGTCACAGTCAAGTTCAAAAAAATCCGGTTTGGCCAAAAAAGTCAAAAGACACTTGAATGTTCCTACACGAGATTCAAATGCAGGTTTCTACAGGCGTCGTCATGGAGAATCTAGGAAGAGAAACACCTCTAATTTCCACAGAAAAGCCAATAGTTGATACGAGTATGAAATAATCTTGAAATTATAGACTGGAAAATAAAAATAAAAAGAAACGCACAGGTTAGCTTCGATCAGAAAACCACAATGTGTCTGTGGGAGAATCTCGAGTATTTGATATCTTGTCGCTGATATGATCACTGTTACGCAGCAGAAATGGGCTTTCCTCTGTTTCTTTGCATGGATATGTGAAGGACGGAAGAGTTAATCTTTTAACCGCATCTTCCTTAAATTGACGAAGCATGTCCCCTTCTTTTACACCTTCCGGGTCATGCTCATAATTATCTCCAAAATGAAATAGACCAGACACTCTTTCCCTCAGGGCTAACTGTAACGTCCCATAGTTAGGAATTTGGTGGTCTGGATGAGGACCACCCAAGGATAGGTACCTCCGTCCTGAGAAAAAATTGAGTGAAGATGAAGGCCAGGCTTCTGTACAAGCATCAGCTTGGTGATGGTAGTTATGGGAAACTGTTCCCCTAAACAAATGCTGGTTGGGTGAAAGGTAGAAACTGCCTGGAACACATGAATGATCACTTTGGCGTTCTTCTAACAATTTGAGATGACCCTCATTGGACGACAAGGATAAGGAATTATGGTTGAACTCTGTGTCCAAGCCATCATAAACATGTTTTCCAAACCTGTATTCTTGATATCTTAATAAACCAGAATCCGGTGAATTTAAGTCCTGTGGCTGGTTTGGAAGTATGGACGAAGGGCATAACTGGCGTGCACCTAATGTATTATATAACATCAACTCTTCACAATTGCCTATTGAAGGAAACAATACAGGACTCCTGTTCAACTTTGCATTGTTTTGATTGATGGGATTAGGTATCTCAGCTGCTGGGCTGTCCAACCCATTTTCCAGTAGAAGAGGATATGGTCCTCTTCCATGTTTCCATGACTCATTCAGATGATTCCATGTAAGGGTTTTATGCTCTAGTTCATTGAACTGAAAGCCGTGAGTCATGTCGCTATTGGCCCTGAAAGGTGTCTTTTCACCAAAGTTGAACTCAGGAAGTGTGATACAGTGGGGACTGAAACTTGAAGTTCTACCAAAGTTGCACTCAGGTTCCGTTGTGCTGCATGAAGGGTAGAATTTGAGAGAATGATAGGTCGAAAAATCAGCACGTTGAATTATTCTATCATCTGATCTTTGAAATATAGGAGATGCCAAATGATCACTGGAGTACGAGCCTGGATCCAGTTCAAGAAGTTTTTTCCTAGGCACATGACCTTGCTCCTTGTATCGAATATCCCAATCATGAGATACACGGATATTTAACTCATCTGCTGGGCTGTCCAAACAATTTTCCAGTGGAAGAGGATACAGTTCTCCCCTTAGACTCCCTGGCTCGTTGGCATGATTCAATGCAGAGGTTTTATGCGCCTGTTCATTAAACAGACAGCCATGAGTTATAGCCCTATTGGCCCTTATGCGTGCAGTTTCACTGAAGTTGCACTCAGTGTCTGTTATCCAGTGGGGACTGAAACTTGCAGTTCCACCAAAGTCGCACTCAGGTTCTGTTACAGTGTAGTAAGGGTAGGACTTGTTATAATGATTGGTTGAAAAGTCAGCACATGAAATTTTTCTATCACCTAATCCTTGAAACATTGGAGATGACAAATGATCACTGGAGTATGATCTTGAATCCAGTTCAAGAAGTTTCTTCCCAGGTATATGGTGTTCTTTATATTGAATATCTGACTCTTGAGGTGCAAGGAAACCATGGCTGGTGGGAGTCACTGCTGTCCCTAACTTTGGATAATTATATTTCTGGCATAAAAAATTAGTTTATGAAGGGACCTCCGTCATTTGGAAGAATTGTAGCATTAATTAAGGTACAATAACGTACATTTTCCTCATTGCTGTCAGAGATTAGCCGGGTAAGGAGCATGGAGACAATATCATGCCTGAAGATGTTCTAGTATATTTTTTATCAGCAGCATAAACAAAATAAAAGAGACAGACTATAGAACCTGTGTCTAACCTTTTTGAACTGAATTTATCTGTATCAGGAAATGAAGTATCTGCAACCCACTGACGCAACTTCTGTCTTTTTCTTAAAAAGGTTTTCCCCTGCTCAGATTGGGCTTCTGAAAATTTGCCACAAAGAAAACTGTATCATCCAAAAAAGTTAACAAATTTTCAAAACGATAAATTGCATATGTTTGGCAACGCAGAGAACAGATTGCCGTTATAATAAGCTTAACATTTGAAGGGATATTTAGAAATCAGTAATTGGCCCAGTAAAGCTTAACCCTTTAAACTCCATAGTATGGGCTGGAAGGAGGAAAGAATAAAACTTCAACTCTTCTGAGCATATTATATGTATTCAAAATGTTCTACTTCAATGCAACATATCTTTTAGCCTCCCAATGTACCACCAAAGAAATCACCATGAAGAACATCAAACCTTCATGTAAAAACATGTCCTCGGGTTGAAAGGTATCACCATATTCTTGAAAGTGTTCCTGTGTGCTGGTGCTGCCAACAAGATACTCGTCTGCAAGTATCAACAAGAAAGAGCAACCTGATTACTTGCTTGTTAATTGGCAAAAAATAATAAGCTGAAGTAGCCCAAAGAAAAACACTTTCGAACATTCTAGCATTTTGAACCGTATGGCTCACACCCTCTTTTACAACTTCCATAAACCTCACATATTCTATATTCATGAGATAAATAAGTATTGATAAACAATGTCGCATTATAACATCTCTAATATCATAGTGCAATTTGAAAATGACATTTCCAAGTTGTAATCTACCCACAACTCTATCGCATGTCGACAAAATCTACAGTTTTCTTTGACTAAAAATTCTAGTTTATAAAAAATGATACTCCGTGATGACTCTTGCAAAGCATTTCTTCATTTTAGTACTGCATTCCTTGTAATGCGCACCTTTCTTCTTCAAGGCTCCACCAGATGGAGGGAGAAATGAGTCAGACTTGACTGTTGGTGTGTTCTCAATGATTGTTGAATGGTTGAAGCACTTACTACTAACCCTCTCGTTGTTAGTTCTCTCTGCATGAAAGGAAAATTCACGCTGTTATTAATCAGTCACGATCAAGATAAGGAAATGTAGAATGCCTTTAAAATTACTAATTGTAGAAGCGGTAACTGATCTGAATATACATAATAGTCTCTTTGCAAGTGAAGTCAGTGATTCATTTCCAATAAAAGTAATCCACAGTGTCAAACATACAGGAAATAAAGAATAAGAAGAACTTGTGAGCTCGTGCCATGAGACCAAGAATTTAATTTTTTCAATAAAATCTATCAAAATACATACACATTTTATTCAGCCAACCTCTGAAACAGTCATTTGGTTCAGGCTTCTTTGATAGGTATGCATCCTTTTGCAGGGAATTCGAGTGGCATATCTGACCCGCACCCTCCTTTAACTTCTTGAAGAATGCATACTCTGAGGTTTTTGGTTGATTTGCACCTAAAAATTTTGCATCAGAGGACACTTGATTTAACATAAATGCCAGGAACTTCAATTCTAATAAATACAGAAATATGGAAAATATTAAGTCTATGAATAACCAATACTATATGTACCTACTTAGAACAGCTGAGGATGAGATGGAAAAACTTACATGTTGTATCCTCCTTTCTTCCTAAAGGTATGGGAGAAACTTCTAATCTGCAAGTTGTAGAGGCATCTGCATCCTTAGCTGTAAACTTCACTTTTTTCTGGCAACTAAAATCTAAAAGGAAAAGGGGAAAAAATTAACTTTGAGGCAAACAAATGAGTTTCCTGCCAAATAAGTTAATTGATAAAATACTTTCAAAAAAATAGTAATTAAGAAATGCACAAATACGCTTCATTACGACAAAACTGCCCAATAGCACGGATGGGAAAGTTGACTCCATAGTTCTGCATGGGCATTGTAATTTGTAAACCGTAAATCAATAACCTAATGATCAATCAGATGAAAACTTCTTTAAGAGAAGCTTTAATCATGTGTAAGTTTTTGGCATTCCAAACCATTATTAAAAAGAATTATGACAAACATTTCTTCCTCGGACAACTTAGGAACTCAAGCATCTTTAACTTCAGTCTTCTTTACCAAGCGAATGCATTAGTTTGACAATAGTGAAATAACGACAAAGATATGAAATAGCACCCTTGCAAAGAGAGTGCGAGAGAAAATTGAAAAAGAAGCTTACTCTTTCATACAGATCCACGCACCCTAGCCTACCAAACACCGAAGCAAAACTGGAATGGAAATAAAATCCCTCGAGAAGGGAGTGACCGGGAGAAATTACGATAAGTGAAAAGAAAAAAAAAAGGGAAAATAAAGAGAGAAACCTTTATCCATAAGAGATTTGGCAGTACTGTTATGAATCTTGGAGTTCCGAGCTCTGTATAATCGTTTCCCTCTAGAGTTTCCATCGAGGAACCGATCGCTAGGGACGATCGAGAACTTCTTTTTGTTCATTGCATTTGTGGACTCGCTCACTTGACTTGATTCTGCAAAGTGGTCAAGAAGCAAACCCAGTTTCGATGGGATCCTGCGAAACTTGCCGTTTTCATGGCGGTTATGAACCACGGTGCGGCGAAAGAAGATTTGGCGCCAAAAAGGGCGATTATCTGACGTCGGATATGCCAGCTCATGACTTTCTGTATATTCAATGTAGCATCTTTAATTAAATTAAATTTGGGGAAAAAGAAAACAACGCAGTAAAATTTTAAATCAGATATATATATTTATTTAAAAAAAAATTATACATTTTTTATCACGTTTTTTCATTCTTTATTAATTCTTGGTAACAAAAATGATTTATATTTTTCCCTTAAATAAACTTATGCTAAGTTCGTAATAAACTATAAATTCAGGTTAAAAAATAATATAATTTATACTATTTATAGATTAAATATAAATGATATTATTTACTAATTTTCATAATAATTAAAATAGTATATCCCTGACCAAAAAAAAAAAAAAAAGTATATGCCAAATGTGAAGAGGGTTTAATCATAATTTTAATATAAAAATATAATATATTTATAGACATTTTTTTTATTATTGTTTCATGAAAATGTAAACCTTGTCTTTAGTGACACACACCCCACTTTTTTTTTTTTTTGTGAAGAAAGCTGAGGCAATTGAGCAACTGAGAAAAGAGGAAAAAAGACTATGAGAGTCTAGCCCCTAAATACAGAAAGCAAATAAAAAACTAGGAGTTACAGCTGAACTCATTACAGCCCATTGGTCATGTAAATACATGTGAAGGCAACCACTAGGAACAGTCGGTATAAGCACCACCTCCGCTTCATGATGATTATCCTGACCATATTTGGCCATACACACACCCCACTTTTGCCACATAAGTATATCTTAATTTGCATTAAAATATTCAATTTTAATTAAATTGAAAACCACTTAAATAATTTAATTTAATTTTTAGAAATATCCTTCTTTATTTAATAATGATCCTTAAGAACTCGATTGATGACTTATTAATGGATCTGTAACTCATTTATTAATGAGAATATAAAGCACCAATATTAGTAAATACTACTGTAGTAAATAGGGGAAAATATAAGGAAATATTATTTAAACTTCAAAATTTCAAATTAATTTTATTATCTACAAAAGTATAGATATTGACTACAATGCTAAAACAATTGACAACTCATTTTTATAAAAAATCAATGATTTAGAGTTTTGAAATTTAAGTAATATTTTTTTAATCATTTTTCTATAATAGAATAAAGATACTTTTGGTCCTTTAAGTTTTACATAAATACTTTTGGTCCCTTAACTTCATAAAATACTTTTTTCATAAAATATACTTTTGGTCCTAAAATTAAACATCTTCTAATGGAAAATGATGGCCTTAATGGCAACTCAAATGATGACTAATAGCGTTTAATTATACAAATTTTATATATTTTTTAATTTACCCATAAGCTTAATAGTGTTTAATTACAAATTCATAACTTAAATTTACATCGGTTAACATTTTCCGTTAGAAAATTAACAGAATTATAGACAAAAGTATACTTTATAAAGTTAAGGGGCTACCTTATGTAAACTTAAAATGACTAAAAGATATAGGTTAGAAACACATGTCTAGTGTAGTTGAGTTACACATTCTATCTGTAGTGCTTTTTTATTTGCCGGCTACCTGGTGTGCATATTTATAACTTAATTAATCGAACCCCTGAAAATCCAATGCGGCTAAAATCTAATATCTACTAGTTTTTTCAAAAAAGGAAAAAGGAATATACCCAAATGGAGCGTGGCGGGGGAAGAGCTGGAACAACATTATCCAGAAGAATGGGATATGGTGCAAATGTGGCAGCACCGTAGTGGAGGAAACGATTGCTACCGGTTATGGGGATCAGATAATTCTCCAATAATCAACGAATTTTAGCTCTCTCAAAGCTTCTCCATCTTCATTCCTGTCCTTTTCCTCCTATTAATTTTTCTACCTCGCTTTGCCCAGATTTAAATTCTACGACTCAGAAATCTCATTCCAAGAGATACTCACACAGAGATAATTCATTCATGGCCACCTGCAACATGGCATCGGCTGCTTCTGGATTTGTGTTGGCACCTGCCGTTGTTGGAGGCAGCTCTACTTCTGCCTCCAGGACCTCCTTCTTGAGCTTCTCTTCCAAGAACAACAACTCAAGGCTTGTCGTCAGGGCTGCCGATGAGGCTGCTGCTGCGGCGGCGCCTCCCCCTCCCTCCCCCGATGTTCCCCCGGCGGAAGGTGAAGCTCCCAAGCCCAAGCCACCGCCGATTGGCCCCAAGAGAGGTTCTAAGGTTAGCGATTGTGTCCTGAGTTGAATAATTATTGATTAGACTGCGTAATAACTTGGTACTTTACAACATCAGACTATGAAAGTAGAGGGATTTGAATTGAATCCGCCGCTTCTGAGCCAAGCCCTTGTAATTAGACTGACTACTTTATACAGGCAATTTATCCTTTTGTAGTGGTAATATGCTCACATACAATAGAATTGTTAGAGACAATAGACTGAAAAACATTCACACGGCGAAGTTTTGTAATTTGTTTGCTATTCAGTTGAAACTTAAATGTCACTTACAGCCTACGTATACAGTACACAGACTTGAAAACTGAATCGAATTTTAGTATGTGTTTGATAGACACTTGTATTTGAAGTAGTAAAAAATTTAACTTAGCGCGTGGAACACCCTAGTTGAGAAAAATATGCTCTTTATAGTCCCCACTCTCAACATTCTGAGGAAAATCAGTTTCTGTTGTTGGTGGAGGCTAGTGTTTCACAAACAAGAAAAGAAATTCACGTATCAACGTTCCAAATTCCAGTGTGTTGCTGTTTCTGTTTCAATATTAATGTTTCTTAACTGTGAAATATAAAGTGGAGCTTAAACTGTTGTGAACGAACAGGTTTGTCTAACATGTTTAATTTGATGGTCTTAAAATGGAAACAGGTCAAGATTCTCAGGAAGGAATCCTACTGGTACAAGGGCACTGGTTCCGTTGTTGCTGTTGATCAGGTGAGTTTCCTCGCACAATAAAGCAACCCCATATACATATGAACATGATTCCATGGAAACCAAACTCAGCTTTGTTTGGCTTGATATTCGTGTGTTGTGTAGGACCCCAAGACTCGTTACCCAGTCGTGGTTCGATTCAACAAAGTTAACTATGCCAATGTATCCACAAACAACTACGCCTTGGATGAGATTGAGGAAGTCAAATGAGTCAATAGTCATCCCCTGTACTTGTAATTTTAAAGATTCTTGTAGCTCAAGGATTTTCATTGCACAAAGATGAATCCGTATTGTCTTATTCTCTCTCAAATTTATCGTTTTAGCTCCATGTGCTATTCAACTGCTCATAGATTACTCTGCTTTTTTGTTGGAAGCAGTGATCAGAACTTATAATGGCCTCAAATCAATTGATATGACAAAAAATTAAAAGTGGAGTCCTTTTTAACATAATGTCTCGAGTTGATGTTAGTAGTGTTAGTTGATATGGGCCCATACAGAAAGTGGGCAAGTGTGTGTGTGTGGGCTGAGCCTATATAAGGCAACTATGTACATTTGTATCAATCAATAAATAAAGATCCAATTGATTTAACATGGTATCATAAGCCAGGTTAATATTTTTTCAGCCCCCAACCAAGAAGATAAATTCATTCAAGGAAAAAAAAAAAAAAAAAAAAACCATTCAAGAACCAGCCCAAGTTGGGCCCAAACCCACCGGATTACCAAGAGGATACCCAAGATCCAAGCCCGAAATCACCTTGGATCACCAGACCCTGTTTCACCGGATTACCAAGCTCCAACCGGATTACCAAGATCCAAGCCCTTCTCTTCCTGCTCGCGATCTGCCTCTTCTCTTCCTGATCGCGATCTGCCTTTCTCCTTTACACGATCGCGAGATCGTGCTCTTGGTCTCTCCCTGTGTTCCGACGGTGACTAGCGGAACTCCACGGTGGCTCGCGGTTTCTTGCTCGCGATGAATTCTGGATCGTGGTCCCCGTTTCACGGTGGTTCCCCAAAGAAGATGGCTCATGCTTCGGTTTTTTTTTCGGTATTCGAGATGCATCGACGGTGCCCTTCGCGAGATAGGTTTCCTGGTGGATTTCGCGGTGGTTCGCGGTTCCCTCAAGATCTCGATTTTTTTTTTCTCGCGGTGGTTCGCGGTTCCCTCAAGATCTCTGATTTTTTTTTCCTATTCTCGCGGTGGCTCGCGGTTCCCTCAAGATTTCACGGTTTCAACTTGATTTCTGGTTGATTTCTGGTTTTGTTTTCACGGTTTCCTCTGGGATTTCTGATTCAAGTGAATTCTGATTTTTGTTTTGCTCATTGACGTGATTTCTGGTTTTGGTCATTGACGTGATTTCTGATTTCATCGATGATGATGGTTCTCTGATTTTGAATTTCAAGCTCATTCTGGTTCTGAATTTCACGGTGGTTCTGTTCGCACTCTGATTTTCTGGTTCTGAATTTGTTATGGTTATTTGATTTCAAGATCACCCTGACTATTCTGTGATTTTGACTATTCTGTTTCACATTGAACTAGTTCTGAAAGTACTCTTCTCGATCATTGTGAGATTTTCCTACTGGTTTGTCATCTCTTTCGAACACCATGGTCAGGGGATGGTCAAAGTTCAACCCGTCTTTGCGACCCGGGCACCTTGGGTTTAATCACCCTTTGTTCCTTCATCCTTCGACACTCAAGCCACCTTGTTGGTATCTCGCTTCCTTATCGGCTCAGAAAATTATCCCATTTGGAGTCGCTCAATGCATATAGCTTTGTTGGGGAGGAACAAATACGGGTTTGTTGATGGAAGTCAGCACGTAGGGATCAGCCTGATAATCTCAAGAGCACATGGGACAGGTGCAATGCTGTGGTTCTCTCATGGCTGATAAATTCTGTTGATAAATCGCTCTGTGGAGGTATTTCTTTTTCTGAAACTGCTAAATCTGTATGGGATGACTTGAAGGAACGTTTTGATAAGTCTGATGGTTCCAAAACGTTTAGCATTCATCGTGCAATTAACACACTGACCCAAGGTAACCTTTCGTAGGTCGCCTATTACTCTAAATTGAAAGATCATTGGGAAGAGTTTGATAGTCTTGTCCCACCGCCTTCGTGTGAATGTCATACTTCTCAACAATATACCAAAATCGTGGGTGAACAACGGCTGTTTCAATTTTTAATGGGTCTTAATGAGAGCTATTCCCAAGCCCGAAATCACGTTCTGATGTTAAGTCCTCTACCCGCTGTCAATCACGCATTCTCTATGATCTCTCAACATGAGACTCATCGCTCTCTTGGCACTAGTCACGTTGAACCTTCTCCCGAGAATACTGTCATGTTTGCCTCGAATGGAAGAGGGGGACGTGGCAGAGGTCGAACCTCTTATCAAGGAAGAGGATATCAAGGAAGAGGAAATAACCAACAAGATGAGTGCTCGCATTGCCACAGGAAGGGACACAAAAAGGAACAATGTTTCCACATTATTGGCTTCCCAGCTAATTGGAGGCCAAGACCTGTACGAGAGCCCTCACCTCGTACTACTTCTGCACTTGGACCTTCTGAAGCCATTGGAGTTGCAGGGAACCTTACCGCTCAACAATATGAGCAAATTTGCTACGTTTACTTGAAAGGACTCTCATGATCGAAGAAAGATACTCCTCAAGATCTAGTGGATACTACGTGGTGTCTTGTTGGAACTTCATCTACAGGTTTGATCAATGTTGTTTCTTCTCATCCTGTATGGTTGTTAGACTCAGGAGCAAATATACATGTTGTTAGTAATCTAAGTTATTTGCACACTTACAACATTTATCATGGCCCAATTAAGAGAATTAGGGTACCCAATGGTGAGAGATTAACCGTCACACACATAGGGAATGTGAAAATTGGTAATAATATTACCCTAGAAGGTGTTCTATATGCCCCTGGCCTGAAATTCAACTTAATATCTATTTCTCAACTCACATCTCATGCACATTGTATAGCTTTGTTTTTCCCCGATGTGTGTGTTTTGCAGGACACCTTGAGTGGGACGATCAAGGGGATTGGTAAACTCATTCATGGTCTTTATATGCTGCAAGAAAACGTTCAATTAGACTGCCTATCTGATTTCCAGAATTCTTTTCTTTCTTCTTTGCAATCTGTATACACTTTGAAAGATGTAAAATCTGATAGATGGCATCATAGACTTGGCCATGCGCCTTTACATGTTCTCAAACATTTGGTTGAAATAAAGAAGCATGTTGCACTCTCGATAATGTCCATTGTGACGTTTGTGTCCAATCAAAGCGGACTCGACTCCCCTTCCCTTTGTTAGTACAATTAGATCTACTGTTGTTTTGAAATGTTACACATGGATGTTTGGGGACCCTATAAGGAACCCACGCATCAAGGTTTCCGTTATTTCTTAACAATAGTGGATGACTTTTCACGTGGGGTTTGGATATTTCTTATGTCACATAAATCAATCCGTTTTGCATATCAAGACATTTATTACCTATGTTTCTACTCAATATAAAGCAAATGTCAAAAGAGTAAGGAGTGATAATGGATTGGAATTTGTGAATTCCACTTGTCAGCTTCTTTCTTTCATGACAAAGGTATTTTACATCAAACTTCTTGTCCCTATACTCCCCAACAAAATGGGGTTGTGGAGAGGAAACATAGACATTTGTTAGAAGTTGCTAGATGCTTGATGTTGCATGCAGGTATGCCTACTAAGTTTTGGGGGGAGAGTATTAGAGCTGCATCTTACTTGATTAATAGAACACCTAGTAAGGTACTGCACTATAAGACTCCATATGAGTTGATTCATGATAATGTGCCTTCTCCTCGGGATTTCGAGAGTGTTTGGTTGCTTAGCCTATGCTACTAAATTGCATGATATTGATAAATTGTCTTGTAAGGCAGATGCATGTGTCTTCATGGGTTACCCCACAACTCAAAAGGGTTATCTTTTATATAATTTGAATACGAAAATGATGATGGTTAGCCGACATGTCAGCTTTGTAGAAGAGATGTTTCCTTTCAAAGAGCGGGATGGTTACAACCCGGGGGAGTCTCGCTTCACTACCTAACCCTTTTGTATATGATAATGAGAATTTGCCACAGGAACGTTTGAAAATTTGGAAGGCGGATCGAACCAAATAACCTACAAATATCTCCGCCTCCCTCAAATAGGCGCTCTATAAGAGATAGGAGGCCACCTAGATGGCCGAATGATTATGAAACTTCTAATCTTCCATCTCAACAATTCGAGGCGATCTCGGGTCTAATCGGCATGAAGTCGGGATGGTTAAACAGGAGTTGTTCCTTATCCTATACAAAATTACTATACTTGTTCCAATTTATCTTCCTTCTACAAGGAGTTTGTATGTTGTGCTGATACTTTCGTTGAACCTAGGACGTTTGAGGAAGCCGTCAAAGACCAAAATTGGAAAATGGCAATGAAGGATGAGATTGAAGCACTAGAATTAAATCATACTTGGGACATTGTTGAACTCCCGGAAGGAAAGCATCCAATTGGGTGTAAGTGGGTCTATAAAATTAAGTATGACTCGAATGGTAATGTAGCAAAGTATAAGGCACGTTAGGTGGCAAAGGGGTACACTCAAACGGAAGGTGTAGATTATTATGAGACATTCTCACCTGGTAAAAATGGTAACGGTGAGGGCCGTTCTTACTCTTGCTATGGCCGTACATCATTGGGATATCTTCCAAATGGACGTGCATAATGCTTTCTTACAAGGAGATCTTCATGAGGAAGTATATATGGTGATTCCTAAAGGTTTTAAAGATGTTGGAAAGGGAAAGTATGCAAGTTGACCAAGTCTTTGTATGGATTGAAGCAAGCTTCAAGGCAAGGAATGCCAAGCTCACACATGCATTGGTGAAAGGAGGTTTCAAGCGAGTTTGCATGATTACTCTTTGTTTATAAAGTGGAAGAAGGGTGAGATGATTGTGGTGTTGGTTTATGTGGATGATTTACTCATCACAGAAGTAATAGAAAGGCTATTGAGGAGACAAAGACCTATTTACACACTCAATTCAAAATCAAGGATTTGGGTCTTTGTCAAATATTTCTTGGGGTTAGAAATAGCACGGTCAAAGGCTGGAATAGTTTTAAACCGTGAAAATACACCCTTGATTTGATTAGTGATGTGGGGTTGAGTGCTTCCATTCCTAAGCACCAACACCAATGGAGCAAAATGCAGAATTCGTAGAACACCCACGACGGATGTGACAGAGATAGATCAAAATCCAAAGAAAATAACAAAGAAGCCGAAGAAGATTGATAAGAAATTACAAAGATCCCGAGATATATCGAAATTTAATTGGTAGGTTATCGTATTTGACTGCCACCCGTCCCGATATCTCGTTATCTTGTGCGGGTATTCATCAATTTCTCGTGGAGCCAAGGAGTCGCATATGAATGGAGCAATGAGGTCTTTGCATTATTTGAAAGGAACACCGGGCCGGGTATCCTCTTGTCTTCAAACAAAAATGCGCTTGGAATGTTATTGCGATTCGATTGGCCGCATGCAAAGATAGTAAATGATCGGTGACGGATATGCGGTAAAGCCGGGAGGATCCTTAATATCGTGGAAGTCAAAGAAACGAACACGGTGTCCAAGTCCTCTAAGTGCCGAATACCGAGCATTGGGCATGTGACTTGAAATAGTTTGGATTGTTGGTTTATTAAAAGATTTACATGTAATTAATGTAGAGCCTGCGAATGTATTTTGTGATAGTAGTGCGGCAATACATATTGCTAGCAATCCCGTATTTCATGAAAGAACGAAACACATTGAGATAGACATCACTTTGTTAGGGAGAAGTTGCGGGAAGGTTTGATAGATCTAAAGCATGTCAAGTCGGAAGAGCAATTGGTGACATATTGACAAAGAGCTTAGGAATAGAGGCTCATAAATATTTGTTGAGCAAGTTAGGTGTCTTTGATATCTATAGCCCTAACTTGAGGGGGAGTATTAGTAGTGTTAGTTGATATGGGCCCATACAGGAAGTGGGCAAGTGTGTGTGTGTGGGCTGAGCCTATATAAGGCAACTATGTACATTTGTATCAATCAATGAATAAAGATACAATTGATTTAACAGTTGAGATAATATTCTCAGTAAATAAAACATGATACGAGCAAAGATTATCTAGATTTTTTTTTTTTTTTTTGGCTCATATCCATGTAAACTCAAAGAAGTTCCTATGGCATGCTGCCGCAAGAAGACACACAGGTTGTACAACATAATGAATATGATAATCTCTCGTGATGTTGTTATACATTTAAGCATGACCTTGAATTCTATTCATAAGAAGATTACAGTAAAGACTCAATAACAAGTCGATTTTCCACTTTAAGAAGCAGATGCCTGGACAAACAGGGAAAAAGGACTCACGAGAGATCAACTTTAACACTGAACCACCTCTAAAGAACTCTCCCATCCATGCCATCTAGTAGGCCAGACCAAATTCCCTTTGCTGGTGGTAATTGTGCAACCAAAGCATTCCATGGAGGATAACCAACCCCACTGCCTCGTACTCGACCATCCAACCGCAGAGATAGATACCTGTAAAATGTAAGAAATAACCAGAACATGAAATCAATTGCAATGTTCATGGTAAGGAATCCCAAGATATGTGACTTTATGTAACAGGTTTTGCCTCCAACCAGTTACGCTATTACTTCACAGTGACTATCAAGTTTTATTTCCAGGTTTTAGCGGAAAAGTAAGTTGTCTCTAACTCCATACATAACAAAACATGGATAAGAATAATACTCACACTGGAGATTCTGAGGATACACCTGCCAACTTCTTTTGTTCGTTCAACCACCTGTTAAGATTATGAGGCAAATAAGTTAGGATATCAGATAAAGAAATTGAATCCCATATTTATTTATTTTCATGATTAACATACTCAAACCACTGAGAGGTGTAAATGGGAGCAAGCTGCCAGAGTCTCTTCCTTTTGGTGGTGACCTGCTTTTGCTCCTCACTCTCATCAAACTTCAAAGAAGGTGAATTCCCATCTGTCACCAAGGGCACAACAAGCACCCCTCTCTCTAGGAGGCTCTCTGTGAAAGGCTCACTTCGGTTAAAAGATTCTGTTACGAATGATGCTGGGCCTGCACAAATCACAAGACGAGCAATTCCTCTCAATGTGCTTACAGGAATGATCTTCTTGTCATCCACTCGGAGCTTAAGATTTGATAGGTTTTCTTCTCTTGAGAGTCGAGACAGCTGAGCATTTTTTGCCTGGTCCTCTCTGTAGTACAAGAACGCAAATAAAGATACTGCTCCGAGGTCAATGGCCAGGTCTTTCAGAATCCCAGGAACGTCAGGTGCTCTTGATGGATTATTCAGTGCACCAATAAGTTGTGCGATTGTTATCAATCCCCCTAGCGATCCACTTGCAACGAAAGCTGTATAAAAGAACATCCTAACTGACCGAAAGGGAGACAGAACTTCACTCCTTATCCTGGCTGTAGAGCTGAAGAACAAATACGATTAATGATGAAGCATCACTGGCAAACAGAACCTGATGATTGAAGCATCGCATTAAAAATGAAAATCCATAAGAAAAATAAACTTAATGTGAACTAGCAAACGCCTAAAAGCAGGCAGCCAAAACTTATAACCCTGCGCGCGAACAATTGTAGTTCAAGGTAAAAAAAAAATACATTCACTATATGAGCTCTAGGGGTCGCATCAAGAACAAAATTGCATGCTAATATTCATAGAGCTAGCTAGTGGTAATGAAAGCACTATACACTTAAGAATAAGACTCCATTTTCAAACTGAAGAAGCTTAAATGTTAAAACCAATGCATTACCAGAAAATTCATACTCTGTTTGCTTGCTGATAATTGGAACTAGGAATTACACATTAGCAGCGTTAGCCACAAATAAAAGTATAAAATGAACTAACCAATGTTCCAAATGACGCCCACAGCACAAACAAAACAAATATCACTAACGCCGTAAGAGGTTATTGCTGGTAAAAATACGAATACGAGAGAGAAAGATGGAACGGTCACCTAACGTCAGAGGAAGGAGACGGTTTATTTGAGGAAGAAAAAGAAACCACAGTGAGAATGGAAGCTCTTGGCGCTCTTGTTCTTCGCTGAAGGCGAACCCTGGTGCGTATAGAAGAGTAGAGAGGCTCTCCATACCGATGGCCACAGTGCAAAAATTTACTAGAGCGATTCAGGAGAGAGTTAGACGGCGTTGGAAGATTTAAACGGAGAGTGTATGAATTGTGAGTTGCAGAAGCCATTGCGGCTAGTGGAGCAGATTCGGAGGAAGAGGAATAGCCATCTCAATGCGAAGGGGTTATTGGAACTCCATGATTGTGAGGTGCCCCATCTCCGTTATCTTGGATGATGGTAAAATCGCCACGCTTCCGCTTTGCCGTTACCCGACGCGCCATTTTTTTCCAAAGCGCTTTTCTTTTCTTTTCTTTTTTTAAAATAATAATGAAGTATATGAAATAACTGTTATAACTGTAGACAGAAGGTAATCCTAGTACAAGTAGTAATTTTTTATGCCTACAATAATAACATATTAAATAATAAAAGACCCAACCTTGACATTTTTTAAATTTAGTTAACCAGTTCCTCTATATTAAATAAATTTTATTTTTTGAGCCAATCGAATACTTTTTGCTAATGGAATTGAAAGGAAAAATTGATTTCAACGTAAGTGAATAAACCCAAATACCATCCCACCATTTGACTCAATCTTGGATTCTCCTTTTAAATTTTTACGCTTTACTGGCTAGAATTCTCAACATACTTATCTTATACTCTAGAGTATCTAGTCTTATTTATAAGATAAGGAGAAGAATTTTTTTTGCCAACAAAGAGAAGAAATTTATTTTCCTATTTATAAGTCACTTACTAAAATTTTCCTTCATTTTTGCTTAGACTTTGTTCTCATAGGGCATAATATATATTAAATAGGGACAAAATTGAAAAATTGTTGAATTTTATGACTAAGTTAACGAAATATAAAGTTTTTCTTAATCTATGTGAAACATGCTGGAAGTGTTTTATAAATAAGAATAAATAATCAAACATAGGACAAAATCACTTGAAATAAAGTTGTAATTCAAAATGGATAATATCCGATATTTGAAGAGAATACATCTTCACAATGACTGCCCTCTCCCATTCTAGTGGTGATTATTACTAATTAATGTGATGTAATTACGTGGTTTAATGACCGAGCACGTACTAACCATCCCTTGGGCCGAAATTAAAAACGCTTCACTCCCCCATATCCCCGTTGAAAATCAAGCAGCCAGCATGCGACTTCATCAATTCCCAGATCTCACGGGAAAAACGATTCAATCATATATATATACATACAAATACGTATCAACCAAATTCTTCGAAGCGAGAATCACTTCGCAGATATGGCAAAGGGAAGAGTGAATTCGCAGGCTATTATCATCAATCTAGTAGCAGTAGCATTGGTGTGTGCAAAAAGTGACGGTTCAAATTCTTTCCCAATGACAGACCATTTATTTCCAGAGTTCATAAAGTGGCACATCTACGTAGTGAATGGTCTGAGCAAAAACCAGAACTTGTTCACCAGATGCAAATCCCAAGAAGATGATCTGGGGACCCAAAATCTGCCTGTAGGCTCCAATCTGACTTGGAGTTTCAGGACAGACTTCTTCCACTCCACCTTATTTTGGTGCTACCTTAGAACAGATACAGGTGCTTCTGCTGAGTTTGAGGTTTTCTGGTACGATGCTCGTCTCTTCAACAAGTGCCAATGGAAGAACTGCATCTGGGTCGCTAAAGATCAAGGCATTTACCTCTCCGATTTGTCGCAAAACATTGATGAATTGAGCTATACCTGGGATGGAAATTGATGAGGAACCTCAAAATCCTACCTTGTTTTTCGATAAACCAATTAAGTTGAAGATGTTCGTGTCTCATTAAGCATGCGCCAATGCTATTTGGGAAGAACGAGGAATAATAACCTTAGGATATATAGTAACTCCAGTCTAGTTTAGGTATAGGTCATGTCACTTTATTTGATAGCCTGTGTAAACTCTCTCGTGCCTTGATTTATATAAAGATCGTCACTTTATTTGATAGCCCGTGTAAACTCTCTCGTGCCTTGATTTATATAAAGATTCAAACTTTATAAATTCTCTTTGATATTATTTTCTGGTATCTAATTTGGGATTGGTAGCTGCCCCTCATAACATATGGATTTGAACTTGAGACCAAGAGAGATCTACAAGGATCTTACACTGCTAGATATTAGTTTATAAATTCTCTTTTAATAAATAGTGAATATTCGGACTTACTATTACACATATACATGTTTAAGACATTACCAAATCTGGAATTTGGAAGTTATAAGATTTGGATGCCTGCCTTGGGCCTAGGCCCACCTATTATCATGCTCTTTCCTGTCTATTTCTCCCCATATTTGCCTGGCCAATTCTCGACCGTCCGATTTTCTGGCTGATTTGTAAGAAACTCGGAATACGCTTCTTCGTCAAAAAGATACAAAACATCATAGTTGCCAACTTTGAAGGTAATGATAACAAATAAAGCCAAGCTATATTTATCCCTCATATTGTACTTTTCCAGAACCCTACTGTATATAAGAATTCCCAAAGGCTCAGCAGAATATCAGCCAGGAGAAATCTCAGGAAAATGGAAGAAGTGAAGCTATTTGGAGCATGGCCAAGTCCTTATGTTTACAGGATCATATGGGCTCTGCAACTGAAGGGCGTGAAGTACGAACATGTGGAGGAGGATTTAGCCAACAAAAGTGAGTTGCTGATGAAGTATAACCCAGTTCACAAAAAGGTCCCAGTTCTGGTTCACAAGGGCAAGCCAATTTCGGAATCTATAGTTATATTGGAGTATATAGAGGAAACATGGCCTCAACCACCTCTGCTTCAACAGGAGCCTTATGACAGGGCCATGGCTAGATTCTGGATCAAGTTTGCAGAAGAAAAGGTAAGTTCCAGATTCCATAGGTGAAAGAAACTTCAAACTTTCAAAATTAATATGTGCAATCAGTGACCTAAAATTTTGTGATTGCAGAGCATTGCATTCGCGTGGTTCTATGTGGCTCAAGAAGGAGAAGAGCTTGAGAAGGCAACAGAAGAAGCCAAACAAGTGTTGAAGATACTAGAGGAAGAAGTCCTTGGGGAGAGGAAATATTTTGGTGGGAATGAGATTGGATTAATAGATTTAGTCATAGGATGGATAGCTTTGTCATTTGGAGAAATTGAGGAAGCTGTTGGTGTTAAAGTGATGAATGGCTGTGATTTCCCTGGATTGCTTGCATGGATTCAGAACTTCAGAGAGCACCCAGCAATTAAAGCAAACCTTCCAAAGCATGATGAATTACTTGCTTATTACAAGCAAAAGAGGGAAATCATTCTTGCATCCAAAACAGCATAAGTAACAGTCGGTTACCATTTGTATGATCATACAACTTATCTTGAATGTCTTGTGATATACACATATTGTTCCTTTCTCTTTTACTAGCTAGAGCACAATACTCGTCTGTGACTCTGTCTAAGGTCGGTAGTAATAAAGGAAGCAGTTAGTTATGATTTTGACAATGACAAGCAAACCATCTTTAAGCTATATGTATATATTTCATGACCAAGAACACTATAATTTCATGTTAACACCAGTCTTCTTCTGCTGTGTTTATGAAATACTTCTTTTGGTCCTTAATATAAGATATATTTATCGAATTAGATTAGGATTAAGGAAGTTGGTTAAACTTGTTAATATGATATACATTTTCTAAACACCTTAGTTATCTTTTTTAATTCCCACATTCTTTACCCCTCCTTAATTATAAGTGAGGGAGCGTTAATACTTAACAAAGCTAAATTAGGGAAAGATTGACATATGACAGTCATATCTTATATTTAAAATTAAGATCGACTCCCTAAATATATCTTATATTAAAAACCAGAAAAAGTAAGTAACAAACACCCCTCGAGTTGCTGTGCTTGTATAAGACAAACACATTCTATAACATCTCTTGTAAACTTCTTTCTCGTAAAATTTTGCTTGTTTGTTTGTAATGTCAAATCAGAGTTTATTTTATGGCCATGATCTTCCCACTTGTTCTATTCTCTCATTAACTTTAAGGTTAATACAATCTTTATTTCTTTAAGTTTGTCTTCATTATGGTTTTGGTCCCAAATTTTATTTGGTTTAAAACATTGGTCCTTATCATTAAATAAAAATCTAGATCATTTTATTCCTTCAAAACCAAAATGAGAGTAAACTTGAGTGAACAAAGATTATATTAACCTTAATTTTAATTTCATTCAATTCTAGTATTTTTATTATTTCTCCACCGATATCCGAGACGACTAGGCCTACAAAAATTAAAACTTGTTCTTATAATTAGGACCAAAACTAATTTCAAAATTTACTTCTATAATTAAGACCGGAGGAGTAATGGCAATTCCATAATTCTGAATAACAAGTGACTATTCCATTAGTTTGCATCAAAATCCAGTAGAATGATCATTTTACAAGTGCCACATACTGAGACGCTCGACTTTCAAACAAACCACTTCATTGAAGCCCTGGGAACAAACGCAAAAGCTCATATCACCCAAGAAAAAGTGCAAAAGTTCAATAGTTCATGGGATTGTTAACAAATTATAAAATCAAGAGCTCCGTTCTTCATGTTTGTTTCTTCTCATGGTTTTTCCTGAGTTTTGCTTTCCTTTGCTTGAACAAATGCAGATAAAGCTTCAACCAGAGGAATGCATAAAATGCAAGTACAACCTGATTCATTGAATTTAACAAAGAAAATAAAAGAATAAGAAATTAACAAGATTCACTAAAGCAGATAATTTGGGAAGATTAAATAGAAATTAAAAAGGGAAACGAGTCATAACACATTTTTATTTGATCTCAAGGGCAACTGGAATCCAGCTGGTTCACGTGCACTTCATCAATTATGCAAACTTCCTAGCCCGGTAGTCAATAAGGCCATATGTTATAGAGTAAGGACCAGGTTCCGTGTGCTATGTTATATAGCTATTTCTAAGCCTTTTCTTTTTTGTTATTTTTGGTTTCAGGTCTATTCCAGAAAATATAATTAAAATCCGATCTATAGTAAATCCATAGATACAAGAGCAATATGCTCACACCTAATGACTATCATAGCTGCCAGAAAAATGGTATGTTGGATTGAGATCAGAAAATCATCATCCTTTAAGCAGTTAACAGAATTATAAACAAGATGTGCAACCTTACCCTGAGGAAATCATAATAACTGAATGGGAGCCCTGAAAAGGCATCTGCATAGAGGTTCCTCTTCTTAATAATAGGAAGTGATTGATACATGAGCCACACTGCATGGAATATTTGATCAGTTGCACTAGTTTATACAAAACACGTTAAATGGTGGCAATGGATAATAAAGGAAAGGATAAACAGCAATACCAATATGAGCTGCAACTTGTAAATTCATAGGGAAACAAAAAAATGAAAACAGGGAAATGTAGATAAGGCCCTACTTTCATGTACGGCCCCTCAATGTTGCAGAGCTTGAGAATTGTCATAATTATCTGGATTTTATAGAAAGGGAAGGCGACTTCAGCAAGGTAACTGAACTGGTTTTCCATGGGTGTGATTTCTATTTAGTTTTTCCTATTATAGATTGACTTACAGTAAGTAATATCTGCTGTATCATATGCTTTTATTGGCTAATTCGTTGGATTAAGCAACTTTTTAATGGGGAAATTGAACTGAGACTAAAGCATGGGCCTTCAATTTGGTTTCTTGAGGCTAAGTACTTCGAACTCTAATTTGTCAGTGGACATTCTAGGCTGTTCATGTGTTTGCAAAAGTTTATTCTTTTTAAAGTGCGAATGTTATGCATGCAGGTGTCTTGTAATCTTCCTAGTCATCTGTCTCTGGCAAGGAGGGTCCCTCCTTTCATATTTGAGGGGCCTCTCTGTTCTCCTAAGGAGTATTTCTTGATGCTTTGTATTTTCATTTGTGCTTTGTGTTAATGCTTTTGGCTTATGTGGATATGAATTATGAGTAGAAACAATCTATATAATATTCTTCCCTTCTTTGTTCTGTGCTAATCAGGTTGTAAAGTTGTATGAAAGATGTGTCATTGCATGTGCCAATTAGCTGGAGTACTGGATTCGGTATTTATTATGTATGGAGGCCAGTGGGAGCATGGATCTTGCAAATAATGTACCCTCTCGGGCAACACAGGTCTTTGTGAAGGTGATTTCTAATACTCATCAAACTATGATTTTATGCAGCTTAAACACTGAGGGTTAAATTTGATTGGTTGAATTTGTTTAGAATGAAAGGGATGGAAAGATAGACTGATGTTATGCTGATTTGCGTGCTGTATAATCATGCAGATTACAATTAAAATTTATTTTGAGAGATAATTGTGGCTTAAGTTTTTCAGTTTAATCTAATTATTGTGTTTTGGTCACTATACAGAGACAACCTGAGATATATCTTTTTTCTGCACGTTTGAAGGAGCAAAATGGGGATATAGCTGGTGCCCGAGCAGCCTATCAACTGGTGCATACCGAAATTTCTCCTGGTCTTCTTGAAGCTATAATCAGGCACGCAAATATGGAAAATAGACTGGTATGCTGGTTTATGGGCATTATGATTTGGCTTGAAAGGCAATCTAAATTGAAATTTCTCACCTCATTTACATCTCATGAATTTCCTAGGGTAACTTGGTTGATGCCTACTCTTTATACGAACAGGCTATTGCCATTGATAAAGGAAAAGAACATTCACTGACATTACCAATGTTGTTTGCTCAGTATTCTCGGTTTGTATATCTGGTAAGTTCTGCAACATTTGTGAGCGCCCTGATACTCTCTTCTAATTTGAAGCTTGTTTGACCCTTAGGTTGGGTATTTAATTTCACATCCTGCATTCCTGCCCATGTTATTAAATTTTAATCTTCCCCATTAGTTTTATTCTGATAACTCTGGCAATCAAGGTCCCCCGGGTTATTCACTCCAAGATAAAGATGTAACACAGGGCTTTATATGAGGAAATTATTTTTATTCTTAGAATCAAGATTTTTTTTTTGGTAAAAAAAATCGAGCACTGGAAATGCAAATGATTGGTGAGAATTTTTTTTTTTTTTTTTTTTTTTTAAAATTTTTTTTTTTAAAAAAACATTTGTTCTGGTTATTACAGTTTAGCATACCTGAATTTATGCTCCTTCGCGGTTTGCTTTCATGTTCTTTGACTGCATAGCTTGATTTTATGGGATCTTTGTCTGTCTTGTTCTGAAAGTCATCTTATCTGGTCCACAGGTTTCTGGGAATGCTGAGAAGGCTAGGGAGATTCTAGTTGAGGGGCTTGAGTGTAACACCCCAAATTTTGGGAACATGGAGTTTAGTTGTAAGACTGAGATAAGAAGATTGTTAAATCAGTAAGAGCTAAAAGTCTTAAGCTTAATATGAGGAAAAAAAAAACTTAAGATAATTATTAAAGATTATTTTTGGACCGTGAAAATTAGGAAACAATTTTGTTATATTATTTTGAGGATCTAGAAATATTATGAAGGATAATTTATGGCCTAGAATAATTGCTAGAATTTATTTGACAATCTAGTAAAATGGTAATTTTACTATCTCAAGCCTGCAAATGAATTTGGAGAAATTCAAAGTTTAATTAGGAGAGTCAAGGATATGCTTAACCAGAATTTTAGAGAAGGGAATTGTTGAAGTTTAATGGTACAATTTATAAAGAAAAAGGAGAATATGGAATTAGCCGTATTATATGTTGAATCCTCCATTATTCTCATGCAACATGTGCAAGTCATGGGCTTTCTATGCATACCCAACAATTCACCTTGTCATCCATTTGCTATACGGACATGCCAACCACGCAACTCATTATTATTATCCAATTCTCTACGGCCCAAGAGTAAAAGCCATTTGGGAAAAAAGGAACAACTATAATCCATGTAATCAGTTATTCTTCATTCAGCCCATATACCAGCCGGCCTATTTAGTGTTTTATTCCTTTCGTTATTTAATCTCCATTGGGCCAACTCATCCTCTAATATCCGAATCCCATTCAGCCCATGTACCCAACAGAACTCATTCGTCCCATATTTATTAGGCTCATTCACCTTTTCCTATTCATATCTTTTCGGCGAGACCCAGGAACACAGAGAACGAGCTGAGACAGCGAGAGATTGCAGCTGTTTCACGCAACTCTGATCTTCGACTAGGTGAGCTTTGAGTCTTTTATTTTTTTGTGATTGGGTGTTTGTTTTCGCTGAAGAAGGGGTGCTGGAAATCTGATTTTCTAGTGAGAGGAAGTTGATAAACTAGTGGGAAAAACCATAAATTGAAGGTGAAGTTTGTGATATTTGATGTTGCATGTGAGGTGATGTATATTATGGTTCTGCATGATGATTCTTTCTGCTGCTTATGGGGCACCGAAACAGGGGATTCATTCTAGTTTTAGCCGAATGGTTAATGGGTTTTCTGGAATTAAGGATAAGGGGACTGAAATGGTGTTGCATGCACGTTACCTTGGAGTTTTCTTTAGTTTTGTTGTGAGTTTTCTACAAATGCACCGAACAAAACATGAAATAAGGTTGCCCATAAATTGATTTGAGGATTGGAGCACTTATGTGATTATGGAATAGCTTGATTCAGTTTCCGATATGCCAAAAAAAAAAAATTTTTTTGAAGTTGGTTCAAGTCTATTGTATATACTTATATGCATGCGTTTGGTTGGTAAAACATAAAGCTGGAATTTGCGGTTGCTGTGATGATAACTCAAGCTGAAAAAATGTTTCTAGATTGATTGCCTTGTGGTGCTGTTTGGGAAATATTTAAAAGTTAAAACTGATCATTATTGCTTTCTGAGGCTCCGAAATGGCAAACTAATGGCTCACGTGTGTTAAAGCACGCATAGGAATATTTGATAGATTAAGTCCTTGGGTGCTAGACTATATTTAAATTTCTTTTTGTGGTCTCTGAATGTTTAGCAACTATTTTAGATGAGTAGAATGAGGTTAGATATGTTAGAATAGGTTGAATGATAATAAGTGAGAATTGGGGCATATATGTGTGTATAGTTGAGTGTGTATGTGTATAAGTATTAAGTTTTGGTAGGACGTCTCAAATGTTCCTAAATAAATATGAAATTTCAAAATTTATAGGATTTGGCAATTTCCAAAGCTCAAGAGAAAAGCGAATAAAAGAGGATTTTGATAAAGGTATAGTTTCGGAAGGAAAACGGGTGAGTGAATAACGTCCCGATTTTTATAAATGGTATTTTTATCGTTGAAATTTTATGTTTATTTTCACATTTAAAAGTATGATTTTGAGATAGAATATTTGTTGAAAGTATATGAGTAAAGAATAGTGATTTTATTTGTTATTGTGTATTTTCTTCCAAATTTTTTAAATCATAATTCATGATTATGCAATTAAATGGAAATGAGATTTTTGAGAAATTTTTCATAAATTTTGTATTGAAATGAGCATGGATGTTTTTGAAAGTTTATAAGCTAGAATTTATTATTTAAGAATAGAATGTTTTTACTTGAGTTCTTGATGTTATAAAGGATTTTGTCGACAGATGGAATTTGAAGGAAAGTTTTAAAATATTGTTTGTGAAACTTCATCTTTGGGGAATTTGACTATGAATTACGAGATAGAGTTGTTATTATCTTGAAAGAAGAATTTTTATTACTTTGCTAAGTTGACCCCAAGCATGTTTAAAATTGTTTTGGAGAGGATCAATACGAACGCAGTTCTAACAAATGATCTATTAGTCCTTGGTGCACCATGGTTAACCTCGAGCTCGCTTGATATTCATGGGATTTGTTCTCATGCTTGTTTCATGGACTGTGTGTCCATGCTTGTTTCATGGCCTTGAGTCATGCTTGGTTAGCTTACTCTCATGGATCGTGTGTTCATGCTTGTTTCATGGCCTTGAGTCATGCTTGGTTAGTTTACCCTCGTGGACTGTGTGGTCACGCTTGTAATCCGTTACGTAAGAAGTTCTACGGAAAGATGTGGATTTGAGAACTATGGTTTAACATTGATTATATTAAATCAAATGTTTTATTTTGTACGAAATTATTTTACCGACGATATTTTATATAAAGTTCTATTTAATTTATTATTTATTGTTTTAAAATGGTTTTGTTAAAGTAAACAATTTATTACGTATTTTGAGGTAGTTGATTGATGATCCTACATAAGAGTTTTGTTTTTATTCATGGGTTTTGAAATTGAAGTTATTGTCATATTGATATTATTAGAAGATAAAAATATTTAAATTATTTACTCTTGTATTTTATTCAATTAAAAGAATGGGACGTTATTCACCGGAAAATTTGTTTTGGTATAGACGATATCACCGATCCCGTACCTCCCGCTAAGCGGTGAAGAATCTTCCTAGCGACTTAAAGCTTGCGATCTCATTTTGGAGTGCTACTAGTTGATGTAATTACAAGCTTAGACTTTTTGTATTAATATTAATATTAGATGCTCCACGTAGTCTATAGGTAGGATCCTACCTCCTTTTTGTTGTATGGAACGTATGAATATTCTATATCATGGTATTATGATTATTAATTAGCATTCGTATATAAGTGTAAGGCTTAAGGAATGTGAATTCTCTCATATTCTTTGCCGGTCACCCCTTGGATTTTCAGGGCGTGACATTGAGCATGTTCAGTCACCAAGGCCAGTACTCGAAGTATGTTCCGTCTTTTAACTCTGCACATAATTGCTCCATCACTTTTATGTTGATGAAGGCTGGAGATTCTCCTATCAAAATTTCAAAGTTTTCTTATCTATTGCTATTATCTCATTTTATCGCTAATACAACGTAAGTGTTCTAGATATTTTGACCTTGTTTTTCTTGGTACATGCAGGCTTTGTTACATTTTGAGGCTATTCGACCCCTACCAACGAAAGTTGACATTGAATTTCTAGATTCTTTGGTTACAAAATCCATTGTTCCCAGCCCTGAGAACGCAAATACTGCAAGTGCAACTGATAGGGAGGAACTTTCTAGCATTTTTCTGGAGGTAAGTTGTTGTAATGATGGTGATTCTGAGTATTGCCTGACGTCTATATAAACATTCAACAGTGGTAAAATTCATGGATATGGAAAACAAAGAGTTGAGACACTGACTTGAGATGGGAAATAGTCAATCAAAAGAACTGAAAATATTCACTAGGCAAGTGGAATAGTGGGAAATGTGGCAGGGGCTTGAGATATCCAGCTTTGAGATTATCTTTTGATGCAGATGTTGTTATTGAAAGTTAAGTTTAGCAAAACTTGCATTATAGTTTGTGATTTGGATCAATAGAACTTCCATTATATTTGATGTTACTCTAAATTCAAGATGGGGGGTCTTAACTATCAGATGAGTCAAACTCATCTGCTACTTTCGACTAAGTTGAAAACCTGGTGCAATAAGAACTGGAATTTTCAGGTCTAGAGGAGAAAAGGAAGAATTTAGAAGTCAAAATCTATCCTTTACTAGTTTGAAAAATGATTCCCTTGTGACCTGCTGAAGTGTGCCAGCTTGCAACAGATTGTGTGCTCTAGCTAACCTGATTTCTCAGAACTTCCTCTAAGCTACTTGCTAATCTTCGCCTGCAGAATTTCACAAATTTTCCTTCTGGAAGTCTTTCCTTTCAGAACTTTCTTTCTATCTTTGTGCCGAAACAATTGGACTTGCTAAATGACCTATATTTTAATAATTTTGGACGGAGTCATAATGCTGACACTTTTCTGACAACTGCACTACAAGTGCGATGCTTTTGGCTTATTGCCAGAGTAGTGTGTTCCAATGGTTATTGATTTGAAATAGTTCAGTCAAAAGGCATTACAGTTATAATATGCAGTGATTTGATGATGTCTTCTTCCCTATTGATGGCCTAAATTGATACTTTTTTAATTTATGCCTGTCCTGTATTGTTGATTTGGCGGGTTTTGTTATTTCTAAAATTATGTGTTGTTCCTGTTCTTTGAAAGGCCTAGCCGCCGTTCGTTGTTCCTATTACCACATTTAATGACAAACTCCTTTGGTGCCTTTTTCCCTTAAAAATTTTTCAGTTCTTAAATCTTTTTGGAGATGTTCAATCCATCAAGAGAGCTGAGGATAGGCATGCCAAACTCTTGCCTCATAGGAGCATGTCAGAGATGAGGAAGCGTCATGCAGAGGATTTTCTCACTTCAGATAAAGCAAAAATGGCGAGATCTTTGTTGGAAACGAAAATCTTCTTATTTCTTATTTAACAATATGGAAGTTTTTACACACACAAATAATATGCCATGCGGACTATTTATAGTCAATTACAATTACAATCAGAATATTGCCTATATTCTAATATTTTCTAATATTACATATTTATCCTATATTCTAACACTCCCCCTCAAGTTGGGGGCGAAAATATGTCAATAGACCCTAACTTGCTCAATAACTTGTGTTGGATGTCTCCTGACACTGGTTTCGTCAACAAATCAGCCTCTTGCTCATGAGAATGAACATGCAGAAGGTCTATCACATTCTCTAGCCATTTATCACGAATAAAATGGCAATCCACTTCAATGTGCTTCGTTCGCTCATGAAAAACTGGATTTGCAGCGATGTGTATTGCTGCAATACTGTCACAGTAGATTGGCACTGGTTGTGTTTGTGGAATCCGCAAGTCACGAAGCAGTCCACGTGCCCAAACTATTTCAGATGTGGCCATACTGAGTGCCCTATATTCAGCCTCTGCAGATGACTTTGAAACCATGGTTTGCTTCTTTGTCTTCCACATCACAAGAGATCCTCCAAATTTCAGCAAATATCCAATGACCGAGCGCCGTGTAATCCCACAAGAAGCCCAATCTGAATCACAAAAACATTCTAGATTAGAATTTCCATTAGAACTCAACTTTATACCAAGTCCAACGGTACCCTTTAGATATCTAAGAACATTTCTAGCTGCTGCCATGTGTGACTTAGTCGGTTGTTGCATAAACTGGCTTAATGTCTGCACACAAAAACAAATGTCAGGTCTAGTCATGGTTAGGTAAATCAATTTACCAATCAAACGGCGATACTGTTCTGCATTCTTACACAGATCCTGTACATTGTGTTTTCCTTCCTGAAAAAGCATTAATTTCAAATTTTGTGCCATTGGAATACTTAACTCATGCCTGTGTCAGATAACAAATCCAATACAAACTTTCGTTGAGACAAAACCACACCTGCTTCAGATTTAGCTATCTCTATACCAAGGAAGTATTTCATATGTCCTAAATCTTTAATCCTAAAATTATCATGCAGCAGATTCTTGGTATAACTAATACCTTCTTCAGAGCTACCAGTAATTAACAAATCATCTACATATACTAAGACAAACACCACACAATTATCCCAATCCATAGTAAAAAGAGAGTAGTCACTTTTACTTTGTACAAAACCACCCTTAATAAGGGATTGAGATAGTTTTTGATTCCACTGGCGAGAAGCCTGTTTAAGTCCATAAAGGGACTTCTTTAGCTTACAAACCACATGCTCCCCCTTACTTTCGAAACCTTGAGGTAATCTCATATATACCTCTTCTTGGAGATCACCATGCAAAAAGGCATTATATACATCCATTTGATAAAGATTCCAGGAATACATGGCTGCCAATTTCAATACTAGCCTAACTGTAAACATTTTCACAACAGATGAAAAGGTTTCATGGTAGTCAATGCCTTCTCTTTGACTATATCCTTTGGCAACTAACCTAGCCTTATATTTATCTACGTTCCCATCAGAAGTATATTTGACTTTATATACCCACTTACAGCCAATTGACTTTTTATCTTTGGGTAACTGCACCAGCTCCCACGTTTGATTTTCTTCCAAAGCCTGCATTTTAGCCTTCATAGCTTTTACCCATTCAGGGTTGGTAACTGCCTATTTGTAGGTAGAAGGCTCAGGAATTGTATCAATACTAGACAAAAAAGCCAAATGATCAGCAGAAATAGCATCATAAGAAACAAACTGACTTATAGGATAGGAACATTTTGTTACATGTGATGAATTGGTTTCGAGAAGTTAAAAGTGTACACACATAATCACTAGACCAAATCGGTGGTTGCCTATCCCTTACAGGACGTGATTGATCTAAATTATTTGAACAATCAGCAATCTGATCAGAAATTTCTTGATCTGGTTGTTGTGTATCCTGAATGTGTGAAGGATCATTCTTATCCTGTATTAAATCAGATTGTATACAAGGAGTTTCTGACTCAAACCAGAACATCTCTCTTAGGATCGGATGCATTCCTTGTGGGTCGCTGCGAGTGTGTATTCCTAAAAGGAAATATTTGTTCTGCAAAACTGATATGACGACTTACAAACAACATGTTAGATTTCAGATTTAATAGCTAATAACCTTTCTGACTTTCTGGGTAACCTAGAAACACACAGGGAATAGCACGAGGTTGAAGTTTATCCTGAATCTTAAGGTCTGTGGCATGGGCAAGAGACCCGAATACCTTCATATGTTTGAGATCCGGTTTCTCCCCATAGACTCTTTCAAATGGAGTCTGAAAATCAAGAACTTTAGAAGGCAATCTATTAATTAAATATGCTGCAGTCTGATACCATGTTGGAAACGAAAATCTTCTTATTTCTTATTTAACAATATGGAAGTTTTTACACACACAAATAATATGCCATGCGGACTATTTATAGTCAATTACAAATACAATCAGAATATTGCCTATATTCTAATATTTTCTAATATTACATATTTATCCTATATTCTAACAATCTTACTCTGTTCCGTCACCTGCCCAATCTTCAATGGGCGCATATCCAAATGCACAGAGCCAGTGGGCTTATGGAGTGCAACCTCAAACTTGGCCACCAGCCACACAATACAGGGACAACAATGGGCTGCTGGTTACACCCAGCAGGTAGGCTATCATTTCTTCCTTTTGATACTATGCTAGCTGAGTCGCATTGTCTCTTATTTTCCTATGTGAACGTGATGAGGGCACTTTTGTGCGCACAGTAAAGATAAACCATGGCTGTAGCCTTTAGGAAGCTTGATATTGATGTGAAACCTAGCATGCGTCTTGGGCGCTCGTGTGCATCCTAATAATGGATAAAATTGTTTTGACGATGCTGTTTGCTTTGGTTGCATATCTAAAGTATCTGGTTACCGTCAGGAATATTCTCGTGAGTTGCATCTTTTGATTAAACATTTCCACTTTAAATGACCCATTTGAAGCAGGGCGCATACGGGGCTTACGCTGGATACGGGGGCACTTATGCTAACCCACAGTTGCCTGCGTCAGTTCCACAAAGTACCGCATACGCAGCAGCCTACCCACCTGCTTATCCTGTACAGGTACCAAAAACAACCCTTGATGTGTCGGTGATGATATTGGAAGCAATGTTGCGTTAAAATCTGTGTGCATCATTCATTATTATGTTTGGTTTTGTATTTGGGGCTAATGTATTTGTCTGAATTTCCGGCTTCAGCTTCTCAACCGAGTTATGTGCAACCAGCTATGGCTCCAGCAGTGCAACCAGCTGCCGCTCCTCAGACGTATTATGGGAGTGGCTATTACTGAGCTGATCACAGATTAGGGGATCCCTTGGCTTCGATGGGAGACAATTTGGTCTTTAGGACAGTTTGGGCATAGAAATAGTCCGAGGCATCGCTCAAGGTAGAAAATTGTTGCCTAACCGATGCAGGTGTATTAGCTCCCATTTGTAGTTTAAGATTTTTCTGGTAGAAGGCTTTGCTTTTCTACCTTCAGCCGACATTCAGTTGAGTTGTGCTTTATTGCAAATATTATCGCCCGATAAGTTTCGCTTTTGTTTTCCTTAATGTGTGGCGCGTCAGCTGGGCTTATTGTTTACCCTCTAACTTACATCGAATCTTACCTGTATTTGCGATGCGGAGCAATGAATATCATATTGACTGATGCGTATTCGTCTGTATTGTAAAAATGACTGTGACAGAATTTATTCTAATTAACTTGCTTTTTTATTTATTTATTTATTTTAATAATGATAAGTTCTTTTAAAAGGTACTGTTTTATAAATTTTTAAAATTTTTTAGAATTTAGACTTTCCCCATCCAGGAATCGGGTAACATGAAATAAAATAAACTTTGAAATATTATAAATTTCCAGGTGGATTGGAAAACCAGATTTATTTGAAAAAACGCAAACAATTTCCTTGTCATTCAAAATTGTGCATGCGTTTTTCCCCATCAAGCTGAAGAACTTGGCACTATGCAGAAACGGCCAGTTTGTCGCTAACTCACGACGACATTTAGCTACAATGGAAAGAAAATAGGAAAATCCTCCTCAGGCCTAAATTATCAAAATATTGTCAAAAAAGGCTTAAAGAAAAGTTAAACTGGTATTATTTAAGAAAACGTTGTACTAATATAGTTGTTACAGTTATTAGGATATTGTTGTTAATATTTACTGATTTAATTCTTAATATTATACTAATACAGTTGTTAGGAAAAATGACAAAGAAGGTCCCAAGGATCATAAAAAATTAGCAAAAATTTCTAACAGAAATTTACATATCAAAAAAGTCCTTAAAGACTTTTTTGGTATTATTTTTATTAATAACAGAAAGTGCTATATTTACCATAAAATTTTAAAACCTACTCATTTACAAAAAAAAAAAAAAAAAAAAAAAAAAAAATACTTACAATAGGAAGTGCCATATTCACAACAAAATTTAAACACATGAATTTTGTTTCAAACTCAAGTCGATAAGTGTACAGAGGTCATTTACAATAGAAAAAGGTTAGATTCACAACAAGAAGTACTATATTTACAACAAAATTTTAAACTTGGCCATTGACAACAAAAAAAGTCAGGAAATGCTATATTCACAACAAATTAAATTTAGATTTTGTTTCAATACAAATAATATCAAAAAAGTCCTAGGTATTTTTTTGATATGTGAATTCTGTTGGGACTTTTCTCAAAATTTTTTATGATCCTTAGGACCTGGCTGTCATTTTCTTTAGTTGTTGACGTTTATGAAATAATACCAGAAAAGACCCTAGAACTTTTTTTTTGACATGTGACTTTTTCTTAGGTTTTTTTTGACAATTTTTTGGTTACTTGGGCCTTGAGGTGGATTTTCCCTAAGAAATTGACGGTAGATGTCATCATCAACTTTTATCCTCATAAATCTTTTGTCTTTGATGAGTTAATAGACTTCTCCAACTTTGAACTCTCTTAACTCTAGTCCTTATTATAAGACACCAACTAACAATAGTAGTTGGTCATTTTCAGAATGTATTTGCTTGTTTCTAAAGAGCATTAAATATTATTTTTCATGTATACCCATAATAATAAGGGTAATGGGTCAAAGTAATAATTAATTTGATATTAGAGTTTAGTGTTGTAGGGGTAATATTGGAAAGTACTTAAATTTTAAGACAAATTAATGACTTTAACTGTTGTTAGTTGGTGCTTTATAGTAATATAATAAGGATCAGAAGGAGTAGTAAATATAGTGGTGGAATCAGGAAATCATTTTAGCTAGAGCCAAAAAATAAACCTGTTGAACTATTTACTAAATAATATCGCATAACATTAAAAATATAAATAAATAATAACCAATAATTATAAATCAAAAGATAACATAGTAAATAAAAATTCTATGACATTTAAAAGGAGACTCATTACAAGGTGCATTACTTTCAGAAATTATTTTCTTAGAAATATCACTTTCTGAGGTTATTTTTTTTTAAAGAACACATCTACGCTTTTCTGTTTATCTCTACTCATCTTTTTCAACCTACGACAAATTTGGTGGCCCAAATATATATATTGATGTCGGTGTTAATTAGTATTTTGTGTTACTAAACATTAATTCTTATATCCACAAAACTAACACTTAAATGTGTATTCCACCTACCTCAACAAAATAATTGGAGAAAATAAAAGAAATGTAATATGAACCCCAAAAAATGTTTTTTATTTATTTAAAAAAATACAAATCTGATTCAATTTTAGCTAAGCAAATAACCTATTATAATCTATTTTTTTAAAGAGAAATTCATTATAAAATCATAAGATAACCAAAAAATAAATCAAACCGATTAAAATTAGCAATTAATTATCCTCTACATATGTATAGTCATCTATTGTCAAAATTCAAGACTCTTCCAAAATCATAATCCAAAATTTTCACTAATTAGTACAATATTACCCTCATTAGAAAGATAAAAATATGTACAATAACTTTTATAAAAGGAGTGAGGTGAAAAGAAGTGATTTTGAGTACCTATTTAGTCCTTAAAATGAAGATGAACAACGCCAGATATAAGATGATACTAACATTTTCAGTAAGTATCTCAAACAAGAATTTTACTTTCCTCTCATATCGTAATAAGTAATAAACTAAACATTGTCTTGGTAAAAAAGAGAGTATAATTGTAAAAAAGATAAGAGATTAGCTGGGGGCCAAATTATTAGTCAAAATAAAATATTATATACTCTGTAATACATACATAAGATAAGAAAAAGCTAGCTAGCTGGGCTCCGGCACTGAGTAAATATACTAATCGACATCTGTAACTAGATTATCATTGAAGTTCGAGCAGTCACATGAATATTAATTTAGTGAGTAAATATGAGGATGCTTTGGCGTGGCTGAAACTTGCAAAGTTCAAAGTAAAAACACTGGTGGTCACAACTCACAAGAGGTGTCACAGGTGCTTCAGGCTTCAGATACAGAAAAGGTCATGTTTTTCCAACTTTCGTTGCATTATGGGAGAGATCGAAGGCCAAATTATTGATGAGGTGTAACTCATTAAGGTTGTATAAACATGCATGCTGAAGAATGTCTGAACCTGACCACCCCAACTTTTTGATGTGTACTTCCCTCATCCCTCTCCTCTGTCTAGGGACGGAGCTACACTTGTGTCAATGGGGGCAAGTGAACCCATTAAAATATATATATATAAATTGAGAGAATTTAGTAACAATATGTATGGGTAGTATAGTTGGTTAAGACTTCATATATTTTACTTAAGGGCGCCGGTTCGAACCTCCTTCTCGTCTTTATCATTCTTTTTTTTTCCGTTTTCCCTTTCCCCATTTCATTATCCGTTCTCTCACTCCCTCCATCGTTTTTTTTCCCATTCGACCTTGCCCCATTTCATCGTCCAGTCTCTCGGTCTCTCCATCGTTTTTTTTGCCCCATTTGAATCGATCACTCTCCGTCTCTGCTTTCGATCTCTCACTCCGTTCTCGGCTCCGTCGATCACTCTCCGTCTCCGCTCTCGTCAGTACTTCCAGAATTCCAAATCCCCCCTCTCCGTTCTAGATCCCGCCATCAATTGCCCTCCGCTCTCGGCCTCTCGTCCACCATCAGTGCACAGTGCTTCTAGATCCCCCTCTGGCCCTCTCTGTTCCAGATCCCCCAATAAATTCTGTCGACTTTCTTCCACAGAGGTTAGGGTTTTCAATTTGTATCTTTAAGAAAATTTGGCATTGTTAATCATGGAGCACTGAATGTCTGAATCCATTTTAGTCCTATTTTGATTTTGGAATTTTGTGGTATGAGTTATTGTAGGTTCTGGCTTAAGAAAATGCTGTCGCCCCATTTTCACTGAATGTCGATAGATATATGTATTGTTTTTGCAATGATGCCCTTAACTAGTTTTCAGTGGGTATTTCAATATTCATTTTATACTCATTATGTTATTAGATTGATTGGTGACTTAAGATGCATGCCTTATAGGAATTGGGTATTCCGTAATGCTATCATGTTTCTGCTAGGCATAAGAGTTATGCTGGTTAATTGTCATTAGTTTTGTTATGCTGGTTAATTAGGTATGCTGGTTAATTGTCATAAGAGTTATCTTTGAATCGACTTCGGCAACAACAGGGTAGGAAATAAGAAGCCTCAAATTCAATCACAAGAAATTGCGAGAACCCAAATTAAGGTGATTTGAGCTATTGGACCAGTTTCACTGACAGCTTTAATTTTTTCTCCCTTAATTTTTTATCCATATGTTTTGAGAGTTGAGGCGGGAGTGGTGACTTGGGATATCAACATTATACTGTTTCATGCTTTGAGAGCGAATCAATTTTGACCTCTCATAACAGTTTAATAGAATTCAAATGTAGTGGTAGTTGTTCATTCTTTACTATAAGTCCACTCATCAATGAATTTTATAATAATTTCTTCTTTCTTAAGATGTTTGTACTATGTTTATAACAGGTGACCTTGAGGTTATGCTAATGAAGGCTACTTATTCCTTTACCTTTTTCTTCCCTTTCACTTTTTTGAATGACTATTCTTACACTTCGATTTCACATGCTGTATAATCTTCATGACAACAAAAGTGTCTAGCTTTTCTTGAATTAGTATCAACTATTTGTAGACTATAAGACTAAGGGTAGTGATGAAATCGTATATGTAAATATGCAGGCGAATTCTTGGCATTGACCGGAGGGCGGTTGAACGTTAAAGAATTAGTCACAGTTGGACTAGCAACCCATTTTGTCCCTTCTGAGGTTAGTTTATCTTTAATATGTTCTATTCTTTCATGTAATTATGCTAGTCCAAGTCCATAAATAATATAAACAGATCTGAAGAATAGGCAATGTTAAATGCATTTTAAAGTTACTCGGTTACGATTCGGGGTTTTATGATCTTTTATGTTATTTAATTATAGCAAACATGGAATTTGGTGAAACTCATTCAAATATTAAACACAAAATGAATAAAAGATCATTATAGGTTTAGTTAACTTTGCAACATGTTCTTTTATCTTATCAAACTTTTTTCCCTTCAGAAAATGTCAACGATACAATCTTAATTTATTTAAAACTTTTCTTAAAAAATTTTTTTTTTGGGGGCGCTGCCCCCGAACCCCCAAACCCCTACGCTAATTGTGCACCAATTAACTCTAAATCCTCGCTCTGTCCCTGCCTCTTGCCTCTGTCCTATAAATCTCACCCTTGAGATTCTCTGTACTATTACTAGTCCCAGTCATGGCTTATTATAAACTTTTTAGTTCGCTCCCACTTCGCCTCCACATCATCTCATTTTCTCTCTGACATAAATTTATAAAGACACACACATACGTAGTTACACTCACGCAACTGTTTTGTTTTACTTCGATGGATGAATGCAAACAGCAGGAAGATGAGTAATTAATAAGTTTGATGGGTCCCAGCGCTGAGTTTGGTTCTCTCTACAATGTAATAAGTCTGTAATATCATAAATTTTGAATTTAGGATATTAAAAATATTATATGGAATTAATTATAGGAAATTTGACATAGATAAATGTTAAAAGTAATATTTTGGAATGAACGCATATTTTTTTTAAAAATTAAGGATAAATAGTTGGGAATAATTTTGACCTAAATATTTAGGAGATAATATTCTATGGCCTAAAGAAATTAATTGAAAAAGAAAAATCCTTAAATGAAATTAAAGGATTAATTTCTAATACCTAATTAAATTAGTATAGGACTAAAATTGTCAACAAGAGCCTAGTAGGGAGTCAAATGGTATTTTCTAGTGGGTGGGCCCCACACTCCTCTCTTCCATTTGTATATGTTTGACACTTAGTGCTCTTCCCTCTCTCCACATGACACGTACGCACTCACACCTCACTTCCCTTTCAATTTGTCCGCCACCTACCCCACACACTCCCATTTCTTCAATTTCCCATGCCAAATACCCTCTCCTCCATCTAATATTCATTCCATTTCTCATTATCTCCATTCTCTCCTTGCATTCCGTCTCTTTTTTCCAGCGTCCTCATTCCCTCTCTCTCGTAAACTCCCTCTCCTTCACCAAACACAAAACGCACACACATACATTCAGATTACATAAACACCATTCCTCCTTTAATATTCATTTCTTCATTCCCTTATTTCTCCACACCAAATTCAGACAGCAATCAGCATATACTCTTTCATTCCCTTTTGTTTGGCCAGAAATGAATAGAAAGAGAGCCCGAGAGAGACGAGAGATCTAGAGGAAGAAGGGAAGCCAACCATCACATGGAAGCTGAGATTTCAGTGAAGGTGAGCCTTCTAATCCTATTCTCAAACCTATTTCGACAGATGAGTAAGGATTTTGAGAGAAATAGCTGCTGAGGATTTCACAATTTTGATAAGAGATTTTGTTACTGTAATGAATACAAGCCCAAAGAGAGAGCTCAATCCTCAAAAGCTAGCCTATGAGGAGGGAGAACCTAATGGAATTATAAATCTTACTCTAAGAGTTTGGCTCCCTGATGTGGGATTCATAACAGTTACCTTACAAGAAGAGGTTGTAGATGTGATTTCTTTACATGCATGTCAAAATTAAAGTATAAACTGAAGCTCTTAAGTTCTGTCAAGGCTCACCAAAACACAGAGCACGAAATATGGGTCTAAGGCGTCGTGTTCTCTGCAAGATAAGCTATAATTTTAAGGTTGCATATATGAATATGAGGTTGATGTCACATATCTTCACTTGTTTGTTGGACAGAAAAATAGAACATCATATGCATGTTAATTTGGAAGTGTCAAAATGCTGTTTCTGATTTTCCAGAAAAACAGAGTATCCTATACAAGCTATTTTCGGGAGTTAGGGTTTGATTTTTTCTGTGAAATTTTGACAGGAGATAGTAATCTCCTTAAGGTTTAAAATTAGCTTTGGATCACCTAAAACGAAGGTCTATAACTCCAGTTATGATTTTTGAAAGTTGAGCTAAAAATCTGAAAATTTTTGGTATAATTATAGAGCATGAATATGATGTGGCATTTTGGACCAAGTAAGAAAAATCAAACATATGTGAAATTTTCCAGATAAATAGTAGACACATAGAGGTTTAATTTGATAGGTAATTTGTCGAATTCCGATAAATATTAAAGGAGTTATGATTATTCAAAGATTAGTCAAAACATCTGGAAAATTTTGGACATTGCTTGTGTTTTTTGAAATTTGAAAATTTTCTTAGCCATAAATCAACTTGGTGACTTTAATTTATGAAAATAGACTTATCAAGGTTTAAGTAGAAATTGGAATCACTTCATTTGAAGTTGTATCGGTCGAGTTATGAATTTTTCAAATTCTCAGAAAAGTTAAAGGCTGGATTTTCGATAAGTTTTAGAATAGTCACATAAGTTGTTATTTGTGCTTAACCTTTAAAGTAAAGGTTTTTTTTGGATATATTGAAAAGTTAAGTAGCTGAGATGATATTTATTTCATAATGAATAGTATCTAATTAAATAAGTTCCAATTAGTATACATCCCTCGTTATAAGGATACTAAAGGGGAGGTATTTTGGGGTGGATCTAGAGAAAAAATAATCTTAATTATGTTATTAAGATTAAATTGGATAATGATCTATCTTTATATAAATGTAATTTATAGGAACTCTCAAGCCCGCTCACACCGCAAATTACTTGGACGCAGCTTAAAGTTAATACAAAGACCATGTGGTAACTCTAACCTTCCATTTTTGCATGTACATTTGTGTATGAATAAACGCCATGATATGTGGAATGTGTTTTATAAACATGTTTGATTGCATACAGTATGTTTAGTGTTGGTCATTCACTGTTGTGTGAAGGAATTCCGAACTGGGTAAATTCTACACGTCTTCCGAGCATGTTTTTGAACTATGTTTTAATGTTGCTTGTATGCGGAGTTAAATTCTTGATTGTGGTAGTTAAACTCTGCATATGCTTATACATCAATTATAGAAGTTAACATGTTACCCTGAGATTCATTCGTGAATCTCAGACTTGAATAAATGTGCAAGAAGTTCCTCAGGAAGAAGAGGTAAGGCAGTGCTGTGAGGTTGGAGCCGGAAAAAAAGGAGGAACTCGGGCAGAGTTCATTTTGGAAGAGGTAGATTTCTAATTGTTTTTATATTTTAAATGCTATTTTAATTTGGGTAACTTTTAACGATAAACTGATGCACGAGTGAGAAAATATCATAAAATATTGAGTTTGCATGTACAGATATTGTTTTTTATCAAAATAATTAATATACATCGAGATAGGATCGTATTTGATAATTAACGGTCAAACAATTGAAATGAGATCAGAAAACATATAACGAGTTTAGTTAGGATTGATTTCCTAATAGAAATGTTATATTTTAATTTTTGGTCCTTAAACATAATTATAATTTTTAAGATCCTCATTAATAAATATTTATTTACTTTAGTCCTTTTCCTTAATTATCCCTATCAGTTTTCTCATAATTGAACAACCCTTGAGTACTTTTTTCATTACATATTTACGCGAGTAGCTGAGAAATCTGGTTTAATTTAGTCAAATCTAAAAAATTATATTATTTTTTAAAATAGAATATGGGATAGGGGAGAAAATGTAGGAGGCTTTGTTAGGGGCAATTTAGTATGTTCAAATTTATACTTTAATATTTGGTTGATATAAATACTTACAAATTTTGTTGGGCAAAAAAAAAAAAAAATACAAATTTTATGGTTCTCCCTAATAAATACTAGGGGTTTAAACTTCTCATGTTGTATGAGAAGAAGAAGATTCCTACACACATGAAATAGTGTGACCCATATATATATAATGCTAATTATATATATATGTGGGTCCCACCATTTTGTGTAGATGTGATATGAGAAAACACTTCTCCTACAACATGAGAAGTGTTTTTCCCATAAATACTATTCTCCTTCAATCTTTCTCTTTAATTTTTCCTTTTCTTAGTTGGTAAATCAAACATCAATGCAATAATCTGATTAAATTATTGTTGATAACATAATGAAAAAATTACCTTGACGTATCCCATATATTGGGGAAAAGTTCCAAACGTTGGATGCATATATGTGTACAATCTTATGATACGGTCATAAAAAGTGTAATTAAAAATGAGACCCTCAATTTTAACAGTAATATTTAAAAATTATCATGAGATGTTTATCTTTTTCGGCGATTGGGAGGATGAAATAAATTTATTTATTAAACCGCAAATTTTAAAATTAAATTGAGTTTGAGTTTGAAATGATTTATTTAAACTTTAGTATTGGTTAGTTTTACTTATCAAAAATAAAAATTTAAATCGAAAATTACGTAATACGATTTGGTTAAGATTACCTATTAAATGTAAGGCTGATAGAGATTAAAAGATAGATCTGATAATGTTTTGAAAAAATAGAATATATATATATATATATATATATATATATATATATATATATATATATGATGTGTTATGATAAAGCGCTCCCTTATTTTTTAAAATAATATATTTTCAATAAGCCTATCTTTTTAAAAATATATCAATACCGATAACCGAAAAGATATATTAGTTAGCTTCGATCGAAATCCAGAGGGATATGCTTTAATATTATTAAATTATTAATATTATCTTTCCATGTCTATATATATGTATAGCGCAGTCTTGAGTTAACTCACCATAAACCTGCCGCTTAGACTCCTCAATCATGATCAGCATGGAAGCCAAACTCGCATCCTCAAATGGCGATATTCCTTACCTTCCCCTTCATATTGTTGAAGAAATCTTCGACAGATTAGATGTCCAAACCCTGTTTCAATCATCATTTGTTTGCAGAGATTGGAATAAACTTATTACAAGCCCCGACTTTATGTTTCGCAGCTCGTCTTTTGGTTCTAGAAACCAAATCCTCCTTATTAAAGCCTGTTACTGTAGAGAAAGCGCGCAAAATTTTGAAAGGGAATATATTCATTTTCCATATTGCAGAGTAACCTATTCAGTGCATTGGGATAACAATCAATTCGACTTATCTCATAAAATAGAGGATAACATCGATGATTTTAAAGGTACAGAAGTAATAGGCGTGAGCAATGGGTTAATGTGTCTTGCCAGCAACCTGCCTCTCAAATTCATTCTTTGGAACCCAACCATTCGAAAGTATACATGGCTTCCCCTCATGATGGATTGGGATTTAAGGCTCTCTATTATAGGTTTTGGTTTTGATTGCAACAGCAATAACTTTAAGATCGTAAATATTATTAGTCGTCCTACGATTTACACCTGGGCTGAAGAGTTTGATTCAGTGTGGGTTTTCTCATACACTACATGGTCATGGAAACGTCTCAATACCTATGGGAGTATCCTTCATTCATGTTCTATTTATCGTAGCAAACCCAATGTATATTTCAATGGTATAATTCATTGGATTGCTCATAGTAATGAGATAAATGGTGGCATTATACTTACATTTGATCTGTCAAGTGAAATATTTGGACAAATATTGCTTCCTAAGGACGCACATCGTCATTGTCTCTTGAATTTTGTTGCAACAACAGGAGACTTGCTTCTCTTTACACAACTCTTTCTACTTGAAAATGAATATGATAATGAATTCAGAGAGTGCCTTTTTGACACTTGGACCATGAAACAATATGGGAACCATGAGTCATGGACGAAAACCTCCTCATTGGAGATGAAGATAGAGATGGGTCCTGAAAACGTATTAGGTGCAAGAAAGAATGGTGATCTTATATTAGAAATGGAAGAAGGGCAGATTTATAGGTACAATCCAGCAAGTCCAACCGATGTCTTCTTAGTGGGTACTATGGAAAACAGTGTTTTCTTTCGTTATCACACAGAGAGCCTTTACCTACTTGAAAAAGATGGAGAGGTTAATTCTTACTACAGTAGGTTTTAAATGTAGTGTTGGAAAGGATGTCCTTGGGCAGGAAAAGTCGGACTACTTATTTTGGATTAATTCTCTTGTTGTTATTCTTACTTTAATTTAAGTTTTTTTTCCCTTGTATAACTTACTTTTTATCCATGCTTATGATATTATAAAAATTCTAAAAAAGACATATTAGTCTATACTAACTCCAGTTCTAAATATATGACTCAATTGAATTTTTTGTCGAGACTAATGAAACTAATTAAATTACTTTAAAGTATTTATATTTTTTTTGTGATTTTTAAGCCTTTTAAAATAATAAAAACCTAAAAAGAGGGAGATATCTAATTGTTTATAGATTTTAGATGTTATTTTAATTTGAGTAACTTTTAAGATAATACAATACATACCAAACAAAATATCATAAAAATATTGAGCTGCATATAAGTACTTTTTTTATTCACATATACATGGAGATATCATCAAATTAGATAACTAATTGTCAAATAGTTAGGATGGAGTTAGAGAAAGTTAATTTCATCATTAAAAATTTATATTTTAATTTTTGATCCTTGAAAATAATTATAAAGTTTAAAATTCTTATTAATAAATATTTTACTTCCTTAGCCCTTATCCTTACTTCTCCATTTTTTCCTGATTTATATGATCAGTGCTAACTAAGCTCACCCTAGTCCACTGAAACAAACAATTTTTTTTTTTTAAAAAAACCTATTAAAAAATAGGAAAAATTCATATAGGGCCCTTTTAACTGAAAAATCTCAAAAAAAACTAAATCAACGGTCCGGGGTTGTAACAACTATATCGCCCCAAGATTTTGAAAATCCCAGAAAATGCCCCAGACCTTTTTTGGTATAATTTCATTAAAATTTTAGTTGTTAATACATAATCAATACCAAATTTTCATTTGTTTATATTTTGAATATAGTTGTTAAAATCTTTTATTTACTACAATATTCTCGAAGGGAGTTCTCCTCGGAGTTGCATTATCTATTATATAGATTATTTAGGGTATTTCAAATCCCATTGATCCCTTTAGCTTAAAAATAGTCGCAAGTTAGTTATGACCAAATACTATTTTATTTTATTATATTTTTTTCAAAAGACGATTCCGTTATTTAAATTTTTTAATTACTTAGATACTATCTATTTTATACTTAGATCACTTTAAATTTCAATTAATGGGAAGATAGATATCCAGATATATTTCTAAATAACCTATCGTGGTTCGAGCAGCCCTCTTGGTGACATGTGAGCTCTTCCACCTCCTATATTATCTATTATATAGATTATTTCAAATCCTACTAATCCCTCTAGCTTAAAAATAAGCACAAGTAGTTAGTTACCATCCCTATACTATTTGATTTTCTTTTCTTTTCTTTTTTGTCAAAACAATTCTGTCGAAGAGCCCCTTGTGACATAAAAGCTCTTCCACCTCTATATATTATTTATTATTTAGATTATTTTAAATCCCATTAATCCCTCCAACTTAAAAATAGTCGCAAGTTAGTTACCACCCCCATACTATTTGAATTTTTTTCAAAACAATTCAGTCGACCTCTATATATTATCAATTAAAAATAATCGGGAGAGAGATATGAAGATATATTAATATTAATATCTAAATATATATTAATAAGGGAGAATCTTATATAAATCCAGTTGAAATACCAAAATTCAAATTTAGGCCTCCACTTTTAACATATTATTGATCAGGTTGAGAGGCCTAATTAGGATTTCTGATTATTGTTAAGTGACCACGTTCATCTCTTCTTTCCCAAATCACATCTGTCGGCTAATTCAGTTCTTTCTTTATTCTCTAGTATTTAGTTATAATTATTGGTATAGTATTAAAAACTAACAAAATTTACTCCATATTTAATATGTGATTCAAAAATGGAATAGGCTTATCACTATTCGTTAATTTCTCTTTAGAATTAAGAAATGAGAACATATTTTTTTGATGAAATCGAACAAGTAAAATTCCCCAAGCACCACATGAGAAGGTTTTTGATAAAATAAAAGAATGAATCCACTCATGATATTCTTATATTTATGTAATATCTTAGTTGGCAATAATATATTTGTTGTTCATATAAGAATATATACAAATTTGAATATTATAATATCGATAAATAGTACATTTTTAAAAAATATATATATTAATACAGATAGATATATTCTTATATTTATTTTATATAATATATTTGCCCGATAAGAATATTTGTTTTGATTACATGGGATATATACAAATTTGAATAATTATATTTTGATTAATATTATAGCTTTCATAAAAAATTATATTGTGTATGTGTGTCCTGTGTGTGTGTGTATTTGTATGTTTTATAAAAAAAAAAAAATCATAAAACAAACTAACTAACCAAAAATAAATACAAAATCTTAATTAAATACCATTGATTTTTTTTTTTTTAAAAGGTTACATCTAGCTTCAATTTTCTTTTTTGAATTATAGAAGGGCATTTTAGTCTTTTAATAACATTAAAAAATTCCTAATTAAGTCTCTTGACCTCATCAATAATTTGTTAAAAGTGTAGACTTAAATTTGGATTTTGATATTTCAATTGGATTTATACAGGATTCTTTCAATTAATAATCATATTTGATTATTCATAGCTTAAAAATAATCACAAGTTAATTACCACCCCAAACGATTAGATTTTTTTTTTTTTTTTTAAAAAAAAAAAAAAAACCTTTTATTTGTTCACGCTGCTGATGACCCCAGACAAAGAAAGCCACACAAAAATGTTTCAATAACAAAATGCGAAATTGTACACGCACGTTCAGGAAGGACAAGTCAAACGAACTGGTGATAAACAGATTCAAATGTTCAAAGTTATCGCTTTTCAAACCAATGCAAGATCTAAAACATAGTCAAACTGATAGCCTGCAGTGACAAAGTCAAGATCAATTTTCAATACTTGACTGTAATAAACATCCCAGCAGAATTTACTAACTGAAGTACCCAAATCAGAATTAGATATCAGGGCAAACGACCTTCTCGAATAAATAAGTCTAAAAAAAGTCTCTTTAAATATGAATATGTTATAACACTGAAAGAAATTTAGAATAAGAAAGAGAGAATTCCTGAAAGAAGGGAAGAAAGATCAATCACTTACTAGTATATTTCTTTGTATGTTTACAATGCGTACACAACCCTATTTCTCATGATCTTTTTTTTATTATCCCTCATCATTTTTAAATCATATATGTCCAATCAATCATAATATTATTTTAACTTTTCTCTCATCTCTTCAATCAACGGCCCAGATGGGCGGATGAGAGAAGATGAGAAAAAAGATGAGGAGAGAATCCTCTTCCCTATTTATAATAATTGAAAATGAGTCTTGTTGGTGTAATTTTCTCCATCCACCTGGTCATTAGATGTAACTTTCTCCTGGCCAATTTTTCAACACTTCCTCTAAAACAAGTCGGCTGAAGAAGGGGAGAATATGTGTGTGTGGGTCCCACATCTTTATATTATACATGTGACAGAATGTGGGAGTTCAAGAGTTAATGGACATCCACCTAATTAATATATTCATAATATTCCCTCTTGGATATCCATTATAAATGTGTCTCATTAAAAATTTTAACTAGGAAAAACCTATTGGGATAAAAATCAAGCTCCAAGAAAAGAGTGCATTCATTGATATACTTTCCGGTGATGCCTCATTAAAAATCTTTATAGGAAAACCTAGTGGAATAAACCTAGATAAGGGGAAAAAGTATAGCGTGTATCAACTCCTCTTCTTAACAACATCAGTTAAGATCTTTGAGACTTTGAAGACCGATGCCATAAATAAGCTTTTCAAAGATTGTACCTAGAAGTGACTTGGTGAATAAATCTGCCAGATTTTCACTTGAAATGATTTGTTGGAATCTATTTCACTTAGATCTGGGAATTAGGGCCGACTCGGCCTGACAGGGCCAGGGCCTAACAGGGCCGGCCCTACAGGGCCTAGGGTAAGGAAAACATCTGTTTTTCAAAGCCCAGCCCGATAGTACCAGACTGTATCGGGCCTACAGGGCTTGAAAATTACTATTCCAAATTTTAATATTTTTCCTTCGATTTTTTTGAAAGAAATATAATTAGTAAATTGTAACCATTAAAGTTTTAATCTATCAAATAAATGTTATCAACATTAATATCTAAACAATATAAATCATTCAACAAATAAACACATTCATTAATTCATAATAAAAAACAAATAAACACAAAGAATATGTTTTTTTCCTTTTTTTTCAAAAAATATTGAACAAAGGAATTGCTTTATGTATGCCCACGACAAAATGCCTTTCCCTCTTATAATTTTGTGTGTGTCTCGTAGATTCCTTTGGTTTATGCATGATTTTACCGACATAAAAATAATTATACTTATTTTATACAAAATATATTTATAATTTATTACTTATATAATATTGTAATACCAAAGTATGTGTTTATTTAATATGAAAACATCCCTTCTTTAAAATTTATAATAACTAATTATGTGTTTTAATATAGAATAATAATAAACATAAAAAAAGGGGTTATAGTTTAAACCAAAAAAAACTAAGTAATTACAAATAAACACATTTATTAAGTGGAAGTCTAAGTAATTAATTTTTTTTTTAAAAAAAAAGCTACGGTTAAACAGGCTTAACGGGCCGGAGGCCCTACAGGGCTGGCCCAATTAAGCCCGAGGCCTTACAGCCGGCCTTGTAGGGCCAATTTCAAATTTCTGGCCTATTTTTTAAGCCCGAGCCTTACAGGGTCAGGCTTAAACGGGCTCGGCCCGATTTCTCGACTCTAATTTCACTATCCTTTTGAAGGTCACAAGTGAAGAAAAATTTTGGTGAAATATACTTCGTTTTAACACCCTTAATATAACCTTCTTTAAGTTAGGCAACTCCTACAAATATAGCTAACTACTACCTCTTGATATATTGTTTAAAACCACTTAATGTGTAATTAAAATTGGGATGATGCAAATTGTTTTTCTCAATTAGAATGTTCTAATGAACCATTCAAGAGCTAAAATCAATTATGATTACCAATCAAAAACATGACAACAAACATAATTTCATTAAGCACATCTAAGACATATAGAAATATGAACATGAAGATACATCATCCAATTAAAACTACAATGATCACTCCACATGAACAACATGACAACAATCCAAGTCTCACAACTACATAATGATAAACCTAAACAAGGAAATCAAATATATAGTCTAAGCATAAGATTGAATTAAAGAACTCCCCTATTCAAGCACAAATGCTCAAGCCACAAGTCTTCATCACCAAGAAGCAAAGGTTTTAGCTACACATAGCAATCAAAGAATCCCACACAATCTGTATATTTGAACCAGCCATGGAAACAATCTTGCCGGAAAATACAGGGACTTCGCCAGAATTCCAAAGTTCACCGAAATCTGGAAATCACACCGGAAAAATCAAAGCTCACCGAAAAACTTAGAATCTTCTCTGGTTCGAAACTCCGTTTGGTTAGAACTAGCGTCTCTGTTGCCCAGCTCTGGCTTCTATCCTTGTTGACGGTGGGACGGTGAAGATGGTGTAGGTGGAGGAAGGTGATGATGATGATGAGAGGGAAAGCCAACGAAGGAAGATGATAGGAGCATCTCTGTTCTTGTCTCCGTCCCCTGCTTTCTTCTCTCCTCTTCACCGCGATGACGGATGACGAATGAGAGGTGCGGTCATCGATCTCGGTGAGGGTCAAGGAAGGAAGGCGATGATGGAGATGTGGCCAGGTCTGTTGCTCACTCTTCTTCCTGTCTCACCTTTTCAGCTAGGTCTGGTAAGTTTTGACCAGAGACCTAAGTGAAAACTTTGAAAGTTATCTAGGAGAGACTAAACTAAAAGTTCTGGGGCGGAATACAATTCATAATAATTATGGGTACTTTTCTGTAAGTTTTTCTGGATCTTTTCCTTCATAGATTTGTAATTTCCAGAATTTTGGGGCTCTTTTTTTTTTTTTTTTTTTTTTTTTTTTTTTTTTTTTTTTAAATTTTCCCTTTCCTCAAAAATATTAGTTTCGACCCCAATTGACATTTTACGAAATCTCAAATTTTCTTCTTAAACATCCACATTGCAAGATTAAACACAATGTAGCATCAAAAGTTCAAGAAATCATTTGCATGAATAGTTAATAAATTATGACCATTTTGCCCCTTATTTCACTTAATTCAATACAAATGTCCATGCCTCAAATTAGTGCTTAATCATGCAATAATGTCCCAGATAATGCATTAAAAATCCCAATTTTACTATGAAAAATCATATAAAAATATGGTTTGATCAAATACATACAACATTATCTTCATATAAAACTTTTGGGATTATTTTACCTGAAGATAAATTACAAGTGGTTCCTATGTGATGTATTACTGACCTCACATTCTCGACTTGCTTCATGCATTGCTAGAATTTCTACATGGTTAGATAATGTGGTTGTATAGTCTGTTTCATAGATTGCCATGAAATAGTTGCACCTCCACATATAAACAAATTGCTTGTTTGTGATTTATCATCGTGTTGGTCAAACAAAAATCCAGCATCTGCATAACCAACCAGTTCATGCTTGGATACATTTGAGTAGTATAACCTCATATCCATAATACCTTTGAAGTAACGAAGAATGTGTTTTACTCCATTCCAATGCCTACGTGTTGGTGAAGAACTATATCTTGCTAATAAATTAACAGCAAATGATATATCAACATGTATGATTAGCAAGATACATTGTGCTCCAATAGCACTAGATATGGTACTTATGGACCAAGTGGTTCTTCTTCATCTTCTTCGTTAATTACTTGAGGTCAGAATGAATCTTTATCCACGTGCAAAGATCTTACTTATCCATATAAAATCGCTCTAGAATCTTTTTTGTATAAACTTCTTGATATATAAAGATTCCATTCTTTAGATGCTCTATTTGTAATCCAATACAAAGTTTCGTTCTTCCTAAGTCTTTCATTTCAAATTCTTTCTTCAAACAATTAATTGCTTTTGAAAGCTCTTTAAGAGTTCCAATAACGTTGATATCATCAACATAAATAGCAATTACAGCAAATTTACTTCTAGATCTTTTCATAAAGATGCATGGGCATATTGGGTCATTTTTGTACGCTTCTTTCAACAGATATTCCTTGAGACGATTATATCACATGCGCCCTGATTGCTTCAAGCCATACATAGACTTATTCAACTTAATTGAGCATTGTTCTTGAGAACTTGAATTGGATGGTTTTGGCATCTTGAATCCTTTAGGGACTATATATATCACTATCAAGTGAGCCATATAAATAGGTAGTCACGACATCCAGTAGTTGCAGATCAAGTCCTTAATTTACGGCTAGGCTAATCAAATAAGGAATAGTAGTTGCATCCACTACAGGTGAATTTATTTCTTCAAAATCAATGTCAGGTCTTTGTGTAAAGCCTTGGGCTACAAGACGTGCCTTATATCTTATAGTTTCATCCTTTGCATTTCTCTTTCGTGCAAAAACCCATTTGTATCCAACTGACTATACATCTAAGGTGTATGGACTACAAGTCCAAATACTTTTCGTTTTGCCAATGATTTTAATTCTACATTAATGGCATCTTTCCATAAGGGCCAATCTTTTATTTATTGACACTCCCTAATAGAAGTTGGCTCATGATCCTCATTATTATTCATTACATCATATGCTATATGATGTTGTCAACATTGACTTCATTTTGATCCCATCGGATTCCATTCAAAACATAATTTATTGAGATCTCATTATTTTCACACATTTCAGGTACATGAGTCTCTTCTGGACTACAACATTCTCTTCTAGAGATATCTCTACTGGAGATTATGACTCTTCTAGAGCTACTAACTTTTCTTGATTATCCTCGACTTGACCATCTATATTCTTAGCTCCTTTTCTCTTTCGAGGATTTTTATCTTTAGAATCAATGGGCCTACCACACTTCAGGCGTGCTTTAAATTTATTTATAATAAGTTGTCCTTCAGGGATATTAATTCGAATAGGAGCATTAGCAGCTGGTACATGTGACTTTGTCACGTTTTTTGGGTCAGTAAATACTTCTGACATTCATTAACAAAATTCTGCAAATGAATTATATTTTGAACTTTCAATTTACATAGTTTTGTACAAGAATCAAAATGAGCCAATGATAATTCATTCCAGCTAATTTCTTTACCTAATTGCTTATTTTCTCCCCCTAATGTTAGGAAAACTGATTCATTAAAATGACAATCGGCCAATCGTGTCGTAAATAAATTGTCTATAGAAGTTTCTAAATATTTTATGATTGAAGGAGATTTATACCAATATATATTCATATCCTTCTCTGAGGACCCATTTTGGTGCATTGTGGTGGTTCTATAAGCACATATACTGCACACCCAAAAATCTTTATATGGGAAATATTAAGTTCTTGACCAAAAACCATTTATAAGGGGAAACTTTTAAGTGACTTGTTGGCCTAATGCAAATTAACATTGCTGCATGCAAAATGGCATGGCCTCAAGCAGAAATTAGAGATTAGATCTCATAAGTAAAGGTCTTGCTATAAATTGCAATCGTTTAACTAATAACTCTACAAGTTCATTTTGTGTATGAACATGAGCTATAGGATGTTTAACATCAATTCCAAGGGACATATAATATTCATTAAAAGCTTGTAAAGTAAATTCGCCAGCATTATCATGACGTATTTTCTTGATAGGATAATCAGGGAAATGTACTCTTAATCTAATTAATTGAGCAAGTAATCATGTAAATGTCACGTTGCAAGAAGATAATAAGCAAACATGCGGTCATTTGATTGATGCATTAATTTAAACCATATAGTACCTAAATGGTCCGCATGGTAGGTGTATTAGCCCCACAAATGTCTCCCTATATCCATTCTAGAAAGGTGAGAGATTCATTTTCTACTTTGCTTGATGAGGGCCGAATAGTTAACTTTCCTTTGGAACATGTAGCACATGAGAAATCATGGGATTATGGTATTTGTTTAAACTTCAAAGTAGTCCACATGAATTCTCAATTATTTGTCACATCATGGTTGACCCAGGATGGCCTAACCGATATGCCAAACATTAAATATATTTTTATCCACACTCTTTTGGTTTACCGTAACATTTGTTTCAATTGTACTAATATTTATATAGTACAAACCAGAAGATAACATAGGTAATTTTTCTAGAACACATTTTTCACCATACCACTCTAGTCCCATTTATAAGTCCACTTTGACCAAATCTCACATATCAAGGAAAGTTAGTTGACTCAATGGTTATGGGGTAAATTTTCAACTTTGCCCTTATTTATGATTGAGTATTTTTCAACTGTTTCTTCTCTCTTGATCTTCATAGGTGCTATTAATATGGGTAAAATTGTCATAATTTTTTATTACATGAACTGGACTTATAAATAAAACCAATTTTTTGGTCAAAATGAACTTATAAATATGATCAGAGTGGTATCTAACAATAATAATTTGTAGATATTCCATATTCTTCTCATTTATAGTCTCAATATGATACCCATACCGGCGGATACCCTTAAAACTCAATAAATTTCTGTGAGACTTAGAAGACTATAAAGTTTCATTAATAACAAGTTTCGCACCTTTGGGTAATATTATAATTGCTCTTCTAGAGCCTATAATTAATTTTGTATTACCTGCTATAGTATTGATGCTTGTACTACTTATTGTTAGACGTGAGAAATATTTTTTATCTCTCAGTATGGTATGTGTTGTAGCACTATCTATAAGACACATATCTTCATTCTTGTGTCCAATGATTGAAACATCCATAATCTTCACCATGAGAAAAGAAATGCATTAAAACAAACTCAAAATACATGATGAGCAAAAATGGGCCTATTGCATATAAAAACGAAAATAAAAATAAAGCATAAACTAGATTCAAAAAACCATAAATTAAAATATTTTATTGTTCTTTCAACCATAGTCATCTAATCATAAAAATTAGCCTCCTCCAAGTGTGCCATAGCATCATTGCCATTAATGCCATCTAGCTCATTATCATTCTTGTGTGTCTCAACATTATCATCTTGAAAACTCAAATTTGTTTCCATATTATTTGCACTCCTTTTAATGGAGGCTGGATAAATTTTTGCTAGATGCTTAGGCGTACGATAGGTACGTACCCAGTGCCCCTTCATACCATACCGATAACATTGATTCTCAACTACTTTTGAAGGACCACCATTGTCGTTTTTCTGCCCTTCATTATATTTATTTTTCTGGTGGGTATACGGATTATAATTATTACTTCTGCCACCATGATAACGGTAATTACCATGTCCCCTAGTATAGCCATGTCCATGACCACAACTGCATCATTAGCATGAAAATTATTATGTATACTCACATTCGCTTCAGGGAATGGAGTAGATCCAGTGGGACAATTTTCATGATTTTTCATTAATAGCTTGTTATTTTGTTATGCTACCAAAAGGCATGAGATTAACTCATAATAATTTTTAAAACCTTTCTCTCGATATTGCTGCTGCAAGAGCATATTTGAAGCATGAAAGGTAGAAAAAGTTTTCTCTAATAAATCTTCATCAATTATTTTCTCACCATATAATTTCAATTAAGAACTTATTTTGAAGACTGCTTAATTATATTCACTTACAGTCTTGAAATCTTGTAGCCTAAGGTGTATCCATTCGTAACGAGCTTGAGGTAAAATCACTATTTTTTTTGTCATCATACTTTCTTTTAAATTAGTCTACAATTCTAGTGGATCTTTTACCGTTAGGTATTCAGCTTTCAATCCTTCATGAAGATTGTGGCGAAGAAAAATCATGGCCTTGACCTTATCGTAACAATTTGTTTCATTTTATGGAGAAATAACTTCTCCTGGACTCTTGGCATCTAGATGGATCTCAAAGATCTAAGACCCATGATAGATAATTCTTTCCCATAATATTAAGAGTGGTAAACTTAAGTTTGGTAAAGTTGGCCATGAATCAAACTAAAAATAATGATACAAATTAGAATTGTGGTAAGATTAATAAAACATAAAGCATTATTATGAATTAAAATATTTTATCATTAAAATCATAAATATACATATATGACAATAAATACATATAACAATATATATATAAAGAAGAAATGTAGAAAGAGGGAGATAGATTATATATGATTTGATATATATATATATATATATATATATATATGTTATCGTTTGTCATGTCACTTGACATAAGGTTATGTCAAATCACCCCAAAATTACGTCGTTTTGGGGTTAGAGGAGTTAATGAACTTTCAAAACGATGTAGGTTTGGGGTTATAGAAATTAATGAATGATCTTTTGATAAAATTCATATAATAAATAAAAAATAAAAGTACAAAAACCCTTTATTAATTCCCTTAACTCCCAAAACGACTAGTTTTAGGGTGAGTAATCTTATATCAAGTGACATGACAAACGGTAATATTATAAATAAAATGACAATAACATGTTATATAATGTAAATAAGATTAAATGTAACAAATATAAAATATTTAACATAAAGATATAATATATATAATAAATAAAAAATAATGAACAATAACATGTTATATAATGTAAATAAGATTAAATGTAACAAATATAAAATAGCAAAATTTAACATAAAGATAGCAATAAAAGTAAAATGGCAAATAAATTAAATAATGAACAAATAGTATATATTTAATAGCATCAAGGACATAAATTATTTTTCAATATTATTATTATTTTTATTATTATTATTATTATATATATCAACATAAAACTAAAATAATAAACAATTAAAACATAAATAAAATGAACTAGTATAAAATCTAAACAACAACATAATATAAAATAAATAAAACAATAATCTCCAATATTAGACATAGAATCTAATGTATAAAAACAGCCGGTGGAAGAGTCCATTTAATTCCATACAATGACTCGAGTATTATCTCAAATAGATATACAATAAAAGCATAGAGAAAATAGTTAAGCATTAATATATATATATATATATATATGGATTTGGATTACTGCACCTTAGGATCCACTGTGCAGAAACAACACTGATTTTCTCTCTCTCTCTCTCTCTCTCTTTTAAAACAAATATTTTAGGATAATTATAGGTACTAAAAAAATACTTCAGATACTAACCAAGTACTTAAAAATGCATCATGATCTTGAAAATTTTTTTCAGATCTAAAATAATTTTTCAAGATTATTAAGTATTTTTTCAAGATCAACCATTATCCCGAAGTATTTTTTTAAAGCTATTTTTTCAACATTCTGAAATATTTTTTCAAAATCATGAAGTATCTTTTTTTAATACCTACAGTATTCTAAAATATTTCTCAAAAAAAATGAAATCAGTATTGTTTTTGCATAGTAAATGGCAGTGGACGCTAAGGCACAGTGGACTGAATCCAAATCCAATATATATACCTTGGTTTGAGAATCATACTTATCTTAGAAAATTTAGAATAAGGGGAGAGAATTCCAGGAAGAGAAGAAGAAAGCGCAATCACTTATGTTTCTTCTTTTTTTCACAATGCGTACAGAGCCCCTCTTTATAATGATCAGAGCTGATCATGGATTCATGATTATTTTTTTTTGGGTTAAGAAGCAATTTTGCCCTTAAATCATGTACTCAGGAGTAATTTTACCCCTGAAGTTTTCGACGTAGCAATGTTGCCCTTGAAGTTTAAAAACATAGCAATGTTGCCCCTCTATTAACTGCCTAGCGGTCAACTAACGGGTCAACGTTAGGGTTTTTAATGGAGGGGCAATATTACTACGTTTTTAAACTTTAGAGGACCGTCATCAAGTTTTAAACGGAGGAGCAATTTTTTGCTTGAAATTTAAAAATGTAGAATATTGCCCCTCCTTTAAAAACCCTTTAAAAACAACATTCTTATATTTTTAAACTTCGCAGCAAAATCGATTAAACGGCCTTTAAAGGTAAAATTGGACCCCCCCCCCCCCCGCCCCCTTTTTGTGGCGACCTGGTCATTTGTCAATAGAGATTTTTTTGATAAATGATCAGGTGTCGGTAGCATGTGAGACTGTGACACGTAGAGAGGCGTGCGACGTGTAGGGTTGATGAAAGTGAGGCCAGCCCCCTGATTTGCGTTTGCATGAATTTGCAACAATTCAGGTAATTACATGACTTTGATTTTTTTGGGGCAAAATTATATTAAAATAAAAATATAAGAAAATAGATCCCTCCAAATTCAATGAGGGCCGGTACAGGTGGAATCTAACTAGTGGACTAAACGTCCCTCACGGTGGGGTCATGATCCTTTTTTTCTCATTATATTTCTCAAAACTTCATAACAAAATACTACTATTTTTGGTCCTAATTACAATACTTAGTTGATTTTTTATTGGAAGGATTAAAGAAGCTAAATAAGTTACTTAATCATTTCATATGTTGTATATTCTTGGATTATATATTAGTTTATTAGTTAAATTAATTACTTTGAAGAAAAAAATAAAAATAAAAATACTATAAAGTAATTTAATTAGCTTCCTTAATTTCTAAAAAAAAAATCAACTAAATCTTATAATTAGGACCGAAGGAAGTACTAGCTAATAAAAATTGGTTCACTTGATAAATAATTGGTTCATAATCTATAAAGTCATAAGTTTAAATCCATGTGAGCTGGAAGGCATAACCCTAATGGTCAACTCACCAACTTTCTCTTAATTTTTTTTTTTTTAAAAAAAAAAAAGAAAAATAGAGAAGAGCCAAAATTTCATTGGAATTTTTCTTGTTGTTATATAACGCCATAACACTAACAATATGCATTTTAGAAAATGACATACTCCCTCTGACATTAATTTTAAAACTAAATTGACTTTTTTAAAGAAATTAAAGAAGCTAATTAAATCGGAAGTAGTAGTTTTTATTTCCTTAAGATTGTTATATTTTTATATCTGGAATAATTTGATAACAGTGGAAAGAATACTAGTAGCAATGTATAACTCAAAATAATAAATAATCAAATCTAAATATAATTTTTTTTTTAATTTATTCAAAACAAAAATAGATGGGAATGTGTTTGGTAAATCCTCAATCAACCGGTTTATTTTTTGTGGTACATATAAAAAGAAGCTAAAAATTTCGATTCTCTCTTCCGAGAGCATAAAATGAGAATTTATTTTTCTTAATAAAAAAAAAAAAGACTCCTTCCTCTTCGATTCACCACCACCGCCACCGCCCCCACCACCACTACCATCGCCACCACCCCCCACCGTTCACATATTGGATCGTAATCACATAAATAATTTTTTGAATATAAAAATTACATAAATAATTTTTTTAGGAAATTTAAGTTTAAGTTTATTTGTAAAGTATAATAATTATATTAATTATTAAAGAAAAGTATAAAATGGTAAAAATAACTCATTAATCCTCCATCTTCCTCCCTTACTATTTTTTTAACTCCTAAATAAAAGGAGAAAAATGTGTTACATTCTCGGAGTAAAAATAAAATGGGTTACAAACATAATTCGATTCTCTAACTCTTCCAAAGACGAGAATCGAAAAAATTGTTTCATCTCATAAACAAAAAAGTAGTGGAAATATAATTTTCGAAAATGCAAATCAATAATGAACTATAAAATTATGGGCGCAAAAAATAATTATAATAATTGGTCTGGAAAAAGCCAATCATTGACTAAGATCTGTCGGTTGTACCAAATGGAATGACTTGAAGGACACTCAAACCCGACACAACACTTTGAGCAATTATGGAATGACTTTAAAAGCAATCCTTCTATACAAGTTTGTGTTTAGGCCATGAACAAATTTTGTTGTCCCGCTAATAAACTCATTAGTCATGACAGATTGATATATATATATATATGACTCTTGAATCACTGAATGATGAACACTGTACAGATTTGCAATGGGAAGAGGAACTTTCGCACAGATTTGCAATGGAAAGAGGAACTTTCGCATGCCAAGGCCATTCTCAGATTGTGTCCGTACATAATCTCTGCAGTGAGCCCATGAATTCAAATTTTGTCCTCCGTACCAATTATAACGGAAGGTTTCATGATTGTGGTCTGCAGAGGTACATGTCAGGAACTGGGGTGATATTATTATTTAAAATAGACATATCATATACACAGACATGGAAGAATATGGTGCATATGATGTGCGTATAGGAAAATAATTGAAGAACATGTTGCTGCAAGTTTCGCTGCCAGGTAATGGTTCACTAGTTCAAAGCTGTTGTTTCATTCTTGTCTTATACTCTCCTGCCAGAAGCCATAGTCACTGCCAGGATGAAATCGTGACAATCACATTCTCCAGCATTTTTGAAACATTAAAGTTGCAGAATTAAATGAGAAGATGCATACCAGTAAGTTTAGTAACAACATTAGCCTTTTCCATCACTGCTTTTATTGAATTGTCATCTCTTGGGTTGTATTTCGTTGGCACAATCTGGATACATTAGTCACTGCAAGATCAAAGTTTGAGATGACAATGTGAATCTTCAGAACCTCAGCACTTGAGACCCCATTTATCTGGAAGATAATGGTTCTATAAAAAACGTGCAATAAAATAAGCTAGTCAAAAGTAATTTACTTCTCTTTGATACAATGTCACATTACAGCAGCATACCCAGTTGTTGCTCAACATAGGGACCTTGTAATCCAGTTGCTCCAAATACAATAGCAATGGTACCACTGCAAAGCATACTTGTTTACATACATCCAGGGACGGAGCTACACTTGTGCCAATGGGGGCAAGTGAACCCATAAAAAAATATATAAATTGAGAGAATTTAGTAACAATATGTATGGGTAGTATAGTTGGTTAAGACTTTATATATTTTGCTTAAGGGCGTCGGTTCGAACCTCCTTCTCGTCTTTATCATTCTTTTTTTTCCCTTTTCCCTTTCCCCATTTCATTATCCGTTCTCTCACTCCCTCCATCGTTTTTTTCCCCATTCGACCTTGCCCCATTTCATCGTCCAGTCTCTCGGTCTCTCCATCGTTTTTTTTGCCCCATTCGAATCGATCACTCTCCGTCTCCGCTTTCGATCCCTCACTCCGTTCTCGGCTCCGTCGATCACTCTCCGTCTTCGCTCTCGTCAGTACTTCCAAAGTTCCAGATCCCCCCTCTCCGTTCTAGATCCCACCATCAATTGCTCTCCGCTCTCGGCCTCTCGTCCACCATCAGTGCACAGTGCTTCTAGATCCCCCTCTGGCCCTCTCTGTTCCAGATCCCCCCATAAATTTGGTCGACTTTCTTCCACAGAGGTTAGGGTTTTCAATCTGTATCTTTAAGAAAATTTGGCATTGTTAATCATGGAGCACTGAATGTTTGAATCCATTTTAGTCCTATTCTGATTTTGGAATTTTGTGGTATGAGTTATTGTAGGTTCTGGCTTAAGAAAATTCTGTCGCCCCATTTTCACTGAATGTCGATAGATATGTGTATTGTTTTTGCAATGATGCCCTTAACTAGTTTTCAGTGGGTATTTCAATATTCATTTTATACTCATTATGTTATTAGATTGATCAATGACTTAAGATGCATGCCTTATAGGAATTGGGTATTCCATAATGCTATCATGTATCTGCTAGGCATAAGAGTTATGCTGGTTAATTGTCATTACTTCTGTTATGCTGGTTAATTGTCATAAGAGTTATGCTGGAATCAGACTCGGCAACAGTGGGTAGGAAATAAGAAGCCTCAAATTCAATCACAGCAGCTGCGAGAACCCAAATTAAGGTGATTTGAGCTGTTGGACCGGTTTCACCGACATTTTTTCTCACTTAATTTTTTATCCATATGTTTTGAGAGTTGAGGCGGGAGTGGTGACTTGGGATATCAACATTATAATCTTGTTTCATGCTTTGAGAGCGAATCAATTTTGACCTCTCATAGTGATAGTTGTTAATTCTTTAATAGAATTCAAATGTAGTGGTAGTTGTTAATTCTTTACTATAAGTCCACTCATCAATGAATTTTATAATAATTTCTTCTTTCTTAAGATGTTTGTACTACGTTTATAACTTACTGTCTGTGCCTGACCTTGAGGTTATGCTAATGAAGGCTACTTATTCCTTTACCTTTTTCTTCCCTTTCACTTTTTTGAATGACTATTCTTACACTTCGATTTCACATGCTGTATAATCTTCATGACAGCAAAAGTGTCTAGCTTTTCTTGAATTAGTATCAACTATTTGTAAACTATAAGACTAAGGGTAGTGATGAAATCGTATATGTAAATATGCAGCGAATTCTTGGCATTGACCGGAGGATGGTTGAATGGTAAAGAATTAGTCACAGTTGGACTAGCAACCCATTTTGTCCCTTCTGAGGTTAGTTTATCTTTAATATGTTCTCTTCTTTCATGTAATTATGCTAGTCCAAGTCCATAAATAATATAAACAGATCTGAAGAATAGGCAATGTTAAATGCATTTTAAAGTTACTGGTTACGATTCTGGGTTTTATGATCTTTTATGTTATTTAATTATAGCAAACATGGAATTTGATGAAACTCATTCAAATATTAAACACAAAATGAATAAAAGCTCATTATAGGTTTAGTTAACTCGCAACATGTTCTTTTATCTTGTCAAACTTTTTTCCTTCCAGAAAATGTCAACGATACAATCTTAATTTATTTAAAACTTTTCTTTAAAAAAAAAAAATTTTCGGGGGCAACCTTACGCTAATTGTGCACCCATTAACTCCAAATCCTAGCTCCGTCCCTACATACATCCATTTGAGTGAAGACCAACAAACCTTAGCCCAGCAACATGAGGCCTAAACTCAGGGACCATAGAGGACTTTGTTCGTTTTAACTTCATTAATGGGGCCACCATCTACTGCTTTAGTTTTTTTCCCTTTTGCAAGCTAAAATTATGCCGATATGCAGCTTCTCACTGATAGTTCCACTTCAAAATTCTTTCCATATCCACTATGGTCCAATGGTAATCCCTATATCAAGAAGAAGAAGAACCTTGACCTCATTTATACCTTCCATATATACTTTGTCTTTCTCCAAATAAACCTGTATTAACTTTGCAAATTAAAGGATCCAGCTCTGACCAGCGCCTAGTGAGCGCAGTGGTATGTCGCCATCTTAGTGTGGCTCCTATCCCTGGCTCCAGCAAGCGTCGCTTGCTTATTCAAAAAAAAAAAAAAAAGGATCCAGCTCTGAGCCTACATGTTGGAAGGCATATGACTGAGTTTGGACTTGATCCAGGCTAAGTTGGATTGAGAATGTCATAAGGGCAGGATCCACAAGACGAAGGCCTGCTTCAAAAGAAGTTGGGGCCATTTCTGCCTCACATATCACCAATTGGGCACTATGCCACTATTGGCCCCCTTAAAAGACTACATCTTTTGTTCTCAAGAGTCTACAAGGAGAGTGAATTCAAAGTAAATATACTTTTACTGAATTTTTACTAATTGTGCTAATAATATATGACTTTGGCGCATTTCAGATATTATAAACAGAATATTTAATTATCAACATAAAGAAGGTGGGAAGTTGTTTGTTTCTCACTACTCTATTTTTAATAAAACAATGATGTAGCTATTACTGTTGGCCAGCATTATGTATAAATTGACATATAAAATGCGAAAACCAATTATGGCTTTATTACTAAATATGCAATAAGATAAAACTTGCGAGAGACGAGAACATTAATATAATAAACTATTTAGGAGAGAAACATCAACTAATATTGAATTTCTGCTAGCAAGAAACAGTGGAATACAAAAATACTAGTTCAGCTCTACGCTTTCTCCCGAGTCCTGACTAAGCAACGAACAAAAACTAATGCCTGGTTCTAAGACTACTCATTACTGTACTAAAAAAGGACTACTCATTATTGCACATGATTGAGACTGAATCCAATTTGAGAGGCCCTTGTTCACCTTTCCGTGTAATGACAGTGAAGTCTAACTTATTTTGTGTTACAAAGCATGATTATCCATCCATGCATGAATTCCTCCAAAATGAATTTAACTTTCAAACTAGAATCTAACAGTTCCCTCCCAATTTAGTGCTTGCTTGCTTGCTTCATGGGGAGTTACTTTCACCTCATTTCCTTCCCTCTACCCCGAATATGCCGAATGAAGCTGTTGCTGCAGCAGCACCTGAGGTTGCGTTTGCTGCTTCAACCTTTGAGCTGTCTTGAGCTCTCTTGTCACCACCAACTCCGAAAAAGGCCTTGAGGCATGCCATCCAGTTCAAAAATCTGGTATGCCACTTGACCTTGATGAATACTCTGTCACCAACTTCAGAAACATGGAGGACTTATCCTCTAATAGTCGCTCTGCCACTCGACCTGCAAAAATAAAAATAAAAATTAGCTTCCAAAGATAATAATTCTAACCCCATAATGTGAGCTTGATTGAGGGATGAAAGGAAGTAGAAGAATTGGATGTAACTTCACCCACCATCACTGGGGACTAGAACAAGACCACTGTCAATAAAGTAGGAATACCAATAGCCCCAGCGCCACAATGAGTTGTCGCTCAAGCCCTACACTCCAATTATCTCCATTTTCAAGCACAGCAAAATTTGAGAACATGTATTATGATAGTTACTGGGGACTCAAGCCCTTCTCCATTCCTTCATTTTAGGAGGATGGAGAAGAAAATAAACTCCGTATATTCTGTTACCTTGCGTATCAAGCTTTTCATCTTTCCGACGAATAATCTCTCCAAGCCGAGACTTATCTAGTGCCTGTCAAAATTTAAAAGTCAATTATTATCAGAGAATAAGAGTTAAAACTGATCATCTGATAACATGTTTATTCATTAAAGTTCATGTATCAACCTCCCAAATCTCTTGATCAGAGTGCTCTTCAAGAGGATCAAGATTGCCTCGCATAGTCCCTTCAAATAAGGTTGGATCTTGAGGTGTGATACTGAGACGGCTTCGAAGGTTATGAAGACCAATGCTTGCAATATTAATGCCGTCGATAAGGATACTCCCACTCAATGACGGAACATTGTGATGACAAGGGGGGGCCATGGCCCCCCACTCCCACTTGATGGTTCAACCAATCGAAACAATGCTTGTATCAAAGTAGATTTGCCTCTGCCAGTACGTCCAACTATTCCAATAATCTTCTCACCAGGAAATGTGCATGATATTCCACGAAGCACCAATGGAAGACTTTCCTTGTAACGAACCTTTAAAAGTAACAGGGCAGGTTAGGTGGCTAACAGAAGGAAGAATAAGACTAGTATACTTTTTACAAAATAAATAAATGAAGACTCTACACTACATGAAGTTTTGAGCAATAAACCACACTGTTCATGACTATAGTGCAGCTTTTTTTTTTTTTTTTTTTTTAAACAAACTATAGTGCCGCTAACTATAAATTTTTTATTTTATACTGATATTGATGACAAAATGCATAATATGAAACTTAACTAGGTACCTTCAAATCAATTATACTGATTGTCCCATTCTCAGGCCATGTGGATGGTGGGCGAGTGTCTTCAATAATAGTAGGTGCTTCACTAGGAATTTGGCTGTATTGATATATCCTTTCAATTGAAATTATTTTGTTCTCAAGTTTGCAAAAGCTAAGGATCCACCGTGCGTGATAGGCGTGCATTTAAATTCAAGCCGTACGTCACTGCAAGTCCAGCCATGCCTATGCAGAAAAGTAAAAGTGATTAGTGAAAAAAGTATATCCCATACCTTCATGTCAAACGACCTTTACCATCATCATTAAGGACCTTTCCTAATAACTTTATGCAGTCCTGAAGAATTCAAAAGCAACAATAACAAGCCATAGGCTACATGATGTGCAATAGGTGGGCAAAATCATCTTGATCTTACAAATTATTATTTTAGATTCATGTTATGATTCTTAAGAAGGATCGTTTCCCAGTTACAGTTTCCAACAGAATCAATAAACTTGTGAGAATAAGCAAAGGAAGTTATGAAGATTACATACTAGGGTCAATACTTATGTGGAAAGCTTACTAGTAATATCATGCAGAAAGCAAATACAGAAGTTGACAATAGTTCCATACGCAGTTAGAGCCACTCAATCACTGCAAGACTGCAAAAGAATGGTCGTGCAAAAGAGTCTTTCACACGTTAACAACTATGTAAGTACAACATTTTCTGAAATAATACATTCTTTCGGCCTTTTTTGACAATATTTTTGTAACTTGGGCCTTAAGGAGGATTTTTCCAATAATAAATGTATTTGAACCTCGAATCCTTTTTTCTCCATTGATGGCATTCGTGATATAGATGAGAGATTTGTAAACACATTGTTAATACAACAAAATAAATGCAAGAAAAACAAAGAGAGCAATAAACAACCCAGAGTTAAGGAAGTTGGATGAATGTAGCAAAAACAAGATACTACATACATGAGGCTGGACACACTCTCAGCACCTCACTATTGAGGGCCAAAATATGTGGGAGGTGGGAAGTGAAGTGAAAGGATTCAACAGGGACTAAGCACAATCAAGAGAGTAATCGATCAACACATCGTGAAGGCTATTGGCGTTGAGGGCCAAAAACATGGAAAATAGAGAGTGAGATGAAAAGAATCCAAGGGCAAGCAGAAAAAAAAAAAGTAGAATATTTTATTGATTAAATAAAATAACTTTTAATTTCTAAAAATGATTTATGGGTCAAGTTGTTATAAAATATAAAAATAATTTCTACTTTTTTAAAATGATTATAAAAGTAATTTATAATTTCTAAAAATGACTTATCATATAGAGAAGTGGATAATTGATACGTTGGGTATATAATAGACCATAGATATCTTTACATTTAAAAACTAAAATACACAGGAAAATAATAAGTTTATTTGAATCTGGACTGTTAATATTAAACAAATAAAAATAATGATAAACTGATTTTAGGAAATAATTATCGATAAACTGATTTTATAACCGATTTCTAAGGACCGTTTGTTACAAAGAATTGGTGGGGAAAGAAAGGGAAGATCTCAATCTTCCCATGAATTTGGGTGTTTGGTACAGAGAAAATCTAGTTAAGATCTTCCCGTGAGTACTCATCTTCCCTTATTTGAGGGAAGATGCTTTCCATCCGAAAATGGAAGGAAAGCTGCAATCTTCTCAGGAAAGTGTCTTTTTGACAGATTTACCCATTAAATTCAAATTTGGTGAACTTGACGGGAAAGTTCAAATTTGGCGGGGAAAGTTTGAATTTGACGAAAAAAAAAAAATTTCACAAGTTCGAATTTAACAAAAAGATATTTTTCTTTTTTATTTTGAATTAATTTCTTTTGAGGGTAAAATAGACATTTCCTAATTCTTTACCAACTACCACCTCTTCATTTTCTTCCTACCAAACAACTCAAACCATCTTCTCTCATCTTTCAAATCTTCCTTTTCTTTCCTTTCCATTCCTTTCTTTTCCTTTCCTTCCCCAAATCTTCTTTGTAACAAACAGGGCCTAATAAACTTTGGTATGACTTTAGTTGCCAACTTTGAACATCATGATAATAAGCCCAAAACTAAAGGACAAAGAGCATTCTAGTTTCCAACTTTCAACATCATGATAGCAAAGCCAAAATATTTTCAGCGTTCACTAGCACTTTTCAAGCACCCCGCCGTGTATAAGAATCCTCAGAGCAGAAAATGGGAGGGGAAATCTCATGAAGATGGATGAAGTGAAGCTGCTCGGATTTGGGCAAATCCTTATGTTTACAGGATCATATGGGCTCTACAACTGAAGGGCGTGAAGTATGAATATGTGGAGGAGGATTTAGCTAACAAAAGTGATTTGCTGTTGAAGTATAACCCAATTCACAAAAAGGTCCCAGTTCTGGTTCACAAGGGCAAGTCAATCTCAGAATCCACGGTTATTTTGGAGTATATAAAGGAAACATGGCCTCAGCCACCCCTGCTTCCACTGGACCCTTACGACAGGGCCATGGCTAGATTCTGGATCAAGTTTGCAGAAGAAAAGGTAAGTTCCATAATCCATAGGTGAAACTTCAAACTTTCAGACAAATATCTTCCTCTTAATTTGTGCAATCAGTGGCATAATAAGTTTTGTGATTGGAGAGCATTGCATTTATGTCATTCTATCTGGCTCAAGGAGAAAAGCATGAGAAGGGAACAAAGGAAGCCAAACACGTTTTGAAGATATTAGAGGAACAAGCCCTTGGGAAGAGAAAATATTTTGCCGGGGATGAGATCGGTTTAGTAGATTTAGTCGTGGGATGGATGGCTCTGTTATTTGGAAGCATTGAAGATGCTGTTGGTGCTAAAGTGAAGAATGCCAGTGATTTCCCTCAATTGCTAGCATGGATTCAGAACATCAGAGAGAACCAGCAATCAAAGCAAGCCTTCAAAACCATGATGAATTGCTCGCTCATCACAAGCAAAAGAGGCAAATCATTATTGCATCCAAAACAGCATAAGTAACAGTTACCATTTGTGATCTTATGATGTACACATATGTTTCTCTTCTACTATCTGGGGCACGCTATACGTCTGTGATTCTGTCTGTGTGATCAGTAGTAATAAAACAGGCAGTAAATTATCATCTTGTCAATAACAATGAAACATCTATTTAGCTATATATATAACATGACCAAATAAAGTAAACTATAATTACGTCTTAACCAATTTTATGTATTCAGAAGAATCAAAGTTCAAAGGAATCAGAAGGTGAGCCACTGAGCCTTGATGCAGCGATAAGGTTGCTGCCATTTGACTTGGAGGTCAAGGGTTCAAATCCTGAAAACAACCTCTCCAATTGTGTAGATAAAGCTATGTACATCTATCCCTCCTTAGACCCTACTTAATGAGAGCCTTGTGCACTAAGCCGTTTTTTAGAAGAATCAAAGTTCAGCAATTACCAGGTAATAATTTTTATATGTCCTCTTCATATTTGAGGGTGTTAATTTCATAATGAAGAGAAGCTAAAGAAGAAAACAGCACGTTGATAAGCATCTAAACAGGAATAAAAGATAAAGGCAGAGAAGAAATGCCCAGCTAAACAAGGGGAACATATATTTTAATCAGTTAAAAGTTTTCTACTGCAAACATCCCCTTAGCTGCAAAAGTGTATGGAGTATAGGTTATCTATGTTCAAAAATGACTTTCAAGTCTCAACTAAAGTGGACGACAGACATTGAGAGTAGAATTGGCCAACAAGAAAGTCATTAGTAATGGAATCAGAATCTGCTTTTGTGTAAGAGCCTAGCTCTCTGAAGTTTTAGCAGTAGCTTCTGATAGCAAAGGTTCAAGTTCTCCTTTCCGGTACAACTTCACTGTATCTGCATACACGAAGTTAAACGTTGGAAACTAAAAATGACAAAAATTATTTGAAGTTAATCTATAGGCAATTTGATATGGATGCAACATTAGCCCCTGGGCATATATTTAAGTCACATGATTGGTGCCATCATTTTGGAAATCATGTCATTGATGTTATGAATTGCAGAATAATACTGATTATATAAACGACAATAACAAAATGAAAATATACCTGTACAGCCACCAATGTGTTTGCCACCTGCAATAGAGAAGAGTACCACTTAAGTTCAAGTAATATCAGTTGTCCTATCCAAATAAAAACATCAAAAGTAGATTTGTAATTTAACCTACTCTTATTTGCTCCAGAAAACATGGAAGATAATACTTTTATTTAAGCATTCGATAACTCATTTAAGGCACATAAAGAATTAAGCTAGTCCATAGTTCTGACTTTGTTATGACCGTAAGGTTCATTTATCAAGGGCAGAATGATACATCTCTCTTTCTATTACACCTGTAGATATCCGTACAGGCATGTAAATTGCTGTATGTGTGTGACATGTCATTGTATTGCTTGCTATTGTTTACCTGAATGAGTTATATATCGTTTTGTTCATTCAGTCAGGAAATACGATTTCACTATTCACTATCTGTGTTTGGCTTCCTGCTGGCACTCTGTTTTCTCTGACTTAACTAAGTATCAGTTTCTCAGCTAAACAGATATTCCTTTTTCTCTCTCTTCTTTTGGCACACAACACAGAGTCTCAAGTCTTTTGGGTAAAAATATAGACTCTTGGTTTCATAAGTAATCTTATAACACGCACTCATAAAAGCCAGATTTGTTGTCCTTAACCTAGAAGTGTTTTTGTAATGACCTGTATGCCATATCATATGATTTAACAAGGCATGCCCCATCCTTCAAACAAACACAAATTTGCTAGATACAAAATAGAGGAACAGAGAATCTGCAGAAGGTTCGGAAAGATCTAAGAAATTTTTTATAACCTTTTCCCCTTTTTTGACCAACAATTCTTGATAACCTAAAGACTTGTCATAATTGATAAATAAAACTGGGAACTGAGACTGGGGGACATCAAAAGGCAGACAAATGTATATTCTTATATCAGAATCTTTAGTATCAAGACCTGCCTCCTTGGATCCAAATCAGAATTAATAGTCTGAAACAGGAGAGAATAACTTATCAGTTATCACCTTATCATTGACGAAAGTTTTGTTTCTTATCAAATTCTAATTACGAACTAATCAACTATTTTGCAAAGTGGCAAGGACACGCCACAACGCACCCAATAGAATGACAAATAAAAAACAGGTATCTAGCAGCCAATGACAGGATAAATCCAAACACTTTCCATCTTCAACTAGGTTCCAGGATGCCTCAGAAAACAATCTTTCGGATGGTAATCTAAACTCTAAAGTTTATAGACTATCAACAGAAAAACAAATATTTTGTCAGCATCCCAGCGAGGCGGCTATGAAAAGAAACAGCAGATATGATAATGCTAATAAAATAAACCTTCATCTGATAAATGAGTTGGATTCACTGCCTATACATATTATGAAAGAATAATAATGTAATGAAACAGGAACGTACCAATAAAAACATTAGGTACAGTGTGTTGACCTGTAAGCCGCTCCAATACCTTCTGCAACTGAGGCCCTTGCGGACCTAGATATATTCAAAACACAGACGAAATAAATAGGTTATAGAGCAAACTTCATGAAGCACACAATAAAGCTAATGCCCATAAAAGTAGGTCACATGGAATGATTTTCCCCTTCATGTTTGAAAAAATAACTGATGGGGGCACACACAAAGGATAGCGCCTTTTTTTTTTGGGGGGTAGTGTTCAGAGTTGATGCAATATTTTTGCCACTCATGTAAACAATGTTCAAATATTTTCAAGAGAAACCTGGTTTTAAAAGGCGATTCGCAATAGTATTGTATATTGACCAAATAACTTATCTCATATGTTGAAGCCTCCTATAGATCAAGGCTCTGATATGCCTAGTCCATAAGCATTATTTAACCAGCATCAAGGCTTAATATTCAAAACCATGGTAAACAAACAGCAATTATTATTAAGAAGTTGTTACTTCCGTTTGTCTGAGACTGCCACAAATTAAGAAGTTCATAAAACCTCGTACACAAGGAGGCCTAAAGATCTAACGTGTCATTGATAAGTATGAAAAAGGAATCTGTTTTCCATTTTCTTAAGAATGTCATGGACAAAAAGGCAGGCAGGTCTAAACATTTGTGGGTTCAAAAAATAAATTCTGGGATTGCTCACATGCAGGAAAGAACTCAAATAGGCTAGTTCGTCTGACAACCAGGAAAGCATGGCCATAAATGTTGAAGATAATAAGACCATAAAGGGGCAAAAAAAATTTATAGCTGCAATACACTGTAACAATACGCACTTCAGACACTTCTCACTCATGTTCAGTCTCATTCACTGTGACTGCCGACTATCATTAAATTAATCCATCGTATATATATCATTGCTATTCATTTTAATAATGAGATGAATAATAATCTGTGGAAGTGATTAGATGCTACTGTGAACAAAGTCATACTGTTATAAACTCATATATGAGGCCTATTCAATGTATGGTCCAACAAGAGACAATCCACGTGACATATATATGGCGGCATAGCACTTGGGCTTGGAGGCACAAAGACCCATAATTCCAAACCCTAACCCTACAGGTAAACTCTATAAATAAGAGGTAAACCCTAAATTTATGATTCTCTCTCAATTACTATTCTACCGTCACTGTGCACATACACCACCTCCTTTGGCTAACGCCTAGACGTGTACAGTGATCTACCATACTCATAGATATCTGATCCATAATACCTAAGAGAGAGAGAGTTATTTGATCCAATATTAACATACTAGTCCAACAGAACTCTCTGTCAATCTAGACAGGATACATACAAAACTGATAACAAAAACTAATCTGAGAATGTTCAGGACTATACACTGATGATTTACAATCAATCAGGAAGTGATCTATAAATTACCCATCTCGTCCAATTCAATCACCAGTGGCTGCACGCCGAGCTTTTTAAACAGCGATTTCACCTCCATAGAATACCTTCACAAAAATTTTATCATGAGTCAGTCCGGATTCCTCAGGTGATTCCAAATGCACAAAAGTAATCTAGAAAAAAACGATACCAAATTCAAAAAAACCCAAAACAGAAGTAAGATTAAAAAGAACTAGAACTCACGAGCACCAAGTTTTGGAATAGACGACAACCGGGTTCTCGTCAGTAGTCTTCTTGATGCTCTCTTCAAGTCGAGAACCAAAAGAGGAAGACATGGCATGAACTGAAACAGCCCTGTATCTTCCCGAGCCATTGCAGCTGAGATTAGAGGTTTTAAGAGTGTGACCTTCTTTGATGGGAACGGAGCAAAGGCAGAACTTGGAGATAGAAGATGATAGCCCACGAGTGGAATTGGAAGAAATAGACAGTAGAGTGTTGGTACCAGCAATTGGCAATGCCATTATCCTCGGCTTTGATCGAGTCTTATTTCCAAAGACTTCTGGGAGATTTTTCTTGTTTTTTCTTCGGGCTTTGGTAATTTAATCTCCTCGAAGCTCGGGGATTATTAGTTTCTATTGCCTCAAGCCTGACTGGAGGGGCACCCTCTCATCCGAAGGCCGCAGCCTTACTCAAATTACCGACTAACAATAACTATTCTTGTAAATAAAAATAATTAAAATTACAACTTTCAATAAGATCTTTATTAATTATATTGAATTATAATATTATTTTATTTTTATTTTTATCTACTATCTTTATTAATTAGGGACATATTTAAAAAAAATAATTAATGTTTATTGAAAATAAGCAAGTCCTTTATAAAAAAGACCAAATGAACTTACTAATTTATACCTTATAATAAGAACCAATGAAAAGAGTACTAAAAACGGGGACGTATCGCTGCAATTTTCTGATTTCTAAAGCTGGGTGATTAAATTAAATTATCAGATAATAAAATCAAAAAGTTACCTTCAATTAAAAAAAAAAAAATTGCATTTTGGATGAACTTGGCCTTTAAGTTAGTTTTAATTCATTCCGAGATCAACATCACCCTTTTCATTTGACAAAGTGTTGCGTAAGAAAATCCAAACGAAACTGATACTTTGTTTGATTCTTTGTATTTCTATTGTTATTATATACTCCATTAATTTTTGGGTATTCCACGTCAGCGAGGTCTTAACTAAAGCACTTTCTGGCAATAAAAAGCTAAAATTCGACTTGTTAGCATAAGAAGGGAGTATTAGCATAATCGGTTTCAATACAATAACTAAAGGTGATTTTTGGATAAAATATTATTTAATATCTATTTATTAATATATTCTGACTTGCTCTTGGTCTTATTTATTGATACGTTGACACACACACATACATGACGATTTAGGTGATGTTAGAGTATTTAATGAACAGTGGTTTTAAAAAAATTATTTTACTTTTATGGTTCATTTGTTATTTTGTTATTTTTTGAAGTATATTAAAATAAACTATACAATTTATAGCTTATAAATAATATAATTTTTGCCAACAAACATTAATCCCTGTATCAAGGTATCATGACAACATGGAATTTGAGTTTCTTTAAGCATACATTAAAAAATGTAACCTTTTTTATCGTATACTTAATAAAAGTTAAATGGATGAATATTGATGCAACGATAAGCTCTATATTTTTATTGTTATCCTCCACTTGATATCAGAGCTTAAGACAATAGTAGTTAACTTGGTATCAAAACTATTAGCATGAGAGATTCAAACAATACTACTTAATTAGTTTTCTTAAAGCCTGCTTGGAGCCCCTATTTGGACAGCATTCTGGGTAAAAAAGCCTAGTGAAAATGTCAGTAGAGAAAAACTTTAGTGGGAAGTGTTTGGAGAAAAAAACTTTTTAATTAATTTATATGTTTAAATGTGGGAAGTGTTTGGGGTAAAAAAACACTTTTATCCCACTAAGCTTTCGAAAAAAAGCCCCAATAATGTAATACGCCTAGCGTTGTGTGCAACAGCATCTTGACGCATAGAGCATGTCACTGTCACTTTGTCACCTAGCTCCATTATTTCCTTTGCAGTCTAGATCTTCTTTGTCTTCAATTCTTTTTCTTTTTTCAGTCCTTCCTGACCCAGCATGTGGACTTTATTGCTTTTTTAATTTAGTATTAATTTAATTAAGTACTTTTTAATATAAAGGGATATTTAATATTCACTTAATTAAGGATTTCATTGCTTTTTAATTTTTTTTAATAATAATTTATTTTTTTATCAAATTTAAATTTTTATCTTCAATTATCACAATATATACATCTAATATTAATATATGTAGTATTCAATAAGATTCATGCCCTTTTTAGTTATTTTCCATCTCAACTAACCTTTTTAACTATTACCCCAAATACGTTTTTATTTGGAAAAAAGTCATTTCTGCCACCGTCAATCAAACACAAATTAAATTTACAATATGAATTTTTTTTTTTTGGTAAAAAAAAAAGTTTTTTTGAGAGGTTCGACATCGCCCCCCACCAAGGCCAGGCTGCGCACGGCCCGGCTCTATAAGCACTTACATCGGATTTACGAGATCGCCTACCAAAGAGTCCCAATGACGACAGAGGGATCAAACCCACGACCATTTGCGCCAAATTGATCCCTTACCATCTATGCCAACCTCATTGGCTACAATATGACTTTTTACTTCTGCAAATAAATCATTTCTCTAACCCAAACGGGCCTTAATATCTTAAAATTAGTCAACTAATTTACTTTAAGTGGGTATGAGAAAAAGCCCAAGATAGATAGGACGTCTTCAGTTTCACTGAAGCCCAATATTCCATTTGTCTGGATTTAGAATGAAGCCCATTGTTTGGACCAAACCGCGTTTAGGCGGTCAAATTAGCCATTAGTTTCCGTACGATTTAGTTTAATTGAGCTAGATGCTCAAAAAAAAAAAAAAAAAAAAAAAAAAAAGAAACCTTTCTCTCATGTGCTCTTATCAATCCTCCAGAAACATATAATCTTATAAACTCTCTGGTTTGATGTGCATCGCAATGTTCTTTGCTAATGTTTGACCTCATACAACAATTAAACTCGTTTGAGATATCGTGAATCAGTAACGAACACATATATATACAGCGTTTAAAATTCAATGGTTGGTTCTAGAAGCAGATAAGGTTTGATGATGTCCATACAGAATCTAAACTTGGGAAATGACATGAATCCCTACCTCTCTTGGCATTTCCTTAACGAGGACGATGAAGAACTTACTTTTATGAACCAAGGAATCTATATTAGCTGGCTGGTTTTGGATTCAGTTTTCAAACTTAACAACAAGTACATATACTTCTAATAACGTGCTTCAGATTGACAGAAGGATGGGCTGAACCAGCACTCCTCGTGTGTCTACCCAACATGCATGCATGCTCACCCACGAGACGCTATTTTTGTTTCTTACACTCTCTTACAATAGTAATGATAATAATCGCTGTGTAGCTTCTTGTCTCACAGTAAATCTCAGGTTTCTCTAGACTCATATTATCATCTCAATTACTAGCTACCTATATATAGCCCTCATTTTATGGAACAAACTAACCAAATTAATAGTTCAAAGGGACGCAAGAATAATATATATACAGCTAATTAATGAAACTGAAGAAGAAAAAGGATATAGGTGATGATACAAAATAAAACCAGTATACATATATGGCAAAACAACTTCAAATGATTATATTAGTAGCAGCAGGAGGGACATTGATCAGTAACAAACAGTACCAAAAAAGTACTCAATAAGTACTCAATTAAGACTGTAATCTCTGGCCTCATGAATAATGCAGCTCTGGTTGGATTGTTGCTAACGTTGTGCATACATCATGTGTTACGCCATATATAAAACTATGTTCTTGTTTTGGATTGAGGTAGCTGGAAAGGTCCACCACCTCAAGTATGGTGGACATCAACATGTGAAGAAGGAAACCGAGAGCTCAGAATAAACATGCAGAAGGAGCCAGTTTGAGGAAGCACAAGAATAATGATGGGTTGGCCCCTTTGTGATGAATCAAAGTAGAACAGTGGCCATTCCATGATGTAGTGTTTTATTTTTAACAGTCACTATTGTCTCCAAATACAGGAGGATGAGCTAGATATAAGAGGAGGAAGATGACAAATTGAAGCAATGTTTGAAACAAAACTGAATTAAATTTTTCCTCACTGACTTGATCGATCAGGTTGCTCAACTTAATTAGATGGGCCTATCTCTTCTTTTGAATCACTCAGTATGGGCACCTCATATGGACTGTTTCAATCTCCTTCACAAGGCCTAGCATCACCACGCTAAAAAAGTGTTTTGTGGGGACAAATGTTTCTGCACACACACACATATTTATTTAAAATTATAAATTATTCATTATAATCCTGAGAATGCCTTGATGTTGGTTCATATGACTGAAATAGTGAAAAACGCTGTTAGACGATATTGTCCAAGTGTACTTAACTATTAGTAGCTGAAATCATAAGAGAATAAAAACATGACAGAGATTTTGTCTGTTTATTATTATTATTATTATTAGAAAAAACGGGGTCCAATTTTCAATTATTGTACTCGTGCTAACTAATTAGCTGCTAGAAAAGGTCATAATTTATGGTGGCCAGCCCAATTTGTTACAATTAAGTTGTGAATTTTAGACTAAGTTTGGCCAAACAAGTACCCTAATCTGATTGACTTCATGAGTTTGGTTTTGAAGAGTTACATACCGTTAATTTTGTAACATTCTAATCTCTGACTAAATCCAGATTTGTTCATTGGATGAGAAGAATTAGATATTACCATTGAATATTGAAGCACAAACTGAGAATGCAGGGGAAGCAGATTCAAAATTTGGACCGTATCATTCCTAACCTCTTTGTCTTAGTTATCCTATAAATCTCTAGGCCTTTGATAATTTCCTTAATATAATAAAATTACATCCATTGCATTGGGTCTATTCTTTACGTGTTTTTTCTTAAATTTTTTCACTGTTCATTATTGATTTGATTTTCTTTGACAAGTACACATTCTGTTCAGAACTGGTAAAATACAGTTGGTTTACCATAGCTACGTACGCCTTCATAACCTATTATTCCAACTAAGCATTTAGTTTTCGGCCTCACCAATCCCATCCAACAACCTTTTTTGTTTTTTCCTTGCTGATGAAACCAACTTTTTCATAATACCCATCAGTAAAAGTTTGAATCGTCCCAGGATATTTAAGTTGGAAAGTACAGAATACCCAATCATTAAGCAAAAGGAATCTCACATTAACTTGTGATATTTATAGATTTCTCAAACAGGCAAGGATCCATGCTCGGATAATGATTAGTATAAGTTTTTTTAAGTTACATGAACTAGGTTAAGGTTAGGAATAATGCTTTACAGAAATGATTTGACTTTAGCTTTAGGCATGTGCAGACTGCAGAGCAATAGTGGTTCTTCACTTCTTTGTGACCTTAAATAATTTTTTTCTGGGTGGGTCAAAACCAAAGATACCAGTTTTAAAAAAAGGGAAAAATATTCCCTTTGAAGCCATCTTAGAATTGGCCTCTTCAAAAAAGAGAGATGAGAGAGAGTGGGTGTGATGGTGTTGAGCTGCATTCTCTTTTTTGGGTCCTACCCATCTGATGTTTGAGGCTTTGTGGAGGGCTAGTTTTCTAATCTCAAGGACGTAATTTTGTGGGCCATTGCATTATATGTATAACCTCCTCAATCATTTTCAGGATATCCAAGTTTGAAACATCTTACTAATATCAATCAAAACTCATCATAAACACCATCAAAATGCATCTCACTTAAATTTTTGAATATGATAGCTTATTTATCGTTAAGTATTCGCTTCTGAAAAATAAGAACACGAAAGATCCAGTGTGAGAGACCCACAAAAATAAAAAAAAAAAAATTACATCAGTAAGGTTGTTGTTGTGAGACTTAGAGGTTGTGTGTTCATATTCTGGGAACAATATATGCGCTTGTAAGGATAATGCTGCATATTTACATCCCTCCCCAAACCTCATTAAGTGGGAGTTTTATGCACTAAGCCAAACTTTTTTTTTTTTTTTTTTGGTTGTTGGCTATCTTGTTTAATTTTGCACCATGAGATATGCAAAGAGGGTCTGGTTTGAAAAATTAAAACGTTCAAAGAAAGTGGGGAAAGAAGAAGAAAAGAATTGACAATCGTTATTTCAAACAAAGCTCAGACAAAACCTCAAAATAGAAAACACTTAGCAGGCCCTGTTTGGTTTAAAGAACTTGGAGGAAGGGAAGAGAACTTAATTAAGTTCCCATGCAAAATAACCGTTTGGTTATTAAGTTCCCTAACCCGACTTCCCGGGCCCACCACTCTTCCTCATATGTGGGAACTTGAGATCCCACCAAAATTGGTGGGTTTTCAAGTTCCCCGTTCTATTCACATTTTTGACAGATTTACCCCGAAATTCAAATTTGGCGGAAGTTCGAACTTGGCGGAAAATTCAAACTAAAAAATTTTGGGTCGAAGTTCGAACTTAACAGGGACATTTTTTTAAAAAATATATTTTGGCAAAAAAAATATTTTTCTTTTTTATTTTGAATTAATTTCTTTTGAGGTAAAATAGACATTTCTTAATTATAACATTATTTTCCTATTCTCTTCATCAATTTTTTGGGAATAACATTATTTTCCAAATAAATCTAAATCTGTATAATTAAGATGTTGGGATGCTCACTCATGATTCTATTATTGTAGACGACAGAAGCAGCTTCTTTGCCTAAAAATGGAAAATTTACAATGACAAACTACCATTGAAGCTTGAAACAAAAGGAAAGGCTCGCGCAGAGACTTGAATTGAACTTGAAATCGTATCATTCATTTAACTTGATTACAGAAGTATGGGACAAAGGCGGTATATAAAAATCTCAAAAATCAAAACAAAACCAAAGAATTCAAATAAAAAGCCTCGTCATCCTTGATTTGGAAAATGCCCAAAACACTGCAAAACTTGGGCCAGAGGAGAGGGCTCTGTTTCTGTGCTATTTGTTATTGAATTATTTTTTCCCTTTTATGCTTTTTTTGTTGTTGTGTTTTTACAGAAAGTCAAATTTTTTTCTGGATGAGATCAGAACTGGGAAATGCATCGTCTATGGCAAGCAGTAGGTCGGTGCTTCTTTTGCTTAGTCTCTTCCTTCCAAACTTGGCCTATTTCTTGAGCAATATTCATGGCATCAGATGAAGCACCAGATAGCCCTCTCCTTGTGAACCCAACTGCATAAAGACCAACACCTCCTTTCCATCCATGTGGGAATGGCTTCTTTGGGAATCCATTCTTTGAGAAAAATTCACCCTCCTGTTCATATCATAACATTATCATATCAGTTCACTCCTCCATACCCCAAAAAGGGGGGGGGAAAAAAAAGAAATCTTTTAATAAAAGACAAATAACATCAGCTCAGTTCAGTTCAGAACTAACAGTGTTCTCTTTGTACTAATATAAAAAACTGTCAAAGATTTATTTTTTAAAGAGTTTTGGGAAAAGTTCAAAACAGTATCAAAATAGAAACATTTTTCTCACCTGAAGCCATGAAGGGACATTGCTGCGATATCCTGTGGCTAGTAAAACTGCATCAATGTCAAGCTTTTCGCCATTGACTAGCTCAACTTGGTGATTGTAAAACCTCTTGATCCCTGGTACAACTTTTATGTCTCCGGATCTAATCTTCTCCAATGTTCCAATGTCCAAAACGGGGGTCTTCCCGGCTCTGTTTTTCAGCTCCATTGGGCCCGTCGATGGCCTTTTTAGCCCGTATTTCTCAACGTCGCCGAGCACCAGCCATGAAAGAACCAATAGGAGCTTGTCAACGAACCAGAGAGGTAGCCACTTCAACAGCATAACGGCCAATCCGAACGTTGATTTTCCGAAGATCTCTCTGGGTAACACATGAACCTGTATGCCAAAAACAGAGGAATCCCGGTCAGTTTTTGTTATTACAGTGAAACAAGAAAGATTCACTCACTCACGAATATTTGATACTTACAGAGTCACGAACAACCACTGAAGGTGACGCATTGTGGTTACAGAGATCGAGAGATAGCTCCATGCCGGAATTACCACACCCCACGACGAGCACTTTCTTTCCCCTGAAACTCTCCCCTGACTTGTAATCACAGGCATGAGTGATTTCACCTTTGAATTCACCCAAGCCTTGAATATCAGGCATAACACACTCGGCATTCTCGCCGGTGGCCACCACGAGCCACCGGCAAATGTACTCCACCTCAGTTCGAGCAGAGGAGCCAACGGTGGAAACAGTCTTGACGCGCCACAATCCGCAGGTCTCGTCGTACCTAGCGGATTGAACGCACTCGTTGAATCGTGGGTTGATCTTGAAATGCTTGGCGTATGATTCGAGGTAGTCGATGAATTGTCGCTTTGTTGGGTACTCAGGGAAGTCATCTGGGAATGGAACTTTTGGAAGCTCACAGAATTGCTTTGGAAGGTGAAGCTTGAGCCTGTCATAGGTTCGCTTCTGCCACAGAGAAGCTATACAATCGTCTCGCTCAAGAACCATGAATGGGACGCCTTGTTCTCTGAGACAAGCCGCTGTGGCTAGGCCGGAAGGGCCAGCTCCGACGATTACAGGGCCGTTCACCCAAATGCAGCGACGTGAGAACAGGTCTTCATGATCAGCTAGGCGAAACAGGCTCTCCATCATTCAGCTCTAATATTGTGTTTCAGGGCAAGGTTGTGTTTTTGATCGTTAGAGAGAGAGGGGCGAGAGAAGTTATTAGGATTTGAAGCAGAGGATTTGAGAGTGGAAGGAATGAAGAGAAAGTGAATGTGGGAGAAGGCTTAAATAGAGAAAGAGAGAGAGGCATTTGTTTTGGGGGCTAAGAGCAGCATGTGGGAGTGCGCAGTTAATGCGCTCTTTTTCTCTCATAATTCCTCAAATCATTATTAAAGTCTTTTTGGGTTGCCACTTTTATTTTATGGAGAATTATTATTTCTCTTCAATACATTCTTGAACCTCTTGTTTCATTATTATAATAGATTCTTCTACCCTCTTACTTATTTTTAAAATTTTCTCCAGGATTAGCATCCAATTTGGTCAGCATGTATTCTTCCATCGTATTAGCTAGCTTTCATGGGGAGAGAGTTAAATATGACCAACAATATCAGGTTAATATCAAGACAGTAACTACATCATGCAAATACAAAAACCAGTAATGATATTCTTTTTTTGCTCAAGACCAGTAATGATATTCCAAATAGAATGAACGCATGGTCATATCTACTTTGTTTAAATTTAAAATGCAATCAAAATTCGCATTACAATAGAGGGTTTTAATGTATCAATTGATTTGTTACATAAAACAGTAAAGTTAGCACAGTAGTCTGGAAAATAAGTTAGGTGGTGCTTGAGAGTCATAGAGGGTAGAATAGAACTTTGATGCAACACAGCGATGCGAACTAATAATAGGAATGAACAATGTTTTTTATTTAGTAGACCCAATGAATGATAAAGAGTTGCAAACGTACAGCTGATTCGATGGATTTCATGAATATTAGGAGAACCAGAACCACCCCCCTCAACCAATTACAATCTTGTTTCTTTTACTTCTCCTTCTCCTCTTAGCTTTATTTTAGGTTGAGTTTCTTTCATTATCTTTTTCTCATCACCTCATAATTTTTAAATTATATCTCCTTCCATTGTATTCTTAGCAATCAATTTTAAAATTTTTTTGAAATCAAAATATATTTAGGTCTTTTGTTCTCATCTTCCCAATGAACAACCTAGATGAACTAATGAAAGATAATGCAAAAAAATAAATTAATATTTTAAATCCTATTAATTGAAAAAAAAATCTTTACAAACTGTTTTGTGGTTTTTTACAATTTGAGGAAAGGATCTCCTTCCATTGTATTCTCGGCCAAAAGCATCCTATGAGCTTTAATATCTTTTTTTTTTTTTTCACTATGAGGACAACTTACTAACCTATTGAGATAAAATGGAACTCCTAACCCTTGTTTGTTGTTTACTTGTTTATACTTTGGCTCTTTGTAGAACTTTTAATTATTTGGTATCTTTTTTGTCATTTTATTAAAAGAGAGAGAGAGAGAGAGAGTGTGTGATAATTAAAATGAAACTCATAGCCTCTAATTTAGAAAGAAGCTTTTTTTCCTGATTTGGCAAACTTACTGTTTGCCAGCACACTTCAAACTAGTTATAAGTGCCATCAAAGGGTGGCATGTGTGTCACCACACCACCACAGAGGTGTTAACTATAGATAAGCTTTGATATTGCTATGTTAACTTTAGCTTTTGTAATATCATACTTCTATCCTCTTTTAAAAAAACAGTTAACATTAGTGACTTCCAGATTTTAATACTCCCTCTTGTTCTAAACGTCGGTATTATTTAGGAATTGTTCTTTGATCTTAAACGTAAGACTTCAATTTACTTAATGTTAAAATTATAATTTTTGCCAAAATTAAATATCATTAATTATACATATATATTAAAGAAGTTTTTATCACAGAAGTAATTTTCAATACAAATGAGTAAAGAGTGTATTTTTAAAAAACTAAATACACATTTTTTTTAACAAAAAACTATAGTTTAACTAATTTTCATAAATTCTACAGATTAATTATATATCTAATTTCTATGTTTTACAATGGATTACTATAAAGATATGATATTGTCACTACTAATTATTATTATTACTAACGTTAATATCAATTTGTTTCACATTTAGATCAGAATCGTATCCACCTTTATCATTTTTCTCTCCTATTGAGATTTTGATCTAAGGATGAAATAAATTGGTAGTAACGTTGGTAGGAACACTAATTGGTAATAACAATATATATATTTTTTTTTTTGATACAACAGTAAGGGTCGAACCCTTAAGGGGGAGGGGAGGCCGACTCTAAGCCTCGACACTAGTGCCAACGCGCTACAAGACGCTTGGCGGTAATAACAATATTCTATTCCTTACCATAATTGTGATTCCTGAGGGTGGAGGGAAAGAGGTGATGCTGACTAGGATGGGCCAAGATGAGACCACGTGGAGAGGGGGACCCATGTGGCCAGTGAAGGCCTTCGGAGTTCGATTGCAACTGCCTGCTGCCTGCACAATATGCCCATCCCGCCAGCCCGGCCTTCACTTCGCCACCAAGCGATTTTTAGTACTTGGATTCTTTTCATTTGTCAGTGATCAAGCCTAGTTATAAAATTAAAATATTTATGTTAATTTTATACTCCATTCCATCCTAATTATCAAATAGAGTTGACATATTTTTAAAAGATTAAAGAAGCTAATTAAATAAGTTAGCTAATTATATCATATGTTTTGTATCCTTAAATTATATATTACTACCTCCGATCCTAATTATAATAATACTTTTGTAGTGAAATTTGCACTACAAAAGTGTGCCTATAATTAGGACCAGGGGGAGTATGTGGTTTATTAATCAAACTAATTAGTTTGGAAAAAAAAATAAAAATACTCTAAAATAATTTAATTTGCTTCCTTAATCCCTTAAAAAAAGAAAAAAACTTTGTCTATTTCATTTATAACATATTGATCGAATCCAAACCCTGTATGTTAGTTTGCATGCTTTGCTATTAGAGAACTCATTTGTTCAGGAATTTAATTCCCTTTTTACAAGGATTTGATTACGGAATTTTAAGTGTAAGCCTTGGGCTTTAGCCTTCTCCATGTTCGTCCCAAGATATCTCCCAAACAAGCTCAAGCATCCATATATGGATGTCTTCTCGAAGCTCCTTTAAGCAAGTCATGGTCATTGATGATGGATATGGATGTTAATTGGTGAATAATGAGGTGGCGTACGTGAATGAGTCTATCTCTGTGCATATGCTTTTTTATGCATGTGGCTAGGAGGTGGAAAGTTTTTGGTACAAAATTTTAGGCCATGACGTTTAAATTAAGCATTTTAAACTTAGCCATTGGATTATTCTTGAACTCCCAAGATTAATCTAATTTGTATGATACCACTTTGATTCTATTTATAAGTTTATTTTGACCAAATCTCACATTTCAAGGAGAAATAGTTTACTCAATAAGTATGAGATAAATTTATAACTTTACCCTTATTTATGATATGGTATGTTTCATCATTTTTTATGTTATCCCTAGTCCCTTTGTGGGAGGTATAGTGCTTGGCTTTATCAAAGCTGTTTCTTTCGCTCCTGGCTTTAGTGGGTGAGCAAGCCTTAGAGTAAGCCAGTTTCATGCCAACGAGTGAGAGTTTCCCATAAGCCTTAGGGTGAAAGTTCCCATCCTCTTCATAAGTACAATTAATATGGGTAAAATTGTCACAATCTCATTTATTACATGAAATTGAACTTATAAATATGACCAATTTTTTTGGTCAAAATAGAGTTATAAATAAGATCATAGTGGTAGAATATTATATTTTGCTCAATCTTAACTTGCAATAATTAAACGAGATAATCATTCTACATATTTGCAAACGCTAACCCATGACAAAATATAGACATATAAAATATTAGCAATTTATACCTAATAGTATCCTAATTAATTCATATTGAAATTATTTTCTAAAATTGACTAATGATCCAAATATTATCTAAAAAATCTAAAATAGCCCACAATTATTATCATCAAAATATACTAACTTTGAATCATTAAAATATTTGTAATGGCTATAGTATGAGGTTCCTTTTCCTTAATAACACAAAAGTATCATCACAAATTATTATTATTCCAAAGCGTTATCATTCTCCATAATAAAAAAGGAAAGCACACACAGCGAACTATATATGTTTTTAATAACTAAAGTCTAAAACTAGCTATAGTGTTGATGGTTCTTTAGCATGGACCATTAACTTTTGCACACATCGAACCATAAGAATAAACACGTCTCTTTCAAAGTGGTGAACAAAGTTAGTTATACAAAGCATTCAACGAGGGCATGCCAATGATATAAATTAGTTCTAGTAAAAGTCATATACATATGGTTTCTTAAATGATTAAGCTTTCTTGCCGAATTGAATAACATAGTAGTATTGATCAATGGAAGCACCTAACTAGCTAACTGGCCGGCTAGGTCTCTTAAACTAGTTATAATGTCAAGTTCGCTTAAAGGAGAGATATACATGTAAGTACAATAATGAATAATCTTCAAAAGCTAGCTTTTTGGTGTTTTGAAAATGATGGTGGTGTGCCCCACTTTCCCTCTCCACTTTGAGAAGTGGTTAAAATTAAGTTTCATGGGAATATAAGATCAGAGGCAAGCATGTGCATGAGGCGTTGGAACTTCATAGTCTCTTCTTTTCATGAAAATCTCTTGTAAGCTACGATCTTGGCCCCATATATGCATTATTAGCTATATACATTTGTGCGTGTAATTTTGCTTTGGAATGATCATCGAATGAAAATGAATTAGTATGCTTCGGAAAGAGGGGAAGAAAAGGTGAATTCCAAAAGCTACAATCCAAAGAGATATGTGTATGGAGCGATGAGAGAGCCATATCGATGTGATATGATCGATAAGGATATGTGTTTGTATTTTCTTTATCACAAAAGCTTTCTCATACCAGCCTTGCAATGCTCCACAGCCAGCTTGCATGGTATAGCCCTCATTGATTTCACCTTTCTCCTTTTAGGACGTGGTCATCCTTTCAATTCAGATACACATTACTTTTCTCCTCTTTATTATCTTATTTAACTAACTCATTATTTTATTTTTTTTGAAAACAAAAAATTTAGATAAGTTGGGTCCCGAAACTTAACAGGATTAGGACATATTTCAAAACTCAAAAAGCACCTATAGAAATATATATACTTGTATATATACATACAGATTGCCTATTAATTAACAAGATATTGGCATCAGCTTCAGGATTTAAACTCATAACTTAATAGGTTACATGAGCAAACACTATTGATGTACTCATAAACAGCTTAGCAATATTAACTCCTTAGTTTATTCACACGCACATACACATATAATATCAATATAACGGTTATTAGTGTGTAAATTTGCCCTAAATTTTTTTCCCTGAAAAGCAATTTTACCTTGAATGTTTTTTTATGTTCAATGTTGTCTTGGGAGTGTTAAAATAATGAGTAATATTTCCCCGCCCCCTCCCTACTATGTGTATCAAAAAAAAAAGTTAATGGTCAATATCAATTTTTAAATGTAGTAAGCATTAGTTTTTTAATGGTATAAAGCAATATTACTATGTTTTGAAATTTTCGGAGTGATATTGAACCTAAATTTCTTTTTGAGCCAACACTACTCTCAACAAAAACTTTCAGTGTAAATTTACGCCGTAACCCTTAGTATAATCATAAAGAGCTTAATCAATCATCTTCATAGCTAAGCCTTTCTTCAAAGAGTTGAATTCTAAATAGCTTTCTGTAGTCGGCGCTGATTTGCTGTATCTAATTAATTAAACAGACACTATTAATAATAGAAAAGGGAAGAGAAGAGAGAATTATATTGCTTTTATATATATATATATATATATATATACTTTGTGTGTGTACGATCATGTATGCATGTGTAAAGTATGTTGTACTATAATGAGTGAGAGAGTCACGCCTAAAAGAAAAAGTAGGAGAAAGAAGATATGTGTATGTGAGTGATTGCCTGATTGGGATATATATTAAGGAGTGGGCTAGTTCGAATATGTATGAAGCTATGTGTGGCTTCATTTAAGTGCTGGAAATTCAGCAGCCAATGTTCTACTATTAGTAGCATAAAAAAACTAACCCATTTGCATTGGATTATATATATATTATATTATGGTTATTGGGGTTCCACGTTTTTATAATTTATTGTTATATTTCTATTGATACATTGTGTTTGGTTTCTCCGTCAGAAAATTCATTTAATTAGGTGAATGTGGAGTCCAAAACGATCACAGGTTACATAGCATTGTCTTTTGCGAAAGCGTACAAAGCTAGAAGAGGATGTTCTTTTGGTTTTGATGATTTTGAGAATATATATATTTCACGCATAAGAAAATGGAACAACTTGCACAATTTTTTAACTTCAATCGAATTCAAGTACTTTTAGAGGGTGTGAGTTGTTTTGCATCAGAGTTTACGTTAAATTGTGAATTTTCAAGCAATATTAAGATAATTATTAAAAACATGCGTAAAATGACTATAAATGATGATCCGGAATGATCGATAAAATAAAGAAAGCAAAACATGGCAAAATAAAAAATATAGAAAACAAAACATTGATAATGACAGCAATATTAAGATATGTGAGTTGATTAAAATGATGTCAACTCTCTTCAATTTGGTACACGTCAAACTAAATCTTTAAGCATTAGATCATGTGATGTCACATTGCTCACATTTTTTAACGATTAACAAAGTGTTAGGACCCGTTTGGTAGAAAGAAGATTAGAAAAGGAAAGGGAAGATTCCAAAGTTCCCATGAATTTTGGGTGTTTGGTAGAAACAGATAGAAAGTTTAATTGAGATCTTCCTAAGTGAGTGCTCGTCTTCTCTTATTTAAGGGAAGATGTTTTCCATCCGAAAATGGAGGGAAAGCTACAATCTTCCCATGAAAATGTTTTTTTGATAGATTTACCCCGAAATTCAAACTTAGAGGGAAAGTTCGAACTTGGCGATTTTTTTTTTTCATGAGTTTGAACTTAACAAGAAATATTTTTTAAAAATATATTTTAGCAAAAAAATATTTTTCTTTTTTATTTTGAATTAATTTCTTTTGAGGGTAAAATAGACATTTCCTAATTTTTTACCAACTATCACCTCTTCATTTTCTTCCTACCAAACAACTCAAGCCATCTTCCCTCATCTTTCAAATCTTCCTTTCCCTTCCTTTCTCTCCTCTAAGTTCCTTTCCCTCCCCACCAATTCTTTGTACTAAACGGGTCCTTAGGTCATGTAAATGCGGGTGGATCAACTTAAAACTAATATGAGAAGTTATACACTTATATATATATATATATATATATGTGTGTGTGTGTGTGTGTGTCACATATACACACATACATGGGATGGATCTTTCAAGGGACCATGGCCCCCAAAAAAAATTGTTCACATTTTTTTTTTTAAAAAATATAATGTAAAAAGATATATTATCTATATTAGAATTGTTAAAATACTTTTCTAATACATTTGACCCCTTTAAATATTTTTTTTAATTAGTTAATGAGTATATATTTGGCCCTCCCAAATATTTTTTTTAATTAGTTGAAGAGTATACATTTGGCCCTCAAATATTTATCCTAAAGTCCGCTACTACATTCATACATACATATGTGTGTGTGTGTTAATTAGACATATATATTGAATAAAATTGAATTGAATATTAAGTAATATATAAATATATAAGTATATATATATATATATAGAGAGAGAGAGAGAGAGAGATGTGTGTGTGTATGGCAAAAATACACACATGTATGGAATGACCTGTAAATTTAAGTATTTACTCCCTCCTGTTTCTAATATAAGACATATTTGTAGAGTTGATATATTAGTTTTAAATATAAGATATAGTTCTCATATTTGTAATGTTTTCCTAATTTACATCTATTATTGATCCGTCAACATTAATTAAGGAGAAGAGGAGATGAAAGAATTAAGGAAAATGACTAGAGTGCTTTATATTTACCTAATTTGATTAGATAAAGAAGTTAGTTAATATGACATGTATTTCTAAAGCACTCTACTCATCATCTTCCCTAATTATCTTCTTGATTATTGTTGAAGGAGCATCAATAACGGAAAATTATGAAAAATTGATAAATATAAAAATTATGTCTTATATTTAAAATCAAGACTAACTTTTCAAATATATCTCATATAAAAAACTGGATGAGTAAAATTTGAGTCAAGATGTGATATTTTCGCTCTTCATAGTACTGTATATCGGTTCTCCCTCCTCACCATCCTTGGTCTCATTTAATTTATGCAATTCTTAACAAAATTAAAAGTAATAATTAATCCCATAAGTAGCAATTAATTATTAAAGTTACCTAAGTTTGGCTGGACTTAATTATGCATAAACCATACACCTCACCATTCATGTCATAGCTAGTATACTTGTATCTAGAAACCATTAAGAGTCGCATAACATGCTAAAATAATTAAACTATGGTTAGGTGTACATCATCATTAACAAATTAAGGGCCAACAGATTGCAATAGGTTTATATATGTCATAAAATAAATTAGGATAAAAAAAATCGGCTTTGGGTAAAACTATTTCTATTTCAGACACAACAGATACATCTCACAGGAAAAAAAAAAAGAATAAAATAATGGGATATGAGTTTAGATCACTCAATTCATTTTGTGTTTCTATTTAATAGGACATCGAATATGATCTTTTAATAAGTTAAAACTAATTTAACTAGTGAGTATTAAATTAAATACTCACTAGTTTTTTTGCCAGAAAAATACTCACTAGTTTAATACTTCCTCCGGTTCTAATTATGAGCAAATTTTGGAGTTGGTTTTGGTCCTAATTATAAGAGCAAGTTTTAACTTTTGTCAAATTTTTCCTATAATACCGCTATTTATACTTTCTCAATAATAATTAAAGACAATAATAATTTAATAATACACCTATATATTTTATAAAATAAATAATACTTACAACTTATTATACAACTTATTAATGTTATATATTTTTTGTGACTTCGATGCCACGCTTTTTTCCCCTTTTGACTTAGTATTATCATGTGAACAATCAATGCCTATTTTCTTCAAGTATCCAGCGTACTATGAATAAAGTTTTCAATTTTCAATGATCAATTTCGAAATATATTTCAAACTTATCTTGTCATTCTTTAACAATTTTCTCAAGAAGATTTATCACTGAGAATTTTCATTCTGTGTTATGAACTGAATACTTATCCAACAAAATCTAAAATGTAAGCTACACAATTTATGAACTAATTTATTGGGTAAGGGTATTTTAGGAAAATATACATAATTAACTAATTTAACTTCCTTCCTTAATCCCTCCAAATTCTGGTAAATAGCTCTTATAATTAGGACCGGAGGGAGTATTATTTAATCCAGCCAAATAATCTCATATTGAATATTTTGATCCATTAAGGACAGATCCGAAATCCAACAATATATTTATAAACTCGCAACTTCTCTCTCTCTCTCTCTCTATATATATATATGAGGTGCAAAGTGATGGCACCTTCAACTTTTAATCCTTTACACAAACCCTCATTTATTATTATTAATATAATGTTATAATTAAATTATACGCTTACAAGCCACATTCCCAACCATCAAATCAATATAAAGTAGACGTGGAGGGCCTTTCATCTTATAATATATATTTCGAGTATGCCTTCTTTTTTTTAAAAAAAAAAAAAACCCACCATGAATGTGAGTAGAGTACGCGCAGATTTTAGACATTTTTTTCCTAACTTTTATTAATTTATTTTAGACTGATTTTAGAACTAACCATAGGCTAATATTAGTGTATATAAATATATATATATTATATATGGCCAAACCAAAAGGCCAACAGCCACATATCAAAATGCAGCGGGTAGCTATGAGAGTCACATGGCCGATCAAGCACTTGAATGAACAATATATAATAAACCTCTCAATGAATAATATAATAAAAGAAAGCAAAATATATAAAATCTTGAACAAATATCTATGGAGGTCAAGATCAGAACCTTCAAAAGATTTATCAGATCTTCATTTTCTCACGTTATGTTTTCTTGGTTTTTTATCACATCTTACAAGCCAAATAAACACTATATATATATATATATATATATATATATATATAGCTAGCTCATCAATATCGTTCACTGCCACCATATTAGAGGGACAAATTATACGAGATTTATTTCCATGGAATATTTTCTAGGAATGTTTTTGGATTTCCTCCGACTATATAATCTCGGTAAATATAATTAATTGGTCTCAAAATATTAAGATTAATTTCTTGAGTGGGATTGTTGTAGTGGCTAGCTAACACACCAAATCATTTTGAGCTCACATTAGTTGCTGAATATGTGTAATGCCTAATCATGTCGCGAAAAAAATAATTGGAAAAGGTGCTGTTCGTTAATTCTTGTTCTTTTTTGTGGCCATGGAATAAGCGTTATACATAATTTAAACGAAATAAAACACTTCTTTACATATATTAATTATAACTAGTTGTGTACAAGAGGTATCATATTTATTAATTAGATGCTATATATATTTATCTCTAGACACACACATATATCGACTACTAGTGTATATTATACAGGATATCGGCGTATCGCTTTCATATATGATGCCTACAGCTAATCGTTTGTAATCAATATATATTGATTAGTTAATAATTTGATGTACTATATATATTGTTAGAATATAGGGCAATAAGAAATAAGATTAATTTTAATGGGTTGGAAAAAAAGATTAACTTTAATGAAAATTTCTATCTCAAATTTTGTTGGTTTGAGGATTAATTAATGAAATTATTATTTTTTGCGCATTATTGAATGAAAGTTTTTTTATATATATATGCTGCAAATTAATCAGCTGGTGAGTGTGTGTATTAAATATAATGCAAGTATATAAAATGGGGGGAAAACTTATGGACCCCACCATTAGCGATCGTATATTCATGCTCATATATATATATATATCATTACTTCGTTCAATAAGTTGATTTAGACAAATCCCCTAAATAGAAGTAACTATAGTATTCCTCTAATTACATTATAAATTATGTATTATATTTAAGATCAGAATAATATAAAGGATCATGTTGGGTGTTTGTGTGATCTCTCTATATACAAGGGGAGTAATCCGATGGATTGTTACATAATGAAAACAACAACGCTAAGCTAGCATATTTGTTTAATTTTCATAATTTATCCAAAACAATATAGTACACAACAAATGATTGAATTTGGAAGAAGAAATTCAATATTTACATAAGCATGCAACATCTTGAGTTTGAGTCATGAATTAAAGAATATCAAGTAATAACAAAATAGGCGTCAAAAAAAAAAAAAAAAATAGTGAATTCTAAACTCATTAGGCATGATCTATATAGTTTTAATATGTGTGTGTATAACTAACGGTTAAGGTATGCCTAATATTCTAAAGTATTTTTTCAGATGCGTCTAATATTCTAAAATAATTTCTGATGTATCCAACACTCAAGTAATATTCTAAAAATATATGCATCTTCACTTAAAAAGCTTTTTTGGGAGTTCATGGTGAGTTTTATATTACTTCTAGAAAAGACTCCGTTGGTTAAAATTTTTCTTTAGAAAAACAATATTCTAAAGGTAAAATTGCGTATGCCAAAAAAATATTCAACTATCATAAAGTTGCTACTAAAAAAATACTTTACAATGTTATATGCATCTTCACTTAAAAAGCTTTTTTGGGAGTTCATGGTGAGTTTTATATTACTTCTAGAAAAGACTCCGGTGGTTAAATCTAAAGGAAAATTGCGCTACAAAACATTTTATAATACTAGATGCATCTAAAAAAAATATTCAACGGTTTTTATGATATTATACGCACATTAACCCTATAAATAATACACATTCCTAGTGAATTATTGTTTACTAGATTGGGAAGACACAGTTCCCAAGGGGCTATATATGTTATTAGGTTAAGTTTGAAATTGATGAAGAAATGTGCAAGCATGTTATTAGGGGCATTGTACCTGGCTTAACCACAGCTTCCCATGTGGCAGGGCACGCCATCCCTTTCTTTCAACAATAAACTTAATTAGTTAGTGTGTGTTTACTGTATAGTGTGTGTGTATCCCGATAAAGAATAATTGAATATTATTCATTTGGGTTATCATTAAAATTTTCTACTTCTCTTAAACCTAGCTAGTACCGACCCCAAACCCTTCTCTGATTACAATGAGCTCATGTTCCTCCTTGATATTTTTGATAATTAAATTCTACTCATTTGATATTTATTTTAAAACAGTTTGTAGAATCAATAATAAGTTGTCCTTATAATAAGTTCTTAAATAAAGTGTTAATTATATTTTTCAGAGGTTGCCCTTGGCTTTTATTAAAAATTTGATGTAATTTTTCTCTTTTAACTAAAATGTAGTAATTAGTTATTATTGTTTTAAATATAGCTAGGTAAGTTTACAAATATTTTTATTTTTAAATAAATTTAATGATTTAACTACTACTTCCTACTACCATGAACTAGTCGGAAGTGTTTTATAATAATGACGAGAAGGGAGTGTCATTTTAGAGCTTAGGATATCAGGTGGTCTTGACGAAATAGTTGAAGGGTAAAAATGCTCTTTTAATTAAAAAAATATTTATACAACGTAACGATGGATTAAAGTTTACTATATTTTGATAATAAAGAATTCTTGGAAATTATGCTCTATATATTTATGAACAAAGAGAGTAACTACTACTACACGTGATAAAAAAAAAAGGGGGTATTTATATGATGAGTACCACCTACACCAGTTAAGAGCCTTTTATTTGCACTGGTTCATTTGCTTTTACTCGATCGAGTAGTTAATTGAGTTGTAGTAGTGTGTAGTAAGAATATCAATGCATCAATACTACTCACCGTTTTCGATGTAAGACATATTCACTCGTCTTTTTTAATACCACTTTATTTCTATTTATCACCTAAAAAAATTTGGTTCTATTTATAAATCATTTTTTAAATAATAAATGAAATTGTGACAATTTTATCAATATTAATTGTATTAATGAAAATAAAGAATGAATAAAGAGTTAAAAGATATACATTCATAAATAAGGGCAAAAATTTACCCCATAATCATGAAAATTTACCCATCCGTCCTTATTATAAGACACTAACTAACTTTTCTAAAGTTATCCTAGAATCTAAGTATTTTCAATCCATAATATGTATGATTTAGTTAAAATGGATTTATAATTAGGATTAGAATAGTAAGTAACTTTTTTCTTTAGTTTTAATAAGGGTGAATTCTTAATATAAACAATACTTTTTTTCTTGTGTCTCAAAATCTAAGCTACCATTTTCTTTCCCACTTCTATTAAATACATATTTTTATATTAATTATCTTTCACGTACTATTATTGCTCTTTTATTTATTCATTTATTACTCATTATTTCTTATATTTTTTACGCATTCTCTCTCTTATTTTCTTTTCATAAATAAAAGCATATTTGGAAGAAATATGACAATCTTGACACATTAATTGTTTTTAATTAATCTTAACCGCCAGTTCATTTTGCGCAATAAAAAAATTGCTTATAAAAGGGATCAAATGGAGTATTTACTTATTTCCATCATATTAAGAAAGTTAGTTAAATTTATCAAATATGACATATTTTATCTAAGCATCCTAATTATCTTCCTCAATTTTCCTTTTCTTTCTCTCTTACTTGATTATTGTTAAAGGAGCATATCAATAAGAAAAAAAAATTAATACTATTACATTTAATATCACTTCAATTAGCTTGAGAAGAGAGGGAGTTTAATATCACTTCAATTAGCTCGAGAGAGAAGTGGACAGTGTTTGGGAGAAGGCAATAAGTTTGTATCCTAGAAAATTGCAGGAGAGAAAACAGTGTTTGGGGGAAGGCAATAAGTTTGCCAACTTCGAAAATGTAGACGTGGGTGTCTTAGAAGCAACAATATTCATGCACCTTCCACGTAAGCAAGCACGCACAACTTCATAATTCCTTTATTCCTTGTTAATAATTCTAATACAGTATACCGTAAAAACAACTAATTAAAATAGTATTATTACTTTGTGCCCCGATGAAAAATTTAAGAAAAATAATATATGGGAGTTTTTTGGGGTTTCCAAAGTGATGAAGTATATATGTAGAAGGAGGAAGGCGATTTGTATTGCGTTTTGAGGATGTGGAAGAGCACATGGATAGAGACATTGTCCGAGGCCGAGCCTCACTCAGTTAAATTAAATATTAGTAACATTATTGTTGTCGCCTTTTAATTCGTTAATTAATCACTAACACTCCCTTGATCTGTTTTTGTGCCTTGAGATTGGTACTGTTCTTTAATCCATGTGCCCCCGTTTCGCTCACTTGATCAAAACCATGAACATTTTTAGTCGTTTTTTCTAAATATAAAACTTAGTCAATGGATGTGACTTAGCCTTGAATATAAAACTTTAATCCATATTTCATTTCAAGTTGTTCTACTAATCTCACAATTTTGCATTCCTTTAGTTTTCCACGTTTAATACACTTATTAAAAAAAATGTGTATTTTGTGAAAAATGACATTTCACAAAAATAATGAAAAAAAAAAACACTCATTAAAAAAAAATGAGTATTTTGTGAAAAATGACATTTCACAAAAATAATGAAAAAAAAAAAAAAAAAAAAAAACTCTCTAAGACCCTTCCCTAAATTGACTTTTTTTTAATTGAACTAGCTAGGAAGAAGGAAAAGTCTTCGGGGTCCGAAAATGTGTACGTGGATGTGTGAACGGCAAGAGGAGAGGATTCATGCACGGTCCACGTAAAACACATAAAAGTCCTTTCCATTTTAAGTGGCTATTTGAGTTAGTGTTTGGAAATCATATTCGTGTAAGTTGATATAAGATTCCTCCACATATCTAACTCATAAATTGTAAATCACATTGAAAAAAAAGTTTCTACTGTTTATTCAAACGGGCTTATTTATTTTATACGTCTCCCTATGAAAACTAAAGAAAAATAATGAATATGCTCGATTTTCAGTTTTCTAAGCTTGCTGAATCATCAAGGCTACATGTACGGCGCTATTTAGCTCAAGTGACACCAAATACCTCATCAAACTTTGGCTAAAGCTAAACAAGAAGTTATGAGTTCAACTACCTTCCACGGATATGATAGACAAGTAAGTTTCTTCTGCTAGATGAAGGGCCGTTGCCAGAAAAAACAAAAAGCACCAGAGTTACATGTAAGCGAGAAAATTATACCTAAAAATGGTTTTAGCACACATTATGAAGAAAGGAAAATAAAACAGTAAACTAATAAAAATAATTATTATTGAGTAATGATCAGTAATATAAGAATAGAAGGATATTGCATTTTCAGTTTTATACAAGGGATTTCGCTTAAACCCAACAAAATGGATCAAATTAAAGTTCTCCCATGGATTGATGAAATAATCTAATTATTGCTTTCTTCTGAAAATCATCATATTTATTGAGGTTACATGAGGTTATTAATACGAGTACTTTCAATTTTAATATATTACCTTCCTTTTTTTAATTATATGCTCAATGGCTCTTTATTTCGAGGCTTGGAGCATAAATTATTTTTGACTCTTCCAATAAGTATAGTTCATGGGATTTGAATTTTTATATTCTTCTCTTTACAAGGTGAAGCCTCTAACAATTTTAGCTAACGATTTGTTAGTTATGTTATCTGACTTTCTAATATGGATCAAAGTTATGTATACGTCACATAACATGAGAAATTAAAATTACAACACAAACTTCTTGATTTTGTTATCTACGTTCTTAAAATAACAAAAAATTATAAAGTTATTTGGCATCTTATTCGAATCATTCAAAGTTAATTTAGAAGATTTAAATATTATCTTTATTTTATCAAACTCTATTATTTTATATATTGCATTTATTTTATTATTTCCCCTCTCAAATCAAGATATAAACCATAAAATATTTCCGCTGGTTGTGAAGTCGCGTCCCTTAGGCCGCTTGGGAAGAAAATAAATGACGTCTTATAAGAGATTGGATACCTCCTTCTCTTAATGTGTTTTAAAATCGTAAAGTTACCGAGACCTCAAAGCCAACAATCCTGAGATTACACTAGTAATCTTATATCTTAAGCATGTGTGATTATACCTTAATCATTTTTATTCTTTTTTAACCCTGGTTTTTTATAGTAACTAGTGTGACGCGTTATATAGAGTGTTTACATATGGAAGGCACGCACATTTTATATATGAATATGATTATTGAAAAATTTTGAGTAATCATCATACAGAGAAAATTGGCGGGTACGTAACTTATAGTTAATTTTTCTTTGATAGATTTGTAAAGTTCAAAATACGAACCACTGAAATTTAGATAAATGTACACATATGTACATACAGAAATTTAAAATCTGTTTCAAAAGAAGGGATAAGCTCAGATTATTCTTTCTTCTTCTTATTCAAAGTTAGGTGTACTTCATACCAAGAGTCAAAATAGAAATTAAAGCGGTCATCTCGATCTAGTAGATATATTTTGCTTATAAAGAATTGCAAATACCAGCAACAACTTGAGCGCGAAAATGAGACACGTAAAACACAAATAATTATAATTATTTCATTTCAATTTCAATGACATGCAATTGTACAAAAAACATTAACATATGCAATGCATAGACAACAAAATCTTACGATGGTACTACAAAGATACACCCTCCATAGTCCATATAATAAATATACTGTCTTGCTCAAATGTGTAATACCCGGATAATTATCTATCTGGAATACTATATTTTAGCAAATAATACCTATTTGGAAATAGGTGAATATGTGGTTTTAAAACCTTGTAGGATACTTATTCTATTGTCTAGGAAATTTCTAATGAAATTAGAGGGATTAAAGTGTCAAAATCCCTAAATGCAATTATGGGCCATGAAATGCCCTGAAAATATTATGATAAATCCCAAGAGGCAATAAAATATTTATTGGAAATTAGAAAGTATGTTGTCTCTAATTTTAGGAATTTTTGGGATTATTTCCCTTGAAAAATAATGAGGCAAAATTAAATATAATTTTGGGGAGCATAAGTTGCCCCATGATTTTTAATATTTTACATGGAGCATAAAATACCACTGTAAGTAAAATAGTTGTGAGATAATGATTAATCTTAATTAAGAAAATTATCAACAATTAGAAAGTGATTAGTTAGGTAATTAATGGCTAATTATCTAAGCTTGAACAAAAGAACCAATAGGGAGAATTTTTAAAGATAATTAAAGTTAAAAAAAAAAAAAAAAAGGGAGGAATGATATTTTTTAGAAAAAGAAAGGGAAAAAAAAAGAGGAAAAAGGAAAAAAAAAAAAAGAAATAAAAACGAAATAAAAAATAATAATAATAAAAAAAGGAAGGAAAAAAATAAAAAATAAAAAATAATAATAATAAAATAAATAATAAATATCATGATATTTGTATTATTATAATAATATAAAAGAGATATTTGTGGAAGAACCAGGTTGGATAAATGAGAACCGATAAATTAAATCCTATCTAAAAACCATGAACTAAGTTTCTTAGGTCGGGACAAATTACAAACAAGTGAATTTTTGTCCGGAAGTCGGTGTTAGCGGAAGTCATTTCCGTAAATAGCGGGGGCGAATAAGGGATCGATGAGAAGATATTTTTGTAAATAAAGGGCGGATAAGAAAAGTGAGAACCAATGGAAAATAAATCATAACTTGAAATCCTTGAACTAAGTAGAAAACAACTGGACATATTATGAATCGCTGGATTTTTGTCCCGAAATTAGCATTACCCGAAGTAATTTACGTGGAAACGACGTACTGTACGAAAATGTTCAACGGACAACAGAATACCCCTTAATGGGATCAAAAATTTAGTTAACTCATATAATTCCAAAGAGGAAGAATAGAACTTCAAGGCTGTGTTCCCGGATTTTTGAGATTTTCTAAGATTACGCGATTAGAACACCGAACGGGGGACTTTATCGGTAGAAGTTCATAAAGCACATGGATGACATCATGTTAGTGACATGGGGTGACATGTGGGGTGCAAATTTGTGGTAGAGAAGAGAGGAGAGTGAATGGTTTGCAAGAGCCACATCTTCGTCTTCTTAACCGTTGATGCAAAAGTTGATCCAAGGGTTGAGATCCACAAATTCTCTATAAATAGGCAACCCCTCTTCACTTCATTCCTCACCAATTCACAATTCCTAGAGCCACTTAGAGAGAGGTTTTAGAGAGAAGAAGGAGTCTGGAGAAAATAGCAAGTTCCGGTAAGTTCTTCGGTCCCTAGTCTTAAGCTTTGGTAGTTCCTTCGGTAGTTATAGTAGAAGTGCTAGATTAATCTTTAATCTTCCAAGTTAGTTTAGATATCATGTTTTAGGGATAAATATGATATTTATTTCAAAAATATATTGGAGATGGAGATATGTTGAAATTTTGGAAGATTAGAGTTAAAGTAACGAAGTTCTGGCGAAATTCCGCCAATTAGGAGAGTTAGGGGCAAAATGGTAATATGTACCTAAAATGCCTATTATGATGTTGGGCCTTGATAATATGATATTATCCTTATAGGATATCGTAATCACGTCTGTTGTTGTACCGTCAAAAAGTACCGTTTTCCGTCAACGAAGGTACGTTCGCGTCTTTGTAACACTAACTCTGATGCTTATTGTATGCTTATATGTGAGAGACTATTTCATAGAGTCATGGACAGGACTTTGTCTTGGGTCATGCACCGTGTCTAAGGCTCTGTCTTAGGTTACTATTTATACATTCAGCTTTGTTTATACGGGTTACAGTCTTGGTAATGCCGTTGAGTTTTCCTAGCGCTGAGGACACGAGGAGCCGTCGTGGCACCGGTTAGTGCAAACATGTTGATCGTGCATGTCTTTGTGTGCTATGTACTGTTGTTGTGATTGACATTACATCTCGCGCGTGTGCTTATGTATTGTTGTAACCTTACATCTGTGTGCTATGTATTGGTTAATCTTTGTAATGTTATGAATATCTCATACATATTTTGTCACACATAAGCATGAGGTTAGATTTTACACGAGGTTCAATGGGTATTGAACCTCGCCTCTTAACATAGCGTCGGTCAAGAGGACCGAGGATCGAGGAGAAAGGCAAGCGGCACGCGCATAGGGACTCAAATTTGAAGACTTTCTTCTTTTGTTATTTACTTTGAAAACACTCGGTATGATATACCGCTACCCGTAATCACGGACTTACGGCATTTTGAATATACATATCAGTTACTCAATCGCTCCGATGCTCTACTCTGATGAAAAAATATATATACTGCTTTTGAAAATGGGATGTTACAAAATGATTATGCATACATGCATTTCTATTTCAATACGTTAATTGGGATGACTAGACTAGACCAAATCATAATGCTCTCCTCTGATTCTAAATATCGAAGTTAAATAATTAATTTATATCTGTAGGGATTAAGAAAATTAATCAAGCTAATTATTTGTAAAAAAACGTCCGTTGATAAGTATGCATTTTTCTCATTTTATTGAAACCTGATCTCTTGATGAAAATTCCCTTGAGATGTGCAATTAATAAAGACAGTTTAGAAAAAAGTTAAAGATTTAGAAGAAAAAATATACTGAGGATTTTATATTTAGGACAAAAGTAAGTCCCTCTAATTCTTATAATTAGGACCAAATGGAGTGATTAGAAACAATTAGAAGCTCCCACCGTTACTTGTATCAATACTAAATAACTACATGATAACGGCTAAGATATATAAAATTAAATAACTTAATTGAAATATATTTTTTTTGTTAAATTGATTAACTAATTTCCATCGATTATAATATAATATGCGAAGAACATGATGACCAGGCGTTTACCAAAAGAAAAATGTACAAGAACATGAGTGAGAGAAGAAGGATTTAGATGCTCTAGGTATAATCATAATTGCTTCAGCCAGTTTGACCTTAACCAACAAGATTATTATATTTATATATGGATCAAGATGTGTGGACTGTGAAAAGAAACACATGAGACCACATGGAATAGCCGTTTAATTAAAACCATAATTTGAATAATTAATTTAGACAGCAGTAGTCAGATACGCCACTCTCTCTCTTTTTCTTTCCAAGGCCACATTTCATTTTAAATTTAAATTTAAGTTACATATATACACCAAACTTACATGTGCACCAGATATAACCGTCGTCCTTTTATTTTATATAGCTTTTGACTTACTTGCATATGATTGTTCATCATTTCTATTATATTTTTCCCATGCCAGTTTTATAATTCTTGTTGATTATATATATATATATAAGAATCAGTATGCGTATACGTCGATCGGTTTCTAGCTAGCCACCATGGGCTTAGTCCTTGAGCACGTAAGTCTTCTATATTACAATATATCAAAACCTAATTAACGTCAATATTTGTCTCTGGTTTTATTAAGGTAAATTAATATTATGAGGACGAATAATATATATAGCAGCAAGATCTTGTTCTTTGATGGTAAAGAGTATATATGAATTGGCAAGTCATGAATATTGGAGGCTTTGAGTGTCGATGATTGCGATGTAGCTAAGCTAGCTACTAGGTAAGCACAATTATCAAAAAATAAAAATAAAAAGGGAAATGGAGAATTTGAGCAGATGCATTGTATGGTTTCCTACCCTAGTTTTATGCTTCAGGATTAGTTCTTCAATAATATTTGATTATCTCCTAACTTAACACATGGATCAAGTAGTGGGTTTCATGTATTTTTATTTCATTTTACTGAAACTTGTGGTCAGTGGACTTCTATTATCTTAATATATAATATAAATTAAAAGCTTATCCTTGAATAGAGAATAATAAAACAGAATAATCAATGCAATTTGGCACACAAAAGAATGATTATTAATATTATTATTATTCATGACACCAATAGAAATTTCATTTAGTTCTCATGTCAACACTGCTCAAGAAACTGATGATCTGATCTGTAACACCCCTAAATCTAAGTTATCTAACACGTTCACCACTAAGACGGCGAATCTAGTCATCAATTTGTTCTTCTTGAAGTTGATTAATTAATCTTCTAATAATATTTTCCTTTTCTTTTGGCTTTAAATCATTTCATATATCCTAATGTTTTCAAATATACGCAGTGCGATTTTTGCATGATATCGCGTATATACACAAATATAGTAACGTAAGAGGACGTCGCTGCTTTTGTCATACATAAATTTTCTGATCATGCATGAGGAATGTAATCATTCACGAGTTGAATTGGAAACATGCAATTAAAGTCAAGAAAAATATAAATATGCAATTTTTTTATTATTGACATTATTATTCTGCAGGAATAATATATATATATGACTCAGACGAATCAATAATGAAGTTGGATAGTATGCAATTAAAAAAAGATATAGGATAACCAACCCCTATCGTTGTCAGTCTTGAAAACAATGTCAACCAATGGTTTCTCAGAGACCATAATATGTAAAGTCAAATAATTAACCAACTAAATTAATTAAGGCCCACTACAAAGAGTATTTATTTCCCATCTTTTCCAACTTAATAAAATAAGGAAAAATCAATCATAAGTCTTGTTTAAAATTTTATTGATAAAAATGACTTGATATGTTTTTATCAATATTCTGAAAGCTTTCCTCCACAAAAACTATTGATCTTGAACTCATTCTGACTAATAAAAAGAATGAAAACAACTCACTTCCTCAGTTGTTTCCCCATACATCATAAAGCACACAAATTATATGTATGTATCTATATATATAATTATATATAATATATATGATGTATATGCTATCTGTTTTTGGGAAGAAGGCGTCATGAAAATGACCAAGTTGGAGCCTGCCCATCAGTCGTTATCCCATATTAATACTGCAAATGAGACAAAGCAAAGAGTACAAATCGCATATGACTATAACAATTATATATATACACATATGGCAGAGAATGTCATGAAAGTGATAGCGTTGGGTATCAGTTGCTCTTAGAGTTAACATGATCTTGACACAATCCAACCACAGTTACTATTCTTTTCACTTAAGCATGGGCTGGCTCATCAAGGTTAATAAATTGCCAGTCAACTATTGTGGGGCTGTGTTTTATAATAAATTTATATTTAATATTGAGCCGAATTTTTCATAACTTATGAATTTTACATTATAGGATCGAAGAAGTACTATATATCTTTTTAGATATATTTTATTGTAAAGTTTAACTATACCTAACTCCCTTTAAGTTTCAAAGTGAGATGTATGAATAGTGTGGTTTTATGTAAAATTTATATATATATATATATATATATATATATGAATTAGATTTCTCATAACAACTGGACGTAGTGCAAATATATCTATACGTATTAATGAATTTATTATATTTTCTAAAATGCCTTGGTTTTATTAGGTTAACTCATGGCTGCTATATATGGAGACATCGATATCATCGAAAATGACAAGAATTTGATCCAACAGGGTCGTATAATGCGCGCAAATTGTCAATATAATCAATGCTAAGGAGACTTTAAACTTATCCACACTACACGTAACAGCTAGAGAGAGAGAGAGAGAGAGAGTATAACTGAGGAGCATTATTACAGGTGAAGCTTGTGCTATTTTGTACCTACAGAACAGAAGCATAAATGGAGCAATATGCATAAGAAGCTAGAATGGACACTTGTTTCACAAGATCTACTTAAAAGTTTAAACTCAAAATCTACCTTATGGATATATCCAAATCTGCGTTTTGAATGTTGAATGCAACCCCAGAAGCCTTGTGAGTTAGATGAAACAGAGGATAAGGTCTGTGACTGTGACGGCTTCAATTTTAGGATGGTCCATACCTATATGGTCCCAAATGGGGATTATGTATGGGTTTTTAAGCTACTGAATTGAAAAGCCTACTAGGTGAGAGTGTTGGGCCCACCATAGCCATGTGAATGCCTCGTGGGTTACGTTATTATGGTTTCTGTCTTAAAAACCTTTGATTTTGTGGATGGGGTGTCAAGTTGGCAAAATATCCACAAGAAATCTCCTTCCATTGCGTCATCCTTAATCATGTAGACAGATAAGAATGTTTTCCGTGATATATATGATGATGATGCCCCATTATTAATCTAAGTTTAGTTTCAAAACAATTTACATCCAACTAGTTTATAATTTTAATGCCACACAATGGGGATAGGCAGATATATATATATATATATATATAGGTTAGATTTGGTGTTAAATGTGTCTGGTACAATCCAAACTTTCGGATTAACTTCATTCTCATTACCTAAACGACCTGCCCACTTTTTAATTAACATGTCCTGCATGCAGTAAAAATGTACAGTTTTATATATGGGTGCTTGGTGTCAGTTCGTTCTGCTCATATATACGAACATGCACAATCATTTTGAGAAACATGGACAAAGACGCTGGGCAAAAGATAAAGATAGTGAGGGCAAACTCCAATATATTAACAATCTATACATTCGCCACTATGTTTTGATATTTATAATTGTTCTCCTAGAGACGCTGGCTTGAAGGCTGTTAAGCGCATATATACTGCGTTATTTTCGTCATCACACCCTTGATTTTGGTGGCTTTTACATCTTTTTCAGGTCTAATATCTCTTGGAGTTCCAAGAGAAAGAGACAAGATTAAATGGGGTACGATCCTCTACAGAAGCAGAATACCTGCTCAAAAGAGTTAGGAATTCCGTTATACTCAGCCCCTACATTATGTTATGAGAACATTGGAGCAACATATATACTTGGCTAGTTGGCTGCCGATCCCATCATGCATACTTAAACCAAACATATGGAACTTGATTATCACTTTGTCGGTGAAAGGTTGGTTGCAAAGGCATTGAACATCACTTTTCTTTCTTCCAAATATAAGCTTGCTAATCTCCTCAGTAAACCTTTGGATGGGCCTCATTTTGAAACCCAATTAAACCTCATTGTTCACTCACTCCGGTTCGGCTGTTGGAGCCGAAGATGACCAGCCTAATACTCCATCCGGTCCTAATTATAGGAGCAAATTACCAGAATTTGGAGGGATTAAGAAAGGAAGTTAAATTAGTTAATTATGTGTATTTTCCTAAAATACCCTTACCCAAAATTTAAAATGACATTAAGGAAACAAATTTCCGTAGTCTTCGCTAATAGAATATACTAGAATATGATAGAACAAACTCGTTGAATAGTCGATTCTGACTCACGTGTTTAGTTAGCTCCACTTGCACACGTGTACACCATTGACCGCCATCTGTAAGCTTCCTATATATGTGTAATCACTACTATAGGATTCAATATAAGTGAGAATTCCAGTTTCTGGCTTTCAGATCGTTCTGTTTCTCTGGTTTTCTCTTATGGTATCAGAGCCATAAGACCACCGTCGGCTCCGACTCCGGTGAACGAGAATGATCGAAAGACATCGTCGCTGTGGTGATCTCCATTTCTAGATTGAACGCCTTAAGCACAGATGTCAGTCATCTCTCGATCTAATAATTCCGTTGCAGTACCTATGGCGGCAAGTCCAGCTAGTCGTGGATTTTCTAATAAGAAAATCACGATCAAGCTCGATGACTCCAATTTCCTCCTATGGAAGCAACATGTGTATTTTATGGTTAAGCAACATCGTGTCTACTCACTCCTCGATGGCACTGCCACTTCTCCGCCAGAAAAGATTTCCGGTGAAGATGGCCGTCAGATCGTCAATCCTGACTTCGATGAACACGAGTCTCTTGATTCTACACTGGCGTCCTGGCTTCTAGCATCAGTTGCGCCTAACATCCTACCGACCTCGTCGGACTCACTACTGTTTGCTCAAATTTGGGTGAAATTGAATCGCTTATTTTCAAACAAATATGATGCAAAAATTGTCATACGAAACCACCGGCAAATCAACGAAAGGGTGAACTACCTATGCGCGATTACCTCGCAAATCTCAAATCAATTTGTGACCACTTGGCCATGCTTGGAGAAAAGGTAGATGAATCAACTCAAGTCTCTCACATTTTGAACGGTCTTACAGCTGAATATGAACCTGTGATAGCTGTTATCAATGCCTCTAGACCACGTTTTGGTCTTGAAACAGTATCTACTATGCTGCTTGATTCAGAGTCTCGTCACAAGATTTTTCTGTCCAATAGCAACACTCATGCGGTGAATACTGTTGTTGCGCCATTACATTCTGTAGCCAAGAATCCCTCTCCTAATACCGTTGAATCATATTCGACGATACTACGACGACAATTCATTTACTGTTGTGTGCAACACTCAAGGCCCAATCACAGGGCAAGGTGGTAATCGAGGCTATCGTCCTCCAAGCTTCCCTCGGGGAGGAGGTCGTGGTAATGGCCGTGGTGGTCGATATCATAATAACGGAGACCACTCTGCCAAATATGCCACAAGCCTGGTCACCTAGCAGACAGGTGTTACTATAGGTACGAGTATCCTAACTCTTTTGGTCAAACCTCTGAAGCTCAAGTCCACTATGCTACTGATTATGGCAATGACTATGGCATTCCTAAATTTTATTCGCCATTTGAATATTATCCTGTATCTACTGCTTCATCTGTTTCTGATGCCTCTTCAAAGCCTCTTGAATCAGCTGTGGCTAACTCTGTAGCCTATATGTCTTCTGCATCCACTAAAGTGGCCAACAATGAAACTAGCACTTCCAACGTACCTATGGCTAAGGCCTTTCTTGTTACTCCTGATACAGTGAATGATTCTGCCTGGTATCCAGACTCTGGTGCTTCAGCTCATATTACTCACGATGCTTCATGTCTTGCACCTTCATCAGTGACTCCTGGCACAGGAACCGTTCAAGTCGGTACTGGTGAGCTCTTTCCAATTCAAACCATTGGTAAAAATTTTCTAACCAATATTAATTCTCAGTTCACTTTAAACAAAGTGCTTCATGTGCCTAAAATGAAGAAGAATTTATTATCTATTGCCCAGTTTACTCGTGAGAATAACGTTTCGATTGAATTTTTCCCTCACCGTTGTGTGGTTAAGGATCTGAAGAGTGGCCTTCACTTGATGTCTGGAGTTGAAAAACATGGTATGTACCCGCTTTTGGCCAATGTTCAACCACATCTACGGTCAACTTCCTTTGCATCTGTTCTGAAATCCACACCAGGTTCTGCCTCTTCTGTCTGTTTCTCTTTGGCATCAACGTCTCGGACATCCATCTATAGAGATAGTTAAAAATGTTCTTACATGTATTTCCATTCCCTTCTCTGATTTAGACACTAAAGGCCTTTGTTCTGCATGTCAATTTGGGAAAATTCATAAACTCCCTTTCCAGCCTTCTAACACTGTATATCAGAGACCTTTAGAATTAATTGTCATGGATGTATGGGGGCCTGCCCCTATTCAATCATATGGTTCAGTGTTTTACATTGCATTTGTTGATGCTTTTAGTCGTTTCACATGGATTTATTTTCTACATAAGAAATCGATGCACTATCAAAGTTTAAGGAATTTCAAAGAACTAGTTGAAAACAAATACCATGCAAAAATACAAAAAGTTCAATCGAGATAATGGTGGAGAATTTCTCGGCTTTTAAATCTCATCTTACTACATGTGGGATAGAACATCGATTTTCTTGTCCTCACACCTCAGAACAGAATGGTTTAGTGGAACGTCGTCATCGCTCAATAGTTGAGACAGGTCTGACTTTACTAGCTCATGCTTCTCTCTCTCTATGTTTTATTGGAAAGATGCATTTGCTTCTGCTGTTTTTCTTCTCAATAGGTTACCATCCAAGGCTCTAGCTAAAAATATGACTCCATATGAGAAATTACATGGTTATAAGCCCAATTATTCCATATTAAAAGTCTTTGGCTGTATATGTTATCCACATCTCAGACCCTACAATGCATATAAACTACAGTTCAGGTCTGCTACATGTGTATTTCTAGGTTACAACTCACAACATCAAGGGTACAAGTGTCTAGACATGACTACAGGGAGGTTATATGTATCTCGGCATGTAAATTTTGATGAGTCAAGGTTTCATGCTACAGGGACTCAACACTCAGTGCTGAAAAATGCTGATGACACTAATGCTTCACCCATTTCCTCTCTTCAACCTTACCTATCCCCTCCTCCCTTATCATCCAACCCTTCTCTGTCCACACATGTGCCTACTAGACCATTGTCCTCACCTTCTTTCTCCTTTCCATCAGATACATCAGTTCCCCCAGATACATCAGTCCCTTCACAAACTTCCCCAGATACATCAATCCCCCCACAAAAATCTCCACAAAGGACAATAACCAACAACCAACATCCCATGACCACCCGAAGCAAAGTTGGAATCATTAAGCCCAAGGTATATACAGTCTCTGCTGATCTACTTCCCCCAACTACTATTGCTGAAGCACTTGCAGACCCTGCATGGAAACAAGCTACTCTAGATGAGTACAATGCCTTACTTAAGTTCCACACTTGGGAGATAGTGCCCTTGCTACCTCACAGGCAGCCTATTGGGTGCAAATGGATTTGGAAAACAAAAACAAATGCTGATGGTACATTGGCTAAAAGAAAATCCAGATTAGTAGCCAAAGGCTTCTCTCAAACAGCGGGTATTGATTATATTGATACGTTTAGTCCCGTTGTCAAAGCGGCGACCTTCGCATTTTACTTATCAGAATGCTCTCTAACTCGAAATTGAGGCAACTGGACTTTAATAATGCCTTCTTGAATGGAGATATCACTGAAGAGATATATATGGAGGCACCTCCAGGTTTCTCTTATGGGTCCTCTGCAGATGGCCAACCTTTAGTATGCAAACTAAGAAAGTCCATATATGGCCTAAAACTAGCTCCAAGAGCTTGGCTTCAAAAACTACACTCAGCCTTACACTCCTTAGGATTTATTGCTTCAAAGTCTGATCCATGTTTTTTTATTAGAAAAAGCCAACATGATGTTGCTTACTTGGTTCTCTATGTAGATGACATTGTAATTACTGGTTCTAACAATGATGAGATATAGAAACTAATTGCTGCAATGGGTGAACTTTTCTCATTAAAAGCCCTTGGTTCACTTTCATATTTCCTAGGCATTGAGTTTCATCCTCATGATCATGGCATTCTACTCTCACAACGCAAGTATATCCTCAACTTGCTACAAGAATCAATCTTTCTTAATGCCAAACCAAATTCTACACCTATGGCTACTAATTTGCAGCTCTCATTTGTTTCTGGAAATTTATTCTCAGATCTAAGTCGATACAAGAGTATTATTGGTAAACTTCAATACCTATGCTACACTAGACCAGAGATCTCCTTTGCTGTCAATCGATTGAGCCGTTTTCTACAGAATCCTCGCGATCCTCATTAGGTTAGGGTTAAGCGAGTGCTACGTTATCTTGCTGGTACAGTTGATTATGGACTCCTCATTAGACCTCTGCCTCGATTTAATGTACAAGCATTTGCTGATTCTGACTGGGCTACCAATAAGGAGGACCGTCGATCTGTAAGCGGTTACTGTACGTATTTTGGCACCAACCCTGTCATCTGGGTGTCTAAGTGCCAGCCAGTTGTGTCTCGGTCAGCCACTGAAGTTGAGTATCGTAGTCTTTCTGATGCATCATCCAACGTCGTATGGGTTATGAAGCTGCTGCAGGAGATGCATGTTCCCATTGTTGAAGTTCCAATAGTGTGGTGTGACAATTCAAGAGCAATTGCTCTTGCCTCAAATCCAGTCCTTCATTCAAAAACCAAACATGTGGAAATTGATCTTCACTTTCTAAGAGAAAAAGTAGTCAGCAGACAACTTCGATTGGATACGTGCCCTCACATGACCAAGTAGCCGATGTTTTAACAAAGCCACTAGGAAAGTCTATGTTTCTTCCTTTCCGTGATCGATCGAATGTATCTTGTAACAAACAGAAAGAAGTAGCATAGGGAATAATAGAATATACTAGAATATGATAGAACAAACTCGTTGAATAGTCGATTCTGACTCACGACAAAAAGAAGTAGCATAGGAATAATAGAATATACTAGAATATGATAGAACAAACTCGTTGAATAGTCATTCTGACCACGTGTTTAGTTAGCTCCACTTGCACACGTGTACACCATTGACCGCCATCTCGTAAGCTTCCATATATGTGTAATCACTACTATACGATTCAATATAAGTGAGAATTCCAGCTTTAAAGGCTTTCGATCGTTCAGTTTCTCGGTTTTCTCTTATTTGCAACTTCTCTAAGCTCGCACTCAAATTAGCCCACGAAGCTAAATTCAACCGTGATGTGACGTTGACAATGTTGATGTTCGGATCATCTTAACTCGACCTCACGCCAATTTGTTTTTATTTTTAAATATTAGTAAAATCATGTTAGTTGTTTTTTTTTTTTTTTTTTGGGTAAAAAAATTTATTTTTATTTGTTACTGTCAATTAGTAATTTATTGATTGTTAGGTTGAATTCCTTTTTGTTGATAATTTTGTATCAACTCAGGGTCAAGAACCTAATCAAGACCTTTCTTGATGGGATGGATCTACATTTTTTAAAAAATGGAACAGTTAAATAATTTAGCGTGTATGATAACACAAACTGTCAAGATGATTTTTATAATACAAGGCAAGTTAGGTAACAATGAATAATGAATTTCACACACACATATACAGGAAAAATATGAGATATTTTATATTCTTTTTTCCCTATTTGTAAGTGTCGTGATATAAGGAAGAGATGTTAGCTTTACTTTAAATTTTAATCTATAAAGAGCTTCGACTTTTAAAGATAGATTCTCTCTTCTTAAAATATGACAAAAATTGTTAAAATTATTTTATATAAAAAATTATAATTTAGGTGTATATGACATTAATGAGTTGCAAAAATTATTTACTTTATAAAATATATAGGTGTATTATTAAATTATTATTGAGAAAGTATAAATAGGGATCTTATAGGAAAAAATTGACAAAAATTAAAACTTGCTCTTATAATTAGGACCAAAACTAACTCCAAAATTTGCTCCTATAATTAAGACTATAGTCCCTGGCCCAATATAAAGATTCTAGAACATTACTCTGGGGCTGCAAGTACAGGATTTCACCTTGTTTATGCGTGCACACACATATACACTATTCTAAAAAAATGGATTTTTTTTTTTTTTTTAAAAAAACGTCTATTTGTTAAAATGGGAAGTAAAAAATAAAGGGGTGGCATTTTTATAATTATGTACAGAACTTTTGACATATTGAACGTCCCTTTAATAATAAAGAATGCCAAAAACCCTACTATTAGCGTTTTTGACCTGCTAATTTTAAATTAGGACGTTGAAGGCACAACTTTTTAGGGGTGTGTGCCCGTCAACTAATTGAACACGAGGTTGGTATACTTCAAACTATTGCTCTCTCTTTATGGGGCTCCTCTATTCTTTATTATAAAGACACCAACTAAAAAATTTATTTGGTTTTTTATAAGACGTTTACTTTTTTCTCAAAGAGCATTAATTATTTTTTCCATGTATGTCCATAATTAATAAGGGTAGTGGGTGAGAGTAATAATTAATATAATATTAGAATTTAGTGCAATTGATAGGGGTAATATTAGAAATTACTTAAATTATATAATAACTTTATTAAGTTTAATTTTTTTTATTGGTTTGTGAGAAAAGTTAATTGATGCCTTATAATAAAGACTAAAGAATTTTTCACTGCTCTCTCTCCGATGGTTGTTGCCATTTTTTCCAGGCTAGCTTCTTAGAGATGTCCATATCTCCCACAATGAAAGCAGATGATAGGAAGGCCATCATATTCCACAAATAAGCTCTCCATCAACCTGAATCTTTGAAGTTAAGGGCTTCATAAGGTCGATGATAATTGCTAGCCTTGCGAACTTCCCCCATCATCTGAGTCTGTATTGTAATCTACTCTAACGACCTCCCCAAAGACACTTCTGATAGATCGAATAATGCTTTTGTGATAGTAGCGTGCTGGAAGTTTAGGTAATCTCGTCCACCCTATTACTTGATTGAGAACATGTTCATGAGGTTTGAAGGATAGAGACCAAGGTTGAACAGTGAGGTAATGGCCAAAGATCATCCATGGTCCACTAAGGAGGGCATTTTGATGATCCATATCATCCTTAAATGTCACCAGAGAACATTCTTCGTCAAGTTCAGTGAGCTTGAACTGTCTGACGGGTTTCCATATCCTCTAGAGCTGCGTACGAACTACGAAGTTAGCGCTATCCTATTTTACGGCCAAGAAACTTACCACCATTGTCAGTCCCATCTTCTAGTTTAAAGAATAAAAAACATGGGCAGCAAATCTATTGTTGGAATGTTGCCGTTAAAGCCAATGGATCCATCTCCTTGCTGTAAGATGACCTCTTCTTCCTCTTCGTCAGGAATCATGGAATCTGAGTTCATCAGTTTGTCTTTGAACGAGGGGATTTTCACACCAGAATCAAGGTTGTCGTCTTTCATTCGGGCGTCGTTTGCAGGGGGAATGCTTGTGGCCATTTGTGTCTTTGGGATATATTCTAAGGATATTGTTGCAGAAACGTGGGTTTCGGCAACAGTGAGCTCAGGGGAGTGTTATGCCTCCATATTATCACCAAGCGCCCGAGCTTCATCAATCTTGACTCGTTTGGTTGTTTGATCTTCACCAGGATGCAGGGGAGGTTCATTTTCATGTTTCTTTTGAATGAAACAGGGTGCATCATGATTGTAGATCGTTGCCGAAATTCTAGAGAGAAGGGAGAGCTTTTCTCTCTTGGTGTTAAATACTATGCTGCAGCTCTCCATTATACCTAATGGTATAGAACCCTTGCATGGCCAGGGTGTGAATAGTTAGTTGACCATGTAATATATGGGTGTGAATAAGTGGTCATCTTTGCAGGATCAAAGATTGAATCTAAATGAAATAGGCATATAAAATTATGCTTGAAGACATATTATTATGAAAAAAACAAAAAATTGTATATGAGAGGTTTTGGTTGTCGGGTGTTATTTATTATTTAAAATTTGTACTTTCAATAATTCGTTTTGTTTCATACGTGAGATTGCTATATCCAAGTCTTCACATGAGAAGATATAAGCACGGTTTAAACATTTACGGTTATTGTAAAAGAAGGCTTTATTAGGAATCTACACACAGTTTTTTTTTTTTTTTGGGTCAACTACACATAGTAAATTAATACTCCCTCCAGTCCGAATACATGACAAAGTTTATAGTACAAATTATATTATAAACTTTGTCCCATATTTAAAACTGGAGGTATTTCCTTGTTATTTATGGATACAAACCCTTGTCACGGGTACAAAAAAGGCTTTTAAGACCGAACAAAAGAGGCATCGTAAGACCGGACCGGAGATCGGTCTTGTTTCAGGCGGTATTAAAAGTCTAACTTTTAAGACCGGACACGAACCGGTCTTAAAGAAACTCTTTTAGACCAGACATTTAAAACATTAGGTCTTAAAAGTCGTACTAAATAGACCTGAAATATTTTTTGTTCGATCCTAAAACTCAACTTTTAAGACCGGACAAAAACTAGGCCGCTCTTAAAAGATCAGAATTTTAAGACCAGACAAAAACAAATCCGGTCTAAAAAATAGCGGCTTCTAAGACTAGATGATTAATTATACGCGGTCTTAAAAGACTAACTTTCAAGACTGAATGATAAATACATCCGGTTTTAAAAATTGAATTTTTAGACCGAACGTATAAATACATCGGTCTTAAAAGACCAACTTGTAAGACCGGCCTAATTTCAAATATGTACACCTGACCTTTAAGACCGGATATATAAATACATCCGATCTTAAAAGTTGAACATTTAAGACCGGCGTATTTATTTCCGATCTAAATTTTTCCAAATTTTTTCCCTGTTATGTTCTTCCTGATCATATATATACACAAATCCACCACCCAATCCAGCACATAACAGTCCATACTTTAAGCTACAAGCTATAAACAATTATGAATAAATTGAATTGGGAAAAATAACACAAATATTATTCACCATGAGTTATGTGACCTCTTAATTAATGATTATACTATGACTACAACACCTAAATTAATTTATACAATAAGATAACTTACTTACAAATACAATGAGTTACAAATATAGCACGTAAATCAACATACATGCCCAATATAATATTCACCATGCCTTCATCTGATTCCCACCCAACAACGTAACATCCTCTTTTAAAACATGCCCCTTTGGATGGGATCTTGCCACAAAAATAAAACAAGAATAAACTTCATAGTTAGTGACATTGTTTAAGAACATAGAAGGAATATAATATAGTTAAAACCTTAAAGTTTTCAAAGAATTCTGCATATAAATATTACCTTATGAATTGACTCTTTTATAAAGTGATATCCTCCCATATCCCTTCTTGATGATCATTTCTTATGTCGGGTTCATTATCTGCTTCATCTTCTTCGTTCATGTCCGGTAGACCCCTTGAAAAATTTGTACTCTCAGGAAAACCATAATTTAAATGACTTTCCTCATCAATATCAATGACCCTTTTTCCTTGGAGGGCTACAGACCACATTTTATTTTCTTGATCGGTGATATAGAAAACTTGTTTCCTTTGGTCTGCCATAATAAAAGGTTCATTTGCAATACTTCTACGATTGACATCGACTAATGCAAATCCTAGCTGATCGATTTGAACACCATTATTGACATTAACCCACTTGCATTTGAAAATGGGAAATCTAATTTTGACATAGTCCACCTCCCAAATCTCTTCAATAACCCCATAATATGGCATGACTGCCAATTTAGGCCTCTTGTCTTTCGAACTAGAGAAGTGCATAGATTCAGCCTCTAACATAACACCATTATTATGGACTCGTGCTTTTATCATCTAGGACTTCATGTAAAATGTATAACCATTGATCACATATGAATTCCAACTTATGACATCAACCTCAGGACTATGTGCTAACCATTTGATTGTATCAGAAACACATTCCTCTCCCTCGACATTTTGTTTGAACCAGTTTGCAAAAGTTCTGTTATGCTCCCTAATCAACCTTTGTTCAGTCATTTGATGATTTTCTTTCCTTATAGCTTCTTTATGTGCAGCTATGTTGGCTTGAACTTCATCAACATTATTCAAGATGTATAAATGGACTTGTGACAATTCATCAAGATCCACACTCTTTACTAAAGCCCATCGTCTACCTCCTTCAGCATGCTGACGTTTTGGAAGCCCAATAAGTCTTACTTTGGCCAAATAATTTTGACAAAATTCCATGGCTTCTTCAAAAACATATTTTTGAACATTTGATGCTTCTGGCCAGTATGTGTTCTTCACATATCCTTTTAGGAATTTCATAGATCTTTCAATTGGGTACATCCACGTAAATGGATAGGGCCGCACAACTTTATCCCCTCACTATGAACAATTGATGAACCATGATGTCAAAAAATGTAGGAACAAAAAGCTTTCTCAAGGTGGCACAAGATAAGATATCCTTCATTCTCCAATTCATCCAACTTTTCAATCTCGAAAACTTTACTACAAACCGCATTGAAGAAGAAACAAAGTCTAGTCAAAATGACTCGAAGATCATATTCGGCGATGCCTCGAATAGCTATTGGGAGTAGCTATTGCATCAAGACATGACAATCATGAGACTTTTGGCCTACTAATTTCAAGTCCTTCATCGATACAAGCCTCTTAAAATTTGAAGAATACCCCGAGGGAACTTTTGTGCCATGTAAACACTCACAAAAACTTTGTTTCTCATCCTTAGACAAAGTATGAGAAGCCGGGGGATAATAAGTTCTCTTCCCATCCGGCCTTGGATGTAAGTCTTCACGTATTCCCATTGCTTGCAAATCCAATTTTGCCTTCACACCATCCTTGGAACTACCTTATATGTTGAGAAGCGTGTCAACAATACTATCACATACGTTTTTCTCCACATGCATGACATCAATACAATGTCTCACATCAAGATTGCTTCAATATGGAAGATCGAAGAATACAGATCTCTTTTTCCATATATTTGTTTTTTTCTACTCTTTGCAGTCTTACCAAAGATGACACTTATATTTTTCACCTTTTCATACACTTGCTCCCCATTCAATGCCACCAAAGTATCTTCATACTCTTGGCCATCAAAAAAGGCTTTCTTTAATCGACGATATGGGTGGCCCCGTCTAAGAAATCTCCTATGTCCAAGATAAACTGCCTTTCTTCCATGTTGAAGTTGATGGTAGCGTGTGCCTTCTTCACAAACCAGACATGCTTTATGGCATTTTACACTATACCCTGACAAGTTCCCATATGCTCGGAAGTCGTTTATAGTACAAAATATCATGGCTCTAATTTTAAAGACCTCCTTCTTGAAAGAGTCAAAAACATTAACACCTTCTTCCCACAACTCCTTCAAGTCTTCGATCAAGGGCTGAAGGTAAACATCAACGTCATTTCTGGGTTATTTTGGTCTCGAAATCAACATAGATAGCATGATGTACTTTCATTTCATGTATAACATAGGAGATAAGTTGTAAATAATCAGGAGTACAGGCCATGAATTATGTATGCTGCTAAGGCTTCCATAAGGATTCATGCCATCTGTGCTAAGGGCAAGCCTAAAGTTCCTAGGTTCTTCGCTGAAGTTAGGAAATAATGATTGATTTTCTTCCATTGAGAAGAATCGGCCGGATGACGAAGCTTTTAATCAGAAATCCTCTCATCTGCATGCCACCACAAATTTTTTGCTTCATTTTCATTAGCAAACAACCACTTGAACCTCGATATGATTGGAAGATACCACAGCACTTTTGCAGGCCCTTTATTTGACTTGTACATTGGGCGGGTTTCACATATCGGAGAATTTTGCTTCTCTGCACACCCTTTTCTATACAATACGCAATCATTCGGGAATGCATGGATCTTTTTGTACTCTATCCCTAGTAGACAAAGTATTTTTTTAGCATCATGGTATCGATGCTGCAACACATTATCATCCAAAAGCATGTCCTTAAAAGCCTCAAGCATTTCAGAAAAACTCTTGTCACTCCATCCATGATGTGCTTTCAAGCTTACCAATTTCAATACAACATTCAACAATTGGTATTTTTTACACCCAGGATATAGCGGGGTCTCTGCATCATTGCACATATTATCATATGCATGTGATTGAGCAAAAGCCTCTTCTCTTACATCACGAATAATGTCCTCTATGCGATCATCCATATCCATGTCATTATCATCAAAAGCCACTTCCCCATGTTGAGACCCACTTGGCATTTTTTCACCATGCCATACCCATACTGTATAAGTCTTACAAAATCCTTCACAAATTAAATGTGTGTGTATAACTTCAGGACTTAGTCGCCTCTCATTCAAACATTTTACACAAGGGCAATAAAACTTCCCACTATCATCATGGACATTTTGTTTATCAAATTCTATAAATTTCCTCACCCCATTCTGATATTCAACACTCGTCCGTAAAGCATTTATCCAACTGTTATCCATAGTAGAATTCCTATAGACGGAAAGATTTAACATACATAATCCGAAAAAATTGAAACTTGCATATAATGTATCACAGTGAATCTAAGAATCAAAATAAATGCATGACGAGGAAATTAAATGCATCGCATGAAGGTCTTGCCCATTAAATGCATAACATTAAATGCATCTACCATATCGAAGCAATAAAATAAGTAATAGATAAATCGTAAATCGCATTTTTTAAGCATTTTTTATTTTTTTTGTTTTACGGAGAAACTTGTCCATTAAATGCATAACGAAGAATCACTTTTGGTCATAAATGTATCACAGTGAATCCAAGAAGCAAAATAAATGCATGACGAGGAAATTAAATGCATCGCATGAAGGTCTTGTGGACTCACCTGTAGCATATAAATTCAAATGCGTTTGCTGAGTCTTTCTTCTTCGGCCACGAACGTTGATGTTGCAGACAACAAGAATAACCTAAAACACTAGTTGGTCAGTTGGGTAGGTCTAAAGTGCAAATATAATCTCAAAATACAATATTCATTAACAATAGAGAAACTCACAAGAACATTTCATCGATTTCGTTCAACCCATGAAAAACCCAGAACGATAAGCAGGAAAATCATAAAGTTATATAACCAAACACCTCTTACAGCTTTGGTCTATAGACGTTTAGCTAAGGAACCGAGAAAATGATTATCGAGAAAGCAACACGAAGCAACGACGAAGCAACACACAAACACCGAGAGACAACCCGAGTAATCACTTTCGGTGCGATAAGAGAAGTTTAGAGAGAGAAATTTAATTTTTCACGTGACAGAGACATGTTTTAGTATTTTGGATTTTATTAAGACCGGTTAATTATAAAGTATCCAGTCCTAAAGATAAGTATTTTATTAATTAAATTTTTAAGACTGGAGGTTTAGAAGACTCTGGTCCTAAGTTTTTATTATTCATTTAATTTTAAGACCGGAGTTTTATAAAACATCCAGTCTTAAAAGTCAAATACTTTTTAGACCCGCTTACTTATAAAGTATCTGTCCTAAATGTCCTCATTTATTAACCAAACCAAAAAAAAAAAAGAAGATTGCTTTTGGCCGAGTATGCAAAGAACTAAATGATAAAATAAAGGATCTGGAGAATAAGCTTATTTAATTACGGGAGAATATGAACAAAAAAATACACATGCTTAGTTCTTAATGCTTGTTACATTACTGGAGAATATGCACGTACACAAGAAAAAAAACAAAATAAAAACAAGCTGAAAATTATCAAAAACAAGAATCTGACTGAATATCCTAAAGCTTATTATCATCCAATGCCTTGGCGATACTGGCGTGAACAGTATTAATTCCCCACCGAAAATCAGCAAGTTCCTGTCTTTGTTGCATCAGCCACAATGCATCATTAGAGGAGAGGGGAGAGGGTTCAAAGGTAGGCGCGCTGGGGCCAACAAGTTGGAGAAGGGAAGCAGGAAACTTTTCATGGTCTGAAGGCTGGAGGGTCTAGCAATCTCTTCACCATCAAGAATATGGAGGAAATCAGCATAGACAGGGTCGACGAATAATGAAGGGGGTGCGAAATCTCTTCATCATACGAAATAACAATGGGTCCAACGACCCGAGACTCTTCAATCACAATAGAACACACTCTCGCTGGAGGAGGCACACCGTATAACAATCTAAAGATGACATGAGCTTCAGGTGTAAGAGCACCCTTACGAGGAGTTCTCTTGTATCTAACCATGGTTTGAGGCTTTGAGCAGTTGGGCAGAGAGCTAGGTAGTGAGGAGTTAATAAGGACAGAGAGGTATGTTAGTTCTCTAAGTGTTTTGATGATAACTGACAATTGTAAACAAGATTGGATCTTGTTGGATCTTGTTGATTTCAATCCAAAACACTCTTACAGATGCCAAACTCGAGCCTGGATTGTCAAACCCGAGGTTTGCCACTAATCGAGGGCTAAACTTGCAAATTGGGAATTTGAACTTGAGACTAAACCAGAGGTTTGCTTTTGAGAATCTTTTTAAAACCTTCTCATATTTTGTGCAAACTCGAGCTTACACTTGAAACCTCCGGTTTGCGAGAGGCGAAAGCTTTCGATCTTAAAACACTTTTAAGCTCGAACCTATTAATTTTAAACCTCGGGTTTGCACCTCCGAGAAAATCTTCATTGGTTTACATAACCCGTAAACTAGAGCTGTTATGACAAACTCGAGTTTACCTCTGCGGGAAAGGATTTTTCAAAATTATGAGATATTCACCAAGCCTATCTTGTTTCATTCGAGTCTAGGTTTTTCAAATTTGAAAAGTCTCAAGAGTTTACAAAACATGTAAACTCGAGTTCATCAAGAAAACTCGAGTTTACACTTGACCGAAAGCTTTCAAGGATTTTTAATCAAATTAAACTCGAGCCTAATTTCATAAACCTCCAGTTTACTTCAATAGAGAGCATTCAAAGTTTTCTCGAGTAAAATAAACTCGAGTTTAATCCCGTGAACTCGAGTTCAAACCTTACTTCGAGAGCAATGAACCTTTCAACTTAAGAAAACTCTAGAGTTTGCTTTGAAAACCTCGGTTTGTCCTTTGAAAACTAAAACTAAGTTTTGGTCAAACTCGAGCCTATCTACTAATAGACTCGAGTTTGTGTTTTGCACAAAGTTTTTTCAAAGACTCAATATCGCGACTTCCTTTCTGGAAGGAGGAAACTCGAGTTCACTAATTCCAAACTCGAGTTTAAAACAACCCAAGAGCAAAGAAGTGTTTAATGTCTTGAAAACCTCGGGTGTTGTTTTGCAAACCTCTAGTTTAGAAGTTTTAAACTTGAAACGCTTTTACATGTTGAAGCTTCAAACTCGAGTGCGGAACGAACTCAAGTTCGTGGCCGATCCGAGAAATTCAAATCGACGAATTTGGAAAACATTCTTGTTTGATCTTAATACTCGCAATATTATTCTCGGATATTCCCGCCATGTTCAATGACTTTATTAGTGAATTTCAGATGGTTTAAAGAATGTTTATTGAAAGATAAAGTGAAAAGCAAAAAGCGGTTCGAGACATTAAATGCTATGCCCGAGAAAGTTGCATACTTTTGGGTAATCCATCTGCACACGGTTGCAAAGCATTAATGAATGATTTCTACAACTATGCAACTTCTCCAACGGATTAATTCGAGAAGTCAACTCGAACACTTGAGCAATTGGATTAAGTAGAGATTAGAGAGAAAGAAGACCAAAGCTACTCCTAACCACTCAGATCATCTCCAACGGTCTAATTAACAATGCAACGGTCATTTAATGGTATCTGACTATAAATAGAGTTGCATTCAAGTCTTCTCAACCACTACAACAGCAGAAAACGAAAATTCATTCAAGTCTTGCATTTATTCCTTCAGTTTTCTACTGTGTACTAGCTTTTGATACATAAGCTTCAGTGTTTAACATTATCTACTCTGTGTGAGAGTTTTCTACTTGTAAATCATTTATTGTAAAGAACCACAAGTCAAGGGACTTGGTGGTTGGGTTCATTGATTACAACTTGTAAGGGGAAGTGAGTTCTAGTGAAGAGAACTACTCTTGAGTGCAGAGTGTGTAATCAAGTGTTATGTGAAAATCCCGGAGAGTCTCGGGACCTTTGGATGTAGGTCAAGTTGTTAGGGTGAACCAAAGATAAATCTACGTGTCCAATTTGCTCTTCTCTTTGCTCTGTTCATCTCTATTTTTATTTCTTGAAAACAAAATCATCTTAGAAATTTTTTTAGAATACCCAATTCACTCCCCTCTTGGGTATTTAGCTCCACTTACAGTAGTATGAGGAGTTAATAAGGGCCGAGAGCAAGAGAGATACGCAATTGATGATGAGAATGAATTTGGATTCAATTGGTATAAATGAATTTAGTGTTTCTACTTTAAGAGCGTATTTTATAAATATCTGGTCCTAAAAGTATATTATTTATTTTTTCAATTCAATTACTTTTAAGATCTACCTTTTATAATATATCCGGTCCTAAAAGTCTATTATTTATTTTTTCAATCAATTCAATTATTTTTAAGACTGACCTTTTAACTTGTATCTGGTCCTAATTTCATTTATTTTTTTCAATTCAATTTTTTTAAAAAGCGAGACTTTTTTCTTAAAAAATATTACTTTTAAGAACGGATCTTTTACAATATCTCGGTATTAAAAAATTCATTCTTTTCAAATCGATAGCAGAGTTGTATCCTTACACTCTGTTCAAATGAATGATTCAGAGTCTCTTCGGCTTCCAGATAAACTTGCCAACTATGCGTCTCCTCGTATTCTGAGGAACTATGCGTCTCCTCGTTAAAGTTTCCGACGTTTCATATTAATCAGGATGTGTTCTCTATTTAAACCCGTTGTTACTTTACTTTCTCCACATTGTTCTCCATCACTGATCTACAACCTCCACCGTCCTCCTCCACTACCTAGTCTCCAACGTAATGGCTACTCCACCACCACCAGATCCTCCTTTTCCTCTTAATCCTCTTCTATCTCCGTACCCTCCTTCGTTGCCTCCGAAGCCGTCATTCTACCCAGAGGCGGACCGAGGTATGCCACTAGGGGGGCAAGTGCCCACCTGAAAATCTGAGAACCAATTTTTTTAATGTGTGAATTCTCAATTTGTGTGCATATATACACACACAATATAGGCTTATTCTAGAAAATAAGGAGCTTCCAACTTCCATCATGGGCTTTGGGCCAAACAAACAAAAAAAACTTACATCATGGGCCCCTCATTACTCTCGCATACATATACATATGTATATATATAATGGATATAATATCCTTGTGTTATATGATTTACGGGTTTTGGGTTTTGGGGAAGCAAGACCTCAAGCATCTACTAGAGTAATTACTTCACTTATATCTTTTTCTTTGTGTTTTTAGCATACTCAAGAAAAGTTAATACTCATTAAAATTAGAGAAATCCTTGTATCATACAAATGATGAAGAAAGTGCCTTCTTAAAAATTATTTTTTGTTTTGATAGAATTTAGGCAACCGGAGAGAAAGTTGAGATTTGCTATCTTTGGATTATTAGTCTCCTGTAACAGCTTTGATGTGGCTATTAATATAAAGTGGCCTAACTATTTTATTCAATGCATTTAAAGCTTTACTGTAAAAAAAAATTTCGGGGCGCTGCCCCTGAACCCCCACCAATGGTACCCCCTCCCATAAATTCCTAGATCTGCCCCTAATTCTACCAGATGATGCAGCACCTTCGCCCCCTGCGTCGATCATATAGACTGACACTTGGGCCAACTGTTTTAGGTCTATCATGCTGTCAACAACAAGCTGAATGCAGTACTCGACGCCAATGACGTTGAGTACCATCCTTCTGATAATGACGTCTCCGACCCCTCCTCCCCCTTCGACAACGATGGGGAAGATTAGATATTTTTATGTTTTGTTTTTTGTTTTTTTGTATTTACTCTGCTGCCCCTCACCTACGGCAAATAAAAAAATATAATAAATAAAATTTTTAGTTCTCATCTTCGATCGCCTTGTCCTTTTCATTATCTTCTTTTTTTTCGACAAAAAGGAAACAAACAAAACATTGTCCTCATGTGTTATCAACATTAAAAATTCACAAAATACAGTTAAGACCATACAAAAAAAAATCATTTACCTTATTCGAATAAAAACAAACATAATGACAATTCTTCTCAATGTTGGACCGTCGTTGTCGTTGGTTTTACCTCGCTCACGATTTGAATATTTTCAGTGTCCTTTTCATTATCTTCCTTCTTTTTCCGATAAAAAGAAAAAAGACAAAGAAAAGGGAGACCGATAATGCTACTCAAAATCGGGAGAGGTAAAACGACGACAACGAAGGACCTAGCTTGAGCGAACGCCAGAATCTCGGTTGTCTTGAACCCTAATGATTTGTCTGAAAAGCGAGTCACCATTTCTATCTAAAGGAAGACTATTAAGACCGAACATTTAATAATTACACGGTCCTAAAGGTTAAGCCATATTTTTTAAAATAAACGAAGAGTTTTAATACCAGACTTTTAGGAGCGGACAATTAACAAATATACGGTCCTAAAAGTCTCGCCATATTTTTAAAATATACAAAGACTTTTAAGACCGGACTTTTAACAAATATAGGGTCCTAAAAGTCTAGCCATATTTTTTAGAATTAAACGAAGACTTTTAGGACCGTACGTTAAATAAATATGCGGTCCTAAAAGTCTTGCCATATTTTTTAAAAAATGAAGACTTTTAAGACCAGACTTTTAACAAATATACGGTCCTAAAAGTTTAGCCATATTTTTTAGAATTAAACGAAGACTTTTAGGACCGAACGTTGAATAAATGTGTGGTCCTAAAAGTCTCGCCATATTTTTAAAATAAACGAAGACTTTTAAGACCAGACTTTTAACAAATATACGGTCCTAAAAGTCTAGCCATATTTTTTATAATTAAACGAAGACTCTTAGGACCGGATCTTTAAAAAATATGCGTTCCTAAAAGTCGCAAATACTTTTTAGAGTCTCTTACTGCTCATTTACAATATCCCGTACTTCAAATTTCAAGCACTAAATAGCTTTATCCACCATCCAATACATTCAGAAACCCAAAATAGACACAAGAAAATTGTTTGAAAAAATAAACAAATTTATTGTTGAATTACACATTGCGTATGTATATTTACAAATGAATAAATTGTTTGAAAAAATAAACAAATTTACAGAAGATTATTGTTGCTACAACATATATTTACAAATGAATTTAGGACATTAATTATTGTCCTGACTTTAAGAGGTCATTATACAGATATTCACAAAACAAATTGCGTATGTGCTCCACTTCATCATCAGAAAGGGGATCAACACAGGCAAACCTCTGTAACATCAAAGACAGAAACTGAGTTAACTTGCGTGCATATTTCATATGTAACATTAAGCCAGAAACTAAATTCATCCATAATATATAACATCAAATACATTCACCTTTGCAGTGAATTTAGTCCTTCCTTGCGTGATAATATCATATATGTGTTTCATGACGTTCGGGACACATAAGTTGGACTCCTTTGGTTGCCGACAGGTCTAAAAAGAACAAGAAATATATATAAGAGCATATATAGCTTACTGACCTAGTTCACAAGACAGTGTGCCAGTGTCCAAATATGTACTAACCTTTGGTGTGAGCCATTTAGGATATTTGACATCATACGTATGCTTTTTGTTTACCTGGATTTGGAAGGTCCTCATGGCACTATCATCAAAATTACAAATTTATCAATAATGTTCACTAGAAATTCACAGCAGAGATTTCAGACAAGAGAATCAAAATGACATGCTTACTCGTTGATGGTCTGCATCAGCATAGGCCCTGGATCGTGTGAATGGAGCATAAGAAGATAACCGTATGCACCTCCATGCACATGAGGACCAATTGCCGAGTGGTGACTGAAAATTCACGACGATAAAGTACTCAGTTATATATGTAGCAGAATTAAGTGAATTGCATACAAGAATTGTGATATGTACCTTTGGTAGTATGGAAACAAGTACACCTTTCTTCTCACTTCACACAACCTCATTTAAATGTACTACTGTCTCTCCTCTTTGGATGTTGTACTTGCATAGACTGGGCACAAGAATCCAAAATCATTGATTTTGCCCTGTTGAACCAATTCTTGATGCATGAACCTACAATAATGACATCGATCAGGGAATTAGTATATATGTATGTGTGTCTAAACGAGAATTATGTACTCATAGAAGAAGATACTTACTTCATAAACATTTGAACAACTGCATTAGTAAGCTCCTTTCCAGGAAGCAGTAGGGACGTTAAATCCTCGGGGTCAATGAAAACCGGTTGAGGATGAAGGAGGCCCACTACTTCATTGACAGGTCACGATTTATCCTTAAAATATCCATTAGATACCATATCAGATATTTTTTCCTTGGCAGTCAACTTAGTAGTAGGGGATAGAGGTGAGGAAGAGATGGAGCTTGACGAGGGGATGAAGCTTCAGCAGGAGTAGAGACATGTACAAGCTTCACTGGCCAAGAGATGATGGTTCCCTTGACATCACTCACAAGCTTCAGCTGATCAGTGGGAGAGGGAGAGGTGCATCAATATCACATTTTCAACTGGCACTCTAACTTTATCATCAGCCATTTGTTGGTGGTGTACAATTGATCCCAAGTTGTGGACAGTCTCTTTTGCAACTAATCGTCTAGGTTCTGCCACATACAGGTCACAAGGTTGCTCTAACTGTCCAACAATGCAGCTTCCTCTAGTGCTCTGCTGCATAGGTGTAGGTGAATGTGTGAAGGGAACACTGGTCTTTGGACGAGAGCTCAAAAGCAACTTCATTTGATTCATTTCCTCCTTCATCTGGCTCAGTTGGGATTCAAACATTGCAGTCAATAAAGCTTCTTGAGCCGCTGCTTCCTCATTTATTTTGGCCACTGTTTGTTCCATCTCCTCCTGGGTAACCATACTTTGTTTATGGCGTTGGGATTTACTAAAGTATTGCCTTAGGTCTACCCGTCCTCCATTCCCCCTTACACACCCCGAGTGATCCGATTTTTCAGTCGCAATGATCAGAACATCATTCCTCCCGTCCGACACAAAAGATCCCTCTGCTTCTTTTTTTAAAGATTTTCCCGTAAGATACGGATAACGAGAAGCTTAGTAATGAAACATGTTTAGTAACTAAAAAATAATAATATCGATACTTATAATTCTTTCAGTAACTAGACGAGTTTGTTCACTCGTGTAGGTGCCGCTTGACTTTTGCCGAATATACAACCACAACTCGTCGTGACGTATTGGAGATAGCTGATCAACTATCGCAGAAAGAATGGATTCAGCTTCATCTTCCAATCTCTTCCGCTTGGCCGCCATCAATTTTTTTTCGGCCTTTCCATATCCGCCGCGAGAAGCTCTATGCAGGCAATCATTCTTTCACTTCTTTTCTGTGAATGAGAATTGAAAACAACTATTAATTATGAATTCCAGCCATGTCACTAATAGAAATTAGAGAAGTTCTGCTTGATATGAACATCAAACATTAGTCAAATTCACTTCATCAAGTTTCAACATTTTATTTAAGGAAGATGTAGAATTGTAGAAGAAATTGGGAGAAACAGAGGAAAGGGAGTTGCAGAGTTGCTGCTAACTCAGTCAATTCATTCATTCATCATAATTGGTTCCTACACATATTAGACTAACATCTTATATATAGTTAGAGGCTTGACTCTTAAGGCCTAATAACAGCTTGCACCGAAACCATTACACAGTAAACATACTAACTAACTAACAGCAATGTCTAACCACTACCTACTATAACAGAACTAAGACTATAATAATGGCTTGACTCTTATACCATTATTATTTCTCTAATTACCTACTTAGTATTTTACATTTTCACGAATTATATATCAGACTTGCATAGAACTAAGGCATGCTCCTCTAATGCAGGACAAAGGCAGAAAATGTATACTTCTATTCACACACCAAACCATTTAACTAACAGGATTAGATGAACACAATAACATTTACATATCCGCACAGGCTAATAAGCAATCAAAAGGGCAAAAAAAAAACTAAATATAAACTCACTAGAGCTTCAAGAGTGGTTCGCAGCTGAACAAATTGTTGCCAAGTTTGTTCATCAATAAATGTGTAGTTGTCCCAAGGATTATGGTCAGGCTAAACCTCGACAAAAATATAGTTGTTAGCTAGAAAGGTCTTAAACTTCCTCCACCGATCAGCACAATAAGACAATGTCTTGTCTTTTAACTTCTGACAGTCAATGACAGTTTATGCAAGTCTGATAGTGTCCGAAATAGGATCCTTTACTGTGCGAAGGTCCACATTTTTCCACTCATCTGTCAAGATGCTAACCTTGTTTCGTGCTAGATAGCCGACAAAAATTTATATTTGCTTTTATTAAGACCGAAAGGTTCCAAATTTTCATCAAACTGAATCTCGAGCTTTGACCTAGAAGTCCGACTTAGGGATACATCCATCATTCGTGTGCCACTTCTACCACGGTGTGCACGGTAGTTACGAGGCTCATTATGAGATGAAGAGGGTTCGTTCTGACTCACACCAGTAACTGGCGTTCCAGGAACACGACTAGAATCGTTTTCACCGTTCATTTTCGAGATAGGAAGAGAGGAATGCCTAAGCAAATGAGAGAGTAATAGGTAATGCAACAAGAAGGTTTTCCCAACGTTAATAGAGGTTCTTCGAGTGAGAGTAACGAAAGCTTTGGCGGGAAGAAAATATATTTGACGCTTTATTTTTAGAACCGGATATAAAAAAAAGACGGTCTTAATATTTAACATTTAAGACCGGTCTTATTAGAATCCGGTCTTAAAAGTAATTAATTAATTATTTAATTTTCTTCCTAATTTTTGTACCGGCCACATTTTAAGTCCGGTCTTAAAATATTTAACTTTAAAACCGGACAAATTATAAAACGATGTTAAAAGTTAACTTTAAGACCGAGTCCTTATAAAACTCCTATCTTAAATTTAATTAATTTTTTGTTTATTTTTTTCTATATTTTGTACCGGCCGTATTATATGTCCGGTCTTAAAAGAATAACTTTTAAGACTGGTTATTAAAACTTTTAGACCTTTATATTTAAATTTTTCCTTATTATTTTGGACCGCAGAAAATATAAGTACGATTTGTATGAGATTTCTCTATAAAGTAATTGAAATTTCAATTTTTTAATAACATTTTTAAGATCGGTTGTTTTTTAAACCGGTCTAATAATATATTTAAGACCAATGAAAAAATTATCCGGTCCAAGAAGTTCTTTATATTTACAAAACTGCCACCATCATTCCTTTAAGATTGGGGTGTCGATACTCTAGTCTAAATGAAGCGGTCTTAAAGCCCTTTTTTGCACTAGTGTGTGATCCACCATTGCGAAAATAATTTCCCATCAAAACTTGAAATTGATCATTAACGTATAAAATTATTTATTTTTGAAGAGGTATAATTTTATAAATAACAAATAAGTTAATTGTTTTAAAAATATCAAAAAGCATTCACCCTTTTGACACATAATAAGGAAAGACGGAATTAGGGGGAGCTAGGGGTGGCCCCCTAAAATTACAAAATTGAACCCAATAGTTTAGGAAACTATATTTTGTAGTCTCATAAAAATTTTAATATTTTTACTTTTGTCCCCATTAAAAGTTCCATGGAGGGACTAAAATGAAAATATTGAAATATTTATAAGGTTGAGATGTAATTTCAACTGGGTTCTATTCTATAATTTTCACCTCCTAATTTTAAAATCATGGCTCCGCCTTGCACATTAGCACTTTCGCCGTGCAAGGAGCTAAATCGGATCATTTCTAATTTTTGTAGGACGGTCATGCCTTGGTAACCGCCGCATTGGAAAGCTTGGGACACTTTAAAAACTGGTAAGGACCAAGGCGATATGGGGTTCCGAGATTTACATATTATGAGTGAACCTTTGTTAGCTAAAACGGCGTGGAGATTGATGACGAGGCCAAAGGATCGACTTGTGGGCTTAAGTATTTAAAATTGTCTACTTTCCTACCTGTGATTTCTTTGATAAAAAAGGGCATAGAGCCTCATGGTGCTGGTCAAGTCTGGTCGATGGTAGAAACTTTATAAAGGATGATCTGAGATAGGACATGGGGTCTGGAGAAAATATAAGCATCTAGGGGATCAAATGGGTACCAGGTGTTATGTTTCCTACAAAACCGTTGATCAGGGACAACCCAGTAGTCTCTCATGGCAAGGTAAGTGACTTAATAGTGGATGAAACTTGGGATCTTTCACGTATTGCCCAATATATCTCAACTGATATCCAACAAGCAATTTATCAAATACCCATCTCCTCCAACGGCTTGGTTGATAAACTGATCTAGTCCAGTGCCAATAATGGAACGTATCGAGTCAACCTGGGCTACCATGAAGAAAAGGACAAGCAATCTTCCTTTGGTCTTAAAGCGGGATCTTCAATTTGCCCATATTTTAAATTTAAACTTAATAACATTTAATTGCACAGTCATCACTTAAGTTTACACGATTATCACTTGAGTTTGCGTTTTTATATTGGCTAAAGTATACATTTGGTCCTTTATGTTTGCCTTTGATATCATTTTAGTCCCTTAAGTTTGTAAAGTGCACGTTTGGTCCCTTAATGCTAACACCGTTAATTTGACTCAACAAAATCTTGACTCAACAATTTTAAGTGATGACCGTGCAATTAAATCTTTGACAAAGCATGCTTATATGTTAGTATTTTAATAAATTAATATTTTAAATCCTATTAATTAAAAAATATTTAATTTTCTTCGACAAAAAAAAAAAAATAGTCCTCACAAATTGTGAAAAACCACAAAACATTCTGTAAAGATTAAATTTTTTTCAATTAATAGGATTTAAAATATTAATTTATCAAAATACTAACATATAAGCATGTTTGGTCAACATTTAATTGCACAATCATCGTTTAAAACTGTTGAGTTAGTATTTTTAGTTAAGTCAAACTAACGGTGTAAACATTAATGGACCAAACGTGCACTTTATAAACTTAAAGGACTAAAATGATACTAGAAGTAAATATAAAGGACTAAAAGTATACTTTGGCCTTAAAGTATTTATATTTATCTTTATTATACCAAACTAATTTAACTCATTTATAAGGCGATATATAATTAAATTATATATGACATATGGTATGATTAACTAATTTATTTAACTTCCTTAATCTCTTAAAAAAAAGTTAAATGTGTTTTATATTAATGACCTGGGAGGTAGTATCTTGTTTTATATATCTTGAGTTAAAGGGTAACTTCCCAATATATGTTATTAATAAAAAATCTATAACTTCCATGAATTATTTAAAAGATTTATATTAATATATTAATCTAATATCATAATATATGAATTTCTCAACAAATCTGCTAATATGTCAATATATCTCTTAAAATAATATATTTAAGATATCAAATTAAGTAAATGATATATTAAGAACTGTTTGGATTCTCTCTTTTTTAAATTAAAAGCTACTTTTACGCTAAAGCTAAAAAAAGAGCTTTTTTTAAAAATAAAAAAAAGTTGTTGGGAAAATCTCATATAAAGCTACTTAAGATAGCAAAATTCTAAATCGGGTTGGTAAATTCAATAAATTTTTAATTAAATCATTAACCCAATTTAGGATTTTAAAATATAGGTAAAATAACTTTAATACTCTCTCCTCTCTCTTCATTGATGAGTTTTATTACCCCTAACCTATGTTTCCCATGTATATATCAAAATTAATTTTAATACAACAAAATATGATTCGTTTAAATATATTAAGTATATCATCATAAAAATAAAAACCTACAATATTTTCGGCAAAGAGTTCATTTTATTAACATGAACAATTTTTTTTTAAGAAAACTCATAATATATGTCACTATAAAAAGGACATATTTTAGTAAATATATTAATTAAGTATGAATTTTTCTATATTTTTCACACATACATATATATAGGTTTTTTTGGAAAATTTTTATATTGATGTAAACCGTTTTATGAAATATTAAGTGCATTTTACATATTTTTTTTCTAAAATATCTACAGAAGTATATAAAATTTAAATGTTGCTTTTTAAAAAATATAAATAATATTACTGATTTATATTAAAAATTTAAAAAATTGAAATTGAAATATTAACTAAATTACTATCTAAAAACTCACATTTAGGTGTTAAGGAAAATTATTCTGGTTTAGGTTAATATGGTAAAAAATACTTTTAGTTCAATTCAATTTTGCAAAGGGTGAAGTTGGCATGGGATTTTTTTTTTTTTTTTTTTTTTTTTATCTCACCTCGATAAAAATAACAACTTTCTTTTTATAAAAAAAACCTCACATTTATTTTTTAATCATTAATACAATTAATTGACTTTCGACTTCCAATTAAAATATATTTAATTGATATCAATGATACTATTATGGCATGACATACTTGAACTATTCTTGATTATCCTTTTATATAAAGTCATAAAGCAATAATACTCTTTTAATAGGGGAGAGAAGAAAGGCTGGCAAAAAAAAGATGAGAGGTATTAAAGTTATTTTACACAGATTTTGAAATCCTAAATTGGGTTGATGACTTAATTAATGATTTGTTGAATTTAATAACCCGATTTAGAATTTTTCTATTTTAAGTAGCTTTATATGGGATTTTCCCAAAGTTGTTTGATGATTATATAAATTTTTTAGCTTAATAGACTTAATAAATTTATCGCATACAATTTAAAAAATCCCTAAATAAATTTACGAAAGAGAAACACTAAAATGTCGAATGCTTCAAAACCCTAAATTTAGAAGCAATAAGGGAATATTACGTAAAATCTGAATGAGATATGTGATGAATTCAAATCAAAACAAAAAAATTATGTGCCGATCGTACAAAAGATTAGATGTACGATTAAAGAGTCTTAGAGAATGTAATCGAAACCCTAAACCTAGAATATGATATAGATCACAAAAGGAGCAAAATTTGGCATCGAACGAAAGAGGGTAATGAGAATTGAACAAAATCGAGGGCTGATTCAACGCTTAGAAGTGCTAATTAGAAGTAAATCAAAAATCGAAAAGAGAAGGATCGAACGAGGTATGTGACAAAGTATCTCATTGCTAAAAGAAAAAGAGCTTAAAAAAAAGCTCCTCTCGGGAGCTTTTGGCTTTTTGCTTTTTTCTTCCTTGAAAAAAAAAAAGAAAAAAAAAAAAGCTTATAAGAGCTTTTGTAAAAATGTGTTTGGCATGACTTCTACTTATAAGAAGAAGAGAAGCTAAAAATAGGATGATCCAAACAGACACTAAAATGTGAAGATTCTATATAAAGTAACACCTAGCTTAACAAAAATGATCCTAGCTAATAGAAACTTAACAACATTAGTACAAAATATGTAAAAGTTTCTTATTACAAGTGGCATTCCCCTCAAATGGTAGGCTTATAAAAATGATCCACTTGTCTTAACAAGATTAATAAAAGTACATAAAAAATTCTTACTACAAGTGGAATTTCCACTAAATCCTAGACATTATATATATAGCAAAGATGAATACAATGAGCAAACCAGCACTTTATCCTCTGTTATGTGTTCATCTTAGTTTGAGAAAATTGTAAGGGGTGGGTATAATAGTAATTAAGAGCAGAGGAATCTACAGTTCCCGAGGGGTTTCTAAGAGATTTTTAATATAAGGCCCAAATGTCTTAGATAACCAACACAAAGAAAAGATGAACAAAGACTCGAGAAAGAAAAAACAAGAATAACAAGAAAAAGAGACAATAACTATTAAGAGGTCATTCACAGTAGGGAAAACCCTTGATCAACTACAACCAAAATTTTTGACTGTGATAACCCTTAACCAACCACAATCCAAATTTCTGACTCTTTTCAAAGCCAGTCCAGAAATTTATCACGTCGTTTTCTCGAAGCTCCAATATACTTATTTTTTAGTTCTTTTTTTTTTACAAGTCACCGAAAAAAACTTGCCGCCCCTTTAAAGATCGACACTATTTGTAGCGTGAAAAAATGTCCAAAGGGTTCGATCAAACTGGAGACTCTACCATTATACTTCCCTCAAAGTTGAAGAACCAAGCCATTCATATCAAGATCCTCCGAGCGTTGCAGACAAGTCTTGCGGAGCTTCAAGAAACTCTTCTTCAGTATTTGCATTGAACACCAATACCAGCTGCGCGTGCGCCATATTTGCACCTGGAATGATTTGTGAGAAGAAGGGAAAGTTTCAGTATTTGCATTGAACACCAATGCCAGCTGCGCGTGCGCCATATTTGCACTTGGAATGATTTGTGAAGAGGAGGGAAAGTGTTAATGGTTTAAAAGTTTGACTTCTATAACATAAAAAACCCAATTCTCATATATAATCTAATATGCACCAAACAAAATATCATAAAAATATTGAGCTGCATATAAGTGTTTTTTTTTTTTTTATTGACATATATATGGAGATAACATGATAACTAATCATCAAATGGTTGGGATGGAGTTAGAGAAAGTTAATTTCATAATTGAAAATTTATATTTTAAATTTTGATCCTTGAAAATAATTATAAAGTTTAAGATTCTTATTAATAAATATTTTGCTTCCTTAGTCCTTTTCCCTAATTCTCCATTTTTCCCTGATTTATATGATCAATGCCAACTAAGCGAGTCCACTAAAACAAACAAACAAACAAACAAAAACTTATTAAGAGCTTAAAAAACCGTTACATAATCAATACCATATTTTCATTTGATTATATTTTTGAATGTGAATTACTATAGATTTTATATTTTACATGGAAGCTTAACAAAAATGATCCTGACTAATAGAAAATTAAACAAAATAGGTAAAAGTTTTTTATTACAGGTGGAATTCAACTTAAACAAAATATGTAAAAGTTTCTTATTACAAGTGGAACCCCAAATCCAGGCTTATAAAAATGATCCACTTGTCCTGATATGTAATGCTGAAATTTAATTGCCCCTATTATCTCTCTCTATTTACTTATTTTGAGAAAATTTATTTAATATAACCAATAGCTACCCTGCTTTTATATAGTAAGGATAAATACAATGAATATTTTATCAATATTCTGGTCTTTATTTCTTTTAGTGGCACTTTTTTTTTTGTGTTCTTAGTATGTTATGTATAGCTTCTCTATTTTTGGGTTGATGTTGTATTTTTATTTAAATTTGACAGTGATTGAATCTTGAGTATAAACAATTGCAGTTTGGTTCTCAACATCGATCAGGTCATCATAAAATGAAAAAAAAAAAAATAAATCAGAAATGGCAATAAAAAGGGAAATTTGTGAAAAGATAGGCATAAACTCATTCTAGGGAGGACAAATATTTAAGAGGAAGTAGAGTTATTTTTGACCCTGACAGATGCTAGTTTTCTGATTTTAGGATGGTGATAGATTTGATTCTATTCTACCTGCAAGAGTTATAGAAAAGCGATAACTTTTAACATTTGAACCTGTGTTGACTGATTTCCCCATTTCTCATAAGCCTTAATTAACAACCATAGCTTATGCATTCAGGCTTGTAAATTGACTAGATACACAATTAATGGGCAAAAAAAGAATTCTTACCTATAGGCAGCATCTGCAACAGCAAATGGATGAGGTCTGAGATTACCCAAAACAGCCCCTTTGTACTGAACAATCATATAAATGTGGAGAGTTAGCAAGTATTACATACATAAATTTCATTGATGTCATATCTTGATCTCACAATTTAACAACAACCTACATATTTAGAGCCAAAACAATAGTGGGTGTAAAACTTATTCAGTACCAGAATAAGTATGCTGGTTCAAGAGTAATATGATATAAGAACATCTGCATAATTGTCATGACTCATGAATAAGGCACTCCAACACTCCTAGGATTTACTTCTTTTATAATGCCCCAAATATGATCAAAGTTAAGTAATTGTATTACTTATATTTATTTGGATAACCTTCAGCCATAAAGGAATTCCTCCTCTAATGCCAATCTCAATATACAAACAAAGAAGCCATGTTTTGGTTTTTTCTAGTCTGCCTCTTAAAAATTAATATTTTGGTTTGTTGTATGCTTTGCGAAATGCATTCGGAAACACCTCTGGATCATCAGACTGGATGCCTCCTGCTGCATTTCTTTGTAAACTTGACGAGCAAGTTCCCTGCAATCACTATTTAATACTTCATGATGAGACTTCACAAATTTCTGTTTGATTAAACTATCAGGCTAATATTTCATAAAGCAGAGACCTCTGCATGCAGCATGAATCCAAGTAGCAGATAATCGAAGCAAACAAAAGTTATATTTTTTCCCCTTTTTATAATGGCGTTAAGAAATTTGTTAAATGAATCTAACTAAGCATCTAGTTGAAAAAATAAAGTAATGCCTAAAAATTTTTGAATACCAGGGACTAACGGAATTGACAAAGTAAGTTTAAAGGACCTGATAAAAAGACCAAAAGAAATAAGGACTACAAATACGTTTGTTTTTCCAATCTGCATCATAATCAGAAGCAGGAAAGACAGTTGCTAAACTATTGTATGAGTTTTGTGAAGGAAGAAAAAAATTACAGACGAATCTCAATAGATATTTACGCATGAGGTGGGAGAAATTTGGTTAAACCAAGTCAAATCTAAAAATTTATATTAGTTTTAAGAATAGAATATAGGACGAGGGTAAAAATTTAGGAGGTTTTGTTATAAACAATTTAGTATTTTTAAATTTATACTTTAATATTTAGTTCATATAAATACTTATAAATTTTATGGTTCTCCCTTATAATTTTATTAGTATTGTCGATAAGGTAATGAAAAAATTACCTTGGTGTGTCTACTATGTTGGAGAAAAATCCAATTGTTGGGTGCATACATGTGTACACTTTTATTATACGGTCATAAGAAGTGTAATTAAAATGAGACCCTCAATTTTAACAGTAATATTTAAAAATTATCACCAGATATTTATCTTTTTGGGCAATTGAGGGTATGAAATAAATTTATTTATTAAACCACAACGTTTAAAATTAAATTGCGTTTGTATTTGAAATGATCTCTTTAAACTTTAGTATTGATTAATTTTATTTATCAAAAATAAAAATTTAAAGCGAAAATTATATAATATGATTTTGTAAAAGATTACTGACCTTTTAATTATAAGGCTTATAGAGATTAGAAAATAGATGCGATGTTTTTGAAAAATAGGAAGTGTATTTGTGTGAGTTTCCTCATATGCCATATTGTCATGGAAACGTCTCGTATATAGTAGTATTCTTTATTCATGCTCCATTTATCGTAGCAAACTCAACGTCTGCTTTAATGGTGTACTTCATTGGATTGCGAATAGTGATGAGGGAAATTGTAATGTTATACATACATTTGATCTGTCAAATGAAATATTTGGACAAATATTGTTTCCTAAGGATGCACATCATCATTGCTTGAATTTCCTTGCAACAATAGGGGACTCACTTCTCTTTACACAAAAGGATGTTGAATATGGATATGATGATGGATATCTTGAAACATTCTGCCGTTTTGACACTTGGACTATGAAGTAATATGGAAACCATGAGTCATGGACAAAGACTTCCTCATTGAAGATGAAGATAAAGATAGGTCATGAACACAAATTAGGCGTAAGGAAGAACAGCAACCTTATATTAGACATGGAAGAAGGGAAGATTTATAGGTTCAATCAAGCAAGTCCAACCAATATCATCTTAGTAGGTGCTATGGAAAACAGTGTTTTGTTTCGTTATCACACAGAGATTGTTTAGACAGGAAACATTTATGACAACAGGGATTATCATACAAGTTGGCTTCATAGCTAACCATAGAAAAGTTTTTCACTAACAATATCTGTCTTGTAAAGTTTATATCTTCATGATTCATATACCTCTATTTTACAGTTTGTTTTAATACGACTGTATCTGTAATTATTCTTAATCAATGAAATCTCATTCCATTCAAAAGGATGAGATGACTTAAACCGTTAAGTTTAACGACAACATTAACGGTAAGGGAGTTGATGGTCAAATTATGAAAGTTTAGAGTCTTAGTTTTAAACTTTTATAATTTGTGTTTGGCAAACTTATTGCAAAATTTAGATTTTGATGCAAAATAGCTTCTAAAAAAAAGAGGGATGTTTGACAGACTTGTGACAAAACCTAGATTTTAAAACCTTCCAAACAAGCCTAAATGATAATCTATTTCACGACCTCTAATTGCTAGATTAATGGCCCCTACAGAGTTAGAAAAAAGGCATACTTTTCGGATACTCTTACTCCATCATAAGTATAGTTCATGGATCATAGGGACGTTACACGCAACACACCCAAAATTCAGGGGGCCGGGTTTCTGAAATTTTACCCTTAAAAATTCAATCTAGTTGGCCAATGGATCACTGGCATAGTCAACATAGATGGTTTTGTTATTCTTAACCTTTCATGTTTAAGAATTTTCAGCAATGAAGGCAAACATGCTATTTGCAAGTTCGAAAAGAAATATTAAAATGAATTATTTGTATTGAATTAACCAGTATTCAAAGTATACTTATTGTCTTTGCAAAAGTTGAAAGGACTTTGATTTCTTCTCCATTAACCTCCGAAACCTCTCCATCTATCCAAGTTACTTTAGGACTGACAGAGGCCTGCAATACAAATAGAGTCACAACTTGAATGAAACAATGTACTAATACGTTCAGATTCTTTCCAGAAAATTAGGCAATAACTAAACAATCAAAGTGAAAAGCAATGGATAAAAAGTAAAGTCAATTTCCTTTATGAGACACCCATCAAATTAGATTTCAGACAGTTCCTAACAATTAGTGCTTTCAACTCCACCCTTATCTACAGTTATCTTCATGTTACTCTCCAATCAACACATTGCTCATTAGGCTTCTTCAATCCAAATTCTATGAGAAATCTATCTCAAATGGGAGATGCTTAAGTAGATCAGAGGTGAATGGCGGCCAAGTGCATAATCCCCCCACCAAGATTTAAACCCATGACCTCCAAGTCACATGTCAACAACTTAACCGCTATACCAAGGCTCACCCTCTTTTTTAGATTAGAGTAAGAAGAAAATATATAAGACCTAAAAGTAGTTTATTATGAAAATTCTAAATGATATGCAGTTGACAGTTCAAGCTGTCACACTTCATGAGAGTTATCAAACATCTCTGTCACAATAAAATGCCCGTCTCATGTCTAAAACTTCCACCAAGTGCTCCTCTGTCTCAAAGCATAATTCAGTCACCTCAATTGCAGAACCAATCATCTGGATAAGGCAGATTAAATACACTGGTCCTTTCAGCTTCAAATGATTGCCAGTGGAGAAGACATTTGTAAATGGTAATAGCAGATCCAGGCTTTCCATTACTGAACCCAATGTTCTTAGTAACACAGTTTATTAAATCATCACCATTCTCCTACAGCAAAACACCAGTCATAATTTGCCAATCATTACTTCGCATGAAGATGAATATCCAGAATTTTTTTTTAAAACAAATTATTCCAAGTTTTAAGCACACGTTCAATGTATGATATGCTCAATTTGCTATCAGATTCTGTTTCAATATGGCACAGAAATCTGTCCACAACAAACTCACCTTGAGTTTCTGATTTTCAGCAGCAAGCTTATCCAACAGTGCATGGTCAATAACTGGAACTTCTAGTATAACTGGCACAACTTCGACTTCACTTTTTGCATCTTCACGCTCTTTTACAAGCATTGCTTTAGTTTCTTTAAACTGAAGTTGCATCTCACGCAAAGAACACTGAAGTCTTTCATTTTCTTGTGTCTTGGCTACTTCCATGTCAACCTACATTAATTAAAAATATTCAGCAATTTTTAGAAGGAAATATACTCAACAGTTGTTCATGTTTGTATACATAAAGACCATAACTATTTCCTACATCATAGTAATTGGAAGTACAAGCAATTTTTTTCATTAAATGTACAAAAGTTCTCTCCACTGATTAAAGCTTCTGCAAGACACTAGTTCTCTGCAGGAGCTGATTTATAATCACAGAAATCGCCTGATTTGTTGATATCACACAATTTGCTGTGTTCTGGAGATTCTGAACCTCCTTAGTGAACTTGACACGAATTGCTTCGGTGAAGAAGCTAACCTTTTGTGTTGTTTTCCTCACTAGCAACAACGTTATTCAACTAAAAAACTCATCCTCCCTTCAACATAGTCAGAAGCCAGATACTGCAGATGTATTGAACAGGAAAAAAAAAACACGAGATGTATCGCTATTAACTATAATTTGATCTTATTTTTCCCCTTATTTTATTTTGAGCGAAACTATGCCAAGTCGTTTCACCTATTTGAGTTTGTCACTGAATACAATTTGGCCACACATAAGGGGATCTATCGTGTGTTTTTTCCAAAACCCAAAATGTGGAAAAAAGAAATTTCCTATTTCTCTTTTGTTCTATTCTTTTGCCCGAAGCTATTACACGTAACCGTGCATGTATAATGCAAAACCCAAATTTTTAAGGTGTACATTTTTCATATGATACCCTTTACTATTTTTCACCAAATCCCTGAATCGCATCACTCAATTTGATTTATGAAGCACAATTTTAAAAATAGCATCCCAATTCTATATTTTAGTCACAAAGTTTCTAAACACAATTGCTTAAAAACTGCCACAAGAAAATAAAGCTGTCAGAAAAATCAGTGTAATTTACCGCATCAATGAAATAAGTATGCTGGGGAATATAACTTTTAATCTGTCTTCATCAAAAATTCAAAATCATCCCCACGTACAGTTTTTTCAAACTTCAACAAGGCAATTTATCATAGTCTTTTTTATTTCATACAGAGAAATTTTCTTAGTTAAAATAGTAATCTCTCGAAGCAAACATTGAAAATAAGTAATGCCGTTGAAATAAAATTAAGGAATATAATCAGCATTCCAAGACTGTTCCTACACGAAATGGAAAAACACAGTAACAATTGAGGGTAAAAAAATCTACTTTGTCTGCTTATCTCTTATATAAATAAACGGAGGGAGTATTTTATATATATAAAGTACTACTATTTGAAGTTCAGTCTTTCTGTGTAATCACGTAAATTCAATTACAAGTACCTGATGAGGGATACTCACACCACTTGGCAGCAACGTGGTGGAATTTGTTCATGGAAGTTAGAATGTGGTCTGATGTACCTTTTGTTTAGGGTTAATGGATGCTAATATTTATTTGGACAAATAATATTAAAAAAGTTTCATAATTTTTTAATAATAGCTTATTTACTTGTTAATGATTGTTTTTTCATTTGTTATTAACAAATTGTGAGATTGGGACTTTAATGTCATTTTCCCTATTTATTTTGAAAAATCTTTGTTATAAAATAAATTTGAACTGAAACTTTCGACCAATATCTTATGCAAATATATTTTTAAAGTCAAACATTGCGGATTCATTCAATGTAATATCACTCAAGCTATACGGCTACTTGCCTTTATAGGGAAAAGAAGAGCTTGTTGTCACAGTCTTGGACTTGATCACCCAAATATCGTGCGGCTTAGCTTGATCACCCCTCTTGATCTTGCTAAGTCAGCCGAATCCCCTTGAGTAGGCAAGGAAGAGCAAAGAACACAAGAACTCTTAGAGAGAGAAAGAGAACTTAGAGAGAGAAGCTCTTAAAACAACAAATCTTGAAGACTCTTGGATGATTACAAATGAAGGAGGCATCTCCTATTTATAGCCTACCACCTCCTCAATGAACGGCTAAGATCGATTACATCCTACGGGAGAATAGATCTCCGTAACCTTCCCTAGAAATATCTAGATATTTACACAATTCCACAAGTCTCTAGAATTCTCTACAAGACTCTACCAATCTCTACATATGTCTACCACATTCTAGGAGTTTCTAGACTTGTCCATACTTGAAGTCCAAACCTCCTAGTTCAGTGCAGAGTGTCCGTGCACGCGAATTATCCAGCGTTCCTTTCTGGGCGTGACATTGTGCTGACCAACACCTAACGCCCGAATGTATTAGAATCAATGACCCAAAAAGTACAAGACCTAATGCGCATTATCATAATGAAAGTATGAAACAAGATATTCAAGAATGTATTGAAGAGAAATAATAATTCTCCATAAAAAATTATTATTAAAAAGGGGGGCAACCCAAAAAGACTTTAATAATGACTTGAGGAATAATGAGAGAAAAGGAGCGCATTAACTATTTAACTGCGCCCTCACAGTATCTATATTCTTAACTGTCCAATATGATGGGCAGATTGACCAAAACAAGAAAATAAAATAAAATAAATACCGGATTGATGCACTTCCAAAACTATTTTACAAACTAATGCTAACGCTATTAGTCACGTGAGGGGGGCCCACGCCACTGGTAGTGGCGTGAGACTGTCTCACGCTACTGGTGGCGTGAGACTGTCTCACGTGAGTAATAAAAAATCAATTAATTAATTAAAATACTTTAATTAAATATATAATTAATTATAAATAATAAAAAATTAATAATAATTTTAATTAATAATTAAGAAAATTAAAATATCTAAAATTTATTATAAACTTTAGAAACAAGATTAATTAGTAAATTAATTAATTATTATAAACCTCAAGATAGATGACTAATTATTTAATATTTTGTACATTATATATAAAGTATCCCTCTTAGATAAGATAAGTTTAGATAGAGAATAATAATTAGTCAAATAATTAATTCACTAATTAAAAATTTACAATAACACAATGGATGATCTACGCTTTCCGCTTTGTTATAACTAAATTTAGTTATAACAAATAACAAAATATTACGCGATATAATTTAGTTATAACAAATAACAAAAGATTACGCAAAGATAATTTAGTTATAACAAAGCGAAAACGTGATCATCCAAAGGTGTTATTGTAAATTTTTAATTAGTGAATTAATTATTTGACTAATTATTATTCTCTATTTAAACTTATCTTATCTAAGATGGATACTTTATATATTAAATTGTTCATGTACAAAATATTAAATAATTAGTCATCTATCTTGAGGTTTATAATAATTAATTAATTAATTTACTAATTAATCTTGTTCCTAAAGTTTATAATAAGTTTTAGATATTTTAATTTTCTTAATTATTAATTAAAATTATTATTAATTTTTTATTATTTATAATTAATTATATATTTAATTAAAGTATTTTAATTAATTAATTGATTTTTTATTACTCACGTGAGACAGTCTCACGCCACTACCAGTGGCATGGGCCCCCCTCACTTGACTGGTGGCATTAGCATTAACTTGGAAAATAGTTTTGGAAGTGCATCAATCCAGTATTTATTTTATTTTATTTTCTTATTTCGGTCAATCTGCCAATATGATGCATTCAGGGAGGGAGGGAGACAGACCTTTTGAGATTGCTTCGCCTTCTTCCACCTTCACTTTCTCTTCATTCCACCACTCTCAATCCTCTGCTTCAAATCCTAATAACTTCTCTTACCCCCCTCTCTCTCTCTAACGATCAAAAACACAATCTTTCTCAGATCCTTGGCTTACCCAGAAACAGAATATTAGAGCTGAATGATGGAGACCCTGTTTCGCCTAGCTGATCATGAAGACTTGTTCTCACGTTGCTGCATTTGGGTGAACGGCCCTGTGATCGTCCGAGCTGGCCCCTCCGGCCTAGCCATGGCAGCTTGTCTCACTAAACAAGGCGTTCCATTCATGGTTCTCGAGCGAGCCGACTGTATAGCTTCTCCGTGGCAGAAGCGAACCTACGACAGGCTCAAGCTTCACCTTCCATAGCAATTCTGTCAGCTTCCCAAAGTTCCATTCCCAGATGACTTCCCCGAGTACCCAACAAAGCGACAATTCATCGACTACCTCGAATCATACGCCAAGCATTTCAAGATCAACCCACGATTCAACGAGTGCGTTCAATCCGCTAGGCACGACGAGACCTGCGGATTGTGGCGGGCCAAGAACGTTTCCACCGTCTGCTCCTCCGCTTGAACTGAGGTCGAGTACATTTTCCAGTGGCTCGTGGTGGCCACCGGCGAGAATGCGGAGTGTGTTATGCCTGATATTCAAGGCTTGGGTGAATTCAAAGGTGAAATCACTTATGCCTGTGATTACAAGTCGGGGGAAAGTTTCAGGGGAAAGAAAGTGCTCGTCGTGGGGTGTGGCAATTCCGGCATGGAGCTATCTCTCGATCTCTGTAACCACAATTCGTCACCTTCGAAGGTTGTTCGTAACTCTGTAAGTATCAAATATTCGTGAGTGAGTGAATCTTTCTTGTTTCACGGGAATAACAAAAACTGACCGGGATTCCTCTGTTTTTGGCATACATGTTCATGTGTTACTCAGAGAGATCTTCGAAAAATCAACTTTCGAATTGGCCGTTATGCTGCTGAAGTGGCTACCTCTCTGGTTCGTTGACAAGTTCCCATTGGTTCTTGCATGGTTGGTGATCGGCGACGTTGAGAAATACGCGATAAAACGGCCATCGACGGGTGGAGCTGAAAAACACACAGGGGAAGACCCCTGTTTTGGACATTGGAACATTGTAGAAGATTTGATCCGGAGACATAAAAGTTGTACCAGGGATCAAGAGGGTTAACAATCACCAAGTTGAGCTAGTCAACGGTGAAAAGCTTGATATTGATGCAGTTTTACTAGCCACAAGATATCGCAGCAATGTCCCTTCATGGCTTCAGGTGAGAAAAATGTCCAAAACCAAAGAATTCAAATAAAAAGCCTCGTCATCCTGGATTTGGAAAATGCCCAAAACACTGCAAAACTTGGGCCAAAGGAGAGGGCTCTGTTTCTGTGCTATCTGTTATTGAATTATTTTTTCCCTTTTATGTTTTTTTAGTGTTTTTACAGAGAGAAAGTCAACCTTTTTTTTTTTTGGATGAGATCAGAACTGGGAAATGTATCGTCTATGGCAAGCAGTAGGTCGGTGCTTCTTTTGCTTAGTCTCTTCCTTCCAAACTTGGCCTATTTCTTGAGCAATATTCATGGCATCAGATGAAGCACCAGATAGCCCTCTCCTTGTGAACCCAACTGCATAAAGACCAACACTTCCTTTCGATCCATGTTGGACTGGCTTCTTTGGGAATCCATTCTTTGAGAAAAATTCACATCCTGTTCATATCATATCATAACATTATCATACCAGTTTACTCCTCCATACCCAAAAAAGGGGGAAAAAATCTTTTAAGAAAAGAAAAATAGCATCAGCTCAGTTCAGTTCAGAACTAACAATGTTCTCTTTTTACTAATATAAAAAACTGTCAAAAATTTCTTGTGGCTAGTAAAACTGCATCAATATCAAGCTTTTTACCGTTGACTAGCTCAACTTGGTGATTGTTAACCCTCTTGATCCCTGGTACAACTTTTATGTCTCCGGATCAAATCTTCTACAATGTTCCAATGTCCAAAACAGGGGTCTTCCCCTGTGTTTTTCAGCTACACCCGTCGATGGCCGTTTTAGCCCGTATTTCTCAACGTCGCCGATCACCAACCATGCAAGAACCAATAGGAAATTGTCAACGAACCAGAGAGGTAGCCACTTCAGCAGCATAACGGCCAATTCGAACGTTGATTTTTCGAAGATCTCTCCGGGTAACACATGAACCTGTATGCCAAAAACAGAGGAATCCCGGTCAGTCTTTGTTATTCCCGTGAAACAAGAAAGATTCAATCACTCACGAATATTTGATACTTACAGAGTTACGAACAACCACTGAAGGTGACGCGTTGTGGTTACAGAGATCGAGAGATAGCTCCAGGCCGGAATGGCCCCACCCCACGACGAGCACTTTCTTTCCCCTGAAACTTTCCCCTTACTTGTAATCACAGGCATGAGTGATTTCACCTTTGAATTTACCCAAGCCTTGAATATCAGGCATAACACACTCCGCATTCTCCCCGGTGGCCACCACGAGCCACCGGCAATTGTACTCGACCTTAGTTCGAGCGGAGGAGCCGACAGTGGAAACGGTCTTGACCCGCCACAATCCGCAGGTCTCATCGTACCTAGCGGATTGAACGCACTCGTTGAATCGTGGGTTGATCTTGAAATGCTTGGCGTATGATTTGAGGTAGTCGATGAATTGTCGCTTTGTTGGGTACTCAGGGAAGTCATTTGGGAATGGAACTTTGGGAAGCTGACAGAATTGCTATGGAAGGTGAAGCTTGAGCCTGTCGTAGGTTCGCTTCTGCCATAGAGAAGCTATGCAATCGTCTGGCTCGAGAACCATGAATGGGACGCCTTGTTCTCTGAGACAAGCCGCTGTGGCTAGGCCGGACGATCACAGGGCCTTCACCCAAATGCAGCGACGTGAGAACAGGTCTTCAAGATCAGCTAGGCGAAACAGGCTCTCCATCATTCAGCTCTAATATTCTGTTTCTCGGCAAGATTGTGTTTTTGATCGTTAGAGAGAGGGGTGAGAGAAGTTATTAGGACATGAAATAGAGAATTTGAGAGTGGAAGGAATGAAGAGAAAGTGAATGTGGGAGAAGGCTTAAATAGACAGGGGCATTTGTTTGGAACGCGTTTCCTTCCCTACTATTTTCTTTTTTTGTTTGGAACGCGTCACCCTGCTTATCTTTGGATTAGGTAGGTGGGCGTTTCTCCCATGGTTTAAATGAGATTTGGATGATGTATTTCTTTTTTGAGTTTTTAAAAAATTATTTTGATGAATAGAAAATTTAAAATAAAAATAATATCTAAACTGATATTTTTTTAAAAAAATTATTTAAATAACATCAAATAAAAATATTAAATCTAGACTATCTAAATTTCAATTAGACAGTAATACAGATGAGAGGAACACCAACACGTTCCCATTTGTTTTGGGGGCTGAGAGGAGCATGTGAAGAATGCGCTCCCTTTCTCTCAATATTCCTCAAATAATTATTAAAGTCTTTTTTGGGTTGCCACTTTTTTTTTTAATAATAATTTTTTTGTATGGAGAAGTATTATTTCTCTTCAATACATTCTTGAATCTCCTGTTTCATTATTATAATATATTCTTCTACCCTCTTGTTTCGAAAGTACACCAGAATTCAGCTTCTACTTTCTTTAGAGCCAGTGCCCAAGACCTCATGCGAAATGGTGTTTTCTACACCATGTCGCGTCCAAATCAAGGCACTCATCCTCATCCTTATAACTTTGAAGACTTCTACTTCTTGGAGGTGGATGGATCAGCCTTGAGGAATGATAGAAGTGGGTGTAGTTAGAGTTGGGAATCGTGGCGGCCGCCCGTGAAGGGTCGAGGCCTAACGGGCCGGCCGTGAAGGGTCGTGGCCTAACAAGGCCGGCCCTCCAGACCGAGTAAGAAAAATATCTATTTTCAAAGCCTACTGATAGCACTAGGGTCGTGGTCGACCCTCCAGGGACCCCGTTACTATTCCAAATTTTAACTATTTTTCCTCCGTTTTTTCCACAAAGAAATATAATATGATAGTGCGAGTGTTTTCTTTGTTTTTATTTTCTTTTGTGTCGAGGATATTTTTATTTAAATAATATTATATTCAAGTATTTTTTATCATTTTGATTTATTACACACAAAAATAGAAAATGAGAAAGGATGAAAAGCATGTGTAAATTAACTAGCTTTGCTTATCCTCTTACACATTAGGAACAAAGTTGATTCATTTATTTATTTGTAGAAATTGTTTTAAGCCTCATGTATTCACAAGTCGGATTGATTAGGCCAGATAATAAACATAAAGACGATGGGTATGTTTGTATGTTGAGGTAATCTCAAAGATTAAAAAGTAGGGGAAAAAATAGAAATTGAAAAATATCCCATTCAACTTTAGCAAGCCGTATAATGTAAGGTATGGACAAAAATGTAATTGGGTCAAGACGGAATTGACAGCAATATAAGTAAATGGTAGGTGTTATTTTCAGCTCCACATACATAAGACGTTAATCGTTGAATGATTATTTTAACATGGACACTATAAACAATATTTATGATTCTTTCAAGAGATTTTAGTTGTTCGCCCCTATATATATTAAGCTTATTGGTCTTCTATCTTAATTAAAGTGATAAATGTTTTCATGAATCTAATTGTAAAAACTCAGTATTTTCTATTATCTCAATTATAATATACTAAAATTAAAGTAATTTCACTTGTTATCATTTTTATATAAATGCATTTATTTTTAAGCGCTACAGTTAAAAAGGCTTAACGGGCCGGCCCGCGGCCTTCCAGGGCCAGCTCATTTAAGCCCGAGGCCCTCCAGGACTGGCCCTGCAAGGCCAATTTCAAAAATCTTGTCCATTTTTCAAGTCCAGCCCTTGACGGACCAGGGCTTAAACGGGTCGAGCCCATCCCAACTCTAGGTGTGGTGGGACCGTGAAGGATACTCCTAATCAATGGCTTTGTGGTTTAAGCTGTAAACTTAAAGGTGTTCCTCCTGCCATAGCCGAATTATAATAGGTATGATCCATGGACTATACTTATGCTTGAGTAAGAGTATCCGAAAAGTATGCCTTTTTTCTCACTGTATAGAGGCCATTAATCTAGCAGTTAGAGGTCGTGAAATATATTATCTATTTAGAGGTGTTGGACCTGTTTGGGTTGGCTTATTTTTCAGCGTTAGTGTATAAAAATTTCAGTAGCTTTTAAGCTACCGACCCAGTGAGAAAAAAACCGAATTTTTTCCGTTTGGATTGCCTATTGCGTTGGCTTAATTTTAAGTAAAAAAAAGCTCAAAAAGTCGTTAAGGAAAAAGCTTGAATCCAACTTTTTCCATAATGCTCTCGACTTTTTGACGGGGCCCCGCCACTTCTACAACCATCAATCCAAACACAAATCATTATCTATAACCTTTCTTTTTTCCTACCAGTTTTTTAAAGTAGATAGGCTTTTAAGCACCGCTTCCTACCGCTTAACCTAAATGTTTCAACTGTGGATGAGATTAGAACCCTTATTCGTTGAGATTGGCAGGTTAACTCTGTAAATGTTCCAAGAGAGGATCTTATCCTTGCCGATAGATTGGCAAAACTTGCTCATAGCATTATAGGAAATTTTTGAATCTTCGATCATCCTCCACCTCCCCAACAAGAGGTGGAAGATGCATGATGAAAGAACTTAGGCTGCTGGTGTAGATTTCTTCTGTATCTTTGATTGAGGTATCGATTTTCAGTCTTATATTTTTCAAAAAAGGGCTTACAACTTACTCAAAAGTTTTTATTTTTTAATTTTTGGAAAGGCCGAAGTTAAGAAGACTCAAAAGTGGAAGCACTTGCAACTTACTTGAAATGTTTGTTTTTACAATTTTACTTTTTAGTTCATGGGGTGAAGAAGAAGATAAATGGAGGAAACTCGAGCTCGTCCATTTTGGGGAGTGACATGAGTTTGGGACACATGCTTCTGTCTGCTTTTCAGCTTTACCGGGTTTGTGTCTCATTGGTGCTCGCAAAAGACAAAATCTCACACACTTGCCTTTCTTTCCTTTTCCCTTCATTCCCAAACCCTTCTAAACCTTGAAGCTGTTGTTTATTTTTGGGAAAATTGCAGTCAGGCCTTATGATAGAGAAAATATAACCTAAATGTCCATTTTAAAATCTTCAAATTTGTAGGTAAGTACAATGAAATATTTAGATAATTTAATTTAATTATGAAAAAACTAAAATACTCTGAAACAAAGAAAAATGAGTCTTTATTTTGGAATCACCCGAACTCGATCTAGGTTCTCCATCGAAAGGCCCTACATCTGTTAATGCTGCCGGCGCCGGCGCTTCCAACACCTCCAGCTGCAGCTCGAGCTCCTTTGTGGGCTCAGCTTCCGGCAGCAGAAATACCTTTGCCAAGTTGCCCAGTAAATCAGATGGGAAGCCCAGCAACAACTTCGGGGAGCTCTGTGAGACCAACTAAAACGCCTTCGAGAGCCTTCAATCGGCTTTGGCATCCCGATGCACCAAACTTGGTCATAGAAGATCGGTTTCAGCTGAAGCCCCATTAATATACTTCGATGGAAGTTCTAGCAGCTTCGGGAATAACAGTAATTCTAGTCCCCCGACCGACAATATTTGTCGACGGGGAGGATCTCAAAAACCAGTTTGGCGCCTAGACGCCCAATATAACAGCTTAGGGAGGGAAACACAAGAGAGACAGAGAGAAAGAGAGCAAGAGAAAATGCCGTCAGAGCAGGGGCAAGGATTGGAAGTCATGAATTGAAGAAGAGCTCGAAGTTCGGCCAGGCGGTTGGTAACAACGCCGACTACGAACAACAAACAGCGTCGGCGATGAGCCAAACTCAAATTAAGTTACAATTATTGTAATAATATAAGAAATTAAATAAATCTTTACATACATTTAATAATGAGAAAATTAGGGGGGAAATCGAAAGAGAATGATATATTTATTAGTGACATTAATGTGGTCAACATGAGTTAATATACAATCTACATAATAAAATCTCTAAATTCTTGCACTACTTTATTTAAAAAATTTACACTGGTACAAAATTCTGACACATAAGACCATAAACTTTCTCTGGGTTAAAAGAATACACAAATTTTTAATATTTTTACCACATTTTAAAAACTTTAAGCGCATTTTTACAGCATTTTATTGATCTACATGTTTGCATAACTGTTAATGTTAGTATATTCAATAGCTATGCCTATGACATTTTTATATCATTTTGAAAATTTTACATATATTTATGGGCCTAAAAAAAAATTATGGTGTCTGGTGCCCATTGAAACACTTTATGAGTAGATCAACCTCTTAGCTCTTAATTAATTATCACAACCAACAATAAAAAAAAGTCTTGTATATTTAAAAAGGAGTGGACAAGTGATTTATTGCGGTGTTTACTTTGCATGAGTGGAGGAAGGAAGCTGGGAAGAAACAAAAAGGAAGAGTGAAATAGTAGGAGTATAAATTAAAAAGAGAAGCAATAAAGGAAGAGTACGAAAAGGAAAGCAGAGAAGGCAGAGAAGGAAGCCCTTGTTCTAACTTCTAACTAGTATTCTCTTTCTCTGCTATCCTACATTCTGCTATCTCTTATCCATTGCCATCTATAGACTAGGACCTACTCACTCCTCCTCTGGTATAAAGATACTGTACTCCTACTACATAAACAGCATGAGAGAGAGGCACTATACGACGACATAGGAGCTAGCTAGGCTAGCCTCGCCCACATATCCAAAAAAAACAACCTTGGACTTCGAGATCATTCATGCTCCTCTCTCTTTCTCTCCCCCTCCCTTCTATGCTTGTCGGATTCTCTGCAGAATCTGACACGCTCACTTCCTCCCTCCTCCCCTCATTTCATTTTTGGGTGGAAAATTCTCTCTTCAAATTTTTTTTTTTTTTAATATTCTTCATCAGTTTTATTTTAGTTGAGAAGATGAAAGAAAAATTAAAATAATAATATAAATTTTAAAGATTATAAAAAATAATGCGAAAAACTCAACTCTTCATTTTTGACATTTTTTCACGATCTCTCCCATGTCCAACCCCAACACATCCTCCTCTTTCTAACCTTCTTTCTCTTCATTCCCCTTGGGCCCTTTTAAAAAATTAGTTTTATACTTATGATTAATAATTTATCTATTCATTAAAATTTTAAAACACATTTTCAATAAGTGTAATTTAAAAAAAATTATGACATTCATTGAATTAATTATTATTTCTTATTTTCTATAAATTAGTTAAAACGCCCTGTATTATTTGGAGGGAGTGCATATATTTCCTCTACATTTTTGAAAAGCTCTTAGAACTCGTTTGGTTCTTTGAAAATATGAGGAAAGAAAGGGAAAATCAAATTTTCCCTTAAACAAGGGACGTTTGGTTCACATTTCTGGCCAGAAAACGGTTTCCCATTGAACTCATTTTCAGTCTTTCAGCTATATAATTCAAAATATTTTGGTAGGAATCAATTTTTAAGTGGAAGGGAAGATGACTTAAGAGGGGGAAAAAACCTTATGTGACCTTATGCGTGAGTTCCATTGACTATAAATAATAATTTTACTCTAATTCTCCATCAACTTATTTTTTTTTTATAGTGCAAATCAAATATACGTGTCAAAATATTTTCTGTTCTTCTCCATCTCATTCCCTTCCTTTTTGAAGATTTAATTTCAAACCGTTGACCACCCCAGAGATTTTAATCATCTACCAAATGGGTTTTGCACGAGCCCCGCCTACCTCCAAGTGCATGTACCTATGTCTATGATCTTTTGGGGGTGGGTTTAACGTTGGGTTAAGGGAAGAATGTTTTGATGGGGTCCCACTGTACCAGTCTGTCTCTGCCCAGAATTCTCTCAATGGCGCGTGAGTTCATCAGCATCAAGAAAATAACGCCTCTGCTTTGACTGTATACAGAGAGGCTCTCCGAGACCCTGCCGATTTTAATTTGCTTCCACCCTCATTAGCCATTAGGATTTACGACTTCTCTCTCTCCTTCTTTTCCCTCTCTAATAACTTTTGTCTGCAAAATAACTGTCTGGCACGCTCCACCCTTCTGCATTCCTATGCTTTGAAGCTTGAGCTTTTATAATAATAATAATAATAATAAGCTTGAGCTTTACTTTTCCCTCTTGAGCCTCCGCCCCATTTGTCTTCCTTTTCTCTTTCACCCCCTCCTCATTCTCTCTTGCTCTGTTTTGCTGATTTTTTCTACAGAAACGTCATGAGCGACAATGTTAGCTTCGGCAAGGAGAAGCTCGTGGTGGAGGTGGTGGGAGCCCACAATCTCATGCCAAAGGACGGCGAGGGCTCGTCGTCGCCGTTTGTTGAGGTGGAGTTCGAGAACCAGAGGCAGAGAACCCAGGTCAAATACAAGGATCTGAACCCTGTTTGGAACAAAAAGCTTGTGTTTCAAGTCAAAGACGTTGCAGATCTTCCTTACAGAACCATAGAGATCAACGTGTTCAACGAGAGGCGTTCTGGTAACAGCAGAAACTTCCTGGGCAAAGTGAGGGTTTCTGGGACCAACATTGCTAAGGAAGGAGAAGAAGAGGTTCAGAAATGTACGCTTGAAAAAAGAAGCTTGTTTTCTCACATCAAAGGGGAAATAAGCTTCAAGCTTTATCTCACTACCAGAGCGGATGTCAAAGATTTCGGAGGTAATAATGGAATAGTGTCATCCGTCTCTCCTTCTTCTACGCCTTCCGGGTTTTCTAAGAAGAACAAGAAATTGCATGGACCAAACTCGGTCATGGCTACACAACAACAAATGATACAGGAAAACAAACCAGCGCATCAAGTTCAAAACTTTTCAAAGGCTTTGGAGCAGAACCCAACAGAAAACAAGCCCATTGTCATCACTACGGCACTTGGTCCTGCTATTCCCGCCGGAGCTAATCCAGCCGTCGGAGTTGCCACCGGCGGCGTGGGTGGTGCCGGGACGGGTCTGTTCTCAAATCGTTCCTTTGAGTTTTCACTCAAAGAAACACGGCCACAACTCGGAGGTGAGTCATTGAAGGACAAAACTAGTTCAACCTATGATCTTGTTGAGCAAATGCAGTATCTATATGTTAAAGCTGTGAGAGCTCGTGACATTTCTCTGTTTGGTGGAGGTGAGTTGGTTGCGGAAGTGAAGCTTGGAAATTACAGAGGAATCACAAAGAGGGCCCCATTGAATCATACAGAATGGGAACAAGTCTTTGCATTTTCCAAAGATTGCATACAGTCATCAATGGCGGAGATCTTCGTCAAAGAGAGCAACAAAGATGACTACTTGGGTCGGGTCCTGTTCGATTTGAGCGAGGTACCCACCCGGGTCCCTCCAGACAGTCAACTAGCACCACAATGGTACAGAATGGAGGACAAGAAAGGCGACAAGACAAAAGCAGGGGAAGTAATGGTATCTGTATGGTTTGGAACACAAGCTGACGAAGCATTCGCAGAAGCATGGCATTCTAAAGCCGCAAATGTTCATTTTGATGGGCTCAGTTCGATTAAGTCAAAGGTTTATCTCTCCCCAAAGCTCTGGTATCTCAAAGTGTCCATCATTGAAGCACAGGACATCATTCCAGGGGATAAAAACTCTGTCTTGGTTAGATTCCCCGAGCTTTCAGCGAAAGCGCAGGTGGGAAACCAGGTTCTGAGAACCAGAATCGCGGCTCTTTCCGCCAACCGAAGCTTCTCGAACCCTTGTTGGAATGAAGAATTATTATTTGTCGTTGCAGAACCTTTTGAAGATTACTTACTAATTTCTGTGGAAGATCGGGTTCGGCCTGGAAGAGACGAGGTAGTAGGCAGAGTGCTTCTACCTGTGGCTGCAATAGAGAGACGAGCTGATGACAAGCCAGTAACTTCAAGGTGGTTCAACCTCGACAACACAAACAACTTCGGTAACATAGCTGATACTAAGGTTGTTACCAGGTTTGGTTCAAGGATTCATCTTCGTGTGTCTCTTGATGGAGGGTACCATGTGCTTGATGAAGCCACAATGTACAGCAGTGATGTTAGACCTACTGATAAGAAACTCTGGAAGCCTCACATAGGAGTTCTCGAAATGGGAATCCTCGGAGCCACAGGGCTGATGCCTGTGAAGATCAAGGATGGTAAAGGAGGATCAACAGATTCATATTGTGTTGCAAAATATGGCCAAAAATGGGTGAGAACTCGTACAGTGGTGGATAGTTTATCACCAAAGTGGAACGAACAGTTCACTTGGGAAGTTTATGATCCTTGTACTGTAGTAACCGTTGGTGTTTTTGACAATTCTAGAATCGACAGAAGCTCACATAATACCAACAACAACAACAATTGTGGAGGAGCAACAATTCGTGATTCTCGAATTGGCAAAGTGAGAATCAGATTATCCACACTTGAAACAGAGAGAGTTTATACTCATTCATACCCACTTCTGATGCTTCACTCTTCTGGGGTGAAGAAAATGGGTGAGCTTCATTTAGCTGTGAGATTCTCATGTGCCAACGTGACAAACATGTTACATATGTACACAATGCCATTACTTCCTAAGATGCATTATGTTCATCCTCTAAGCGTGAGCCAACTAGACAGCATGAGATATCAGGCCATGAATGTTGTAGCTTCGAGGCTGAGCAGAGCAGAGCCACGGTTGGGTAGGGAGGTGGTAGAGTACATGCTTGACCATGATTCTCACATGTGGAGCATGAGAAGAAGCAAAGCTAATTTCTTCAGGCTAATGAATGTTCTCTCGGGCATAGTTTCTACAGGAAGATGGCTAGAATCAATCAGAAACTGGCAAAAACCACTATACTCAGCCTTGTTTCTGATCGTTTTTCTCACATTAGTTATGTTTCCTGAGCTCATACTCCCCTGCGTGTTACTCTACATGGCTTGCGTGGGACTGTGGCGATACAGGACACGGCCACGTCACCCACCACACATGGATACGAGGTTGTCACATGCTGAAAATGTGTACCCTGATGAGCTGGACGAGGAGTTTGATTCGTTTCCGACGAGTAGGAGTGCGGAGATAGTGAGGATGAGGTATGACAGGCTGAGGAGTGTGGCGGGGAGGATACAGACAGTGGTCGGAGACATGGCGACGCAGGGGGAGAGGTTTCAGGCGGTGCTGAGCTGGAGAGACCCGAGGGCAACGTTGTTGTTTGTGTTGTTTTGTCTTGTTGCGGCGGTCGGATTTTATGCTGTGCCGATCAGGGTGGTGGTGGCTGTGTTAGGAGTGTACTGTTTGAGGCCTCCGAGGTTTAGGAGCAAGTTGCCATCGCCGGCGTTGAGCTTCTTCAGAAGATTGCCGACCAAAGGTGATAGCTTGTTGTAGATGATTGTGGGTTTTAGGTTTTGGCAGGAAAGATGATTGTTGTTATCATCTGGACATATATGGTAGCAGGAGGAGGTGTGTTAAACTTACAAGTGTTTTAGATTTTTTAGGTTATCTGGTCATGTATTTAATTAGGATGGTGTTATTTTATGTAGGAAATTAAATTATTACTATTCTCATTGATTCTAATTGTGTTGATGATGTCTTGCGGTGACATTGTTCTCTACAAGCTTTTTGAACTGAGATTGTTCTCAACAAGAGGCACATTGTTGGGAAGAAATTAGATTAAATGGGCTTACTTTTTTAAAAAACAACAGCTTTATTAAAAATTTGAAATCAACAAGAATTCTTTGTTACCTCTTGTTGTGGTTTAACTGGGTTCAACTGACGAAAGGGTTGGACTTCTTCACCTAAAGGGAGGGGGTTTGATCTTGGAGTTAGTCAAGGCGTATTTGGTGGAGGACATCCTTGGAAATCATGAAGCCGTAGTAAATTGCACAAGATAAAAGAGGTCTAGTATTCTCGATGACGGGCTCCAAAGACCTTGCTTTTTGGATCAGAGTGGGTGGCCTAACCCCTTTCTTCTAAAATTTTATTAGCAAAAAAAAAAAAAAAAAAAACAAGAATTCTTTGTTCTCCATTAAATAAATCACCTTTGTTACTATTTTGTTAATGAAGTCTTGCGTTAATCACTCCTCTCCGAGCTGCACCTCCATGGTAAGAAATTAGATTAAATGGGTTTTTTCTTTTCCCTTAAATATTTTTGGTCGACATTTGAAATTAGTAAGAACTCATTATTCTCCGATGATATATAGAATAAGCCACATGGATACAGCAAAACAGGGGTAGCCAGGAAAGTGCTGTGCTTTATCAAAGGAGACGCTACAATGGTGGACGAAGACGAAAAATATAACTTACGCTAATGGCTATTAGGCAAGGTTTTACCGGGTTTGGATATGAAAGTTTGATCCCTTGGAATTCTTGGCGGGGACCCTACAAAAAAAGATTTGAACTTTGAAGGAGGAGACGAGGAGTGAGATTGAAGAGTTCTGGTAGTGCATGGCTCCAGTGATTTTTATACCACCCCCACTTCTAATTATAAGATCCGTTTGATTTTTTTGGAGAGATTAAAAAAATTAAATAAATTACTTAATTATATCATATATTGTGTGTCCTTATATTATCTATTAGTTTATTAATCAAACTAATTAGTTTGAAAAAAATAAAAATAAAAATGCTTCAAAGTAATTTAATTAGCTTTCTTAATTTTCAACCAAAAAAAAAAATTCAACTTACTCTTATAATTAAAACTGAAGATAATATTACGTATTATTTATAAAAATTAGTTCGTTTTTTGGACATCAAAATGGCTGCAGTATATATTTAACCTTTTCAAAAGCGTTCTTAAATTGAATGAAATTTTATTTAGATATTGAGGTTTATTTAACCTTTTCTCCACGAAATTCTTTAAAGAAATATATTATAAGATTTTTTTCATGATTTTGTTAAGTTTAAAAATAATCAAAATCTAGAAAGAGGTAGATTTTCTAATTCTTTATAGATTTTAGAAGCTATTTTAATTTAAATAATTTTTAAGATAATCTAATATATACAAGAGAGAATGTCCTAAAATTATGGAATTGCGTCCATATATTTTTTTAATCAAAATGTACTTACATAAAGATATAATCGAATTTCGTAACCAGCAGTTACGGAAGGTTAATTTCGTAGTTAAAAATTTATGTTCTGATTTTTTATTTTCAAAAGTAATTACAATTTTTAAAATCTTATTAATAAATATTTTGTTTCCTCTCCATAATTCTCCCTTTTTTTCTTCTAATAAACTATCTGGCGCTCCTGTACCGACGCCGCCGTTTCCCCCTTTCAACAAATGTCTTCTATTCATAATTGTGGAATAATTCTATTTATATATTATGTCGGTCTACAGTGAGTACATATACACACACTAATATCCCCTTTAGGAAAAAAAATTAAAGAATTTTAAAATTAAATTGAGTTTGAATTTAAAACGATTTCTTTAAACATTAGTATTGGTTACTTTTATTTATCAGAAATAAAAATTTAAATCGAAAATTATGTAATACGATTTGGTTAAGACTACCAATTAAATATAAGGCTGATGGAGATTAAAAGATAGATGTGATGTTTTGAAAAATAGAAATATATATATATATATATGATGTGATATGATAAAACGCTCCCTTATTTTTTTCAAATAATATATTTTCAATAAGCCTATCTTTTTAAAAATATATCAATACCGATAACCGAAAAGATATATTAGTTAGCTTCAAATAAATCCAAAGGATATGCTTTAATATTATTAAATTATTAATATTATCTTTCCATGTCTATATATATATATGTATAGCTAACTCACCATAAACCTGCTGCTTAGACTCTTCAATCGCGATCAGCATGGAAGCCAAACTCACATCCTCAAACGGGGATGTTCCTTACCTTCCCCTCCATATTGTTGAAGAAATCTTCGACAGATTAGATGTCCAAACCCTATTTCAATCATCATTTGTTTGCAGAGATTGGAATATACTTATTACAAGCCTTGACTTTATGTTTCGCAGCTCGTCTTTTGGTTCGAGAAAACAAATCCTCCTTATTAAAGCATGTTACTGCAGAGAGAGCGCGCAAAATTTTGAAAGGGAATATATTCATTTTCCACACTGCAGAGTAACCTATTCAATGCATTGGGATAACAATCAATTCGATTTATCTCATAAAATAGAGAATAACATCGATGATTTTAAAGGTACAGAAGTGATCGGCGTGAGCAATGGGTTAATATGTCTTGCCAGCAGCATGCCTCTCAAATTTATTCTTTGGAACCCAACTATTCGAAAATATACATGGCTTCCCCTCATGATGGATTGGGACTTAAGGTTCTCTATTATAGGCTTTGGTTTTGAGTGTAGCAGCAATAACTTTAAGATCGTAAATATTATTAGTCGTCCTACGATTTACACCTGGGCTGAAGAGTTTGATTCAGTGTGGGTTTTCTCATACACTACATGGTCATGGAAACGTCTCAGTACATATGGAAGTATCCTTCATTCATGTTCTATTTATCGTCGCAAACCCAACGTATACTTCAATGGTATAATTCATTGGATTGCTCATAGTAAAGAGATAAAGGGTGATGTTATACTTACATTTGATCTGTCGCGTGAAATATTTGGACAAATATTACTTCCTAAGGACGCACGTCGTCGTTGTCTCTTGAATTTTGTTGCAACAACAGGAGACTTGCTTCTCTTTACACAACTCTTTCTACTTCAAAATAATGAATATGATAATCAATTCACCGACTGCCTTTTTGACACTTGGACTATGGAAAAATATGAGAACCATGAGTCATGGACGAAAACCTCCTCATTGGAGATGAAGATAGAGATGGGTCCTGAACACGTATTAGGCGCAAGGAAGAACGGTGATCTTATATTAGAAATGGAAGAAGGGCAAATTTATAGGTACAATCCAGCCAATCCAACCGATGTCCTCTTAGTGGGTACTATGGAAAACAGTGTTTTCTTTCGTTATCACACAGAGAGTCTCTATTTACTTGAAAAAGATTAAGAGGTTAATTCTTACTAGGGTTGGAAAGTATTTCCTTGGGAGGGAAAAGTTCGACTACTTATTTTGGATTAATTCTCTTCTTGTTATTCTTACTTTAATTTAAGTTTTTTTTTTCCTTGTATCGTATGGCTTACTTTTTATCCATGTGTATGATATTATAACAATTCTAAAGACGACATATTAGTCCATATTACCTTCCGTTTAAATATAAGATTTAATTGACTTTTTTGTGGAGATTAATGAAGCTAATTAAATCACTTTAAAGTATTTATATTTTTTGTGATTTTTAAGCCTTTTAAAATAATAAAAACCTAAAAAGAGGGAGATATCTAATTATTTGTAGATTTTACATGTTATTTTAATTTGAGTAAATTTTAAGATAATCCAATATGAACCAAACAAAATATCATAAAAATATGGTGCATAGTTTTTTTTTTTTGTTGACATATACATGGAGATGTCATCAAATTTGATAACTAATTGTCAGATAGTTAAGATGGATGTCATCAAATTTGATAACTAACTGTCAAATAGTTAAAAGTTAGTCATAATTGAAAATTTATATTTTAATTTTTGGTCATTGAAAATAATTATAAATTTTAAAATTCTTATTAATAAATATTTTGCTCCCTTGGCCTTCTCCCTAATTCTCCCTTTTTTTCTCCTGATTTATATGATCAGTGCCAACTAAGCTCTCTCCAGTCCACTAAAACAAACAAAAAATTAAACTCAAAAAAAAGAAGAAAAAAAACCTATTAAGAGCTTAAAAAGGGGTTACATAATCAATACTACCTCCGGTCCTAATTATAATAACACTAAAAGTGTTCCAATAATTAGGATTGAAGGGAGTACCATATTTTCATTTAATTATATTTTGATAAAAAGTCTCAATTAAAAAAATAATATGAAAAAAATCCTATAATATAACTTGTCAATAATTGCTTCTTTACTTGTCATTCACAATCAATGAGACTTTTCTTATATTACTCTTTTTTAATTTAATTAGGACCTTAATGTGGTTTTTTTAAAAAAATAAAAAAATAAATAAATAGCTGAGACTGAGAGGGAGTGATGATGTGCATGAGGTCTGGACCGGAATTAAGTTATATGATATTAATATGCTCATAAAATTCTTCTGATATTATATCCACCAAGCCCATCTTTTTTTCTCATATCTTTGATAGAATATTGTCACGATCGATTGTACAATTATGTGCACTACTAATGCCGTCACCACTTTTCCACCGTTAAATTAGAATCACATCATATGTTGTGTATCCTTATATTATATATTAGTTTATTAGTCAAACTAATTAGTTTGGAGAAAAAATAAAAATAAAAATGCTCTAAAGTAATTTAATTAAATTTTTTAATTTCTTCAAAAATATGAACTTGCTCTTATAATTAGGATCGAAGGTAGTATTATTTATAAAAATTAGTAAAATGGCTGCAGTATTTCCACCTGTGCTTTCGATCCCCACCAACTACGGGTTTTTTCGTGTGTGCAAGTTTTATCCTTTCTGCTTTACGTTTGGATTTGGGAGTTTCGAGCATGGGATTTTCTTCTAGAAAATTAGGGGAAATGATTAAGAAAAATGAATATTTATTAATAAGGACCTTAAAAAATTATAATTATTAAAAGATGAAAAATCAAAATATAAATATTTAATTACGAAATTAATCTTGATCAAACTCCCTACATTTTAACTAATTACATCTCAATTATTTGGTGGTGATATTCCCTTCTCAAAAGCGTGCTTAAATTGAATGAAATTTATGTTCTGATTTTTTATTGGGTAAAGGTGTAAAAATACACGTATACTTTTACCTCAGGAGTGACCAATAACATGTGCTTTTTTTGGGTACAAAAATATCTATGTGGTTATAATTTTAGGCCATGAGAAAAAAAAAAGTTATAATTTTGGGGCAAAAGTCACATAAAACATTAAGAAAGAAAAAGTCCGTTTGAGTGAAGAGAAATTTGCCAGTTGTTTTTCCAACTGTGCCTCTGAGTAATACGTGACTTAATGGATTGATAATTTGGCATTCAAGTCATTCACCTTCAAGCCCTGCGTCTTCTTCAACGTCTGAGAGAATAGGTTCGATTGGTCGAAGCAGAGTTTGAAGACCCAGTAGATGACAACGTTGAGGAATTTGAAATCGAGAGGCACAGTTCGAAGACCCAGTCGACGACAGCGCCAAGGAATTTGAAATTGAGAGGCACAGTACGAACAACCAGTCGACGACAACGCTGAGGAATTTGAAATCGAGAGGCAACTGGATGGCTTCGTCTTCAACATCGACGACAGGGAGGAAGGAGAAAGCGAGAAGGAAGGTTGTGACTTTCTTACTGAACTTGTGATTTGAAACTCTTGAAAACCATGTAATGTTGCACTAGTAGTAGGCTGGATTATTGAATTCTTTTCTAGATGATCATTATTGATAAAGGGGAATAAAGCAGACCCAAGGATGAGAGCGGCCTCAAAAAGGCGAGGAATCAAGATAACCTCTATTTCTAGGCCAATCCAACTATCTGATTTCCGAGAGTTTGATCTTATTCTTGCTATGGACAAGCAAAACAGAGGTGAGCTTGAATCAATCTTTGGGCACAACTAGTTGTCTTGAACTATCTCTTTTATGAGTTCGTACTATGTGATACAATGGCTTTTGTTTCTTGTTTGTTGTAGAGAACATATTAGAGGCATTCAATATATGGAAGTTTAGATATATTTTGCCCGCTGATGCATATAAGAAGGTCAGCGCAAGGGTTTTATTGGATTTGGGTTCCTAATTTTTTGTTAGCTTGTTTAATGTAAGTACTGGTGATGCAGGTTAAATTGATGTGCTCATATTGCAAAAAACATGATGAATCTAAAGTCCTTGATTCTTACTATGGCGGACCACAGGGGTTTGAGAAGGTAATGATTTAGTTGCTGGTTGGTTCTGGCAGATCATCATTTGTTGGGATGGGCAAGGGCTTTATGAGTACAATTGGAAAAATTTGTGGGATCAAAAATCCAAGCATTGCATTAATGTGTATGGAAACATCTTGTAAAAAAAGTTATGCTTCCTGAGAAATTTAACTTGGCTAATTGCTCTTGAACATTTTGGCATAGTATGAGGACTGCGCAAGTCTTGTAGTATTTGCCTACTTGGTGCCAAGGGTGTTATGATGCTGCGTGCTACAAGCACCTCATGTGTTGTGCATATGATAAATTAACAAGGAGGGTTGTGTAAGGACAAACATGAAAAACCTAATAGTAAGCAACTTAAGATTTTTATCTGAATTTTGTCAAAAAATAAAAATAAAAATAATATTTTAGAATCAACACTAAGCATATTTTCTCTGTTGGGCCTAGCTCAAATAGCAAAGGCAAAATGGGGTGTGGCCGTGTGGGGGTAGAGGCCAAAAGTTCATTCCCTTATGATGTAATTTAAAAAACACAAAAGCTAAGCATATTTTAATAATAGATTTTCTGTTGAAACTCGATGATATAGTAGTAGTTACTAGTTGATATATCATGTCGTGGAGTTGTTTTATCTTTGCAGTTATTAAGCTTATGCGCTGGTTTATGGATATGTCAAGTGTTAGATTTGCTAGAAGATGCTTGTGAATCATTGTTGGATGAAGTTTTGGCAGAGCATAAACATTTACAAGAATCATAGGACTCTGAAGAGATGTTCTTCCCTTCAGAAAAGTAGGCTTTGCAATTTGATCGAGGTCTTGCCTCCATTGCTCTTCTGTCTAAACTCCTGTCTTACTTTCATTATTCTTGATCAGTTTTTCTCGAGCTACATCCTTGACATTGCGGGAGCTAATTTAGATACCAAATGGCATCAGTGAAGTGGAACAACGACTTTTGAAGTTGATTATTGTGTTGATGTTTCTCCCAGTTTTTGTTCGCTTTCACACCTTCCTTGGATTTTCTCATGAATCGGGAGCTAAGATTACATAATCTAACGTAAATTGTATTAAATTATGAGTCGGAAATCCGAAAGTTCAACTCTTCTTACTTCCTGTTACGGACCGGCCCAAAAGCCTCCAAGCCCAGGGCGAGGCCCAAGCAGAGCCAGAAGGCATGATCTTCTAATCATGGCGGGAGATCCGAAGATCTCGGCGGATCCGCCTCTATCATATCGGCTCCCGAGATACCCGCCCCATTGATGGCACGTCCCCATTAATGGCATATCTCGGTATCCGCCCCCATTAATGGCACGTCCCATTAATGGGGTATCATCCAATATCCGCCCCATTAATGGCACACCATTAATGACGTGCCCCGGATATCGCACCGGGCGCCCCTATAAATACGGAGGCGGGTAACAAGGTGCACACACTCTAAACCTAGACTATTTACCTACGGTCTCACCGTGCACACACAGACACCCCTTTGTCGTGTACGGTGATCCCACGCTCTCCTGGTTATCTCCTTCATAGATACCCAGTGCCGCCGATACATCCAAGATCAATCTACCGGCCCACGGCCGGACATCGCGTTCTACACACGAACATTGGCGCCGACCGTGGGGACCATAAATTTCTATCCCCGTGACCATCAATGGCTCACACCCGAAGCCACACGCAAAACCAATTTGGACCGGCCAAACGAGGAAAGCATGGTACCCCCAAATCAACCTCGAGCCGGCCCGAGTCGACCTCAGACCCGGCCAGATCGGCCACAGACCCATGATCGACCATCCCGAGGAAAAACTCCGGAAGGATACGTTACCGACTCAGAAACCACCTCGCCTTCCCTCGACAAATCTCTGCATGAAGAATCCCCAAAAGACCAGCCCCCGACGGACCCGATTCCGGACGCTCAGGTATTAGACACCGACGTCCGCATACTAAGGAGAACCCAAGAGGCGATGATTCAGAGATTCGAAAACAAGGAAAAGTTCGATCACCTCCAAAGGCAGGAGGATTTTCATGCTCTGGAACTAATGATAGAGGAAAAGCTTGAAAACCTTTTTCAAAGCGGAATCCGAAAAGCCCACGTAAGAGGAAGGAGGTTGTACGCTGGATAGCAATAGTCCGCGTACCGGCCCGAAACGAATCAACATCCCCGTGACGGGAAAGAGGGGACGGCGGGGGGAGCGAGATCGCCAACCAACCCCCAAAAGGCACAAAGAGGCACCTTTGCGGATCCGGGATAGGGAAGGCGGAGGCGAGCGGACCACCATGATGACGATAGGGAACCGGAGAACCGAGATCGTGAACGGGACTCGGACAAACTACACGAGGCGATCACTACGCCTCGGACACGAGGATCGCCGCGGCGATATAAGATGAAATACTTGGCCGGCGCGGGTGGGACTCCATTCTCACGAGCTACGGCCACGGCTCCTTATCCGAAGAATTTTGACCTAGCCGACCTCCCCCATATGATGGGACCCGGATCCACGTCATCACCTCGAGTTATTTGAAAAGTTAATGTGGGTAAGATCAATAGAAGGTCTCGGTGATACTAAGACTCTTCTCGGCCACGCTAATCGAGGCCGGCCCACAAATGGTTGAGTTCGCTACCCAATAATTCCATTCGAATTTTGAAGACCTTGGTCGTAAGTTTGAATTACACTTTGCCACCAAGAAGAAACAACCGAAATCTCAATTCACGCGAGTAAAGTGAAGCAAAAGAAGGGCGAAACATTGCGAAGTATCGGATCGGTTCGGAGATACGGCAATACAGGTACGATCCTTATCCGAAGAGGTCCATGTGCACTGCCTCGTCAACGGACTGGACCCGATGACGCGCCTGGCCCGACATCTATGTAAGAATCGAGTATATTCCTTGACGGAATTCTATACTGAAGCGAAGAAATATCTAGACGTCGAGCAAATGGAAATCGCCAATGCAGATGAGCACGAGAAGGCAAGGAATTCATCACACGAAAGAAGAGACCTGGCCGACAAACACAAGGCGGAACCTCGCGGACGTGGCGAGAGAGCCGGCCCGGACAAAGCGAACGGACAATAAGGGGAAGTACGGAAACTATACCCCCTTGAATGTCCGCGATCCCGAGTTTGTGGAAGGAGGTCGCGCGAGGCCGAGATGAGGAAGGTGACCAAGCCAAAGCCTCTCGAAACCGGTCCAATACTGAGGCCGGGGAAGTTTTGCGGCTTCCACGACTTGTCCGGTCACACCACCGACGAATGCTACGAACTCGGGGATGCTATTGAAAAATTTGTAAGAGAAGGGAAACTACGCCAATACGTCATCAAAACTCAAGGAAAATCGGCAAGCGGAATGGTAGCCGCCGAGAAGCGAGTCCGGCCACGAACGCTTCGGACTGCGAAAAGAAGCGGAGAACCGGCCCTCCGAGAGGGCTACCGGACGCCGATCTCCAATGCACCGGGATCGGTGGCGGCCGGAGGAGGTGGAGATACAATAAGTCGGCGCAAGAAATACCCGCGAGAGGTGTTAACGGTAAAAGAGGTGCCGAGGTTCAAGGGCACGTCGTCAAACCCGAAACCACCCTTGGTCTTCACCGACGAGGAGCTCGGGAGGTTATTCCGGCCACCAAGACGGATTGGTCATCACCGGGATCGTCGTAAACCGCTAGGGTCAAACGGATATTTGTCGACGCGGGTAGTTCGGCCGACATAATAAGCCGGGATGCATACCGGAGAATGCACCTCGATGTCGAAGACCTAAAGCCATGCAAATCTACCCTCATCGGGTTCAATGGAGAGCGTTCCTTCCCAAAAGGATATGTTGACCTCGAGGCCGACCTTGGGAACTAAGGAAGCCTTCAAATCGGGACGGGTAAGGTTTGTAGTGGCGATTTCCGCTCCCCTAACATTATATCGGGCCGACCCACTATACACGGTTGGGATATCTTTGGCATCCACCAAGCACCGAAATTGAAAATGATCAATGATCGAGAATCGGATGGTTGAAGTGTCCCAAGTGACCGAGAAAGCGTCGCGGCGTGTTACTTGAAGCCCTCCGTGTAGAGGAGGAAAAGACGTCATCCCCGCCACGGCTCCAAACCAACGAGGTAATGACTAATGACGAGAAAGAGGGCGACCCCGCAATCGGTCAACATGGTAGAACTGGACCTCCGTGAACCGAAAAACCCACGCCCCCGAGCCGGAAGGAGAGTTGGAGGAATTAATCCTCGGGACGGATCCCTCCAAGACAACTAAAATCGGCGGGGAGATGGACGCGAGAGATCAAAGCAAGGCTGATCAAATTTTTAAGGCAAAACTAGGGCGTCTTCGCACGGACGTCGGCCCGAAATACCCGGGATCGACCCACACTTTTGTCACATCACAAGTTAGCCATATGGTCAGGGGTCGAAACCGAGTGGCACGAAGAGGAGGAATATCTCGGACGACGGGCGAAAAGCCCTTGAGAGTCACATTGAAGAGCTCCTTCTTCTTAGGGTTCATAAGAGAAATACAATACACGACCTGGCTCTCTAACGTGGTCATGGTGTTAAAACCAACCGGTAAATGGAGGTGTGCACCGACTACACCAATCTGAATAAAGCATGCCGAAAGACTCCTTTCCCATGCCCAAAGTTGACCGGTAGTGGATAACTCGGGGATACCAAGCTTGCTTTCTTTTATGGATGCCTACTCGGATACAATCGGATCGCTATGCACCCCGACGATCAAGAGAGAACCGCCTTCATGGTGATAAGGTGAACTATTGCTACAACGTCATGCCATTTGGATTGAAGAATCTGGGAGCTACATACCAACGCATGATGAATCGAGTCTTTGACGATCAAATCGGTCGTAATGTGGAGGTATATATAGACGACATGATAGTGAAGTCAAAACATCCGGAGCAAAGCATATCCGGATCTAGAGCGGACGTTTGACAAATTAAGAAAATACCGCATCGAGGTTGAACCCGGGCCAAATGTGCGTTCGGGTGCCGTGGGCAAGTTTTTGGGTTTTATGTTGACCAACCGAGGGATTGAGGCCAATCCGGACAAATGCAAGGCCGTGTTAGATATGCGGGCCCCAACTCCAAGAAGGAAGTGCGGCAAGCGACGGGTCGCTTGGCGGCCACGACAAGATTCCTACCGAGGTCGGTAGAAAGCTCTACCTTTCTTTAAATTATTGAAGAAAGAAACCCGGGAGGATGGAATACGGACTGCGAGACGGCCTTTGAAGAAATCAAGAAATGCTTGGCAACCCCTCGGTACTAACGGCGGAGCGGGGGGGAGACCTTGTTCCTATACCTCTCGGTAGGGGATGAAGCGGTAAGCGCCGCCTTGGTAAGAGAAACCGAGGTCGGACGGACACCCATCTACTTTGTGAGCAAGGCGTTACAAAACGCCGAGCTCGGATATCAAAAAGCTGGAGAAAATGGCATTCGCGTTCTCGACAACGGCAAGGCGACTTCGCCCATACTTCCAGGGGACATCGGATTGTGGTCCGGACGAATCGGCCGATCCAGCGATTTTGCACAAACCGGATTTGGCCGGACGTATGACGAAGTGGCGATTGAATTATCTGAATTCGACATCACCTTTGAGGCACGGCGGCGATCAAATCACGGGCATTGGCGGACTTCATCGGGAATTGACTCGGTTATGACCGACAACGACTCGGAGGGTATTTGTTGACGGATCTTCCAACCCAAAAGCGGCGGAGCGGGAGTCATTGTCGAAAGCCCCGAGGGAATCGCTACGAACATTCTCTCCAACCGGAATTCCCGACCTCTAACAATCAAGCCGAATACGAGGCCTCATTGGCGGGGATTGGCTCAAGCAAAAGAAAGCGGAGCCGGGCGGATTAAGGTGTTCACCGACTCACAACTCGTCGCCGCCCGGATTGAAGGCGGCTATCAAGCGAAAGGCCCCTTGTTGGCCAAGTACTTGAATAAAGCAAAAGAGGTAATGACGGAATTCGAAGAAGTCGTTGTCTCTCACATCCCGAGAGAAGAGAATGCCCGGCCGACATCCTCTCCAAACTCGCAAGCACCAAAGGTCCGGGGAGTCAAAGAACAGTCATCCAACAGAATTTGGCCGAGCCCACGTGCATTATGACTATCTCGTCCGGATCGGACTGGAGAAAACCAATTGAAGATTACCTGGAAAGAGGGATCATTCCCACGAGACTCTACCGAAGCAAAAAAGCTGATCGGAAAGCCGCCATCTACACTATGGTCGATGACCGGCTATACGGAAAGGACTACACTTTGCCCATGATGCGATGCCTCGGCGAGTCCGAATCCGGTATGTGTTGGCCGAAATACATGAGGGATGCAACGGCCAACACATGGGCGGCAAGGCTTTGGCCGGGAAGGCATTGCGCGCCGGCTATTATTGGCCCACCATGATGCATGACGCCATGGAGGCCGCCAAGCGGTGTGACGGTTGCGAAACACGGCGGGATCTTATGGCCGCCGCCCGCGACGAGTTAAAAGGGATGCCGGCTCCACGGCCCTTCTATAAGTGGGGAATGGATATTCTTGGACCATTTAAACCGGCACCGGACGGCTCAAATGGCTCATTGTCGCTGTTGACTACTTCACCAAATGGATTGAAGCGGAAGCATTGACTACAATCACGTCGTCCGGGATTATGAAATTCGTTCGTCACAATATCTTCGCTCGGTTCGGGATACTGCTTGAAGTCGTCACGACAATGGAACCCGGTTCACGGACCAAAGATTCCGAGGCCTTAATGTCCAATCTCGACATCAAACAACACTTCTCCTTCGTCGAACATCCGCGATCCCAATGGCCAGTGCCGAGTCCGAATAAGATCATTCTCGACGGATTGAAGAAACGCATGTTAAAGGCCGACTCTAGTTGGACCGAACAACTCCACGGTGTTCATGGGGCTACGGGACGAGTGTCCGGACCTCACCCGGAAACTCCCTTCCGTGACATATGGATGCGAAGCAATGATTCCGGTGGAAATCGGGCGGCCATCGTGGAGGAAGATCAGAGCCGGACAGGGAGGACCGGCATCAAATGACGACGCCTTAAGGACAGATCTGGACCTGATAGATGAGATCCGAGTCACAGCTCATTGTCGGGAACTTGCCGCCAAGCATTTACTCGCGGCCAAATATAATCGCAAGGTTCGGCCACGATCCTTCAACCGGGGTAACTTGGTACTTCGGAAGGCCGATATAGGTAATAAGAACTCCCGAGACGGAAAACGCGGCAAAGCAACCGGGAGGGACCGTATCGTGTTAAAGAAAAGCTAGACGCGAGGGCATATGTTCTCGAAACTTTGGCAAGAAAGCCGGTTAAAAGGACATGGAACGCCGATAAGTTGAAAATCTACTACGCCTAGCCCAAGACTACGGCTCGGTCATTTCTTACTTTCTTTCATGTTTTTTGCAATTGCTTTCCAACTTTCCCTTGCTTTGCATTTGAATAATTTATGACCATTTGTACGCTCTTTAGAGGCTGCTTTATTTAATGAAGGAATACCTCAAAGAGGAGGCGCCAACATGCACGATTATTTGCTTAAGCTTGAAGCCGAGGCCACCAAGCCGGCAAAAACGACTCTCGAGGTACCTATACCGGTCGAAACGAAAAAACATCTAGATGTATGACACCGTAGTTGTACTCCGACGCGCATAGGTAAGAGCTCGGCGAAAACGCCATACGTGGCCTTCGCGAAATTGACGCGTCAACGCTCGCCCGATTTAAGAAGGCGGCTGCCATCCCGACCACGATCAAGTCAAAATGTCCGTCCCGAGGTACTAGACACCTCGGTCGACATGTGACAGCCTCGCCCTTAAAACGGTTCCTACCATCCTTTCCGGCTATTTAAGCCAGGATGAGGCAGTGCGGTTAAGTTAACACCCCCTGAGGGTACGACATACAACCCTGTCCCAATCTCCCACACCGGTGTTGGTCGAGTACACGACTTGTATATAATGCGATCAATAAATTTCAAACAATGGAATTTAAGAAACCCCAGTGAAGGGCGGATAAATAAATTCCCCATAAGTCATACAAAGTTACGGCACAAACGCCGGAGTCAATAAGGTACAAAGGCACGAGACGCCCACTAAACATTAAAGATTAAAGCTTAACTAGAAGGACCGAAGCCGGGAGCACTCTTGGTCGCCTCACTCTCCGCATCCGACTCTCCCCTTCCCCGACCCGGACGCGGTGGCGGAAGGAGGTTGATACGAAACTAACGTTCCGTCTTCCACAAAGGCACGGAAGTCGTAGCCGTCCAAGTTAAGCTCCGTCATCGGATTCAAAAGACGGATCTGCTCCAGTGCATTCTCGAAGCAATCAGCGGCAGTCTGCTTTAGAAGTTCGTCCGACTCTAAGCGCTCCCGCTCCGATCGACGAGCCTCCTCGACGGCTTTAACCTTATCGAACAACGAATCACGCTGTTTCGCGGGGTTTTCACCACATCCATACTTTCGCTCGGCGCTTCCCCGAGCCGGACACACTCGGGGCCGACTTCTCCGCCGCCTTCTCGCGCTGTTGCGATCGACTCCACCTTAACGAACGCCTCCTTGGCGTCCCGTTCCAGTAGGCGGATCCCGCTCCTCCTCCATAAGGCGCGGCTTGGCCTCGGCATCGGCTAAAGCCTTTTTACGGATGCGCCTCGGCCCGGTGTCTTACGGTTGGCCTCGGCCTCGGCCACAGCCGCTTTCGGTCGTTTGTTCTCTCGCATCGGCCCGGAATGTACTTTTCCCTTACAATCATATAGGCTGCGGGAAACCTATGGATTTACACAAGTACCGTTCGCGGCTTGTACTTCCTCGGCGCTAGGAGGGACGGGGCTCGGTTATCCATGAATTCCGGGGGAGGAACGCTACATCCAGCTCCTTGGTCACCCCCTTTTCAAATACAAAACTCCGAGGAAGCACGGAAGAAGGACGTAAGGGCACGGTTGAAGGAGGAGGAGGAGGAGCGGAGCGGTCGAAGACGCCGGAAGAACCGAGCGAAGGAACGGTCGCGGCCCCAGTAGCTGCGGCTTCACCCTCCGAGACGACAACCTGCTTCCCCTTGGAAATTGCTGGAACCCCTGCCTGAGGGGATGCGGAGGGCGCAGATGGAGTCGATTCCTCGGCCCCGGAGACCTTGGCCTTCTTAGCCACAATAGGGGCATCGGCCTCAGGCGCGGAAGTCTTGACAGCGGCCCGTTTCGAGACCGACTACTCGAAGATCGGCGGCCGGATTTACTTTTTTCAAATAACCGGGAAGGGCCTTCATATCTTGGTGAAAAGAACAGGGTAAAGGGAAATCGGAATGAGCACAAAAGTACTACGTGCAATATACGAACATAAAGAAACATGTCAAAAAAAGGACTCCTACAAGTCGAGGGAATTGGCCTAGATCCCTCCCGGATATGAAAAAGATCGCTCTCGAATGCCATAATGCTCCACGAAAGCATCCAACCTGGGGACGTGAGGGGCCATCTCGGGTAGGAGGTCATCTTGCGAGATCTGGAAGGACGAGGGGCCGGCCTTATGATGATTCTCCACCCAATATAAAGGGAAGCGCCATACTACGTCGGCGGCCTCGACCCCTTTAAAAACCAAGCCGGCTTACCGAGCACGCGACAACCTTGAAAAACGCACTCTTAAACCGCTTAAAAGACTCGAGAAGGGCTTCATAAGCTTCCGGTCGGGATTAACGCGGAGAGACACCCGGCCCACTTCAACTTGTCACCTTCCTTCGGAGGCCGGGGTAAAAGGGCCAAAATAATAAAAGAAAAGGTTGGTCGAGCAGGGGATTGGAACCGGGTAGGAGCGACACAATTGCTCGAACGCTACAAGGTAAGCCCACCCGTTCGGATGAAGTTGAGACGGGGCCAGTCTCAGGTGCATCAGGGCAAGCATTTGAAAATGGGTAAAAGGAAAGCGGACGCCAACCCGCGTAAGATAATCCCGGTAAAAATAAAAGTAATTTGGACTGCCTACTTCCCGCTCAGCACAAACAGGCTCATCGGCCTCCGGCGGCGTAGAACGCACCCTCCATGACGGGTAGGTCCATTCGGGCAATATCCTCGTCCGACATCTTTGGGCCGGGTCTTCAAGACCTCATGGGACACCCGGGGATACCTACGACCACGGGGCCTCGGGTGGACTAGAAGAATCCGATGTCTCGGCCTCGGCCTTTTTCTTTGAAGACAAAGATTTCGGAGCCATTAACCTATACGCAACATAAAAAAGGAAATTAGCGAGTTGGAAATACCTGGTAAAACAAGGTTAGAAGACAAAACGGATGGCGGACGGGGACGAAACGGCTCGCTAGAAGTGGGGCCGAAGGGCGCGGTGCCCGGCAGATCCAAGGACCGAGGTAGCTCTAGAGTCCTCACCACGCGCAATGTGGAATGAGCTCTCGGCCCAGCCGGTCAGCGGGGACCGAGATAATTATCGGGATAAGGGTCCAAGCTCCCGGGGGATGGACCCTCACAAAAATGAGGCGGTTGGGCCATCGAGGCAAAAGCCCGGAATCGACGAAGAACCAACTCCGGCCCGAAAAGTTGATCGGAAAGAAGTTCGAATCAAAGAAGGTGACGAGCTCTAGGCGGTATGGGCCGAGGTCCAATCCGCCGAGAAGAACCATTCCCACCTCGAAGTAGGGCGCTAGCCTTTCGGTTCCGGGAGCTCGGTTCAAGAACCCGGTAAGAGGCTCTCGGGTAACGACGACGGAGAAACTCCTCTTCCTCGGGGTTAAACACCGATGCGGTTCTAAGGAAAGGCCTACGTCTATCCATCGGAAGAGGAACTAGAACCTAAGAGCTACGGGTCTTACGTCGAAAGGAAAGAGCGTACAAGGCAAACCCGAAACGATCTTAAAGGGAAAAACTCGAGAAGACCCGAAGAATGGGAAAGGCAAATGAGGAACCGAGGGATATCCAAACGGTATGAAATATGCCTAAATGAGCAAAGACAAGGACGAGAAATACATGTAAATGTGAAGAGGATAACTTGAACAAGCGAAATGGGGACGATGAAGTTCTCGCGAAAAAGACTCGGAGCAAGGTCACTACCAAATTGCACGCGGAAATAATGACAAACGCAAAGTGGACACTTCATATAAAAAGAAGAAGAGGAACGCCGGGGCGGTTCGGTCTTTGAACGTTGACACGATAGGAGCGCACGGAATGACGTAGGCGCATTAAATGTGCACACGAATCGGCACTCCGAGCGGCGCGACGGGCTGCAGACCCTTTCCAATCAAGGCACGCCGGAGTGTAAAGACGCAATGATGGCGCCTACGGAAAGAAGACCAAACGATTTACCGCGAACGGGGGACTTACCCACATGTCAATCCGAGGCGCCCAATAAGCCCCCGGTCGGGCATGACCCCGGGCACCATCCGAACGACGTTACGGAGGTAAGCGCGGCATGAGAAGCCGGGCTGGCGAAGCACGAGCCGGTTACACACCGGACCCGGAGAATCGTACACCTCGGCCGTCCAACAGCATGAACAACCGAGCCGGGGGCAACCTGTTACGGGCCGGCCCAAAGCCTCCAAGCCCGGGCGAGGCCCAGCGAGCCCGAAGGCATGATCTTCTAATCATGGCGGGAGATCCGAAGATCTCGGCCGGATCGCCTCTATCATATCGGCTCCCAGAGATACCGCCCCATTGATGGCACGTCCCCGTTAATGGCATATCTCGGGTATCCGCCCCATTAATGGCACGTCCCATTAATGGGGTATCATCCAATATCCGCCCCATTAATGGCACACCATTAATGACGTGCCCCGGATATCGCACCAGACGCCCCTATAAATACAGAGGGCAGGTAACAAGGTGCACACACTCTAAACCTAGACTATTTACCTACGGTCTCACTGTGCACACACAGCACCCCTTTGTCGTGTACGGTGATCCGACGCTCTCCTGATTATCTCCTTCATAGATACCCAGGTCTGCCGATACATCCAAGATCAATCTACCCGACCCACCTGGGCTTTGACATCGCCGTTCTACACCGAACACTTCCAATTCTGATTAAACAAAAAACACTTTTTCCTACAGAAGTGACCAAAATTCTAAAAATTCTCATGGCTTACTTTTTATCCATGCGTATGATATTATAAAAATTCTAAAGACAACGTATTAGTCCATGCTTCAGTTCTAAAAATAAGACTCAATTGACTTTTTTTTTTATGTGTGGAGATTAATGAAGCTAATTAAATTACTTTTATTTATATTTTTATGATTTTTAAGCCTTTTAAAATAATAAAAACCTAAAAATAGGGGATATCTAATTATTTGTAGATTTTACATGTTATTTTAATTTGAGTAACTTTTAAGATAATCCAATATGAACCAAACAAAATATCATAAAAATATTGTGCATATAAGTGTTTTTTTTTTTTTTTTTTTTTACACATTCGTGGAGATATTATCAAATTTGATACCTAATTGTCAAATAGTTAAGATGGAGTTAGAGAAAGTTAGTTTCATAATTGAAATTTTATATTTTAATTTTTGGTCATTGAAAATAATTATAAATTTTAAAATTCTTATTAATAAATATTTTGCTTCCTTGACCCTTCTCTTTAATTTTCCATTTTTTTCCTGATTTATATGATCCATGCCCACTAAGCTCTCCCCAGTCCACTAAACCAAACGAAAAATTAAACTCAAACAAAAATTTAAAAAAAAAAAAAACCTATTAAAAGCTTAAAAAACGTTACATAATCAATTTTAGCTCCGGTAAAGTATTCCTATAATTAAGATCGGAGAGTACCATATTCTCATTTGTTTATATTTTGATAAAAAGTCTCAATTAAAAAAATAATATGAAAAAATCCGATAATTTAACTTGTCAATAATTGCATTTTTACTTGTCATTCACCATCAATGAGACTTTTCTTATATTACTCTTTTTAATTAGGACCTTAATGTGGTTTTTTTTTTTAAATAAATAAATAACTGAGACTGAGAAGGAGTGATGATGTGCATGAGTTCTGGACCGGAATTAAGGTATATGAAATTATAAAGAGTATTAATATATGCATTTAATTAGAAACCTATGTCTAAGTATTTTAAGGAAAAAAACCTCTCTCTCTCACACACACGTGCACGCATACACACAATTATAAGTAACTCCCATAAAGATGTTTCCTTCAAAATCCCTTCCATCAGAATTCAGATCAAAGCCAGTTTGCATCAAAGCCAGTTGATTTTACCTACTTTTTAAAAAAAAAAAAAAAAAAAAAAAAAAAAAAAAAAAAAAAAAAATACACACATACAAAAACACAATTATAAGTAACTCTTCTAAAGATGTTTCCTTCAAAATCCCCTCCACCAGGATCAAAGCCAGTTGATTTTACCTACTTTAAAAAAATAATAATAATAAAAAACTACTCATACAATTCTGCCAAAAGAAACTATGCATACAAGTTGAGTTTGATAAATTATACAGAGACATGAAAAGTAGCATGGCAAGACCCACCCTCTCGCTAGTGAGGTTTATATGGATGAAAATTACTGTCCGGGTGATATGTAAGCAATACGTTTCAGTTCACAACTTAAGCATCACTCATGTTACAATATATGTTGAGTTCATTACATAATAGCAAGTCAATACATAATTTATTAATGTAACAATATCAATATCAACATATATAATCAATAATACTCCCTTCGGTCCTAATTATAAGAGCTATTTACCAGAATTTAGAGAGATTAAGGAAGGAAGTTAAATTAGTTAATTAAAATTATTTTCCAAAAATATCCCTAATTAACAATAGATAATTCCAGTACTCAACTCAATAGGGGTGATAGAATAAAATTAATGGTAAGACATAATGGAATGTGATATAAGCGTGGCTTAGGCCGAAAGTTAATATCTGCCCACCCCTCCCGATGCATCTATTCTTCTCCTTTTTTTTTTTTTCTTTTTTAAATCTCTAACATTATTTGTTTTATAATAAATTAACAATATTTTTGAAGAAATTGGGGAAAAGTTCCCGCTTGAAAAATTCATAAGAATGACTTAAATCAAAGTATTGATACTGTGTGTATAAATTTTTTTATAATACTTGATACTTCCTATTTATAATATTTTAAGATTAATATCATTGTTGTTCTTACGAGTTTGACCAAATTTTGATTTTAGTTATATTTTCAAATTGGTGGTTCTTGTCTTTATAATTTTATAAAGGCTTGGTATGATTTTAAGTGTAGGAACCAAAGCTAAAACTCATTAAAAATATCGGAATCAATCAAAAAACTCAGATTAATTTTTTTAAAAACTACAGCCATCAAAACCAAATATATGAAACTATATAGACCAATAAGGACTAACAATGATATTAATTTAAAAAAAATGAATTATTTTCAACAATAAAATTCTTAATAGAACTTTTCCCTAATTTTCTAATATTTTTCAATATTTCTCATGTGACATATTGATTTTATGATTATCATAAAGACTTTATATACTCTTAATTTATATACCCTTAAATAAAATTAACGTAATACTCTCAACAACCTATCTTTTAATTTTATCCATATTCTATCAACCTCTCATTTGATAGAATATAACATATTGTTAAATTAATTATTGTGGAAGAAGTATTAGTAGGGGTGATATGGGAAAAATATGACAAAAATTTCTAAAAATTATTTTATAAGAAAAAAGTATAATTGAGGTGTATATAACATTAATGAGTTGCAAACATTATTTATTTTATAAAAATACGGGTGTATTATTAAATTATTATTGTCTTTAATTATTATTAAGAAAGTATAAATAGGGGTATTATAGGAAAAAATTGACGAATGTTAAAACTTACTCTTATAATTGGGACCAAAACCAACTCCAAAAATGCTCTTATAATTAAGACCGGTGGGAGTATAATAATAAAACCTATAATAAGCCTTACTGTTAACAAACCGGACGATACAACTTATTCTTTAAAGGGAAAATCCTTCTAAGGGACCTTTTTGGCCAAAAAACCCAAAAAAGGACCTAAGAATCGACCATCCCGAGAAGGTCCCTTGGTCCTTTTTTGGGTTTGTCGAATTTTGGTGAGTTGTAAATGAGACCGATATAGTTGTTAACCAGGACTGATATTGTTGTAAATGAGACTGATTTAGTTGTAAAAAAATTGTTGCAAATGAGACTGATTTAGTTGTAAACGAGTAAAAAAATTGTTGTAAATGAGATTGATTTAGTTGTAAATTTTAATGAATTTATCTCGAGAAAAGGACCAAGAGACCTTTATAGGATTATCAGATTCTTAGGTCCCTTTTTGGGTTTCTTTTGCCAAAAAGTCCCTCAGAAGGATTTTCCTTCTTTAAACTTGCACACACCGCACACAAAAGTGTATAAAAGACCAGTGTGTGGACACTAATAAATCTCAATATTTACACCCATGTAATGTGCACAAAAATCAATGTGTGTGTATATATAAAAATCTACATCAGGATGCAATACTCACAAACAATAAACCGTGCAGCTCATTCTTAGATTTCTATGTAGTATACACGTCCAACTACCATCTATAGCATTAACTTCAATCACCCTTTTCTTTTTTTGTCACAAACTGGAAACATTTTACAATTTTAAGAGACAATACAAGCTGAGTTGCTGGAGTCAAGAAGACCAAATGCCATAGATCATACCCGAAAAAGAAGGGAAAAAATCAGAAAAACAAATGAAACAGAGGAAAGGAAAACGACATACAAGAGATGAACATATTATACTACATATACACTCCGATGTCATATAAAACAACTGCTTGTTGACCTGGAGCCTTCATTGCCTGGAATTTTGGTTTGCTGGAGTGTTCTGAATTGGTAAGTTGTACTTCTCACCCGAGTTCAATTTGTACTGCAAATATCAAATAGTGATGTCTAAATTATCAAAGTGAAAGCACATTAATATAACCGGAAGCAGTCAAAAAGTTCATCAGAAACTTAGTTCTTCATCGATGACTGACAAACATGGAAATAACAAGTTTTACCATTCTAGATTATAGAATGTTTATCTTAAGACCCAAAACTTGAAATGCAGAACTACTTGGATCTTACATGAATTGCCTTACCATGCTTACTACACAGTTGAATATAAAAAGGATGACCTTAGTAACCTATCCAAAACGTTATCATGCCCAATTTGTTCTAACCATGAAAATTGGAGGAAAGAAACCTAAGTTTAAAGCAAAATAATAAACAGCACTGAAAAATAATTTTCCTATGACTGAAAAATGTCTGCAATGACTGAATGCCTTACACTGACATATTGGAGGACTCACAAGAGATTTGCATTCAAACAAAAAGATGAAATTTCGCATGATTCCAAAATCTAAAACCTGATTCCATTATGAACAACAAAAAGATTACTTGGCATACAATTCAAATCTTTCATTGTCGAGATACTCTTCATGCTTATGTTGTTAACTTTATAAAAGCATAAATTCTGTAAAAGGTTATCAAACAAACTACTGGTTGGACTTCAGACATTCATACCTTCTCCCTCATCCGTGACCTCCAGTCAGAAAGACTTCCTCTGATATCACTCTTGGCTAACCCCGATGATTGACCAGATTGATGCTTTTGTAGGGGTCCCAACTTCTACCTCTGTTATCATATTCATCCTCATCATCAAAATCTGTACTTCGAGTTGAAACTGTGGCTCGCAAATTTAGTGACAACAGTAGAGACAATGCCTGAGATTGACACCAAGAAAAGTGACCTATAAGGATGAGAGGAATGGGATATCTATCCAGAAACTAATACATGCATGCTGAGATGTCGATATAGGCTTCTTTTTGTTGTTAATAACAACAGCCAATAGGAACAAACTCCCCACATTGTTCTTCTAAAATATACAATACAAACATAATATAAGATGTCTGGCAATGCATTATGCAGGGAAAATTCTACATTGTCCTTCATATTGTTAATTCCATTGCCATCATTACAATAGCAGCATCCTGAAATTTCTGACCAACTGACACAAAAATTTCACAATATCTTTGTAAAATGTAGCAACAAAGACATACAAGATGTGGTTACAACTACCCCTGGGTCCAGAGGGGAACCGGATTGTCTCATTGGCCCATTTCTCATTGGCTCTCACAGTCCAATCTTGACCATTCATTTTGTCTAATCTTGAGCATCCATTTTTTGTGCTTAAAACCCATTTAAAACTCCCTAAAAATGCTTCTCACTCTGAAACTCCCGCTGTCCCGCAGCACTTTCTTCGGCAATTTGGCGGGAAAGCTGAGGAGCAAAGGTGAGATCCAAATAACTTTTTTCCATAAAAAGATTACATCTTTTAGATGATTTCATAGCTAATGCTGGAACTAGAAGCAAAATCATGGGCAAAAAGGTTGAGATTTGAGACAAGAACCACTGGTAACTGAATGCTATGTATTTACAGTGTTATTTTGCTGAATGAATCTAGCTGTCAAAAGAAACCAAGTTTTGATCAATACTAAACTAAATAAACGTTGGCCAAAATATACACTTAATTAAATCTGCAGCAACCTTTTTTTTTTTTTTTTTTTTTTTTTTTTTTTTTTTTTTTTTTGGATGGATATGATCATAACTCATAAAAGTCCTTGATTCGAACTTGGGGGGAGCTTCGCCTTTGAAGGAACAGAAAATTGATAAGCTTTTTTGATAGTGAATTCATAAGCTATTTGTTTTTAGGTTTTGTATCTCGTATTGGACCGGGTTTGTTTTTTATTTTCCAGATTTTAATCCGGCACATTACTGTTCAAAATATATACTTAATTAAAGCCGAACGATTTTTTTTTTTTTTATGAACATGATCGAACTCAAAGTCACCGATTTGAACTTGGGGGACATAATAGATTAGAGAAATGTACTCGACCAAAGAAATCCCGTGCTCGTGACAACATATTTTTTAATATTACTATTATAAAGGGGAAGTTCTCCTATAATAAATCATTAGTTGATTGAAGAAGTTGCCTTTTTGTCAAAGAAGAAAACAACAATGGCAGATGGTGGGGGAGTGCTCATGGAAGGACAAGAAGATGACAAATGGTGAGTTCTTTGGCAGAGTGGTGTTTCCATTTTTTGTTTACATGTGATACTTGCCAACTGGACATTCTTGCCACATTACACTTTTGGAGTGAGGCTTTGTCTCTTAATATTTGATTGTTAGGCTTTCATTCTGGGAGAGTGAGTGGAATTGACATTACACTTTTGGAGTGAGGCTTTGTCACTTAATATTTGATTGTTAGGCTTCCATTCTGGGAGAGTGAGTGGAATTGTTTTTATCACACCATGCTTTCCACCAAAATATCCCATATATATCAATACATGGCATAGGTTTATATATTACTAAAAAATAAGCCTGTTCGGAGTTAAAATTTAATAGTAAATAATCAGGAATAGGATCAATATATATAGAGTTGTATCAAAAAAAAGTATCAATATATGTAGAAATATATTTTTTGTTTTGATGATTTTTTTTAAGTATACTTCCTTAATTCATATTTTTCACATAATTTTATGTTTTGTGTGTTGCATGGCATTGGTTTGTAGGTATCAATGTGTGGAAGTTGATTTGACTCCTAGATTGGGAAAAGAATTTGATAATCTAGAGGAAGCATGGAGGTTCTAGAATGAATATGCTTGTAAAGTAGGTTTTAGTGCAAAGAAAAATGGGGCGACAAAGAGTAAGAAAGATAAGGGGACAATTATTTCCTATAGATATGTGTGTTCAAAAGAGGGCAAACGAAGATCGGATAAAAGATACACACCGGCCACCAACCATCATCCTGAGACTAGGACTGAATGTAAAGTTGGAATGACAGTTAATTTGGTGGAAGGTAAATTTAAGATCACCAACTTTGTAGAAAAGCATAACCACCCATTGCATCTTCAAGAAACAGTGCATATGATGAGGTCTCAACGAAAAATATGTGATGTGCAAGCAGATGAGATTGATTTGGCTAGGGATGCTGGACTAAAACAGAAGGCAACTTTTGACCTTATGAGTAAGCAAGTAGGTGGGCGAGCTAATCTTGGCTTCACTCAAGTTGATATGAAAAATTATTTGAAAGCTAAAAGAAGAAGAAGCATGGAGAATGGTGAAGTTGGATGGTTGTTGAATTATGTTGAAGAACAAATTACTGAGAACCCTTCATTTTATCATTCTTACCAACTTGATATGGAAAATCAAATTACAAATATTTTTTGGGCCGATGCTCGTATGCTTGTAGATTATGCTTTTTTTGGGGATGTAATTTCACTGGACACCACATACTGCACAAATAGTAATCATAAGCCTCTTGCCATATTCTCAGGACTCAATCATCATCGAGGAATTGTAATTTTTGGTGCGTCTTTGTTATATGATGAAACCACAGAATCATTCAAGTGGTTGTTAAAAACTTTTTTGAAAGCAAACAAGCAAAAGAGACTTGCTACAGTTTTTAATGATCAAGATCAAGCAATGGCAAGAGCACTGCGTGAGGTTATGCCAGAAGTGAAGCATGCGTTATGCACATGGCATATTGAGCAAAATGGAATAAAAACATCTAGGGAATGAGATGAAGGGTAGTTCACATTTTTTGCGTGATTTCAACAAAAACACAATTTGAAGAAGCATGGGTGTCTCTAATATCATCATTCAATTTGGAGGACAACTCATGGTTGAAATCCATATATAAAATCAAAGAGAAATGGGCATGATGTTATATGAAGTACTCTATTACTCTTGGTCTACGTAGCACACAAATAAGTGAAAGTGTTAATGCAGATATTAAGAGTATTACAAACCCCAGTATTAATATTGATGAATTCTTCAAAAGGCTTGAGCGGGTTGTTGCAGATAAGAGATATAATGAGATGAAATGTGAGCATGGAGCAAGGGCGAAAAAACCACGACTAATTGTCCAAAGCTCACCTATACTACAACAAGTTGCTGAGATTTACACTGCTTCAGTGTTAGAATTGTTCCAAGAGCAATTGGATCTCTTTTTTGCCACATGTATTTCCTCTCGGGATGAGAAAGGTCTATTGTTCACTTATATTGGAACTATGGTTCATGAAGACAAAAAGTGGACATTGACATTTGATCCGAAGGATGATTTTGTTTGGTGCAGTTGCTGGCGTTTTGAATCTATTGGGATATTATGTTGTCATGCTTTAAAAATATATGAGGTGAATGAAGTGAGGAAACTACCACAAAAATATATTTTGAAAAGATGGACTAAAGATGCTAGAAATGGTGTGATACATGATATTAGAGAAAATGAAATACAAGTGGATCCTAAGCTTCAAAGCACTCAATCATACCGACAATTATGTCAGTTGATGATAACATTAGCAGCTGAAATGTCTGATTGTCCAGAGACTTCTGCCTTTGTTCGCAACTCTATAATACAACTTCATAAAGAAGTAAGAGACTTTCGTTCATCGCTAAGAAATTCAAAAGATAAAGACAAAAAGGAAGAAGGTGGAACCAAGAGACAAAAAACAAATGAACAACCAAGGGTATTAAAAAGAGAGATGGAACTAAGAGGAAAAAAAAAAAGATTTAAGGGTTGGCAAGAGCGTCTAGCAAAGATAAGCAAGTCCAAGGTAAGAAGTGTGAATCGATGCTCCAATTTCATGTTCTCGCACCTACAACATTGCAAGCAATACCTCAAGTGCAATCATTTACTAGTACGTTGATGGTGAGTCCTCACCCCTAAAAAAAAAAAAAAAAAAAAAATCATGTCTTTTGTGTCTTGTTCTGTTAGTGGGGTATCAACAAGACAAATTTCTGTATAATGGCTTCTCATGTTAATAGTATTCATATTTTTTTCTTTGTGATGATTTATAGGCTCCCTTAGATTATTCAACGCCATCGTTGGAAGTAATGGAAGAAGAGTTTTTGTTGTCAGATACAAAAAAGAAGGATAGAAATAAGCACGAGTTAAGAGAGAATGTCAACTTTATTCAAATAAATGTGTATATTACATCATGATGCTAAATACAACTGTCATTATCTAATAAACTCTCTATTATCTAATACAATTGTTCTTCTATTTTCTTTCTTCTTATTAGGTGAAGGTCCATCTTCTATAATAGCTTCAACAATGTCCAGTCAATTCCAAGTAGGCGAAGGTCCATCTTCTATAGCTTTCACCAATCAATTCCAGGCAAGTACCTGAAGTGACAATTCAATATACAGTTTAGCCAGTCAATATAGTTGGACTTTTTTTTGATACTCAACTCAAACATAATACATCCATGAAAATATGAAATATCTCTCATTTTCTTGAGAGTTTGATTTCCTTTTGTATAGTAAAACTGGCTATTGTTTGATATGATTTAAAACTATATTTTGTTTAGTATGGTAGCAATCAGAAGCTGTTTTTTTTCCCCATCTATTTTGATAGCTTGGTGGCTTCGGACGATAGGAAGAACAAGCTTAGTGTAAAAACTGTATTTTGTTTAGTGCAATCAGAAAACTGGCAGCAATCAGAAACTAGTTGGGTGTAAATTGATTTAAAAAAATACCTCAAGGGGTGGTACTGAAGGTTCAGGGGATTACCTATGGGTCCTGGTCATAAGGAAAAGCAATTGAATGGCCTAGAGATGTTTTAGGCTCAATCGCAGGTGAACATTATCTGCTATGTATTTTTATCTATTCTATCCATTATAAGGCTGAACTTTTGTATCATGCTGATGCACAGTATTCCCAAAAAATTGATTCAGGCACAATGCAAAGTAAAGGCAAAAGGCAAGTTCAATCACTCATACTAGATAGCCAAGTCAACACGCAAAAACAGCCAATATAATCATGAAAGATGGATGTTCAACAAAAGGAATGATGCCAAAGAAATTTGTACTACCTAATGCACTCACGAAAACTTGAGAAGACCAATAACCACCATAGTCACAGATTATCTTAGAACAACATACCAATGTGCCAGCCTATAATTAAATTAACAAAGAGGAAGAGAAGATAAAGAAAATATTATTCTGAATAAATTTACTTATTTATTTTTTAAGGGTTGGGTCTTTTTATGCAATACATAAACAAGCAAATATGATTTAGAGCATATAATGTCAAACTGGTGACCACAGCAAGCCCCAACAGGACACACACCTTGGACATGGCCCTCGCAAGGGTCTGTAGGTGGAAGGAATTGCAACCAGTGCACTGACAGTGATAAACATATGAAAACTTTAATGGCATGTTTTTCATTGCACTGGCAGAACTATAACCAATTATTTCAACTTTCACTTAGGAAGTATTGAATTGAAAAGATAGTATTTTGAGGACATGACATCTCTGGAAAAAATTTGTCAATCTTCCGGGCTAGTGCATATTAAACATCAGAATTGGACAGGTTCATTAATAAGGATAAAAGAAAAACTCCTGAAATAAAGGAATGGCTACCTTAAGCAGCGTGGTTAAGATGAAAGGTTCTTTAGATATAGTTTCCTGAGTGATTGTTGGCCTTATTATGAGGTTGCTTACTTTTCTTAATAAACTAATATATAATCTAAGAATATTTAACATATGAAATGATTAAGTAACTTATTTAGCTTCCTTAATCTCTCCAAAGAAAATCAACTAGCTCTTATAATTAAGACCGGAGATAATAATAAATATGATAATTTTGATCTTTGTGGAATACATTTGAGCCTAAATATGAAATACTATAACCTTTTTTTGGTCAAAGATTTCTTTTTTTGATATAAAAGAGATGCCTGAGAGGCTACATTAACGAAAGGAAAATTACATGGTGTGGGAATTTAATCCTAAAGACTCTTGGTCAACCCAAATTCTTAAAGAACTGGAACAATCAACTAAAACATCAAAATGAGATAAGCCAAACTTGGCTAAAACATCTGTTATTCTATTGGTCAAAGAAAATACTATAACTTTTTTTTTTTTTTTTTTTTTTTGATATTATACAATAACTTAACTTACCTCTTCCAAGTGTATACTTATGTTTTGGGCCTCCACTGCAGTAAATTGGGCTCGAAATACCCTTCTCTTATGGTCTTTTTTTTTTTTTTTTTTTTTTTTTTTTTTTGGGAGAAAGAAATATTGTATACTTAAATCACGTGCTTTATAGTCTACATGAGAGATGAATTCCACTACTCCTAAATTATAGATTTATTTGGCCTAATTTATTTTTAGTTTATCTTCTACTTATAAGTATAAACTAGACCAAATAAGATTTTTTACAAAAACTTTTATAATTATAAGAGCTTAGTATTTTATAATGAAGATAGGAGCTTTTTTTAAGCTTTTTTTTTATAAGCTCTTTTAAAAAAAGAAAAAAGAACCCGTAATCTCTCGATCGAAAACTATTGCCATCGCCGTCGCCATTACCACCGCTACCTCCACCACCACCACCGCCGCCACTACCCTTTTATAATATACCTTTTATAATAATTTTTATTAAAAAAGTGTTTATGATAAAAATTTTGTCAAACAACTTATTTTTAATTTCAGCTTTTAAGCTAAAAAATTTATATAATCACCCAACAACTTTTAGCTCTTTTTTTTTAGCTTTAGGTTAAAGTAACTTTTAAGCTAAAAATAAGAGGATCTAAACGGGCTCATGCTCATAAAATTCTTCGATATTATATCCACCAAGCCCATCTTTTTTTTTTTTTTTTTCATATCTTTGATAGGATATTGTCACTACCAATTTTAGTCCTTACCAATATCGTTACCACTTTTTCACCGTTAGATCAAAATGTCATTTATCTTTATCATTTTTCTCTCATCTTGAAATTTTGATCTAACGGTGGAAAAATGGTAACAACATTGGGAGTGACAATATCCTATCCCATAGTACTATCATGCACATAAAATTTCTCACAACAGCCTAAACACTTGAGTTAAATTAAACTGATCTTCGTTGGCGAAATAAATAATCGATTTTCTATTTTCCCTCTGATCACAATCCCTCCATCGAGACCATTAATTTATTATCTGAAACTTATAGATTTTTTTTTTCCTATTAGAAATAATCTTGTGGAAACTCGTCATTAAGTAAAGTAAATGTAATCCTTGATCCTTTAAATTTATTTTTATTTTGGTTTTAGTCTCTTAAATTTTAGCTTATTGGTTTGGTCGATCTAAAAGCAAAATGATTTAGCTTTTATTGGGTTATAAGAACCAATGTTTTAAACAAAATAAAATTTGAAGACCAAAAACAATAGTTTGAAACTTGAGAGATTAAAACCACAAATTTAAGAAGCCAAGTATTATATTAACCTGATTCAATGTAGCTTAATTATTTTTAGTTTTTTTTTTTTTCATAATCTATCCCTCACAATAAATGAATAAAGGATATTTGTGAAAACATAGAATTTAATACTAACCTTATTATAGGGTGGGTGGCTTACTGTGTTTAAGATAGAGAGAACTTATAGAAAATTACTTACTATATTTATACTCTTCTGGTTTTTTTTTTTTTTTTAACAATCTACTCCTTTCGATTTTAAATATATGATATAGTTTATAGTGTAATTATAACTATAAACTATATCCTATATTTAGAATCCAAGGTAGTTTTAAGGACTAAAGTGGTGACTTGTATCTTAATAATTTTGGTTGGTTTTCCCTTTTTTTTTTTAAAAAAAAAGTGTAATAATCAAACTATTTATAACATATACTATTAGTTAAAATGCTTTTTGACCCCAGTTAATCTATAATCTATAAATTAAATATTGGTAGAATTGTTTGGACTCTCATATGATTCTAAAATTACCCACCTGACTTTGTAATAGACTAGCACAGGGTTTGAGCTTCAACAAGATCATTGCATAAGGGACTCAACGATGGCTTTACGCATGGTTTAGGGGAAGAGGATTCTCTCCTAATTATTTTTCTCGTTTTCCCTCATTAGCACTATCTAGACCATTGATTAAGAAGGTGAGAGAAAGGTTAAAGTGGTATTGTGATTGATTGGATGGATATGATTTAAAGATGATGAGAGATTATGAGAGGAACCCAACCCTGGTTCAGGATGCTTGGATCTAAGCAAGAGTCAGAGACAGAACTCTGAATGTATGGTTATGAGACAACAACAATGAGCTACAAATTTGCTTTTCTTATATTCTGCGAGAAGGCAATGTTGTGGCAGATTGGTTAGCCAAGCATAGCTTTATTTGTAAGGAAGATTTTATTGTTTTCGATTCTCCTCCAATAGGGGTGGTAGGTTTTCTATACAAGGATATTGTGGGAATTGTTTACCCACAACTAAATCGTTAATTTTTTTGAGTGTAGTAATGGGCAATTAAGCCCAAATTTTTTTTTTTTAAAATAAAAAAACTAACAAGTATTGTATTATTTTACTTTAATTAAAAACATAACAGTAATGCGAGTGGCTAACCTCGGACCTAGCCCGTCCTCAGCGGTGACGGTGGCGGTGGCCGGTGGATCCAAACGATGTTGGTTCCATCACTTGCGGGTACTATAAATCCTATCCGACCCGGTTACCAAAAAAAACTGTCGTCCATAGAGAAGTGAGGCTACAATTTAAAGAAGAAACATTGGCTGTTTTTATACCGTGAAACTTGCAAGTAAGCAACAACGGCGTGCTTAAGATCCGCCTCCACCAATTCTTCTTCTCTCCTCCATGTCCGACATTTATCACACACACTGCTTCACAGGGCACCATATCTTTTCTAGCAGCTCATTTGTTTCCTCCATTAAAGAACAAAAGCAACGCCCGGGTTTCTCTGTTTGGCTCTTCCAAACACTTGCTCTGTTTCTTCCATGAACTCTGCCTCTTTCTTCTGTTTTGAATGCTCGTCCGTCTTGCCTCACTGGAAATCTTCCCTTGTCCATGGGTATCTCCCGTTTCGGCTCTCACCCACAGATGGGTTAGTTTATCTGGATTCTATTGCCATGGATTCTTCTTTCAATTCCTGTTCTGGGTTCCGCCCTTCATATTATTCTCTATCTTCGGCACTTCTGCCTTTTATGTTTTCTAATTCTATGCTTTTAAATTTGACTTGTTTGGTAACACTACGAGCATAGGGCTATTTTCAAATTTTTTGCTGCTGCTAGCTTTTGATCGTTTCTTCGTAGCATCTAGGGTTTATTTTGGGGATTTTCTTGATTCATGGAAGAATAATTTCGATATTTTGGGTTCAGAGGATTTGTTTTCCCTTCCGAATTTCCAATCTTAGGGTCGTTTCTATATTCTGAGTTAGGTTTATTGTCTGTCGTTTATCACCTGTTCGGAGCACCTCGCTATTTCTTATGATTGGCTGGCTCTTTTCAAAGTTTGGGAAGTTCAAAGTCTCTGGCTTTCCTGTTAAGGTTCTCCGAAGCTTGTGTTCTTAAAGGGTGGGAACTGCGCCGTTTAATCACTATTCGATTAGATTCATGCCAGCTGAAGGGAATTGGCGTCTTTTGAGTATAGAAGTTAACAATTAGTTGGACGTGCTGAAGTTTCACCGCATCCTACTAATGGAGAATTCATCTGATTTGCTTGGCTCAAAAAGCTTGATTAAAAAAGTTGAATTTGTGAGGATAATCATTCAGTGCTTATATGCATTAGGGTATAGTAAGTCTGCATCATTGTTGGAATTGGAATCTGGTATTTCATTCAAGTCTGCAGAATTTCAGTTGCTTGAATCACAAATACTTAATGGGGATTGGGATGGTTGCGTCAGCACTCTTAATTTACTAAAGGATATGATTGATGAAACTAGAGAATCTGCTCTGTTTCTTGTCTTCAGACAGTGTCTTCTTGAGTATTTGAGTTGTGGCCAAGATTCTTTAGCTTTGAATGTATTAAGGAAACAGGTTGCAACATTACATGTGGACAAATGCAAACTTCACAGCCTGGCCAATAGCTTGCTTTCCTTGAAGGATGCAGAGTTAGGTTTAATAGATGATACCATTGTCCATGATTTGCGAAGAAAGTTGTTAACTGACTTGGAGAAATTGCTCCCTCCTCCAATTACAGTACCTGAAAGAAGGCTGGAGCATTTAGTAGAAAGTACTCTTACTTCCTGGATTGATTCTTGTATGTATCATTGTTCATCAAATCCAATTTCACTTTATGAGGACCGTTGTTGTAGCCGTGATCTCATTCCTACTGAAACCACTCAGGTGAGTTGGGTCTGAAGATTATTTCGGCTTGTTAGATAGCTTGTTTATGTTTTCAAGATGATTTATGTGACAAATGCAGAAATCTATTTGATCTTCTAGAATAATTTATTTTATTTGCTTCCTCGTGTATAAATTGGATACAATTTGTTCCAGTTTAAACTGCATTAAGTAACCAATATCTATAACTGATTTGACACATCATCTTTGTTTATTCAAGACTTTTTTTCTTCTTCTTTTTAGATGGAAGATAAATACAGACAGAAGAATCACACTTCTCCTAAATTTAGATCAAGAATCTTCCTTTGTTACCATTTCATTGTGAACCAAATCATATATCTGTGTTGCTTGATTCTCATAGGTTTTTAGTGGGACAAATATAACCTTTTCTATTGGTTGCTCTGTTTCATAGGCTAAGAAATTGATTGAGGTGGTTGCTTTAGTCGTGGCAAAGGAGTATGATATTTAAAACCATGGAGATAGATTTGAAATTTGTCTTCTAGTTTCCTAACATTACATGTTATATATGTTTGGATAACATTTGTTTTTCATTGCTGCAGATCTTGACTGGGCATAAAAATGAAGTTTGGTTTGTGCAATTTTCTAATAATGGGGAGTACCTTGCCTCTTCATCTAATGATTGTACAGCAATCATATGGAAGGTATAACATTATCGATGTTGTAAAAGTATAGCTTTTAGTTTTACAGTTGATAATGTACATCCAATGTAAGGATATTTTTTTTGCCCACAACATTTTCTTTTTCTATCCTAGGCTTTAGATTGAAGCTGTTGTTAATTGAACCTTTCCTATATTGGGATATTATTTGGCTTATATAACCTGAAGGGAAATGTTTTTTTGTGCACTGCGGGCATAAGATGGAGCCCTTTATTGAGAGTTCAACACCTTGCAGGGGTAGAATAACTGTGCATTTACAATGTATAAATAATAAAATAGCATAATTGACTTGTGAGAACTAGTTGAAGCCACTTGTTTTTCTAATGTTCTGGAACACTTGTTCTAGGTGCTGGAAGACGGGAAACTGACACTGAAACACACACTACAAGGTCACCAAAATCCAGTATCTTTTGTGGCATGGAGTCCTGATGACACTAAGTTGCTCACATGTGGGAATGCAGAAGTCTTGAAGCTGTGGGATGTTGAAACAGGTACATGCAAGCACACATTTGGGAGCCATGACTTCGTTGTGAGCTCCTGTGCCTGGTTTCCCAACTCAAAGAATATTGTGTGTGGCAGCTCCGACGATCAAAAGGGCATCTGCATGTGGGATTGTGATGGAAACGAGCTGAAAGCTTGGAGAGGAGTTAGGATGCGCAAAGTTCTAGACCTTGCTGTTACATCAGATGGGGAGTACCTTATCACCATATTCATGGAAAAAGAGATTCGGATTTTGCATCTGGGAACGAATACTGAACGAGTGATCCCAGAGGAGCACCCGATCACATCCCTTTCGGTTTCAGGAGATGGCAAATTCTTCATTGTCAATCTAAACAGCCAGGAGATACATATGTGGGATGTTGATGGGAAATGGGACAAGCCATTGAGGTACCAGGGTCATGAGCAACAGAAATATGTGATAAGATCATGCTTTGGTGGATTGAATAGCACATTCATTGCCAGTGGTAGTGAGAATTCACAGGTAGTTCTTTTCTTCAGAATTTGCTAATTACTAGCAGCTAGGTATAGAAACTAACAAAACATTGGATTCATCGGATTCAGGTCTACATTTGGAACCGGAGGAACTCAAAGCCAATAGAGGTTTTATCGGGGCACACACTGACTGTGAATTGTGTGAGCTGGAACCCTAGAAGACCACAAATGCTGTCATCTGCAAGTGATGATTATACAATTCGTATATGGGGACCCAGCTCATTAAAAAAATAATGAAACTTGAGTAGATTAGTTGAGCAAAGGTTGGATGGGAATTTTGAAAGCTTGGCCTTGTGTATATAGATAGGTTACATTCTTTTTGTCCTCTAGCCTAGTTTTTCAGCATGATTTTGTATGTAAAACCCTTGATTTTCCTAGTAATTTTGCACTTCCCGTTTGTATCTGTATTTTTTTACTGTCTCTTTGTTGTTACATCCAGCATTTTGTCACCTCCTTAATGGTTTGTGAAGGTAGCTGATGGGATTCGGGGTTTATTCTTTTCTTCCATTCTCCTTGCAACGAGACGGTTTTAGCATATTCCTTTTGTGGACGTTGTCTTTGTTCCCAGGCCTGTTTGGTTGGATGTAAAAACGGATGGTAATGGGAATCACAATACTGAACTCACCCCATTCTCTCTCGATCTTGAATTATTCTTTTATCTACCACATGTTCAACAACAACAAATATTATCTTACTAAATGGGATAGGTCATATGAATCGCACGATTTTATTGAAAATTAAATCTTTAAATAAATTCTTTATAAATTTTTAAATAAATTGTTGATTAAGAAGAGGTCCCGTCCAATAATTAGACTATATTGTATTCTTTACCATTTGCATTGCATTATCATCTATTCTTTGAACCAAACATGTCCTAAATTTCCCAATTCTCCTTGTTTGATTGCCGGAGTTTTGCCCCAGAGTCGAGAACGTGGAATAAAAAAATGTTATTGGAGCTTAGGATCTTGAATTCGATTCCTAGTGATCTCTATTTTTATTTTGACGGAACCTTATTTGTGTCCAAAATGTGATGAAACCAAGTCTTGCCTTTGGGGCTAAAAAGAGCCTTACTTTTTGGGAAATTACGCGCAGCTCCCAAAGAAGAGAATTTATCACATAAAGTACCTTCAAATCATGAAATTAAACAAAACTCCCTAGGGACTTTTGTGTAATTATTTGTGAATGTAGAAGTACCATTTTGGATTTTTTTTTATTTCTCATATCCAGAAGCTATTTACAACAACAAATCTTTATATTTACAATAGAAAAAGTATATATTAACAACAACCATTGAAAACCATTTTTTTTTTCATTTCTCACGTCCAGGCTATTTACAACAACAAATGCTATATTTATAACAGAAAAAAGCATATATTTACAACAACCTTTGAAAACTTGGAAATTTTTTTTTTCCATTTTTCATGTTCAAGGGCTATTTACAACAACAAATGCTAATTTACAACAGAAAAAGCATATATTTATAACAACTTTTGAAAACTTGGATTTTTTTTTCTTTCTCACGTCCGGAGGCTATTTACAACAACAAATGCTATATTTAAAACAGAAAAATCATATATTAGCAACAACATTTGAAAACTTGGATTTTTTTAATTTCTCACGTCCAGAGGCTATTTACAACAACAAATAATATATTTACAACAACAAAAAGCATATATTCACAACATCTTCTGATAATTTTGACAGCTATATAAGGCCAGTTTAAAAAGTGAATATCATTTCAAAATATTAAGTGGTATGAGAAAGTGACTATTTGCCTACTTATTGAACTTAATATCTGGACTTGAGAAATGAAAAAAAAAATCTTGGTTTTGAAAGTTTTTTGTAAATATATACTTTTTCTATTGTAAATATAGCATTTGTTGTTGTAAATAGCCTCTGAACTTGAGAAATGAAAAAAAAAACTATATTACTTGTTCATTATAATTTACAAAGTGCTTATTGCTGCTTCCTTTCCTTGTAATTATGGCCGACCTAAAGATTGAAGTATTTGGACCATTCAAAAGCATTCGCCTTCTTGACCTCATCTTAAGTCTCAAGTAGCAAATCGCCTTACCGAAGTCGCAAGTCGTTGGGTTGTGGCAAAATCACAAATCTGACCACTCTTGGCTTCGTAAAGGTATGATAATCTTCTGTTAGATTAATCGAAAATCGACTGAAGGTGTCGATTTTTGATTTTTTTTTAAAAAAAATACATACAAATATATATATTCATTAGATACCCGATAGAGAAAGTATAACAATGACAATGTCTTATTTTATCTTCTCGCCACTTGACTTGAGTAGGTTAGATTACGTCTTTCTGTGGGTTGAATCATTTCTGAAAGAGAAAAGAAAAAGGGAGAGAGGAGAGAGAGAGGAGAAGAAAGAAGGAGAACGGAGAGAGAGTGGAATTAGAAAACATGAGAGGGAAGGTTAGATTGGTAGTTGTATATTTAGATTTAATTACAACCAGGTCCCTTAGAACTTCTGTATAATTTCATTATTTTAAAGAACTTTATTGTGATAAATTCTCTTCCTTGGGACCTACACGTGATTTTTCCTTTTTTTTTTTTTTTTTGAAAAATAAGATAGCTTGGGAGTGTGTCATGAAAATCAAGACGAATTTGTTAATTCATATTAGTCCTATATCATACAACTATCCTAAATATATGATCTAACTTATAGTGTAAATTGTATTACAAATTCGTTATACATTCAAGATGAAAATAGCATATAGTAATATAGATTTAATTTTAAAAAGAAATCTCAACCTGCATCATGCTAGCAGTTAACATAGAACTGTTTAAATTAGGAAACTACAATAAATTTTGGAGCTCTCAACAGTTTAATTATTGGGTTAAGTACCTATTACGGACCGGCCCAAAAGCCCCAAGTCCATGGAGCGGCCCAAACGGAGCCAGGAGGCATGATCCGCTAATCATAGGGAGAGATCCGGAAATCTCGGCTAGGCAAGATCTACCCATATCGTAACGGCATTCCGAGATACTCGCCCCATGAATGGCACGCCCCATTAATGGCGTACCCCGGATATTCGCCCCATTAATGGCGCACCCATTAATGGCGTGCCCCGGATATCGCACCAGACACCTCTATAAATACAGAGGACAGGTAACAAGGTGCACAGATTCTAACCTAGACTATTTACATACAGTCTCACTGTGCACACACACCACCCCTTTGTCGTGTACGGTGATCCCACGCTTTCCTGATTATATCCTCCATAGATATTCAAGCAGGGCCTAACCATCCAAGATCAATATACCAGCCCTTGGCTGGACATCTGTGTTCTATACCAGAACATTGGCGCCGCATGTACGGTGATCCCACGCTCTCCTGATTATCTCCTCCATAGATATTCAGGCAGAGCCTAACCATCCAAGATCAATATACCAGCCCTTGGCTGGACATCTGTGTTCTATACCAGAACATTGGCGCCGTCTGTGGGGACCTTAAATTTCTATCCCCGTGACCACTAATGGCAAACACCAGAAGCCACAGGCAAAGCCGCCAGCTTAGACCGGCCGCATGATGAAAGCAATTTACCACCGAATCGGCCTCGGGCGGGCCGAGTCAACCGCAGACTCATGATCAACCTCCACGAGAAAAGACTCGGAGGGTTACGTTATCGACACGGCGAGCACATCTCCTTCAACCGAAGAACCTTCGCAAGAGGAGCCGCGAAGAGTCCAAGCCCCGAAAGCCCGGCTCCGTACGCTCGGTACTAGACACCGACGTCCACATTTTAAGGAGAACCCAAGAGTCGATGCTTCAGAGGTTCGAAAACAATGAAAAACGAGATCACCTCCAACGGCAAGAGGATTTTCATGCTTTGGAGTTAATGATCGAGGAAAAGCTCGAAAACATGTTTCAACGCGAAACTCAGAGAAGCTCTCGGAAGGGAAAGGAGGTTGTACGCACGACAACGAGAGTCCGCGTAGCGGCCAAAGTCAAATAGACGGGCCCGCGACAGGAAAAAGGGGGAAGCGAGAAAGGAGCGAGAACGCCAGCCGACCCCCACACGGAAGAAGGAGAGGCAATTGCGGATCCGGGATGCGGAAGACCGAGGCCGAGAAGACCGCCAAGACGGTTATAAAGACCAAAGCCATGATAGTTATGAAGACCCGAGACCTCGACGTGGATCAGGACTCGGACGAGCTTCGAGAGGCAATCACGGCGCCTCGGACACGGGGGTCACCGCGGCAATATAAGGTGAAGTACTTGGCTGGCTCTGGTGGGACCCCATTCTCCCGTGCAACGACCACGGCCCCCTACCCGAAGAATTTTGACCTAGCCGATCTTCCCAAGTACGATGGGACCCAGGATCCACGTCACTACCTGGAGATATTCAAAAAGCTGATGTGGGTCAGGTCAATAGAGGGTCTGGTCATGTTACGGCTCTTCTCGGCCACTTTAATCGGACCGGCCCACAAATGGTTGAGTTCATTACCCAATAATTCCATTCGGAACTTTGAAGACCTTGGGCGCAAATTTGAATTACACTTTGCCACCAGCAAGAAACAACCAAAATCTCGGTTCATTTTGAGTAAGGTAAAACAAAAGAAAGGTGAAACGCTTACGAAGTACTGGATCGGTTCAGAGACACGGCAATGCAGGTACGCTCATTATCTGAAAAGGTCCACATACATTGTCTCGTCAACGGTCTGGACCCAACGACGCGCCTGGCCAGACATCTGTGCAAGAATTGGGTCTATTCATTGACTGAATTCTACACCGAAGCAAAGAAGTACCTAGATGTCGAGCAGATGGAAATTGCCAATGCAGACGAACCCGAGAAGGCCAAGAATTCATCACCCGAAAGAAGGGATCCGATGGACAAGCAGAAGCCCGAACCCCGTAGACGCGGCAGAGAGAGCCGACCCCAACAAGAGAGGACGGATAATAAGGCGAAGTATGGCAACTACACCCCCCTAAATGTTCCGCGTTCGCAGTTATGGAAGGAGGTAGCTCAGACCGAGATGAAAAGGGTCGCCACGCCGAGGCCTATCAGAAATCGGTCCACTACAGATCGGGGAAAATTTTGCACTTTCCACGACTGCTCCGGTCATACAATCGACGAGTGTTATGAACTCAGGGATGCTATTGAAAAGTTTGTGAGAGAAGGGAAACTTCACCAATACGTCATCAAAACTCAAGGGAAGACAAGCAGGCGGAATAGTGGCCGCCGAAGCAAGAGTCCGGCTACGGACACTCGGGAACCAGAGAAGAAACGGAAAACCGGCCCTGTCGACGGTTTCCCAGAGACTGATCTCCAATGCAATGGCATCAGTGGCGGTTTCGGAGGAGGTAGAGATACGATAAGCCAGCGCAAGAAATACTTGCGGGAGGTGCTGACAATAAAAGATATACCAAAGTTTAAAGGCGGCTCATCGAAACCGAAACCACCCCCATTAGTCTTCACAGACGAGGAGCTCAAAGATGTTATTCCCGGCCACCAGGACGGATTGGTTATCACCGGAATCGTAGTAAATTGCCAAGTCAAACGGATCTTCGTGGATGCAGGGAGTTCGGCCGACATCATAAGCTGGGACGCATACCAGAGGATGCACCTCGATGTTGAAGGCCTAAAGCCGTGCAAATCCACCCTAATCGGGTTCAATGGAGAGCGTTCCTTCCCAAAAGGATATATTGACCTCAGATTGACGCTAGGAACCAAGGAAGCTTTCAAGTCAGAACGTGTAAGGTTCGTAGTGGCCGACTTCCACTCTCCCTACAATATTATATTGGGCCGACCCACTATAGACAATTGGGACATGCTAGCATCCACTAAGCACCAGAAACTGAAAATGATCAACAATAAGAATCAGGTAGTTGAAGTGTCCGGGGACCAGAAAGTGTCACGGCATTATGTTCGCGAGACTCTCCGAGTCGAGGAGGAAGGACCGTCATCCCTGCCGCGGCTCCAAACCAACGAAGTTATGACTGAAGTCAGAAATGAGGGCGGCCCCGGCAGTCGGTTAATATGGTAAAGCTGGATCTCCGTGAACTAGATCCACGCCCAGAGCTGGAAGGGGAGCTGGAGGAATTAACCCTCGGGACGATCCTTCCAAGACAACTAAAGTCGGCAGAGACATGAGCACGGACTTAAAAGCGCGACTGATCAAGTTTTTAAGACAAAATCAGGACATCTTCGCCTGGACATCAGCCGAAATACCCGGGATTGACCCGCACTTTTGCTGCTACAAACTCGCCATATGGCCGGGGTCGAAGCCAGTGGCCCAGAAGAAGAGGAATATCTCAGACGACAGGCAGAAAGCCCTTGAAAGGCACATTGAAGAGCTCCTTGCCGCTGGATTCATCAAAGAAGTACAATATACAACTTGGCTTCGAATGTGGTCATGGTGTTAAAACCAACCGGCAAATGAAGGGTGTGCACCGACTACACCAATCTGAATAAAGCATGTCCAAAGGACTCCTACCCTATGCCTAACATTGATAAACTCGTTGATAACTCGGCCGGGTACCAATTGCTTTCCTTTATGGACGCTTACTCCGCTACAATCGATTGCCATGCACCCGAGACCAAGAGAAGACCGCCTTCATGACCGACAAGGCTAACTATTACTACAACGTCATGCCATTTGGATTAAAGAATGCCGGAGCTACGTACCGAAATGATGAACCGCGTCTTTGAGGACCAAATCGCCGAAATGTGGAGTTCTATATAGACGACATGATCGTGAAGTCAAAACAACCAGACGAGCATATCCGGGACCTAGAACAGACGTTTGAAAAATTAAGACGACATCGAATCGGGTTGAACCCGGCCAAATGTGCTTTCGAGTCCCAGCCGGAAGTTCCTAGGTTTTATGCTGACCAATCGAGGATTGAGGCTAACCCGACAAATGCAAGGCCGTGCTAGACATGCAAGTCCCAAACTCTAAGAAGGAAGTTCAAAGAATTAACAGGTCGTTTGGCTGCCCGACAAGATTCTTACCCGGATCGGCGAGAAAGGCGTTACCTTTCTTTAAATTGTTGAAGAAAGAAACTCATGAAGGATGGAATTCGGATTGTGAAGCGACCTTTGAAGAAATCAAGCGATGTTTGGCAACCCCTCCGTCGACGGCCGGAGCAAGGGGAGACCTTGTTCTTGTACATGCATGGGTGACGAGGCGGTAAGTGCCGCCTTGGTCAGAGAAACCGAGGCCGGACAGACACCCATCTACTTTGTGATCAAAGCGTTACAAAACGCTGAGCTCAGATATCAGAAGCTGGAAAAGATGGCGTTCACATTACTGACGACTGCGAGATGGCTTCGGCCATACTTTCAGGGACACCGGATAGTAGTCCGGACCAGCCAGCCAATCCGGCAGATTTTGCACAAACCCGACACAGCGGGGCGAATGACAAAACAAGTCGGGTAATTGAACTGTCCGAGTTCGACATCACTTTTGAAGCCCGGCATGCGATCAAATCACAAGCATTGGCCGATTTCATAAGAGAGTTGACTTCGAGTATTGCTAGCGAGGAATTCTGGAAGGTATTTGTAGATGGATCTTCCAATCCAAAAGGCAGTGGAGCAGGAGTCATCGTTGAGAGCCCCGAGGGGGTCGCTACTGAGCATTCCCTCCAGTTGGAATTCCCGACCTCCAATAACCAGGCCGAGTACGAGGCCCTCCTAGCCGGATTGTTCCAAACAAAAGAGAACGGAGCACGACGAGTTACGGTGTTCACCGACTCACAACTTGTCGCCGCACAGATCGATGGCAGCTATCAAGCAAAAGGCCCCCTGTTGGCTAAGTACTTGAACAAAGCAAAAGAAGTAATGACCGAGTTCGAAGAAGTAATTGTTACTTATATCCCAAGAAAAGAGAATACCAGGGCTGATATCCTCTCCAAACTAGCAAGTACCAAAGGTCCGGGGAGTCATAGAACTGTGATCCAACAGAATCTAGCCGAGCCCACGTGCATCATGACTATCTCGTTCGCCACGAACTGGAGAAAGCCGATCGAAGATTACCTCGAAAGGGGGATCATCCCAACAGATTCCATGCCGCAAAGAAGCTGATTAGAGAAGCTGCCATCTACACTATGGTCGATGATCAGCTGTACAGAAAAGGAGTGCACTGCCCGATGATGCGATGCCTGGGTGAGTCCGAAGCAAGGTACGTCTTGACCGAGATACATGAGGGATGCCACGACCAACACATGGGGGGCAAGGCTTTGGCAAGGAAGGCATTACGCCCCGGCTATTATTGGCCCACCATGAAGCATGACGCCATGGAAGCCGCCAAGCGGTGCGACAGTTGCCAGAAACACGCCGGGATCCTATGGCCACCATCGACGGAGTTAAAAGGGATGTTGGCCCCCTGGCCCTTCTATAAATGGGGAATGGACATCCTCAGACCATTCAAGCCGGCACTGGACGACTGACAGCTCAAATGGCTCATCGTCACCGTAGACTATTTCACCAAATGGATTGAAGCGGAGGCATTGACTACGATCACCTCGTCTCGAATTATGAGATTCGTTCGTCATAACATCTTTGCTCGATTCGGGATACCTGCTGAAGTCGTCATCGATAATGGGACCCAGTTCACAGACCATAGATTCCAGACCTTAATGTCCAACTTGGACATCCAGCAACACTTCTCCTCCGTCGAACACCCGCAATCTAACGGCCAGGCCGAGTCAGCTAATAAGATCATTCTCGACGGGTTAAAGAAACACATGTTAAAGGCCGACTCCAGCTGGACCGAATAGCTCCACAGCGTTCTATGGGGCTACAGGACGAGTGTGCAGTCCTCGACCCAGGAAACCCCATTCCGGCTGACCTACGGATGTGAAGCAATGATCCCGGTCGAAATCGGGCAGCCATCATGGAGAAAGATCAGAGCCGGACAGGATGGACAGGCGTCAAATGACAACGCCCTAAAGATAGACCTGGACCTAATTGATGAGATCCGAATCACAGCGCATTGCCGGGAACTTGCCGCCAAGCAGCTACTCGCGGCAAAGTATAATTGGAAGGTTCGACCACGATCCTTTAACCGAGGTAACCTTGTACTTCGGCGGGCCGACATTGGAAACAAGAATTCCCGAGACGGAAAACTGGCGGCAAATTGGGAAGGCCTCTATCGGGTTAAAGAAAAACTCAATGTTGGGGCATATGTTCTCGAAACCTTTGCAAGGAAGCCGGTTAAGAGGACATGGAACGCCGACAAGCTAAAGATCTATTACAGCTAGGTCTAGGCTCGGCCCCGTAGACATAGAGGCTACTGTTCGATTATTTCTTACTATTCCTTATGTTTCTCCAATTGCTCTTTATTTTGCATCTGAATAATTCATGACCATTTGTAAGCTCTTTAGAGCTGTTTTATTTAATGAAAGAATCCATCAAGGAAATTCATCAATGTGCACAATTACTTACTTAAGCATGAAACCAAGGCCATCGAGCCCGGTCCAAAAACCTGACACCGAGGTACTTACACCCGGTCATCAACATAAAAACATCTAGATGTATGACACCGGCCGTTGTACTCCGACGTGCATTGGTAAGAGCTCGGCGAAAATGCCATACGTGGCCTTCACGAAATTGACGCGTCAACGCTCGCCCGATTTAAGAAAGCGGTCGTCATTCCGACCCTGATCAAGTCAAAATGTTAGATTTGAGGTAATAGACACCTCGGTTGACATGTGACGGCCTCGCCCTTAATTCGATTTCTATAAACTTTTCCGACTAGTCAAGCCGGAACGAGGTAGTGTGGTTAAATTAACACCCCCGGAGGTTAAAACATACAACCCTGCCCCACCCTCCCACACCTCAGTGTTGGTCGAGTAAACGACTCGTATCTACTACGATCAATAAATTTCAATTATGGAATTTACAAAATGGCGAAGGGTGAATAAATAATTCATCCATAGTCATAAAAATATGTACAAAACGGCACAAAGGCCGGAAATGTTCAAAATAAATAGGCACAGATGCCCATTGAAGAACAAAGTAAAAATTAACTAGACGGGCCGGCCTCATGAGATCCCTTTGTTGCCTCGCTCTCCGCATCCGACTCTCCTCCCTCTTCTTCAGATCAGGACGCATTGGCGGAAGGAGATTGATACGGAACCAAGACTCCGTCCTCGACAAAGGCGCGAAAATCATAGTCGTCCAGGTTAAGCTTAGTCGTCGGATTCAAGAACTGGATCTGTTCCAGAGCATTGTCAAAGCAATCTTTGGCAGTCTGCTTTAAGAGCTCATCAGACTCCAAGCGCGCCTGCTGTGCTACGGCGAGGGCCTCCTCGGTTGTTGTAAGCTTAGAGGACAGCATGTCACGTTGCTTCTGAAGGGCTTTCATCGCCTCAAGACTCTCGCCAAGCGCTTTCTGGGCCCGGGAACACTCGGAGGCCGACTTCTCCACCCCTTCCCGCGCCTGTAGAAGTTCTTTATCCATCTTCACGACCACGGCCTTAGAAGCATCCCGCTCGGTCCGAGCGGCATCCAGCTCCTCTTCCAAAATGTGCAGCCTGGCCTCAGACTCGGCCAAGGCCTTTTTCGTTGACACGGCCTCCTCCAGAGCCTTTTGCTTGGCCGCCACCTCTTCCTGAGACACTCTCAGGTGTTTATTCTCTGCATCCACCAAAGAATACTTCTCCCTCACGAGAATATAAGCTTGAAGCAGCCCAACAGATTTGCATAAATACCGTTGCGCTACATACACCTCATCAACGCTAGGCAAGGACAGGGGCCGGCTCTCCATAAATTCCCGGGGAGGAAGGAACGCGACGTCCAGCTCATTGGTCACCCCCTTATCCCATATGAAGCCGCGAGAAAGCACAAAAGAAGGACGCGATGACCCGGTAGAAGGAGGTGGAGGAGGCGGAGTTGGCAAAGGTGCCGGGAGAACCGGAGCCGAAGGAGTATTCGCGATAACCGCAGATACAGTTTCGCCCACAGAGACAACGACCTGTTTCCCCTTCGGAGTTTGGGAAACAACTTCCTGAGATGGCCCGGAGGGGATGGATGGAGCCGACCCTTCGTCGCCCGAGATCTTAGTCTTCTTTGTAACAACAGAAGCAGTAGCCTCGGGCGCAGCACTTTCGACAGGGACGGCCCGTTTTCGAGCCTGACGATTCGGTGATGCCGCGGCCGGATTCACTTTCGTCAAGTAACTTGGAAGAGTCCTCATGTCTTGAGTTGAAAAAGACAAGTAAAGGGAAGTCAGAAATAAACACAAATTAATCCAACAAAATACAAAATTTTACCGAAAGACAAATAACATTGCGAAGGAGGGACTCCTACAAGTAGAGGGGATTGGCCTAGATCCCTCCCCGGAAATGAAAAAGGCTGCACTCTGGACGCCATACTTCTCCACGTAGGCGTCCAACCTAGGCACATAAGGGGCTGTCTCCGGCAGGAGGTCATCTTTCGAAATGTGGAAGGATGAGGGAGCAGCTTTATGATGACTCTCCATCCAATATAGAGGGAAACGCCACTCTACGTCGGCGGCCTCAACCCCCTTCAAAAACCAGGTTTGTTTACCAAGCACGACGACAACCTTGAAGAACGCACTTTTGAACCACTTAAACGAATCGGAGAAAGGCTTCGTGAGCTTCCGATCTGGATTGACGCGGAGAGATACCAACCCTTTTAGCTTGTCGCTTTCTTTTGGAGAGCCGGGGGTAAAGGGGCTGAAGTAATAGAAGAAGAGATTGGTTGAGCGGGGAATCGGAACCGGAAGGAGCGACACGGTTTCTCGAACGCAACAAGATAAGCCCACTCGTTCGGATGAAGTTGAGACGGGGCAAGTCTCGGTGCAGCGGGGCGATATCGGAAATGGGTGAAAGGGAAGCAAACACCGACCCGAGTAAGGTAATCCCGGTAAAAGAAAAAGAAATTGGGACCGCCTACTTCCCGTTCCGCACAAATAGGCTCGTCGGCCTCCGGGCGGCGTATAACGCACCCCTCCATGGCGGGTAGATCCAAATATGCGACGTCGGTATTCGACATCGATGACCGGGTCTTCAAGACCTCATGGGACACCCAGGGAAACCTACGACACAGAGCCTCGGGAGGACTAGAAGAGTCTGATTCCTCAACCTCGGTCCTTTGCTTGGAGGGCAGAGATTTCGGAGCCATTAACCTATATGCAACATAAAATGAAATTAGCAGAGTTGGAAATACCTGGTAAAAGCATGTTAAAAGGCAAAACAGATGGCGGACTCGGACGAAAGGGTACGCCAGAAGAAAGGCCCGAAGGTTGCCGATGCCGGCAAGAACCAAGAATCGAGGAGGCTCTGGAGTCTCCATCGTGCGCAATGTGGAATGCACCCTCGGCCAAGCAGTCCCAGCAAGGGCCGAGGTAATCATCGGGATAAGGATCCGAGCTCACAGAAGGTGGACCCTCACAGAAGTTGAGCGGTTGGGCCAATAAGGCCGGAGACCTAGAGCCGGCAAAGGAACCAACCACGGCCATGTCGCGATAAGATAGGAACGTTGTGTGCAGAAGCTCGGACAGGAGAAGGAGACAGAACTCTAGCAGCAATAGGTTGGGGCCCGATTCATCTTGAGTGACCGAACCCGCCTCGTAGTAAAAGGGCTGACCTCTCCGCTTCCGGAAGCTTGGTTCCGAGAACCCAATAAGAAGCTCGCGGGTAGCGAGTGCGAAGAAACTCCTCTTCCTCAGGGGTTAGCATTGATCTGGGTTTAGGAAAATGCCTATCTCTATCCATCAGGAAGGAACTAGAACCTAAGAACTAAAGGTCTTATGTCGAAAGAGAGGCAAGTACAGACGCGGATGTGTCAAAAGCAAGCAAAACCCAGAAAATGGTCTCAAATGGATACTCAGAAAACCATAAAGGAAAAGGAGTAGGAACGCAGATAAGGAACCAAAGGATATATAATCGGTAAGAAGTACGCCGTAAAAGAGTAAAGAAGAATAAGGAAAATACCTATATGAGTAAGGAGAGGGAAACTCGAACGATGGAAATGAAAAACAGTGGAGTTTTGGCAGAGGAGATGATTCTACAAACCTAGAGCAAATTCACGAGAGGGTTGTGGCGGGAAAAAGTGAGGAGGCAAACGCAAAATAATTACTTCATATATGTGACAAGGAAAGGGAACGCGGGGGTAATTCGGTCTTTGAACCCGGACACGATGGGAAATGCACAAAATGACGTAGGAGCATTAAATGTGCACGCAAATCGGCACTCAGAGGGGTGCGACGGCTGCAAACTCTTTCCAATCAGGGCAAGTCAGGTGTAAAGCAACAATGATGACGCCTACGGAAAGAATGTCAAACAACTTATCCACGAACGGGGGCTAATTACGTAAGTCCGAGGTCGTTCGAGACGCCCCAGTCGGGCATGACCCGGGGCACCACCCGACCGTCACAACAGGATATGCCACGCGTTAAAGCCGTCGGATGAAGCATAGGCCCCGGACCTAAACCGGGGCGGGGCATTACACACCTCGGTCGCCCGAAGCACGAATGCGACCAAGCTAGGGGCAATCATTACGGACCGCCCAAAATTGCTCCAAAAAAAAAAAAAAAACTTAGGGGCAACATTGCTCCAAGAAAAACTTTCGAAAATTGCTTCCGGGGGCAAATTTGGTACTTAACCCTTAATTATTTCTTTTTCATCATTCGATTCATATTATTTTTGTAAATATCTTAAACTTAATAATAAAAGAGGTCATCCTTGCCAATAAAGATTAATCTAGCTAGTAGAAATTTTGTTTATAATTCACAAAGTCGCGAATTTAAATCTCGCTACCAATAATCCAATATGAAGACTTTTGGCACAAATATCCTTCTCTTAGAGATAATTATATTAGAGATATAGTCCGATACCAAATATGAACATCTTCACTAACAAAAATTCAAACATTTATTCGTCATGTTGTAAAAAACTAACACCTTCTTTTATATATATATATATATTGTTATCAACCTTCTAATAATCCGGCTTATTCATGTAATATCCGAACCCTATGGGATATAGTCCATGCAACATCTAGCGGCTGGGCCCAAAAATTACCTCATTTAGGTTTCACAAATCTCTATGCATGTTGGCGGGTGTGCATGTTGATCCAACGGATCACGGTAAAATAACTGGTCGTTTCAATGATCAGGATCGCTGTTTGCCGAGCAGCCTTATAAAATCCATAATTGCATCCGCACCCTAAGACTCCGTCATATTTTCATTCCCACCCGTACGGCCCGGCTCCTCTCAGGTCTGCTTCGCCTTGAAATCATCACGGAGGCTGAATAAAGGCCGCGGACGCATCCTCATAGATAGAGAGAGACTTGTGGGAAATCGAACTTTCCACTTCCGGGGATTTAAACTATGAATTTCGCTTTCAGGTGTTGAGAACTAAGATTTCTCCCCGTCCGGTGACTCTCTCCGATTTGATCCTTGCTGTTTAATTTAAATTCCTCTGAATGAAATTCTCAGATATGACGGGATTTCCTCGGCCTAATGATCAGACCCCACCATCGTCATCGTCTTCCCGTAGTTCCAACAGCAGGTCTGAGTTCTTCTTTCAGATCATCAATTTTCTTTGTACCGATTCTTTCTTTCTTTCTTTCTTTCTTTCTGTGTTACTCTGGACTTGAGTTTCCTGCCGTCGTGATGTCGGAAGAAAGCAAGAAATTTGAATTCTGGGTCTTGTAGTTTGACGGCATATAAACCGGAAATTTGATGGCAATTTACCAAGTTTAGTAGGTTACGAAATGGTGCTCTATTTTTGTTGATGGATGATAATATCCTCCTGATACTTGTTAGGCCAGTAGAAATCTTAAATAGCTCTGTACTTACACCTAATATATGTAGATTGTTTCTGATTTTCGATTTCTAAGCTTCTTAGTTTTCAAGATCCTCTTATTTGGTGCTAGTTGATAGTTGATTTTCAATATTGCCCATCTTGGATTTACTTCCACCAACTCAAATTTCAGCGGTAGTTTTTCCCCGAGGTGTGATCCATTGATCTAATCTTAGCCGACTGTTGAGATCAATATAATTTGAAGTAAAAATATGCACATTGCCTATCAATCGGGAGTATATTTAAGGAATTTTCTTTCTTTGGAAGAAATACACATGGATTATATTATATGACCATAAATTCGCAGCACTGGACTCTTGAGAAAGTTCTCATGCATGCTTTTATGCATGTAAACTTTGTTCATTCTTAAGTGCTGAAAATGCTTATCAGTGCGTGGTCATGGAAAAATAAGCTAAATAATTCGTAAGATTCCAAGTACTTGTGAATGGATACAAAATTTATTTATTTTGCTTAATGATATCAAGTTTATTGTTGACAGCTGTGGCAGAAAATCTCTTTCCTTTGCTTTTCAGTAAGCAGTTGAAGTTCAATATTTTTCTCTGTGATTATTCTCACTTGATTTGTCCACTTTGTTCAGTGGAACAAATGTATTTAATTTGCTAGCGCATAGAGAGATTTCTGCAAAATCAAAACATGTACCAAAACAGCACTGGGGAGAAGCTTCTGAACCAAAAGCTGGTTCTTGCCCTCATCCAAAAAATGATGCAGGGAGAGATTCGAAACGCAGTCTCCTCTCATGGTAATGATGCAACTGCAGAGTATAAATCTCATTGAATGAAAAACAAGCTTGTTCAAGATGTTTTTTTTTTTTTTTTTTTTTTTTTTTTTTTTTTTACTGTCTTCAAGTACAGTAAAATTTGAGGAACAGTATCTCTGACAATTATTTTCACTTTTTCAGGGTTGAGGCAGAGTCATTGCGGCATTTATCAGCTAAATATTGTCCTTTGTTGCCTCCCCCACGATCTACTATTGCAGCAGCATTTAGTCCAGATGGAAAAGTACTTGCGTCGACACAGTAAGTTGTACTTTCCTCCTCCTCCTTTTACTAGCTTGAACTCCTTTGTGGTTGAGCTTGGTTTTGTTTGGCATGTGCAGTGGTGACCATACTGTAAAGATAATTGATTGGGAAACTGGAAGTTGCTTAAATGTGTTAATTGGCCATAGAAGGACCCCTTGGGTGGTAAGCTTGCCATTTTATTATTTGCCTCAGTTTCTTGTAATTAAATTTTATTTTGTAAACATGGTACTAAATTAAATTTTTGTGGGGTATGCGTTCTGTCATTGTTTTTTGTAGTCGGGCCTAAAATGTTTATAGGAGTTTTACAATAATTTGGATAACTTATGCGTAGCTATGTATGATGTAGGGAATGGCCCTTATAAGTTAGGGATTGCGTTCGATATAAAAATGAATGATAGGTGCACATATTGATTGTTTATCTGACTCAAGGCTTTGTTACCTTGCTACTAGGGTGCTTTAACAAATTCTTTTATTGTTTGGCTCAACTAAGGAATGCATTCCTTTCTTCAAGTTTAACTCACAGGAACGTCTTTTGTATCTTCTCTATATTTATATGGTGCTGATGAATTACAGGTTAGGTTCCATCCATTGCAACCGCATATACTTGCTAGTGGGAGCTTGGACCAAGAAGTTCGCTTATGGGATGCTAACACATCAAAATGCATATTATTTCACCATTTCTGTAATTTTTCTCTCAATCCCCCCAAGTCCTGAATTACGTCTCCACTCTTGCAGGATTTTTCTGCTGTTCTGTTGTTTTTATTATTACTCTTATGGTGATATTTTCATTCACAGATCGCCCCATTGCATCCATTGCTTTTCATGCCGAAGGGGAAATACTTGCGATTGCATCAGGCCACAAGGTATGATTTTTACCTTGCTGCTTACATATTTAATCTCTTATCTCATGTTTTCCTTGCTTTTTTTGGTGGATCTGATAACAATGTTTTTTGATGCTGTGGCAGCTGTATATATGGCACTACAACAAGAGAGGTGAAGGATCCTCACCTACATTTGTGTTGAAGACAAGGCGCTCACTTCGGGCTGTTCATTTTCACCCTCATGCAGCACCATATCTTTTAACTGCTGAGGTAACAAATTGAAACACATTTGATCATTTTCCTTGATTATTTACCTGTTTTAACTTTTAATCGAAGTATCATGTTTGATTTCTTGTTTTAGGCTTATGTGTTTGGCTGATGTGCAGGTCAATGATCTTGACTCTTCAGATTCCTCTATGACACGGGCTACATGTCCTGGTTATTTACAATATCCCCCACCTGCTGTAATTGTTGCAAATATTCATCTTAAGGAGCATATTGCTTTTCCCAGCAATGAACTACCTTATTTGTCATTACCTTTTTTCTTCTTGCCTTCATTTAATGCTGATGATTCAAGAATGGAAACGCATAATGCTAGTCTTGTTGCTGGTTCAGAGAACATGCAAGTTGAATCTTCCGCCTCTGCACAGTTTCAAGCAGTCACAAATTCTACTGAGCAATATAATAATACATTGTCTCCTATGGATACAGTCTCTGAGATTCCTATTAGCTCTCAAACTGGTAAAGAATACGCTGCCCATAGTACCTTCTCTAATGGAATGGGAACTGGTATCAGTAGCCTTGCTGTGGATGGTATGGAGACTGATGAAACAGTACCAGCCGAAGGAAGCCAACATGGAAACTCTACAAATGTCAGTTCTCTGAGTAATGTGCTGCATGGTTTATACAGACAAGCAACAAATCATGAGGGTCTTTCTGACTTGGGTCAATTTCAACGTTTTTTTGCCTCAAGAGACCCAAGTGGATGGGAGCTACCCTTTCTGCATGGCTGGTTAATGGGTCAAAGCCAAGTTGGTGCCCCCTTGGTGCTTCCTCATCTGAGTGGTAGTAGGGACAGCCTGGCTCAGATTGGTTCTTCCACCATGGCATCTAATTTTCCCCCTCATGATGATGAAGCAACAACTTCATCTTCAGCTATTCCAGGAAGCACGAATATACCAGGAGCTCTGGGGAGATCTGGTTTGCGCAGTCATTTTCCACAATCTCAAGTTCCTGCATCTGAATCTGGCAATATGGCCTCTTCTGTCAATATCCCGCATGGTGTCACTGACATTCAAACCATTATAAGTCGAATTCAGTCAGAACTTGCCACGTCAGTGGCTGCTGCAGCTGCTGCAGAGCTGCCTTGCACAGTGAAGCTAAGAGTATGGTCACATGACATAAAAAACCCCTGTGCCCCACTGAATGCCGAAAGGTGTCGCCTTACAATACCACATGCCGTCTTGTGCAGGTGACATCTATGGTTAACATATTTTCCATTATAAGATTGAATTTTGTGGTGTGGTAAAATAGAGTTGTTTTGCTTTGCTAAGCCGTGCATTTTGAGAATTAATTGCTTCAGTTCATGAGAATGGCTAAAGTTCTAAATTTATTTATGTTCAAAATTTTTTGCAGGAATATTTTCTGCGTTTATATTGTTTACATTTACACATTATTTTTCTAATGCAAAACTGTCTTTGCAGTGAAATGGGTGCCCATTTTTCACCATGTGGTAGGTTTCTGGCTGCATGTGTTGCATGTATGCTTCCTCATGTAGAAGCTGATTCAGGATTACAAACTCAAGTACAACTTGAGCCAGGAGTTGCAACATCCCCAACACGACATCCAATTTCCGCACACCAAGTTATGTACGAGCTTCGCATATATTCCCTTGAGGAGGCAACGTAGGGCACACTTTAACTATTCTTCTGGATAAATACTTCATTAAATGTTGCCTGGCATTTCTCTCTCTTTTTCTTGCTCACATTTTAGTTTGAGACCTGTGTGTTTGTATATTAAATAATTTACCATTTCAATTTCCTGAATAGATTTGGAATGGTGCTTGCATCGCGGGCAATTAGAGCAGCTCACTGTCTGACTTCAATCCAGGTCAGTTGATTTATTATTTGATAATGAAACCATTCTTTATCATTATATTCATTATTATCATCACCAACCTATGCATACCTGTATGCTTTTATTAATTGATGCAAATAAATGAGTGTTGACTGTCATTTAGTTATAATTGCAGGTGAGGATTTGAAAAAATACAAAAGAAAGGGTGGAGGAAAAATGTTGGAGTTGGAAATAACAATTACTTGCTCTTTCTCCTGATTTCTTTGCAATTTTAAATATTTCCCATCCTTTTAATCACAGTTCTGCCTTTTCTTCTCTATTAAATACAATTTGCATTTCATCCATTATTCCCCACCTCACACACATGCGTGTGCTGTGTGCATGCACATTTTTCTGTCTCATTGTGTTTAGGAATTCACTAGATGAAATGGTAAACTTATTGGCACTTCAAATTGTTATCAGACTTATTATGATAGCTTAATTGCCTATTTCTGTTTTGACGTCTAAAAAATAACCTATTTCTGATCCATCATTGACATTTTCTTCGCATTATTAGCTATGGTTCAAAAAGTTTGTCTTTGTGGATTTAATGTGTGCAACACTATTTTATGTGCAGTTTTCACCCACATCTGAGCACATACTGCTTGCCTATGGTAGGCGTCATGGATCTCTTCTTAAAAGCATTGTTATTGATGGAGAAACAACCCTACCCATATATACTGTGTTAGAGGTAAATGCTCTCTTCTCAATCTCAATATGGTTTTCTCATTCGTGTTATTCCTCTTTCTGAAGTAACATAGTTACTCCCCTTGTTCTGTAAAATCAATTTATATATGTTTCTGATTGGTCATGAACCTTTTATGTTCGATATGGACCACCACTAGGAAATGTCATCCATGACACTCGATAGTTTGATATGTTTTAGGCTGAATATTAGGTTCCTGAATTTGCCTGTCACAGGTATACAGAGTGTCAGATATGAAGCTCGTCATGGTGCTTCCTAGTGCAGAGGATGAAGTCAATGTAGCATGCTTTCATCCTTTTCCTGGGAGAGGGCTTGTTTATGGAACTAAGGTATGCTTTTTTATATGTTACCTGTTAAATTCACTGACATTAGTTAATCGATAACACAATCCTTCTGGTTGTAGGAAGGAAAGCTTAGGGTCCTCCACTATGATGGAGCTCATGCGGTAAATGGCACTAAAGCAAGTTACTTACCCGAGGACAACATTATTGGAGTCAACTAACCAGCAAGGTTTTATCTATATTTCTTGTTTTTTAGGTTTTCTAATTTTATAGATAGTTCTATACATGGTATTTGATCCATATGTTGCGATTCCATTTTGGGGGTATAGAAAATCAAAGAATTCAGTATAGGTTGATGATTTGCTTTTGATAATTGGCTGTTATTGCTGATATGAAGCTTTATGGAAAAGCTTTGTTGGTTCTATCCAGACAAGCTTGAGTATTTTGTATTTCCTGGACCTAGACATTGAAGTGTCTATTTTTCTCTTGTACAGATTTAGATCGTCAATCTGTGAAAAGCCCATCAGACTGTATCATTGTGTTGTTTTGCTCTCTACTTAGCATGGTTGCTTGGAGAGTCTGAATTAATTCATAGATTTGCGATAGGCTCTTCTAGGTTTTAGGTGCATAAAAGAGGAGTTCTGGAACTCTTCTCAATATAATACCCAGAGCAATGAATCTGCTAGAGTTCTATTTGCCCTGTTCCATTATTTTCCCCACTCCATAAGACCCACCTTTGTCCCATAGTGCAAAGCTAATGTTGGAACCAGGGGTTTCATTTCAGTTCCATTAACTTGAGACTGGTGCCAACCACGAAGTGAAACTGCTATCCTTCATAGCAGCCATTTGGCATGATATTGTAAGTCAGAATCTGCTCTCCATCTTCATCACAATCATGCAACCAGTAATAGTAGGTGTCAGTGACGTAACCTTGGTAAAGATGCAATTAGAATCTGCACTCCTCTCTGTTTGTTTGAGGATGTCATATGACTTCGTTTTTTGTTTTGGGAAAACCATAGGACTCTATCTTTTGAGTCTCTTGTCATGAGCCAATTCTTTCCTCAGAGGAGTGTTTTTTTTTCTTTTCATTTTTCATTCAGTTTGGCAAATAAATACTTACTGATGTATTTGGGTCAGAACAAATAACATGTAAAAATTATTTAACCTTGCGATTGCTGTATGATTGTAGGTTTAGAAGCATAACTGGAGGTAGAATGCTTTGAACCACCTCACATCACCTGTACTTCAGAGATGGTAGACTGAAGATTCCAACCTACTTTGTTTGGTTTATTACATGAGTAATGCCCAGTTTTTTGTTCTTTTTTACTTCTGATAAAAAAAAGCTGAAGTGATTTTTAATGCACCTAATTTGCATGCGGCTATCTCTGCAGATGCCTCATGAGACACTGGATTGCTGAGTGAGAACATGCGATGCAAAGCCCATCAAAATGCTGGAACCTCACACTCACTTCCCCAGATGCTGTACAGTTTGTTTTACTCAATTGTTCATGCACTAACATGCTCTCTTCAAACTCTTGCATTCCCTCTTCCTCCAAATCCCAACCCCCCCAGGGGAAAAAGAAGGAAGTGGGTTTTTCTTTTTCATTCTACACATCCTATGTACAATGAGTTACCCAAAAAAAATGGGGGAAAAGGAAAATTTACGGTCATTGAACTTTCTGTTGCTTTATGGGCTCTCAGGAACTGAGCATGCTTCAAACTAGAACGCAGAATTCCTCAAGTTAATTTTTGTCTGGGCACCAAAATCCCAAACCTATGAGCAAAGAAGTCCGACGTAACAACCAAATGCTTAGATCGACTAGCTGTAGGTTAATCCAGTTTAACTAATGGTCTTATGTTTGAGATTTGGGTATACAATTGCGATAATTATTTGGAGGTAGCAAGGTTCAGTTCATTGTAGGCCTACATTCACACAAGTCAGACTAGTAGGTTGTTAGTAGTGTTAAATGCTGATGGATTAATAATAATAAAAAAGTCCATCTTGTAAAAATAAATCAGGGGAAAGTCATAATATAAAGAAAAATGAGAGATAGATATGATGTTCACCTGGGAATCAAGAGAGAACATGTGAAGCAAGAAATTGGAAATAATTGATGGTAGGGCTTTTGTCAAAGCGGAGACAACAGGATAAAGAATTGTGAGGAGCTTATGAAAAATTAGCATAACCACAAATAAAAGAGAGAATGACATATTAATAGCATATAAAATTCCAAAATCTAAAAATGTCTACTAAAATAGGAAAAAGACATAGAGGTATGCAAGTAGGAATTTGCGACTAAACTATCATTTCCTTGACTCTTTTCTCTCCACTCCATTCTCTCTTCTTCACCATCATCTTTCATTCAACTCCACTGGATCCAAAAAAAAAAAAGAAGAGTGAACTTTCATCTTTTGTTTAGCTCCACAAGATTGAAGAAAAAGAAGAGTGAGCTTTCATTTTTCATTCAGCTCACATTCTCTCTCCAATTTGACAGAGAAAGAGAAATAGATGATAGAAACGGCACAATGGAGTTCCTTTCGTCCTCGCTCCGGTTGCCATTGGAGGTTGAAGAAACAAGTTTTTTACGTGCTTTTTCAATTTTCCAGCGAAGTTCTATGGTTTCTGGCGAGTTGATGAGTTTTGTGGCAAACTTATGAATTTTTCAGCGAACTTTTTCAATTTCGGGCAAAGAGTAATGAGATTGACCAAATAAGTAATGAGATTGATAAAATCTGTAAGTACAGACAATATATGTAAAAGAATTGTTAAAGAGTTTTGGTTGTGACCAATGGAGTAATGAGATTGACAAAAAAGAGTAATGAGAATGACAAGATCTGTAAATACTGAAAATATGTGTAAAACGATTGACAAAGAGTTTTGGATTGTGACCAATTGGGTAATGAAATTGACAAAAGGAGTAATGAGATTGACAAAATCCGTGAGTACTGACAATATGTGTAAAAGAATTGGCAACGAGTTTTGGATTGTGATCAATTGAGTAATGAAATTGACAAAACCCGTAATGATTTTGACAAAATTGAGTAACTCTTTTGGATTTAGGATTTTGTCAAAACCATTACAGATTTTTGCAATCTCATTACTCAATTGGTCACAATTCAAAACTCGTTGCCAATCTTTTTACACATATTGATCTTACTTACGGATTTTGCCAATCTCATTACTCAATTGGTTATAACTCAAAACTCTTTGTCAATCCTTTTACACGTATTATCAATACTTACAGATTTTGTCAATCTCGTTGGTCACAACCCAAAACTCTTTGTCAATCTTTTTACACATGTTGTCAATACTTACCGATTTTGTCAATCTCATTACTCCTTTTTTCAATATCATTGCTATTCGCTGAAAACTGAAAAGGCTCGTTGAAAACTAGTTTCTTCAACCTTTGATGGCAATCAGAATGAGGACGAAAGGAACTTTGGTGTGCCATCTCTATCCTTTATTTCTCTTTCTTTGTCGGAGTGGAGAGAGAACGCGAGCTAAATGAAAGATGATAGCTCACTCTTCTTCTTCTTCGATCCTATGGAGCTGAACGAAAATAGTGAAGAGAGAATAGAGTCAAGAGAGGAGTGAAGAAAGGGGTAGTTTGGTTTTTTGCCTAAATATTCAAAACTCAAATTCCTCTTTGTGTACTTTTCTATCCTTTTTCTTTTCTAATAAACATTTCTGAGTTTTAGAATTTTATATGGTGATTCTCCCCAAATAAAAAGGTTGTATGTTGTGGAAAAAAGATGAAAAAGGTTATATGTATCGGGTCCTTTTCCTGATTTCTAAATATAGAAAACCAACAGTCACATCTTGTACTTGAAGGATTTTTCCTGGAATGTTGTTTGGTTGCAAAAAATCTAAACCGTCATGAGCTTTTGAAAATGTGCGTTTTGCGTGTTTTTTGTCATTTTTTTTAAGTCAGCTTACGTGAATCGATTTGCAATCATCATTTATTTTATGAAAGTCTAAATTTTGTCAGCTCTCCACATATATTGGTATTAATGATCATCAAGCTTATAAATCTTAGTTTAGCTATGACTTGGTTAAAAAAAAAAAAAAAAAAAAAAAATTAAACTTCTCATGTTTCATAAGAAAAAAAAATAATTCCTACACACATAAAATAGTGAGACCCACACATATATATAAAATTTAGATATGTGTGGGTCCCACCATTTTATGTGTGTGTGACATGAAAAAACACTTCTTCTACAAAATGAGAAGTGTTTTTGACAAAAAAAAAAAGGCCCACAATTTAATAAAAAAACAACGTAGACAGTTGAATTATTCAAATTTTAATCTGGGTCATGAAACTTAATAAATTATATATTAGATAATGCGTCATAATTAGGGGTTTAAAATTTGGATCAAATTACTTCATATCCCCTAATTATTAAAATATCAAAATTGAAAATATAATCCTATTATTTACTCTATCAATTAATTCCTCCTATGTATAATCTCTATATACTCTGTCTTCTTTTGTTCTCAACTAATTGAAAAAAATAATAAATAAATTATAAATTACCTCCCTTATGATAGCTACAATGTTAAACATATCTACAGACTTAATTTAAAAAAAAAAAATAAAAAAAAATAAAAAAAATCCTTAGTAGTAGTAAACTTATAAGTTATTAGCAGTTAATCTTGATCGGGCTATTGGATGAGACTATTCGTGAAACATTGTAATTTACAAGATGATAAGAATTCATCTCTTTCAGTTACATATACTGCGACTTTCTTAAGAAACTGAATATTATATTTAAAAAGATCATATTGTGCGTAATTAATGTTTGTAAAAAAAATCATAGAACAAACGGTGCTCCATCGTATATTTCCTAAAGAATTAATTGATAACACAAATAATAGAGTTATGGTTTCAATTTTATTGTTTTTACAACTAAACGATATAGATATAGAAGTAATTCGACCCAAACTTTAAATCTTTAATTATGATACATAACCTGATATATAATTTGTTAAGTTCAGTGACCCAAATTAAAATTTAGGTAATTTAACTGCCTTTATATAGGATTTTTCCTCCTTAATAACGTCAAACTTCGTTTTTAAGAGCTGATAATATGTAACCTGAGTTCCTTTTTTCCATTAAAGAGCAGTGTAGTGCCTCTCTGCTGTTTCGAATTTACTTTTACTAATATTATAACAATAACAGTAGATGAGAATCTGTTTTCTTGCAAAAATTTATCAAAACCTACCGAAGAAAACAAAACGTGAAACATAAAAAAGTGTTGCTTTAATACTACTATGGCCAACATGACAGGCGCCGGGATCGCCGGGGAAACAGAGGGAATTGAAATAGTATTGTGGGATTCAATCAAACTTATCATTATTTCTTACGTGTCAACATCATTATTTACAAGAAGAAAAAATATCTGAGGCGTTGACCGGTCAAAGGGACATTAAAAGCTGGATATTAATGTTGAACACGTAAAGAAGAGAGGGGGTTTGAACGGGACATGCATTGTCGGATATTTTATTCCTTCTTTGACTAAAACTTCTCTGATCTCTCTCTCTCTCTCTCTCTGAATAATACCCAACAGAAACAGACAATCAGAAAAACAAACCCACCCAGGCCACTCCACAAATAGACAAAATTGCGAACCGAATAATTCACTATTTCACTTAAAGAAGATTGATATTTGGTATTCATTAAAAAATAAAAAAAAAAAAGGCTGAAATAATTACTGACAGTTCAGAGATATCCAGAAGCTGATAGTGTACACTAAGATGAAGAAGATGAAGAAGAAGAAGAAGACTCAAATTTGTAATACTTATCGACGGCGAGAGAGACGTCCCAAGTACAACTAAGACCTTTAGGGATAATCACGAGGTCGCCGGCACCAAACTCCACAAACTCCGATGAGCCCTTTGGGTATGCCTTTACCTTCCCTTTCAGCAGATAACATGTCTCTTCTGCATCAAACTTTAACTGATACTTCCCTGGTGAACACCCCCATCTTCTTTTTGCAAACCCCAAAAAAAAAACCACCAACAAAATAGAAAGCAAAACACAGATATCAGAACCTAAACTGAATACATACATGAATTTACACAGAGAGAGAGATGATATGGGACGTACTTGGGCCAGCAGGTGACATTGAGAGTGGCAAGGCGAGACTGAGGAGGATTTCTTTCGACGATGATTTTAAGGTTTGAATTGGACTCTGAAGCCATGGATTTAATATAGTGAAGGAGCAGTGTGTGAGAGAAGAAGCTGATGAAAAGTAGTGATTTTTATTTTGCGGGTCACTGTGAGATTTTTGGAGATGAAATAAGAAGGAATCTTTTTGCAGAGTTAGTAGCAGGGAAGACGATAAGGAAGGAAGAGGGATCTAAATATGTTTATATATGTGTTACATAAAATATGCGTTTTTATTTATTTATTTATATAAGAATCTGCCTATCACATCATGCCATTGCCTGTAGCATCATCACCCACGCTGGTCTCCATTTGTTGACTGTAGTAAATAGCACTCACTCCTTGTCGCTTATTATAAGGCATCAACTAAATTTTCTTACAAACCAATAAAACCAGCTTAAAATCAATAAAGTTCCCCTATAATTTAAGTAACTTCCAATATTACCCCTACTAATTCAACTAACCTCTAATATTATTAATTATTACTCTCATACACTACCCTCATTAATTATGGGCGGGCATTATAAAACAAATAATTAATATTCATTGGGAATAACCAAGTGCCTTTATAAAAAGGACCAAATAAATTTGTTAGTTGATGCCTTATAATAAAGATCGAGAGAGTACTCCCTCCTAGGTTCTAATTATAAGAGTTAATTGGCTTTTTTGGAAAAATTAAGGAAGTTAATTAAATTACTTTAAAGTATTTTTATTTTATTTTTTCCTCAAACTTTTTAGTTTAACTAAAAAAAAAAACTAATATATAATCTAAAAATATTTAACATATGAAATAATTAAGTAACTTATTTAGTTTCCTTAATTTCTCCAAAGAAAATCAACTAATTTTTATAATTAAGACCGGAGGTAGTAATATACTTTATCAAAACCCATTATGAGGAATATCACCTTTATTAATCCTTAGTAACAATAAAGTCACAGGTTATAAATGTGATTAAAGTTACGATATTCCATTCACATAAAAACTTCCACACTAATGGGTTGGGTAAATGTGTTAATTATTGCACTACCTTGTATATATAATAATAATCCCTGCAAATGTAAATATGGATGAGAATAGGTCAGGCTCTTATCGTCGGGAGGACTACCTGACCCATTTAGGATTTAATTTGGTCTAACTTGTTTGGTAAAAAGGTCAAGCCTTAAAGACCTAGACGTTTAAATAAACCAGGTCTATTTTGTTAAGACCTGGCCGGTAAGAGACCGGACTTGTTTACACATTAAGTATATATAATTATATTTATATCATATAAATAACATAATATTTATTGTTTTCCATTGTTATATTATAATTTCAAGTTATATTTAGTTAATTATAGTATTCTCCCCACTGTTGAAGTTTCAAACGTCCCCTTAACAACAATTCATGGTTGCATCCTTACTATTCTCTTTAATTATAATTATGTTTTATTTTGGATGATTATATTATTAGCTTTGAATGTTGGTGAAATCATTTTTTTTAATTAATAATAATAATAAGATTTTATTTTATTAACAACAATTAGATTTTGATAGGCTCAAATGCACAAAGCCTATTTATAACCTCCAAGGCTTGAATATAAAGCCTTTTTAAATACCCACGTTGTAAGTAGGCCTTTTAAAAAGGCTTAAAGCTCGAACAACTATATGAAGACTCAAGCTCGAGCCTAAGAAAAGCCTACATTCAGTCTCAGACCTTCTACCCTCATTACAAGCTTAGACTTATTTAGCCAAAGTTTGGCCTGACCTAACCTATTTCCATGCTATGTAAAATAATCTGGACAAAATTTACGTTTATTTGTTTATATTTATTAGATTCAATTCTCTACCTAAATATTGTCATATGGATCATTTTTAATAATAAAAATTCACATTTATTAAATTTCAAAATTCCATTGGATCATTCCACATGACAAGATTTGATTGGACAATTGAACTTAATGACTATAAGCAAATGAACTTAAGTTTGTCCAAATATTTTCTTTGTTAATCATTAAATTATTTATTGAGAAGACAATGATTGTATTTGTTTTCAACAAACACATAAGTACTTATGTTTATAAATAATATCAATTTCTACTAAATTTTTTTATATATATTTTATCTATATTTTTATATTAAAAATAACCAAACCAAATTGCTTCTAAGATGGTTCAATAAAGAGGGGTTAATTTATATATATATATATATATATATCATCCGGTATTCAGTTTGAAATTTGTGACTTCCGTTTTTAACACAAATGACTCATTTAGTATTTGAACTCAAAACCCCAGAAGAATCTAGCAAAGCTCGAACAAATGAAAAAGGGGGTTAAATTTATTGATTTGATTCAAGACTTCAAGTTCATCTTTTGGCCCAAAAAATTCAAGTTAATCTGAATTAAAAAAATTGAAACCAACCATGAATAAGACGCATTCATTTATATCCACACAATAAAAAATACCATTTCCTTTATGTTGACTATTTAACGTTGTTGCACCCATTTTTTGTTCAGGTCTGTTTCATTTGCATGGCCCAAAGTGTGAAAAGGCCCGTAATCCATCTATCCTTTTGCACGGGCGAATAACATGGAAAAAAAAATTGGTCCAAGATCTTTTTCATGTGATTTAACATAAGATGACCTCATAATAAATATGCCTAACCAGTTTTAAATTATTTCGTGACTTTGGAGAGATACAGGAAAAATAACTAACTACAAACCACAAATCATCACCATTTAATTGCTTGAAATCCTACATAAATACATTGATGGTTCATGTAATATAGCAGATAAATTTAAACAAGATTCCTAAGGTTACATTCTCGTGAATTTGAGCATCACACTAGTTAATCCGTCCACCAAGCTTAAGTAAAACTAGAATAGATTATGCTAGAATGTTTACATCAAACCTAATAATAGGGGATCAAAGCCTAGCAAGGTTGAAATGTAAGGGCTGTACAATTAGGACAACATCTCAGACAACGGAGTTTTGAAATGGGTTTCTCAGTTATGCGTGCGTCAGACCATTCCAGGAGGACGCATCCAAATCATAGAATAGTGCTCCCATATCAACTGGATTAGGATCAGGCGATAAAATATTCATCTCAGAAGGCAAAACAGCATCTTTTTCCATGAGCCAGTCCTCAAAATCAGCAAGGTAACCGAGGTTATCGCCTCCGGTAAACAGGGGACTGGAATCGTTCATATTGGGTGGTTGGGTAATAGACCCTGTAACTGGTGGCTGAGAGTTCTCATTCTGAGGTTCAGTGCTTTGGCTGGAGTTCTCATTCCACACCAAGTCAACAGATGGATAAACAGCCTTTACGGCAGTTTCACCCCCATTATCTCCATCAGGTTCTTGTTGACAGGTATCTTGATTTAAATTTCCCCATTGAGTGATATCTCCGCCAGTGTTTTCCATCTGGCTTCCAATTTGATGCCCATTCCCATGTAAATTGCCACTCAGGCAAGCCACATCCTTTGAAGGAGCATCATTAGCTTGAACACCAGGTTGATAAAAACTCTGGCTATTTTCCAACTGGGATGGCTGAGTGTATGCTTGGATCTCAGAATCTACAGTATTTTCACCATTACAGTTTAAGCCGGGCCATGAAGAGCTTGTATGGGGGTATGATGACAAGTTGGCAGGCAGCCAATCATTATTCCACCTATTGTGAGTTCTGTCATTAGATAAGCCTGGATTATCGTAATATTTGTTACACCGCACTGCTGGATTGACATGATTGCTATAGCCAGATGAATCATGAGTAGAATGGGTTGCAGTCAGGGTTCCCGCAGCATTACCTAACCCGTTAGAGATTGCAATACGACGAGAATAATGAGGGCATAAGTTACTTGAACCTCGCCTTCGATCCCTTTGGAATGGATTATTCCGTACACCCAGCACCGGCCTAGAAGCAAGGGAAGGTGGGCATCTGTTCCTGATGAAAGTAGGTGCTGACCCTTGACATCTACCATGGTTGGTGCCATTAGGAACCGTTAAGTTGGTTGTTGAGGAGCACATAGGGGTGGTATTTGCCCTGGAGGCCTGATTCTGAATGGTAGAAGTCAGTGAGGAGGAGCAAGCATGTATTGTAGGAGGCCAACAGTCATTATTTTGTGGGATAGGATGGGTTGAGGAGCAAGAATGTGTTCTAGTCAATCTGGATGCCTGAATCTGTGAAATGGAATTTGTTGACAGTTGACTAATGCCAAGTGGCACAACTTGGTTTTGCAAGGAATGTTCCACTGGGAGTGAATTATCATAACTAGCTGAAGCTGGTAATGAAGCACTCTTCTTCAGCTTGAAATTTTTCCTCTGAATTTTCCACATCTCAACCTTTTCAGTTGCATGACAATGATCAGCATCGGAAATGCCAGTACCCCACTTGGGACATGGGGCTGGCAAATCACAGACAAAACAGTGGCACTGCATGTAATCAAGGATAGAAATCAGAGTGACAGAAGGATAATAGCATAGCAGTGAAAAATCCTAGAAAAAAATATTTTGCTTGGACCAGTTAAAGCATATGTGCTAAATTTACACAACCAGTAAATGTTATCTATAGTTCTATACCTTTTCACAGTGTCTCGCATGGGGGGTGGAAGAGAAGGGAAATGTAGCACAGTGATGGCGGGGATGAGGATAGTCCCTACACGCAATCTGCAAGGAAAAAGAAGAAAAGAGGGCGAAGAAAGCATAAACCTACAAATCAGAAATACTTCCATGCTCAGCCAAGAAAAATTATTCGACTCAGGAATGAACAAATTAATGCACCAAAAGAAATCTGGAAGTGTATGGAATAAGCAAATGAAAACAGATTACGCAGAACTCAATCAAACTCCCAAAAGACCTGTATTCATCAAAAGGCTAATTCGAGTTTGTATTCTCAAGCATATGAGAAGTATGTCTTTGGGGGAGTGAGTAGGTGCGATGAATAATCATGAAGCTACATTTTGATATTAAACAATACAATCCACTCAGGTTATGATTTCTTCCCTATACTCTGGACTGAGTAAACAACATTTATTCATACCCATACCTTCTAGATTAGGATCAATGATCCTATTACCAATCTTTGAAAGAGTCCAGTCAAAAAGTTCTTTCTTATTTTTCCCCCAAATGCAGAAGCCAAGATGGCTATCCCAGGGTCAAACTCTTCTGCCATTACAAATTTCCTTCAGCTTCCACAATTTCTCCACATGGCAATTTCATGTCCTGCAAGAATTAGCCAAAAGGCTAAACCTCGCTGTGCCGCACCATTAGGCTATTCAAATAGGGAGAATGACTTTTAGGTCCCAACCAAGGGAAATAATACATTGACAAGTCCCATAAGTTGTTAATGGTAACTGATTCACTTGTTAATCCCTCATGTTCACTTATCAATGGGGGCTTTTCTGATATTATTGCCCTTGGTTGGGACCTAGAAGTCATTCTCCCATTCAAATATTGAGGCTGGAACTTAAAGTGGATAATTTCATGGATAGGCAAAGAGAAAGTTCTCCCCTCAGAGCCATGAACCATAAACCTGCTTTTCTAATGCAGCCATTCAACCAAAAAGAAAAGCTACTTCCACTGCTTTGTTGGCCCATAGCTGAGCAGCATCTATATATCTATTCTATATATAATATAAATTCTATACAAAGCCGTACTATTTGTAGGGTGTAAGCAGTGTCTCTCACTTCAAACTCCTTGTAAAATGCAAGCCACAATCTAGTTTCTATTACTTTAGTGGCCCAAAGCTGGACAACATTATTAAGAAAAAATGCTAAGACATGTGATAAAATTTAAACCCAAAGAAAACATGCAACAGGTGCAATGGAAAAGAAAGGTCAATTCTTCAGCATTCCTGAAAATGATGATGCTGCCACCAAATATCATAATGCCCTCAACCAAACTTTACAAGAGCTAAAAATAACTACCACAACCTGGCAAAAGAACAGGTTAGGGCATCGTTCTCTGTCTCCAACATCTATTAAGCACTAAAGCCACTTTATTTGCACAATGCACAACAAGCAGGTAACTTGATTCATGAATCTCATTCCTTTTATACCAGGTAGAGGTAAGGTGTAGAGATCGACAATAAATTCTCCCAATTTCTACCGTGCACAACAAAAGGGTCTAAATGGCCAAAACTAAAAACTAAAAAAACTAAAAAAAGAACGCCTCAAAATGAAATTCTCAAGACCAGCGGGACAATAAATTTTAAGAGATACCTGACCCTTCTCGCCCACTACGATCAACTCATCCGATTCAGTTGCCGACTTGTTCACGGATGTGATTGCGTTCTCAGGATCGCCATCGAGAACCACGCAGTCATCATCTGACTCTATCGCTGTCGGCCTTGAAGACTTTGACCTCCGCTCTGGTTTTTGCTCATGGAGTACGATAACATCGTCGGAATCGTCCGATTCTTTGTCAGATACGCCCAGAAAAGCCATAATCCAATCATAGTCCACACCTTTGACTCCCCCCTCCAAACCAAGTTCTTCATCGGAGCTTATATCCAATACATCAGGCATGGATTTCATGGAAGATATAATTACGATACACCAGAAACCATAAAAAATTCAAAATTCTCATACAGCGTCGTGTTAGGTTTGTCCACCGTCTCACAGAAAATTCCAGAGAGCAGATATAAAAGCAAATTCACAATCATATCCGAATCCGCGCTTTGAAATGAAATCAAGATGGTATACCCAACATAGTAACTGAAAAACCTTCCAGATTATCTAGGGGTTTTCCAAAATTTTGCAAAGAAAAGATTTCAAGAACTAGAAATTCAAGGAACCAAAGCCCCCGGGTGAACGCTTGAGGCAGTTTATTAAGGGGCTCAATCTGCAACTAGTGTAAACTAAAGCAAGAGATTTGCATTGCGGTTTGCAGGGTCTTCGAGGTTAGGAGGCCGATGAGGAACGCATGCGAGAGAGACGGGTGGTAGAGGGAGGAACGGGAGAGAGAGAACGACCCACTAGACTAGACTCACTGGGTGGGAACCGAAACCGAAGGGAGGAATTAATAGTAAGAAGAAAAAAAATCGGAAAGCGAAAAAACCAAGGATAGTGATGGCATTTTAGGGAAAAGAGAAGGCCTGAATTGGTAATCTGATGTTTCCTGAGCAACTGAGAGGAAAACGGCTTTTGCACGTCTGCGGAAAATTCTGAAGCAGAGTGATATAAACCTTTGGCACTCACGCATGCGAGGGGTCACGTCAGTTCTGGACAATCCAAGACTAAAAATGTAGAGTTTAAGTTCCAGGAAATGTCATTTCAATAATTTATAGATTTGTTGGAAAAAAAAAAAAACAATAATAATAGGAGTAGAGGTGACGAACGAGGAGGTAAAAATAAATAAATGATTATATTTTGTTTCGACTTATTAACAATTATTATAGGAATAATCTATAAATAATCTCCACGTTTCCTATTATAGCCAAATTAGTACGGTTGGAAACGTGGAGATTTTTCGGGCAAGGAAAAAAAATAATAAATGTAAAGATTATTTATAGATTATTTCTAATTTCTGATATTTTTAAATCATAAAACTGAAACCTATCGTAATTTTGAGAAGTCTGGAGACCCCACTTATCAAAACAATTCAAAAGAATAAATTCAGTCGTTATTTCAGCGAAAGGGGTGAATGCAAAAACTTCACCGGTGTTTGATCAGGTCGAAAAGTGTTTATTTATATAAATTAGGATAAAATTTTCTTTAAACATATCCTAAATCACAATTGAAAAGTTAACTTTAAATATTCAAAACACTATTCTAAACAAGCACACCATAGTAACAATGTTAAAAAAAAAAATACATCTTTTTCCCAGTAAAATGAAGTATATAGATATCAGAAAACCGATAAAAAAAATCATTCGAATTCCAAAATCTCAAATCAATACACTACACTTGAGTAACAATTGATAACTCATTTTAAGATGAACTCACTGATTTGAGATTTTAAATTTTAAGTGGCAATTTTTTTATTTTTTCCCCCATGAATATGAGGAGCTCAACTTTTTTTCAAAAAAAAAAAAAAAAAAAAAAAACACTAAATAACTAACAGCCCAACTCACATTGGTAGAGTAAAGTTTGGTTATAGATATAAATTATTAATAGACTTAATATCGACTCATGAGTTTAAGCAAACTCATATTGTAAACTCGTAAGAGTATAATTTTATCAATAAATATATATTAATAATGTATAACTAAATAATTAAAATATAAAAAATGACAAAAAATGTAATTTAAATATATTTTAAATCCAAATAATTAAAATTAAATCCATTAATATTCATAATTTATCTTACTCAACAAAGAAATTTCTTTAAAATTTATATATATAGCCACTAAGCATGATCAAATTGAAAATGTTAAGACGAGTTTAAGAGTGAGTTAACACAATTTTGTAGGCTATAAACATATAAAAGATAAACTCAATGTGTAAACTTGCAAGTTTGACAGTTTATAACTAAGACGAGTTTAAAGGTGACTTGAAATGATTTTGTAAATTAGAAATGTAAAAATCGTAAACTCGGATAATCAACTTGCGAGTTTGACAACGAGTTATAGGCATTGTTATCAAACTCGCGAGTTGACTCTCCGAATTTACCGCTTTTACACTTCTAGCTTACAAAAATAAGTCGAAATCGTGGTAAACTCGTGTTAATTGTAAACTCGGTTAAACTCACGAGTTTATACACCGAGTTTACCGTTTTTACGTTTATAGCTTATAAAACCGTGTTAACTTAACTTTTTTTATTTGATTATGCTTTCGCTTTTATATAGAAATTTATTTATTAAATATGATAAATGATGAATGTTGATGGATTTAATTGTAATTATTTGGATTTAAAATATATTTAAATCAAATTGTTGTTGTTTTTATATTTAAATTATTTAATTATACATTAGTAATATCTATTTAATAATAAAAATAAACTCTTACGAGTTTATGATTCGAATTCACGATACGAGTTTACGTCACTATCACGAGTTTGTTTAAATTTGTGAGTTTGACAACCTTGGTTATAGGGTTATTGATGAATATTTTCCAATTTCGCCCTATTTAATTTTCTTTGGAAAGAAATCAAGAGGAAAGAGATGGAAGAATGATTTGTAAATATACAGAGAGGAGCAAGTTATGATAAAGGAAACTCTGAAAAACTTTATCCATATGTATCTAATGTATTGCTTAACATATGAAAATGAGTCACAAGTGATTGATTATTTGGTACTACCTGGGGACTTTTTTAAGAAAACTCGATAAGAATTGTTGTTTTTTTTGTTTTTTAATCTGACAAGTTAGAATTTGATGAAAGTATTAAATATATATGAAATGAACTATTTTTCTTATTTATAAGGCAGCAAATAAGAAAGAATAATAGGTATTGTTGTACGGTAGTGGTAGTTTTTTCATACGGGAAACCATTTTGCAAATAAATATACTTATTCTCAATTTTTACTTTGATACCTACACATTTTTTTTTTCTTCTACTGAATAAATTATTTAACTTTGCCCTATTAACCATTAATCCCTGGCTAATGGTCCTAACCATTAAAACATTTACTAAAGTGATAAAATGTGCGGAATTAAAAATTTAAGTAAAAGTAAATATAACTGTAAAATAATTTTTCCTTTTTACAGTGCTAAGTAGAGGAGACTCTGACAAAAACTAGTGCCTTTTTTTTTTTTTTTTTTTTATCAAAACAAAAACGTGTGTATACTTAACCATACTGTTGTGATAATGATTAGTATAAATATTTTAGGGAAAATTACACACAGTCTCAAGGAACAGAGATATTTACATTTAGGTCCCTTGAAATCATGAAATTACTCTGAAGTCCCAAGAGACTTCTGTGTAATTATTTGTGAGTGCACAATTACTAATCGACCTTCCTTCTCCGCTCTCTCTCCTCTCTCCTTTTTCTTCTCTCTTTCCTCTCTCCTATCTCTCTCGCCATGATTTACGCGAGAATCAATCAAGGAAGATGCACTTAGCCCCTACGATCTCGGCAAGACTAATCTCCACCACGATTTACGCCAAGAAGCGAGCAAGGAAGACGCACGAAAGGCCATCGGCCCCTGCGATCTCCGTCGACCACTCCGCCACGATCTCCTTGAACCGCCACCATCGTTTTGAAGATCACCTGACGGTTTGCTTAATTTCGAGTGCCCTGTGGATTTTCTGATTTCGGACCTGCTCCAAGATTTAACTATGGCTTCCGTCGTTTTGCTTATTTTCGGGTGCTGTGGATTTTGTGATTTCAGACTGCTCCAATATTCGACCTCACCTTTTTTGCTTTCCCACGGTGATCACTTGACATGGTGACGGCAAGACCACGAGTCTGCGAACTTGCCTTTCTCTCATCCGTGTTCCTTCATCCATCCTTCATCCTCTACTATTTCTGGTTATTTTTCCAAAGGTTGTTGTAAATATATGCTTTTACATTGTTAATATAGCATTTGTCGTTGTAAATAGCCTCTGGACGTGAGAAATGAAAAAAATCCAAGTTTTCAAAGGTTGTTGTAAATATATCCTTTTTCTGTTGTTAATATAGCATTTGTTGTTGTAAATAGCCTCTGGATGTGAGAAATGAAAAAAATCCAAGTTTTCAAAGGTTGTTGTAAATATATGCTTTTCCTATCCGTTGAAACTTAAATTACCCGTTCGAACTTAAATTACCGTTCGAACTTAAATTACTTGTTCGAACTTAAACAACCTTTGAAAACCTCAAATTTTTTTTTCATTTCTCACGTCCGGAGGCTATTTACAATAACAAATACTATATTTATAAATTGAAAAAAAATATATATTACAATTCGAGGTCCGAGAGGCCATTTGCAACAAGAAATTCTATATTTACAACAACAAATTGCTATTTTAACAACAAGTTTTGAAAGCCTGGATTTTGTCATTTAAAGGTCCGAGGCCATTTCAACAAGAAATTCTATATTTACAACAAAAATTCCTATTTTAACAACAAGTTTTGAAAGCCTGGATTTTGTCATTTCTGAGGTCCAGAGGCGATTTACAACAAGAAATTCTATATTTACAACAGTAAATTCCTATTTTAACAACAACTTTTGAAGTTCACCATAGATCAACAAATTCACGATTTTAACAAATTGGTGTGGTGAACTTCAAAAGTTGTTGTTAAAATAGGAATTTACCGTTGTAAATATAGAATTTCTTGTTGCAAACTGCCTCTAGACCTCAAAAATGACAAAATCCAGGCTTTCAAAACTTCTTGTTAAAATAGGAATTTCTGTTATAAATATAGAATTTCTTGTTGCAAATGGCCTCGGACTCGAAATTGTAACATATGCTTTTTTTTGTAAATATAGCATTTGTTATTGTAAATAGCCTCTGGACGTGAGAAATAAAAAAAAAAAATCGAGGTTTTCAAAGGTTGTTTATGTTCGAACGAGTAATTTAAGTTCAAACGGGTAATTTAAGTTCGAACAGGTAGGAAAAGCATATATTTACAACAACATTTGAAAACTTGGATTTTTTTCATTTCTCACATCCAGAGGCTATTTACAACAACAAATGCTATATTAACAACAAAAAAGATATATTTACAACAACCTTTGAAAACTTGGATTTTTTTCATTTCTCACGTCCGAGGCTATTTATAACAACAAATGCTATATTAACAATAGAAAAAGCATATATTTACCACAACCTTTGAAACGTGGATTTTTTTCCATTTCTCATGTCCAGAGGCTATTTACAACAACAAATGCTATATTAACAACAGAAAAAGCATATATTTACAACAACCTTTGAAAAAATAACCAAAAACAGTAGAGGATGAAGGATGGATGAAGGAACAAGGGATGAGAGAAAGGCAAGTTCGCCGGATCTGTGGTCTTGCCGTCAGCCATGTCAAGTGATCACCGTGAGAAAGCAAAACAGAAGCAGAGGTCGAATATTGGAGCAGTGTCCGAAATCACAAAATCCACAGAGCACCCGAAAATAAGAAAAACGACGGAAGCCATAGTTAAATCTTGGAGCAGTCCGAAATCGAAAATCCACAGGCACCCGAAATTAAGCGAAACGTCGAGATGATCTTCAAAACGATGGTGGCGGTTCGAGGAGATCGTGGCGGAGTGGTCGACGGAGATCGCGAGGGCCGATGGCCTTTTGTGCGTCTTCCTTGCTCGGTTCTTGCGAAATCGTGGTGGAGATTAGTCTTGCCGAGAGATCGTAGGGCCAAGTGCATCTTCCTTGATTGATTCTTGCGAAATCATGGCGGAGAGAGATAGGCGAGAGGAAAGAGACGGGAGAGAGGAAAGAGAGAAGAAAAAGGGAGAGAGGAGAGAGAGCGAGAGAAGGAAGTTCGATTAGTAATTGTGCACTCACAAATAATTACACGTAAGTCCCTTGGGACTTCGAGTAATTTCATGATTTCAAGGGACCTAAATGTAAATATCTCTCGTTCCTTGGGACTGTGTGTAATTTTCCCTATTTTCTAGGGTCATTTGGATGGGCTTTTAAAAAAAGTGTTTTTATTAAGCTCCAAATTGGAGCTTTAAAAAAAAAAAGGAGCATTTGAGTTTTTTTTTTTAGACTTTTGCTTTTTTTAAAAAAAATCATCTAAATACATAAACTAATTTAAAAAGCATTTTTTTTGTATTAAAAAAGTGCTTTTTAATAAATAAATAAAAAGCTCATCCAAACAGGCCCCTAATGTAGTTACCACTTAGTATAATACTCATGGCAATGATGGTTAATCTGAATCAAGTACCTCACTTAGCTTTTTCCGTCATAAAAATACCCTTTATAAAAAAAAATTAAGCTTATAATAAGTCAATAAAAATATAGAATGGGGTTAAAGTTTCTATCGTTATCCCTAAATCATGCAAAATCTTTTTTTTTTTTTTAACACGTGTTTGTTTGGAATAACGATAGAAACTTTTAAAAGTATCTTTTTAATCATGATTCACGATACATGAAATAAGTATATGAGAAAAATTTTATTTCAATTTACATAAATAAACATTTTTAAAGATCTTAAACATGATCCAAACAAACACAAGTCTACGTGTGAAGAGTACAGATACGGGCAACAACATCTCCATGACCCAGGCACAACTGCCACAGTCCTTTGCTAATCCAAAATATATATTATCTCATTTAGTTCTTATTTAGTGCCTTGCATAATAAATGATTAATACCTCTTGTATTTTGTATAAGAGTTAATTTGGAATTGAATTTGTTTTAAATATAAGATCTCAATCTACTTTATCTTATAAATTATTTCATCTGATTCTAATTATAAGACTTAGTTGACTTTTTTTTAAGAGATTAAAGAAGTTAATTAAATTACTTTAAAGTATTTTTATTTATTTTTTCTTCAAACTAATTAGTTTGACTAATAAACTAATATATAAGTTAAAGATACATAACATATAAAATGATTAAATAACTTATTTAGCTTACTTAATCTCTTCAAAGAAAGTCAATTAGGTCTTATAATTAGGACTGGAGGTTTTATTTAATGACAGTCATAATGAAACATGGTATTTTGGAAAAACAAATATATATTTATTGCAAATAACTAATATAACTAACTTTTCTTAGCTATCAAAATTTTGTCAACTAGCTTTTACTAATAGTAGAAAAACTAAAGTACCTTCTATGTTGACAGGGTATTAAATAAAGACAGGAAAAGAATGTCTCTGTTGATCTCTCTCTTCATTTTCTCTTCATTTAATGGTTAACATTTATTCTATTTACCATGGTAGATTTTTATTATATTTAATATTATAATAATATATTTATATAGTATTAAATTACAACCACCGAATATAATGGTGGATATATTAAATGAGAAAAAAATAAAGAGAGATCAATGGAGTTTCCCAACCCTATATGGGGAGTTCAACCCCACTGGCCTGGTTGACTGAGTTGGTGCTAAGTCGAGCAAGTAGACACGGATTTTACTGGGTCGACTCTCCCTCAACTCAGGCATTGAACCAAACCAGACTGGGTTCAGTTGACTGGTTTTTTAGTCGGACTAGCCAGTCCGATCCGGACTTTTGTTCATTGGTGTTTATGAATTATAAAGGTTACGGGCTCACCTGCACCAATCTGTGGGCTGACAAAATGCCAACCCTAACTTGTAGTTGCGGTTTGGCGGGCCAGCTCGTGGGCCTATATTTTTTAAGAAAATATTTGTTCGTGTTTTCTTAAGATGGTCGAAAATCTGAGAACTTATATATAAGTTGTCAAATTTGCCTTCTTGTCATCAACCATTTCACTTATAAAAATTTGAAAGCATGATCCATAATCCAAGAAACAGAGTTATCAAATTTGCTAAACTTTACTAAGGGTATGTTTGGTTAGGGGGAGGGGAGGGAAGGGAAGGGAAGGGAGAGGAAAATGGAGAGAAAATATTAAAAGGGGAGAAAATTTTTGTGGCCCCCACCACAAATAACTTTTTTTTCTCTCCATTTTCTCTCTCCTTCCCTCCCCCCCAACCAAACATACCCTAAAAAAAAAGCATCAAATCATCATCAAGCAACTAAAATATAATAATTTAATTTAAAGAAAAAGGAACGAGGCTTAGATTTTGTTCTCTTTTGTATTGAAAGGTACCAAGTTGAAATGTGGATATTATGGATTTTATAAAATTTTCATTTTTTTTAATAATGTGAGGGCTAACCTGTCAACCCGTATCAACTCGCGGGCCATGTGAGGTCAGCCTTGAGCGGCTCACACTTTTACGGATTGAGAAATACCCAACCCGAACCCTACTAAAACTCACGAGCTATATGTTGAACCCGCATTATCGGCTCTAGATGGGATGAAGTGCTAAATTTTCAGGTTAAGGTTTTTTTTTTTTTTAAAAAAAAAACTTACGATGGGATTTAATCAAATCTATAAATGGGATCAGAAGATTATTTAAAGGTGAAAGACGCGCCCAGGTCGCAAATTTCCCGGGATGCTCGGCTTACTAATATTAGTTGCGGCACGTCCCACGTCATCCAAGGCCACACCAACGAACACCTTCTTTTCTAAACCGCATTCATATTTATATAAACGTAAGCGGGTAATTATTCTTTAACCGTTAATTTAATTAATTAATTAATTAATCCGTTATTGGATACGTAGCAATTTAGGTACTGGGGTCCACTACATGGCGCGCGGCCTCTCTCCCTCTCTCCCGGGTTTTGCAAGATCAGTGAGTTATAGGCTTATAGCCCCTGTTGCCTTTCATATTTTCACTACTGCCCCCGAAAGTTCCCCATTACTCAATCACCTTCGCCAAAAACCCCTATTATTTTTAAAGTAATTCTTATGGGATAATATATCACTTTTTTACTGTTAGATTAGAATCTCAATAGAAGAGAGAAATAATAAAAGTAGATGAGATTCTGATCTAATAATTAAAAAGTGATAGTGACATTCGTAGACAAAAAATGATAGTAAATAATATACTTATCTCAATTATTATAACATAAATTGTTTGTAAAATAATATATATATATATATATATATTTGGGATAGAAGCAATTTACGAGTATTATTTTGAAATATTTTGTTCCGTACGTGTTTTGTTTCCTTTTTTGGCTTCAAGATTTCCTACCACCAAAACATTTAACAACCGCCTCTTCCCAATATTTTCCCGCTGTTCGCCTCCAAAGATCCAGCAGTCGAAACCAGAAAAGAGGTACGAATCGCTGATAAATTTATCTATAATGTTGATTCTTATGCCATCCTGTTCTTTTTGGGATCATCTCTTTTCTTTTCGTTTATTTTCATGCATTTATCGGGCTTCATTTGCGTTACAATTTGAAGTTGGGAGAGTTTTATAACTTGATTTGGCTCTTTTATTTTGTGCCAGGAAATATAAAAAAATTAAGAAGTTCCATTGTTGTTGTCTAGAATCTGGTAAGATTTTTTCTTTTTACGTGGAGGACTTCAGAACTTAGAAAATATTTGTGGAGTTGACGTGCTCAAGGTTACAAATCTACTGATCGTTAAAAGCGTTTCAAATGGTTTTGAGATTTGGTTATCTGTAAGAAACGATCGTCATTAATGATCCAAAGGGAGTCAGAACGCTAAATTTTCTCCTGTGTCCTCCTATTTAAATCTGCTTCGAATTGACTCGTCTATTTAGTGTATACAGTCCATCTATGTGTTGGTTTGGAATCAAGTTGAGCAATGGAGCCGAAGCTGCAATTTGTCCGGGAACTGCACCTTTAAAACATGAGATGAGTTTATAAATATGGCCCTGCATCAGTTATCTGAGGTGGCTATTGGAGTTGGTGGAGAAGCATTGCATATTGAGGAGACTGCCGTTTCACTCGAGGGGCCTCATGGACATAGACGCTGTCAAAGTGAAGTTGTAACTGCAGGAATTCATAAGAGTGATAGCTACCAGAAGTTGAAGAATCATGTGCAGAAGGCTTGGCGGGAAGGAATCAATTCCCATGAAGAAAATTATTCCCCTTTGATTTTTAACCCTGAGGTCTTATTGAACCAAAAACGTCAGTGGTATCAGCTTAATTCCAAAACCCTGGTATTCAATTCTGTTCTGCTTTATTCTACTATCAGAATTCCAGTAGTGTTCCATACGATTCTTACTTCTTAAAATCTTATCTGCCTAACTGACGTGAAGTTGCTCCATCCATTGCATCTCTCACATATGGTTGTTGGGAATTTAAACTTATCAATCTGTTCAAGAATTTCAATGCGGATAATGCTGTAGGATTGTGCAAATTATAAGGAGCCAGCCTCACTGTTCGAACATTTTGTGATTGTGGGGTTGCATCCTGATGCAAATCTGGAAGCTCTGGAGTTTGAATTTGCAAATAGGAAGAAGTGGGAAAAAGAGGGTAAATATGCACCTGTAGAGTTCCAAACGATGCAGCAACAGGAGTCTCTAGTACCGGAACCTCAGGTATTTTAGATAGCAAACACAAAAGAATCCTTATGTACATTATTGGATATATCTATGCCCGTGATTCTCTATTGATGAGTATTTTCCGGGTAATCTTGTACCTTTTTATTGAAATATATTTTTTCAGTAAACTTTATTGAAATATATGTAATTCTATAGTCATTATGCATATCTAGTATTTGTGATTCCCTTCTGATGAATTCAGAATTTTATGAAATAAACTTACTGTATCTATCTTATGCTCCTGAATTGACCCAATTTACCCATTTTTATGACTTCAATTTAGTCAATCATCACTGATTAATGAATTCTGTGTCTGATATCTATATTTCATTATTTCTACATCAGATTCTTTTCAAATATCCTCCTGGGAAGAAGCTGACCATGCGCATGAAGGATCTAGCCTCCTTTTGCTTTCCTGGAGGAGTTAAGGTGAGCTGGTTCCATTTCTAGTAATCTGAATTAGATATCTCAAATGCTTTTCATTGTAAAATGATACTGTATGAATTGTTTGCTGAAAATGTTTGTTAGTCTTGTATGTTCCTATTTTGGAGGTACTTAATTGGTCCTACTGCTCATTGTCAGACATTCTTGCTCCTCCTTCAGATGCATGAAAGTTTTATATTTTTCTTGATCTTGAAGTGAGGGACATCGTATTATATTGACCATGGAACATTAGATTACCATTTTACAAGTGGAATAATGATATGAAATTGTAATACTAATCCTATATTGTGGATGGTAGGCAAGTTAGCTAGGGGAAGAGCAATGTTAGTTGGGAGTGGCATTAGCTATTATTAGAATAGCATTAGCCAAACACAGCACTAATTGTGTCCCTTAGCTAATTAGGTATGATTAGAGCATTATTACCCCTGAACCCTTAAACTCTATATAACAGGTATCCCTCTCACATTTTAAGGTTGTTGCCTTTTGTGAATGAATGCAGATTCAATGTCTCTCTCTTCTCTCTTCTCTCTTCTCTCAACTCTCTTGCTAATCTCTCTTCTACTCAATTTCTCTTCTTCCTAAATTCTCCACATCAGTTCTGTCCAGATTATAGCACTGATAACATATAACCCACCCAACATTAACCGACTTGAATAAGTCATGTTATGATGCTTCGTTGCTGCAGTAAAGTAGTAAGTGGCCATTGGGTTCTCTGTTCTTACTTGATTTGTTTATTGTGATTGGTGATGTGCTTTTTCTCCTGTTGGTGCTAATATTTGTTACTTGACTGGTTCATTTGTTGGATGTTGATTTACAGGCATCATTGTTGGAGAGGACTCCTTCTCTAAGTGAACTGAATGAACTTGTGTATGGACAGGTATTCCAAAGCAGCAGATATTCCAAATAATATAAACATTATTTGATACTTTGTGCAAGTACTAACAGAGAAAAACTAAGGAGTTGCGTCCATATTCCTTGATCTTTCCTTTCCATGCTAGCTTCTACTTCTTATTTCTTGTTTCTACAAAGATGTAGTTATTGGCCCTATGTCTCTGGTCATTCTTTTACAAATTACAACCCACTCTTCTTTCTGGAAGGATTCTCTCATCTCTCATGGAGTCAGTCAAATGGATCAAATTCAATAATTTTATTTCAAAATTGCTGCCTGTTATAGAATCTGTAATTGTAATATGAGGGACTTAATTATAAAGCTTTCTATAGGGACTTAAGTGAAAAATACATAATTAGTAGGATAATAGTTAATTATCCTACTAACCATCAGATTAGGACTTGAGGGAGGCTATCATCTTATAAATAGCCCAATCCTCTCATTTGTACAATCACGTTAGTCATGACCTTGCAGAGCAGAATACAGATTTGTGAGAGCATGCTCTCTTCTCTATCTCTCTTCTACTCTCTCTTTCTTGTGTCTCTTCTACATCTAATTTCTTAACCCTAGATCAATAAACATAACAGTGCCTCTATATGTTGGTTCTCATTCTTAATGATAGTTAAACTGCTGACTTATCAGTCTTTGAACAGGGGATATTTATTGTATTTCTTTTTGTTTATTCTCTGCAGATTCATTTAGGCAGAGATGATTTATCATTTATCTTTTCACTCAAGGTAATTTGTTTATCACTTTCATTTATGAATGAGTGTGTTTTCTTGATATATTTTGATTTTTGTGGCCCTTTGCTTGAACTCTTCTAGAAATAATTGATTAATCTGTCTGTTGGTTCATCCATTTTGTTCAACAGTTGTCGTCAGTTTTCAGGATGTGCATCTAATCTTGTTTTGCATCTCCTTTTAGGTGATTGGGGTGGCTGGGTAACACTTTACATCATAACAAGTGCACTGTTAACAGATCAGTGCTTTCAATTGATAAAACTTCATAAATATGTGCGTACTGATGGTATGACCCATCATGCGCTAGCTTATTGGAATTGAGGACAAAGATGGAGCTTAGACATAATGCATTGCTCGTGTTCTTACGTTATTTGGAGAAGGAGGGCGTCTAGAATGTTAGGTTAAACAAAAAGTCCTGTTGCATGTCACAGAATTTCATAATTTAAAAGCCTATGCTGTGGAATATCGACTGTTATTAAAAGTTTGTTACTATCTGTCATTACTGTCCATGTATTTATCTATATGGTGTGTGTTTCGGTTTAAAACCAATGAAAAATGAATCAATGACAAGGCAACACCACAATATCTAGATTGTGCAAGTGTTGTTTGAAGTATCGTGGTATGACCAATACAAGCATCTGGCAAGTGTCAGTCGTGGACACAACTCCCCAATTTAAGTATCCTTGCTTCATAGGTCTGGACGTGTCTGCTGTTGACAAATTTTATGCCAGTTTATTTCTCATTTATTTTTCATGCGCAATCTTATTGCTCTGGAACTGAGGAAGGTGGTTTGAAACAAATTTTTGCACCTATATATATGCCTTGATCAGGCCGCAGAAAATGAAACTCTGTACGGGGTTTGTTTACATGTGCCTGAAATCTTACAACGGCCACCTAGTATCTTAGGCATATCGTCTCCCCTTACTCTTCCCTCGGGGGCATGCAGCCGTTTTATGGTTTCTGCTCCTCGTTGTTTCTGTCTGCTGACTAGAGTTCCTTTCTTTGAGCTGCATTTTGAAATGTTAAACAGGTTAGCATATTATTTCTACCTTTTCACATAGTGATTCACATATGGCTGTAGTCTTAAATATAATTTTTTTAAAGAGGTTAAAGAAGATTTTCTAAATTAATTTGTTGAACTTATAAATTAATATATAATTTAATCATATACAAATATATGATATAATATGATTAAGTAAATCATTTAACTAACTTAATCTCTAAGAAAAAGTCAAGTTTTCCCAGTTTACGTAGTATTAAAGCATTAGGTTTGTTGTTTTTCCCAGATCCAATAGAAATTAACCATGCCTTACTTGGTTGCAGTCTTGCTGCACAGGAACGTCTGAATCGAATAACTCAATTTGTAAATGAAATGACTCTTACGGGTTCTTTTCTACCGCCAAAACTAGATGATCAAACAAATTATGAAGATGATGATGACACCCCAGACACGGAGTCTTTAAGTGATTGGATGGCTTGTGCAATACCTGTTAAAGATGCAGCAGCCCTAGCTGCCGCTGCTGCAGGAATTATTGTATCTCATGATGAAATCTCAGCCAAATCATGGGATCCCGATTCCCCGGGAAGTATGACCACCAGTGACGCTTCTGATTTTAGCCAGGTCAGGGACGAAGATAAGGATGGAAATAACTATGAAGATTGTCAAGCTTCTCCAAAGGTTGGAACGCCTCATTCTTCTAGAGGTCATCGTGCATTGAAGCATCTTGGGAGTTCTCTGTCACCTTTCAGGAGGTACATTCATCTTTATATTGTTAAGGCAGACAACAGGAAGAAGTTTTCCATCTTTACCTTTTGTTTTAGGACCTTTGACTCTTTGAGTTCTAAAAATGTCGGGTTTGGGCGTCTAATCTGCTGATGCTTTTTGTGATTCCCCAATCTTCTAAAACATTTTTTTCCCTTGTTTTTATTGGTTATTAGATTTATACATAAAATTAGTAACATTTTGATATTTTATAAAATTAGAAGGTAAAGTTTTAAATTTTTTATGATTTTTCAAAGGAAAAAAATTCTAAAATTGTCCATTTGTTTTTTAAAAATCATAAAATATTCAAAATTTTACTATTTTTTATCCATAAAATATCAAAATGTCTCTCATTTTATATATAATCTAATAATCACAAAAACAAGAAAAATACTTGAAAAAGTTTTGAAATTTTAAGGAATATTAGAGAGCACGTTAGAGTGCCATCCCAAAAATGTCCTTTTACAATTTGAATGTTGTTTAATAAACTAATAAAGTTATAAAAATTAGGCTAAAGTATACTTTTAGTCCTTTAAGTTTATATGAGGTATATTTTTGGTCCCTTAACTTTATAAAGTATACGTTTAGTCCTATAATTTTAACAATCGTTAGTTTTGCTAATGGAAAATGCAAAATCAAGTGATAACGACCTAAACTTAAGATTAGACTGTGTAATTACATACTATTAAACTTGAATTTAAAATATGAGTAAATTGAAGAATATCTAAAATTTATGTAATTAATGTTATTAATCATCATTTGAGTTAGTTCGTTACGTCGGCGTCTTATTAACATTAACGATGTTAAAATTTTAGGACCAAAAGTATACTTTAGCCTAAAAACTAATACATTTTAACCACACCCCATTTTCTGCACATTGCCCTCTCCATCAATTTTTAACATGTTGCTACAATTGCCAGTCCGGTCATAAGCATGGCATCAGAAGATGAGGACGATCTTTTTGCAAATGATGATGATGAAGATGATGACGGGGATGAGTTTTTAATGGAATGGGCCAGGGTCAGTGTGAAGTGGTTTTGATTTGCTTCCCATTGGTTCAAGTGAGCCTGGCTAGTGCGTAGATAAGAATGATTTCATTCCTGCGAATGATTTTGCAGGAAAATAAGAATGATTTGCTACTTCTACTGTGTCGATATCATTGTCTTCCTCTTCCACGTCGGGGAAGTGAAGTCATTTTCCACCCTTTGGAACATCTTCAACCTATTTTGTATAGAAGGCCTCCAGTTGTTGCTCTTGGCTTTCTTGAAAATTGTTTAAATAGTTTTGAGCCTGCTAAGGTAATTTCTTTTAGTGTCGTTAGCACAAAACTGTTCCACAGTTATGTCCACTCATTACAATTGTACTTGGTAAAAGGTAAATGCAAAGTTGGCTGCAGCTGAGGAAGCTCTTGCACTTTCTACATGGACAATTGTGACTATTTGTCGAGTTCTTTCCCTTGAAAATGTAAGCGCAACTTTTTTCTTTTGTTTTTGTTTTTGTTTTTGTTTTTTTCCCCCTTTTCTATGCCTCTATTGTCTTTTAAAGTAGTGTTCTTTTAAGAAATCACTCGTATACTTTCCGCGGAAGACTTGTGCTTAATAGTTCTTAAGAATTTGCATAAGCTTTAATGTAGAAGACGAATAAAAAAGAATACCCTGTGATCCGTTTTACAGAACATAATCTTCTTTTTTTCCTTCCTTACCCATTATGCTTTATTGTACACACAGATACGGAGTGTCCTTTGATTCGTGTTATGCAGCGGCCCATGATTTGTAAAACAGGATTGAATAAATACAGTGCATCAAACAATAATCCTTGCAAATAATTTTATAGGTTACTTCCATCCAATAATGGCCAATTCTTCAGCCATATTACATATGAAGAACATCTTTAGTTTGCTGAATTTTTTTCATTTTTTTTATCGTCCTTATGGTATATGTATGCATGCATGCATGAAGAACATCTCTAGTTCGCTGAATATAATACTTTTCTTTGTCGTCTTTATATGGTCATGCATGTATGTTATATTTTCATCCACTCCTCGACTGAATGTTGAAGTTTTGATTCTTGCTACTTACCGTGTCCATTACATTTATCTTGATTAGTTTGAATTTTAATACATAATTTTACTGGCAGCTGTTGGCATTAATTGCAGGAGTGTTGTTGGAAAAACAGGTGTTAGTAGTGTGTCCAAATCTGGTAAGTCAATGAAACAATCATTCCAATTGATGGTTGTTAATTTGCTTGGAAATATTTTGGGCTTAGTAGTTATTTTCTGCTGCTGTCCAATTTGGTTGGCTACTGTGATGTCATAAATTTTTCTCATTTTGTTTTGAAACGGTACAGGGTGTTCTATCTGCTGTAGTGCTATTTATTATTCCCGTGATTCGTCCGTTTCAGTGGCAGAGTTTGTTTCTCCCTGTAAGTTCGTAAGCATAAACAAACCCTGGTTTCAGATTTTCCTCTTTGCATTAATCACATGTCTAACACTATGACCCACATTTCAGGTTCTGCCCCAGAATATGTTTGATTTTCTTGATGCACCAGTTCCGTATATAGTGAGTTGTTCTATTATATTTCATTTTTACTGATAAATTGATTGTATAATACAGTCCCGTTGGGGGATCTCAAAGACCCACAGGCTAAATCATGTTTTTAGTCTAACATCTCATATACATATTGTCGTGTTTTATTTTAGTATATGCTTCAGTTTTCCTATTATTATGTGCTTGCTTTCTTCTTCTTCTTTTTTTTTTTTTTTTTTTCTTTTTGGGTAAAATAACATCCAGTACTTTGATATTATTTCCCAATAGCATCCAACACCTTAATCGTATTTATAGTGCATTCAACACACTGATATTATTTTCTTGGTGCATACAGTTCCTTTAATGTTATTTTTCAGTTAAATCCAAGCTCCAGCAGCCTAAACCATAAATATGATTAGAAATAACATTCACTCCTCTTTTCCTTGTATGCACTATAGGGAAAAATTTATTTTCCTTATATAATTACTTCCAATATGCACTATAAATAACGTTAGGGTGTTGAGTGCTACTTCACCATTCATTTTTCAATCATATGATTTTTTTGTTCATTTTCTTTTCCTTGTATATTTATATTCGGTTTATTTGTGAATTTCTGCATTGAGAATAGCCTTTGAAAAACATTCCAGTGACTTTGTTTGCACATCTATTACTACTTCCCGCACTTAACCCCGTTTGTGCTTACATTCATACATATATAACATCACTTGTATTTGTAATCGCTTCATTGTTGGCCTAAATAAATAAATAAAATATAGTTTTTGTTACTTTCTGCGCACACGAGTCATCAAGAAGACAAGACGGGAACTTTCAAAGTGATTATTGGTTCATCTATATGGAAATTTTCGGCTTCGAATATAATTATAGCCATCTTAGTAATTAAATAAAGTTAAGATCCAGATGCACAATAATCTTTGAACAAATCTCTGAACTGAGTATGAATAAAAGATAACTTGAACTGACATTTTGTTCCTGTCTTGGTTCATCTATGTCATACCGGGTTTTTCCTTTTTCTTTGGATATTTCTGGGAGGAATTTATGAATTTGAGCAGATAAAATGTAAAACCTTGCTCTGACACATTGAAACATGTTCTGAGCATGGTCTCATTTTTAGTCCTTTTTTGTTTTTTAATGATACTGCAGATTGGCATACAGCATAAGCCCGTTGATTTGAAAATAAGAACTACTAATCTCGTTCAAGTTGATTTACTTAATGATCAGGTTTGTTAAGGTCAATGACTACTTAACTATTATTTTGGCAGCACTGTGGGCAGTCTCTCAAAAGCTATAGAGATATATTTTTATATTCAAGGTCTCCACCAAAATGCTTTTAGTTTCAAAAAGGTGGAAGCTCTTGCATATCATTGTTGAACATGTACTTAAACCAATGATGCAGGATAAAATATCTATCACTAGGTGAAAATTTATATACTATATTACTTTGAGTACAACCTTATTTCCTCAACCTCCTTAATTCACAATGGAGCAGCCCCCACGTGCCATGCATTAATATTTAGGTCAAAAACCTACCTTGACTCATGTGCCTTTGACTTGGGGAAGTCGTTGCTGCATCAAATTTCAAATGAAAATACATGAGATTATTCTATCTATGTATATTTCATCAATAAAGTAGAAAGGGATAGTTCATTGTATTTCATTTTTTCTGATTTACCAGTGATATGACCATATAGAGCTAAGCAACAGTCATATAACTTTTCCATTCTTTTTTTTTTTTATAGGTCAAAATGTGCTTCATGCCAAGACTTCCACGGCATAGAGAACTCATATCTGAGTTGCGTCCATTTCATGCTAGACTTTCAAGTGAAAGTTCAATTGCGGAAAGGAGTCCTGTATATAGGTGCACCGAAGTCCAGGTTTTTATGATCTCACTCTGAAAGACATATTCTTCTGCTCGAAAATTCACTTGTTGAAAACTAAAATGCTGGCTTCATGGGAGCATGAGAAAAGTGTGCGTGGGTGTGTGTTTCACAGCTATATATAGGAAAGTTGACGTCTCGAATCCTGCTTTCCCTTTGTTGCACACACTGAAATTTTATTCATGGCTGCGTTAATCTGTCTAATTTTAACCAATATTTCCAACTTGAGGCAAAACTGGAGTCATTAGTTGCATTTTCTATTTATTAATAAGCTGCACTTGGTAATATTGTGTGATGAAATAAACAAACAGGCTTGAGATTACCTTTTGATCTAAAACTGAGACTGGAGATTTTTTTTTTCCCAGTAGTATTGCCCCACTCGGTCTAGTTTTCTCCCATTTGGGACTTCTTAATCCCATCATAGCTCAACTTAACCCACTAATAGCATTGTTTTTAGTCCAAGCATTCCAGTCTAAAATGTTCATGTTTTCAACGTATGATTAGTACCATCAGTCCATCACGGAACATCAATCTAGCTTATTGTGTTTCTCATAACCAGTGGCAAGTGATGACTTGTGCTTTTTCACAGGCTGAAGTTGCAGCCCAGTTTTTGGATGTCATGTGGAGATATATGGAGTCACTTTGTTCAGATATGAGGTTACACACGATCACTAATGTAAAGTCAAATAGGGTAAGACAACTAACTTATTAGTTATTATATTCTTGGAAATTCTCAATTAGTGTAGAATAGGTTGTTGTCCCTTGTTTCTCTGGCTCATAATGGGTTATTTGCATAGGTTTCTTTGCTTCTTAAAGATTGCTTCATCGATTCTTTCCCCAGCAGGGACCGACCATTCATTAAGGTAAACTAAATTTGGATTCTTTTGAAGAAATTTTATGGGAAAATTTAATCCTGCGTAAAAAGTTATATTGCAGTCGGCTTGCTGTAACGACATTCTTTTAGTTTACAATAAAAACTTAAATGGTGTGTTTTAATATCTTTCTCGTTGGTGGATTACGGTAGGTTTTTCAGGAATTATGAAAGAGCTCCATCAAATATTCACTATCATATAGTCAATGTTGCATTATTCATGAAAGGAGAATTTTTTTAATCCTAGCAGTTACTCACGAATGTGTTGTTTAATTTGACAGTGGACCTCATTCCTGACATATTTAAGCAGTTAATAATCATTCATTCTTGTAAACGTTTGTTTTTTGGGTTCTACAGCGGCGACCAGTACTAACCAAAGCTTTTGTTTATTATGTATCCCTGACTTTTCAGCAATTGGTTGACACACAGCTCTTCAGTGTTCTATCAGACTCGCGTCTATCAAGCTTCGAAAATGACCCATACTTCTCTGACACTTCATTCTAGCATCACAGGTTGCAACAGAAGACCTGTTGGCCATACTTGTTTCCCACAAGAATAAGTTATTCTTTTATGATGGTTAACATCTCCATTCTCCAGGAGGAGTCGTTAATTCAAATATTCAATGTTCAGATGGACAAAATTTTGTGGGCTTCAAGTCGCTTGATACCATTTGATTTTAATTGCTCCAATCAAGTCATCAGGTTACCTATTTTTTATCAGGACATATTATTGGTCTTAGCAGAAAAAGATGTGAATTAGCTGATTGCAAGTGTCGACTTTTCTCCTGAAATATTTGTCCCATTAGCATCTAATTGTCTATTACTTAGCCTTAGTTTGGATGAAAAGAAAAATGGGGTAAAAAGAATATTAGGAGGAAAAACTCCAAAAGTAGTAATAAATTTTTTTTACTATTTTTAAAAAAGAAATTCTTCATAATATTCTCCTCCTACTTATCCCTCCATCCAAACCAAGCCGTAATATTTTTACTTTTATCATTTTATGTAGCAGTTGTTGGTGCAAATTCGTAAGTCACTTGTAAGTATTTTGTGTGGGTGGTTATAGTTGTAAGTATTTTTACCTCTATGTGTGCACACTGGCCTGAATTGGCATTTTGAGGATAAAAGCTGAATTATTCTTTTCTTTTTACTACTCCCTCATTCTTTTTTATAAGAAATGCTTAATTGAATCTCATAATTTGAAGTGTTAGTTAAAAACAATAAATATGTCAAAATTGCAACAATTTTTTTGTACTAAAATATGCTCATTTATGATGATAGGAAATAAGAGAGATAATAAGGAAATTATTATAATAAGAATGATTGTAGAAGAGAGAGAATAAGAAAAGGTAATAGGTCTTAGGTTGTGACATTTTATTATATTGACATTGAATAGGGAATAATTAAATAATGGGAATGTAAGAAGTACAAAGATAAAGCATTCTCTAAATGAGTAAATGTTTCCTATAAAATCGAACAGAGCATGTGTGATGGCTGTTTCTTATGAAAAGAAACCGAGGGAGTACTAGGTACGCCTACAAATTAAGTCATCCTATTCTCTTTCTTTCGCATGTCCACACAACGCATGGCTTCAAATAACGATGTCCTTTAAGGTGAAAAAACGAGTCCTGACTTGCGACAGATGTCTTTCTATCCAGAGAAGAAAGTAAAAAGTTCATTTAAGAGCAATCCTTAACACAACCAACACAAAGAAGTTTAAAGCTTGAAAATGATACTGTGACGAAGTTGTGGCGTGTCTATATTTATTGATTGAAGGAAAGTTGCATGTCACTAGAAAAAGTTGAACAGTGGTTAAAAAAAAAAAAAAACTAGCGTACAAAAGTTAATTACACATATTGCAGATGAGAATTCCAAGTAATTGCTAATAGATTCCTGAATTTGACTTATTATTCATAAATATGTATTGGTGTTCAAAAGGATTTTCTCATAGTAACGTTCTATTCTAGTAGTACAAAACGCTCTCACAAGAAAAAAATAGTACAAAACGCCGTTTGTTGATTCGAACGTACAGCTGGACCACATACAGCACCAGTGGTCTTTTGTAAGGTGGAGAGAAGACATGCTCTGAAGTTCTAAATGTTCCAAATGTCTCATTCTTATATTCTTAGGCTTATCAAATGGCTCTCGTTAACTTCGAAGGGGAAATAGACTCTGCAAGAGGTACCTTTTATTTCCAAGTCACCCTTGCCGCCTTATCTCCCACGGCACTGATCATATGCTCTAGTGCCCAGAGAATATAAGCATTATAACCCTATTGTTTCTCTTCCTCATCAGAATCTGAAGTTTGAAAAACAGGCTCAGGCTGGGTTTGTGCATATGCGGGAGCAATGAGTTTTGGATCTTTTGCTGCAACATCAGCAAATTTCAGGATAGCTTCTCTCGGATCTTCCTCCATCCATGTCTCCTTAATCATACCCCCTTGCTGCAAGTACATATAGGATATAAATATCTTGTTAGTGTCATTCCCAAGCAACAATGCTGATGAGTTGAGAAAAATGAGATAACAAAATGCTTCAATACCTTCATAAGATATTGAGTCAGCAGGCTTCCTTGACTTACACCAACTCGCCCACCAAAACCAGGCCCTGTCATGGGAAGTTCAGGCTTATGGGACTTCATTGGATCCTTTAGTATTTTCTCTCGCTGGCGTTTACGGCTTGGCTGATCTCTAAATAGTGGCAGGGCATGAGGATTGTGAACGACTGGTTTTGCCTCAAAATCATCAATGGATTTTTTCCTTGGTGCACGTGCAACGCAAACAAGAGCTCCTTTCTCACTCAAGGTTGGATCATATAGTATGTGAGTTCCTCCTTGGCTTTTGTCACCAACCGTTGCAAAGATCTAATATAGTTCAAAACGATTTGTAATCATAAGCAACCATGTTTTCTGGTGAATGCAAGATGACAGAAAAATGTTCCCCATAAGTTACACATGATGTTAACGTACCTGATTCAGTTTGGGATGCCAAGCACATTGCACAACACTACAAGTGGGCGATAAACCAACTCTTGAAACAAGCTCAAGGTTTGTCCGATCATAAAAGCACAATAAACCTCCACTTGAACTCTCCCTTTCAAAGGATGTTCCAGTAAAAAAAAGTTGTTCATCAGGGCTGAAAGCGATATTTGTTTGCCCGTAATTATTCGGAAGATCTTCAAATGCCTTCAGAGGTTCCTTTATTTTGCGCAAATCCCAGACCTGAGAGATGTAAGAGGAAAAGTCAAGCGCATGAGACAAAAGTAGTGTTTGGATCAGCTTGTTTTAAGTGATTTTGCGTCGTACTAGATAACTATAGAGCAAAAATCTTCAGAATGCCAAACAGGCACTAAGTCAATGATTTTAAAATAGAGCAAGAGCATCTGATCCTTAGGCCTAAAGATATAGAAATATACCTTCAATGAACCATCAAAGCTTCTTGACAGTAAAATTCTCCCGTCACTAGAAAATTTCAGACCAGTAATATCTTCAGAATGCCCTTTGTCAATATATACATCTGGCCTACTTCCCCATCCAGGCTTAATACTCCAAATCTGTGAAAATAAATCGAACAAGCATTAAAAAAAAAAAAAAAAAATAGAGTCAGTGGCACATTAATTTTGAAATCTGCATAGAATTATCTGCTTGTTGCCCCAATGAAGTCAGAGAGAAAGGAGCCAGAAGAGTTACCTGTATAGAACCATCTCCTATACCACCAGCAATGCATTTGCCTTCACGATCCCATGCACATGTGGTGACAGGAACTCTTCCTGGTCTTGCAAGCTTTGGTTTGATAACCTACCCATGAAATGATAGAATTGCATAGCTTAGCTTCAACAACATCAATAAATTGTAACGGTTGTGGGAAACATAAATATGTGTGCAAGACAACACATATACATGATACAGGTATATTCATTTAGTAAAGTCAGGTTATTATTACATCAATAATCAATCTTCAAATATATCTCCATTCTGAACAGATAATTCAACAAAAATAATTATTGGGTAATATCGATCCATAAAATAATTCTTTTCTGACATTTTGTTAAAACTCACAATGATAGTAAATTAGGCCTAAAGCTAATTAAAGGCCAATGATACCAACTTGCATCCTCAGCCTTCCCCACCCCATGGTTTTTTCTTTTTTGAGGGGACCGGGGGGATTTTATTAGAAAACCTGTTTTAGAAACCACCCTTCAGATATGCATATGCATGAAACCCTTCAAGGGAGAGCATATTGCCACAGAAGTTTGAGCCGAAGTTATGCAAACCTGCTTCTGACTTTTGAAGTCATTTACATCCCATATACGAAGCGATCCATCCTCTGATGATGTTAAAATTGTTTCCTTGGTTTTTGGGTGCCATTCTCCCCATGTCAATCCAGTTATGTGGCCTTTAGTATTTTTTAGATCACGGATATACATGTCCCCCTTTACAAACTCTCCCAAAGTTAGCCCATCTCGGTCATAGATCTGTTGCAAAAGAAAGACGAGTTTATTAATGGCAGATCACTTAAAGTAAAACAAAAACAGAAAAAAGAATAAGCTGTCATGCTCATGCATTACCTTTGCTTGAGCTGATCCTGTCACACACAGAAAGCGATCTGCACTTGGACTCCAGCTTAGGTTGCGAACTTGATGACCTTCAAATGGCTCCAATTGTCGAAATGATTGCAACCGCGAATTCATTCCTTGAAAGTCATACATACGCACCGTATAGTCATAACTTCCAGAAAGTACTCTAGACCCAGTGTGATCCACAGCAAGAGCCGACACAACCTGTTAAAGGTTACATTTATCAGTCAGCTTTTCATTCCTCAACCGCCATTACGAAGATTTGCAACACTATTTTCTTTCATAATACGCCGTAAAACTGCAGCTAGAGAATCATGTCTTACTACAGATGTAGAGAATACATAGTATAGTGCTATATGTGCCTAGCCAGAGACAACAAAAACTTTCGAATTTTGAACATAAAAAGATGGCAGGAAAGACAAAGAAATTGAACATAATGCGGTCACATTATTTTTCAACTGATGCCATCCCAGCCAAACAAAAAAAGTATCCACAAATACCTTAGTGTGGCCCTTGAGAACAATCTCGTTGCTAAGGGGAATACGAAAGCGATTCCCCACCTCGTCTTCATCTGAATCATCCTCAGCACTTGACGCACCCAAATGGGGAGGTCTTGGCGGGCCAATCATCTCCCCATCGTCATCCCCTTCTTCACCGGAAGGCGGTGGAGGAGGCCCAATCATCGCACCATCATCATCTTCTTCCACCGGCGGCCGAGGCGGTCCCACCATAACACCGCCGTCCTCATCAGATTCCACCGGTAGAGGTGGCCGAGGTGGCCCAATGGTGGAAGCACCACCACCACGATCCGCAGTAGCGTCATGGTTAGGGTTTTTGGAGTTGCGGAGGGAACGAAGCCAATCCTTGGAAGAGGAGGACATAGAAGGGAGGTCATTGGTACTTTTGATGCCGGTGGTTGTGGCAGAGGGATTCGAAAAAGAAGAACAGGGATTAGAGCTGAGATTGGAACTGGAACGACGAGTGGCATTGTGGATGGCTTCAAGAGAGGTTTGCGACTTGGACTGCTTTCCAAAACTAAGAGGGAACTGAGCTCTAACACCATCGTATATATCAGCCTCGTCCTCCATCGATAAGATCCGAGAGCTCCTTCAAGTTCAAAATGGAATCTTCAACGTCCCCTTACTCGCTGGGTTTTGCTTTTCAGATAATTTATAGGTATGCGTGGCCGCCTTGCGAAGAGCGAACCAGACGCTGTTACGCAGCAAGTGGAGGAGCAGGTAAGAAGCAACATTAAAACGAATGATCACGGGCCCTACGGTACATTCGGACTGGCCCAATATATATATCGGGCTTTTCTTGTGCTTCTAAGCCCATGACTTGTACGCGCCCAATTCCAACATTATTGATTATGTGAACCAAGTATTGCACTTGGGCAGGCCCAATATTAATGTTGTGCTTTTCTCTTGCGTGTCTAAGCCCACAACTTGTAAGATCCAATTCTAGCTTAATATTTAATATGTGATCTTCAACTTTGAATTTGCTTTTTTCATATATTTAATTTGCTTCCGATATATTTAGTACCCGATAGTACCTTGAATAAGATTGCCCCGATAGAAATATACTTGTGCCTATTTAAAAAAAAAATGCTTCTATTTTTGTAGGAAGACCATATTTTTTGAGAAAAGTAGGTTAAAAAGGTCCATACATTCGTGATATTTATACTTAAATTGCATGGTATTTTTTTTTGTATTTTCATCCTTTCCTGTTTGTTTCCCAAACTAGGTAATCAATATCAGATATTAGTACAAAATATATATGTAGTCTAGTAATTTACTACAAGACACACTATGCAGATACCTTAAACAGTGAGTGCAACTCATATTCCAAATTTCATATAATATTATGCACTAGAAAACATGTTTAATTAAAATATAATTAAAAACAGAATAATGGCACCATAAATATGTTTAATTTATAGGAGCAACCAAGCATGCACTAACAACTTCTCACTCACAAAGAGCTTTCATACCATTAGGCTATAAGCTATATGATATGGTGATTAACACTTGTTTTGTGTTGCAATGGATTTGGACGTGAATTTTCAGCAATTAATTATTGAAGTGAGGGGATGATGACGCCATTAACACTTGTTTGGTGCAGTGTGAGCTTTAGGTGGAGATAAAGGGGCTAAAAAGAAAAGGGCAAAGTGATGACAACATAAAAGAAGAAAAGTGACTAGTAGTGCTAGCTAGCTAGTGTGGTATATTGGGGGCCAGTCTATGTTGTCCCCATTTTTTTTTTTTTTTTTTAAAAAAAAAAGTCATATACGTACACAATAACTAGCCACTATAAAAAAGAAAACTAAGAAACGTATAAGGACACCAATGTTGTCGACAACACAGGCTTTGATTGATTGTATATATATTCTTAGAATTTTGTTTGATTTTCTAGACTATCTCTATATATATTAATTCATCATTTTTACATTTTATTAACCATTGAGCTATCTATCTCTCCTTACTATATGTGATTTGATCAAAAAATTTATAAATAAATTATACTTCAAAATTTTCTAGACTATCTCTATAATTGATTCATCATTTTTACATTTTAATAAGAAAGGCCATGGAAAGAACAAAAAAAAAAATAAAAAAAAAAAAAAATAAATTAAGTTGCGTGATGCATGCATGGGTTAGTGAATTCCATAGCCATATGTGTTATAAAAATCTTGTACGATCATATCAGCACTAATTGGTTGAAAATTTGAGTGTACATAATTTTATGGAAGTATATTCCACTGTTCTATATTCTATCAACAAGAAACTGTGGCCAGAGAAAAGAAAAAAGTAAGCGCGCGTGCATATATATGCTACGTGCATGCACAAAGTAGCATTTGTCTAAGAATAATATAATGATGACGATGCTTGTATATATATGTCTTCCATATTTATATCTTATAGTACACACAGTCACACACAGAGCTCGTCTCTTCTGTATATATACATGTCGGTTCCACCAATACATGAAATTGGCAGCAAATGTTGGAATATTCTTTGTGCCAATACATGCATGCAGCTGGGCACCAAAACTGGCTATGATATGTGTGTGTGTACAGTGTTAATTACAGAAAGGGGGTCATTTTATCTAACAGTTACCTTACAGGAATAAGAAAATGAGAGAGGGGATGTGGTGGGTGTTATAAATAAATAAATTGTTGACAAGCAATTAACGACACGAGTATTATTCTCTCAAGCATCACCTTTTTTTTTTTTTTTTTTATTCTGGGGGGTGAGAGTGAGTGTTTGTTTGTTTGTTGTTGGAGGCATATTTGTGGAGAAGAGAGGAAGATAAAGATGTTACATGAAGCTAAAACAAAAAAATCAATAAATGGAATTTGTCAGCATGTTGTTTGGAGCATATGGGAGAAAAGTCACAGAGATGCCCCCAAAGATAGTGGAGAATGAACGAACATCAACAGAGAAGAGAAAAGAGAGGCTCACATGCAATTCACGTAATTATACTGAATGAAAGTGCACATATATATACCAGCTTTTTGGTGTAGCTTTTACACATGATTATTGTGGTAATTCGTAGCATTAATAATAATGTCACTGTATGATCGGTGATTTGACTTTGGGATCAGAATAATATAAAGTAGATGAGAACGATACATGAGAGGCGTGCATACGTGTTATTAGAGCTTTTAACCTAAATATCTGAGAAGTAGGACCATTACCATTGGTTGCACGCTCATGGGTCATCATGATGACTCACTTGTCTCTTTGTCTCTTTGCGTCTCATCCAGCTCACTTTCGGATTTGATTCTTTTTTCCTTCTTCATTAATCAGTAATGAACGAGCTCTCTTTCTCTAGAATGTTCTTTTTTCTCTCCTCCTTTAATTTGTTTCTCCTCTGTTTATCTGCCACTTATTCACTATATACTGTAATATATGCCCATGGTGGCTTTATACAAATATATGTGTTTGCGTATTGCTTCATAAACCTAACCTATTTGCCTCAATTGTTATTATTGTAAAAGTTTGGGATTTTTTTTCTTTCTACCTGGACTTTTTCATATGATTTTTTGTTTTGGAATAGCGGTACGATGTGTTGACACCTTTTTTTTTTATAGGCACTTATTTTGCATAACTTTTGAAAAGATAGTTGAAATAAAAAGTGACTGAAAAAGTGCATAAATCATATATATATATTATTGTGTGTATGTTGTATAAAATGTGATAATTTAGGATAAAAAATTAAAAATAAATATAAATCTTCTAAATAAAATAGTCAAATTACCATTAAAAAACAATACAACACAATAAAATGCTTAAATAAACCTATCCCCTATAAGTTGGTTTTTGATTTCATCACGAACAGACTCATTATTGAAGATAAATAATGAGAATGCTTCATCGCAAGAAGCAACTTCATAAGTTACTTTGATGATATATCGAAGCTCCACCCATTAACTTCAAAGCAAAGAAGCAACTTCACAATCAAAGGCCTATCAAATATTGAAGCCATGCCAAACCCACAAAAATCAGGTTTTCATTTCTGTCAGGCCTTTTTTCAGTATTTGATGGATTTTTTTCAACATCTGGATGTAATCCCAAATAGACCTATTATATCCTGCCTGCAGACTGCAGTGTGCAGCTTCAGATTTTTTATTTTGCACCCTCCTTCGGAACTTAGCTTCTTCATCCTCATACGTGTGTGCATGTGCTTCAATTGACAGTTTTGGGCTTGGTCTGGATTGTTCCAGTTTTTCTTTTTCCAAAAATTACACACACACACACACATGTTCTTAATTTTATCTCATACTTTCTTTAAGCTTTGAAATTTTACAATCAATCCCCCTAAAAGTAGTTTTGTTCATTGTTTGTCTGCTACACGTATTTTAAAATTTAGAGGATTTGCATTTATATATATAAGTGTCTGTTTAGATTAACGGTAGAAATTATTTTTCCATAATGATTTGCAATATATATATATATATATATATAAAAGGTAAGTATGCTAGAAATTTTTTACCTCAACTTGTATTTTTGAAATGCTAACTAAACATGCACTCATAACTCAAATCCTAAAGGGGTTGGGTTTATATAACTTAACGGGCAGATGATGATATTGATGGTTGGGATTTATCCCTAAAGAATTGAAAGTTTAATTTAGGTTGGTTTGTTGTCAAAATTAATAAAAATTATGTAATTTAGTCTTTTTTGCCCCCCTAATGAGCATTCGTTGCTAAGCAATTTAATTCAATACCCTGGCTTTGAAAGAATGATGAGTGTTGTACAAATGCCAATGTTTAAATAACAACGACTTTCATATTATAAGAATAAAAGTTGTAATTTATGAATTTAAGATTTTCATTACATGTAGATTTTTATTTTACAATAATTCTCATGAGAGGCTCTTAACATATATATATAAAAATTATATGCCTATAATTAATATATATATATATATATATTAAAATTATACTAAGTCTAATGGTCAACATAATAACACCACTATATTAAGTTTCATTCCAATGAAATTAATAAGTCCATATGGCTATCAATAGTATGAAAATATATTTATTATATAAATTTTACCAAAAGTCAAACATATATGATATTAATTTATATATACTATAATATATATATATATATATATATAGGTTTATCGGAAAATATATATATAATATAATTTCAGCAAAAATTTTTAATTCAAATAACTAGAAGAAAAAACTCATCCAATTCTTTTTTTATTAGAAGAAAAATCATCCAGTTCTCTAAAAATTGTTCTAACTCTTCGTTTAATTTTGGGTTCATGACGACTCGATTCCGGCCTCACCCGGTTAAACCATGAAGACAATTTTCTAATTCAAACAAAACCATCGCCAAGTCTGGGCCGCAATCCAACTGTATTGTTGTAATTCTTTAATCACACCATTTATTTTTATTTTTTAAAAAAAATAATTTCGGGATTGCCTTCATTGAATTTTTTTTGTTAATTAATGATAAAGTGGTGAAAAGTTGGCTGCTGAGTGCTGAATAGACGTCGTGCAGAAACAAATATATAAAAGCATGCTTCCGTCTGCAATTCAACCCCATTACTTTAATTTATATGTACATATACACGTACTCCTCCTAAAGTTAAAGATATAAATAAAAGATAAAGACATAAAGTAAGACATGTGTGTGTAAATTATCAAAGGCGTACACATCCAGGTCCCCTACTACACTCTTCAAAAGCAATTGCATCATGGTCAATTTCTAATTACGTGGTTGCCCAAATAACAATTATTTAAATTTACATGAAAAGTAGTGGCATACAGGACATAGGTCACACACTAGTCAACTTGATATCATGGAAATCAATATATTAATATCTGTCATTAATAACTAATAATTAATCCCATCCTGCTTTATTTTATTAATTAATTATTCAACTTACTACTTTGCTAGCCTTGGACTGAAAAGACCATGAAACAGTACAAAGTCAATAATAGTAAAATATTCCGATCAATCTGATCAGAATTCAGTGATTAATAATATAATTAGTAAATTAATTAGAGAAGCAAGTCATTTTGATGTGGATCTCTGTTCTTCGCCAGATGGACTCAATAAGAAACAGACTATCATCCTCACCTTTATTATTTCTTCGACTCAGTCCATTCTGTTGAATTAACATGACTTCATTAGAATATCTCTGATACGATAATTTTTCATTCAATTAAAAACAGAGTTTTGTGTGGTCCCTAGACAATAATTATTATTATTCTTTTAAACAATTAATAATGAGTATGTTTTAAACTATTAACAGTTAATGACATCGACAAAAACGAGAGTAAATGATACCACTTGTAAATAATTAATTTAATGTTACGAGGTCAGTATCTTACCCTTGTTGGTTACGAGGCATCTTCTTAATCCCAACATTCAATTTTGATTGAAAATAAATACACTAAGTATATAAAAGCTTTTTTGTACGAGTAAAAATATATTATTACGCCCAGGCGCACATATACATAGCTGGAAGATATAGAAGCATTCTAGAATTTTAATTCTTGTTCTAAATATAAGACTTAATTAATTTTTTTATAGAGGTTAAAAAAGTTAAATAAATTACTTTAAAGTGTTTATACTCAACGTTTTTTTTAAACTAATTTACTTGATTTATAAATTGATATATAATCTAATAATACACATAATATGATATAAATAAGTAGTTTATTTAGCTTTCTTAACAAATCCAAAAAAGTCCAATAAATCTTATATGTATGACCGAAGAAAGTAATAATATATATAATACAAAATATTGATGAATCAAAAACAAATACTACAATCATATATTTTGTATACTTAAACTTTATATTAGTTTATTGATAAAATTAAATATGTTGAAGAAAAAAATGATCTAAATAATTTAATTAGTTTTTTTTATTTCTCTATAAAAATTAATTAAGTCTTATAATTATGATGTGGGAATAATATATTGTTATATAAGGACAACGATTGGACACTTTTTTCTTACCGTCCTTCATCCAATACACGGAAATAACTCATGCTCAAAAAGGACTAAATGAGTAAATGTTGTACTTAGCGTTGGTTGAGTCAAACAACTCAACAAGGATTATGCTATACGCCTATACCAACAATGTTAGGTACAGACAAGACAACCAACTAATTACAGTAACATCACACAGGTAAGAACATTAAAAAGTTAATGAGAAATTAGCTGGTTAATGCCATGATTTCATTGCTCTTCATAAAAATCCACGTGAATTAAAGTGTTACACGAGGTGGTCAAGCATGTGTGGATGAGTTTTTCAAAGGCTTGTAACTTGTAAGTTCGTGTTTATGCATATAAGTTGAGATGATACTTATTTCACTTATTTATCTCGTATTTTATAAATTGTAATTGAAAAATTGCTTTTGACGTTGTTTCAAGGCTTAGGGTTTTGAAATCTCAATGTGACTTTTGAATTGTGATTTTACGAATCATTTCCTTTATCCATATTATAATATATCAATTAATAAAAATAGTTAAATTTGACTCAAATTGTATTTTGATTTATCAATAAAAATAGATTTGTAGGAATTATAAAATTTATTAATTTCTAATATTACCAATATTATTAATAGTCATTATGGGCCAATCTTCATTAATAGCATTACTAAATCTCTAATATCATATTAATCATCACTTTCACCCACTATCCTTATATTAGTCATTATGGGCCAATCTTCATTAATAGATTATTTTTACTATTGATGTAATGTTTGTATATGAATATACACACAACATTCTTTCCAATTTGCCAAGTTAATTACAAAATTTGTTATAAAATTTAAGTAATTTCTAATATTACCCTACTAATTACACTAAACTCTAATATTATATTAATTATCACTTTCACTCACTATCCTTATTAATTATGGGCACGCATGGAAAATGATATTTAATGCGCTTTGGAAACAAGCAAGTCTCTTATAAAAATGATCAAATACATTTATTAGTTAATAATAAGAGGTAAGTCCGGAAAATGAGTTTTATCTTGTCATGTAATTAACATGATTAGTGTAAATGCTAAATAGATCAAAATAAGCCTACTAACAAGTTATAAGTTAAGGTAGTAAGGAACCTCATCCTATAATAATAAGAATAGGAGTTTAAATCCTAAACTTTTAGGAAGAGACGAAAACCCATGGTGTTGTAAAAGTCTTAAAAGAAGATTCCCTCACGAAATCAATAAACAGGCGTGAAAATGAGAGGAAGGGGAGACAAGGGCATGGATGAAAGGAAGGAGGGGAGCTGAATTATTTTGCAGATTGAGTCACTTCACATGCCACATGGCCACATGTTTATCACTCCACGCGGTGCCATTAATAAGATTACGATTCCCTTGTCGACAACATACTGTATAACCAGAGGTAATTAACAGGGGTGGCCCTCTAAAATTATAGAATAATAGAATTTAAATTTTAATGAAATTATATTTCAACCTCAAACAATTTCACTTTTTTAATTCATAAATGGACTAAAATGATAATATTGAAATGTTTATATATGATTGAAATGTAATTTTATAAAAATTGAGTTTTATTCTATAATTTTCTCCTCTAATTCTATCCTAACTCTGTGTATAACATAGACTTTATTTCATGAATGACGATACCCTTCTTAATTCAACCTCTTTTCCTCTTGTTTTCACTTTAAAGGGAAAGCTAACAATTTTACTAATTAATTATACGAGTACAACACATAGATCTTGGAAAAATACTCAATCGTTATCCTTCTTAAATTATCTCTTATCTTACCTAACTCTAATTGATATATAATTTGGGAAAATGAGAGAAATAAGATCGATCTATGTTGATTCCATGGATAATACCCTTCTTAATTCAACCTCTTTTCCTCTTGTTTTCACTTTAAAGGGCAAGCTAGCCAGCTTCTAACTTCAACGTACAACATAAAATCCCTTCATCATCGACAGAGTTAGTCAAATGCGTTTGTTCTTCATTTTAATGGGGTCACACTGTTGCCGTACGTCAACGTTTGACTCGTACATCTGTTGAAATTGGAAATGGTAGATACTGAGCACTATCAATGAACAATATGAGATTAAACATTTATCTGCCAGCGCTTGAAGAGACCAATATTATATTGATTTTGTTTACGTGATATATTCAAATTTAAACACCTTATAATACTATATATTGACTGAAAACGTACAATATTTTATCATATTAGGACCGCCGCAATGATATGTCCCCATCATAATAATTAACTATATAAATAAATACGATAATATCGTCACATGCATCATAAAACCCTCATTTCTTTGCCATTATCTTCCTTTTCGCTAATTTGTAGAATGTAATTCTAGCATCAAATTAATTAAATTATACATATGTCATCAGAATCAGCATGTGAGGTAACTAGAGGCAACTCTATGCATACACACACATATGTATATATTATATAAAATGCTTTTATTTACTATATATTTAAAGAAAAGAGAGCCGACTTATGAATAGGGTTTTGAAAAGCGAGGGGAGGGTACGTCCATTGATTTGCGTTATAAATTTGGATTTGGATCATTTGGTACGCGCCAAATAAATGTACGTAACGAGACCAAGACCACTAGTTCTTTTTTTGTACGTTGGCCACGATGTCAATGTGTGATATTACTTTTGTGTGGCCTTAGTTTAAGCGTGTACGGGATGGTATATATAAACTTGATTAAAAGAAAATAATCCCATTTATTTCTTCTCAGCTACGTTATGTACTTATGTATAAGTTAATATATATATATATAATTTGGTAGTATTAGCACAAAGTTGCGTTTAATTTATTATTTGCCCCAGACAAATTGTTTAATTAGTTGCATGTGAAGTGGTGGCTTATATATATTTTAACGTTAGATACTACAAACAGGCCCGACTTTCATTGCGTTGCAGAAACTGCAGTTTGTGTCTCTGTGGGTGTCTGATGTCTTGTTATTTTATATGCATATATTATTGATCAAATAAAATAAAAAAAAAAAATTGGTGGCAAGAACATCTGGGGAAATTAAACGATTTGATTCTTCAAATATACATATATGTATGTAATATGCATGTTGTGTACTTGCAGCAGTAAATCACAATTGTTTAAACTATTATCAGAAGTCAAGATATCAAGGGACCATGACGATCGATGATGATATATATAATATTATTAATTAAGTGACCTTTATTATTTTCTAATGTAGTACTGTATATATATACTTCGGAGTCTGGATCGATCAAAAAATATACGGCGTTTTTTTTGAAAAATTCCTTGATCCTTGCTTGATCCATGTTATATGTCATGTAGAAAGTTATTAATGATCACTTTTCAATTTTGTCTTTATTTATCGACTGTGTATATTGGATACGAGAAATCAAAGAGAATCAAAGAGGTGAGGGATATTTGACCATATAGCAGAGAAAACTTTTTTAAATTTTTTAATTAAATAGACTTAGTGAGTTGGATTTTCCTTCTTATTTTTGGTAAGTTAGCTAGAATAACTTATATTTTATCTTGAACTAAAGCATATACCAACCAAAATGGCACATTCCGTGACTTGATAGTTGATCAGATCCCAAATTATAATTCAAGGAATAATTTATTTCGATATAAATTGAATTAAATGAAAAGAGAAAAGAAGGGAATTGAACTAAAGTTAATTCATTATATTTTAGAGAGGATAAGTGAGAAAGAATAAATATAATCAACATATAATAAGATGAGGTTGATCTAGTTGGTAATTAAATGGGTTTGCTTATAATCATAAAGTTGTGTATTCAGATTTCACCAATGTGAAGACATTGTTGGCGGATGATCTATCAACGTTTTGTGAGTCCAGAGGCATGTGCTAGTCCTGATGAGCCCTCAAGAACCAACTATCCTAAACTTTTATGTATCAAAACAAATTAAAAGAAAAAGAGAAAACACAATAAACATTTAGACAAATATAAATTGAAGTTTATATTTTAGGATTTTTTAAACTTGAAGTCGGTCATAAAAGCGGACGAACTACATCTGTATGATGGAGCTATGCACCAAAAGAATGCTATCTCTTTCCATTGAGCTAAACTGATTATTACAGATCTAAATTATATGTTGAGCAAATCTATGAGCTTAAAAGCTCATTCCGTAAAATGATGTCATTTTGAGGATGAGCATATAATCTTGTTAGATTTTGGATCTAGATATAGCCTTGATAGGTCAGACTATTTGATTAGGAAATAAGTAGCCTTATCAAATAAGAAACAAATCGATCAGCATTAATCATGCATTTGTTGATTGAGAAATAAGTTATTATATATTAGAAAATTAATTATGAATTAATTTCTGATTGTTTTTTAGAGGGCAAGTAGAGTGCACATAATTTCCTAATTAATAGTCTCTCTAGATCTCTATACTTTAGATGTATCCCTTCAATTGAGACTCACCCCTGCCACTGAGCTATTTGGCAATCTCTTCTCTTCTATCATTTTTCTCATTATAGTAATTTCTTGTGCTAATACAAATTAGACTCTAGTAGTTCTATAATTACATGAGCAGGCTCTAGTAGTTCAATAATTACATGGGCATTATTTTGTTTCAAGTTATGGAGCATTGCAGCTTTGATCCGGGACAAACATGGATTGACCCGATCAGTGGCCGGATCTTGGGACAAATATTTTGGGGGGCCAAATGTATACCATTAACTAATTAAATTTTTTTATGATTTTATAACATGTTTAAAGTATTCAGTTATAATAAAAGTATTTTAACAATTCTAATATATAAGATAATATACCTTTCTCTAGTATAGATGTCATATCAATTACAAAATGAGAAGATATCATGGAATTCCAGAAGATTGCCTGTTATATAATATATCAAAATATTAAAAGTTAACAATGTAATTTATAATACAAAATTAATAAAACACTATGTAAGGGTGTTTACCTCGATCACGCTCTAAGGAACTAATATCAAATTCATTGGAAGTAACCTTAGGAATTTTAGAAGGTTGTTCCTCACATTCAAACCTTAGAGCATCATGGTAAGTCTTTTCAATTGGTAAAGATGTAGAAGCTATGTTACCTTCCTCTATGTGATCACTAGCTTTCCTCTTGAAAAATGAATAATTTGTTTTATTCTTTATCACTGAGCTATTCTTAGATTTTATCACTTTCCAAATAACCTATAAACAATTTAAACAATATAATTAACTATTATTATACTAAATATAAATAGAAAAAAAAATCATGGAATCAAGACCAAACAAAGTAAATATGGAGTTGAATCGAAGCAAATAAATAAGATGAAAGAATTTACTTGTAGCAAGCAAGAGCCGAAAAATCACAAATGAGTTGTCGAGGAAGGAGATTTGGAGAATATATAAAGCGCGTTACCAAAAAGTTATTTTTGACATAATTGGAATAATTAATCAATCAATCACATTTAATTTCTCATCGTCCATTAAATTTAATTAATTGGTTCAACAATTCCCATATTCTATTGCTTAAATTAAAAGATCCCACATTCTCACATTTAATTTGCATAATTAATTTTTTTTGAACAATTTTTTTTCACGGCCCCCCTGCCCCTTCAAAGATCCGCTACTGGACCCGGTACCCCCTGCCCCTTCAAAGATCCGCTACTGGACCTGGGTACACTAATATCTTCTCTCTCACAATTTTCCTTCAAATTCGATCCAAAATATCGAAAATCGCCACGTGTACGTCAAGGAGATTTCTTCAAAACTTGGTTTTCCTTTTGAAAGCAAATCCATTATGTGAGTTGTTGAAGTCGATCATCAAAAGAGAAAATCACCACACGCTTGCAAAGCCTGAAAAGTCAAGGAAGCCCTTAAAGCACTTATTGTCATCACCCACCATAACATGCCCTCTCACCGTCCATTTTCCCAAGAAAAAACAGAGATCAATTTTTACACAATCACCATTTATCACGTCACCATTTTCATTTTCATTTTTTATAATATTAGAAGAAAACAGCCAAAGAAGGTGATAAGATCATAGGTCGGCTCATAGCCCCCACATGGAGCAAACTCACGCCTCCACCTTCTCAATTCTTAAAATTCACAACACGTTTTTAAACTCACCATCTGCTCTTTAGGGTGATCCCATGATGGACAGTATCTAACCACAACATGTTTAGGGACTTACGTGGCTGCAGATTTAAGCTCATGGACAGTATCTCATTAAGGTTCTCACATCAGCAACAGATTTAAACTCTTTTGTTGACTATGACCAATACATTACATTGAACTCTCTCGTTCAATCATAACTCTAATGTTTTGGGAAAGATTGCACAATTGGTTGGACTTACCAATATCGCCCTTTATTGTTACTATAAAAAGTGGTGTTACGATCTTATAGTTTAGTGACTCAAAAACTCCCATTTGAGATCATAGTTTAACCTCGACCTTAGCTTTGATGATGTGAAAACTTCGATAAGTAAGAGATCATAGCCTAACCTTATTTATAATTTCAAACTGTTAGTATCAACAACACTAACTAAGAAAAGAAGCTATCAAAAAGAGAAAATTGGAACAGGAGAACTTTGAAAATTGATATCAAATACTCAATCAAATATTTGAAAATACAGGAACATTCGAGAGGACAGGATCTTATAGTCTTGATATCAGCATTTTCAACGTAACGTTCCACTATTTGGGTAATATTTGCGATCAGATTTAATATTATACTCTTTTCTAAATATAGGACATATATAGGTTGAAGAGTAAATTATATTAAAAAATGTCTTACTCTCTCTGGTCCTTATTATAAGGCACTAACTAATAAATCTTACAAATCAATAAAAACAGTTAAAGTCAATAAAGTTGTCATAAAATTGAAATAATTTCTAATATTACACTTACTAATTGCACTAAACTCTAATATTATGTTACTCCTTCGGTCCCGATTATAAGACATAGTTAAATTTTTTAGAAATATTAAGGAAGCTAATTAATTACTTTAGAATATATTTTTTTTCTAAATTATTTAGTTTGATTAATAAACTAATATATAATCTAAGGATATACGACATATGAAATGATTAAGTAACTTATTTAGCTTTCTTAATCTCTCTAAAAAAAGTCAACTAGGTCTTATAATTAGGACCAAATGTAGTAATTATTACTCTCACCTATTACCCTTATTAATTATGGGCATACATAAATAAATAAAAAGATTAGTGTTCCTTAGAAACAAGCAAGTGGCCAATGAAAAAGACAAAATATATTTAATAGTTGGTGCCTCATAATAAAATCAGATGAAGTATATTTAGGACCGGGGTAGTATTAAAAAAATGTTATAATAAAAAATTTTCTTTTTTCCTTTTTATTGTCAGCCTTTTTTCATTTTCAGAAACAAGCAGAGGATGAGGTGTTTGTTTGTTTTTACTGGGTTTTAACTCATTTACGGAGCATGTGTGGTTCTCAGTGCTCCTCTTTGACAAACATGTTTGGAGGGCTTCCATCTCCAATAAAGCAAATGATTGTGCCATCATACTCATCTCTCTCTCTCTCTCTCTCTCTCTCTCTCTCATCTGAATCCCACCTAGTCCCCAACAACACGACGAACACCCTGTAAAGTGGTAAACCAACAAAGCTATGAGTAGGCCCCTTATGGTAAAAACATTGAATTAAACAAACAGTCAACAACAACGAACACAATCTATTATCATCTCTGTGGACTCAGTATTGCACCATGATCTCATCCCTCACCAAGCAAGTATATGCAAACCTACGCATTACATTATTTTTCCCCAACGAATCTCAATTCATAAAAAAGTTGAAATTGATCATTCATTCTCTGTACAACATCACCTTCCTCACAAAAACTCACACTAGCTGAGCGATATATATGCAAAGCTAATATTTTTACTAAAGATCCTCTTGATTATTTCCATTTTCTATTTTGGGGAGGGGGTTAATTAATTTTATCTTTTTGTTGCTTTCCTTTTCTTTCTTTCACTCACCGAAAGTTGCTATTTTTATAGCTCCTGCAGGCCGCAGCTAGATGGGGCTTGTTTGTTTATGAATTAATTTATACCTGTCTCGAGTTATTTCCACCTTTTTATTCTCTCACTCGCTATTTTGTGCGTATCAGCTGTAAAAGGATCTGATTCCCACACGCAAGTGTGAAGAAGAATTGCTCATAGGTAGCCAAGTTTAAAACGAGTATTTCTAGAGAGCAGAAGAGAGGGTTCTCTCTTTCTGGCTCTCTGTCTCTCTTTTTATATTCGTACATTGTTAGAAGCCTAGCGCAGCGAAGCTTACTCATCACCATAGCTGTCGCTCGGTGATCATCCTTGTGTTCATATCTCTCTCTCTCTCTCTCTCTCGTTCTTTCTCTATCGGTGACAGCTGGGTTTTTGAAGCTTGCTGAGCTATACTATAAATCTTGATCACAGGCGTGCCTCGACAATCCGGTGTTGTGGATTTTACCCACGTCAGGTTTTTGGTAATCTTCCTCGGGAAATTTTGACATCTAATCCTCCCTTTGTCCATTTCTGTTGATAAATATCTTTGGAATAAAGTTTAAGCTAATTTCTTCCTCTTCGTTTTCCGTGTTCGTGAGATTCTCTTCTGTTCTGTTCTCTTGTGCAATGTATCTCTGGAGTCCATCTCCAGATACACATTGCTCTAATTCTTCATTTCATTCGTGGTGAAATGCCCTTCTTCGAACGCTTTGATCTCTTGTTCGTCTGCTTAGCTTCACACCGACTCATTCCTCTCAATTGTCGCGACATTCATTAATGGCTATCTCCCAATTGCTTGATAGAATCTCTTCTTCATCATCATTGTCATCGAGATCGCCGAACTCCCTTTTGACAACGATCATAGGACTGCCGGTTTTGGAATTAGCCGCAATATGCGTCAACTTAACTATTCTTCTTGTGTTTCTCCTGGTAATCTCAGCGAGGCAGATATTCGTGTGTGTTAGTCGAATTCGAATAAGCAAGGAAAATACGAATGGCGATCCGAATCCAATTCGTCGTAGTTATATCGACAGGAACACACACGATGTTAGAATCGGTACGAGTTTCAAATTGGCATTGCTCTGTTGTTTCTATGTGCTCTTTGTTCAAGTTCTGGTGTTAGGATTTGATGCTGCTGCTTTGATCAGAGAATCGACTAATGGGAAACCTGTGAACTGGTGGCTTCTTTCTTTGCCATCCGCGCAGGGTTTAGCTTGGTTTGTAATAAGCTTCTCCGCTTTGCATTGCAAACTCAACTTGTCTGAGAAGTTTCCGTTTTTGTTGAGGATTTGGTGGTTGGTCTCATTTGCAATTTGCTTGTGCACTTTGTACCTTGATGGGAGAGGACTTGTGGTGGAAGGCTCAAAACATCTTTCTTCTCATGTTGTGGCAAATTTTGCTGCCACTCCAGCTCTTGCTTTCCTGTGCATTGTTGCAATTAGAGGTGTTACTGGCATAAAAGTTCGTAGAAACTCTGATCTTCAAGAGCCATTACTTGCTGAAGAAGAAGAAGAAGAAGAAGAGGCAGGTTGTGTCAAGGTTACTCCTTATAGTGATGCTGGGATTTTTAGCTTAGCCACTCTCTCTTGGCTCAACCCTCTTCTCTCAACTGGGGCTAAGAGACCGCTTGAACTCAAGGACATTCCCCTTCTTTCTCCAAAAGATCGAGCTAAGACAAATTATAAAATTTTGAACTCTAACTGGGAGAGATTGAAGGCTGAAAATCCTTCAAAGCAGCCTTCATTAGCTTGGGCAATTCTCAAGTCTTACTGGAAGGAGGCAGCTTGTAATGCCATCTTTGCTGGTATGAATACTCTAGTGTCGTATGTAGGTCCATACATGATAAGTTACTTCGTTGATTACTTAGGTGGTAAAGAGACATTCCCGTATGAGGGGTATATCCTCGCGGGGACATTTTTCGCTGCAAAGCTTGTGGAGACCTTGACGACAAGACAATGGTATTTGGGGGTGGACATCTTGGGTATGCACGTCAGGTCGGCTCTAACAGCAATGGTATATCGAAAGGGACTCAGGCTCTCAAGCTCGGCCAAGCAGAGTCACACAAGTGGGGAGATTGTTAACTACATGGCTGTTGATGTTCAGAGGGTGGGGGACTACTCTTGGTATCTTCATGACATGTGGATGCTTCCTCTTCAAATCATTCTCGCCCTTGCAATTTTGTACAAGAATGTTGGACTTGCTTCAATTGCTACATTGATTGCTACAATCATTTCCATTGTTGTTACTATTCCCGTGGCTAAGATACAAGAAAATTTTCAAGACAAATTAATGGCTGCTAAGGATGAAAGGATGAGAAAAACATCTGAATGCTTGAGAAATATGAGGATCCTCAAGTTGCAAGCTTGGGAAGATCGATATCGAATACAGTTGGAAGAAATGCGTGGAGTAGAGTTCAAGTGGCTACGTAAAGCCCTCTATTCTCAGGCTTTCATCACTTTTATCTTTTGGAGCTCTCCTATATTTGTTTCGGCTATCACTTTTGGCACTTCAATATTGTTGGGAGATCAGTTGACTGCAGGAGCAGTTCTCTCTGCTCTCGCTACTTTCAGGATCCTTCAAGAGCCTTTGAGGAATTTTCCTGACTTGGTATCAACAATGGCCCAGACAAAAGTTTCTCTTGATCGCTTATCTAGTTTCCTACAAGAGGAAGAATTGCAAGAGGATGCAACTACCATCTTGCCACGAGGAACTTCTGACATTGCCATTGAGATTAAGGACGGATTCTTTGGCTGGGACGCTTCTTCTAGGCCTACTCTTTCAGGGATACAAATGCAAGTGAAAAGGGGCATGCGTGTGGCAGTTTGTGGCATGGTTGGTTCTGGGAAATCAAGCTTCCTTTCTTGCATCCTTGGAGAGATTCCTAAGCTTTCTGGTGAAGTATGTTGACCAACTTAAGCCCTTAATTCCATCTTGATAAAGACATCCTTCTACTAAGTATATTGGATCATTTTGCAGGTAAGAGTGTGTGGTTCAGAAGCATATGTCTCCCAATCCGCATGGATACAATCAGGAAATATTGAAGAAAATATCCTTTTTGGAAGTCCCATGGATAAAGCAAAGTACAAGAGAGTTCTTCATGCTTGTTCATTGAAGAGGGACTTGGAACTTTTCTCTCATGGAGACCAAACAATTATAGGCGATCGAGGTATAAACTTAAGTGGAGGCCAGAAACAGCGGGTGCAGCTTGCAAGAGCTCTTTATCAGGATGCTGATATTTATCTCCTTGATGATCCCTTCAGTGCAGTTGATGCTCATACTGGATCAGAACTGTTTAATGTATGTTTTGCTTGACACAGTTGAATTTGTTTTTCTCGGTCACAATACAGTTGAATCTGTTTAAGTGAATTGGATTTGGCCTGATCTATGGCATAAATATGCAGGAATACATATTGACAGCACTAGCAGATAAAACAGTTATTTTTGTGACCCATCAAGTGGAATTTCTCCCTGCAGCTGATTTGATACTGGTATTCCTATAAGCATTCATCTTCCTAATTTATATTTTGATTCATTAAAGGCCTATTTAATGGTGATTGTTTTAAAACTTGTTGATTGTAAGAATCAAGTCATTCTATTTATTTGCTTATTTTGGTAGGGAAAATTTCTTTATTTCGACATTGTTCTGTTTCACAACAACTCTATTATGTTATGAATGAAACTTCTAGAAATTGGTGATTATGACGCTTGCAGTTTTTTTTTTTTTTTGGTAGTAAGTTTCTTTTTAATTTCATATAGTGTATCTTTATTACAATGTTGATGTTTAGTCTCTTTAGCTGCCAATTTTAGTTTATCTTTGCTTACATAGATTTAGTTTTTGCAAGGACTAGGATGAATATTCTCGCCAATATTTTCATGTAAAATTTTGTGTTGATTTTGAGTTTAGGAATTTTCAAGTTCTATATTATTGAGATTACAACCCTTCATTTGGTGTGAAATGAAAAAGATGAATTTTTTTTTTTTTTTTTTTTAAAAAAATCTAAATAATATAATTCTAAATCTTTATTCCCTCCTTTCTCAAGGTTCTTAAAGAAGGCCGCATCATACAGGCAGGAAAATATGATGATCTTTTGCAAGCTGGAACAGATTTTAAAACTCTAGTTTCAGCTCATCATGAAGCCATTGAGGCCATGGATATTCCTAATCACTCAGAAGATTCAGATGAAAATGTGTCCTTGGAGTTGGAGGCGTCTGTTATATCCAGTAAAACGTCCATCATATCTGCCAATGATATTGAAACTCTAGCCAAGGAAATGCAGGAGGGTTCATCAGTTTCAGATCAGAAAGCAATCAAGGAGAAGAAGAAAGCGAAACGGTCAAGGAAAAAGCAGCTTGTTCAGGAGGAGGAGAGGGTAAGGGGTAGAGTCAGCATGAGGGTGTACTGGTCATACATGGCTGCAGCATATAGAGGCTTACTGATTCCACTCATAATTACTGCACAAGCATTATTTCAGTTTCTTCAAATTGCTAGTAACTGGTGGATGGCTTGGGCAAATCCTCAAACTGAAGGAGACCAACCCAGAGTAACTCCTATGGTTCTTCTTCTGGTGTACATGGCTCTTGCTTTTGGAAGCTCTTGGTTTATCTTTGTAAGGGCTGTTCTGGTAGCCACATTTGGTCTAGCTGCTGCACAGAAACTTTTTATAAATATGCTTAGAAGTGTTTTCCATGCTCCAATGTCTTTCTTTGACTCCACACCAGCTGGAAGGATATTGAATCGTGTAAGTTCTTTTTTAAAAATGAAAATGCTCTAGTCCTGTCCGTCGATTGTGGTGCTCATTATTATTTAATTTGAGTTATATCCTACCAGGTATCAGTTGATCAGAGTGTTGTGGATCTTGACATTCCTTTTAGACTCGGAGGATTTGCTTCCTCAACGATACAACTTATTGGCATCGTTGGTGTGATGACAACAGTTACCTGGCAAGTTTTGCTTCTAGTTGTCCCAATGGCCATGGCTTGTTTGTGGATGCAGGTAATCATGATTTTTCAGCATTACTTAAAAAGACGTGTGCAAAGGAAAAAGAGCTACATGTTCAAGCTTCCTTTGCTAGTATATCTTGTTAGCAGTTTGTTTGTGGAATTTAAACGGTTATGATTCACGATGAATTTGTAGTGTTTCTGCATACCCAATAATGCTATGATCGCTTTGCCCAAAATATATAACCACACTAATCATCAATCTATCCTATTGTAGAAATACTACATGGCTTCTTCAAGGGAGCTGGTTCGTATAGTAAGCATCCAGAAATCTCCTATTATAAACCTTTTTGGTGAATCAATTGCTGGGGCTGCTACTATCAGGGGTTTTGGACAAGAAAAAAGGTTTATGAAGAGAAACCTCTATCTTCTGGACTCTTTTGCACGGCCATTCTTCTGCAGTCTCGCAGCAATTGAGTGGCTTTGCCTGCGTATGGAATTGTTGTCAACCTTTGTATTTGCTTTCTGCATGATATTACTAGTGAGCTTTCCACATGGAAGTATTGACCCTAGTGAGTATATAATCTTCACAACTTCCTTTGCTTATTCTCACAAGTTTATTGATTCTATTGGAAGCTGTTACTTTGAAACGATCCTTCTTAAGAATCATAGCATGAATCTAAAATAATAATTTATAAGATCAAGATGATTTTGCCCACCTATTGCACATCATGTAGTCTATGGCTTGTTATTGTTGCTTTTGAATTCTTCAGGACTGCATAAGGTTATTAGGAAAGGTCCTTAATGATGGTAAATGTCGTTTGACATGAATAGGATATACTTTTGTAACTAATCACTGTTACTTTTCTGCATAGGCATGGCTGGACTTGCTGTGACGTATGGCTTGAATTTAAATGCACGCCTATCAAGGTGGATCCTTAGCTTTTGCAAACTTGAGAATAAAATAATTTCAATTGAAAGGATTTATCAATACAGTCAAATTCCTAGTGAAGCACCTACTATTATTGAAGACACTCGCCCACCATCCACATGGCCTGAGAATGGGACAATCAGTATAATTGATTTGAAGGTATCTAGTTAAGTTTCATAATATGCATTTTGTCATCAATATCAGTATAAAATACAAATTTTATAGTTAGCTGCACTATAGTATGTTCAAAAAGAAAAGAAAAGAAAAAAGCTGCACTATAGTCATGACCAGTGTGGTTTGTTCCTCAAACTTCATGTAATGTAGAGTCTTCATTTATTTATTTTGTAAAAAGTTGACTAGGCTTATTCTTCCTTCTGTTAGCCGCCTAACCTGCCCTGTTACTTTTAAAGGTTCGTTACAAGGAAAGTCTTCCATTGGTGCTTCGTGGAATATCATGCACATTTCCTGGTGAGAAAAATATTGGAATAGTTGGACGTACTGGCAGTGGCAAATCTACTTTGATACAAGCGTTGTTTCGATTGGTTGAACCATCAAGTGGGAGTATCCTTATAGACGACATTGATATTACAAGCATTGGTCTTCATGACCTTCGAAGCCGTCTCAGTATCATACCTCAAGATCCAACCTTATTTGAAGGGACTATACGAGGCAATCTTGATCCTCTTGAAGAGCACTCTGATCAAGAGATTTGGGAGGTTGATACATGAACTTAATGGATAAACATGTTATCAGATGATCAGTTTCAATTCTTATTCTCTGATAATCATTGACTTTTAAATTTTGACAGGCACTAGATAAGTCTCAGCTTGGAGAGATTATTCGTCAGAAAGATGAAAAGCTTGATACGCAAGGTAACAGAATATACGGAGTTTATTTTCTTCTCCATCCTCCTAAAATGAAGGGATGGAGAAGGGTCTGAGTCACCAGTAACTATCATAATACATGTTCTCAAATTTTGCAGTGCTTGAAAATGGAGATAATTGGAGCGTAGGGCAGCGACAACTTGTGGCGCTGGGGCGGGCTTTATTGAAACAGTCAAGGATACTTGTACTTGATGAAGCAACAGCATCAGTTGATACAGCCACTGATAATCTTATACAGAAGATTATTCGGACAGAGTTTAGAGACTGCACTGTCTGCACTATTGCACATCGTATTCCTACTGTTATTGACAGTGATCTTGTTCTTGTCCTCAGTGATGGTGGGTGAAGTTACATCCAGCTCTTCTACTTCCTTTCATCCCTCAATCAACCTCACATTATGGGGTTAGAATTATTATCTTTGGAAGCTAATTTTTTGTTTTTGTTTTTGTTTTTTTTCAGGTCGAGTGGCAGAGTTTGACACGCCAACCCGACTATTAGAGGATAAGTCCTCCATGTTTCTGAAGTTGGTGACAGAGTATTCATCAAGGTCAAGCGGCATACCAGATTTTTGAACTGGAAGGCATGCCTCAAAGCCTTTTTCGGAGTTGGTGGTGACAAGAGAGCTCAAGACAGCTCAAGGTTGAAGCAGCAAATGCAACCTCAGCTGCTGCTGCAGCAACAGCGTCATTCGGCACATTCGGGGAAGAGGGAAGGAAATGAGGTGAAAGTAACTCCCCATGAAGCAAGCAAGCACTAAATTGGGAGGGAACTGTTAGATTCTAGTTTGAAAGTTAAATTCATTATGGAGGAATTCATGCATGGGTGGAAAATCATGCTTTGTAACACAAAATAAGTTAGACTTCACTGTCATTACACAGAAAGGTGAATAAGGGCCTCTCAAATTGGACTCAGTGTCAATCGTGTGCAATAATGAGTAGTCCTTTTTTGGTACAATAATGAGTAGTCTTAGAACCAGGCATTGGTTTTTGTTCTTTGCTTAGTCAGGACTCAGGAGAAAGTGTAGAGATAAACTAGTATTTTTGTATTCCACTGTTTCTTGCTAGCAGAAATTCAATATTAGTTGATGTTTCTCTCCTAAATAGTTTATTATATTAATGATCTCGTTTCTTGCAGGTTTTATCTGGTTGCATATTTAGTAATAGAGCCATAATTAGTTTTCGCATTTTTTTTTTGGTCAATGATATATAAATAATGCTGGCCAACAGTCGATAGCTACATAATTGTTTTATTAAAAATAGAGTAGTGAGAAACAAATAACTTCCACCTTCTTTATGTTGATAATTAAATATTCTGTTTATTATATCTGAAATGCGCCAAAGTCATATATTATTAGCACAATTATTAAAATTAAGTAAAAATATATTTACTTTGAATCCACTCTCCTTATAGACTCATGAGAACAAAAGATGTAGTCTTTTAAGGGGTCCAAATCCAATAGTGCCCAATTGGTAATTTGTGAGGCAGAAATGGCCTCAACTCCTTCTGAAGCAGGCCTTCGTCTTATGGATCCGGCCCTTATGGCATTCTCAATCCAACTTAGCCTGGATCCAAGTCCAAACTCAGACACGTGCCTTCCAACATGTAGGCTCAGGGCTGGATCCTTTAATTTGCAAAGTTAATACAGGGTGTATTTGGAGAAAGACAAAGTATACAAGGAAAGTATAAATGAGGTCAAGGTTTGTCTTCTTCTTGATATGGGGATTACCATTGGATCAAAGGGGCTATGGAAAGAATTTTGAAGTGGAACTATCAGTGGGAAGCTGCATATGGGCATAATTTTAGCATGCAAAAGGGAAAAACTATAGCAGTAGATGGTGGCCCCTCGAATGAAGTCAAAAACTAACAAAGTCCTCTATGGTCCCCTGAGCTTAGGCCTCATGTAATGTTCTTGGGCTAAGGCTTGTTGGTCTTCGCTAAAATGAATGTATATAAACAAGTCTGTTTTGCAGTGTTACCGTTGCTACTGTATTTGGAGCAACTGGATTACAGGGTCGCTATGTTGAGCAACAAGACAACTGGGTATGCTGCTGTAATGTGACATTGTTTCAAAGAAAACAGTCTTTTCCCAAAAAGAAAAAGAAATTACTTTTAAATATCTTATTTTATTGCACGTTTTATATAGTACCATTATCTTCCAGCTAAATGGGGTCTCAAGTGCTGAGGTTCTGAAGATTCACATTGTCATCTCAAACTCTGATCTTGAAGGGACTAATGTATCCAGTTGTGCCAACGAAATACAACCCAAGAGATGACAATTCAATTAAAAGCAGTGATGGAAAAGGCTAATGTTGTTATTAAACTTATTGGTATGCATCTTCTCATGTAATTCTGCAACTTTAATGTTTCAAAAATGCTGGAGAATGTGATTGTCACGAATTCATCCTGGCACTGACTATAGCTTCTGGCAGGAGAGTATGAGACAAGAAAGAAACAACAGCTTTGAACTTGTGAATCATTACCTGGCTGCGAAACTTTTAGGGTGTGCGTACGCAACCATTCTCATGTCATTTGATCAAGCTTCGAGATAAAACAGTTTTTTCCGATTCTATGCTTTGGAAGAGTTCGAGAATCGAATTACGTTTGTTAACCCATTTTATTTTTACTTCGAGAATCGAATTACGTTTGGTAACACATTTTTCCTCCCCTTGTTTGGGAGTTAAAAAATAGTAAGGGAGGAAGATGGATGATTAATGAGTTATTTTTACCATTTTGTCCTTTTCTTTAATAATTAATATAATTAATATACTTTACAAATAAACTTAAATTTAAATTTCCTAAAAAAATTATTTATGTAATTTTTATATAAAAAAAATTATTTATGTGGCGGCGGGGGTGGTGGCGGCGGCGGTGGTGGTGCGGCAATGGTGGCGGTGGCGGTGGCTGGTGGTGGCGGTGGGGCGGCGGTGGCGGCGGCGGTGGTGGTGGTGGTGGGGCGGTGGGATGGTGGTGAACGAGGGTAAATTTTTGCTTCAAGAAGGAGTTTTTTTTTTTTTTTTTTTTGAGAAAAATGATTCTCGTTTTGTGGCTTGGAACAAAGAAGCGAGAAAATTTACGCTTTTTTTTTTTATTCCTCAAACAAAAAATAAATCGGTTTATCCCGGGAATAGAATAAAACCGATTTACCAAACACAATTCCCATCCAATTTTGTTCCTGGAATGAAATTAAAAAAACTCATTTTAAGCGTTACGCACACACCCTTAGCAACTACATTATTCCTTTTTCGTTGTGTCGGCTGTTAACATCTAAATTTATCATCAATATTACATGTTCTTCAATTTTTCTCCCCTATACTCACATCATATGCACCATATTCTTCCACGTCTGTGTATATAATATGTCTATTTTAAATAATAAGGGAAAATTACATATAGGTCCCAAGGAAGAGAGATATTTACATTTAGGTCCCTTAAAATTACGAAATTACTTAGAAGTCCCAAGGGACTTTTGAGTAATTATTTCAATGTAAAATTACTTTGCTTATAGTGCATATTTCACAATGCGATTTACAACACAAAATGCATAAATTAACAATACAAAATGCATAAATTAACCACAACTTCAAAACCTTCAATTTGTCATGTCTCACTTCCGGAAGTTGTGGTTAATTTATGCATTTTGTGTTATTAATTTATGCATTTTGTGTTGTTAATCGCTTCCTAAAGTGAGACATGACAGATTGAAGGTTTTCGAAGTTGTGGTTAATTTATGCATTTTGTGTTGTTAATTTATACATTTTGTGTTGTTAATCGCCTCCTGGAAGTGAGACATGACAAATTGAATGTTTTCGAAGTTGTGGTTAATTTATGCATTTTGTGTTGTTAATCGCTATCGAAAGTGAGACATGACAAATTGAAGGTTTTCGAAGTTGTGGTTAATTTGTGCATTTTGTGTTGTTAATTTATGCATTTTGTGTTGTTAATCGCTTCGTGTGAAATATGCACTATGGGCAAAGCAAAGTAATTTTACATTCTGAAATAATTACTCAAGTCCCTTGGGACTTCTCCGAGTAATTTCGTAATTTCAAGGGACCTAAATGTAAATATCTCTCTTCCTTGGGACCTATATGTAATTTTCCCAAATAATAATATCAACCCAGTTCCAGACATGTACCTCTGCAGACCACAATCATGAAACCTTCTGTTAAAATTGGTACGGAGGACAAAATTTGAATTCATGGGGTCACTGCAGAGATTAGTACGGACACAATCTGAGAATGACCTAGGTATGCGAAAGTTCCTCTTCCCATTGCAAATCTGTACAGTTTTCATCATTCACTGATTCAAGAGTCATATATGTGTGTGTGTGTGTGAATCTGTCATGACTAATGAGTTTATTATCAGGACAACAAAATTTGTTTATGGCCTATACACAAACTTGTATAGAAGGATTGCTTTTGAAGTCATTCCATAATTGCTCAAAGTGTTGTGTCGGCTTTGAGTGTCATTCAAGTCATTCCATCTGGTACAACCGACAGATCTTAGCAATATAAAGCAGCCTCTCGGAGAGAAAGCATAAGCCACCCATGAAAGATGAACAAAACCCAAGAGCATGATCAAAAAATAGAAGGAAGATTAGATGAAGAAGCTGACTCAGATGACCACAAGCAAGGCTCATCTGAGTACACCAACCTGGGAGGAAACAACGTTGGAGCATCAATGCGAGTGTCCCAGAGAAGCTTCAAATTAGGTGGTGAACAAAAAGATTGCCGCTGCATCAACATTTATATAAACAGTAACGTTCAGGGTGTGTCCAATTCGGTGCTCTATGGCAGCCAAGTGGAGATGAGAGATCCAGGAATTAGGTTGTACTTTGAAGATTTTAAGGTGGACAGACCAACTACCACAACTAACAACATGTCAAGGCTTGGTTTTTGGTTTTGTCTGCTACTCCTACTTCTTTTTGCTTTCTTAGTTTTTCTCATTCCGGTGCTATTCTCAACAAGAATTTTTATTATTATCCGAAGCCAAACTTCTCCTCATTTTGTCCCATAGGATTTTGCTGCTTAGCATTTGACTTACAGATAATTTCATCTTTTAGTGAAGGGTTATGACTCGAGCCCGCACAAAACCTGTCCAAAATAGTTATTAAAGGAGTTTGTTTTGGTTCAAATCTCATTTCACTTCGTCTGTCAAAATTTATATTTTTTTCTTAGTTTTTTCAAGGGTTATACATGTTAAAAGAGTTTTTCAATCCAAATGATTAAAAATGATACTTTAAGAAAATAACTTATATTTCTTATAAATAATTAATTTAACTAATTTTCTTAATTCAAAAAAACAGCTAGAAGACTCTATGGACTATGAAGATTGGAAATATTGATAACTGAATCAATGTATTTTATATTCAAAAGCCGGTACCTTTGGAATTTTGGATTAAATAATGGAGAATTTTGTAAGATGCTAACTTGGCCATCTTTCTAGCGGTGGCAGGTGTAGACAAATGCTGAAAATTGCTCAACTCAGTTTAATTGTGATGGACAAGTTGGGATTTGGCTTGCGTCCGTTTCTGCTGCAATTAAACTGCGTTGACGTAAAAATTGTGCAGCTTTGGCCTTTTCTAAAAAGATAAAAAAAAAAAATTTATAGTATTGATCAAAAATATTATTAAAAATATATTTCAAGTTAATGAAACTGTATTTAAAAAATACTTTATGATCTTGAAAAAATATTTCGATACTGATTGTACTAAAAATATTTTAAAATCATAAAGTATTTTTACAATACCTATCAAAACCCTAAAATATTTATTTTTTCAAAAAAGTCAAAGCTACATAATTTTTGTTTCTAAACAACACCATTTTTGTACCGGACACAGCGGATACTGGCTTGCAGCGGATGCAAGCCAAATCCGACAAGTTAAGTTGGCCGTCTTTCTATAGCCATCCATGATCATTGTATTACTTTTTTAATTTTAATTTAATGCAAATGACTATAAATCCACAATAAGTGTGACAACGTCCTTAATAAAACCACTTGCTAATCTCACTCATAATTATTAAGGATGATATCAACAAGAAAAAAAAGTACCACATTCTTTTTCATGCTAGTGGTCCACTACTATATATGTCTTAGTCAATGATTGGCCTTTTCCAGACCAATTTTCATGCCTAAACCCTACCCAATTATAATAATTACTTGCGCCCATAATTCTAGAATGTTTCGACTTTTGAGAGTCCTGGAGGTTTATTATTGATTTGCATTAGATTACTGAAAATTATATTTAGATTTTATTATTTATTATTTAGAGTTATACATTGCTACTAGTATTGTTTCCATTGTTATCAAATTATTCGAAATATTCAAATATAACAATCTTAAAGAAATAAAAACTAGTATATCATTTTATAACGTTTTCTAAAATGCATGCTGTTAGTGTTATGCCGTTATATGAAGACAAATCTGTAATTGGTTTGTTCAAGAAAAATTCCAATGAAATTTTAGGGTTTGGTTATTTCCCACTTCATCCCATCCTCTTTTTCAATTCATTTGTTGGATTTTATAAAATATCAATAAAATATTAAATTATTCAGATTTATAAAAATATTATTTTTTAATAATTTATTAATATTTCTATAAATCATTATATCTAAATCGAAAGGAAGAGATTTCAATCCAACCAAATTTTGGCTCTCTTTTAAAAAATAAAATAAAATAAAATAAAGAAGTATGGGGAGGCTAAAGAAAAAAAACCTCATAAATTACCATATAACGTGCACCGGCCCTCATTGAATTTGAAGGGATCTCTTTTCTTATATTTTTATTTTAATATAATTTTGCCCCAAAACAAATCAGAGTCATGTACCGACCTGAATTGTGGCATATTCATGCAAACGCAAATCAGGGGGCTGGCCTCACTTTCATCAACCCTCCACGTCACACGCGTCTCCACGTGTCACAATCTCACATGCCACCGACACATGACCGACCTCCGCGCACGTTGCTAGCGTGCACACCCCATCAGTCTCGCATTCTATCAGCCAATTTACATGCTCTCTCTTATTGCTATTTCTCTTTTCTTCCGTTGTTTCTGCAAAATTCGCGCCTTCATGTTCTGGAATTCCCTCCGCTGGTAAACGACTCTTCCCCTTAAGTAATTTAATTTTCTCCCCATTACTTTATTCGTCTCGGGTTTCCCAGTTTTGAGTCTTTTAGATCTTGTGATTTTGCTTCCTCTGAGATCTATCTAATCAAAGAGGCTCGGCCCTTCCTCGTGATTCGTGCTGTTTTTCATACTCTTAATTGGGCACATACTCTTTTTGATTCGTTCTTATTGATTTCCATTTCTTTCTGCTTCCACCAACTCATTTCTCTGTGAGTATTTAATAAATACTTTTGCCGCGGCAGTTGGTTCTTTTTCTTTGGAGCTGATCCCATGCTTAGATTAATCATTCCACTTTACTCTAGGGTTTTGTGTCTTGGTTGAATCTCGTTGGTGTAAGCTTTGGTGTGTAAGTTTGGATTTTATTTTGTGGGTAAGGGGAAGAATGTCAATTTCGTGACTGACTTGCTGATTATTCGATTGGGATCGGAATGAAATGAGACGCCGCCCTTTGGCGGGCGTTCTCCCTGGACAAATGGAGAAAGGAACAGTAAAAGGCCATAATTCTCGTCTTTGCTGTTTGGCATCCTTGTCTGCTTTTTTCTGGTTCTTTTTATTGTACTTTCACTTTGTGGTGCTAGGAGGTAGTAACACTGATCAATCAACGAAACTAGAATCTACTTCTGTTATTCATGAATCTACCCCAGTCCCTGTTGCCAAAGTCAGTGAAGGGCAAACCCCTCCAAGAAAGATTGGCATTCATCAGTTGCAGAGGCCTCCAAAAGCTGAAAATGTCCGTCAGGTACAAAGCTCTCAGAAGAATTATCCATTTCTGAAAGCAATGCAAACTGCCGAAAACAAAAATGACCCATGTGGGGGGAGGTATATTTATGTGCACGATCTTCCCTCAAAGTTTAATGAGGATATGTTGAAGGAGTGCAGGACTTTAAGTCTGTGGACTAATATGTGTAAGTTTACCACTAATGCTGGGCTTGGTCCACCACTGGAGAATGTTGAAGGGGTGTTCTCAGATACGGGATGGTACGCTACGAATCAGTTTGCTGTGGATGTGATCTTCAACAATAGGATGAAGCAGTATGACTGCTTGACAAAGGATTCGTCTATTGCTGCCGCAATTTTTGTACCCTTCTATGCTGGGTTTGATATTGCACGCTATCTCTGGGGTTATAATATTTCAATGAGAGATGCCGCATCACTTGAGCTGGCTGACTGGCTTATGAAGAGGCCAGAGTGGGGTGTAATGAATGGTAGAGACCATTTTCTTGTTGCAGGAAGGATAACATGGGATTTTCGGAGACTAAGTGATGAAGAATCAGATTGGGGTAGTAAGCTTCTGTTTTTACCAGCAGCGAAGAATATGTCCATGCTTGTGGTTGAATCCAGTCCCTGGAATGCCAATGATTTTGGGATTCCATATCCCACATACTTCCACCCTGCAAAAGATGCTGATGTGTTCATTTGGCAGGACAGAATGAGACGATTAGAGAGGAAGTGGCTTTTCTCATTTGCAGGAGCTCCACGTCCTGACAACCCCAAATCAATTAGGGGGCAGATAATTGACCAATGCAAGAGGTCAAAGGTTGGCAAGCTGTTGGAATGTGACTTTGGTGAAAGCAAATGCCATTCTCCAAGCAGCATAATGCAAATGTTTCAGAGCTCACTTTTCTGCCTGCAACCCCAGGGTGATTCATACACACGAAGATCTGCTTTTGATTCAATGCTGGCTGGTTGTATACCTGTCTTCTTCCATCCAGGTTCAGCATACACTCAATATACATGGCATCTTCCTAAGAACTATACCAAATATTCTGTCTTTATTCCAGAGGATGATATTCGAAAGAGGAATGTCAGTATAGAGGAAAGACTAAGGCAGATACCTCCTGAGCAAGTGAAAATCATGAGAGAGGAGGTCATTAGTCTCATTCCAAGACTTGTATATGCTGATCCTCGCTCTAAATTGGAAACTCTCAAAGATGCCTTCGATGTTGCAGTACAGGCAGTTATTGACAAGGTTTCAAATTTAAGGAAGGATATCATTGCAGGGCATACAAACGACAACTTCATTGAGGAGAACAGCTGGAAATATGAATTGTTGGACGAGGGGCAGCATGAGGTAGGACCTCATGAATGGGATCCTTTCTTCTCGAAACCAAAGGACGGAAATGGGGATTCCAGTGAATCTTCTGTTGAAGCTGCTAAAAATTCTTGGAAGAATGAACAGAAAAGTCATTGATGAAAAAGGAAGGTAATGCTTCCCCAAGATTCTAAAATGAGCTTTAATGTAGGCTCAGGAAAATGCCTTTCCCTGATTTGGGAAGAATTGAAGAAACAAATTCTTTCTGTGTTATGACTTTATTACAGAACTTGTATGCAAGATTAGATGGCGGGCTGTCACAGATAACCTCAGCACGGGGATCTTATCTGCTTTTCACATTTTTGTTATATAGGTTTTTCTGATTTCTACATCATGTATCCTCCTTAATGAGTACTTGAAATGTATTTTGCAAGGTTTAATAATTTTTTAATATAGAGTTATTGTCCAACTGATTATATAGGAAATGTAATAATGAGTGAATTAGTGATTGATGGCTTATTTGAACTAGTTTAACCATCAATTGTTATATTGGACGTTAAAGCCTTAAAAAGATCAGTAGAAGTGATCATCTGAACAATATATTGTTTTGCATGAGCATCACTGCCGCACTCAGACTTTAGATTGAGGCTTATTTTTTGCCACCGTTCAAATAATTAATTTGATTCACTGACTGCAAAGCAGTTGCTAATTTCAGTAATTTTATGTAACAATTTTCTGGTCCAAGTGTCCAGAGTTCTTGGGAGATGCCTTTTTACCTTATATGACCTAAGTGAATCGATCGACTTGTGGCTTGTTAATGGATGGAATAAGCTGTTTCTTACCATCGCTGTTGCTTGTCTGTAAAAATCTTGTTTCTGGGTTTTTGAAAAAAAGGAAGTCTGGCGGGACAGGAAGAAGCTCAGCAAATTGTAGCAGGGTTTCCATTTTCATTTAGTACATGATGACCTTTACTCGGATGTTTTGGAATTTGCGATTTGCATCCATAATTAATGAAATGATTAATGATCTTGAGATGAAATTTGTAAACTCATTGTGCAGATAAAACAATACTTCTGTTCCTGATAAAACGCCCTATTGGCACTGGCAGCATTTAATGATGCTTGCCCTTCTATAGTATCATACTATCATGTGGGAGACAATTCCTGTGGATCTGTGTAATTTTTTTCCTTGCTTGATTTGTCTTCTACGATCTGCCCAGCATTTAATGGCTGTTGACTGTAATCTTCTAGTCCCATCCAAATAAGATGATCCTTGTTTAACAAGTGTTAGCGCCTGGAAAATCACTGACGTTTTTGTTTTCTATTCCCTCCTTGCCCCTGCAACTTGTTATGCAGCTTGAACTTGCTAGAATGATATTCCAGAAACCACAAGGTAGCAAATTTGATGTTGATAAGATCGGAGTGTTGGCCGATGTCTGCTCTGGATCTGTCTATCATTCTTGGAGTCAGGCTCATCATATAGATCAGATGATCAAATAAGAGGATGGTGATGAGACACTCCACATTGGGATAAGATTCTTTGGGCCAGAAATTGGATGGCTCAAAAGAATTTGAAAATGTAAAACTGAGACCAACTGTCAATAAAATTGGACGTTTATCGGTTTATGCTATGCAAAATCTCACATGCCAACTTTTTCATATGGGCACCAACTTCTAATGGGAAAATAAGATTAAGGCCCATATCCATTTTCCCCTAAATGTGAAGCCCCATGGCGAATTGGGGTGTCTATATTTGACCAGAAAATACTATCTATACTTGTAACGGACACAAAAACAATCACTATCTTTCTTGATTATTTAATTTTTGGTGAAATTACCTATAAGTTCCGAATAAAAAAATTTAAATAAGTTTGATTTGTAAATAACACAATTTGTTTGGAGGTTTGACTTAAAAACATAAATTGTTAAATCTAACTGATAAATATATAATTTTGATTTGTAAATACGTTAGAATTTGTAAATATGAATTTTTGGAGCCTTCCTACATCAAATTTCTCACATACAACGACCAGTGATTTCCTTTTTTTTTTTAGTTAGTGTGTTTATTTTTATTCTAAATATAATACCTGAACAGATTTGTCGTCTGAAATTCTAAGTTTATTTTTATTCCAAATACAAGACCTCAATAGATTTATCTTCTAAAATTCTAACTTTTCATCAAATTATCCCTATCGATTTCACTTGTTAAGAATGTGTTATCAAAAATATTTTCAACGTAAGTGATTGAATATGGCCTTTTAACAATATCAAGACACATTTTTACTAACTTACTTGAATAATTTTTTTAATATTTATAAATTAGTAATTTAATTCATATATACGTGGCCATTTTTTTTTTTTTACATTTATTTGACATATTTATAGAATGGGAATAATTTATTTTACAATTTTAAACAATGAGAATCCGATGTTAATCCTGATTAAAACATAACGGCCAATTTATAAGTTATGTGAAACCTTTTTTTCGCTCAATAAGTTATGTAAAAATTAGAAAAATAAAAGTTTCATAAAAAAAAAAAGTCAAACAGTCAAACAGTCAAAACACGAGAAAAAGCAAGAAGTTGTACATTGGTTCTCTGGTAAGAGAAATGGAACTTATAGTAGTACAAGGGATTTTTTTTTTTTTTTTTTTTTTTTTTTTTTTTTTTTTTTTTAACGAAGTTGTAAATTTGACGATGAATAATTTTGTTATGAATACTTATAAGAGCTATTTATTTTGAGTGCAAAAAATAGATATAAATAATTTATTTGAGAGTAGATAAATAATATTGTTAAGAAGACTTAACTTCCCCTACTTTTTGTATTGTTAGTTCTACCAATTTTCTCTCCATTATATTAATATTTTTTAATGGGAAATATCACTTAAACCCCATGTAAACAGTTTTATTTAAGCCAATCCTCAAAAGATTATAAAATTTCATTGTACCCCTTGTGTCAAAATAAAATAACATTTTTTCAGTGAAAAGACAATAATGCTCTTTTTTTCCCCATAAGAGCATTTACTCCCTCCGGTCCTAATTATAAGAGCAAATTTTGGAGTTGGTTTTGGTCCTAATTATAAGAGCAAGTTTTAACTTTTGTCAATTTTTTCTATAATACCCCTATTTATACTTTCTCAATAATAATTAAAGATAATAATCATTTAATAATACACCTATATATTTTATAAAGTAAATAAAGTTTGCAACTCATTAATGTCATATACACCTAAATTATACTTTTTTATATAAAATAATTTTGATCAATTTTTGTCATATTTTTCCCATATCACCTCTACTAATACTTCTTCCACAATAATTAATTTAACAACACACTTATATTATATTAAGTGAGATATTCTACTTTATTTTTAAATAAAATAATTTTAATATTCCTTTAAGATAATTATTTATCCTCTTCGGCGTTCTTAGAAGAATGATTATTCTAATTTAACCGTATGTATAAATACAAAACACATTGTGTTTTTTAAAAAAAGAAAAAAGAAAAAACCTCTTAATTTGAGGACGAGCATATAACGTAGATGCATAATTTTAGCCCATGCTTAGTATAAATCCGCGGCCAACATGAACGACTTTAATATTATTACCGCCACATCATCATTAAACATTTGTAATGAGAGATGTATTTGTATTAAATAAACTTGGGTAAGGGTATTTTAGGAAAAAACACATAATTAACTAATTTAACTTCCTTCCTTAATCCCTCCAAATTCTGGTAAATAGCTCTTATAATTAGGACCGGAGGGAGTATAAGAAAAATATTAGTATTTTAAGACCATAAAAATATTTATAAGACAGATATGTGAATGACTAGATTTTCTTAACTCCATGGTCATTTACATATTTGTCTTGAAAATGTTCATATTTTCCTTATAAATGCTCTTATGGAAAAAATTAAAATGAGGGTATTATTGTCTTTTACTGACAAAACTTAATTTTATTTTAACTCAAAAGTGTGCCATGAAATTTCTGAATCTTTTAGGGGTTAATTGAAATAAAGTTGTCTGTATAGAGTCTAAATGATATGTTTCCATTAAAATAAAAGCGAAAAGACCGATGAGACCTACAAAAAGTAACATAAGTTAACTTTTCTTAACACATTCCAATATCTATCTCCAATATTTTTGGGTAAAGGTGTAAAAATACAAATGTGTTTTACCCTCGGGGCACCCAACACTAAATGTTTTTTTTTTTGTGCAAAAGTGCCCACGTGGTTACAATTTTAGAGTAAAAGTCACATAAAACGTCAGTTAAGTTGGTATTAGTGGAGATGGAATTAAAACGCCAACACACCACATGGTTTGAGAAATTGAGCCTGATCAAAGAACACAAAGAAGGGAAGAAGTCACTGATGGGGATGAAGGCGAGAGGGTTCTCCACAATCGATGAAGGTGAAGTTCATCAGCGCAATGTGACATGAAGAGAACGGGAAAAGACGCGAGATGAAGTTAGTTATAGAAGTAAAGGACGACAGGAGTTTGTAGTAGGTGTATCTGAAAAAATTTGAGTTTAAACCATTGTTTCACTCAAAACATCACAGGGGACCTACTTCATCAGCAGATCGATGGCTCAGGTTCGAACATCTTTCAAAACAAAAGAAGAATCAAAATGGCGGTGTGACTGATATAAGAAAAACAGGGAAAGTAGAAGAGAGCGACCTACGTCCGAAAAGGAAACAACAAATCACAACTCATATAAAATAGGAATTTAACGTCACCCAATTAACGTTCGTTTTTTAAAAAATTGACGTTAAAACGTAGACGGTGGTGCTATTATAATTTTCTCCTTACTTTTAACTCATTTTTTAAAAAACGGACGTTAAAAGTGAATATTTAATGTTCATTTTATAAAACGGACATTAAATATTGTGATATAACGACTGTTTTAATAAAAACAGTCGTTGTATCTTAGACACCATTTATTTTATTTTGTGAAAAATTAGTGCTATTTATCGTTAGAATGAAGCTTCAAGATTATATGACCACTATAATTTTTTCTCATATTTATAGCTATTTCCTAGTATGTGGCCTAAAATTTCGATAGTGAAGAGAAGAAATCTAATCGTATTTTCATTTAGTTAGTTTCTAATTAAATTTAATAAATAAAAAAATATATCTCTTATATATATATATATATATATGAAAGTCGAGCAAATCACCAAAAGAGGGGTGAATTGAGGATTTTAAAAATTCTTTCCTAAAGCTCTGTTTTAGTGTACTGGAAACAGGGTATAACAGAGTAAGAGAAAGAGAAGCAAGACACAATGAATTTATACTGGTTCGGTCCAACCTCTTGACCTACGTCCAATCCCCAGACACTCTGGGATTTCACTATCTCAATTGATTACACACTCTGTAATTCAAGAGTAATTCTCTCACTAGAACTTACTCCTCCTTACAAGTTGCAATCAATAACCCAATCTCCAAGTCCCCAAACTTGAGATTCTTACAATGAAATGATTTACAATAAATGAACTCTCTCTAAGAGTGGATAAAGATAAATACTGAAGATCAATGTATCAAAAGATACTTTGCAAGTGAAAACTGAAAGAGTAGTTGGTAAACTTGAATGCAATTCATTTTCAGCAGATTGGTTGTTGAGAAGAATTGAATGCAGCTTTATTTATACCAAGAGAGCATTAAATGACCGTTGTAATCTTCAATATAACCGTTGGAGACATTAAGGAAGGATTATGATAAGCTTTGGTCTTCTTCTCTCTCTACTCTTTGGTTAATTGTTAACTCTTAGAAATTGACAATATTCCAGCACATTTTCTCTCTCCTTTTACCGATTTTTGGTTCAAAATGTGCATAGAAATGAAGTCATAGAGGAAAATGTGCATATCAAAGTACAAGGCAAAAATCAAAGAAATTCTTGTTATTATAGAGTTTATGATTCAATTGAGAATTGATAATTGCTTCCTCTTTTGTAGGAAGATGGAGAAAAGTTTTGAAGCTCTATAAGAACCAAGAAACAAGGAAAGAAATAAAGGAGGTGAAGCGGTCAAAGCTAGAAGAACCCGCAACCGGCCGTGGAAAGTCACAATCGCGCGGCCCGCACTTTCCGTGGAAAGTCACAACTGCCGCAGCCGCACTTTCCGTGGAAAGTCGCAACGGCCGTAGCCGATCGTAAAAAATGCTTGAAAGTACAAATGCGCGTTTTTACATTTCAAACAGAAAAACCCTATTTAACCTAAAGGGAAGGGCCGAAAAACACACTCTTGACCTAAGGAAACAAGTGGGCACACAAGGGAAGAGCTTGGGAGAGAGATTTGGACAATCTTGGAGGCTTGGGTGCTCAACCTAAGAGAGATTTTGGAGATTTCACCTTGGTTCTTCCTCTTTTCTTCTCTTTTCTTCCTAGTTTCTTCATGTATTCAGTTTCTTTGCTTAGACTCTCTTTGTATTTGAATATGAGTAGCTAAACTTTTCATTCTAGGGTTCTTCTTACCCTTTGTATGGATTAAAACTTGAATATTCCTCTCTTTTGGTAGATAAATATACACATGTGTTGATTTCAACCTTGGCTTAATGCTTCTAAGTGATTGGCCTCCATTTAGATGATTTATTCACATAGGTTTTGACTCGAGAGAGCTAATCTAGGTGTAGAACTTGATTGAAATCATGCTTGTCTTGAAGTTTACTTGATAAATGGATGGTTTGTTGGTAGAATAGAGATATATTTACTAACCTTGCATTGTCATATTAGGGTTGTTGCTTAAAGATTGATTCTCATTAATTGTAGCAAGAGATTGTGCATTTTAATGAGAAGAGAAACTTGATTTTGACTTGAGAGAGCGGGTCAAGTATTTGTGAACCTTAGACTAACACATGTATGTATTGAAATGCCACTAGAGAGGTATTTGACCAAGTTTTATGAAATGCAAAAGGGGAAGAAGAATCCTAGGCTCTTTTATCCTTGAAGTCAAAAGTCATTTGCCTTTATCAATTCTAAGTTTTAGAAATAGTCTTTAAAAATTCTCTTTCCAAATCAAAACTTTGTTCTAGCTCAACTTGATGAAATTCACTAAGCCTCTTGCTTGACCAATTTGTTAAACAAATCCTCGTGGGAACGATACTTTACTTTTCACTTTATTACTTGCGAAACTCGTACACTTGCGAGGCGAACATTAATTCAGTTGCACAGACGTTTATGCTTGACTTCTTGACTTTTAATCCGTTGGAAGAGCAGCTACTGGATGTGGAAAAAAAACATTAATCCCTTTGCAACGTGTGTAGAATGATTGTCCAAAAGGGTGTAAGTTTTCTGAACTTTGCATTTAATGTGCTGACATCACTTTTTTGCTTTTGCTCAAATCTTCATTTAATATTCTCTAAACCATCTGAAACTCATTAGCAAACTGATTAAACATAGCTAGGAATAGTAATGAGTGATGATAAGAAGTATTAAGATCAAACGAGAAAATTTTACAAATTCGAGCAATTTGATTTTCAAACTCGACACACAAACTCGAGTTTGTAACTTTGCTCGAAGACAAAACTGGTTTCCAACCGAAGCTCGAGTTTTCTTCTTCCAAAGACAAACGTCACGATTTTATCTTTGAAACACATTTTGGAACACGAGCAAAACTCGAGTTGATTAACACAAACTCGAGTTTTGGACTTTTATAGTGAAAAACATGTTTAAGTCCAAAAGTTCAAAACTGGAGTTTTCAATTTCAAAAACACTGAAATGAGCAAAGCTCTCGGCTTGACCAAAACTTGAGTTTCCAAATAAAAACTCGAGTTTTTATTTAAAGATGAAAACCTTTGAAAACTCTATCCAAGTGAAAACTGAAGTTTTCTAAACAAACTGGAGTTTGTCCAAAGTAGTTAAAACATGTAAGCTCTCTGTCACACCTAAACTCGAATTTCCATATATAAACTCGAGTTTTCTCAAAACTTTGGAAAACTTAGAAAACTCCTGGTTAAGTGTAAACTGGAGTTTTTATACCAAAACTGGAGTTTTCTTATGCTTAAAACATCAGAGGCTCTCTGTATGCCCAAAACTCGAGTTTACTAACGCAACCGGAGTTTTGCTTACTTTAGAAAGTATTGTAGAGTCTCGTATGGCAAAAACTGAAGTTTTCTATGAAGACTGTAATTTGTCTAAATATGAAAAACTTGGAGTGCTCTCTGTAAAACCAAAACTCGAGTTTGCCTACGCAAACTGGAGTTTTCTTTAGTTCATAAAAATTGAGCTACTTTCTGTTAAGTCAAAACTCAAGTTTGCCTTTGACAGTAAGTTTTTCAACTTACCAAAGACAAACTACAACTTATGTTTACAATTGTCAGTTATCATCAAAACACATTGAGAACTAACAATATATATATGATTTTATCCCATATTTATAGTTATTTCTTAGTATGTAGCCTAGAATTTCGATAGTTAAGAGAAGAAATCTAATTCTATTTTTATTTAGTTAGTTCCTCGTTTAATTTTAATGAATTAAAAAATATATCTAGAAAAAAATATATCTATATCATTTAGTTCAAACCTCCCTCATTTCTTTCATTTTATTTTTTGTTTTGAGTTACAACGACTAGTTTTTCAAAACTAGTCGTTTCTCCCGTCATCCTTTACTGCTACAACTAACGTGCTTCTTCTCGCGTTCTCTCCATGTCACGTTGCGCTGATGAACTTCACCTTCATCGATCATGGAGAACCCCTCGCATTCATCCACATCATCAACTTCTTCCCCTTCTTTGCGTTCTTTGATCGGGCTCAATTTCTCAAACCCGGTAGTGTATTAGCGTTTTAATTCCATCTCCACTAACCACAACTTAACTGACGTTTTCTCTACTAACATTTTCTATGACTTTTACTCTAAAATTGTAACCATGTGGGTACTTTTGCACCAAAAAATAACATTTGGTGTTGGGTGCTCCCGAGAATAAAGTACATGTATATTTTTACACCTTTACCCTAGATTTTTTGTCTACGGTTTTACCCCAAAAATAAATAGTTTTTATGAGTAATTATAAGAAAAATTATTCATTGTTAAATTTGTACCTTCCCACTTTTTTATATATACATATCCCCTCACTAAAGTAGTTAAAATCGAGATTTTATGTAAAATCGGAAGAGAGATAAAAAATCCTAACGTAAATAAATCGTAAAAACATAAAAGCATTTAAAAAATTAGTGAAATCGTGTTAATAAAAAAAAATCGTAAAAACATAAAATCACAATAATAAATCGAGATTTTAACTATCATGCCCCCACCTTCTTTCTTAGCTACTCTCTTTGTATTTTGTCTTTCCCTTTTTTTACACACCCAACTCAAGTATTTCACCTGATCGCCAATGCTCGTAGAAGCTTTGACCTTTTGAGTTTTGACCAAGAACAATAACAAACGAAGGTGGTAAACGTTTCTGTGAGCCTGAGCGACGTGCCGTGCATGTGGCGCATGTGCAGTAGGGGCCAATATGGTCCCATTTAGCATCTAATCGCTGCGTGTAACATTAGGTTTTCGATTTCTTTTTCGATTTTAAAATCATGATGAAAGGCTGGTTCTGGTTTCCCTTGGCACAAAAGCATGTGGACGCACGTAGGCAAGCTTCTCAGGGACCTTCTCTTCACTTCACGCCCTTAAGATTGGATCCATATGTGCATCAAATATCAAAAGGCATCATCAAATAATTCAATATTTTGAAAGAAGGTACTGATTTATATGATTTTCACCTATTTTATTACGTGTTTAGGTATCGAATTTGTTCTAACTCTTTAGCATTGGACGGGGAATTTCTCTTTTATTCACTTTATTAATTCGAACAGATCACATGTGTGCATGTGAATTTTGGAAGGCAGAAAGAGCAAAGAGATAAAAGAAAGAATTTTTAACTTAGATGTGGCAATTAGTGGGTTCAGACTTTAGAGCCTCAGACCATGATTGATAATGCGCAGGGGCACCACTTTTCTCCCATTACCTTCTTTTTTGTCATATTTTATTCGCTAATCTTCTGGGCATGTCTCTGCTTCCATCTATTGCTTTCTTCTTCATCTTGAAGGGCGTGTTTGGTTTTGAAAACTCAAAGGGTCTCTTTTAGAAACATGGATCATTAACAACTTGCAGGCAAAGTGTTTGTCGTATTGCTTGAGTTAGCTCAGTGCCATATTTTTTGTCCATCCATTAAGTTTGTGCGTTATGTTGCAGATGAAGCTCTAGGCATTACAATGCCTCGTACATTTTTTAATTTTAATTTTAATTTTAATTTTAATGGAGGGTAGAGTTTGTCTTATTTTCATGTTCCTTACGCCATATAACATGGAAAGATTCCTGCTTCTAATCATAATGAATAATTAATATTTTGGAGGTAGAACCATCAAATGGATGATGGTTCCGGCCGTCTCCCTCTGCCATTTTTAGTATAATACTATAATTGAAGGTACAAATTTCTTCGCTTACAATTTATTACAAGTTATTCCCGCTGTCACATGGCTTTGGTTTGGATTTTGATGTTAAGATAATCACAAGTACATCAATGTTCTTGGGTGGATCCCAACCTTAACTATATTTTTAAATGGCCCACTAAGGCATCATTTCTGAATCTTTGTCATACTTAGAAGCTACCCTTCCATCTGTAGAAACTCGTAAATTCTCTTTTACCTTCAGGGCGCGGTTGAAACTTAAAAGTAGCTTTACACATGAAGTTGATTTAAGTAATTGACTTTTACTTTGTTGATTTCGTTGTTTTTATTTTTGTCTCTTTTTCTACATCTGGTCGAATCTCAATCATGGACTGCTTCCTGATTTATGCTTGTGAGTTGTTAGCAATTAAATAATAGTTTTAGGTAGAACACACCCTCACGAATTATTCAGCAGATTTACTCTTGATACCAGAAGGTACACTTTTCTGATGTCTTCATTCTCAATCTTCCTAGGAAAAATGTAATTGCTGCGACATAAAAACAGAAAAAATATTAAAATAAACAATCAGGGAAGAAGCTTTCTGGTAAAAAATGGGGAAAACAACATTATTGCCAACTTATTCATCTCTCGAGTTGGCAAAGCTAAAACTAAACCAGCATTATGCGGCACATTCTCTCCCATGTTTTATGTCGGAGAAACTTCCAATAAGACCAAAGCTTCACCTGTCATTACTTGCACATTACCAGCTGTTAAATACCTGACAAACTCTTCACAATGACTACTTCTCATCGATGATTTATTTATTGGTCATATATTATGCTGGATCAATGCATTAGTTGTTCTTCTTTCAACCACTTCCTCATAACTAGACATATTACTTTCTTCGTGTTCTGTCCATCCAAACATCAGACTTCAGTCTCAGAGTAGAGAGTGCAAATGGTGGACAACTGAGAGGTTAAGCAGAGTGAAGAAGAATAAGATGAAACTGAAAATTCTGCTCTTCTTCTGTTACATTTTCTGTTTCTCTTATGGTCTTGCTGCTGTTTTGAATGATGAAGTTTCTGCTCTACTTTCTATAAAAGCAGGTCTTATTGATCCGTTCAATAAGCTGCAAGATTGGAAATTGCAGGACAAGGCACCAAGAAAAGATGCAGCGCATTGTAACTGGGTTGGTGTCTCGTGCAATGCTGCTGGAGCTGTTGAGAAGCTTGATCTATCCCACATGAATCTCAGTGGCAGGGTATCTGATGAGATACAAAAGCTACAAAGTCTCTCTACTCTGAACTTATGCTGCAATGGATTCTCCACAACCTTGCCAAAATCTGTAGCCAACCTCACCACATTGAGAAGTCTTGATGTCAGCCAGAATTTCTTCGTTGGTGATTTTCCATTAGGTCTTGGAAAGGCGTCACTTTCCTCAGGACCTTGGAAATGCTTCTTTCTTAGAGACGCTGGATCTCAGAGGCAGCTTCTCCCAAGGATCTATTCCAAAATCGTTCAGTAGATTGCAGAAGTTGAAGTTCCTCGGTCTTTCTGGAAATAATCTCACTGGAGAAATTCCGGGAGATCTGGGACAGCTTTCCTCACTTGAGTATATGATACTCGGGTACAATTCATTTGAGGGTGGGATTCCCAGAGAGTTTGGAAATCTCACCAATCTCAAGTATCTTGATATGGCAGAAGGCAATCTTGGAGGTGAAATTCCAGCTGAATTGGGAAACCTGAAATTACTTAACACGGTTTTCTTATACAGAAACAATTTTAAAGACAGAATCCCTCCTTCTTTGGGCAATCTGACTTCGTTGGTGTTGATGGATTTCTCTGATAACATGTTATCAGGAAAAATTCCACCTGAAATTGGTCAACTGAAGCATTTAGAGCTCCTAAATTTCATGAGCAACCTTCTATCTGGTCCTGTGCCTTCTGAAATTGGGGATTTGCCTCAATTGAAGGTTCTTGAGCTATGGAACAATTCCTTGTCAGGAACATTGCCAAACCACCTGGGCAAGAGTTCACCATTGCAGTGGCTTGATGTATCATCCAACTCTCTCTCTGGTGTGATTCCAGAAACACTTTGCTGCCAGGGCAATCTCACCAAGCTTATCCTTTTCAGTAACGCCTTCACTGGTCCAATCCCAGTCAACTTATCATCGTGCCCTTCACTTGTTCGTGTTCGAATTCATAACAATTTACTTAATGGGACGATTCCAGTCGGTTTTGGGAAACTTCGGAATCTTGAAAGGTTAGAATTGGCCAACAACAGTCTCACTGGTGAAATTCCAAATGACATTGCTTCTTCCATGTCTCTTTCGTTCATTGATTTCTCCAGAAACAACCTCCATTCTTCTCTCCCTTCTACTATACTTTCTACGCCGAATCTCCAATCATTCTTGGTCTCCCACAACAATTTGGGGGGTGAAATCCCGGACCAATTTCAGGACTGTCCTTCACTCGGTGTTCTTGATCTATCATCAAATCATCTCTCTGGAAGCATACCAGCCAGCATTGCTTCTTGTCAGAAACTGGTAAACTTGAACCTAAAGAACAACCAATTGATTGGTAAAATCCCGAAGGCACTAGCAAACATGCCTTCGTTGGCCATTCTTGATTTTTCCAACAACTCTCTGACTGGTGAAATACCTGATAGCTTCGGTATTTCTCCTGCCCTGGAGGCTCTCAATGTCTCATACAACAGGCTTGAGGGTCCTGTCCCAACAAATGGCATGCTGAGAACCATTAACCCAAGTGATATTGTGGGTAATGCTGGCCTATGTGGTGGCGTCCTTCCTCCATGTGGCCAAAACTCTGCATATGCATCGGAGCATGGAAGCTCACGAGCAAAACACATAATCACAGGATGGGTCATTGGAATATCATCAGTCCTGGCTATTGGGATTGCCATTTTTGTTGTCAGATCTGTATACATAAGGTGGTACTCTCATGGCTTTTGCGTTGGAGAAACGATTTATAAGGGTGACAAAAGGTGGCCCTGGAGATTGATGGCATTTCAGAGGCTTAATTTTACAAGCACTGAGATTCTAGCTTGCATCAAGGAAACAAATGTGATTGGAATGGGAGCTAACTGGTGTTGTTTATATGGCTGAAATATCGCAGTCAAATACAATTGTGGCTGTGAAGAAGTTGTGGAAATCAGGATCTGATACTGAAGTAGGAAATAGCGATAACCTTGTTGGGGAGGTGAATCTCTTGGGTAGGCTAAGACATAGAAATATCGTTAGACTGTTAGGATATCTTTATAATGACGTTGATGTTATGATAGTTTATGAATTTATGTCTAATGGCAACCTTGGAGATGCCTTGCATGGCAAACACGCTGGTAGGTTGCTTGTAGACTGGGCTTCCCGTTATAAGATAGCTCTAGGAGTTGCCCAGGGGCTTGCTTATCTTCATCATGACTGTCATCCGCCGGTCATCCACCGGGACATCAAGTCAAATAACATACTGCTTGATGCAAATCTTGAGGCAAGGATAGCAGATTTTGGATTAGCCAAGATGATGATCAGGAAGAACGAAACAGTCTCCATGATTGCTGGGTCCTACGGCTACATTGCCCCAGGTGAGTTATTGGTCCATATATCTTATTTTATCAGATTAATGCCAACTTTTCTTTTCATATTGCCTGATAATATATATAGGATAGTAGAACTCAAAGAACATAACATGAGAGTTTCAATCAGCAGAGTACAGCATGGATTAGACTGTCTCCTCATGTATCTGACATTTCTTATGCTTGTTTCTTTGGCAGAATATGGATATTCCTTGAAGGTAGATGAAAAGATTGACACTTATAGCTACGGAGTAGTTCTGTTGGAGCTTCTCACAGGGAAGAGGCCCCTGGATTCTGAGTTTGGAGAATCTGTGGACATTGTTGAGTGGATTAGGAGGAAGATTAGAGACAACAAGCCTCTAGAAGAAGCATTAGACCCAAGTGTAGGAAACTGCAGGCATGTTGTGGAGGAGATGCTTTTAGTTCTTAGAATAGCACTTCTTTGCACTGCCAAGCTACCCAAAGACAGACCCTCCATGAGAGATGTGATAATGATTCTTGAAGAGGCAAAGCCTCGCAGTAAAAGCGATCGCAACGATAAGAAGCATGAAGCTAATGATAAGATGATGCCAGTTTTTAGCACATCATCACCTGTTAGTGGCCTTGTGTAGGAACCAAAATTGGGGTTTTTCCAGGTGAGCAATCTGATTCTTCCATTGTATTTTGTCTAGTCTCTTGTAATTTTGTAACCACTGTTTCATATATTCATTTTCTTCAGAGGTTTTTAAGTATTGTCAATATGGATTAATCTTGGCAAGAACTATTGAAGCACCTGCATGAACTTCTGAAGTAGTAATAAAACTGCGGAAGCACTTAGATGAGCCAAAAAAACAAATGAATACTGTGAGAAAGCTTGATAATAAGATTCAATCACAGAAAGCTCGTCTCCGGAGGAAGCCATGGGAGCAATAACTGACCAAGAGCTTATGAAGATTCTGTCCCCCAATCCTTGGAAAAAATTTATGGGATGATTTTATGTCAACTTTAACCTGATTCATACATTAGATATTCAACTTAGATCCATCAAATCAGGATTGAAAAACCATGGACCCTGAGATTCCATCCTCCTGTCATCTGTCACACCCTCCTCTTGCTATCTCGGATGTGGGAATATGGTAACAACTAAAATAACATATGCTCAAAAAATAAAGTGACATAATTATCTAGAATGCGCGAGTTGAAAAGTAATCTCTAATTTTTTTAGGTTGATATTAGATAATTATCTATAAAAATTTGATTATTTGAATTGTTAAAAAATTAGGCAATTTAAAAAAGCTATCCCATCCGTGTTCAAATTTTTAATTAATTTTAAAATTTAAAAATGAATAAGAAATTTATAATGATGTAACAAGGTTGCCACATATTATTATAATAATAAGAAATAGTTTAATTTATCTAATATGGGTCAATTGTCAAGTGGCATTTAAGTGGGCATTCAACTAGTCATATAGCCAATTACTAGGGGTGTTCATGGGCAGGGTGAGACCCTTGTCCGATGCCCTGCCCGAAAGATCACTGGCGAAAAATGCGCGGCCCGGTGCCGTTCTACCGCCCGATAGAAGCCCTAACATTTTTGGCGGGGTAATAATGGGTCAGGCGGGCGGCCTTACATGCCCAAGTGGCGATACCCTGCCACACCCTAGTGAAAAAAATAGCTTCAGTCATATCTGGAAGACGATGCACCGTAGAGACTGGAGAGATCGAGAATGATGAGCAGCGCCTGAAACTGGAAGACGGAAGTGACCGATTATCAAGCACTGGACAGTGGAGAGGTAGTCGCTCGGGCGGATCATCAAGCTAGAGCGGTGGAGAACGAGAGAGAGAGAACAACCGCTCGGCTAGGGCATCCAAATTGAGAAAAGGGAAGAGATGAAGAAATGAAGATATTTTTTTATTATAAGTTATATATAATTTGTAAAAAATATATAATACCATATTTAATATATATATATATATATAATAATAATAATAATTTTTTATTCTATTAAAAAAATAAAAAATACTATAACTATTGGGCAGGGTGGCATACCATGCCCGATGCCCGCCCTGCCTGCAAAAATGCCTAGCCCATTTGTGCCCTACCCAGTTTGGGCTGCTTTTCCTTGGGTTGGGCAGGGCAATTTTTCAATGGGCGTGAGCGGGCGGACAGGGCGCTGGGCATGATGAACACTCCTACCAATTACTACCTATATCCTTTTTTTTTGCCGAACAAGTGGCCCTCCTATTATAGTCCACTTGTCACGTACGGTCAGCCCTACCAATGTCACTCATATCATATAAGTAATCGATGTTATACTACCCATCCAGTACTTAATATAAAATATAGTTAAACCGGAGAAGTATTTAATTAGTGAATGCGCAGGGTTCTGAACTCGCTAAATTTAATTTTAGAGTCTCTTGGCTTCGCCGAGGATGAGAATGAAATTTATTTAAGTTTTCTAAGTTTAATTTTAATAAATTTTGTGTGTGTTTATTTTCAATCGTTCTTTCCCAAAAAAAAACAGTTACAATTATTTTTGTTTTATGATTTTTTAAAAATAAAAAATTTAAATTTTAAAAAGTAAAATATTATTCACATTTGAGGAATATTTACAAAATAAATATATAAAAAAACACTACTGCAAGATTTTTTTATAAGTGATAGACCTACCTAACTACCAATATTTAAACATTACTGCATTTAGTTCTTAGAATAGAACTTCTTTATACTGCCAAGCTACCCAAAGACAGACCCTCCATGACAGATATGATAATGGTGCTTGAAGAGGCAAAGCCTCGGAGTAAAACCGATAGCAACAATCAAAAATAAAAAACATGAAACTAATAATAAGATGATGCCAGTTTTTAGCACATTATCTCCAGTTAGTGGACTCGTGTAGGAACCAAAATTGGGGTTTTTCCAGCGCAGCAATCTAATTCTTCCATTGTATTTAGAGTTGTATTTTTCTAATCTCTTGTAATTTTGTAAGCACTGGTTAATATATTTATTTTCTTGAGAGGTTTTTATGTATTATCAATATGGATTAATCTTGGCAAGAACTATTGAAGCACCTGCAGGAGCTTCTGAAGTAATAATAAAACTGCGGAAGCACTTATCTGAGCTAAAAAAACAAATGAATATTGTGAGAAAGCTTGATAATAAGATGTAACAATTCCAAATCAGGTGAAATCGAACTGAGAACCAGGAAGATGAGCCTGGTATTGTAACTGTTGGTGAAGGAAACGAGAGAGAGAAAAGGGAATTGAAAGCTGGAGAAAATATAAACTGAGGAAAAATATATTCAATGTGATGTGACTGTACAATACAAATATATTTATAATATTTCCTAGTCCCTATTTACAAGTGGGAACTAAAGTAAAATTAGTTACAACAGAATAACAAAGTAACTACTAATCTGAACTAAAGCACTAACTTAAATACATATATTACAACTCAAATAAAATCACAACTATCATCCATATTCTTTAGTTACATATTCTGTCAGCCCCCCACAAGTTGGAGCATTGGTGTCAATCATGCCCAGTTTGGAAGTAAGAGAATGAAAAGGGCCCGAACCAAGTGGCTTGGTAAACACATCGACAAGTTGATGTTGAGAACGAACAGGAAGCAATCGAATAACACCTTTGACTTTATCGTGAACAAGATGGCAATCTAAGTCAATATGCTTAGTACGAGCATGAAAAGTAGGATTAGAAGCCAACCGAATTGTAGATTGATCACTCATCACGTATAAAGGAGTAGCCTTAGGCAAGGAAACACGTAGATCATCTAACAAATACAAGAGCCATTGAATATCACAGGTAGTCATAGCAAGAGCACGATATTCAGCTTCACAAGAAGAAAGAGAGACAACAATTTGCTTCTTTGATTTCCAAGAAATAATTCCATTATCCAGAAATACACAATAACCGATAGAATGAACGCCAAGAATCCAAACAAGCAGCCCAATCACTATCACTAAAACCTATTAAAGACAAATCAGATATGGATGGAAAGAACAGACCATGGGATGGAGTAGATTTCAAATACCGGAGAACACGGTTAGCAGCCTAAAGGTGAGAATCAGTAGGAGCAACCATAAATTGACTCAATTGTTGAGTTGCAAATGAAATATCAGGTCTAGTAGTAGTTAAGTACAACAGACGTCCAACAAGTCAACGATAAGAACTAAAATCAGTCAAAGGAGTACCAGAATGAAGACTTAACTTGACTTTCGGATCCATGGGAGTAGAAATAGGCTTACAACCAAGGTAACTTGTATCGGTCAAAAGATCCATAACAAATTTGCGTTGACATAAAGAAATTCCAGAATGATTACGAGCAATCTCAAGGCCAAGGAAATATCGAGCTGAACCAAGATCCTTGATCTTAAAGAGGCGATCAAGAGTGGTTTTAATAGTAGTAATTTCAAACAAGTCATTACCAGTGAAAAGGATGTCATCCATATAAACTAATAGGGCTGTAAAACTAGATCCAGAAGCCTTAATAAACAAAGTATAATCTGTCTTGGACTCCACATAATCAGCAGAAATAAGAGCAGAGGAAAGTTTATGAAACCATTGTCTACTCGCTAGTTTGAGACCATAAAGTGATTTTTGAAGGTGACAAACAAGAGAAGAATCAGTAGAATAAAAACCAGGAGGCAAAACCATATAAACTTCCTCATTCAAATCACCATGCAAAAATACATTATTTACATCAAGTTGGTGAAGGTACCATTTATTCGCAGCATTAAGAGCAAGTAAGAGATGAACAGTGGTCATCTTAGCAACAAGGGGAAAAGGTATCAAAATAATCAATACCTTCACTCTGTGTAAAGCCTTTAGCTACTAACCGAGCTTTGTAACGATCAAGGGAACCATTAGATTTGTATTTCCTGGTAAATGCCCATTTACAACCAATGGGTTGCTTGCCATCAGGTAAAGAAGTCAAGGTCCAGGTCTTATTCTGTTCAAGAGCAGCTATTTCGGCATCCATAGCATCACGCAAAGGCTTATATTTAGAGGCTTGACGATATGTGGTAGGAATGACATCAGTAAAAAGATTGAGACAAAAGGAGCGATAAGAGGAAGATAAAGAAGGAGAGAGATAGAGAGAGAGAGAGAGAGAATACTTATCACCGGAAGAAAATGGAACAGTGGAAGTAGTCAAGGCCGAACAATAGTAATCCTGCAAGTAACAAGGTGGTTTGCGGGTTCTAGGAGGAACATGGGAAGAAACCAAGGGTATAGGGGAAACAGAAAGAGGGGACGGCACATCAGAAACAGGGGAAGAGACAATATTATGGTCAATGGGAAAAGAAGAAACAGCAGAAGCAGGGGAATTAACAACAACAGGGTCCGGGTCACAAACAGGAGCAGGAGAAGTAGTGGAAATAGAAATAGAATAATCAAGGGGAAATATATCAGTGGGAAGAGAGACGACATTGTCATGTGATGATTGTAAAGGATAAGGAAAAGAAGACTCATAAAAGACAACATCGCGAGAAACGAAAATTCTATTGTTATGAACATTTAAAAGCAAATATCCCTTCGTATTTTCAGGAAAACCAAGAAAGATACATTTTGAAGCTCAGGGGTCAAATTTTGAACGATGGGCTGAAATAGTGGATGCATAACACAAACAGCCAAAAACTTTGAAATTAGAATATGAGGGATGTTTAGTGTACAGTAAAGAGAAAGGAGTAGATTGATAAAGAAGTGGGGATGGTAAACAATTAATGAGGAAAACATCATGAGAAATAGCAAAACACCAAAAAGACTTAGAAAGATTAGCTTGAAACAAAAGGGCACGAGCAACGTTTAAAATATGTTGATGTTTGTGTTCTACAATGCCATTTTGTTGAGGAGTCTCAACACAAGAAGTTTGATGTATAATTCCTTTGGATTAATAAAAAGAATCCATGAAAAATTCTAAACCATTATTTGATCTAACAATCTGAATATTAGCATGAAATTGGTTAACAGCAAACAAAATGAAATTTTGGAGGTGAACACGAACCTCAGATTTAGATTTCATAGGAAAAATCCAAGTATAACGACTAAAATCATCCACAATAGTTAAAAAATATTTATAACCTCGAATGGAAGTAACAGAAAAGGACCCCAAATATCAGTATGTATCAAAGAAAAAATTTATTACTCGAAGATGTGCTTACAAGAAATGAAAGTCTCTTTTGTTTAGCCATATGACAAACATCACAGGGATTAGATTGTGAATGACAGCGTATAAAAGGAAATTGCTTATTCAAAATGTACAAAGTAGAAAGTGAAGTGTGACCTAAACGATGATGCCACAAATCAAAGCTTGCAATAGGCAGACCAGGGGAAGTTGATGAAGTGCTCATGGCTATTGTGGATGAGGGTGTTGCAATAGGCAAACTAGAGGGTGGTGCAAGATTAAGGAAATAAAGGCCTTCGAACACTTCAGCTGTACCAATCATCTTCCAAAGAGAAAGCTCATGAATATAACAAACAAAAGACAAAAAAATAAAACAGCAAAGAGTAGCAACCATGAGTTTAGAAACAGAGAGGATATTAAAGGCAAACTGAGGAATGTAAAATACATTATGGAGAGTTAAGGACTGAGAAATACACACGGTGCCAGAAATAGTTGCAGTAATATGGCTATGATCAAGAAGCTTAATAGGAATAGGTTTAATAGATTGGTATTCTGTAAAATAATCTAAGGAATGACAAACATGATCAGTTGCTCCAGTATCAATTATCCAGGATTTCTTAGGTGAAAAACTAAAGAAAGGAACAGAGGTACCTGGAGATTGATGTAATGAAGAGATATGGTGAATAGACAGGACAAAGGTGGACGAGGGGAAGCAACCGAGGTATTTTGAACAAGAGCAAGAATCCTCTGATACTGGTCTTGCGTGAACTAAGGAGAGGGAGTTGGCAAAACACCATCAGATGCCTTAGGTTGCTCTAAAACAGAATTATTGACCAGATCCTGAGTCTGAATGTGATGAACCGCTGGAGAAGATTGATTCCTAAACTTGAACCCAAGGGGAAATCCATGTTTCCAGTAGCACGTCTCTACTGTATGACGAGGCTGGTTACAGTAGGTGCAAAACTTCTCATTACCAGATTTATTAGAGCCTCTGCCACCAGAACCAGATCCACGACCAATAAAGGAACTAGAATTTGAGAAATTAGGCTTCATTGGACCCTTGTTAAACAACATAAAGGATCCACTCCTATATTCGGTGACATCTCCCATTCTTGTTGCAGAAGCATGGAGAACACGCGATTAACAGAGGGAATGGGATCTAACAGCATAATTTGCGACTTGACAGGAGCAAAACGCTCATTCAAGCCTTTCAAAAATCTCAGCGTATAGTCATCCTCACGATACTTCTCACACGAACAAGAGAAATTACAGGGACAATGAGAAATTGGACGAAGTATCATATACTCATCCCAGAAAATCTTGAGTTTGGTGTGGTAATCACTCACCGATAATGCTCCTTGTCGATATGTGAAAATCTCGTCCTGGAGCTCGGCAACTCTAAATATATCACTTTGTGCAAATCGATCCCGTAGGTCAATCCAAATATCACTCGCCTTGTCTAACCAAAGAATACTTTGAGCAATTGTTGGAGAAATTGCTCTCAACAGCCAAGAACAAACCATGGTGTTACATTGAAGCCAAGCAAAATAAGAGGAACTCGACGGCAACGGTGCTTGGATGGATCCATCGACAAACACCAGCTTGTTCTTGGATTGTAAGGCTACTCGCATAGCTCTCGACCAGGTGTGGTAGTTCAGTCCGATGAGGATCGGGTTGACGAGAACCAACGCCGGATTCTCGTTAGGGTGAAGGTAGTACGGACTCGACAAATTAGGGCTTGAATTTGTCGAGCTTGCAGCGGTCGAACCACCTATGCCTGTACAAGACGCGTCCATGGCGGCAATTATTGCTCTGATACTATGTAACAATTCCAAATCAGGTGAAATCGAACTGAGAACCAGGAAGATGAGCCTGGTATTGTGACTGTCGGTGAAGGAAACGAGAGAGAGAAAAGGGAATTGAAAGCTGGAGAAAATATAAACTGAGGAAAAATATATTCAATGTGATGTGACTGTATAGTACAAATATATTTATAATATTTCCTAAACCCTATTTACAAGCGGGAACTAAAGCAAAATTAGTTACAACATAATAACAAAGTAACTACTAATCTGAACTAAAGCACTAACTTAAATACATATATTACAACTCAAATAAAATCACAACTATCATTGTTAACTCTTAGAAATTGACAACATTCCAGCACATTTTCTCTCTCTTTTTACTTATTTTTGGTTCAAAATGTGCATAGAAATGAAGTTATAGAGGAAAATGTACATATCAAAGTATAAGGCAAAAATCGAAGAAATTCTTGTTATTATAGAGTTTATGATTCAATTGAAAATTGAAAATTGCTTCCTCTTTTGTAGGAAGATGGAGACAAGTTTTGAAGCTCTATAAGAACCAAGAAACAAGGAAAGAAATAAAGGAGGTGAAAGCGGTGCAAAGTTAGAAGAACTGTATAACCGGCCGATAAGTAAGGGCATGGAAAGTAGACAACGTCAGCATGACCGGTCGTGAAAAAGTGCAAAAAGTACAGCTGTGCGTTTTACATTTCAGAAGCAGAAAAACACTATTTAACCTAAAGGGAAGGGCCGAAAAACACACTTTTGACCTAGGGAAATAAGTGGGCACACAAGGGAAGAGCTTGGGAGAGAGATTTGAACAATCTTGGAGGCTTGGGTACTCTTCTCAAGAGAGATTTTGGGATTTCTACCTTGGTTCTTCTTCTTTTCTCCTCTTTTCTTCTTAGTTTCTTCATGTATTCAGTTTCTTTGCTTAGACTTTCTTTGTATTTGAACATGAGTAGCTAAACCTTTCATTCTAGGGTTCTTTTGACCCTTTGTATGGATTAATACTTGGAGTTTCCTCTCTTTTGGTAGATAAATATACACATGTGTTGATTTCAACCTTGGCTTAATGCTTCTAAGTGATTGGCCTCCATTTAGATTATTTATTCACATAGATTTTGATTCGAGAGAGCTAATCTAGGTATAGAACTTGATTGAAATCATGCTTGTCTTAAAGTTTACTTGATAAATGGATGGCTTGTTGGTAAAATAGAGATATATTTACTAACATTGCATTGTCACATTAGGGTTGTTGCTTAAATATTGATTCTCACTAATTGTAGCAAGAGATTGTGCACTTTAATGAGAAGAGAAACTTGATTTTGACTTGAGAGAGCGTTTCAAGTATTTGTGAACCTTAGACTAACACATGTATGTATTGAAATGCTACTAGAGAGGTAATTAACCAAGTTTTATGAAATGCAAAAGGGGAAGAAGAATACTAGGCTCTTTTATCCTTGAAGTCAAAAGTCATTTGTCTTTATCAATTTTTAGTTTTAGAAATAGTCTTTAAAATTCTCTTTCCAAATCAAAACTTTGTTTTAGCTCAACTTGATGAAATTCACTAAGCCTCTTGCTTGACCAATTTGTTAAACAAATCCTCATGGGAACGATACTTTACTTTTCACTTTATTACTTACGAAACTCGTACACTTGCGAGGCGAACAATCATCCATATTCTTTAGTTACATATTCTGTCATAAGATTAAATCACAGAAAGCTCGTCTTCAGAGGGAGCGATGGGAGCAATAACTGACCAAGAGTTTATGAAGACTCTGTCCTCCAGTCTTTAGAAAAATTTATAGGATGATTTTAAGTCAACCTTAACATCGCTCATCCATTAAATATTCAAGTCAAATCTATCAAATTAGGATTAAAAACCATGCAGAAGTTATCAACAAAAATAATTAAAATATTTGTATTTAATTCAATTGAGTATCTTTTGTCTCCAAAGATGAGAAAGCTGTCTAAATTTTATTTTAATAAACTTTGCGTATTATTTTCAATCCCTGTTTTTTTTTTCCCCCTAAATAACAGTTACAATTTTTTTTATTTCATGTTTTTTTAAAAAATAACAATATTATTCAAATATAAGGAGCTTTTAACCTACAAATACAGAAAAAATTACAGCAAATTTTTACCGAGGAAATAAATTACAAGTGATAGACCTACTCTAACTATTTATTACATTTAACGGGTTATGATATTTTTTTTCTTTCTTAATGTCATTTTCAGGGGATAACCCCATTGATGCCGGTAACGTTCCTTCTCTTGTAAGACTTTTATTGGTTTTAGAGTAATGTTATTCGTTGTTCAAAAAAAGAGTAATGTTATTCCATTGTTTCATATTTCAGTACTCTTGCCTATCGAACTCATGGCTTGATGGTGGAAGTGTTTTCCTTTCACTCTCTTGAATGTGAGTTCGAACGAGGCAATTTCACTCCACAATTATATTTCAGTACTCTTATTTTTTTTTTATATAAACCCCTCCCTCATCCCCATATGCCTATAGCATGCTAGCCCAAAATTACTCTCGTACTTTAATCATCATCAACAGTAGCGAAAAGGCTCAACTAGTTGACCGTAATTTGAAAGTCCCAACCCATAGAACACGGATCCACAAACAGGTTTGAACGAGACATGTGATGTTTTGGAGGGCATCTCAACGCTCTACTTGGCCCATATATCGGCCCAAATACTACTACTTTGCCAAAACCACGTGTCATTCCAATTAAGAAACCATTTACACTTTCATAAGGATTGTACCCCCCCCAAAAAAAAAAAAAAAAAAGCACTATCTATATGTAGCCTAAGCTAGGCAATCAAACAAACAAACAATTAAGCCATAAACAAAAACAAAACGTGGTGTGATCATTTTAAAATCTCAAAATCCTCTACTATTCCTTTTCTTCCGTATATACTGGAGCCAGCCACAAGATCTCTGCCTGCTAACTTCTCAGTCTGCTGTTTTTTCCTTCATATTTTGGTGCTGCACATTAGTTACCACATCACAGAATAATGACATCATTATTCTGAAGAAACTAGGAAATATATGGAAATTGGAATTGTTAGGGAATATATTAGGGATTACAGTTAGATCCCTATAATTAGAGACTATGATTAGCTTATTAGTTTGCCTATATAAAGGCCTCCTTGTCCTCTCTTTTATTCTGAAGGATTAATAATATTCAGATTATTCAATTACAGGAATAAAAACATATATGTATATCTCTCTACTTACCCAGTCCATTGGCCTCAGATGTTCTCATGATTCTTAGCCTCCTCACAGAGCTTAGAAACATCCTGATTACAAATAGAAAGAAAAGATAATATCAAACCAAGCACATGTTAATCAGTTTATTTGGCAGTACTTCATTATATAAAGAAAGCTCTCTGAAACAAGAATGACAAAAATGGTTTCTTTATATTTTCATCACAATAATGGCTATGAGTCAAGCACATACCCCCAAGGTACATCTCCGACAAGCATCCAGTCTCCATCTTTGTCTTCATAAGTAAGTACAAACTTGGAAGATCCATCCAGCAATATTGACCGTCTTTCTGCTCTGCCATGTTCTTCCCCATTTGATCCAACTGATAATGATATGTATATCATTAACACATCATACAAATTGTTGCTCAAAACCACACAACAATTTGGAGTGATATCATTGAAAACTTAATAAGATAAAGTCATTTGGCGTGTGGAACATATTTGTATATAGCTCATATGTAAAAATACGAGAATTGTGACAGTCTTAGAAATGAATAACCACATGTGAACAGGACTATTCTTAATCGAGTGAGGAAAAAGTCATACATCAAATAAACCAGATATACTGGTATTGAACCAGTTGGCTAATGGTTAACAATATTCATCATGCAAGTAGAATCATAATGATGGCATCATTACAAGAGTTGCAATGTCTCTGTGATCATCCAAAATCAAGAGAAAAAAATACTCACTTCTACTCGAAACAGCTGCAGTGTGGTCATCGAACATCTCCTCCAAAGTGAGTGCTAAGCTTTCGTAGGAATTGTGAACCCTCAAATCAACCTTCCTTCCAATTGGTAACCCATCCATATTTACCTTCACAAACCAGGTACTCTTCAGGTGTCCTTTACCTGTGGCACTAACATTGCTATTATCGATGCCATTATCAGTACTCTTCCTAGCCTCTGTACCATTGTCCATACTTTTCTCAGTCACTGAGTTGAACACATTAGTGGCAGGTGACTTTGCATGATTGTTAAAGTTATTCATTCGATATGCTCCAACGGGAGGCCATCCCACAACCTGACTGTTTAACAAATTCCGTTTTGCAACAGAACAAAGAGATCAAATCAATTATACAACCAAATAATATACGAACACATTAGCAAACAAACAAACAAATTATATTCATCAAGACATTTAAAAGTGACGGAGACAATAATAAATCCAGCAAAGAAACAACGTGATTTGCTCACAGCCAAGTTGTTGTTGAGTAACACTAAACCAACCTTTTGGGCTAATAGTAGAGATAGCTCTAGAATCCAGAAGGCCGAAAATGATTATTGAGGTTGGTCTGCTGATGCAAACAAGATACTATCCGAAATTTATACACTTGGTGGGTTATTTCTGCTACAGAGGTTGCGATTGTGTTTCAGTTTTTGACAAAAAGACCTATGTTACAATAATTTTTTTACATAACCCACCAAGTTTTGATGTTGCCAAAGACTTTATACCATTTCTATATTTATCAGCTGTCTTGAGTCCTAAGGAAACTCAAGCACCCATATCAGAATTTTAGATAGCACGTGTCATTGGATCCCACATCAACTATTACTGAATATTCTGGAATCTTATTCCCCCTAGATTCAGTTGGTCCTATGTTGGGCAAAGGGGACTTGGAAGGAGTAGATCAGGCGCCAAAACTCACAAACCAAACATAATATGGCCTCAATTTAATCTGAAAAAAATTAAGCCAATATTTCTTCTGAGAATCAGAGAAGCGATTACATTAACAATGTATGATATAAATTTCTCGCATCTGCAAGAAACCAATGGATACAAACCATAAAAGGAAGTTGCCACTATTACTTGATACTAAAACCATCTTAAGTTGTGTATTTAAAAAAGACCATCTTAACTTGTACTAGTACTTAATAGCATGATTTCTTTTTCTTAAAGCCGCTGGAGAATTGTGGAAATTCGGACGGACAAAATTATCATAGGCCATAACTGATGGAAATGGTGATCTCAAAACAAGTCCAAAATTAGTCCTAAGATAAATTTTCTATAGGAGCGCATGATCCAATACCTGTAAAACCATGTCTGATAAAGATTCACCAAGATCCATTTAAGAAATTATAGAATCTAACGAACGAGTTACAAATAAGAAGATAAAGATAATCAGTAGGCATCTAAATTAGATGCGTGCATTAATCCTAATGATCATTGATCACTTAATTGAGAGCACATAAAGATGGGAGGAAAAATAAACTAGAAGGTGTACCAAAAACTGAACAGAAGAACCAAGCCATTATAAGATTTTTAACATCCCAATTTAAAACGAGAAAGGAAAAACATGTTCACATAATTCACCTGGGGCCATTAGTAGTAGCAACAACAGAATCGGCAGTTCTCTTGATGCCAGCAGTGGCGTTAGGCCTGGTCACAGAGGAAGAAGATGAGGCTAGTGAAGTTGCAGAACGAGAAGAAACCATAGAAGGAAAATCTTTAGCCGTTAAAATTCTAGCATATTGATTCGTGGAAAGTGGTTGGGACTTCAGCCCAGGACGACGAGAAAAGCTTAAGCCAAGACCTAATTCAAGCTCAGATTCGTCTGGGCATGAAGAATCCTCCGAAGACAGAACCAAATTATCTTCCCTTGACAGCCTAGACATTGATCCACCAGTAGAACCACCCTGTACCCCTCGCAATATGGTTCGAAGTGCCAACACAAGGTGAAGAAGAGAGCGACTTATGCCAAAGAAAAAGTCACACAACAAAATGATGGTTATGAAGACTGAAGAGTGGATGGATTGGAAGGCAAGACTCGTGCGAAATAGAAATAAAAGGAAATATCAAATGACAAAAGAATCAAAGAGCAGATCTGGCTATGTTTGGCGGATTATGGAAAAGGCAGATTAGAAATGGAAGAAATGGTTAGGTGGAGGTGGGGGGTGACCATTGTTGTGTGACCCACAAGTCAGATTTGTGTGCCCTTTGGATGCTGTGGAACTGGAATATAGTGGAAAGAGTGTGAAGAAGTCATTTCACAACAATTTTGTCTAATTATATATACACGCCTACATTTTTTTTAAAAAAAAATTTGTAGTATCTCCATTCAAATTATAGAAACAATTTTATAGTGTAATTTTACACTATAAAAAATTATACTATAAAAATGTTTCTATAAAATTAGTTACTGGAGGTTGGCTTTATTTTTACTATCTGATTCCATTTATAAGTTCACTTTGACCAATAAAATTTGGTCCTATTTATAAGTCCAGTTTCATGTAAGAAATGAGATTGTGACAATTTTAGCTATATTAATTGCACCATAGAGAGAGAAGAAACAATTTTCAAATACTCAATCATAAGTAAGAGCAAAGTTGAAAATTTACGCCTATAATCATTGGGTTAACTATCTCTCCTTAGGTATGTGAGATTTAGGTCAAAATAGACTTATAAATAGGATCAAAATGGTATTTGATAAAAGGATGGGTATTGGGCAGTCCCCGCCCAAAAGTCGACATGGCCATGGTGGGGACCACTCAACCGCGAACAGACGCTCCAAACGACAAACCGACAAACTGTGGGACCTGACACCACACGGCTCGGGGAAAAGAGACAAGAGTGTAGTGATTAGTGAACCTAAGTAAGGACCCTTGTGGGCCCCACTGGTCATGTGGACCCCGCCCCTGGCTTCCAATTCAACGCTGACAGCTCATCGTACCAGGACGATGACTTCCGAGCCATTCATAGGCAGCTTCGGCCTTCAGGGTTAGCGATTCCCGTTCCGGCGGTGGCCGTGATTCGCCCCGTGGCCGTGCGGCGTCTCTCCCGCTCTCAGCAGGGTTTGGTCGCCGGCGAATTTCGCTTGTCGAGGGCCCAGGGAACAATTATCAATGGGGCGCCCTTGTGGGCCCGTATAATGAACACTGCCAAACAATCTGATCCTCTCGGGCCATCCTATTTAAAGCTCACCCAATCATTCACTGACACGTCGACAATGACCTGATGACTCCTTCCTCTTTTTGCCCATCACAGTATTCACGTTTTTTAAGAAAAAATTTTAATAAGAAAAATCACAAATATTTGATTATAGAGTAAAATTTCAACTTTACCCTTATTTATGATTGGGTAAACTTTTTCTTCTCTCTCTATTTTCATTGGTAATAATATGGGCAAAATTATTCTAATCTCATTAATTTGGTCAAAAAGCGACTTATAAATAGGACCAGATTTTTTAATCAAAAAAGGGGGAGTGATATTTATATTCGAAAATTCCTACCTAGGGACACTCCCACTGTTTATGGGTCGGAGGCTCGGAGCATAGCGCTGCCCATCATTTTTTTGTCAAGAAAGATTCCTCTATTTTTCTTAAAAAACGAGGCTTGTAAGCTTTTCCACACTTATTTATAAGCCCTTTCTAATATATATTATTGAAAATAATAAATCTTATATTTTATTAACTTTTCTATTCATATTTAATACACTCTCTATCTTAAGAGTGTAAAGTCCATATAATAATTCGGCAAAAAAAAAAGTTAATGCAATAATAAATCAATGATAAATCTGTTTCTCTCACAAGTTCAGAGAAGGGAATGTAGCAAACAAATTTTAGCTTTAACGGAGGTGATGAATTGCAGGTGTTTCATAGGGCACTTGATAATCTTGCTGAGTTAGTTTGTCGTTATTCCGTTAGTGTTTATCCCACGTTTTCATGTAATGGATGATCGAGGACTTTGGACATTTGCCCCACCTTTTATCAGAAAAATTGTGTAACATTATGGTATTATTTGTAAGTTCACTTAAGAAAAAATTGGATGCTTATCATAAGTATGCTTTCATAGTAATAAATGAGAGTTTTACAATTTTACACTAAAAGGGAAACATTGAAAAATTTACCTATTTAGTCTATATTTATGGAATTAAATAATTTTTGTTAGCACTTGAAAATGAGATAATTTGGATTTACAAATAGAACCAGAGTGATATTTATATGAAAAATCGACTTATAAATAAGATAAAATAACCTCTCTATAAAGGATAGAAAGAGAACTTTAAAATTGTAAAATCTTAAATTAAGTTTGTTACAAAGAGTTGATAAGTGAATGACGAAATTTGATAAACAATTTACAACTTATTTTATGGAAAATACCTAATTTATAATTTTTAAAACAAAATTATTATTTTTTTTGTCTTTTTCCCTAAATTTCATGAGTTGAATGTATTTTTTAAACTCTGGTGAATTAATTGGAGTAGAGAAAAGGTACGGCCACAAAGCAAGAACACCTAGGAAAAGTTTGGTTCAAAGAAAATAGAGGGAAGGAAAAGGAAAATAAATATTTTCCATTGCACACGGTTGTTTAATTCGCATTTTCTTATGAAATTGTTTTCCGGTGGTGGACGATTTTCCCTTAAACATGTAAAAATTGGTTCCCACGTATTTTGGTCGTGGGAACCCATTTTCCGGTGAATGAAGAAAATGAAAAAGACCAACTTACCCTTTTCAGCACCAGGTAGAGGAAGAGAGATAAGAGAGTGATACAGGGGAGAGGAAGAGAGAGAGAAGAGAGTGACATCGAAAACATCGTGAGAGCAAGAAGAAGAAGCCACCAACAGTGACATCTTTTCCGCTGCAGATCCGTCAAACCGAAGGTGATGGAGATGGAAGAGAGTCAACAATCATTGGAGTTTTAAGGAAGGAAAGAGGAAGAGAAGTGCAAAAAAATTTGTATGCACTCAAAATACACACTCAAGATGAGCGTACACTGCGAGTTCACAATGTACACTAGAAGTGCACACACATGGTTTAAAATAATATTTTATTTTTTTTTTAGAGGATAAAATGGTATTTTCCCTCATTTTCCTACCTTATTTTCTTTCAACTAAATAAAAATTTTCCTATCAACCCATTTTCTTTTCTATTACAAACCAAACGAGGTAAAATATTTTTGTTTTGCATTCCATTTTTTTCCATTTCTATCTTTTCTAATCAGCTAGACCTCAAGCTTGGGAAATTGCCCACGCCAGCTTTTACCAACTCCTGGAGGGCACAAACTGAGCTAGACTCAGGCAATAAATTTTCAACCCCAACGGAATGTCAACAAAATAGTATTTCTCCCTCCTCTTTTTATAAATAATTTTCTCTCTTTTAAGTTTAATCTTTTTTATAAACAAATTTTTTTTTCTCATGTCTCAGAATTTAAATTATTTTTTACGCTTTATTAAATACACATCTTTATATTAATTATCTCTCATTTACTACTAATTCTCTTTCATTTACTCATTTATTATACATTGTCTTTGATATTTTATTGTCATACTCTCTCATATTTGTTACACACTCTCTCTCATAGTTTTTTTATAAATAGAGGCATATTTGGAAGAAACATGACATTTTTTAATTAATCTTAACCATCATTTTATTTTAGGAAATAAGGGTAAAAGTTACTACCTTCAGTCCTAAATATAGGATAAATTTTGTAGTATAAATTTCACTACAAACTTTATCTTATATTTAACTGAAGAAAGTACTTATAAAAAGAACAAGAGGGAGGGAATACATGGAACATCCTCCCTAAGAAACTGTTTGATATGAAGAGAGGGGTGGAGAGGAAAGTGAGTGAAAGGAATTTTTTTAAAAAAAAAAAAAATAGAAAAATGGGTTTAAAAATTGATAATTAGTTTTTCTCACTCTTTTACCCTATAATTTCTCTTTTTTTCAAAATTTTATAACCCAACATCTCTATTTTATTTAAATCCAACTCATAACAACTTTTCCTCACCTTCCCTCAAAATTCCTCTTACCAAACAGGCCCTGAACTTTTTGATGGACGTTCTCTGACACGCCCGCACTTTCTCTCACTTATCTCACACGGCCCATTAATGGATTCCTCATATATTGGATCACCCACAATCTGAGCTGGGCTTTTATACTTTCTTCTCACTGTGACTGGTATCCAGTTTCGGTCTTCCTTGATTATCACTTGTGCATCTGTTGGGCTCCGGCCCAATTCTCACAAGTGGTTGAGCTGACAGCTGAGGATGATCACGCATATGATTGGAACGCATAAAAGTTGGAGGGTCCACGTGTGCGGACCAAAGGCAAAGAAAAAGAGACTCATAATTCATAAAAAACGTGAACTTTTTTGAAGCAGTGAACACGGCATTGTTGGAAATAATGGGTGTATATCTTCCACGTTACTTGGATTGTAGGGTTAAGACAAGGAGTAAACTTGCATAATCATACTACTCTGATTTTATTTATAAGTCTCATTTTGATCAAATCACATATATCAAATAGAGGTAGTTAACTTAATGATTATGAAGTGAATTTTCAACTTTATCTTCATTTATAATTAGATACATTTCAACTCTTTCTTCTCTCTCTATTTTTATTAATACAATTAATATGGTAAAATTGTCACAATCTTATTTATTTGGATAAAATGGGACTTATAAATAGGACAAAAAAATTTTAGTCAAAAAAGACTTATAAATAGGATTAAAATGATAGCTGAGCTGTGTTTTAGGGCATGACATGAATCAACTATATCATTTGTAGGCACTACCACTAATAAGGTTTGTATAGGGTTGAGTTTTTCTCATTATCTCTCTTAATATCTAAATTATATTTGTACAATCAATCTAAAAGGTTATAATACTATTTTAATTTTCTTCTATTTTTTTCAATTAACTGTCTAATAACAGATAATCAAAAAAAAAAGAATAAGAAAGGATTTACTTCCATCTACATGGCACGAGGAGAAGTTAAAATATCCGCTAAGTTTTAACTGCGTGACAATATAGGAGCTATGACAAGAGGCGGGTGGGTATGGGTCAGACAGGCAAAAACATGTGGCCTTCCTGAATTTTCCTTGATCATTAGCCTATCAGCATCGTCTGGTGAATATGCCCCTCCGCGTCTGCTAACATTGTCCATGACTAAGACTTTTCCAGCTCCTTTCTCCTTTTGCTTTCTACACCTAATTAACCCACAGGTTAACAACTTGAAGTTTGTTTCTCCAAGATTAAGATATGCCTCTGGTCAGATGCCTTCTCCACCGCTCAAAAATGATGGCACTATTCCTTTAAGAAACTTCAACCTCTTCACCCGGTATTAATATGAGTTCCTGTTCTTGCCTTTACCGACTCGTGTTCTGATTTCTTCCCCCATTGCTTCAAAACAGACCCCCAAGAGTGTGTTTTGAGGGTATTCAAGGACCTGTCTGAAAAGGGTATGCTTTTTCTTCTTCGTCTTCTTTTTCCCCCACCCATCTCACTATCTCCCAAATTTCTTATAAAGTAGTCTGTTTTGATTTTCTCTGCCACACAGAATATGTTCATCGGTTTATACCATTTGCTTTTCATGCGCAAGCAAAATTCTAAAGTAGAAAAGGGATATGTTTGCCAAATCTAGCTTTTAGCATAATCCTCACATTCTACCCTGATGTTGTATCTTGGATCTACTTATCATGATTTAAACACATGTCAAGTTCAAGTGGAATTGTTAATCATTTCATTAATCGAATTGAAGAGACATATATACCATTTGCCTTTTGTTTCGGGTCAATTCAGATTTCCTGTATCTGTTCATTAATACTGTTTAAAAATTTCCTGCCTGCTAATTTATAGCCCTTGTACTCTTTTCTTGTTACAGTCGATTAGTAAGAAAGAACAATGCTACTAAGGAGCTCTTCAACGCCAGTTCTTGGCTCTCTCCTCTCATCCTTCTCAGAAAGTCCTTGTAATTCCCTGCACTTTGAAACCACCCACGGGGTGAAGCATCTATCACCATTACCAGAAACCAGTGTTCCTCACCATAACCACAAACTCTCTTTTCACCAAACTGGGTCTCACAATCTCTCCTCTTCCTTCTCATCCACTTCCTCTCCAATTTCACCCTCCATTGCTGACCTTGATCGCCACAGAGGCTTCAGAAGAGCTCAATCTGAAGGCAACTTGGAGAACCTAGCATATGCTTCTTCTTGCAACAAAAGTTTGTTTGCATTGGACACAATCCCATCTTTCTCCTTCAGTAACTACGGGGGCTTAAGAGAAGAAGATGACGAAGAAGAGGAAGAGGAAAGTGAGTTTGAGTATGAGGAGGAAGAAGAAGAAGGAATTTCAAGTGCCATGGAAGGTGTCAAGAGTTTGATTGTGACTGAAGAGGTGAGAGTTGAGAATATTGGAACTTGTAGGGTGGGTATTGGTGAGAAGGAAAAGATGAGTGTGAAGGAAACACATCCTGCAGTATGGTTTGAAACTGAAGGCTGTGGGGACGGCATGGGTGGCTGCAAAGGAGGAGGCGGCGGTGGAGATTTTGACTCCACGGGATCCGGCGGCTATGATGGAGAGAGTAGGCATGAGGTGGAAGAATATTACAAGAGAATGATAGAGGAAAATCCTGGCAACCCCTTGTTCCTGAGCAACTATGCTCAGTTCTTGTATCAGGTAAGCTAAATTTCCAACATCTTGTTATATCCAATTGTTTGAAACTTCATTATGAAGCCTTATAAATAAATGTGGTAAATTGGGATTGATATGTGTGTGTATGTTTTGAACAGCACAAGAGAGACCATCATGGAGCTGAGGAATATTACTCGCGAGCCATCCTGGCAGACCCAAGAGATGGTGAAATTCTTTCACAGTATGGAAAATTAGTGTGGGAGCTACATCATGATCAAGACAGAGCCTCTAGTTACTTTGAAAGAGCAGTTCAAGCCTCACCCCAAGACAGGTATATATATCTGTGTGTGTCCTTAGAGAGAAGACAGGGCATGAACATTAATCTGGGATTTATAATTCTGACATTAGCTTATGTTTGATGATGTTACTACTGCTTGCAGTCATGTGCATGCGGCATATGCTAGCTTCCTTTGGGACACTGAAGAAGATGACAATGGCTGCTCACCACCACCACCACAGTCATATGAGGGAGCCGTGCTGGTTTCTGCAGGTGCTTGATGATTCATGGCAAAAACTCATACCCATGCTGGGAGAAAGATATGAGTTGGATGTATCAGAATCTTTGTCTGAATAAGAAGGCACGTTCTATAGTAAGTTAAATATATCCCAAAGCGAACAGTGATTCCAGATTCTTGATCCACTGAGCAAATAAAAAGGAGTATTGCTGGAGAGAGGCAACAATGAAGCCATCAATATGAACTGCAATTCTGCAAGAAAAGGACTTGGGCGGTGGCATTTATATGCATCAGGCGCATTTAAGAAGAATCAAACTTGAGGAGGATGGTGAAGCTTTGTAATGTTGGCTGTGTCTCTGAGAAACACTGAAACAAATGCATCTGGTTCCATTAGCCACCCCAAAGACTGCTTTACTTTACACACACACACAGAATCTTAGAAGATTGATGCAATAACAAATGCTTAATTAAAAGATAAAGAACTTTTCTTGAGGGAAAAACCGTATATTAATAGTTGAAGAAGTTATTTAATAATAATAAGAAAAGAAAACAAGAAAATATTTCTCAAACTTCAAAATCTTAAATTCATTAGTATTTTTTGTTAAAATGAGTTGTCAACTACTATATTCTTGTGACCAATACCAATATTACCAATATTTTTATGAGCAACAATACTGATTTAGGATCTGAAGTTTCAGTGATATTTTCTTATCTTTTTAACTAATAATGTTAACAACTCCGGAGTATTTACAAATTAATGAAGGATTAGGGAAAAGGTGTCCAATTTTTATCTTTAAAAATTAGGAGTATAATAAAAAATTAAAAAACGAGTGGAGGCACAAAGTTGCTTTTGTTAATTAATGTTGTATCGGAACCGTTCAATGATTCAAGTAAAGGATATTTTTATTTATTAGGTAGGAACGTCGGATAATCACAAAAGTTTGTTTAATCTGATGGTTAATATGAGTGAAAATCCAATTTAAATACCAAAAATAAAATTCTAAAACCCCAAATGTCTACTAAAATTTGTAAAGGACTTAAAAGTGACAGAGATTAAATTGAGATTTTAAAATGTCTATGGATTTATCTTTTTACCTTCAGTTTTTAAATAAAAAAAAATTAAAAAACAACCACCAACAGCTTGTGGCTCCAACCGCCGCCGAAAAACGATGAGTTCTTTTGTGGTTGTGGGTTTGAATCTTTTTTTTAAAAAAAGGAAAAAAAGATTGAAAAGGCATGGCCCCCCAACCTTATAAGGGGTTCACCGATTGCCACTTAGGATTTATTGATTTACAACCAATAGAAAAAAAGGATAGTATTCCTATTTTACCTACCTTCCGCCGGCTCTCACTACCGAATTATGATCTCATCGAGATTTGCGAGATAAAAATTGAATTCTTTTGATTTCCCCAACTCGGTTGTGGGTTTACCTTCACCGTTTTTTTTTTTTTCTCGATGAAAAAAATAGAGAAGAAAAAAAAACAAAATAATTGAATGAAGTAGGATGATCAAAATAACGGTCATTTCAAATACCTCCGTGATGAGGGTGGGGATTTGATCACTCCGTGCCCATTTTAAACTTCCTCTTCCTATAGTTTATTTCAGAATTTTGCACCTAAATTGAGTTTTCGACCTTCCATGTTGGGTTTTTGCATTATTGTTTCACCCTTGGTCATGCCCATAAGATGAAAATACCCAACTGAAAAATGTTGAAACTCTACCTTGCAAGATACCCTTTGTTCTTGGATTTTAATCGTGTATTGTGGTTTTTACTAGTGAAGGAGCAATGGAGATTGGAGAAGGCAAGGCCATGGGGAGATTCTAAAAGGCGCGATAGAGAAATGCCGAACAAGGAAAGTATCACGCATATTGCTTCATGTTGATCCCATGAGGACTCCGGCCTTGACACTTTACGAAGCGGGTTTCCAAGTTGACACTCGATCGAAGGATACTACTCATCTCGAAAAATAGTTCTAAGATAGTGTTAAAAATTTTAACCAGGGATGGTGTTAAAAATTAGTTCGTATTTATCGAAAAAATATGCAATTAGTTGTTCTTGTACATGAAATTTTAAACTTTTGAAGGATGGTGTTGATATAATCATTACATATAGATGTCTGGTCCTAAGATGCAAATCCTCTCATGAACACTATTGTGTCCTCTCGCTCATCCGCTTTTTATCCGGCATGTGTTTAGTTATATTTTACTATGAATATGCTTTGGAAAGGTTACTTAAAACTGTGATGTTAAATGTGATTTTATGCATCGATGCTCATATTCTCATGAACACTAATGTGATTTAGCAAAGTGTTCTCTAGGCTTTAGTAAATGGTGTTAATGCTAAAATATAAATGTTCACGCTACTTGAAATTTCCCTTTCTGTATTTTTACAGGGTGAAGTAGAGTGCATATATTCATGTTTGGTTATTGAATGAATTACACTGGTGTTCTGCAATTTTTTATGACATATATTGATGGCAAGATATTTTTCCAATGGGGGGAGCTTGTTCTAGGAAGTGAGATCAAGACAGTGAAGCTTTTGGCATGTCACACTCAATCTCATCAGTAAAGTCAATGTACTCTGTTGGATCCTCATCAATATCTCTAAGTTGTGTAAAATTGGTTGTCCCTGTATCATCCATCTTCATAAAATTGATTCACCGTCTCAACAAGCCCGTATATCTTGTAAAAAAACGTTTTAGTTGCCTAATAATAGTATACATTCATACGCAAGAATTTATAGTTTAATTAGATGGAAACAATTGGCTCATTCAAGAAAAAAATAAAAATAGTGTTACAAGTTCCAAATAATCTTGAAATGAGAAAGTGAATTTATCTTTAAATCCCTTCACTTGGGTAAATAGAGAAGACAAATTAAAAACACAATAGAGCAACAGGGACATAATATACAAACATTGATCAGCATACCGGAAAACAAATAAAATAGAGCAGCGTGTGGAGTGATGAAGAAAAAATTCGAAATACAACAAAGGCACATAATATACAAACATTGCCTTCTCCATTGCTCCTTCACTAGTAAAAACCACAATACACGATTAAAATCCAAGAACAAAGGGTATCTTGCAAGGTAGAGTTTCAACATTTTTTAGTTGGGTATTTTCATCAAACAGCTTATGGGCATGACCAAGGGTGAAACAATAATGCAAAACCCAACATGGAAGGTCGAAAACTTTTAATAAATTTTAAAATAAACTATAGGAAGAGGAAGTTTAAAATAGAGCTCAATCTTAAAATAGATCAAGAAAAAAATCTGAAATCAAAACCTTTAAATTCACGAGACGCCGAAATGACATTTATAATCCTATTTTATTTCACCATTATTTTGTTTTTAATTTGTCTTTTGGAGAAAACGGAGTTCGGTAAAAAACTTAAAGGTGAGTCCCGATTTTCCAATTGGTGCTTTTGATATTGTATATATTTAAGTTATTAAATACAATTTTATTATAGTTATAAATATAAATTATAAAAATAAAAAGGGATAAGATATTATATATTACTTATCACGAAAAAAATATATATATATATATATAGCGAATTAAAAAGCCAAATTTCTACCATCACACATCTATTCAATCTTTTAAAAAAAAAAACAAAATTTAAAATATTTTAAAATTGATCCCCGTCAACTAACATAAATTTTAATTAGTATATATTTAAGTTATTAAATACAATTTTATTATAGTTATAAATAAAATTATAAAAATAAAAAGAGATAAGATCTACGATCTAATAATGCAAAAATAGTCATTAATAATTCGATATTTTGTTGGTTTAATCATTATTAAAATAAATAGTAATAAGTCTATAGTAAATAAAGTTTTATTTAATAATATCAGAAGAATGAACATTATTCAGGTTGGAAAAAAAAAGGAGGAGGAAGATTATTGCATCTCCACCTCTATCTTTACGAATTACGAATCCAGAAAATTATTTTCCTTCTTCTTCTTCCTTGTCGTCCCAGGCATCCTCTCCCTTCTCCATCCCGACTTCGAACGTATAGGGCCACTAAGAACATCATTTGATCTTCAGATTTGATCTCAATACTTTTCCTTCGCGTTTCTCTGTCTCTGATTTCTTAGAAGTTTTGTTCAAGGCCAACCATGGCGACTGCCTCCGGTAATTGTTTTCTCTTTCAACTTCTTTTTCTTCTCCGGAATATTTAATTTAGGGTTTCTGAGCAACCGGGCTTCAATTATTTAATTTTTCTTTATTGAGCCCATACCATTCCTGCTAGAGGGCTTGCTGTTAATCCAGTTTTAGAGGCGTTGTCTAACGTCTATTGCTTGTGTATGTGTTACAAACAGGCTTTATACTGTATAATCGGCTTCTGCTTTCAAGCAAACTGGCAGTAGAATCATTAATTGTACTAATTGCAATCTATATCGGGTATAAACAATTAAAGTAAGGATGAGACTGGAAATCCTATCTTAGGAGGGGATGAAAAACGTGTAGAATTCATAGGTGGTTTATTTTTTACTGCTTTTGTCTCGTCTAATTAATTTAACAGTTTTGACATGATTATTTGATTGTCAATACGTTGTCCACACTCCACATCAAAGATATAATTTTCACTTTCAATGACTACTTTTTTTTCTTGAGATTGTTGTTACTCAATTGTCTTTATATAACACATATTCTTTTATTGCAGTTGCATTTAAATCCAGGGAGGACCATCGTAAACAAATTGAACTTGAAGAAGCACGCAAGGCTGGGCTTGCACCTGCAGAGGTTGATGAAGATGGAAAAGAAATCAACCCTCACATTCCCCAATATATGTCTTCTGCTCCTTGGTATCTTAACGCTGAAAGACCCGTAAGTCTCATTTTCATTTTTACTATGTGTATCCATTATCCAATGATATTTGACTTCTAAAAATCATTTCATTTGGGTTTTGCAGAGTTTAAAACATCAAAGGAAGTGGAAATCAGATCCTAATTATACAAAATCATGGTATGATAGGGGTGCTAAAACTTTTCAGGCAGACAAGTATAGGAAGGGTGCGTGTGAGAAGTACGTGCCTTACCTTCTCATGTTTGCAACATTCACATTTCCTGACTAAACAATATTTGCAATATTTTTTTCTTGGGAGATTATAGAATGTTTCTGACAATGCTAGAGTATTTATATATGTTTTCTCTGACCATATTTATATTTTAACTTTCTATTCAAGCTCAGCTAAGTTCATATATTTTACTTGTTACAGCTGTGGAGCTATGACACATAATGTTAAATCATGTATGGAAAGACCAAGGAAGGTTGGAGCAAAGTGGACAAGCACACACATTGCCCCTGATGAGAAGATTGAAATTTTTGAGCTTGACTATGATGGAAAACGAGATAGATGGAATGGTTATGATGCATCAACATATGCACGAGTGATTGAAAGGTATGAGGCTAGAGATGAAGCTCGAAAAAAGTACTTAAAGGAGCAACAGTTGAAGAAATTGGAGAATGGTGAGGGTGCAGTTAGTGATGAGGATGAAGATGAAGATGATCTAAAGGTTGATGAGGCTAAAGTTGATGAAAGCAAACAGATGGACTTTGCGAAGGTTGAGAAGCGTGTACGTACAACTGGTGGTGGAAGTACAGGAACTGTGAGGTATTTTTGCTTTTACAGTCCATTATATGATACAGGGGCTTCTGAATCGGTCCTATATATAGATTATTTTCCCACTTTTATTATGTCATAAATAAATTGCAGCTAAATACTTTTCCTTCAGGAACTTACGTATTCGTGAGGATACTGCAAAGTATCTTCTTAATCTTGATGTCAATTCCTCCCACTATGATCCTAAAACACGGTCCATGCGTGAGGATCCTCTTCCAGATGCAGATCCAAATGAGAAGTTCTATGAGGTAATCTTTCTTGGGGATTAAAATCTGTTGGAATTTCTATAATGTCAGCTGTTATGCTATATGTCTATTGAATTTGTACTTAAGTTGCTTCTGTTCTCATGTTCCAGGGAGATAACCAATATAGAAATAGTGGACAAGCTTTGGAATTCAAGGAATTAAACATTCATGCTTGGGAAGCATTTGACAAGGGGCAGGATGTTCATATGCAAGCAGCCCCATCTCAAGCTGAGCTGCTTTACAAGAATTTCAAGATAATGAAGGAGAAATTGAAGTCTCAAACAAAGGACACTATCCTGGAGAAGTATGGCAGTGCAGCTGATGAGGAGAAACTCCCCAGGGAACTTCTTTTGGGTCAAAGTGAGAGGCAGGTTGAGTATGACCGTGCTGGTAGAATTATCAAAGGACAGGTATGATTTGCAGTCAGAGTTATTAGAGTCTGATTTCTAACTGATATGTTGCATTTTTAACATGCATAATTTTGCTCGACATAATCCGTGTTGATGGGGTGACTTACCATTTATTTGGTTTGTTAATAGCATTTCGTGGTTGTAATCCAAACATTTAAGGAAAACATAACATGATTTGTGCTTTATTGTCTTTGATTGTCCTTTATAAGATGATAGATTTAGTTATTTATCTTTTTCTTCTGACAGGAGGCAGCACTTCCTAAGAGCAAGTATGAGGAAGATATCTACATTAACAACCATACTACTGTTTGGGGTTCTTGGTGGAAGGATCACCAATGGGGCTATAAGTGCTGCAAACAGACCGTACGAAACAGCTATTGCACAGGAGCTGCTGGCATTGAGGCTGCTGAGGCTGCAAGTGATCTCATGAAAGCTAATATTGCCCGTAAAGAGGCTGCTGAAGGTAAGCTAGTGATGAGTGACTGACAAGCAGCCATTATCTCTATAATACCTCTACCTCTACCACTTCCCCTTTTTTCTTTGTTCTTTTCCCCAATAATTGATCATTCTGCTATATCATAAGTGACTTATTCTTTGATAATTAAAATCTTTTCTGTGAACCATGCTCAGATGATCATAAGCCTGCGGAGGGGAAAAAGCTTGCAACATGGGGAACTGATGTTCCTGACGACCTGGTTCTGGATGAGAAATTGCTTGCTGAAGCACTCAAAAAGGTCAATAATTAGTTTAGTTGTCTTTTTTCCCCCTGCATTGATGCGTTCATGGCATTATTTGTATTTCTTGTGTATGCCTGAGGAATTACTTTCAGTTTGTGACTAATTTTTGACCTTAATTAGAAAGGGGAATCAATCATGTGTGGCTTCAAAGAAGCGATGCATATATTTCTGAGAATGATAACGTACATATATTGTGTTTGAGTATATAATGTTGTGCTGATTGGTGAATTCCATTGGCATTACGCAGGAGGAGCAAAGAAAAAGAGAAGAGAAAGATGAGCGGAAACGTAAATATAATGTTAAATGGAATGACGAGGTATGAATATTGAAACTGCTGAGGGAGAATTTGAGTGTGCTGGCCTCTGTTTCTGATTTTCTAACCAACTATATATCTGGCTACAGGTCACTGCAGAGGATATGGAAGCGTATAGGATGAAGAAAGTTCATCACGATGATCCCATGAATAACTTTCTGCACTGAACATGAGATAGAGATAAAAATGTGCTGCCTTTTTGTTGCTAGTTTTGGCGCTCTTGTTTTTCTTGCTGCCACCTTCCCGCAGGATTTTTGTACAGATATGTTGTTGAATACTAAGATGTAATTTTTGGCTATGTAATATAATACATTTGCTATATCATTTGTTGACTGATAATGAGCTCCATCATCATCATCATCTGCATCTCAAAATACAAATATTTGATATCATAAAATGAAGTATACATTCGTTTCATTTTCCGATTACCTGAATAGAAAGAATAATTTTTAAAAGAATTCTACTACTAATGAAGGAAGCTGCAAGTAGCAATCTCGCAGTTATATATTTTGAGACAGGCTTCTTCTTAACCTAGCATCATTAGAACTACTGCAAAACATGTCTGCATAGCATCCATTCTCGGAATATTTGAGTAGAGATGTGGATGTTCTCAATGGTCTTTATATCAATCAAGATTTCCAATAAATATGTTCAACTTAACTGAAATCAAGTCTACAATTTCTGTTGGTTGTTACTGTAATCGTAATCATCTCGCGCCACCATACCATTTCGTCAATAAGTTCCACCAACTGCCGTCAAAGTTAAGGACAACGTAGATGCAATCATGAAACAAGTAGCCAATAAGATATTGCATGTGACCATTTTTTCCGTTAATATATGCTTAATGTTGGAGAGGAAACAGTTGAACTTTTGCTGACAAGATTTATTGAAGAATTTGCATCAACTTTTGAATTTTGTTTATGACAAATGGGAGTATCATGGTCCACATTTGCGCCAACTTTTTAATTAATAAGCACGACCTTAGATTCTTAGAAAAGCATGTGATTCTCGGGTTGAACAAGACTAGTTCTCTTGCAGTTGGAGTGGAAAAACCCTCAACAAACTAGCGAGATAGCCTGTATATATGCCTTTCTATTTATTTCACGTACTCCCCTAGCATATACGTATATAAAAGACGGTCGAGGGAGGAACCAACAACTGAACCGGAATGTTGTTCTTGAGTCTCCTAGTCGTTATACGCGCCACCACTTCTTCCGGCGACGCCTGTATCTGCCCCGCTCTTGCTATCCACCACCTGAATATTCGCTCTTCCCTCTGTTACGTACATTATTATGCTTCTGCGTGTTCAAGTTGTAGAGTGGCACGTACATCGAACCCGCAACACCAACACCAACACAATTCATTCGTATTATAGTTTGGATGAGACTGGCATATATAGAAGAAGTTCCAAGTGATTTATTTCATTGTAGAGAGAACCAAACTCAGCGCTGGGACCCATCAACTTATTAAGTACTCCTCTTCCTGTTTGCATTCATCCATCAAAGTAAAATAAAACACTTGAGTGAGCGTAACTACGTGTGTGTCTTTATTAATTTATGTCAGAAAAGAATGAGATGATGCAGATTCGAAGAGCGAACTAAAAAGTTTATAATAAGCCATGACTGGGACTAGTAGTAGTACAGAGAATCTCAAGGGTGAGATTTATAGGACTGAGGTGAGGGATGAGGGAAGGACACGTCACAAGGTGGGGTGGTCAGGTTGAGACATTCTTCAGCGTGCATGGTTATACATTTGGCTTTCGCTTTCTCCCACAAAGCAACGAAAGTTGGAAAAACATGAACTTTTCTGTATCTGAAGCACCTGTGACACCTCTTGTGACCACCAGTGTTTTTACTTGAACTCTGCAAGTTTCAGCCACGTCAAAGCATCCTCATTTTTACTCCTAAATTAATATTCATGTGACTGCTCGAACTTCAATGAGAATCTAGTTACAGATGTCAATTAATATATTTCCTACTCCCTCTAGTCCTATTATAAAGTATCAACTAACAATTCTTACAAACCAATAAAAACAGATATAGTTATTAAATTTCTCCTAAAATATAAATAATTTCCAATATTACTCCTACAAATTCCATAAACTCTAATATCATATTCACCTACTACCTTTATTAATTATGCGCCTACATGAAAAAAATATAATTTAATATTCTTTATGAACAAATAAGTGCTTTATAAAAATAACTAAATAATATTATTAGTTGATGCCTTATAATAAAGATTAGAGTTAAAGAGAGTTTAAAATGGGAGAAATCTATTAATTCATGAGAGACAAAAGATCTACGAGGATAAAAGTTGATGATGACATCTACCATCAATTTTCTTTCCATTGTAGTTAAATGTCGTGGTGAGTTAGCGACAATCCACAGCCGTTTCCGCATAGTGCTAAGTTGCTTAGCTTAATGGGGAAAAACGCATGCACAATTTTGAATGACAAGGAAATTGTATGCTTTTATAAAAAAAAAAAAAAATGTTTTCCAATCCACCTGTAAATTTATAATATTTCAAAACTTATTTTATTTCATGTTACCCGATTCCTAGATGCGGAAAGTCTAATAAATTCTTTAAAAATTTAAAAATAAAAACAGTACCTTTTAAAATAACTTCTCATTATAATAAAAAGGTTTAAGTTTCTTGCAGAAAATTCTTTTCTTTCACCCTCACATAAAAGTAAGTAGGTCCTATTATAAAGACATTGTAACCCACTCACTTTTATGCGACTAAACAGAAAAATATTTCTACAGCAGAAGCAAAAACATTAAACCCATAATAAAAACAAGTTAGTAAGAATAAATTATGTCCCAGTCATTTTTGCAATACGGACGAATACGCATCAATAAATATGATACTCATTGCTCCGCATACCAAATACAGGTAAGATTCGATACAAGTTAGAGGGTAAATAATAGGCCCAGCTGACGCACCACACATTGAGTAAGGAAAACAAAAGCGAAACCTATCGGGCGATAATATTTGAATTAAAGCACAACTCAACTAAATGTCGGCTGAAGGTCAAAAAAGCAAAGCCTCTACCAGAAAAATCTCGAAACTACAAATGGGAGCTAATACACCTGCATCGGTTAGGCAAACAATTTTCTACCTTGAGCGATATGCCTCGGACTATTTCTATGCCCAAACGGTTTCAAAGACCAAATTCTCTCCAATTCTTACAAGAGATGGAGTGTCCCCCCTAATCTGTGATCAGCTCAGTAATAGCCACTCCCATAATACGTCTGAGGAGCTGCAGCTGGTTGCACCGCTGGAGCCGCAGCTGGTTGCACATAACTCGGTTGAGAAGCTGGAGCCTGAAATTCAGACAAATACATTAGCCCCAAATACAAAACCAAACATAATAATGAATGATGCACACAGATTTTAACGCAACACTGCTCCTAATATCATCACTGAAACATCAAGGGTTGTTTTTTATACCTGTACAGGATAAGCAGGTGGGTAGGCCGCTGCGTATGCGGTACTTTGTGGAACTGACGCAGGCAACTGTGGGTTAGCATAAGTGCCCCCATATCCAGCGTAAGCCCCGTATGCTCCCTGCTTCAAATGTGTACAGGTCATTTAAAGTGTAAGTGTTTAAAACGAAAGAAGCAACTCATGAGAATATTCCTGACGGTAACCAGAGACGAGTACTTTATAGATATGCAACCAAAGCAAACAGCATCATCAAAACAATTTTATCCATTATTAGGGTGCACATAAGCACCCAAGATGCATGGTAGGTTTCACATCAATATCAAGCTTCCTAAAGGCTAGAGCCATGGTTTACAGGATCTTTCTTTACTGTGTGCGCAAAAGTCAGGGCACCACGTCCACATAGGAAAATAAGAGACAAACCGACTCACTCAGCAAGGATAGTATCAAAAGGAAGAAATGATAGCCTACCTGCTGGGCGTAACCAGCAGCCCATTGTTGTCCCTGTGATTGTGTGGCTGGTGGCCAAGTTTGAGGTTGCGCTCCATAAGCCCACTGGCTCTGTGCATTTGGATATGTGCCCATTGAAGATTGGGCAGGTGACGGAACAGAGTAAGATCTCGCCATTTTTGCTTTATCTGAAGTGAGAAAATCCTCTGCATGACGCTTTCTCATCTCTGACATGCTTCTATGAGGCAAGAAGAGTTTGGCATGCCTATCCTCAGCTCTCTTGATGGATTGAACATCTCCAAAAAGATTTAAGAACTGAAAAATTTTAGGGGGAAAGGCACCAAAGGAGTTTGTCATTAAATGTGGTACTAGGAACAATGTACAACAGCTAGGCCTTTCAAAGAACAGAAACAACACATAATTTAAAAAATAACAAAACCTCCCAAATCAACAATACAGGGCAGGCATAAATTGAAAAAGTATCAATTTAGGCCATCAATAGGGAAGAAAACATCATCAAATCACTGCATATTATAACTGCAATGCCTTTTGACTGAACTATTTCGAATCAATAACCATTGGAACACACTACTCTGGCAATAAGCCAAAAGCATCTCACGGGTAGTGGAGTTGTCAGAAAAGTGTCAGCATTATGACTCAGTCCAAAATTATTAAAATATGAATCATTTGTCAAGTCCAATTGTTTCGGCACAAAGATAGAAAGTAAGTTCTGAAAAGAAAGACTTCCAGAGAGAAAATTTGTGAAATTCTGCAGGCGAAGACTAGCAAGTAGCTTAGAGGAAGTTCTGAGAAATCAGGTTAGCTAGAGCACACAATCTGTTGCAAGCTAGCAAACTTCTGCAGGTCTCGAGGGAATCATTTTTCAAAGCAGTAAAAGATAGATTTTTACTTCCAATTTCTGTCTTTTCTCCTCTAGACCTGAAAATTCCAGTTCTTATTGCACCAGGTTTTCAACTTAGTTGCAAGCAGCAAATGAGTTTGACTCATCTGATAGTTAAGACCCCCATCTTGAATTTAGAGTAACATCTAATGGAAGTTCTATTGATCTAAATCACAAACTATAATGCAAGTTTTGCTAAACTTAACTTTCAGTAACAACATCTGCATCAAAAGATAATCTCAAAGCTGGATATCTCAAGCCCCTGCCACATTTCCCACTATTCCACTTGACTAGTGAACATTTTCAGTTCTTTTGATTGACTATTTCCCATCTCAAATCAGTGTCTCAACTCTGTTTTCCATATCCATGAATTTACTACTGTTCAATGTTTATATACACCTCAGGCAATAGTCAGAATCGTCATCATTACAACAACTTACCTCCAGAAAAATGCTAGAAAGTTCCTCCCTATCAGTTGCACTTGCAGTATTTGCGTTCTCAGGGCTGGGAACAATGGATTTTGTTACCAAAGAATCTAGAAAGTCAATGTCAACTTTCTTTGGTAGGGGTCGAATAGCCTCAAAATGTAACAAAGCCTGCATGTACCAAGAAAAAAAAGGTCAAAATATCTAGAACACTTATGTTGTATTAGCGATAAAATGAGATAATAGCAATAGATAAGAGAACTTCTGAAATTTTGATAGTAGAATCCCAGCCTTCATCAACATAAAAGTGATGGAGCAATCATGTGCAGAATTAAAAGATGGAACATACTTCGAGTATTGGCCTTGGAGACTGAACATGCTCAAGCCCCTCAACTAGAATCTCCCTAGCCTTTTCAGCATTCCCAGAAACCTATGGACCACATAAGCTACAGTCAAAGAACATGAAAGCAAACCGCGAAGGAGCATAAATTCAGGTCTGCTAAACTGTAATAACCAGAAAAAATGTTTAAAAAAAAAAAAAAAAAAAAACTCACCAAAAAATTGGTCATTTGCACTTCCAAGTCCTCGATTTTTTTACCAAAAAAAAAAAAAAAAAATTTCTTGATTCTAAGAATAAAAATAATTTCCTCATATATAGCCTCTGTGTGTTACATATTTATCTTGGAGTGAATAACCCTGGGGGGGCGTTTCTAATAAAATAGCTCACCTTGAATGCCAGAGTTATCAGAAATGCAAGTTCAAATCAAATGGGGAAGATTAAAATTTAATAACATGGGCAGGAAGTGAAATTAAATACCCAACCTAAGGGTCAGACAAGCTTCAAATTAGAAAAGAGTATCAGGGCACTCACAAATGTTGCAGAACTTACCAGATATACAAACCGAGAATACTGAGCAAACAACATTGGTAATGTCTGTGAATGTTCTTTTCCTTTTTCAATGGCAATAGCCTGTTCATATAAAGAGTAGGCGTCCACCAAGTTACCCTGGGAAATTCATGAGATGTAAATGAGGTGAGCAATTTCAATTTAGATTGCCTTTCAAGCCAAATCATAATGCCCATAAACCAACATACCAGTCTATTTTCCATATTTGCATGCCTGATTATAGCTTCAAGAAGACCAGGAGAAATTTCGGTATGCACCAATTGATAGGCCGCTCGGGCACCAGCTATATCCCCATTCTGCTCCTTCAAACGTGCAGAAAAAAGATGAATCTCTGGTTGTCTCTGTATAGTTACCAAAACACGATAATTAGATTAAACTGAAAAAAATTAAGCCACAATTCTCTCTCAATAAATTTTAAACGTAATCTGCATGATTATAAACGAATTCAACCAATCAAATTAACCCTCAGTATTTAGGAAAACAATGCAACTAAAAGCAAATGATCACCAACTTCTCAACAGTTTTAAGCTGCATAAAATCATAGTTTAATGAGTATCAGAAATCACCTTCACAAAGACCTGTGTTGCTCGAGCGAGTACATTATTTGCAAGATCCATGCTCCCACTGGCCTCCATACATAATAAATACCGAATCCAGTACTCCGGATAATTGGCACATGCAATGACACATCTTTCATACAACTTTACAACCTGATTCACACAGAACAAAGAAGAATATTATATAGGTTGTTTCTAGTCATAATTCATATCCACATAAACCAAAAGCATTAACACAAAGCACAAATGAAAATACAAAGCATCAAGAAATACTCCTTAGGAGAACAGAGAGGCCCCTCAAATATGAAAGGAGGGACCCTCCTTGCCAGAGACAGATGACTAGGAAGATTACAAGACACCTGCATGCATAACATTCGCACTTTAAAAAGAATAAACTTTTGCAAACACATGACGAACCTAGAATGTCCACTGACAAATTAGAGTTCGAAGTACTTAGCCTCAAGAAACCAAATCGAAGGCCCATGCTTTAGTCTCAGTTCAATTTCCCCATTAAAAAGTTGCTTCATCCAACGAATTAGCCAATAAAAGCATATGATACAGCAGATATTACTTACTGTAAGTCAATCTATAATAGGAAAAACTAAAAAGAAATCACACCCATGGAAAACCAGTTCAGTTACCTTGCTGAAGTCACCTTCCCTTTCTATAAAATCCAGATAATTATGCCAATTCTCAAGCTCTGCAACATTGAGGGGCCGTACATGAAAGTAGGGCCTCCTAATAGCTGTTTCAAAACCAATGATCTTAGAATCGAACTCTTTAGCTTTCTTATATAACTCTTCTCTAATGGCGACATACTTCTCCAACTCTTCTGCTTCTGTTAAGCCAGCACTTACAGGTTTAGGAGGATTTTCAGCACCATCAGGATGAACCTCTCCCTCCTTGGCTTGGGAACCATCCTCTGAAACTGTGCCTCCTCCTGCTGCCTCATCAGCAGAACGCAATTCTGATAAAGGCCGATTTCCAGCTAACTCCTTAAAGCTGCAACACCATATCCCAAAAGGAAATTACATTTAGTAAAAACATTCTGACAGGACAGATGACATGCAAAACAACAATCCATGAAACAATTGTCATGTATTTGTTCGAAATTAAGCGCTCACACAAGCAGATGGTGGGTAGAACACCAAAATCCAAACTATAATCACCTGCTGAAATAGCGATCTAATTGTTGGTTTGGATTCTCTAATATTCTGGTGTAGATCATGGCAAGACGGGCCCAATCTTGCTGCATGTACTCGTATTCAATGTATTTATCCCATAATGGAAAAGAAAGATAATCTGTTCCAACATAAGCTAATCCTCGTTCAAAAAGCCTGAAATATAGAAACATTGGAGTTCAGATTAATACGCAATTCACAAGCATCAATGACTGATGCACATCTAGATGTGGGAGACAACAGCATGGATGTTCAGGGAGAACAAACAAATCAGTCTTAACATCATAGAGGACATCCAAACGCTGCATTTACCTTCCTGCACAATATCAAAATATGTCCGAGACATGGAGGAGTCATAGAGGCCATCTTAGCCATTAACCAGATCAGATCTTCCCAGCAGCAATTTGCATATTGATGCACCTCAGAGTGTCAAGTAAAAGACAGCAACCATTCAAAGAAAACTAAATATCTAGGGCCTTGAAATAGATTGGTAAAGTAGAATTAGGGAGAAAAGAAGTAGATTGCCCTAAATTTAAGACAGCTACCCCTTTGTAGCCTCAAATCAAGGATTTAAAAAACAGAAATAGAAACAATTTTAATGCATTCCCATCATAGCTTTTCTGCCAAAAAAGGGGATATCACTGTAGCAAAGTTCTGAAACCAGGTTAGAAAGTAGACTGAGAAACACCAGAGGCTGGCGAATAAGAAATCAAATTGAGCTCCCAACACAAAGAAATGACGACAAAATGTTAGGCAGCCATTACCTACGAACTGTGTCTGGATCCCCATATGTGCTTATAGCAAATATGCAATAATGCAGCCACATATCCACTGAATATGTAACTCCTTGAACTGCCCGCTCATAAACTTCAACAACTTTATCAATAGAACCAAGGCGAGCCTCATGGTCAGCATACTTCTTCCAATATCCATAGCACAATGGAAATTCGGCTAGAAAAGCATCATAAACTTTTCGGATCTTCAGAATGTTGTTCTGCAAAGAGGAAGCATCAATGAACGGGTTTCACTATTGCACAGTGACAACAAAACAAAACATGACAATGATCTCAAGTTGTTGGCATAAATTTTCAATACAAGAACAAACAATGGAGGAGAAAATAGGAAAAACAGAAAGCCATTTAGTCCTCCAATCACTTTTATTCAAATCATATTTAATTGGGAATACCAAACACACAAAAAATGATTTTCCAGTGAGGCAATAAGTCAATATTCCTAAGGGTGGCACGGTTACATTCTAAATAGAAAGAAGATCAAATACTGAAGACTATGAATGTTAAAAAGGAAAATAGATGGCTTCGTGTGCTGCAAACAAATTATGCCCCATCCAAAATAGGCATAAAAAAATGATAATATACAAGTCACAGAGCATGAGAATAATGTTCTTTCATGAGCACTCCCTTCAAAATCACTTCATCCTATATATTTGGCATTTTGACAGGAGTACAAAAAATGGAAATACAAGAAACTTCATTGATTTCAAATGACACCACACCACATGAATCTTAAAAATATATATATATATCCGACTTCAATCATAAAAAGTTTCAAATACATCAATATGATAGTTTCTGTCTAGAAATTTTATTTCAACAAACCTCTGTCACTTTCTCTGTTTCCTCGATCAGGGAAGTCCAAGCATTAAAATCTAAAGAATTAGCTCTAACAATATTCCACAGCCTATCTTCCTCAGCAGACATTGCAGCTACCAATCGCAAAAAGAAAGCAAGTAAATAAGTACATTAAATTTGTCAGATACCGCCATATCTTTATATACATACACACGGGCACAGAACAATTATTATGTAAATAAGACCCTACAATATAAACATAAGATAACGGGACAAAATCATGACAAGATAAAGAAAAGCCTCAAACTATTATTACAATAACTCAAAACCCAAGGATGTTATTTGGATGACATTTTTTGTTTTTTATCATATATATAATAGCTAGTTAAAAATTATTCGTTGCTAGAAAGTATTGAATTACCTGGAAACTGAAAAAATAACAGGAATTATGATTAATACTTTTTATCATATACTGTCACGGGAAATAACAATATTGGTTAGAAAGAATTACATGGAAATTGAAGTCAGAAAATTACGATTATTTAAAATGTTAGATAGAAAAATAACTATTTAATTATTGTACTATTAAAGGTTAACATGCTAGGCAAACATCAAATTCTCGTTTTTCGTGCGAAGAAGTTAAATAACAACCAAGACAATCTTGTGCTTAGAATTTAATGCCTAATAAGCATAAGCATACCATAACCATCTGCAAACTGTTTCTCATCAGCTGCCGATCCATCAATATTCTCCAACATATTCCCATTCTCAAGTCCTGTGGCATTCGCCACCGTTCCATTCACAGATGAATTATAGTCAGGCACTTGAGGATATTCAGTGACTGTGTTCCCACTGGCAGTCTGACTAGCATCAGTTTGCATGGTTCCGTCCATCGTGTTGAACTCAGCCTGCTGTTGAACTGAATTAGGATCCCCCCTGTAAGCATTCCCATCTCCAGAATCAGAACAATTCGGTTCAAATGTTGCACTAGCCAGCTGAGCTTCTGAACTAGAGTCAACGGCAGTAGAAACTGCCTCAGGAATAGGATTTGGCATGGCATCAGCTTGGCCACTTGAAGTATAACTGGCAGAATTGAAGCTTACAGCTGCAGAATTTTCAGTAACTGCTTCGCTATCACCCATGGTCAGATAAATAGGTCTTTACCTCCAAAAAAAAATCTGCAAAGAGAAAACAATCACCAGCTTTCCTTAGGACGGGTTCCCAGTGTAGAATCAATCTGTTTGCGTTTGGGCTACAGTAATATAGATCATGGAAGTGAGATAATCTTTGATACATAGTCATGTCTACTTAAGCAGATGAAATATAGACTAGACAACTAGTGAGTGCGAAAAGACCAATAAAGGGAATATCTCGTTGTGGATACATCATACATGATTTAACAGATTCCAACAGCAAGTTTTAAATTAAAACCGATAAAGGAGCAAGACAGTCACGGTGAGATGCTAATCAGAAACACTTATCCACTTCTCCGTGAGCAATAACCACAACAACAACAAAAAAGCAAAAACAACAGAACCCGGTAACCTAATGTAGAATTGAGACAATAAGACACAATAACAAGAACCAGCGAATTAAAAAAGATGAATCAAAGATTGCCCCTCTATCTAAGCAGCAGATATACCTAGGGTTTCAAACTGTAAACCCTAATTGAAACAACGAAGAAAATGCAGGAGCCATGAACATACCTGGAATGCGAGGCCTTGTATTTCCAGAGAGCTCTGCTATGGCGAAGATTAAACCCAGATGGAAGAAAGTGATTTTGGTGTCGAATAGGAAAAAAGAATTTGCGGAATGGGGAGGTAGGGTATTGCTTAACTTAGGACGCTCCCTTTATGAAACTGTGAAACACTAATGGATGCGGGCGGCTTGATTGTTTTGTGCTTGCTGGTTTTGTTAGACCTGAACCGTGAGTGGAGGAAACGAGTTTGATCTGAACCGTTGGTTAGGTATACCTTTGTGGATTGAAAATATTTGCGGTTGATGATGCGGGTGCATGTGATTAGGCCGAGGACATGGTCTGGGTCTTGGCCTGTGAGGGCGGCAAGTGGCGTCCTTGTTCCTGGTTTCGTGGCACAACCTGACAGCAACAGGGGCCCGTTTGGCATGTTAAACAAGTTCTAGGGAGAGGCAGAAGTGGAGAACTGGAGATTGGATAAAAGAGAGTGGGCTTCTAAAATATACGAAAGGATTTTCTCTTTATCATTTTTCTTATTTCCTTTCATTAGTCTATTTAGATCATTGATTAGAAAAATGAGAGAAAAATTAAAGTGGTATTGTGATTGATTGGATGGATATGATTTAGAGATGATAAGGGATAATGAGAAAGTGCTTATAAGAGAAATCAAACCCGCTACGTACTATATCTTATATAAAAAAGGTTAGGTGAGCGGATTGACACAGTTGGTTAAGGCGTCGGTCTTCACTCCAAAAGAGAGAGGTTCGATACTCACTGGTTGATGTGAGGGCCTCATTAGTGTGCGATCTTCTTTGAGCCTGGAGATATGCCCCGACCCTAGTGGGATACTGGTGTCTACCCCCACCTAAACTTTTTCTTAAAAAAAAAAAAAAAATTAGTTATTTTTTTTAAAATATTAAAAAGGTTAAATAAATTACATTTAAGTATTTATATTTATCATTTTTCTTCAAACTAAGTTATCTTGTTTGTAAATTTATATATAATGTAATGATATATGATATGATTAAACTTTCTTAAATTCAAATAAATAAAATTTAATTGGCTCTTATATATAAACGTGAAGTAATATAATTGATCACCATAGAATTCAAATGCCACAATCATTTTTTATTCAATATTTAAATTTAAATCTATAATGTGAAGTCACTAATGTGCCCTTGACCCATTAATCTCTACCCTCTTCCCAATAAAATTATGCACGTTTAAATCCAAATTTGAGGAATGGGTTCCTGGATATTGTTAAATTCATTGCTTGCTATAAATTGTACTGTTATACAGGTGCGTGTGCGTGTCACACAAAGAAAAAAATAAATAAATTACATTTAATGTGCGTGTGTGACGCAAAAAATATATTGATTGTAGGGCTGGACTGCTCTTATTGAGGGATGGGTTCATTTCCTACAAATGTTGCGGCACCTAGAAACACCACCACACTCTAGTGGCATCCTTTAAACCTTACAAGTCATCCATAAAAAAGCAAAAAAGAAAAAAGAAAGAAACACGAGAGATGACAAACTTAAATTGATATAGTGTTGTTTGAATTAGTGGTTGAATTTTTTTTTATATGATTTATAGTACATGAATAAATTTGTAAAAAAAATTTGTCTCGACCTATGTAATTACATTTTTTCAAAACCAACTCAAATAGGTTCATAATTAGTTAATTACCCTTCCGCCATTAAGCCAAAACCCCTTTCTCCAATTTTATTATTAAAAGGGGTATGCATTAGAAAGGATATATGCTATTTAAGGTGTGAAAATCTTCTCCATGAATAAGAAGGGAAACTCGCTCCTACCAAGGCCCTCTATACATAGCAAGGGATTGGTATTGAGACTTGGAAAGCATGCCAAAAGAGTCTTTGGTAAAAGAGGACTATTCCTTTTGTCCTTAAATAAAAGATAAAATTAATTTTTTTAAAATTAAGGAAACTAAATAAATTACTTAATAATGTCTAAATTATATATTAGTTTATTAGTTAAATTAATTAATTTTGAGAAAAAATAAAAACACTCTAGAGTAATTTAATTAGTTTTATTAATCTCTCAAAAAAAATTAATTTGGTCTTATACTCCTTCTAGTTTTTATTATAAGGCACTAACTTGCAAGTTTATTTAGTTTTTGTTATAAGACATTTTCTTGTTCCCAATGAAGCATTAATTATTCTTTTTCCATGTATGTCCATAATAAATAAAGGTAGTGGGTGAGAGTAATAATTAATAGGGGTTTAAACTTCTCACGTATACGATAAGAAGAAGATTCCTACACACACATGCAAGATTGTCAAACTTACAAGTTTAAATAAACTCGTGACAGTGACGTAAACTCGTATTGTAAACTCGTAAAACTTTACTTTTATTATTAAATAGATATTACTAGTGTATAATTAAATAATTAAAATATAAAAATGACAATAATTTGATTTAAATATATTTTAAATCCAAATAATTGAAATTAAATCCATCAACATTCATCATTTATCATATTTAAGAAAGAAATTTCTATAAAATTTCCATATAAAGCTATTGAGCATAATCAAATCAAAAAAGTTAACTCGAGTTTAAGAGTAAGTTAACATGGTTTTGTAATCTAAACGTAAAAACAAGAAAATCAGTGTTTTAACTTGTGAGTTTAACCAAGTTTACAACTAGCATGAGTTTACCACTGACTCGACTCGTTATTGTAAACTAGAAGCGTAAAAACGGTAAATTCGGAGAGTCAACTCGTGAGTTTGACAACCATGCACAAATGAAATAGTAAGACCCACATATATATAATGCTAATTATATATATATATATATATATGTGGGTTCCACTGTTTTATGTGTGTGTGACATGAGAAAATATTTCTCCTACAACATAAGAAGTGTTTTTCCCTACTTAATATGATATTAAAGTTTAGTACAATTAGTAAGAGTAATATTAGAAGTTATTTAAATTGTAGGCTAATTTTATTGATTTTAATTAGTTTTATTAGTTTGTAAAAATTATTAGTTAATGTATTATAAGAAATAGCATTGAAAGAGGGTGTTTAGAATTGGATAAACATGTAAATGGAATTGGACAATTCTACGCATGAAGTGCATTGCTGGCTGAAAGCTTGTTCCTTTATTGGTCGTCTCCTCCATCCACTCCTCCTCACACACGTCATCCTTCATCTGTGGTGAAAGATTTACTCAAAAGCCGTCGAATTCACGAGTACCTCCAACCTCCCCATTGTTTCGACGTTGATAACTTCCTCTCCGCCATCAACTTGGAAGTCATAGATGCCGCCACCTCTCCTTCAACTCTTCCTATACGTCATCATTGTACACCCTCGTGGCTACCCTCTGGGTGTCTCGTTTTTAGTGGTGAATCAAATAAGGTCGCTTTATATGATTCACGATTATCTTAATCTTGCGAAAGAGACCATTTACGAGGATTTCCTGCTCTTGGTATCGATACTCTAGCCCTTCTCTGTCGTTTCAAGAATGGGGTGATGACACCCAAGTCTTTTTCTCCTTCATACTTTATGACTGGCTTTAAAATAAAATTGATGCCAGTATCTAATTCAAATATTACCCCACATGAAACAGTATTTTTGAAGCATTATCTCCACTCTTTTAGTATCAATCTTATTCTCAATCTCATTCCTATTATCAATTCATCAAAATCCAAGTCTGGCGGGGGTGCTATTTGAGGGTTTTGATGCCGTTTATAATGTTTCAATCTTTTGTTTGGTTTTGAGCAATGTTCTTAAATCCGGATGGGCCACTAAACCAGCTAAGTTATGGGATCAAGGCTCTCCATCCCTCCCAGTATGATCGGGCCGTCCAAATGTGGATCCAACGGTCAGTTAAAAAAAAAAAAAAAAATTTGTCTTTTTCGAAAAAGACAATTTTTTTTTATCAACATTTGCACTACTTTGTGAGAGATGGGCGAAAAAATTGCATGTGAGAGAATCCAAGGCTCAATAGCTCATATCGGACTTAAACTTTAGTTAACCCGAGACTAAACTAGTGAGAAATTAAAGATTTCAATTATATTAATAAGAAATTATAAAACCAACATGTGGTTCGTTTAGCAGAATGTGGCGCTAGATTCCCTTAAAAGATCTAGGGTTCAAATTTGGTAACGCACTTGTAACTGGCCTTGTATGGAGCCATACCATTTGGAAGAGTAATCCTCACCACTACAAAACCAAAGGATTAATAAGAAATTCTAAATAAATTTAAAAAAAAATTAAAAAATGGGGTTGATATCCAAACCAAACCGGTTCATTAGTTTTTAAGTCAAAACGGCCGGTCCGATCCAGGTTTCAAAACCCTGGTTTTGAGGACGGTATTTTAAATAAAATGAATGACATATTTGATGTCATGCATATACAAAATTGTATAATTTTGAATTTTTACAGTTTTTGAGGGGGAAAAAACTTTTAACACATGTTGATTTGATTTATTTATTTGAAAAATCGTAAGAAAACAATGTTCACCCACTTTTTTTAGAATCAAATGATAAAAAATGGAAAAAAAATATTGGAGAAGTTGAATTTTTTTAAAAGAGTATTAAAAATTATTATTCATTAGAGAGATATATTAGATTTAGAGCCCCTAACCCTACCGCTGCGAAAAAATATGCATATTTTGAGGGAGAATTTTACTCTATAGCATAATTGATTCACGTTGTTAAGTTTGTTATCGGATATCTTGATTAAGAACCTGATTAAAATCAAACTGAATATAATTATAGACCGCTCAAGGGTTTAACAATTAGACGCCCGTTCCTAGGTAAACATATCGGCCTCTTAAACCTAGCTTGCTGGAGAGACTGCTTGGGCGGTCTTTAGTGACGGCTGCACCAAACCCTCTGAATCCTCTTTCTCCATTCTCATGGCGTCCCAAGGTCGCAGGGGTGGAGCCTCGCTTCCCGATAGGCCCTCTAAGAACCAAGCCAACGGTATCGTCGCCAAGCTTTCACAGTCCCCTATCGTCTCCAAGGGCAAGGAGGTTGCCGGCGACGCCGCTCTCGTTACCAAGAAGCTCCTCAAGAGCACCGGTAAGGCTGCTTGGATCGCTGGCACCACCTTCCTCATCCTCGTTGTCCCTTTGATTATCGAGATGGACCGCGAGCAGCAGTTGAACGAGCTCGAGCTCCAGCAGGCCAGCCTCCTCGGTACCCCTACCGCCATGGGTCCACCGCCTCCGAAGTGAATGAATCACTTAGGTTAGATTAGATTAATTTTTCTGTTCGGTTTTCTCTCGGAATGTTTGAGGGTTAGATCCATGTGGAAGCGTTCTGAGAATGATTGTTGATTCTCTTCTTTACAGCGGGATTGAAACAATATAATGCTATGGTTTTGGATTGCAATAATATTACAATTGTAGCTTTAGAATCCTTGAGAATTCTAGTGCAAATCTTTATATCCCAATATTTTTGTGTGTTACTCCTTAATATCTGTTATCAAGCCAATGTGGCATGTTGAACCATTAAGCATTCTAGCGCAAATCTTTATATCAAGGCAATGTGGTATGTTGAATTTATGAGCTGCTTGTTCCATGTTCATTCATCGATGCAATTCGAGCTTAGTAGTCCCCTAATTCTTTTTTAGCTTGTTTTGATTTTGCGGAGGAAAATTTTCACATATGGTCCACTTATTCTGTGCTGGGTGATTAACAAGAATATCGTGTTGCTCCTTTTAGGTAAATGAAAAGGTTAATGCACCTCACCTTTCTCTAAAATGGGATTGGGACATGAGAACACTTTTTAGCCGCACTTTCTTGTAGGAAACTGCATATTGATCTTAACATTGTTCAATCAGGACTATGCTTATCCTTTTCTGGGGGTATTTATAAAATGGCAATCTATGAAGATGATAGAATGCTTAAACATTGCAATTACTAGTTCCATCCTTCCCAGTTTTACTCCAAACATAGCTTTAAGAAGGAATGCCGCTTCTGTGTTCATCTCATTTCGAATTGTCCAATCATTAGTTGTGTCAATTTACAATTGACTTGATATGTGATTGTTTTCTATTTCATGATAAAAAGTTGAAAGATTACTTACACAGTTAAGATTTAAGAATGTCCACCTCTTGCAGATCTCATGTTACTTTTGTTTTAAACGCTCTCTAAGATGATAGAATGTTTTGTATAGGAGAATGTTCTCCCCTTATCTTCAAATCAAGTAAGGTCATTCTTTGTAGTTTTTCATGCCCTGCTTATTAAATCAACTCAGGGATTATAGCACTTATTTGCTAGGATTTCCCGGTTTCATGGGCATGGTTTATGTTTTGTTCTTTCCTCTATTTGGATCACTAACTAAGGTGGGTGAGCAGTGCTGACCACATTAACTTGGCCAGCATTCTAGTGGTTTTTATATCCGTAGACTAATCAAGAAATTGAAATTCATTGTTTTTTAACTACTTCTCAGAAACTCAATAGGTTTGTTGCTCTTCTTGAGCATGGCTTCCACAAACACTCGTGTATGCGTGTATATTTTTGTCAATTTTTTCTTGATTAATCTATTTCAAGAATCTCATTCCATTGAACGTCCTTGGTAACAAGAACGAATTCCTATGTTATGGGCAGCATCTAAGATCTCTGCATAACATGGTGCCTATAAATGTGGTGTGTTAGGGGTATTACCTGGATCCAAATATTTCATTTATTACTTTTAAAGCATTTTTTATTGCAAGTTATCGAACTATTGTTTTGTTTGATATATAAAAGTACTTCTGAAGTAGCCAAATGGCAATGGCGAAATTGAGTTAAAGACACTTATGCCTTTATCCCATTGCTGAAAATTGGTTATAAGAAAACTATAATCAGGCTGGAACCAGTTTCCCTACCTATCCCAAGGATAGGTAGGGAGAGCCTTTATTTGGACGGTCCCTTTTGATTTTTTAAGAAATAATTATTTTAATAGGTAGAGAATCTAAAATAAAGATAATTTTTTAACTAACATGTTTTCAAAAAATGATTTTTTCATTTAAAAATTGATAAAAAAAATCAAATCTGATCGCTCATATCCCATCCTGGTTCAGATGGGAGGAGCTCTCCCTACCTATCCCAAAGATATAAGAAAACTGGTTCCTAATGAGGCTTATCATCCATATTTTGTGTTTTTAAACTTCTATATCGACTTAAAATTTATGGTACAGTCATGGGAAGCACGATGCATATGGGAAGCTGGCAAAGCAATGGGACGTGTCTTGGTTGAAACCTGATTAATCCTGCACCAGATCATTTTACTATTATAATGTCTCAGAATATACTATCCACTGTTCAGCCTTAAAAAATGCCGGCTTCCGGCTTGGGGCTTGTATGTTGCATCAAACTGCAAAATTCAAGCTTGAATAGGCAGGAAGGACCAAAAGAAAAAACAAAGAATAAATTATTCATGAAAAATTCTACCCAGAGATGAAAGATTGATTGTGGTGACAGGTGAATGTGGACCAGACAATCACTACCCTACAAATATTCTTAATATAAAATGTGTAGACGATAAATTATAAAAAGTGGTTTAGGAGCACTAGTTCGGGATTACATTGGGACTTCCAAAAGTACTTATTTATGTAAATCAAAACAAAATTCCTTTAAATTTATCTTCATATATTATAAATTATGATTGAAAAATTACTTTTAAAGGTTTTAATCGCTATTTTAAACAAGTTTTTTAATTCAAATTAACTGTCAATATTTACTTTCATTCATGTAATTAGGATTTTTTTAACCATCTTTTAAATTTCGATTGCACGTGCCCTGTGAGTGGTTTTATCTTATTTCAAAATTTTGCTTTTAGGCTTTAGCAAATGGTGATATCCCACCTTCGTTTTCACTCCATTCTCTTGCCCAGATGCTCTTTTCATTTCTTCCTACTTCTTCGCACTTGCTTTGCTATATACTCTTTCTAGTCCTTATTATAAGGCATCAAGCTATCAACTAACAAGTCTTACAAACCAATAAAAACAATTAAAATCAATAAAGTTGTCTACAATTTAAGTAATTTCCAATGTTACCCCTAATAATTACACTAAATTCTAATATTATATTAATTATTAATCTCACCCACCACCCTCATTAATTATTATGAGACAAAAACAAATAATTCATGCTTATTGGGAATAAGCGATGTCTTATAAAAAAGGACCAAATAAATTTATTAGTTGGTCTTTTATAATGAGACCAAAAGAAGTACGAGGTAAGTTTGTGAAATAAATTTTATCTTGGTTTTCATAAATTCGTTTTTCTAATGACACCTCAAACAGGTACAAAAGACATTGGAACGTTTTGGAAGAGAATAAAAAACAATTAGCCGCAAACGGAAAATCGCTCATATTTGGTAGAGCATCTTTTTAACAGTATCCACCTTTTTTACTAAGCTTTTAACAGTATTTTTCACATCTTACAAATACTAATCATATACTTAATTAGAAAAATCAATTTTTACGTTAATTGGTATGCCATTTTAAATACTTAAATGCTAGCTATTCACCAAGGATTGTGTTGTGCTGCCAAGGGAATCCACATGATTGCCACTTCCAATTTGCAAACACGTTAAATGAGTTATTCCAGTGAGAAATTGTTATTTTGAAATACAGTGAGGACGCGTGAAGCATCTGTCGTAGTCATTATTAAAAAATATAGTGACAAAATTGACACTTAGACATCAAGTCATGTGCCCGGGGTTAAGATTCTTCACTGTGTTTAGCTAAATCTCAGTCATGGTATATTCTTCAGCGTTTCATTTAAGTCATTATATGCAATTTTAAATATCGGATAAAATTTATATCGATACAAACTTCGTTATATATTTAGAACCGAAAGGAGTATCATTATAAAAATTGAAGAGTGAAATTTGACTATATAATATACCATATATACATGCTAATTAAACAAAACGAAGAGTAAAATTTGACTCCAGTCACATATGCAAAATGTAGTAGAATAGGCATGCCAAGTAATGTAAAATTAGGACTATAATGTTGCATTTGAGAATCAGAAGGAATTTGAATAATCTAGAGTTATAAATTTATAGAATATTTTTTAAACAAGAGAATTGAAAAAAGAAAGACGACAACATAAATATAATATACTCCCTCCGGTCCTAATTATAGATACACTTTTGAAGTACAATTGCACTACAAAAGTGTTCCTCTAATTAGGACTAGAGACTTTTATACACACACAGATTTATGATTCCACAAGCCAAAAAGTATGGTCGTGCCTACTTGAGATAGCTCTTTTAAAATAATTCTATCTTTTATCCACGAGATTCAAAAACCAACCTTGCTTGAAAAGAATTAGAAGGGTTTTTTTTTTTTTTTTTTAATAAAATAAATGCCAACCATTCTCTCACCTACAATGAATTAAACTTTAAAAATCTACATACATATCCAAATTTAAGACTAAAATTCTAAAACAGTTTCAACCCAATATTTAACAGCTATGAGAAAGAGGATTCGTGACTAAAAGCCTTGTTTGAGCTTTTGGGGACAGAGATTTATCCATCACACATCGCTCAATGATCTGCTGTCCCAACAAAGCACTTCCTTCATTGATTCCACAAGTTGGACCTAACCCAATTCCGAAGGAATACATACACCAATCATGAACCATGAGACATCTTTTCATCCCTTTCAGTTCATAAAACTATACAAAAGAGACAATTGATTCCAAAGCATATTCTTCTAACATGTTAAAACTAAACATATGAACGAACCTCTGAGGTATAGTAGTATCAGTATCTACAGAATCAAACCCAGTTTCAACATTCAATACTTACTACTTCTTTTCTTGAGCACTGATTTGACAAATAACAAACAAGCGATCAAAAATCCCAGAGCTGCAACCCCTCCTACCGCAAGAGCCACTGTCTTCTGTGTGTTGTGTGGCCCCGTTTCTGATTCCAAGCAAAAGCAACCACAATATAGATAGCCATTAAAATCTTTGCTATAAATACTATCATAGCTAGAGGTTTAAATCTTCACACAATAAAGATCAGATACCTACCAGTCTGCCATCCTAACAAACTTCACAAGTTTTCAAATAAAGTTTGTTCCCATAATTGAATCAATGAGTCAAAAGAGCCGATATCATCATCATTTATCAGACTCAATTGTAATTTGTTTCAATGTTATTGGAAATTTAAATGAGGATGGTTGATAAGTTGGAGTATAGAAATAATGCTCTAAAATTTCATATCAACATGCGTGAGTTGACGAATTCTACGCTAAACCCAGATGAAAGAGTATATTCTCGGTGATTTCGGCACTTTCCTAACAAATATTATATTATGGTTACTTGTTTTTCCCAAAAAAGGCCCTACCACTGCGTTGGAGGGTTTTCATTTCCTAATTACAGATATGTACCGAAACAGATGAAGTGATCTTCTGACCATATAAGCACAAATCGGGTAAAAAGATGTAGCACTGAATTAAAATTAAACAGATATTGAAGCATTATCAAATTGAGGGATCAGAGGAAAAAAGCTCTCTATTCACAGCTTTACCTGAGGACGAAGATGATGATTCGCCATTCCCAGGCACGCCATTAGGATAAAAGTTGTAGCTGATATAGCACTTTTGAAGATACACTTTAGCAGAAATTGAGTTGCCACAAATATATTTAGCCTGATCCTCAGCACTCTTCACGCAATCACCGCAATCACCACTAGATAAATCGCCTTCGCACTGCCCCAACACATACAGAGACTGGTAGCTCCCAGTGTAAAACAAGCTTCCTCCACTTTTCACCCCATTTTCCAACATCCCAAACGCCGTCTCCCTCCTCTCTGCGAATCCACTTCCGCTCGCCTGAATCGACCCACAGACCTTGTACAGCAACTGAGTTCCAGAGACTTGCTTGAACCCGACGACCTCGTACCGCAAATAGCACCCATTGAGCTGGATACGCGCCGCCACAACCTGGCCACAAAGCTTGTCGAGCATATTGGGAATCTTGCTCACACATTTGTAGCAGTCGGAGTTTGAGAGGTCTCCTCTGCATTGGTACAGACCCCTGATCGCATTTTGGCCGTCACCGGAGGTTGTAGAGGCGAAAACCTTTTGTGCAGATTGTGCTACAAGAGTAGCTGCTAAAGACTTGAGGTTCTGCGAGTAAATCCCAGACGGGTCTTGAAATTTCTGATCCGCACAGCCCTTGTAAACCAAGTCTGTGAAATCCGCAGCTGAAATACGATGAAGAAGGAGCAAGAAAACACTGAAGAAGAGAAACAGAGAGTGGAGAGAGGAAGGTGGTTTTCTGATCACAACCATTTTGGGATTTCCGTCGAGAGCGAAGATTGCCTTCAGAGCTTTAGTCCATGAAAGGTTTAGAAGAGCGTTGCTAGTGATGGAGGGTTCTGGACAGAATCTTAAAAGGGATTTTGAAACTTTTGGCGATTTTGGTATAAAAACGGAAATAAAACTTTCGTTAAGTGAGATTTAAGACTTTAATTTGTTATTTTCATGTACAGAAACAGATTATAAAATCATAATTTATAAATGACCGCGTTATCTGAATCCTGAAGAATGAATGATCAGAATAATGAATCAAAGTAAAATGATTGTTCATTCTGTTGATTAAAAAGCTAAAGACGATCCGGCATAAAAACCAAAAGTGAACACGATTTGATCTTTATTGTGCGGCAAAATTGGAAATGAAAGAATTATTATGTACACTGTGCAGGAGCGTTTTGACCAGAACCATTTAACTTTTGAAAGCACTAAATTTAAAAAAACAATTTTGAGGTCACATGGAAACCGCGTTCCTCTGTGGCAGCAACCATAGCTAGCTGTATCAGGACGCAGGGGTCCATCAGAATTTAAGCGAATTAAATAGCTCTGTCAGTGAGACATAAATTTCAGAATATGTGAAAGGATCAAAGGAATATTTCATTTTTCATTGTGTAGGCTACCCACATTTCAATTTTTGTATTCATTTTAATTTTATCAAAATATTTATTGTGTTTTTTCAACCTTACTATTGTCCATCTCTCACTTATCTTTTTTATAAATAAAGACATAGTGAAAAAAAAATATTTATTACTTTTAAGTATTAACTAATTTTCACTGTTTTTTTATAAACATAAATAGGTTATTTGAAGCTTATATTTACTCTGCAATATGTTTAATTTATTCAATAAATCTATCACCTATCTGCCATGATTAATTTAATGATTTTGATGACCAAAATTTACGAATTATTCACAGTTCGGACTTTAGACATAAATATAAGATATGGATCATTTTATTTCCGCATTTATAACTTTCCTTCTACATTTTCATGTGAGATAAATTTTTATTAGTGAAAATATTTTATAATGTAAATGGTTAGAGAGAATATTTAATTAAAAAATCAAAGCATAATTTTTTATGAGTAACTAATTTAACTAAATATTTAAAATTAGTTACTCTATTTAATTGAGCTGATATGTGAAGAATTGTTTGTACTGGAGATGACCCAATCAGATGCTAGTTTGCTAAATTGGGTACTGCCCTGACTCCAACTATGGGCAGTAAAGGCAGGGGAGCATATCTCCTTTTTAATATGATTTTTCTTTTCTTTTCTTTTTTGCCAGCTTTTTGATATGATTTATCAGGGGTTGCTTTACGTGAAATATTATTTATAATCTATAAGTAATTGGGTTTATCGTGGATTTTTATGAATTTCAGTACCGACTCTCGTGTACATGATTTTTTTTTTTTAAAAAAATGAGTTAAAGCTCTATTTTACCCTTGAAGTTGTTACAAGAGAGTAATTTTGCCATCCAAATTTTTTTGGGTGTAATGTCACTTAAAGTTTTGAAATCATAATAATTTTGTCTTGGCTATTATCTTAATTAAATTTGGTTGCCAATTAACTAAACATGCTAAATTAGCAATTCACATGTTATGTACATTATTTTTGTTTTAGATTCAGATGCAAATTTGTCCTGAAAGTTTTTACTATAGACTAGTGTTGCCCTGAAAGTTTCTAAATCGAACAATTTCACTTTGGCTATTACTCAGGTTAAGTTTTCTCGTTAGTTAACCAAATATGCTTATTTGGCAATTTCATATTCATCTCGCTTTATTATTATTATTTTAAGTTTGATTTAAAAACAAGCAAAAAATTTAAAAAATGTTCCCCTCTACAAGTTTGGAGACAATTAAAGAGGTAAAAATATCTTATACGATGAAGAGAAAATCAATGAGGTATTTGTCTATCTTGGCGTCAATCGCATACGACGACACAGAGTTTTTGATGGCATTGTTTTTGGCATCATCCTTAGTGTGTTATACATATAGTGATTGAATCCTTTTTTTTTTTTTTTTTTTACTCTTTGGTGAGAATTAAATGAGCTCCTCCTCAATTTGTAATTTTGTCTTCTTCTTAAAAGACTAAAAGTGTACTTTAGTTGTTCACGTAATTTTGTCAAGCTCGATATATTCATTTATTAACAGTCAAACTTAATCAAAAAAAATTGTTAGGGTGACATTACTACCATTTGGAAACTTTTGAGGTAGAATTGATGTTAAGTGAAAAGTTCCGGGAAAATTCACACATTTTCAAAAATGATATGGATAACATGTTAATTATTAGCTTAAGATATTTGATCAACTAAGGTGACAAATATAATTGGGATAACGAACTCTTTGTAAAAAAGAAAAACATAGATTAGTCAAAAATTGCTACGATCTGGAAACTTCTAAGGTGACATTGCACCCCAAAAAATTTCAATGGCAAAATTGCTCCACCGTAACAACTTATAGGACAAAATAGACCCTTAACTCTTTGTAAAAAAGAAAAAACCACATACATTAGTCTCATGAGTATAATAAAAAATATTTGAAACAACAATTTATAAAGAGAAAATCCGATTTAGACCCATTTGAATTGCTCAAATCTATATGCAGACCTACACTTTCATCAAATCCTTAATTGGGCCAAGAGCCCTCGTTAGGGATTTTTTAGGATTAGTTAATTTTGCTAGTATGTCTGTTATTTTTACTTTTTCTTTTTTTCCCTCATTCTTTTTCTATTGATGAATATATCTCTGTCTCAATTGGGCTCCCCTTTTCACCATGAGATTTATTAGGTTGATTAACCAACCGTGTTCTTATCCTACATGGAATTAAAGATTATATGCTCTTTTGATAAGCAACAGACTTCAAAAGTCAAATATCGTGCTAGAGTTTGAAAAAAAAATCTCAATAACTCATCGTGTTCATTATTATTTTTTAATCCCATCAATGGAAATATAAAATTTTACAATTATTCATTATAATAAAATCAACTACTCTAATGCTTTTAGCATGATTTTCCCATATTTGTAGATTTATTGTTGTTTTGACGCTTTCAATTGTCCCATGGGCACTAACTAGAATACTAGATTCTATATACTCGGGTTAAAGACAAATTCCCAGATGTTATCCTTTGATTTTCTTTGTTGACTCTGATTATTCTCTTTTTTTATTTTGTCGCTCAAAAATCCTAATAATTTTTATGATTCATTTGAATTTGAATTTGAACATTTTAAATGAATTTAAATGAGATTCTCCCATTTATAAAGACTTGTTCAATATTTAATAATATTTTTTTATAATTTTAAAATAAAATTTTTTTAAATGGATTAAGACACAAATTTACTCAAGTATTCATGGAGGAAAATGGTGTCCTAAAAGTTTGTTAGGTCTCAAACTCTCAATGTTTAAAACGCATAAGTGATTAAGTTTGACCGATTTGTTTGACTGAAATTCCTATATGGCACTGACACATGGCATTCAATGGTCCAGTTCATCACCACCCCAGCATCTTTATTTCTTTCCCTCATTGGGTTCTGGTCAACTGTAGTTCTTCATCTACATCATCGACCCTGTGAAGACGACGGCGCCGGAGATGGAATATGCTCCATCCTCCACTTAGTGCGACTCGATCGATATCTCTTACGCTCTCTACCTCTCTTGCGATCTCATCTCTAAGCCCTATTGGCTCATAGAGCTTCACCGATAGATACATCTTCCTCGAAAAGGAAGTTCGTCAAAAATTGCGGTGGTGGGAGGGAACGACGATGGCGTCGAAGGGGGCTTGGGCTTGGGCTTGGGAACGAAGACGTCGGCGTCGAGTCGTTGGCAGGTAGCCTCCAGTACTACTGCCGTGGAATATGGTGTCATGTTAGTGCCATCTGACGGTGGCGCGTACTTGATGAAATTAGAATCAAAATTAGCATCTTTTTAGGCTTCTTTTAGAGGTAAATTAACCTATCTTCAAGCTTTTATGGCTCCTAATTATTGGTAAGAGTCACCATCTTCGATTTTTTATTCTTTTTGTGTCTTCGTCGAGCGCTGTCTTCATCGTCTTCCATTTGCGTCGGCGACTGGACCAGAGGACATTGGAGCGGGAGGAGACATGTCCTGATTCTCCTTTTTCCATTCAGCATCTTCATATTGTTTTGTGATGTGTGAGGTTGATTGTGAAACCATTGATGTTCTTGTTCTCCGGCGTCACCGGAAAGGTTGCCGCCAAGTCATCGGGTTCATCTCTTTACACAAATGTGTGGACTTCATTTGCTTATGTGGTGGAGGGGTTTTTGTGGGATAACAAACTGTTCCGTTATGGAACACAAATGTCTCACCCTCGAGGCTGGTTAATGTTCAATATAGGATCTGGTAGGGCTTACCCAATGCTATCTATGGAGCAGATAACAATGGACAAGATGATCACTGTACACAGCAAAGGTGTGGGGTGTGTGCATAGTGGGACGATATCTAAAAGAGTAGGAGAATGAATACGTGTACCGTTCACCGGGGTATGCCCCTATTTATAGTGAGGCCGGGTTGGTCCGACTCTCTCTCGTAACCGCTCCCATGACGTCACGTTTCATGCTCCCCCACTCCCTTCACTACTATGGTAATGAGGGTAATCGTGGGTAGTTGGTCATCTAATGGGCTTGACCTGGTCTGGCCCATTTCCGAGGTCCATAACAGTTGCCCCCAAAGTCGGCTGTTCGGACTTACGAACTGCCGAGTTTATTCCGGTATAAGACCCCGACTTTCCAGGCCCTTGTTTTTCTTAGACCCTTCTCGGGCTTTGATCTCGATTGGCCGTAACCGCATCCCACATCTGAGCTAAGTATCGACTTGCACGAGCTTTGCCGCCAATTTACCTATTAGACCTGGCCTCGTCCGTTTCCGTAAACCGTCTTGGCCTCGTCATTTTAGGACATCCGACCGAGTTTGCCAAGTTATCTCGGCCATTATGCGTCTTGGTATTCTACCCGAGGTTTTGAGCGAGAACGCCGACATACCAGCAAACATGACCGTTCGCCTAGCAAGATGTCTCTTCGTTTGCTCGCGTCGCATCATATAACCGTCGCTTCCGATTTTAATGACACGTGCCTTCAAGAGCCGCCTTTGGTTACCGCACCCATTAATGTCCCACATCATATCGTCATTATAGCTTTTTAGGGTTTTCCTTTTACCTCCTCGTAAGCGATGAAACGACTCGGCTTTCAAACGTTACATCTCTAGAATTTCTATAAGTGCTCCTCACACCCTTCATCATCACTCTACTCCGTCCTCTCAATGTGAAAAAAACGCACTGAGCTCTTTCCTTTTCGAACTTGTCTTTCTCGCTCTCTCGTTGTTCTCTCGCTTCCAGGTATTCCTTGAACCTGGGTTATTGCTTTTTTAGTTGTTCTTGTTCTTTCTCCTGGTTTCAATTTAATTGACACATACATCCTGTAGTTCGTACCCATCGTCGTTCTGCATTTTGGTAATTTTTGCTCTTTGGACTGGGTGTTGAACGACTGTGATGACCATTGTGAATTCCTCTCCGAACGAAAAATGTTGAACGCCATTTTGAACTTTGCTTGTCTGAGTTGTTTCAACACCAGTTTTCTTTCACATTCATTCCCTCTGGTCCTGAATTATTCAATGTTTTATGGCCTGCCATTCTGCATTTGAGCGATATTACTTTGTTGGGTTCTTCGCAATCTGGGCAACCTGGATTTGATATGCATAACTTCGTTCCTGTTTTAACAGGCTATATGATTTGTTCCCAAGATGGATCCAAAACCCCCGCTAGTAGATATGTATGGTAGGCATATTCCAGAGGAAGATAGAGAGATTCTTGAACGCGTGCTCGGCCAAACTAAACTTTGGCTATGGTCCATCCTTCCTACGGAAGAAGAGAAGATGGAAGACTTACTTCGATCTCGGGGAAGTGGGAGTAGGGCAAGCGTCCGAGTTCCTCCTTCACCCGATGCCGGACTCCCTAATTCTCCTTCACCAAGATTGTCAACGTCTCCCGAGGTTACGTCCCCGGCTTCAAACGTGGACCCTTCTGGTCCTTGTGAGGAATGTTGTCACAAGGCGATTGAACTTGCCCGTCATGGCCATGACGACGAGAAGCCGAGTCGCTTTTGGATAAATGCCGCAATGCAATCGATGAATACCTTGTCCATTGGGCCATTGCTTGTCCAAACTCGTCCTGAAATTCCTGTTCTGTCAGGTATACTTCATAGTTCTGATTCTGGCCTTTGTTTTTATTTTAGGTTTAAATGTCTTTACACCAAACCACTCAATCCGAGACCGGAGAGTCCGTCCCTTCGGAGGATCTTCACGAACGCCTTCCATCAAAGACTATGCTTGTGAGCAACATAGTAATTGACGTCAAGAACAAGATGTCCTGGAAAGCACTTTCGCGGATAGTCCGAGGTGGAGAGGGGTATGATGTATGCTTGCCCCCGGCGAACGAGTCCGTGGCTTCGGGTCGATCCAACGATGAGGCCTGCCACTTCTTTTATTTTTATAAGGATCTGATCACCTACCTCGGGGTCGAATTCCCCTTTTCCGACTTCCAAATGCGCCTTCTCTCCCATTTACACCTCGCACCTTCTCAGTTACACCCCAACGGTTAGGCCGCTGCAGTTGCTTTTGAAAAGTATTGCCACACTCACAAACTCGAGTGTTCCGTCTCCGTGTTTTGTAGCTTTTTCACTCCTTTAGACATTAAAACCACCACGGAGGGGGGAAAGAAATGGTTTTGTTGGACATCACTTCGGCTTCTCATGGTCACAAGTTTCTTAGGCCTTTTAAAGATTCCTGGAAAGGCTTCAAAACTTCATACTTTAAAGTTGTTGCGAAACCCGGATATACCGTGGTTCCTTCAAACCCGACATCCGGGGAACTTGACGAACGTTTCCCTTTATATTGGTCCGATGAACATCATAAATTCGAAGCAAAAGATTTTTTGCCGGCTAAATCCCAATTATCTCGCGCCGAGAAGGAAACCATCGGTGCCACTCTTATTGCATTAGTCCGTAAAGACAACTTGGTGGATTCGGCCGATTACATTATACCCGTAGGTGTTTGTAGGGCTTCCCACTCCCCATTTTTTGTTCTTTTGGTGCATTTGTGTCGTGTCAGAATTTGACTTCTTTGATTGTGCTTTTCAGGTACATCGATGGGTCAAAGACCCGAGTATCTTGACGTGACGATTCCTGCCGCCCGTCCTACAACTACGGGTCCAAAACGAAAGTCGCCCGGGAGAGCCCGACCAACCTACTACCGCCAAGAAAGCCAAAGCTCCAAAGAAGAAAAAGACCGACAATCCACCAACAAGCAAGGATATTCCTACCCCGACTCCTCCAGTTCAAGATCCGGGAATCAAGAGCCCGAAGCTTTAGCCTCGATTCCCGCCCCCCATGATCCGGCTTCCTCTTTCCTATTTTTGGGAACATAAAATACCCAACTCCTCCGCAGGGGGCATTCGTCCGCTTGACAATTGGTTTGACGGGCAGACATTGTGGAGGCGGAGATGCAAGAGTTGAAGGAGATTGAGCACGCCAACCCGAAGAATGCCTACCTATGTCAACTTGTGGCACATCTCAAAGAGAAAGTCGGATAGAATGAGAAAGATTTGGACTTCTTTGAGGAGGAGAAGAAAAAGGCCGATGAGGCATTAGCTCAAGCGCAGGAGGACCTGCAAGTGGCGAGGGCCGAGAAGGAGAGCCTCTCTGACGAACTGGTTAAAGTTTGTGACAAGCTGCACTTGTCCGAGTCTGAGGTTACTCGAAGGGCGCAGGTTCATGAGAATGACATGGAGTCCATTGCCAGGTATAAAAACTTGATTGATGATTAGGCGACGGAGCTCAACTCTTATAAGCAAGCCCTCACTGCCGCTTAGGCCAATCTTAAATCGTACCGAGAAGCCCTTGATGTCGCTCAAGTTGATATCTCCAAGTTAAAGGCTGGTGTTAAAGATGCCTTTGAGAACGCCCTAGAACAAGTTCGATTCCTGAATCCTTCGATCTCCTTGAATCTAGAGGGAGTGCACATGAACGCGTACGTTGAAGACGGGAAATTTATCCCGGCTCCGCCCGCGGTTGATGATGCCGATATTGCCGAGACGGTTCAGGAAGAAGAAGCTGACGGCCAATCTCCGTCCGACCCACAATAGTTGGCAATGTGCCATTTTGCAACTTTACGCCCGTGGGTCTGTTTTTCCTTTGTCTCGTAGGTTTTGTACCTTTTTTGTAAACAATGCTTTGCCCGTAGGGCTTTAATTTATGAAGACCCGATTTAACAACTTTAAATCGTATGCGCTTATTTTTTATTTAGTGTCTTGCAAGTTGAAGGTTCCATAACTGACGTGATCAAGGTCAAGGAAACACTCCTTTCTAGTATGCCTTGTTTTGATAGACTCGACATTTAAATGGTGTATACACTGAACTGGGCGACTATGCTACAACATGATTCACGAAAGCGGGCATTTGCCGATTCGCACATGTTTATTTTGGCCATTGTGGATAACACGATAAACACGGATTAAGTAATCCGAGTCTCATCAATCCTATCATTTGGCTTTTCGCCGCCAAGATCTTGTAAATGTGTTTACAAAGATACTTATTCGTCCGTTTTTCTTTTACATGATTTATGAACTTTGATCCATACATGTTATGCCCGACTCCTTTTGAACAAATTGTGAAATACGGGTATTACCGCCCGTCCTTTTGATTCATTCAATGCGCGGCTTTACATCAAAGATTCGATTCCCGTAGGAATTTGATACATATTCACGATGAAGTAAGCCTGAAAGTAAAGTTAATAAAGGGAAATACTGAAATCAAATGAAAACAAAGCATTGAAAACAAACAACTACATCAACTTTGATTATCGCCTATAGTAAGCCTTAAGTTTGTCCGCATTCCAAGTTCTTTTGATTGCTTCTCCTTTCGATTCTAAAACGTAAGCACCCTTCCCGAGTTCATCTCGGATGCGGTAAGGACCTTCCCAATTTGCAGCGAGCTTCCCATCTCTGCATTTTTGTTGCCTATATCGGCCATTCGCAGCACCAAATCATTCTTTTTGAAGGAGCATGGGTTTACTTTCCTATTATACCGAGCCGCGACGAGTTGCTTTGTGGCTAAATCTCACAAGTGAGCCGTGGTTCTAACTTCGTCAATCGATCTAGCTCGACCGCAATAGCCTCGTCATTTTCCCCGTCCTTGCCGCGAAGTTCTCATTTTTCTCCATGAGGGCTCACCGATTTCAATCTGGAATCATGGCCTCACAAACCAGATGTCACCGAACGGCGTCTCTCCCGGGATGTTTGCACCGTGGTCCGACAACCCCACAAGATCGCATAGAGATGCTCCACCCAACTTTCCCGTCTCGGCCATTCGCTTTTTAAGCCCGCTTGACGATAACCTTGTTTGCCGCCGCGCTTGTCCGTTGGATTGTGGGTGTTCCACTAAGCGAAATGATGCCTTACATTAAGGGCGACATCATCTTCTCGGAAGCCTTTGTCCATGAATTGTGTTCCATTGTCCGTGACTATTTCGTCGGGATTCCAAATCGTGATATAATATTCCGTTGCAGAATTTCTCGACTCTCGCCGAGGTGATGGTTGCCGAGGTTCAGCTTCGATCCACTTGGTAAAGTAATCGATCACGACGATCACCACTTCACCCCGGAGCTGCCTTAAACGGTCTAACAAGTCCATGCCCCATTTGTAGAATGGCCATGGAGCCGTGATCTCGCGCCAAGTCGGATGGTGGAACCCACATTATCTTGCCGTGCTTCCGGGAAGCTACTGCATCTCCGAACATGGTATTTAGCGTCTTGCGCCATGGTAGGCCAATAGTACCCGCCCGAACCGCTTTCTCGGGCGAGCTTTTGCCCCATGTGTTGCCCATTTATGCCTTCGTGATTTCGCGCAAGACGTATTGGGCCTCGATCTCCGCGAGACATTTAGCCATGGGAGAATGCACGCCTTTGCGATACAATTGATCGTCGACCATTACATAGGCGGCCGCTGCTCGACTAGAGTCCCGGACTCGGCCGTATCCTTTGGGGTGATCCCCTCTAGATAATCAAGAATCGTTTTCTCCAATCACTCGAATCTAATATCGCATCATGCAACTTGGCTTCTGGGTAGGTTCTCGGGGACAATTGTGCGGAGATTCCCGGCACTTCTTGCTAGCTAGCTTCGAGAGAATGTCGGCTCTCATATTTTCTCGCCCGAGGAATGTGCGCCACTGTCACCTCGTCAAAATTTGCCATGATGTCTTTGACCTTTGTTAAATACTTAACCAACAACGGCCCCTTCGCTTGATAGGTCCCTTGAATCTGGGAAGCGACCAACTGAGATTCCGTGGACACGTGCACTTGCCAAGCTCCGTTTTCCTTCGCCCAAAGAATCCGCAATGAGGGCCTCATATTCGGCCCGATTAATCGACGTCGGGAAGTCAAGTCGGAGAGAAAATTCCATCGCCACGCCTTCGGGCTTTCCACAATAACTCCCGCACCACCCCCTTTATGTTCGACGAACCGTCCACGAACACTTTCCATGGTTCAGCTCCCGTCTTCCCATTTTGAGCCGAGGTTAGCTCCACTAAGAAATCGGCCAAAGCCTCGTGACTTGATTGCCTCGTCGGCCTCATAAGTGATATCAAACTCGCACAATTCAATTGCCCAAGCTATCATCCCGCGCCTAAGTCTCGGTTTATGCAAAACTTGTCGTATGGGTTGATTCGTTCTTACCACGATCGAATGGCCAAGGAAATAGTGGCGAAGTCGTCTCGCCGTCAACAACGCAAAAGCCATTTTCTCCAGCCTGATACCTCAACTCGTAACCCCGCAGCCCGACTCACGAAGTACACCGGTTTCGTCCGTCATCGTATCTCGAACTAAAACTTCACTTACCGCCTTTTCCCCAACCGACAAGTACAAACAAATTTTCCCCGACCGTCGGATAGTATCGGAGATGCCAAGCACCGCTTTATTCGTTAAACGCTTCTTCACATTCCGAGTTCCATTCTTCCTGAGCTTCCTTTTTCAAGAGTTTAAAGAATGGGAGGGATTTTTCTGCCAACTTGGGCAAGAACATTGTCAAAGTCGCCAATCGCCCTATCAACAAGCACTTCTTTCTTGTTTGCCGGGGTTTCATTTCCATCACGCCCGCACTTTTCCGGGTTAGCTTCAATGCCTCGATTAGTCAAGAGAAAACCCAAGAACTTTCCCCGACGGTACTCGAAAGCACATTTCGCCGATTCAAACGGATTCGATGCCTCCTCAACTTTTCAAATGTCTCATTGCAGATCATGAACATGGTCATTCTGCTCTTTAGATTTTACTATCATATCGTCGATGTATACTTCCACATTTTTTCCCAGCTGATTCGCAAAGACCTTTGTCATCATTCTCTGATAAGTCGCCCCTGCATTCTTGAGGCCAAAAGGCATCACATTATAGCAGTAATTCGCATTGTCCGTGATAAAGGCTGTTTTCTCTTGATCATCGGGATGCATGGCAATCTGGTTGTACCCCAAGTATGCATCCATGAATGATAAAAGTTGAAAGCCTAAGATTGGTCAACCAATTGGTCAATGTTGGGCATGGGAAATGCATCCTTTGGACATACCTTGTTCAAATCTTTGTAGTCCGTACACACGCACCATTTGCCGTTCGGCTTTTTAACCATGACCACATTGGACAACCACGTCGTGTATTGCACTTCGCTAATGAATCCAGCCTACGATCAACTCCCCGGACATGTGCTTCCAAGGCTTTACCTCGGTCCGCACCTTGTTTCCTCTTTTTCTCGAGCCACCGGGTCGAACCCATGGTGATGGCCAATTTGTGACAACAAAACTCGGGTCTATCCCAGAATTTCAGATGGCGTCCATGCAAACACATCTTTGTTTTCTCGCAAGAACTCCTCCAATTTCGCTCGCATCTCGGAATCCAATGTCTTTCCGACTTTGGTAGTTTGTTCTGGTTCATCTCCCAGGACAAAATCTTTTGTTTCTTCATTAGGTTCGAACCTTTGCATCTTGTCCTCTTCCCTTAAGTCTAACTCTACTATATAAACGGACTTATTATCCATCTTCCTTTCATACCCCTTGGAATGTTCCGTCTTTGGAGTTTTGCTTTCCTTTACCACTTCGAAGTAACATTGCCAAGAGTCTCTTTGATCTCCTTTAATGGTAACGACCTGATTCTTCTTGTCGTAAAATTTTAACTTTTGGTGATTAGAAGATACCAACATGTTCCAGTCGTGGATAGTTGGTCGTCCGAGGATAATGTTGTATGGAGACGGAAAGTCAGCCACAACAAAATGAACTACTCCCGACTTGAACGCCTCCTTCGTCCCCAACGTTAATTTGAGGTCGATGTATCCCTTTGGATGAGTGTCTTCTCCATTAAAACCGGTTAGGGTGGTCCTACATGGTTTCAGGTCTTCCGAATCGAACCGCATGCGTTTAAATGCATCCCAAAGGATTATGTCCACCGCGCTTCCGTTATCTATAAACATCTTCTTAACTCGCTTTCCGACTATTCCGTTATGACGAGCCCGTCATGGTTCCCCAAAGATTACATCCTCTAAGTCTTCTTCGGTAAACCCGAGCATTGGCAAATTTGGTTTTGTGTATTCTCTTTAAACCTCGGACGGTCAACTACAGAGAGAACCTCCTTCAAGTATTTCTTTCTCTGGCTGGCGGAATCTCCTCCTCCTCCGAAACCTCCAACAATCCCATTGCAGTCATATTTTGAGTCGGGAAACTCGTCATCTCGCGTCTCTTCCTTTCTTTTGTTCTCGCCTTTTCTTTTCGGGCCGGCGGACTTTTACTTCGTTCTCCTCCGTTTGCTATGCCGCCCTTGCGTTTGGATTAGATACTTACTACGAGCTTCCCTCTCAAATGAACTTTTCGATGGTGTCCCTCAAGTCCCAAACGGACATCCGTTGTATGTCCGCGTTGGTCATGAAATTCACAATATCGGGACTTGTCCATTGTGTGCTCGTTCCGCAATGGGCGTGGTCGGTCCACTTTTTTCATCTCGGTCAAGGAGACTTCCTTCCAGACTTGGGCTTGAGATACTTTTAGTGGGGCATATCGGTTATACCTTCTTTCTGCTTTTCCTCTGCGAGGTTTAGTATCCCTTCGTCCTCGGGATTCTTGCCTGTTTGGGTTGTATCGTTCCTTCCCTCGGGGAGATGGACTCCTCCGTTTGTCCCGTGGTGCATGGCTCATAATATCCATCTGTTCCAGCTCTATGTACGTCTTTGATCGATCTCAGAATTCCGCCAACGTTTTGGGACGCCGCTTCACGACCGATTTCTTCGGACGTGAGGATTTGTCCAGCCGGCTATGATGCAATGCAAATGTACGTCTTCCTTTAACCCCGGTACTTGTATCGCCGTATCTTTAAAGCGTTCCAAATACTTTTGTAACGTTTCCCCGGGTGATTGCTTCACCTGATCTAACTGGAACTCGGTTTTGGGTTGCTTCCTACTTGTGGCGAGGTTGAGCAAGAATTTCTTCTCCAAATCCTCCAGGTCCGGGACTGAGTTCTCTGGCAAGGTATTGAACCAGATTTGGGCTGGTCCACGTAGCGTTCCCACAAACAACCGGGGTACCACGGGTCCCGTATATCCTTTGACCATGATCTCCATTTTGAAATTGCCCATGTGCACCTCGGGTCTTGGGTTCCATCATACTTCGGGAAATCTTTGGTGTCTAGGCCTCTTGGATAAGGCGCGACCATTATTTTGGCCGTAAAGGGAGTCACGACTTTCTCTTCCTCATCAGAGCTTGCATCCGATGACGGCGACGCAACATCTTTTTTAGAAAGGTTTTGTTGTCGGAGCATTTCTTTGTCTTTTTTCGATGTCCCGACTGACGCTCTTTCCTTTCCGGTGTTATCCGTGTTGTCACGATTAACCACTATCCGATCTTGTCTTTTCTTGCTTCGGCTTCCCGTATCATTCCTCATCTCGGGAGTGTCTTCATCGTGATTCTGTCCGTGACGTCCCAACATTTCGAGATGTCGGGACGCCATTTTGGCTTGGGTCCACATTGCTTTTTCCTCGCGTTGCCGTCATGATCCTCGGTTCGTCCAACATGACACCCGACTAGTTTCCTCAATTCTTCATTGCGGTGGTACATCTCTTCTCTCATAACCCGGACGTCTTCTTCCCTTTGTAACCGATTACGTGTTTCCATCTCGTCTATTCTATCCAATACGGAACCAAGGGTGGTTCGTAATATTTGAATATCGGGATTGACCACTTGAAGGGTTTCGGTTTGCTGGATAACGACATTTTTAGGGGTTGGAGAATTCGCTGTGTCCGACGTCTCCGCTTCGGTTTCCACCAACACTTGTTCTGCGTCTGGGTTCATCGGGCCCTCCTGTTGTGACGTTTGTCCTTGGTGTTGTCATTCTGGTTGTTCTTCTGGCAATTGGTTTTGCCGAGTTGTTGAACCACGTCCTCTTGTATTTGCCATTTGCTATGGTAGGCTCGTAGCTTTATGGTTTGGGATTCGAAGTTTACTCGTTCCCCACGTACGGCGCCAATGTTCCGTTATGGAACACAAATGTCTCAACCCCGAGGCTGGTTAATGTTCAATATAGGATCTGGTAGGGCTTACCCAACGCTATCTATGGAGCGGATAACAATGGACAATGATGATCACCGTATGACAAAGGTGTGGGGTGTGTGCACAAAGGACGATATCTAAAAGAGTAGGAGAATGAATACGTATACCATTCACCGGGGTATGCCCCTATTTATAGTGAGGCCGGGTTGGTCCGACTCTCTCGGTAAACTGCTCCCATGACGTCACGTTCTGTGCCCCCACTCCCTGCACTACTATGGTAATGAGGGTAATCGTGGGTAGTTGGTCATCTAATGGGCTTGACCTGGTCTGACCCATTTCCGAGGTCCATAACACAAACCAATTGTTTGATTTTTGTGTGGCTGAAATTATGTGCGTGTCTACTGAACGGATGCAACTCATGCAAGATGGAGGTTGGAGAAGCCAGGTTCCATTGAAGCGTGAAGAAAGTTTTTGGTAATCCATTATCAGAAAGGCAAAGGGATGTTATTTCCAAAAGTTTTTTAATTTCTACCCACTTTCCAAAGAAGAAATCGAGGGATTTGGTGTATAGTTTAAAGTTGAGAATCAAAAGTTTTCTTTGATTTCATATATTTTTAGTCAAGTTTCCTATTTTTTAATAATTATAGGGATAAATTTTTAACTTTGTCATTATTTATAATTAAACATTTTTCAACTATTTCAATTATTTCTGTTCGAGTCACTCATTGTGGAAGAAAAAGTAGACTTGTTTTGTAGGAAATAAAAAGTTTAATCTTTCTAGTAAACCTAGTGTATTAATTTTAAGGGTAAATGATTTCTTCTAATCGTTGAGATAGAGTTATCTCCAGGTGACCCCAAAATCAACGTCGTTTTGGATTAATGAAAAGGTGTTTACGTAATGTTGTTTATTTTTTAATTATATAAATTTTACCGAAACACCTTTCATTAATTCACCTAAAATTATTAATAAATCCTTCATTAATTTAAAACAACGTAGTTTTGGGGTTACTGAAGATATCAGTGACTAGATAAACATTTTTCCCTAATTTCAAAGTAACTTATAAATCATTTTTTATTTGGATGTATTGTTTCTGAACTTGGAGCCACCTTGGAAGTCTGTTTGTTCATGTGTCGTTGTTTGTATATACTCTTTTGATCTTTATTATAAGGTACCAACTAATAATTTACACAAACCAATAAAAACAGTTAAAGTCATAAAGTTATCTTAAAATTTAAGTAATTTCCAATATCACTCCTACTAGTTGCACTTAACTCTAATATTATATTATTATTACTCTCACCCACTACTCCTATTAATTATGGGCGTCATAAAAAAAAAAAAAAATGCAATTAATGCTCCTTACAAACAAGTAAATGTCTTATAAAAAAGACCAAATATACTTATTAGTTAGTGCCTTATAATAAAAAAAAGAGAATAGTTGTGATGAGGCTAAAAAAAAATTCTCATTGCTGCATCTCTATTCTCTAGTTTGAAATAAATGGACTATATTTAGGCTTTCATGACGTCCATTTTCTTCTTGTGCATAATGCTATGAAAATTAACCCATCACAGCCATTAGAACTCACCAAGTTTTTTTAACTTTATGTTATTTTGCATCAGCCACTGAAAAAAATCGTTGGCTCTTGTCTTTCTTTCTGATTCTTCATAATATTTCCTTCAATAATAATTAAGTAGGAGAGTGAGGGAGGGAATAAAGTAAGATGATTAAGATGTTTTTCAAAAAAATCATAACTAATTCAACCATTATCTATAATATATTCAAATTAGTTAATTAGTTCTTATATCAAGAAATACAGAGTTTTTTTATCCTTGAGATATATACTCTGAACTCAATCTATGTTGGAACATATTAGAAACATCAAATATGAAATCGAAGTTCATGGTGAAATTAATGGTACAGATTTAGATGGAAGATTAAACGTTATTAGAAGGCACCGGTTTTTATCCTCTTCAATCGCGCACTTCTAAATGTGAAAAAAAGGAAGGGTTAAAGCCAACCTTCGAGCAAAAAAAAAAAAAAAAAAAAAGTAGCCAACCCTTTTAGATATTATATATATATATACATATATTATATTTTTTTTTTCAATGCATCCAGTATTTTAAAATATTTCTCTAGCACTCTGAATTATTTTTTCAGGCGCTCATCATCCTAAAGTAATTTTTTATAATTTTGCAAACTATAAATAATTTAGGGTATTAATATTTTAGAGTGTTGGATGTACCAACAAAATTGTTTATAGTACTAAACTCACTTGAAAAAATATATTTCAGGGTGTTGTTACACTAAGAAAAAAATATTTTAGGGCACTCGGGTATAACACAAAATACTTTAAGGTGTTGGATGTACTTAAAAAAATATTTTAATGTGTTGAATGCACTTTAAACCAAGAAAAAATAATGACTAAGTAATAATTGTTGGGATGAAAAATTGGGAGTCAACATTTTAATATACTCTTTTCATCCCCCTTTTTTAAGGAATAAAGTTTTTTGTGAGATGGATGTTGGGAACTCGCTGAGATTAGAGTACACCTTCAAACTCAGAGCACTCAAAGGGGTATTTATGATCTTTTCATCTCTGAATGAAGTCACTTCCTATATGTTTCATTTAAACAGAAAAAAAAACTGTATATATCTCATTAATCTTGTCTTAAAATTTAATAACTCTATAACTTACTCATATTTGCTTGATACTCTAAAAATAAAATTTGAATAGTAATAAAGGAAGAATAAAATTATACATTTATGAAAAAATTATATGATGTGATATATAAATAGAATTTTTTTCTCTCTATTATTACTCTCTCTCTCTCTCTTTTTTTTTTTTTTTTTTTTATATACACAGGCTATTCTATCCAAATTAAAAACATCAAATATTTTTTAAAATATTTAAAAAAATTTCCATTCTTTTAATAAAGCATTCATTTTCAGTCGAGTCCAACAAGAAGTCAATATGTACCCAATATAATTTCCGCCTGTCATTTTTTTTTCCTGATTTAGAAATAATTCTTATTTTACCGTTGGCGAAATAGTTCCGTGTTGGCGGGGGCGCGCTATTTCCTAAAATTGAAAGAAATAGTTCCGTTGTGGGGCTTTTTCTTTTTACTTCCTAAATAGCGAAGCATCTCTCAGTGTTTACTGGTTCGAGCTCGTACCTTACAGGTGAGAGCAACGTGCTCTGACCAGTAAATCAGCGAAGCATTTATTGTTTCCCGTTTCATTAGCTGGAGATTCTGCTCGAGCATCCTTGGGTGAAGAAGGGAGCGGCAATGGACGAAGGTGGCTGGGCCGACGCTAATGGCTTGGCATTTCTCGGTCCGATTTTGATTTCCTCTTGCTCGGTCCTCATCGATGTGAGTTTCTCCTTCCCTTTGATCCTTTCCTAACTGTGCATGTTCATAAATAATCCTTACATACTCCGCTTGCTCATCGAGTATTGATCATCGCAGAGTTTAGGTAAAGAATAACAGTCATGTGCAATTCAAGACTATAAAGATGTCAAATCCAGGTAAAGATGTGTTTTTCTTTCTCTTTCCTTTCATTTCTTAGAGGACTGCCTAGTTTAAAATTATAGGAATATATATTGAACATCCATTGTGAAATTGGAAGATTAATCATTAATCGATCTACCCAAAAGTAGTGCAGGTTGATGGTCCTCTAAGTCTGATCTTGAAAAATTAGCCCTCATGATTATCCAGGAATAAGATTCCAATGCACTTGATTTTCTTCTTTTCCATTGATGAAACGAATATTCATTCTTCATTACATGATATGGCTAGTTTTGAGTTGAAGAAGATATCTACTTTGATTTGAAATTAAAATTTTACTTTGGCCTTTGATTTTCTTAGCTCTCAAGTATGAGTTGTTCATTGCTGGTTCTTATACTGATTCCTAAAATTGAAATTTACAGATGTTGGTCTTTCTGTTTTAAGAAGATTCTTAAATCCAAATGCAAACAGGACAAAGGTGGTTTTAATGCTATTCTGAATATGCGCATTGCTGAAATCAATTCTATTACCATCAAATTTATCTCAAGTTGGCTAACCATTTGAAATGTTCATCTAATGACAGAAGGCCGATGGAGGGAAGACTTCGGAACTAGCAAAATGGTATTGTGATGGAAGTCTTTATTAGAGTTGTTTCTGAACATATTCTGGGGTTAACTTTTCATTTGGACCTGTCAGTGCCTGCTTTATTTCCTGGCTTGGGCAATTACACTCTGTTTTCTGTTTATTTTTATTTATTTATTCTTTTAGGGGTTTAACTTCTTTTGGGGGAGATTGGGGTCAGTGTGATAATAACACTTTTTGTTTGGTTTGCTAACAAGAGGTGTGATTGCTTGTCTTGATGCGAGGGCAAATGACAAGGGGGACGTTGTTGTAACCAAAGGAGACCAGTATGATGTAAGAGAACAAACAAAGGAGACAGAGGTATTGGAGATAGTGTTTATTTTATTTTTATTGGTTAGGCATGTTAAAAGCATTGGATACTACCTGTGCAGAACAAAGCCACCAACAAGTCATCAGGATAAGTAATTAAACTAAAAGAAACAACGGATGATGATCTTCATATGTTTAACACATTAATTAAATTTTTGTTATGTCATATGCTTTCTTTAATGAACAATTCCAACAGTGATGCCTTTTACTGTTTGAAGTTTTAAACTCATTCTCCCCTTAGCTATCAGCATTCACCTCTACAAAATCAAACGCTCTGAAGCATTTTTCTCTGTTAGGCAACACTAATACTTTAGTCATCTGATAGTAATATTTTAATCGTTAGGTAAGAAATCTTTGCAAGGTCGAGCTTGCCAGATACTACTACAAAGATGGAGCTGATGAGGTATGCCTTCGAAAAATCTGCTCTTTACTCTTACTATGAACTATGTTATTTAGACTTGTCTTTGCCTTGGGTTGCAGATCAGCTTCCTAAACATTACTGTTTCCAGGACTTCCCTCTTGGAGACTTGCCTATGTTGCAGGTCTGTCAATCATGCCAGGAAGGAAGATTTCAATGTTATTTGGAACTTCAATTTGTGTGCAGATGCTTAAATCGAGTACCCTTTCCAATATTTACTCTGAATTTCATGTGTTATGTGCTTCCTAGGTATTGCGATATACAAGAATGCGTAAAATGAGGAGCTTGGTCGTTCAAGATGCAACTTACTTTGCCCGGTTGTACGCTTTCTTTTTACACTTTTATATTGTGTTGTTTATAATTTTGATTGGGCTAGATTTGTTGCATACTATATTTTGAGTTTTATGTGCTTCATTTCTTTTTATGTTGGGCGGTGGGGAGTTAATTTTTTTTTATTTTTTTTTAAATGAAACAAATTTGCTTTGGATGTGAGAATTGCATGTATGAGGTAATCCTTGGTTTGGATGCATTCTTGAATTGATGAGTGATTGATCATGTGTCGAGTAGAAAAGCTACATGGCAACTGTTTTGGCTTTAGGTGAATCCTAAGTCGGTAGTCACAACCTAGTGAGGTTTTTAGGCCTATTCTTATTCATTTCATGTGCATACCACCTATCTTTTCCTTAATCTAGAACTTGGCTTGCATCTTGTTTGAGACCACACATTTGCATTTGCTAGACATGGAAATGAGAAAGGCATTCATTTTGTTCATAGCCAGATCCAAATAGCCTACCTTGATGCATTACTTCATCCTTTGCTTGAGCCTTCAATTATCTTTTCTTTATGAACCCATAGCCGAAGAAATGTGTATATATTTCCTCCCATGTTGTTTATAGCCAGATCAAAATTGCCTACCATGATGCATTACTAAACCCATTGCTTGACCACTCTGAGGCTTAAATTATCTTTTATTCATAAACCCCTAGCCAGAAAAATGTATATATGTTTCCTACCATGTTGCATATAGCTAGACCCAAATTTCCTACCTTGACCTTGAGCCTTAAATTATCTTTCCCATCATAACCCATAGCCAAGAAAAAAACTTAATAAATATATTCCCACCGTGTTGAGGTAATTTAGATTGTTGAGAGTCTTACATTAATGCACGGAATAGATAGAGATGCATATTCATGTTACATGGTCTACGCACTTTAATTCGATAGGATTGATTGGGGTGTTTGTGTATCCTAAAATTCTGATGCAGGCATGAATCTCTCATATTCATTGTTGATTGTGATAGCTAAGTTGATTATATTCTAAAGGTTAGCCTAAGAAACAGGTAAGGCAAATGCTCTGAGATCAATTGGTCTTCAATTGGATTTTGTGAATATCTCAGAGAGAGATAACCTTGTTGGAAGGATCTTTGGGCCTTTATTTCCAAAAATTGTGTGATAGAGACACACGTGGTCCTCTCTTGGTTTACTCCAGAAGGAAAAGGCCACATGTCTAGTTATTATCTTTAGGAGTAGTCATTATGTTAGTTATTTTATTTAGGAGAAGTTATTATCTGTTTGCAGCAGTTAGTTTATCTTATCTGGTGTAAAGTAGTTATTAGGAACAAGCAAGGGCAGTTATCATGCTGATCCTTATATATTTGTATTGTGAGTTTTATCAATTATGAATGAAGAATATTATGCAAGTGTTATTTCCTCTTGGCTAGGGTACAGATTCTGACTCTAGATTATCTTCTCTATCTTTTCTTACTCTTAAATTCTGCAAGTCCTACCATTGTGTGATTAACCTCCTACGCTGGTAACCCTTCAGAACTTGTTTTGATTCTTTTTATGGCTGCGTTATGCATGTGCTATTCTTTAAAATGATAGAGGCATTCATATTCTAAACTCTTTTTAACCCAAACACAAGCCACGAATATCATTATCCCTCGCTACCCCTTTGAGCCCATCACCTTTCTCAAATTCAACTATATTGTGGTGATTATTGTGCATGTAAATATATATCTAAGCATTCTTATTTGACATTTATCAAATTACATCTTGTACATTGTTTCTATTATTTAATTATCTGAGGGATGACAAAAATCAGAAAAAGACAAAAAAAATGTGGGTCCAAAAAGAGGAGGAAAGAAAAAAGAAAAGAAAAACAATTGTAGCTCCAAGAAGACAAGGAAAGAAAAAAAAGGCATCAAGAGAGAAGAAGAGAGAGAGAGAAAGAGAAAGGAGTCAAAGAAAAGAAAAATATATAGCTCCTCAAAAGAAAAAAAATTGGCAAGAAAAAAGAAACAAGAAAGCCAATAAAAAAAAGAAAGCCATCCCCACCAAGCTCTCTCGCTTAGCAACATTATTACTACTTTTATATATTATATGACAATTTTTGGATGCTATTTATTTCATTTTACATGCACAATACTTACCACCCCCACCATCCATTCCATGTGGCCTGTCTCCAACATTACAAGCGGGAAAGACCTCTTGATTCTTGAATGCACATACAAGTGGTGGCAGTAATTAGAATTATTACAAGCCTATGGTAGGGCCTAGCCTAGGTTGGTTTGAGAGAAAAAAAAACCCCATAAAGATGAGATGAGCGAAACACTTACATTCCTAAGAGACTCTCTTGGTTATATTCCTCTTTCCTGATTGTGTTCATAATTTGATCTCTTAGCATTATTATTCTGTAACTGTTGCTAACCGGAAGGATATAATTGTTAAACTATCACTTTTATGCTCGAATATGATTGTTGCATGTATATTTCGGGATAGTTTTGTGCTTTGCCCAGGAGTGCCAAAAATGAAGTTGAGAGAAAAGGCAGAAAAAATAAAAAGGAGAAGGAAAAGAGAGAAAGAACCAAATGAGGTTTTTTTTTTTTTTTTTTTTTTTTTTTTTTTTTTTTTTTTTTGGGGGGGGGGGATACACTTGTTTTTTATGCATATTTCCCTTTCATTTACTGTGCGGTTGTGGATTCTAGGCCTTAAATTTGTTGTATGCATATTCTTTCTATCCAATGATTTCCTCAATGACTATTGATTTTCTAAAGCGCCTACTTTACCACCCAATGAAAGTCCTTTTGATCATGTTTAGCATTTGATTGTTAGTGGTGGAGAACCTAGATAATAGCCAAGCTTATGGAGAGGGGATTAGATATGGTGGATTTTTTAGTGTAAACACAAGCCCAGACACTTTGAGTCAGGGACTATTAGCTTAGGTCCACCTTGTTAAACCGGTTGCCATGGTGCTTAGAAACTTGATTCATGTGAAGTTACTTTGATATGAAAGATTTTGAATTACGTTGGTTTGCCTTTGCTTGTGACTCTTACATATTTCGATTTGTTTTCCTTTGGGTTTGTTTGGTTCCCGTGGGTTTATGTCGTTTCTTCACTTTGCCATTTCCATTTTATCTTAGATCTTGAGTTTTGCGCTGGAGTATTCAACAACCTGTCCCAAACAAAATTTTCAATCAACATCAGTATGTGGAAATGTAAGAGTCATTGTGATTTTTAATTTTGTAGGTGTTGATGGGGACGCTATTATGACTTTAGGAGGCCAACTCTCTCTGGGCAGCGGTATGTACTTGTGTCCATGGATATGTAATGTTATCCTATTTATCCTTTTCCTTCTTCTTGAACTGTAATTAGATCAATGAATTTTAAATTATTGTTCCTCGAACTATGAACCTCTGAATCAAGGGAGGATCAATTTCATTAGTCCATGACTTGTTTCAGTTGCTTTATTCTTTGGAATCTGATCCATGTTGTATAATGGATTGCTGCAGGAGAGGTTGAAGAAGGAAAATGAAGAAAAAGAGCACAAACAAAAGGAAAGGCCGAGGCTTACCTTTATACTATTACAACGTTCCTTAGTTTTCCAACCTTTATTCTACTTAAACTAATCCATTTTGTACAATGGATTGTTGCAGGAGAGGATGAAGAAAGAGCACGAAGAAAAAGAGCATATGTGAAAGGAAAGGCTGAGACTCACCTTGAAACTATTACAATGGTTCTTAGTTTCCCATCCTTTGTTCTTGACAAGCTGATCGTTTTTTTAAATTGACTGTTGCGTGGAGGCTGAAGAGGATGAAGAAAGAACAAGAAGAAGAAGAAGAACACAGAGAAAAGGTTGTCGCTCACCTTTATACAGTTATGAAGGTTATTAGTTTCCCAACCTTTTTCTTGATGAATATAACCTATTTGTGTGTGTGTTACATTTTACCTGCAATGTCCAGTGTTGTGAGTTGCAAAGTGAAACTACAATTTAAATATAACTTATTTCGGGAAAGAAATTCATCAGTAGTATTTGTTTTTAGGTGGCACAAGATTAAGATCTTGCAGAGCAGATTGGACGGGATACATAGGATGAACTTATAGACCATGCCAAGGTAAGGTCATATGCCTTTTAACGTGTTGAAGGCTTCATCATAATTATGCTATTCTGGCTTGGCATTCTTCATTATATGATATGGCTAGTCATCATTAATTATAGCTCAGAAGCAACTGCTAGTTCTAACAAATCGAGCTTGCATGTTTTCTTGAAAGGTTCCCCTTCTTTTTAGAGGAAATTCTTCTGCTTAAATTACTGCATTGCATGAGATATTTTGGGATGTAATGGATAGAAAGAGATCATTTAATTTTTGAATAATGACCTATTGATTCTTTTTTCATTTGAAAAATAAGTTTCAGGTCCAGATGGAAAACAATATGCTTGGTACCAGGGTACAGTAAGCCCTGCTTTCTCCTCTCTTTACTTGCGGAACACATTTTGCTGGATGAGATTCTTGACTATAACTCTGTTCTACTAAAACTGCCATTAAATGTTGCCATTAAAGTGTCTTTTATTATAAGATAAACTTGGTGTTGCATCTAGTTTGCCAATAACTCTTTTCGATCGATCTTACTTATAAAAGGAGAAACATTATATCAACCTTTCTCTTCAATGATGTTTTGTTTTTCTTATGAAGTTGTGCAAGTTATAGATGCTGCTTATATAAGGAAGTATCAAGAATTCACGATGAAACCACTTTACTAATTGCTTTCTAAGGTGATTTTTTCCTTTTTTAAGGAGGATGGGGAACGAGAAGGCCGACCGATTGGGCCTTATGAGCTTGCAAAAGCAGTTGAAGTACTTGGTGCTGGAGAAATGCCTCTCAACTGCATTGACTGTGATGGTAACATACAATTTTTTGCCAGAACTTTTTCAAAAGGATATGTATTTTAACCATGAGTTACTAGTTCGTTAATAGCAATAATAATACTATAATAGTGTTGTAGTAATCTTAGTTCCAATTTAGTGGCATTTTATGTGTCATTTTGAGATGACAAATGAAAGAGATAATTGTTTTTCATGTTTTTGTCCAGTTTATCAAAATTGTGTTCTTTAATGAGGATTATGCTTGCTTCAGTCTTTCTGATAAACAATGTTATAAAAATATCAGGTTTCTTAGACCAGCTTGAGGCAGAATTTTAGATCCATATCACTTGAATATCACGTTGGTTTCCTACATCTATTCTAACTTTGTGTTTTCCATTATTGATATTTCAGTCAAGGGAAAGGATTTGATATCGGTTTAGTTAAGTTGATCCCAGATGCTGTATGTGTCCCTGTGATTGCAAGTAGTGGTGCCGGTGCTGTTGATCACTTTTCTGAAGTGTGTGCCGAAACAAGTGCGTCTGCTGCTCTTGTTGCGGGCATTTTTCATAGAAAAGAGGTAGTGTTCATTTTATCAGCTTCTTTCTCATGCTAATGGGAATTATTATAAATTAATAAACTCAATTGGATTCTACAACTAGTGATTAGCTTGATATCTGCATGCAGTTCAACTAGTGATTTCCTCTTTTCATAGAAAAGAGGTAGTAGCTTCTTTCCTCATGCTAATGGGAATTATTATAACTTATTCCCATAGCTAATAAACTCAATTGAGTTCTACAACTAGTGATAAGCTTGAGACATGCATGCAGTTCAGCTCCATCCTGAAAAGAGGGGAGGCAAGTCTTTATCTTCTGTATAATAATCTAATTTCTGTTTTATTTGTAGAGTCTCTGCGTCGGATACCTTAGCCGTGTAGAAGACATGAATTTTAATGTTTTGTGACAAATCGTTGGTCAAGCAGGAGAGAAATTGAATGATTTCATATTTTGTTTTTGAAATAATAAAGTATAAAAAGTATATCTAATTCTGTAAACTTCTGTCTGGATGGAGGTGAAGATATCTACTTTGATTTGAAATTAAAATTTTACTTTGGCCTTTGATTTTCTTAGCTCTCAAGTTTTAAGTTGTTCATTGCTGGTTCTTATACTGATTCCTAAAATTGAAATTTACAGATGTTGGTCTTTCTGTTTTAAAAAGATTCTTAAATCCAAATGCAAACAGGACAAAGGTGGTTTTAATGCTATTCTGAATATGCACATTGCTGAAATCAATTCTATTACCATCAAATTTATCTCAATTTGGCTAACCATTTGAAATGTTCATCTAATGACAGAAGGCCGATGGAGGGAAGGCTTCGGAACTAGCAAAAAGGTATTGTGATGGAAGTCTGTATTAAAGTTGTTTCTGAACATATTCTAGGGTTAACTTTTCATTTGTACCTGTCAGTGCCTACTTTATTTTCTGGCTTGGACAATTACACTCTGGTTTCAGTTTCTTTTTACTCATTTATTCTTTTAGGGGTTTAACTTCTTTTGGAGGGAGATTGGGGTCAGTGTGATAATAACACTTTTTGTTTGGTTTGCTAACAAGAGGTATGATTGCTTGTCTTGATGCGAGGGCAAACCACGTCGCCGTCCATGGGGGACGTTGTGGTAACCATTCCATCCAAGTTGACGGTCAACTAACGTACTAACGATGTAAGAGAACAAACAAACGGAGACAGAAACTTGGTATTGGAGAAACTTCGTGTTTAAATTGCACATTTATTTTTTATTGGTTAGTCATGTTAAAAGCATTAGATACTACCTGTGCAGAACAACGCCAAAAACTAGTCATCAGGATAAGTAATTAAACTAAAAGAAACAAAGCATGATGATTTTCATATGTTTAACACATTGATTAATTTTTCGTTATGTCATGTGGGTTATTTATTGAACAATTCCATCAGTGATGCCTTTCACTGTTTGAAGTTTTAAACTCATTCTCCCCTTAGCTATCAGCATTCACCTCTACAAAACAAACGCTCTGAAGCATTTTTCCCTGTTAGGCAACACTAATACTTTAGTCATCTGACAGTAATATTTTAATTCTTAGGTAAGAAATCCTGGCAAGTCGGTCGAGCTTGCCAGCCAGTACTACAAAGATGGAGTTGATAAGGTATGCCTTCAAAAACTCTGCTCTTTATTCTTACTATGAAATATGTTGTTTAGACTTGTCTTTGCCTTGGGTTGCAGATCAGCTTCCTAAACATTCCTGTTTCTGGGACTTCCCTCTTGGAGACTTGCCTATGTTGCAGGTCTGTCAATCATGCCAGGAAGGAAGATTTCAATGTTATTTGGAACTTCAATTTGTGTGCAGATGCTTAAATCGAGTACCCTTTCCAATATTTACTCGGAATTTCATGTGTTATGTGCTTCCTAGGTATTGCGATATACAAGAACGCGTAACATGAGGAGCTTGGTCGTTCAAGATGCAACTTATTTTGCCCGGTTGTATGCTTTCTTTATACACTTTTATATTGTGTTGTTTATAATTTTGATTGGGCTAGATTTGTTGCATACTATATTTTGAGTTTTATGTGCTTCATTTCTTTTTATGTTGGGGGATGGGGAGTTTTTGTTTTTGTTTTTTTGAAAAAATGAAACAAATTTGCTTTGGACGTGAGAATTGCAAGCATGAGGTAATCCTTGGTTTGGATGCATTCTTGAATTGATGAGTGATTGATCATGTATCGAGTAGAAAAGCTACATGGCAACCGTTTTGGCTTTAGGTGAATCCTAAGTCGTAGTCACAACCTAGTGAGGTTTTTAGGCCTATTCTTTTTCATTTCATATGTGTACCACCTATCTTTTCCTTAATCTAGAACTTGGCTTGCATCTTGTTTGAGACCACACATTTGCATTTGCTAGACATGGAAATGAGAAAGGCATTCATTTTGTTCATAGCTAGATGCAAATAGCCTACCTTGATGCATTACTTCATCCTTTGCTTGAGCCTTCAATTATCTTTTCTTTATGAACCCATAGCCGAAGAAATGTGTATATATTTCCTACCATGTTGTTTATAGCCAGATGAAAATTGCCTACCTTGATGCATTATTAAACCCATTGCTTGACCACTGTGAGGCTTAAATTATCTTTTATTCATGAACCCATAGCCAGAAAAATGTATATATGTTTCCTACCATGTTGCATATAGCTAGACCCATATTTCCTACCTTGACCTTGAGCCTTAAATTATCTTTCCCTTCATAACCCATAGCCAAGAAAAAAACTTAATAAATATATTCCCACCGTGTTGAGGTAATTTAGATTGTTGAGAGTCTTACATTAATGCACGGAATAGATAGAGATGCATATTTATGTTACATGGCCTATGCACTTTGATTTGATATGATTGATTGGGGTGTGTGTATATCCTAAAATTCTGATGCATGCATGAATCTCTCATATTCATTGTTGATTGTGACAGCTAAATTGATTATATTCTAAAGGTTAGCCTAAGAAACAGGTAAGGCAAATGCTCTGAGATCAATTGGTTTTCAGTTGCATTTTGTGAATATCTCAAAGAGAGATAGCCTTATTGGAAGGATCTTTGGGCCTTTATTTCTAAAAATTGTGTGATTAACCTCCTACGCTGGTAACCCTTCAGAACTTGTTTTGATTCTTTTTACGGTTGCGTTATGCATGTGCTATTCTTTAAAATGATAGAGGCATTCATTTTCTAAACCCTTTTTAACCCAAACACAAGCCACAAATATCATTATCCCTTGCTACCCCTTTGAGTCTATCACCTTTCTCAAATTCCACTATATTGTGGTGATTATTGTGCATGTAAATATATTTCTAAGCATTCTTATTTGTCATTTATCAAATTACATCTTGTGCATTGTTGCTATTATTTAATTATGTGAGGGATGACAAAAATTAGAAAAAGACAAAAAAAAATGTGGGTTCAAAAAGAGGAGGAAAGAAAAAAGAAAAGAAAAACAATTGTAGCTCAAAGAAGAAAAGGAAAGAAAAAAAGGCATCAAGACCCCCGGGGGGGGGAGTCAAAGAAAAGAAAAGAAAAAAAAATATATAGCTCCTCCAAAGGGGGAAAAAAATGGCAAGGAAAAAGAAACAAGAAAGCCAAAAAAAAGAAAAGAAAAAAAGAAAGAAAGGCATCCCCACCAAGCTCTCTTGATTAGCAACATTATTACTACTTTTATATATTATATGACAATTTTTGGATGCTATTTATTTCATTTTACATGCATAATACATTAATACTTATCCATTCCATGTGGCCTGTCTCCAACATTACAAGCGGGAAAGACCTCTTGATTCTTGAATGCACATGCAAGTGGTGGCAGTAATTAGAATTATTACAAGCCTATGGTAGGGCCTAGCCTAGGTTGGTTTGAGAGAAAAAAACCCCATAAAGATGAGATGAGCGAAACACTTACATTTCTAAGAGACTCTCTCGGTTATATTCCTCTTTCCTGATTGTGTTCATAATTTGATCTCTTAGCATTATTATTCTGTAAGTGTTGCTAACCGGAAGGATATAATTGTCATCACTTTTATGCTCGAATATGATTGTTGCATGTATATTTCGGGATAGTTTTGTGCTTTGCCCAGGAGTGCCAAAAATGAAGTTGAGAGAAAAGGCAAAAAAAATAAAAAGGAGAAGGAAAAGAGAGAAAGAACCAAATGAGGTTTTTTTTTTTTTTTTGGGGGGGGGGGGGGGATACACTTGTTTTTTAAGCATATTTCCCTTTCATTTACTGTGCGGTTGTGGATTCTAGGCCTTAAATTTGTTGTATGCATATTCTTTCTATCCAATGATTCCCTCAATGACTCTTGATTTTCTAAAGCGCCTACTTTACCACCCAATGAAAGTCCTTTTGATCCATGTTTAGCATTTGATTGTTAGTGGTGGAGAACCTAGATAATAGCCAAGCTTATGGAGAGGGGATTAGATATGGTGGATTTTTTAGTGTAAACACAAGCCCAGACACTTTGAGTCAGGGACTATTAGCTTAGGTCCACCTTGTTAAACCGGTTGCCATGGTGCTTAGAAACTTGATTCATGTGAAGTTACTTTGATATGAAAGATGTTGAATTACGTTGGTTTGCCTTTGCTTTTGACTCTTACATATTTCGATTTGTTTTCCTTTGGGTTTGTTTGGTTCCCGTGGGTTTTTGTCGTTTCTTCACTTTGCCATTTCCATTTTATCTTAGATCTTGAGTTTTGCGCTGGAGTATTTAACAACCTGTCCCAAACAAAATTTTCAGTCAACATCAGTATGTGGAAATGTAAGAGTCATTGTGATTTTTAATTTTGTAGGTGTTGATGGGGACGCTATTATGACTTTAGGAGGCCAACTCTCTCTGAGCAGCGGTATGTACTTGTGTCCATGGATATGTAATGTTATCCTATTTATCCTTTTCCTTCTTCTTGAACTGTAATTAGATCAATGAATTTTAAATTATTGTTCCTCGAACTATGAACCTCTGAATCAAGGGAGGATCAATTTCATTAGTCCATGACTTGTTTCAGTTGCTTTATTCTTTGGAATCTGATCCATGTTGTATAATGGATTGCTGCAGAAGAGGTTGAAGAAGGAAAATGAAGAAAAAGAGCACAAACAAAAGGAAAGGCCGAGGCTTACCTTTATACTATTACAACGTTCCTTAGTTTTCCAACCTTTATTCTACTTAAACTAATCCATTTTGTACAATGGATTGTTGCAGGAGAGGATGAAGAAAGAGCATGAAGAAAAAGAGCACATATGAAAGAAAAGGTTGAGACTCACCTTGAAACTATTACTGTTATACCTCCACCGACCTCGCCCTTTTGGGTGGTGGGTTATAGGGATTCCTTTTAAAGATTCAAAAATCCAACCCCAAAACCAAGCTTCTATCATTTGCACGAATTTTCCTTTCATAAGAACTCAAGAGAAGAAGTTGTCGGGGTTACACTCGGAATCGGAAGACCGGTGAATGAACTTGGAAGCTTGAGCTTGGATCCTTAACTTTGGTGGCTGATGGGTTTTTCTTGCGTTCTCTGGAAATTTCGTGGCTAAGGTGAAAAAAAGAGGTTAAAACACCTTTTTTAATAAAGGTGAATTTGATCGATTAAACCTGGAATTAACCGGTGTAAGTTTAAACTTCGTGTAATAATTAGGACCGACTTTTTTTTACTTTTTCTCCAAGCAAAATATATATTTTTCCAGGGGCTTCAGTCAGCTGCCAAGTGGCTCATAGCTCTCCAAAAATATCATGATATTTTCTGCTTTTGGGGCAAATTACGCGTTTGGCCCAAAACTTTTGGAAATTACGATTTTGGCCCAAAACTTTTTAATAATTACCAATCCTTCCCCCACGTTTTTTCTGCCTAAAAGGACACATGTGGCCCCATTTTTTGGCCCACATGCCTCTTCCTTCCCATGGTAACACCAATTTTTAAAATAAAATAATGCTAATAACGATGATAATTGAAAGTAAAGCATTAATTCCACAATTTACCTATTTATTTCCAATTTACCCGTTCTCGAATGTGGGACCCAACCTTTTTCTTGATGAATATAACCTATTTGTGTGTGTTGTTGTAACGACCCCCCACAGGTAAGGACCTGGTTCGTCCCCCTCACGCCACACCGCTTACACCCGTGGTTGGTCGGCCCAATGGGCAAAATGAATTGGCCTTTTTTGTCCCTTGACACACGAGGATAAGTCTATTTTTTCATTTCTTTTCCTTTCCCAAAGTTGCTATTAGTATCGCGAGAAATCATTTTGAGAATAACAAGTATCATCCAATGATCATTATTTCAATACAATCACACACAATCAAGAAAAATTCAATATTGTCACAATTATCTCTAAAATTCCTCCATTGAATATATCAGTTGCTCAATGGCATTATAACTTCCCAAACTCATCAAGAGTATAATAATTCAAATATTCGATATCAGATCTAACTCAATTTCATTATTATAGTTCAAATATCTATCTAAGTAAAATCCAAATCCAACTATCATTTCCATTATCATAAGTTACATGGTATCAAGATCATAATTGTCTATCAAGATTCATTTTTAATTCTAGGGATTAGGATTATATATACCAAATTTCATCTAAAACTAATTTAACATGCCATAAGGACTAGGATTACATCAAACAAAAATTCATATAAAGCCAACCTTGACTCTCTAGAGATTAGGATTATATATAATATATTTCATTTAAAACAACCCTATATTTAAGATCATAATTATTGTATCAAGATTCATATAAAATTAACCTAAGACTTCTAGAGATTAGGATTACGTATAATATATTTTATATAAAACAACTGTATGATATATTTAGGATCATAATAAACCCTATAAATATTGATATAAAATTAACCTAAGACTTCTAGGGATTAGGATTACATATACCAAATTTCATCTAAAACTAATTTAACATGTTATAAGGACCAGGATTACATCAAACAAAAATTCATATAAAGCCAACCTTGACTCTCTAGAGATTAGGATTATATATAATATATTTCATATAAAACAACCCTATGATATATTTAGGATCATACTTACCCTATCAAGATTCATATAAAATTAACCTAAGACTTCTAGAGATTAGGATTACATATAATATATTTCATATAAAACAACCGTATGATATATTTAGGATCATAACAAACCCTATAAATATTCATATAAAATTAATCTAAGACCTAGGATTACATGAACCTAAGACTTTAAGATTACCTGATCTCCGTGCTTCTAAGAGGAAAATCGATTAGAGAAGAGAAACAATTTGAAATGAGAAGAAAGAAAAGAAGAGGAGAAGAGAAATGGAGAGATGTTGAGGATTGAAAATGGTTTGGTTTGGTTAAGCCCCTATTTATAGTGGAAGTTTTGTAATTGAAGCATTAATCATCACGGGTAATAGCAAAAGCCATCATCAATTATCACAGGTAACATTGATGGTTATCATTAATTATTACAGATAATATCAATGACCATCATTAATTATCACAAATAATATTAAAAGTCATAATTAATTATCACAAGTAATATAAAAAGTCATCATTAATTATCACGAGATAATATCATATAAAACCAAAAGTCATCATTAATTATTATAGGTAAAACCAAAAGTCATCATTAATTATCATTAATATTATTTATTTTATTTTATTTTTATCACAGTTTGAGTTAAACTACTGCTTTCACTTTCTACTTGTTTCTGACTATGATTTTAAGTTTGGGATGGGTCAAGCTCACTTGAATAATGGTTATATAAACAACACAAGACATGGAAGGCTTTATTTGACATGGCTTCACGCTGTGCAGGAAACTTATCCTCAAAAACAAATTTCAAATATTTCATTTTATACTGAGGGTCAAGTACCACAGCTATCAGCAACAAAGGATTTAGATTTTCTAACTTCTCCCAATACTCACTATACTTTGCACCCCCTTAGTCATGTTACATAGCAAGGAATTATGATTATTTTCCATTGCATGTAGAATGGCAAACACATCAACCATATAGAATGGCAAACACATCAACCATACATTGGAAATAATTATTTTTCTGGTGCATCTAGTACCTGAAGTATTTTTAAAGTGTGTCTAGTACTATAAACTAATTTTTTGTACATTCAATATTCTAAAATATATTTTAAGGTGTATCCAATTTTAAGTTAAATTCTCTACATTGTTAAATGCAAAATTGAACAAAAAATTATTTTATGGGGATAAATGCTCCTAAAAAATACTTCTGGGCGTTAGGTGTACCAAAAAATATTGTAGGATACTAGATGCACCTAAAAACTACTTCAGGGTGTAGGATGCACCTTAACACTTAAAAATATATGGGTTGCATTTTACAAGTCAAACAAAAGTAGTATTCACTTTTTATTGGAACCCAGTCAGTAATCACTTTCTCTTTTAGTATAGAAAAAAATTAGATAAATTGAGTACTGGGGCTCACCAGGATATGCCTCCGGGCTCAAATAATACTTACAGATGTACTAATGAACTACTTATTAATAAGGTCCTCACATCGGTAGGATTTGAATTCACTACTTATGATTATGAATTAACCCTTTTACCAACTAGATGGAGAAATAGATACGAGCGAAATTGAGTCTAACATAATGGTATAGTCCTCACAATGTATCAAACTTAAATCTGAATTTGTACTGGGAGAGGTATCAACATTTAGGATCTAACAATACCAAACACAATGTGCATAATTGCTTCAAATGAATGTTTAATTTAGTGGGCCGACACATATTTTCTTTGACTAAAAAATACAGTAAAGTGATTAAAACAAAGAGTGGTTAAATTTAATTAGGAAAAAACATGAAAATTTCATTTGAACTTTAAAGTTCTAAATCAATCTTGTTGTTTATAAGAATATATGTATTAATTGTAAGAGTATATAAATTGATAACTCTTATTAGTATGAAATCATTCATTTAAGATTTTGAAGTTCAAATGGTATTTTATTATCTTTTTCTCATTCTAATTTAACTATATGCCAGATTCAATAAAATTCTGCAAGTGCAATCAGATAAATATCCAGTCATCCATTTATGCGCTGAAAAATATATCTATTTATGAAAATAATAGCACAATGCCATGACGCAACGTTGATGCTTCTTTTCATGACTATTGTATATCTTACGAACAGTTAAAAATGAGCAAGAATTGATTGCATTGGCACCTTCATCGTTCATAACAAACCCCCAAACGCAAAGTCAAGATAAAATATAATTGATATACAATTAAACTATTTAGGTCTTCACATGTAATTAAAGATTGCTAGCTAGTTTATGTAGTTTTTCAAAAGAATGCAGAACATGTTCTCGCATGAGGGGAAAGCAGAGCATGTTCTCGAGGGCAATATTACTTGACAAGAAGAGTAACATATTACATAGTTAGTATTTAGAAAGGTGATAAAATTTTTGAAAAATATGGTTTTCAGTTGTGATTTACAGTGTTTCGGCCAAAAAAAAAAAAAGAAGAAGTTATAATTTACCGTATACAAAATAAATACATGGAAAGAGTTTGGTACCAGCTTACAAGCATGAATGATGATTCAAAACAAGTACGTATTTATGACACCAGAAAAAAATTCTAATTTATGTTGTGGGAAACAATTTACAATTTGCATTTAATATCTTTTAAATCATACTAATAAATTGTCTGAAGTTCTTTCTAAAATTGTTGTGAACACCATGAGATATCAACATTAATTTTTTTATATAATAATTCATTCACGATTTAATTATGACTTATAAAAATTATAAATGTATATGTAAGTTCCAAAGGTTATGTAATTTCATAGGAAAAAATAATTAAAACCAAATTTCATGATATTTGAGAGGATTTTTCACAAATTGGTGAACCTAATTTATAAACAAGTAAACAAGTTATTTATTTAAGACTATTTAATGTAATTCTATTTTTTTTTAACAAAACCTCATCTTCTTAGCATTTACTGTTATTATTATTATTTTTTATTCACATCACTAAAAAAAGGGAATTATGCTTTTGGTAAAAAATGGAATCGTGCAAAAATTCATTTCGATTATTTATAAAATTTAATATTTTTTACAGTATAAAATATCGATATATTAAAATAATAAATAAGAATATAGCACTGAATTCAAACAAGAAAGTATAGTTTTTCTTAAATATTTAATAAATTCTTTTAGGTTTAAATTCAAGTACAGAAAAATTCATTTCATCATGAAATAAAATATTAAAATAAAGTCACAAAATAGTCAAGCATTTATATTTTTTCAATTCCTAGGAATATAATTTAATTTCAGATTTTTTTGCTCTCTTACTATAAAATGTGAGCTTCAGTTTCTAGTGATTGAAGTGGAGGGTTTGCTCTCTTTGGGGTTTGGACCACGGCACAGCACAGCACAGCTCCTTCTTCACTGTAAAAAAACAGTGAAGACGCAAAGGGCAAGGGAGAAAAACGGACAAAAGGGGCGAAACAGTGAGGCAATGTGGAGGTAAAAACTTTTCATTTTCTTCTGCCCTATTTTCCCTCCCAATCGTCCCTCTGCGATCATTTTTGTTTTCTGATGAAAAAGAAAATCTTCAAGAATCAATAATTTTACAATGCATGCAACATTTTTGGGTTTCCGTCTTTTGATTTTGATGTAAAATTTTCTCACCCAGGAGTTTTCCTCGCTTATGGACAGAGTTGGCTTCTGAAGCGTCACTTGCTTAGCCCTGCAACATTGAAGGTTTCGTTTGACCATTTTTGCGCACATTTCCCCCCATTTCACTTTCTCATTTTCCTCGAGCAACAGACAAGTTTTTGAAGGCTGAAATTATTTTAGTCTGTCATTTTTGCCACTTGTTAAATTTCTCCGATTGATGAAATGCATGGGTTTTCGAGATTCTTTGTTGTTTTACTCAGTGAGTTAGGGCGCATGTGGGTTTCCAAACTATTCTTTGATTTTTTCCCTGTGGTTCTGGGTGGTGCATTCAATATTCATGTCTTGTCCGGTAAATTCAATGTTCCGCTTCGTGAACATTTTCATGTTCTCTACTCTGAGCTTTACTGGACGGCTCTGCTTGTTTGATTCAAAGTATGGCTTTGTTCAGTGTCCTTGCGTTTTACCTAGCCACTAAGGTCTTTGTTTTTCCCTTCATACTAAGCTTCTAGGAAGAAATCTATGTTTAAGAGTTGAAATATTCCTGTCACTTTAGAAAGGGAAACTCAGGATCGATAGCCGTTGCAAGCAAATGTTATACATGACTTACTGACTTGCAGTTGACACGATTTCCTTATAAATTTTCCAGATGTCTCGTACTACATGTCTGTTATTAGCTTCATTTTAATTAAGACCTAGAACAGTGAAATTATACTGGTGCAGCAGGTTTCTTCTGCACCTCCTTTTGTGTGCATGCCATCAACGTGTGTTTCCCTATTTTCTCAAATTTTTCCGTCCATTGAAGGACTGAGATACAGTAATTGAAGTGTGTTAACTGATGAGACTATAAACACAATGCCTATTGTAAGGCGGGTTTCACTCACCTGTTGCACTGAAGTTCGCTTGAAAGCTATGCCAATAGTTGTATCTGTTTTATTATGATTTTCCTTGTAACGGAAATTGACAATGATTATGCATGTCTGAAGAAATTGTTGGGAGGAATCGGTAGAATAAGATGTATTTAAAAATTTGAAATGAAAATATTTTTTGGCCCACCAAGTTTCTTTGCTGTTTATGCAGTCCAGTTTTCTAGTTTGTGCCTTTTTTTTTTTTTTTTTTTTTAGAGATTTAAAAGTCGAGTATCTGATTGTTTTGTCTTTCCTGCAATCTGGTGTAAGTGTGAAATGTATTACCAGAAAAATGTTCTCTGCACTAGCTGAATAACAAAGAATTATTATTGATTTCCCCTGTCAGGAATTTGCGGATTATATTTAGGGTTCAAATCTGTGAAACCTTTTTCAATTGAGAGCCTGTAGCAGAAATAATTGCTTGCGGATAAAAATGGCACCCAATCCAAGGGTGGTAGCAGCCTATCGCGCAATGACTGTTCTTGGCATCAAGGAAGTACAAGTTAAACCCGTATTGAAGCAACTTCTTAAACTCTATGATAAGAACTGGGAACTTATTGAACAAGAAAACTATAGAGTTCTTGCAGATGCTATATTTGAGCAGGCGGAAAAAGAGGTGAATATTCCACATTCTCTGCTGAATGTTATGTCTTTTGTTTCTTTTTGCTCTTCTAATACTCTAATATGCTGCTTGTTATTGTTTAATAGTTGCAGGGAAAGAGGCAAAAAGACCAGAACAATGATGTATGTAACTTTTGCCATCTTTGGTTGGCATTGTCTATTCATAACTTTCTTGATCTAACATCTGTAGCTATTTGAACGTGTTGTGGTTTGTCAAACAATCAGGAAGGAGAAATGGAGGATCAAGAAGCTCATATGCGGGATGAATCAGTGCGACCTTTTAAGAGGTTGCGTTTAAGAGGCCAAGAGAATCAGCTGAGTATTGGTGGAACTAGCTCTGCTGCCTCCCCATCTAAAATGCCCAAAGTAGAAGATGATGAATCGCCCCAGCAGCCTCAATACAAGGCAATGTCGCCTCAGTCCAATAGAAATGCTGACACTGAAGTTCGTCCTGTTCCAGTGCAAGACAGTCTAGTTGACAAGGGAAAGAAACCTTTATCATCTCAAGATGCTCCTGGAGGAAGAAGAGTTGGATCTGAAAGAGCATCTCCATCAGTGCAACTTAAAGAACCTGCAACTGAACAGAGAATTGTGCTGTCACAGAAAAACCAGTTGCCCTATCCTCACGAGTTGATCATACCTAAAGATGAGCCTATTGATGAACTGGTACATTATGATGCTCCTATGGCAACAATTAATCCTGGTATTTTACTTGTTTCTCCCTGATGTGAATTTTCTTGATTTCTGGAACCATTTGTTTATGATAGCATGGCTTCTCTAAGGTAGTTTTTACTTAATCTGGTGAATTTTGTCATATTTGGTGATGCATGCTGTTCATTCATCGGGACTGCAACCATTTAACTGAGTATCTGAAAGATGGCTAAATGAATTTTTTATGTCATGGCTGTAGACAGAATTGGAATACACTTTTAGTTAAGTAAAGAGAAAGGGGCTTGATTCTTCAGCACTTAAAAAAGAAGAGATAAGTTTTTTTGCAAAATTTGATTTGATCATATAACAATTTTGGTTGACCTGAACCTTTGAGTATTTATTTTTTGTTTGCATTTGCAGCATAATTGCTGTCGCTTTGATTTCACTAATTGGATCAGATGTTTGTCATTTGAGGGATGGTGGTGGGTTACTGGAGTCCGCTGTAGGCTTCCTTATGCACTTGCACTTAGATTGAAATTTGGCTGGGGACATTAGTAGTCTTTAGCTTTTAATATTGAACTAAAAAATTCCTTCCACACCATTCTTTTTTCCTTTGATATTGTGTTGTCAACTTACCATTAACTTTAGGATGGTTTTTTTAACAAGTTTGGTTTTGAATTTGTTCTCCTTCACAAGAACTGCCTAGTGGAAGAGACCCTCCAATGCAGCATGATGCAACTAGAAAACAAGGCAGGAATGGTCCTCTAATGTCAAAACGCAGAGATGTAGGCAGAGGGGAAGGTATTCGGGATTCATCAAATGAAGCAAACCATGAGGTTGCGACAAACCAAGAATGTTCTACCATAGAGATAGCCTCCTCTACACATGGAGAGGTAAAGATTTCTATGTGCTGCAGTTCAGCTCTTGGGAGATCAGATTTTCGTTTGCCTAGTCGAGATCAACTTTTAAAAATGATGGAGGATAAATGTCTGCAATCATATAATATCACTGACCCAAGTTTTTCTATCATGAAACTGTTGAGAGATATGTGTGACTGCGTGTTGGAATTCAGAACTGATTCAAATGATGACTCACAGGAAGGATCTGAAATGATGACATCGAGTCTAAATGTATTGAAGGAATCTAAGACATGTGATGCTCTGGTTATCAGAGGCAATACAGAAGATTTAGGAATGCATGCTGGCATGTCAAATGGATCAATCACCATTCAGTCTTCTTCTGCACTGGCTGCATCTCACATTTCCATTTCTCCCCTGCTCACAACTGGTATGAATGATGCTGTACTAGTCACCAATAAGTCCAGATTTGATTTTCCAGAATGTGAAGATGGAAAGGGGCTGGAGGATCCTATACGTCCTCATTCAGGTTGTTTGGTGGCTGTTCAACAGCATCAGCTTACTCCTGATGATCTAAGGTCTCTTCATGGTGCTGACGACCTTTCAAAAGGAGAAGAAAATCTCAGAATTCCATGGGTGAATGAAATAACAGATGATTTTCTTCCACCTTTTCACTATCTGCACAATAGCATTGCTTTCAGAGATGCTTATGTTAACTGGTGTCTTTCAAAGATCAAGTGTGAGGATTATTGTTCAACTTGTTTGGGTGATTGTCTTCTGTCCCCGACTCCTTGTATTTGTGCAAATAAAATTGAGGGTGGGTATGCATACACATCTGAAGGGCTACTGAAGGAAAAGTTCTTGGGAGAGTGCATTACCATTAGCCGCAACCCTCAAAGACATCAGTTCTACTGTAAAATCTGCCCCCTTGAAAGAGCAAAGAACGATGATTGTTTAGAACCATGTAAAGGACACCTAAAGAGAAAGTTTATCAAAGAATGTTGGGTAAAATGTGGCTGTGTGAAACAGTGTGGCAATAGGGTTGTGCAACGAGGAATCACATTCAATTTGCAGGTGGGGGCTTAAGAAATCTTATACAAGTGTTGATTTAATTGTTGTTTTTCCTTTGCAAAATAGTGCTTCTAGTTGTCACATGTATTTTCTTCTACTTTTACATGACATTAATGGATCGGTTGTTCTTAAATGCATTTGAACTCATACATCTTTTCTTTCAATCTTTTGCATTTTAGGTGTTTTTTACTTCAGAAGGAAAAGGATGGGGTCTTCGTACCTTAGAGGAGCTGCCAAAAGGTGCATTTGTGTGTGAGTTTGTGGGAGAAATATTAACGATCAAGGAGTTGCATGAGAGGAACATTCAGTGTGCCCAAAATGGAACATACACGTACCCAGTTCTATTAGATGCAGATTGGGATTCAAGAGATATAAATGATAAAGATGCTCTTTGCTTGGATGTAGCATCTTATGGGAATGTTGCTAGGTTTATAAATCACAGGTATCAAAATTCTAATTCTAATTGCTTGTAATGATCCATATATTTACGTTCCTTTTGTGAGAGCTTGCTCCTAATCGTGTTATGTATGTGCTTTTAGCTTGCCTTTTCTTATAGTTTTATTCTTCTCTTTCATTGATCATTCTATGCTGAATAGGCACGATTCAAAGATACTCCTTTTGGTCCTTATTCACCAACTAACAATTCACACAAACCAATAAAAACAGTTAAAGTCAATAAAGTTATTCTACAATTTAAGTAACTTCCAATACTACCCCTATTAATTGCACTAAACTCTAATATTATATTGATTATTATTTTCATTTACCACCTTTATTAATTATGGGCATACATAAAAAAATAATAATAATTAATGCGCTTTGAAACAAGCAAGTGTCTTATAAAAAGAACCAAATACAATTGCTAGTTGGTGTGTTATAATAAGGACTAGAGAGAGTATACAATACTTTCCCTTGGGCTAATGAAATACTAGTATCATGAAAGGATTGCATTGTTTTAAACAACATTAGGTGCTTCTAGTTATACTATTTATTTTTAGGAAAGGAGACTTCTCTTTTCATTATTGAAGATGAATGAAATTTGGAAAGGAATTGTTTGGTTGAGCTATGAATTGATTAAAAGATTATTTACCTAAGATTAAGGGTGTGTTTGGTTTGAGAGGAGGGGCAAGAGTGGACACTAATTTTAGAGGCTAATCAGATTAGTCTCCCCTCCCCCCCCCCCCCCCCCCCCCCAAAAAAAAAAAAAAAAAAAAATCCCCTCCCTTCAAACCAAACATACCATAAGGTTCTTTCTTTCTTCATGCTCTAATGTGATGGTCAACTTGTGATATAGTGATTCCACAAACTTTGGCCCATTTTTTATTATATATCAAACTGATTTCATCTGTCCAGGTGTTTGGATGCGAATTTGATTGAGATCCCAGTTGAGGTTGAAACCTCAGATCATCACTTCTTTCATGTAAGAAATTAAACCCTAGATTCTTCATCTTTGTCAGCTCTGTTGGAATGACAATCTGTAGATCATTTTCCCTGGTTTATAAACTGTACAGCTTGCTTTCTTCACATCCAGAAAAGTAGCTGCTTTGGAAGAGCTAACTTGGGTAAGTAATTTTGGTTTTATAGTACGGTGTTTGCTCTGCATGGTTTGGGTCATTGTTACTTATAAAAAGGATTGGAGGGATTAAATACACGTTTGATTACTTTTCATGGAAATTTTCCATTTGGTTCCTCAAGTTCATCTGCAGGTAATGTTGCTACCTAGCAGTTTTGCGGTTGATGAGTTTGCTACTCTTATTTTCTAATTAATCCTGGTTAATAATTCGTTCTCTTAATAATAACATGGACTTGGTGTCTGCAGGATTATGGTATTGACTTTGACGACGAGGAGGGTCCTGTCAAGCCATTCTCTTGCAGATGTGGCAGCAAGTTCTGCAGGAAGATGGAGCGATCAAATAGTAAGTAATAACACCCCCCCCCCCCCCCCCGCCCTCCAAAAAAAAAAAAAAAACCAAAAAAAAAGTTGCTATTACTGGCCCTTTCCAAGGAAATTGTCCGCGTCCATTTCACATTAAGTTTTAACTTTATCTTTTCCTTCACAAGTTTAGCTTTGGCCCTTGACTTTATTTCCTGTAAAGCGTTCTAGATAAGATCGCAATATCACATGATCTTTATAAATATTGACCTGTAAGCTATGTTTAGATTCAGAGGATGGTTTTGATCTATGGATCCAATTGGTTTAGTTGCAATCCCTACTTAAAAACTTGCCAATTTTTACACGATTACACGTCTTGCTTCTCGCGTATTGTTTCTAATGATTGTGACGTTCGCTTTCATGACTTACTGCAAGTATGATGCTAGCAATTCATTTTTACCCTTTCATATTGCAGGATCCAATAGATCTGCTCCTACCGCCTGATGATGGTCGTGCCCCTCAACTAATATTGACGTCACACTCTTGCCCTCCCCAAATAGTAACGAGACCTAATCTAATGAATTGGGTTTGTTTCTCCGTTGATGTTGGAGGTTGGGAAACAGTTGCATTGTACAGTGCATTTTTAAGAACCGCTTTATGCTTTGAAAAACAATTAGGCAGTAGAGTGTCGTCGTTTTGTTTTGTTGCCGCACCATCCAGTTGGGGGCTGGTTTTGGATTGTTCTGTTATTCCATGTTGTGCCTAATTCATGACAGACCTTATAAAACCCTTTTGGCAATTTATGTGGTTAAGTTGAAAAGTGCCCATGTGAAACAAATCTATACTTCTAAGGGGCTAACACTTGAGGAACACTGCCTCTATCAATGCAACTCTAATTTCTCAAAATGCTTCTGTTTATGCATGCCATTTTTATGCAAAGTTTGTATATAGATTAGTGGAGCAAACTTCAGTGACCAGAGTTGGGCAAGCAGAGATGATAAGCGCTAAGGCCTAGCGTATATCATTTGGTAAAAGCATGCTATACAAATACAAACTTGAATCCACAGATTACGCTATGGTTATGTGGTTCCTATGTCAAGGCGTGGTCTTTAGTTGACATTGATTCTCTGCCATGGGGTCTGCAAAGGACTTGTGGATCATAGCCGGAAGGCATAATTGGTCTAATGCTCCCTGGATTGAGTGGGAAAAGGATTTTGTAATAACCATCCATTATTTCAGTAAAATTGCAAGTTTCTGCCACCTTAGGAATCTGCAAACATTAAAGGAATTACAATTTGACAGAGAATGGAGAAATATGGTGTTTATCATTATGTACCTGATAAATGTCACGCATATAGGCGTACAGGTTGGGATACTCAAGGAGCTTCCTCTTGGTGCATTTGAAAATTCCGTTATACACGAGATCAAACCGAATTAGAGTAGTAAAGAGGCATACATCCACAAGGGTGAGTGAGTCTCCACACAAGAATCTCGAACCACCCAAGTGCTCTTCTAACTTGTCCAGTGTATTAAACAGCTCATTCACTGCTCTATCATATGCTTCCTGGCTCTGCGCAAACCCACACCTGCACATGCAATCACCACTGTCATTTTCATCGAAGAAGCTCAAAGAATTTAACACTGATTGCTCTCTCTAAGCATTACCTATAAACCCCATTATTCACATTTGGATAGATTATCTGATACCATTCCCGAATCTTTCCCTTCAATTCAGGGGGCGAAAGATCCAAATTTGGATTGCCGCCAACCCGTTTAACTCAGAATTGAACAATTCAATAATATCATAGCTCTCGTTGCATAAAACGTCCCTTTTATCCCCATCCCATAACATAGGCACGGAGGATCTTCCATCATACCCACCATTTCTCAGCCGATAAACTTCCTTCAACGTCTTGCACCCATTCGCCTTATCCAAAGTGGGATTAAGCTTATCCTTTTCCCTACCACGGACATATTTGAATTCCCATGATCCGTCCGGTCCTGGGGAAGCAACAGAAACAGGCACCGCCTCCTCCAAGCCCTTCAAGGCTCGGACTATCAGGGTTCGGTGGGCCCAGGGGCAGGGCATGCCCACGTACAGGTGGAGGCGGCTTGGGCTTGTGACGGAGAGGCGGGAGGCTCGGAACTTGGAAGCGGGTCTTGAATAGCCACCGGAGGGATCGGAAGGAGCAAGCTGGGACATCATGAGCTGCCACGTGGAGTTCCACGCCGTACGGACGGTGGCGATGAGGAGTCCTGGAGGGAGAGATTGGCCCCACAGGAGCTTCGTGAGTGAATTGATAGTGGACGAATTTGAATTTGATGGTTGAGGGGTTTGGTTTAGCGACATCACGGGCCGGATCCTGTTAGAATGGAGTCGGGTGCGTTTTCGTTTGGAAGGATGGCAGCAACCGCCTTGCACGGTTGTCACCGGAGGGATGACCAGATGCTGCGGGAGAAGGGAATTGCCGGCCAGCATCTTCTGAGCGACTCACCAAAAGGACAGTAGGTGTCACATTGAGAAAATATAAGGGGTATTTTTGTCAATTTTTTGACAGACCCGAAACAGCCCATCTGATCTAGATTTAGAAAAATTTGGGCCCATTGCCATTGATTTACTGAGCCCAGGTCCATTTGACCCTTAAAACCCTAGTTATCGAAGCAAAGAAATAGCCGTCAGATTGCCCGTATAAATTCATCTTCTTTGTTCCGGCTGGAGTGGGAGGGTGAGAGCTTCAGAAAAGAACAATGTCGAAGAGAGGTATTACTGTTTGTGTCATTTAGGTTTAGATTCTGCGATTGATGATTTCTTGACTCTGATGGCTTGCCTTATTTGATTAGGTCGCGGAGGATCGGCCGGGAACAAGTTCCGCATGTCACTGGGTCTGCCGGTGGCTGCGACGGTGAACTGCGCGGACAATACCGGAGCTAAGAACCTTTACATCATCTCAGTGAAGGGGATCAAGGGTCGCCTCAACCGTTTGCCTTCTGCTTGCGTGGGTGACATGGTCATGGCCACTGTGAAGAAAGGAAAGCCTGATCTCAGGAAGAAGGTCTTGCCTGCTGTCATCGTTCGCCAGCGCAAGCCATGGCGCAGAAAGGATGGCGTCTATATGTACTTCGAAGGTCATTCTCTTCTTTGATTAGTTGGCAGTTCATCTTCCATCCAATCGCTGTTTTCATATTTTTCAATTCATGGATGTTGTTCTGTTGTGATTTATTGTCTGTCCTTTTGCTTTTGTAGATTATAGCCATTGCCTTGCACTTCCATAGGCATGTGTATGTAGAATGATGCGTTAGTTCTGTCTTGATTTTCGCTTCCTTATATTTAAGTTAACTAGAAGAATGTTATCAGTTTAATAGCCTGTGAATGGCACTGGGAAGTGTTCCTATGGTACAAGTGTTGATGTCAATGAGACAATAACGAACTGACGAAGTGACAATAGTCAAATGTATCACTAAGAAGTAGAAAATGCTGCCTGTTTAAGTTAATGTTGATTCCCGGAACATCGATTTGGGTTTTCAGTCATATAATTGTCATTTGTATGTTGACGAAGTGTTCCCCTTTTTTTGTGTGTTGCTTCTAGTAATATTGAGCGGCCACTGCACTAGTTGGCCATGCACAATTAGAAGCATATAACAAAGAAAATGCCAGTTTTAAACTGCATGATGTTTATATCTTGCATTGTGTTACCTGTCTCTTGGTACATGTTATTTTACACCTTCCTTGTTTTCCTGTTAATGCTAATTTCTACCCGTTTACATCCTATTTTTATGCTGAAATGGCACAGGGTAATTAGATTTTTCAAACTGAAAAGTAAGAAAATGGGAAAGTGTTTGTGAAGTTTATTGTACATGCCTTTTGTTGATATTTGGTAGGGAAGTAAGAATTAATTGAACCATGGATGTGTAGGGAAGTCTTTTAATGATTGTAATCTGTATATTGGCCCATTATTATTGCTTATGCATGACCTGGGTTATGGTTTTTGTTCTAATTTTCTTTTGATCATATTGTGGACAACTTGTGACTTTTATTCTTGCTTTATGCAGACAATGCCGGTGTCATTGTTAATCCCAAGGGTGAAATGAAAGGTAATTTAAAATTGCCTATTGTTATGATCAACATGGCTTTTCTTTCATACACGCACATATATATAACAACTCCATCAGTAGAAATATTTGTGTGCTATGTATGATGTCATTGGCTCGTATCTTTTATCTGTGGTGCTTTTGTTGACCTCAACTAAGTACTCCAATTTCCAATGTAGGTTCTGCTATTACCGGTCCGATTGGCAAGGAGTGTGCTGATCTCTGGCCAAGGATTGCAAGTGCTGCAAATGCAATCGTTTGAGTTATGGAATTTAAGTAATATGACAGCATGTATTTTCTTGTAGGATTTTCAATTCATTTGCGAGGTTTTGTTTATTTTTAGTTCTACTGAAAGTAATTTACTTGGTTTTGTTTCAATACGTTTTGAAATATCATCGTTGGTAATTGGGAGCTAAGGAGTTGTTTCTGTTCTTGCGTTGTCGCCGTTCTCCTATTTTAACCTTGCAGTTTGGACGAGTCTGAGTGCATGCATTTATTTGCTTGATGTTGGTCGAGGTTGAATGGCGGCGACTGGCATTTATTTATCTTTTAGATGACCCAAATAATTTCTTTTCTATTCGGTAATTGGCTTATAAAATTATAAATTGGAAGTTATGGCATCTGGGCTCTGGGTTGGTGTTCAAGCGTCCTATTAATCGGACGTAATAAGACTCTGGATTTGGTCTTGTATTATTGAGGATTTTTCTATCATTTTGTATCGGGAACAAATTGCATTGTGGGTTGAATTTGAAATACAATCTTGTTTTATCAACATACACATTGAATTAAACTATGCTTAATCTGAGTTTCGAGTTTTAGTTATGATAATGTCAAAAAAGATGCTTAATGTTTAGTTTTATTGGACCCGTATGGTATGGAAATATGTTAATTTTGAAAAGTTGCTTGTGATTAGAAATTGTGGGTATGTGTGGTATGTTAATGTGCTAGTTTGGAATCGTGATTTAGGCCTTTAAAAGTAATTTTGTCTTTATTTATTGGAATAAATATTTTTGGGACCCAAAAGTGATCCTAAGCATGTTTAAACTGTGGAAAGTACTAAAAATGATAAGAAAATGTATTTATTTTATATAATAATTTATATCATGTGATTAAAGGTGCCAACAGAATCCAGCATTTCTTGATGGAGCCCACTTGTATAGAAGACTGAGTAACCTCTAGCCAGTGGCCGCGACCTCGTCTAGAAATATGCACTTGTATTTGGCTGAACTCCTAACCTTCCCTTATTTAAGAGATAAACGGAATTATCTGATATTCATGCGGTACATGTTATTTACATTCTTATGCTATTTAATAAAAGTATAACCCTTGCGCTTCTGGTGTTATAGTCTACCACAACTCAGATGACCATAAATAATAAATACTTTTGCATTTATAAATATAAGACCTATTTTATAATAATGGTAAGGGCAAGTCTTAGGGAAGAAATCAATTTCCCCGTCTTTGCTAACTAGGTGACCTGTTTGAATTAGTGGTGTAAAAGCATGTTTATGTAAGTTGAGATAAAATTCTTCTAACATATTTATCTCGTATACCGCATAAACAATGTAAAACTCATCTAACATATTTGTTTTATTTGTTCTAAAAGATTATCATGAATAATTCAAGGGAAAAAAGGACAAGTGTAACACAATATGATTGATATCAATTAAACGATTTTTAGTTGAAAAATCAATTAATTGAAATTGATGATACAAAATGAAAATAAATAAGTGTGAGCTTTTTTGAAGAGAGAGAGAGAGAGAGAATGTAGTTATTTTTAGCATGTGACACAATAAAAAAGAAAAGAAAAGAAAAGGAAAGTACATACAAACTTCATTTTATAAAAAAATCAATTAAATAAAAGTCACTTTTACCAATATTACTTTAAACAAGTTCTAAATAATTTTTCCGGACACGTGAATGTGATTTTTTTTTTAAAAGTTCAGTTTATTTTTAAATTTTATTCTTTAATATAAATTATTTGTTTCTAATAAGAGGCTTATAAAACTGTAAAATTGATAGATTTCTAAGGATGTTTTGAATAAAAAGATGTTAAATGCACAAAAAATTTCATAAAGTGTTAAATATAGAACTTCCAAAAAAAGATTTTATATGTGAAATAAATAAAGTAAGATTTATACTTAATAGGTTTATTTAAAAATTGATATGGTGACATATTATATGTTTTTTGAAAAAAAAAAAAAAAAAAATTTTGTTCATGTTAATAACGTGGAATTTTTATTTAAAAATATTGTACATTTTTTATCTTTCGATGATTATTAATATATTTAAACTATATATAAGTATGTTTTATTATAAAATATTAGTACTTTGTGTCTACATAAATTTATCAGTTCTTTTCTACTAATAAAATTTTCAATGGGAGACTCTTTTCCCCATTTTTTATTGATTTATTTGTTTTCCAAAAAATTAATTTTGGTTTATTCCTCAATTAAAAGTATTAGTTCTGATACTCATAATCTGTTAATTTTGACTATGAATATGGCTATGCCACATGTAACTTGTAAGTTGCCAGAAAGTAGAAAACACAAAATGATAAAAAGAATTTTAAAAAAAAATAAAATTTGTATATTATCAACATAATAAAATATTATTATTGTTATAAATAAAGGGAAAGATTATAAGAGAGGGAATATGAGAGCAAGAGAACAATTCTAATTTATATCAAGGTGCAACCAGTACATAACACATGTGCTGTATATCACTTTCCAATCTTCATAGAATCGATAGATAATAAGAGATAATTGTGGAATATTATAGATAATGGAGATATATAGAGATCCACACATATATTATATTCATTGACTCCTTGCATTTAAAATAAATTTTATTCATAAGAAGGAACTTATAAATTTTTATATACTCTACAAAATCTTTTAGCATAGGATATTTATACTTTGATTTAGGTCCTCATCGTCAAAATAATTTGAGTAAAATACTCTAATCGCTTTTTATTTTACTTTAATTACACATACCTTCCTCTCTATTTTAAAAACTCATATAGACATCCTTTAAAATTAAAATGTATGTTACACAAACCTCCCTTATATTTTGAGATTATATTTTCATCCGCCCAAATCGTTAGTTAACCTTTAAGTTTAACTTTTAAACTTTTGTTTTATTAAAATGCCCTTCTTTTAATATTAGAATTATTTAAACAAATATACAGGTGTGTGGGCAAAAAAAAAAAATTATACCGCCAGATTTTTATCTTAATAGATTTTTTTTAACTTTGTTAAAAAAATTTAAATTTTGAGATTATAAAATTTATAATTTTAGTTTTTTACTATATTGAAATATATTTATTTTTAGTTTCTTAAATTACTAGAAATATATATCAAATACATTTTTTCTATAAAAAATAATAAACTATATATGTTTGAGAGATTGTATTAAGTCATTTAAATTTTGTTATTTTTTCTACAAGCATTTAAAAAAAAAAAACTTACTCAAATTTTTAAAAGTTGTTATATTTACAAGTTTTCAATTAAAATTTAGGATTTAGCTTTTAGGATAAATTAGTAAATAAATTTTATTTTTATATAAATTTCAATTAAAAATATATTTTTAGTTTTTTTTTAGAATATTCTTAACGGAATTGGACGGTTTAGACTTAAGTGTATGTTTTTAAAATAGAATGGGGTTTGTGTAATTAAAGCAAAACAGAAGGGTGGTTAGAGTATAGTACTTAAATAATTTTTAATTAGGACTTTTATTGATATTTTCCTAAAATCAAATATCACAAAATAATAGGAAAATAATATTTTTTTTCCTGCTTTTTGGAAACTACACCTTTATTTTATTTTATTTTAAAAAAAATTGAGATTCGATCCCAATTACATAAATCGTTCTAAGGATATTAGAATTGGCAATAAGGGCTGGCTTTACAAGGCCCAGGGTAAGAAAAAATATGTTTTTTAAAGCTCGATCCGAGAGCACCGGGGTCAAGGCCTACCTTACAAGACCCGAAAGTTACTATTCCAAATTTTAACTATTTTTCTTTCGTTTTTTTCCTACAAAAATATAATTAGTAAATTACAAAAATTAAAGTTATAATTTATCAAATAAATGTCGTTAGTATTAATATCCAAATAACACGAATCATTCAACAAATAAACACATCAACTAATTCGTAATCAAAAGCAAATGAGTGAAATTGAGATTGAGTGAGCCTGTGAGTGTGAGTGAGATTTTCGAAAAAAGAAAAAAGAAAGAGCGACCGAGATTAAAATTTTTAGGGTCCTCACTTCTCAACTCTTAAGTCTAAGCAGCTTAGGTAAATTTTTTTTTAAAAAATAAAAAGGCCTAAAGTGCCAACCCTTAGCTCTGCAGGGCTCGCCCAATTAAGCCCGAGGCCCAACAGGTCAATTTCATTTAGCTCCTCTAATTTTCAAGTCCAACCCTTAAAGGCTAGGGCTTAAATGGTAGGCCCAATGAGCTCGGCCTGATTCTCTAGCTCTATAAGGAGTGTAGGGCGACCACACAACTTGAAGGGATTGGAGGATAGAAAGGTGAGAAAAGCGCCCCCCCCCAAAAAAAAAAAAAAAAAAGGGGAGAGAAGCCGTGTCCCATCCTTCGTCCCTAAAACTCTAGGGGCCTGTTTGTTTGTTATGTTGATTTCATGAGAAGGAATGGGAAGATGATGGGCTCCCACTGAAAAAATACGTTTGGTGTGCTATTCTCCCATTAGGTTGAAATCCCACGAGGCACCATCTTCCCATAAAGGTGGAAAAATTGAATCCCTCAAAAAGTGGCGGGATGGTTAGAAGTTCCCGGGAGAGTGAATTTCGGGGGCCAAAAAGCCCTTGTACAAAGTGGACCACTTTAAAGAGCTTCGACGCAGGAGCACAACGAAGAAGGACATCAACCTCAAATCGACGACAGTGCGGAGCAAAAGTTCAATGCAGGGGCAAATAGATGTAAGTTTCGATGGGTCTAGTTTTAATTGTTTGGTGTGTTAACGTCCCTCAGTAATGATGGCCGAACCCCGATGCCCTGTTGCTTTTATGGTGAGTGAAGAAATGTTAAATGAGAGAGGCAACTGCAATAGGGTATCAAGTAGTTATTTCGTTCTTCTACATGCGTCTCTGTCTGTGTTCTAGTGGTCTGGTTTTCTATCTATAAGGTTGTGAAATTGTTGATGTAAACCTCAAGCCACTGTCAGACTTTACGTTCGAACGCAAGCGATTAGGTGTCTATTAGTTCGAATGTGGCATTTTTGTTTGAACGTCCAAATGAACAAAAAGACATTTTAGAAATTTCACCTCACTTTCCCACTTAACCAATACTAAATTCTTCACACCAAACAATTCATTTTCCCCCAACTTAAATTTCATGCCTGTTTGGTACGAGAGAACATTTAAGGAGAGAAAGGAACTTATAGGAGGGAAAGGAATAGAAGGGAAGATTGGGAGGGAACTTAAAAGGTTAAAACTGTTTGATAGAAATGGGAATGGAACTGAAGTTGAAGGAAAATAAAATGTTTGGTTTGAAGAATTGGTTGTGAGTTAAGTGGGAAATAGAGGCAAAATTCCCGAATGCCCCTAAAAATAAAATATACGGAAAAAAACTAGAATGAATTTTTTTTTTTGGGCCATCGGAGAAAAAACGCAGCGAGTGATAAACTTCAACTAAAAAATTTGATGTGCACCACAAGATTAAATGACATAAATCAGACATAACACCAACAAAAAAGATCCCTCAATTTGATCAGTAAACTACAATGATAAACTTCAACTACAAAATAACACAGATGTTCAAGTTCGAACTAAACAATCAAATTCGAACTCATATTATAATGTAAACCGAACTTTTTTGGATTGTGTTTCTTGCCTTCGGAAGTGAAAATCGAACACACAACTATTAATATTCGTTTGGTTTTTGTCTTGGAAATTGAAAAGCGTGAAAAGTAAATTACCAATGCTCATAGCTTTTTCCTCCTCTATTTTTGAAGGTCAGTAAATTCCCTTCCTTTCCTGGTCAAGAACCCACTTTACCTGGAATGTCGATTTGTCTTTGCTCCGGTACACCTCTTTCCACTATAAATATTTTTCGTGACACTACAACTTTGTAAATCAAGTTTCCTTAATCATTTCAAAGAACAAGAATTACCCTACACAGCTCACAATTAAAAGAAAAAAAATCACCCAAATTGTTTCTCAACTCATATCTACGCTTGCGTCTTCAACTCGCACAAACAAGCCATCGCCATTCTTACCCCGCACAACTCACAATGAACAAAGAAAAGCTATTCACTCTTACCTCGATTCAATCTTCCTTACCTGGTCCTTCGATTGAAGCTTCTATCGTCTCAAGCTTGTTTTCGTCTCCTTCCCCTTCTTCTAGCTCAAAGCTTGATTCTGGTTTATAATTTGAGAGGGGCTGTTTAGTCATAAATTTCACTCTCTCGGGGAGTTTTTCAAGATCCCGCCACTTTTTGAGGGAGCCGAGGTTCCCACGTTTATGGGAGCTTCGACGATGCGAGGATCCGAGTTGCCGGAACTTGATGCGCCAAACATGATTTTGGTGTGGGAACTGGATTAAGTTCCCGGAACTTCCCCTAAATTCTTTCAACCAAACGGACCCTAATTTACCAAACAACTCACATTTTTAAATGGGATAGGATATTGTTACTACCATTTTTTTGTTACTACCACTTTTCCACCGTTAGATCAGAATCTCATCTACCTTTATAATTTCTCTCTCCTATTAAGATTGATCTAACGGTGGAAAAGTGGTAGTAATTGGTAGTAGCGAAAAAACGGTAATAATAATATCCTATCCCTTTTTAAATTCCCTCTCAATCTTTCCTTTTTCCTCTTTACATCCTCCCCGTACCAAACGAGCCCTAATTTCTCCCCTCCCTCTCACGTCTTCAGGTTTCTTCTCACTTATTGTTTGATTTTTATTCAAAGTTTCTTTCTTTACTTGGATTTCCTGTCTTTCAATGCCTTCCCTGTTTTTGCAATTGTCATTGGTTCATTGTCTTTTACTTCTTTAGTTTCTATCTCATTCTCCAAACTACAAAATTTCCGCGTTGTGATTTTCTTTGTACCAGTTTTCTCTGGACATTACGCATACTGGTCTGCGAACTGATTTTGGTGTATACTCTTTCTTCACTGCTCAAAATTCGGATACACTCCAGTATTAAAGAATAAACTGCTGCTATTAATACTGGAAAATGTGTGTGAGTGTGAGTGTATTTAGGAAAATATGTGGGCAATGAATGTTCTTTTTTGAGGAATTATGTCCTTCGATGATAAGTCTTTATTATTCATTTAGAATGTGGCTTTGGTTTGAAACTTTTGTGAAATATTGAAATATTTCTATTTTGACCCTTCAACCCTAGTTATCGAAGCAAAGACTCGTATAAATCCATCTACTTTGTTCCGGCTGGAGCGGGAGAGTGAGAGCTTCAGCAAAGAACAATGTCGAAGAGAGGTATTGCCGATATGTCGAAGAGAGGTATTGCCGATTGTGTCGTTTTGGTTTAGATTCTGAGATTGGTGATTTCTTTACTTTGATGGCTTGCTTTATTTAATTAGGTCGCGGGGATCGGCCGGGAACAAATTCCGCATGTTACTGGGTCTGCCGGTGGCTGCGACAGTGAACTGCGCGGACAGTACCGGAGCTAAGAACCTGTACATCATCTCGGTGAAGGGGGTCAAGGGTCGCCTCAACCGTTTGCCTTCTGCTTGCGTGGGGGATATGGTCATGGCCACTGTGAAGAAAGTAAAGCCTGATCTCAGGAAGAAGGTCTTGCCTGCTGTCGTTGTTCGCCAGCGCAAGCCATGGCGCAGAAAGGATGGCGTCTATATGTACTTCGAAGGTCATTCTCTTCTTTGATTAGTTGGCAGTTCATCTTCCATCCAATCGCTGTTTTCATTTCATATATGTTGTTCTGTTGTGATTTATTGTCTGTCCTTTTGCTTTTGTATACTGTAGCCATTCCCTTGCACTTCTATAGGCATATTTATGTAGAATGACGCGTTAGTTCTGTCTTGATTTTCGCTTCCTTATATTTAATTTAATTAGAAGACTGTTATCAGTTTAATAGCCTGTGAATGGCACTGGGGAAGTGTTCCTATGGTACAAATGTTTTAATGTTGATTCCCGGAACATCGATTTGGGTTTTCAGTCATATACATTGTCATTTGTATGTTGACGAAGTGTTCCTTTTTTTGTGTGTTGCTTCTAGTAATATTGAGTGGCCACTGCACTAGTTGGTCATGCACAATTAGAAGCATATAGCAAAGAAAATGCCAGTTTTAAACAGCATGATGTTTATTTCTTGCATTGTGTTACCTGTCTTCTGGTACAATTTATTTTACTCCTTCCTTGTTCTCCTGTTAATGCTAATTTCTATCCGTTTACGTCTGATTTTTATGCTGAAATGGCACAGGGTAATTAGATTTTTCAAACTGAAAGTCAGAAAATGGGAAAGTATTTGTGAAGTCAATTGTTCATGCCCTTTTGTTGATATATGGTAGGAAGTAGGAACTGAAGTGAACCGTGGTTGTGTATGGGAAGTCTTGATGATTATAATCTGTATATCCCCCTATTGTTGCTTATGTATGACCTGGATTAGAGTTTGCTCTATTTTTCTTACTTAATTTTTGATCATATTGTGGACAACTTGTGACTCGTAGTCTTGCTTTTATGCAGACAATGCTGGTGACATTGTTAATCCCAAGGGTGAAATGAAAGGTAATTTATTGCTACAGTTAAATTCTCTAATATTTTGATCAGCATGGCTTTTCTTTCATATGTATATATAACAACTCCATCAGGAGAAATATATAGTGTGCCATATGATGTCAGTGGCTTGAATCTCTTATCTGTGGTGCTTTTGTTGATCTCAACTATGTACTCAAATTGTTAATGTAGGTTCTGCTATTACCGGTCCGATTGGCAAGGAGTCTGGCCAAGGATAGCAAGTGCTGCAGATGCAATTGTTTGAGTTACGGAATTTAAGTAATATGACAGCATGTATTTTCTGGTAGGATTTTCGAGTCATCTGCGAGGTCTTGGTTACTTTTAATTCTAATGAAAGTAATTTAGTTGGTTTTGTTTCGATACGTTTTGAAATATCAATGGTACGTAATTGGAAGCTAACGAGTTGTTTCTGTTCTTGCGTTGTTGCCTTTCCAACTTTGTAACCTTGCGGCTTGGACGTGTCTGAGTCCATGCATTTAGTTTTCTTCATGTTGGATGAGAGGTTGAATGGCGGATTGACCGTTTCACGGAGGCGGGGATCGTCATTTATTTATTTATTAGGTGACCCAAATAATTTCTTTGTATTCGGTAATTCACACATAAAATTATAAATTCGAAGCTAAGGCATCTGGCTCTTGTGTGCAACCGCTGTCTAGTCCGACGTAATAGGGACCTTTTTTGATTTGGTCTTATGATTTTAAAGGATTTTCCTACTATTTTTTTGGTGAACAAATTGCATTGTGGGTGAAATTTGAAATAGAATGTTTTTAAAGCAACACGTGTGACATTGAAATAAAAGATGTTTCATGATGGCAAAAAAAAAAAAAGAGAAAAGATGTTTAATGATGTTATGGTATTTTGGAAAAGTTGATTGGGAATAGAATGGAGGAAGGATGGGTGATGCCGATCTTAACGTAGTATGTGTGCTATGTTATATTTTCAGCGGAATATAGTTTAGAAACTGTTTTTGATAAATGATATTCTGTGATAAGAAGTGCCAACGGGATTGTTCACGAGCATTCAGCATTACATGATGGCAACTTGTATAGAGGATTGAGTGACCTTGTTTAGAAAATAGGATGCACTTGTCTGTAGGTGAACTCATAATCTTCCCTTTTTTGTGAGAGGTATGGAAATATCTGAAATTCATCCCAGTAATTCCTATTCTCAAGTTATGCGTTGTTCTATAAATATAAACTTTATTTTATATTTAGAATCGTCATAAAAAAAATATAATGAGTCCCTTACGCTGTCAGAGTCATAATCTAGATGGCCATAAATAATAATGCTATAACCAGCAAAAAGCATAACCCCTACCCCTAATGGGAAAATCCCCCTCAGATCTCAAAGAATCAAGATATTCTAAAAAAGTCTCTTAGGAAAGTTAAATATTAGGAAAGTCTCAAGAAAGTTGTTAATGCGATTGATTGAGTTGTTCATTAACAACTCTATCTTTCAAATTAACAACTTTTAAGATTTTTCTGACATGCAAAATTTCTTATGGGATTTTTTTAAAATTTTGTTGGTCTTTTGTTGAGGATTTTTTGGCTGATTGGGGATGATATAACCCATAATCTCTTTTATGAGAAGATGTACGAGGTGCCATATAAGCGATAGGCTCTTGACACGACTGATTGTTTTAGATTACAAGTGGATCGAACCCACACGCCATTACTTCTTTAATAAAGGATGCATAGTTGGACTTTTACTTGTAACGCTGGCAAAGACGAAGTCATGAGATCCACATTGGATGATGTGGTGTCTCTGTCTCTTTTAACCACCTATCAAACTTAATATTTTCTTTTACTCGAACGTCTTTTCCCATTCATTCCCAAAACCTACTTTCTTAATTTATTTAGTCAGGTATATTTTATGAATACCTGTATTTTGAAGCAGCTTGATCTTACAATTCCTTTTTCTTTTTGGATTTTCTCCTGCGCGCATGGATAAGTTCTTTTTGTAATATATCTTTCGGTGGTTGTAAACATGACAATATATGCCCTTTTATTTCTAACTTTAAATCCATTTGAACGATTCGTTTCACACGTATACTTTTGCCACCGAACTTTCCAAGCAGAAAAGCTAGCTACATGAATTAATCACTGAAACTGGTCGCTTTCTTTTCTTTCATGTCCGGATTACGTGTACCTTTTATGTCGGTCGACCTCATGATTCTGGTACTCCTTCGTCGAAGTTTCATGCAAAGTTCACTACATTTTCGAATTATAAAGACAGCAACTGAGAAGACGCAACTTTAGACTTCACAAAAAGGCCTCGTGAAAATCTCAAGCGTTTCGACTAAATAGTAAATACGATTCGATTATATCATATGTATGTGATGTGATATTGTGATTACGTATAGTATTATTCCCTGTTTGAATTCTAACTTAGTGCGAAAAGGAAAATCAAATCAAGTGGGGACAGTAATTTTAGACACCACATGACTATAATATATACAAAGAAAAACAGGGGAGCCTATTGATGTTACATCACTGTGTATATTTCTAAACTAGTCTCCATGGTGGGGTCATCAATGGCGTGGAAATGCATTATCTTTAGTATGATGAGACTATTCATGATAATGTTTTTGATCTTCCACAAATCAGAAAGTGACATTAGACATTCCTTGCCTTCTCTTTATAGTGGACAGACACTTGAAATCTTCACTTTCACTCTTTATTTCCCTCTCTGGTCTTGCCCCTTATGATGATGCTGCACTTTCTGTACCAACACTAAATATATCCCTCCATTTCTCTATAGTCTCTAAGATCTCAAAACAATGAAAAGTTCGAGGTTTTCAAAGTTTCACAGAACACAGTTGTTGTTGAGGTTTCAGAAGAAGATGGTGGCGGCGGCGGCTGCTGCTGCTGCTACCTCGTCCTCGGCCACACTTGGTAGTGTCCGAACATGGGCCCCACTTAGCTGTTGTCCAGGATCAAGCTTTCTGAGACGGATGGTCTGTAAATTGGAGGGTCGATGGAATAAAGCTATGGGATGGCGAGGAAGACGAAGCCCACGCCCACAGTACAGTTATGATCATCACAGTTATTGTCTTAACTTCGATGATGGTACTTTAAATGAACAAAACCATGATTGATGATGTTTCTTCTTTCAAAAAACAAAGAAAAGTCCTTTTTCTTTGTGTATATAGATAGCTTCTTTTATAGAGTTTGATGGTGTTTCATGCTCTGTAAATCGCATTATCTTTTCGATCTTTTGTTGCTGTTGATGGAAAAGTGGTTTGTGTAAATCCACAAAGTTGTTTTCTTTCTTTGTGGGAACAAAGCAAAGAGCTCACTAGGGTTCTTACATTTGCTGATATATCAATTTTGTATTTATCAGCTTATGAATATAAAATTTACATTTTCTTACGTTTTTTTTTTTTTTTGACCTTGTAACATTTTGTTACGTTTTGATCTTTTTAGTTTTGTAATTTATGAGAGTTATGTAAATTCGGTCTTTATATGCTATTGAAGACAATTCAACTTCAACGAAACTTCTGGCGTCAACTCTAAAAAGAATTAAAACACTTTCGAAGTGTTTGTAAAGGAATTAAAATAAGAATGAAAAAGAACGAACCTTTAATAAATGTTTTTGGTCAATGAGTAAAAAAAAAAAAAAAAATACTTATATAAAGTTTATTTGGCGTGTGCATCAAGATTATAAATATTTCAAAATACTAAAAATCATTAAAATAACCCTGCCATACAAATTTTATATCATCAAGTGTTTGTTTGGAATCTCAAAACTGACATTTGGAGTTTTGAAAATTAGTTGGAGTCAGAAGTCATATTTAGTTTTTTTAAAAAAAATCGAAAGAAAGTTATTTTTACAAATTTCCAAATAAATTCTAAATTTTAAGGAAAATTCCGTGATCCTTCAAGACACACCATGCTATAAGGTTACTGGAATTATATCAAAGGTCTTTTGGAATTTCTATTTCTAAAGCAATTAAAATGAGAAAATGAAATGGATTTAACGCGTCTTCGCCTATAAAAATTTAAGAAATTAAATATTCATATGGAGTGCCTTAAAATGAGAAGCCAATTGAATGAAAAGCCAGCCAGCCGATCCCGCCCACTGGTGGGAAATTACTGGAGGTTACGTGACCAGCTTGATTATAATGATGTAGATATGAACTAATAAATAATCATGGGAGAATGCCAGTTGACCCAGGAGATCAAATTTATTTCAGTAAACCCTCATAAAATTTTAAAATTATATTGTATGTCTAAGGCCAAAATAAAAATAAGTTTTGTGGGTAAAAAGATAATAATGATCTTACTTTATTTTTTTTAAAAAAGGTTTGATTATCACCAAAGCTCTAGTGATCGGTTAGTGACAATTTATCATTGAAGCTTTAGAGTGGGTCAGCCAGAACTCTTGCCACCAAAAATTTGTTTGTATTTTTCATATGCTTATTTCACTTATTCATAAAAGAGCTACACACTTACAATTATGATTTGTTTAATTTGTCTGGGTCATATGTATAATCCATCTCGAGAGTCGACACTTACAAATGGGACTTCTTCATCATGCTACGTTTTTGTGTTGTTCATATGCCTATTTTAGTTGTTCATGAGGAGCTTGTCACTTGCAAATGAACAATACAAATTCAATAAGTTTCATTTATAAATGTACAACTCTTCATGAATAAATGAATTTTCATATAAACAACACAAATTAATTTTCAGTGGCTGGCTGCTAAATGCATTTTGTGAGGTGACCTTTAATCGGAGCTCCGACGAGATTGAAACATTTAAAAAAAAAAAAAAATACAAAATAAAACAAAGGGCATCATTATTATTTTTAACTATAAAAATTATTTTCTGATCCTTGAGATGCAGTGAGATTTCAGAATCAGGCGGTCGTTGAAATAAAATTGGACCCTCCTCGATAAAATCCCATAAAAGGCCACTTTGTTATTTTAAAACAAAAAAACAAATTAAAATAAAGGCCACTTCTCAGCGGTGAAAACCAGAGTGGCACGTGCTTCCCATTGGATATTTTAACTGTTGCGCCAATCAGAAACCTCCGTCGTCGAACATTGGATGCACCAATCTCAACCTCCACGTAATTAACTCTGGCTAGGCACGCGCTTAGGTGGCGCGTTCCTTGTCTACTTTCCCTTCCCTATCATAGGCCCCAAAGGGCAAAGATAGCGCACTCGTCACCGTTAGCTTCTTTGTCTTGCCGGTGACGGAATCTAAAACACACCCACACCCGCCCGCGTCTGGAGAGTAAGCTCCATCCTTCCCTCTCTAAATTTGTGGTTTCGATTCGATTCCCGACCTTTTTGTTCGAATTTCCCGAGCTCCCTGTGAACTTCTTGGTAAGGATTTGACACCTCGTCTTCCTCGTTTCGGGGTACACTAGTTCTATCCATCCTTCAGAAGTTGAGGATAGCTTCTCTGTTATTTGCCAAATATCCTTGTGGAGATTTGCTTTGAATTGATGAATTCGCGTCTTTCAGTCTGTACTGGGTCAAAATCGTGTTTGGATGCTTTTATTCATTGAGTGCTTATTGATTTATTTTGTCTGTAGGAATTGTGGTGATATGACTTATTGTATGCGCGCACATCATTTCCATTATGATATCTGTCTGCATGCCTTGTACATGCCTCTTGCCATGCAGGTCGTGTGACAGTTTGATTATTGGGTATCGAGTGCTTTCAATCAGCACCTTGTAATTATTAAAACGTGAAAAATATCTGATCATCTTCTTTTGTATTTATCTTTTCATTTATTGGGATGATCCCTTGCTATTTCTGAGAGTCTAGAAATGACTCTTTTGTCTAATGTTGGAAATTGAGGCAGTGAAAAGTGAAAACACGAGTGGTTTCATTAATTCGTGTGTTCCGCTTCTTTATTTCAAGTATCCCCTAAACCTACATGGGAGCGGTGGGGAAGAAGCTGAAATTGGGTAAAAGAAAAAAATCGAAAGCAATTCTTTTAGTATTTTACTATTCTTTGTTGGTTAAATAATGATTTTTGAAAGTTGAATGGATATTTACCATTGGGAGAGAACCGAAGATTTGTCAGAGGTTGTATGCAACTGTCCTACTGTTATGCATCTCTGCCGCTGAATGTCATTGTACCCAAATGCTTTGGATTGTCAAGTTAGTCTTCTTATCTCTGGCTGCAATAAGTGCTATCAACAATGATTTGGGCTTGCTTGGCAATTATATGCTCGCATATTAGTGACCTTAAGCAACATCTTTTGTGGATTCTAGCTCGAAATTTCTCAAGTCATTCAGATGAATAGTTATTAACCTGTACTTGGAAGTGACAGAGTAACAGCGATATGACATTATTACCCCCATTAGGGCAGTTTTAATTCTATCTCCTTGTTATGATTACTAGAAGCAGTTGGTTACGGTCGTCCAAAGGTTTATCACCTAGTTCTGATGTTCGGTTATATGCCAACCTTCAAGGTTTCTTTTTCATTACTATAGTTGGATTAAACGATATAAATTCAAGGTATCTAATATGCACCAATAGAATTGAAATATAAAAGAATATTTTCTTTATGTTTGACTGTGATGTTTGATGAATAGCTTCCTTGGTTCAGGGTTTTGATGTTGTATTTGTTGTTCCTGTTCTAATTCTTAATTTCTTGAGCTCTTAACGATTGGGCATGCCTTTTTAGTTTGTCCTACTTTATGACGGGTTTTTTATGGTCTTCAGAAACTGTATTGTTGCAACTGAGTTGTTTTCTTTTGCTAACTTTTTCTTATGCTGAAGAATCTTTTGCTTTTCACGTGAAGATTGATGACAACTTGTTTGGCAAGGTCTTTGAGAAGAATAGTCAATTTGTGTATTATTTTTTTGGTGAGTATTGCCATCTTAGGGATCTAAAAGTCAAAATTTTTATTAGTTGTTTGAGTAACTGATTTTTCATCTTTTCTTTCAACTATATAGGAAAATCATGGAAGCACGCCCTGCCTTTTCCATTGAAAGATCAGGTGCAAAGCAACTTAGTAGCATGGGAATGTCTGGAGCACTGTCTTCATCCCTGCCTGTCCACCCAACACCCATAGAAGAGACATATTCCAAGATACCAGATTCTCAGCAGGCTTTTGTGGAAAAAGAGCGCTTGGCAAGACCTCTCACTCATTCAAGTCATTTAAATTCCAGCGGAGCCGTTGGGCACATGTTTTCTTCATCCCCTGGATATTCTACTGATCTCCATCACTCATCCCTTTCACCTCATGGAAAACACTCAAGAAATCCGCATTTTATTTCTCAGTCTTCAAGTAACATGGCATCATTGCCATTGTCATATTCTTCAAGTAGTGGACCACTGCCTTCTACTATGTCAAGTTGTTATTCCAAAGAAAGTAACGGATCCTGGGCTGCTGATTCCATGCCAAACATTCTTGATTTTCCTGTAAATACTTCCATTAAGGATAGTCAAGTAGAAAGCAGTGCCTGCAATATAATGGCACCTGACGAGGATGGTAAGAAAAATGATTGGCAGGAGTGGGCTGACCAACTGATCAATGATGATGATGCGTTGACTTCTAACTGGAATGACATTCTTGTTGACCCCAGCATTCATGATCTTGAACCAAAGGTGATGTTTCCCATAACTCAAAGCAATGCTAGATTGTTAAGTTTTATTATTATTAGTATTGTCATTATTAGTTTCTTAGTGGAATGCATGTTTTTTGCTATAGGTGTCATGCCAGACTTCAAAATCATCTTTACAATTGCCAGGCCAGCAGCCCCAAGGTCATCAGCAACTTTCAGCTTCATCGGGAGAAAAACATGGTAGTGTTCCAGTCTCTTCCTCAGCAAATTCTGCTCCTGCCAAGCCACGAATGCGTTGGACACCAGAGCTTCATGAGGCCTTTGTGGAGGCTGTAACCAAACTTGGTGGGAGTGAAAGTATGTTCTTCTCTCTCTCTCTATATATATATATATATATATATGAAGTCCCTGTCCTTAGGTTAGTTATGAAACTTCTTCCTTAAGTTATTTTTCTTGCTTTGTTTTCTGTATTTCACAGGAGCAACCCCTAAAGGGGTGCTGAGGCTTATGAAAGTTGAAAGCTTAACTATATATCACGTTAAAAGCCACTTGCAGGTATGTTATCTGTACTTTAACTGTAGATTTATTTGCCAGCATCTACTTTTACTGAAGCAGATCCTGTCATGAAATGCAGAAATATAGGACAGCTAGATATAGACCGGAGTCATCTGAAGGTAAATTAGATATGCACTGTAGTGAATTGACCTACGTGTATGAGGAGGATATTATCTATATATATATATATGGATTAATTGCTTTTACTGCTAGTGCTTCTTCTTCTACTACTATTTACTGTTTTTTCTTGTGTACATGATGTCAGACTTGGTTCTGAATGATATTTTATTGAGTTCTTATGGATTCTTTACTGCATAGTGCATAATTTAGTCATGGATTAAATATAATTAAAATGCATCACAAGCCATGTTGCACAGATTCAGATAGGACTGTTGAATACAGTATGGTATGGGATATGAGAGCTTTTCTGAAAATATTGGCTGTTCAGGCGCTAGAGCTTTTAAATAAAATAAAAATTTTACAGTGTGAATCTACGAAATAGAATAACGTGTAAAGTTGGTTATTAATACTGCATTCTATAAAGCAACAATGCACTTACAATTTAATAAATCAAATGGTTTGGCATGTTGCTGTGGCCATTTTCGCACATTTCTTCTCTATATCTGAAATGATTAGAGCAAAGCAAATTAAAAGGGAACAATTTGAGCACATAAAGCCATATGCCTATACTTGCACTTTGTATTAGTTTATTGTGATATGAAATAGAAGAGAACTGCAAATTATGTAGACTTCCCCCTTCAAATCATCCTTTTTTTAACCTATTGGTATGTGTGCATGTTCAAGAAAGTGAAACATGACCCAGACAGTTACTTTTGGTTTTTTGTTCAATCTTTTATTGCTCAAGTTTATATGATGTACGGAACCTAGAGTCATGCTTCTTCTCTTTGTAGTCAGTTAAGTTAGGGTTTTGTTAACTACTGTTGGCAGGATCCTCAGAGAAAAAGTTAACTTCAATTGAAGAGATGTCATCTCTAGACTTGAAAACGTAAGTAACTATTTACGCTATTTAATTAACTTTTTTCATGGATTCTATTCATCAATGAAAAATATTAAACATAATTTCTTTCTCTAATTTGACATTGCTCACACAAACATAGCAAAGGTAATTGTCTGAGTATTGAAGTGGTTCAGGAAAAAACTCATGCATGCATATGATAAGTGTTATGCTGAATTTACTTTTGCATTGCTGGCAGCGGTATTGAGCTCACTGAAGCTCTGAGACTGCAGATGGAGGTTCAGAAGCGCCTACATGAACAACTAGAGGTATGAAATTTGTTCTTCAGATTCCCTGATTTCTTCAAAGAAAATGCATTCAAAACCTAGAACTGTGGTTTGTTTCAAATTCCTTGTTGAATTTCCATGACTATTAAAATAATAAAATTCATCGATTCATTGTTATATTTTAGTAGCATCGCAACTGGTTAATTTTGATTGAAATCAAGTGTGGGTGTGCTAGTAATCAGAGTGAGAACCAAAGCTATAATTTTGACTACCTCAACTTAACTTGCATAGTACAGATATAGAGTGATGACTAACATGCTAACACTATAAAATTCATCGCTTCATTGTTATATTTTAGTAGCATCGCAACTGATTAATTTTGATTGAAATCAAGTGTGGGTGTCCTAGTAATCAGAGTGAGAACCAAAGCTATAATTTTGACTACCTCAACTTAACTTGCTTAGTACAGATATAGAGTGATGACTAACATGCTAACACTATACTTGGACCTAAGCCCATATCAGTTTTAGCCTTTAGGGTATGATACTTCTGAGCTAGTTGAAAGGAATGAAGCAATATATAAGTTGCCTTGAAGAAAGGGGTAATATCAGCCACACAAAACATTGATATCAATTTATTACATAAAACCTATAGGGAGATGTACTATCTATGAGTCCAGAACATTGCGGGCTCATGCTTCAAATTCTATGCATTGCACAAGGCTCACATCTTGTTGTTCACTATTTCTGTTGTTTCCTCTATTTTCTTTACTTTTCCCCCTTGAAACTTGGAAAACATAAATTCTCTGGTGGGAAAAAAAACTTGTAGTTTTCTGCAGATGATCAGATTAATATGCTTTAAAATGATGTGAAAAGGAAAAATTTTATCCTCATACGAATAGTTTCTTTTTATTAAAAAGACCAGTTTCATCGATTTTCATCTATACCTGATGGTATGGTTATGACTTTAGTAACTGGTTCTTCCATGGAGTGACCCCTAATTCAAATCAAACAATTATTATTATTATTTTTTTTTTTTTAATGAAATGAAATTTTTTGAAAAGAAAGGCATGACCATGTGCTTCTTGTAAGATAGGCTGATATTCATGTGGTTCTGAAGTGAATAAAACTTCTAAACAACCTTGTTGTATTTATTATGTGGTTTTGTCTCATTAATTTGAGATATAGTATTACATAATCATATTCCTTGTATTATAATGGAAATTTTGTAACTTAATGCTATTAATTTTCCTTTGTGTTTTTCTATCTGTTCCCTGAATTGGAGTTTTGAGTTTTACTTTTTATAAGACGTGTGTCAGTTAACTCTACAAGTCAAATGGTGTCAGTGCAGTCCCGTCATAATTCCTGATAAAAAATTGGAAAATTTGGGTTTTTCTTTGCGATGGAGTAGAAGTTAGATCCTAACTATATACAAAGCATATCCATTTTCAGGGGATGTCCACACTTCACACTTGTCCTTGACTTGTTGAAGATATAAACTTGCCTCTTTATGTAAGACATAGCACTTTCTTTTAAAACAGTGTGTTATATTTTGCTCCTATCACTTCAAGAGGATCAAAATAATATGATGGCTATCTTTGGTCATGTGGGCTATCTTTTTGCTGCCTCCTTCCAATTAGGCATAAACATACATCAGTATCTAGGGATCTAGATTTTAATTGGGAAAGTGAACAGTTTGAAGCCTAACATAAATTTTCCTTATGTTGGATGTGTCCTTTTTTTTTCATGATCTGATGCAGTTCTTCCTCTTCCACTGCCCCCTTCCTTCTTTTGTCAGATTCAAAGGAATTTACAGTTGCGGATTGAAGAACAAGGAAGGTACCTCCAAATGATGTTTGAGCAACAATGCAAATCTGGCGTTGAAAAGTTTAAGGCAGCATCATCTGCCATTGAGGATCCCTCTGGAGTGTCATCAGATGCTATTAAAGATTCTTCTGCCAAAACTGAAGTGGATGTCTCCCAAGTGAACCATTCCAAGTCAGGAACGGAACAGGATAATAATAGCAATGCCCAGGTTGAAGCAAGCTCGCTGAAAGTTGTTGAGAATGATAATGCTCCCGAAAGTCAAACTTCTGATAATCCTAAGCAAGGCGCGAGTGAAGACGATGTTAATGCTCCACCATCAAAGCGTCAAAGGACAGACGAATAAGCCAAATCCCAAATGGTCTGCTGAATCAGCATTTGACTGACTGGACAATACTGATTCAAGAAGAAATTTTAATTTAGTGGGAAAGACTAGGCTGAATGTTGGGTAAAGCTTCATGGTAATCAAATCAATGTGTAACTTTCATTGTGTTAGATTTAAGATAACGCGTCAAAGTTTTGATCAAGACTGTTTTCAAGTTCAACACTTTTTTTCCTTTGTGTATCCCTAGTATTGCGAGGCTGGGATTCCAAACTTGAGCTCTTTGATCACTCCCATGAAGGTGTCTGTTTGTACTTTGTAGTGAATTAATCATATCATTAAGGGTGAAGGAGCATTTTTGCCAACAAACTATTGGTCCAGGAACACCCAACACAATAAACTATTTTGTGGACCTTAAATGCCAACCAACTTTTGAAAACAATAAATTTACACAAAACCGTTAATATCCACAAACGTTATCTGCATTTAACCAAACGACCTTATCCTTTATCCTTCGCTATCAGCCTGTGCAACTCCACATCTGCACCCACTCAGAAAACACCATCCTCATGTTCCTTAGCAACTCTCTTGGCTCTTGCCTCATTATGAACTCATCTCTGTTCGCCAAAACCTGTCGAAATTCCTCCGCCTTGTTCGGCGACCCTTGATCATGATTATCACTGGTACTCTTTTTCTTCTTTGGAGTTTCCACTTTCCAGCGAAGAAGAAGAAGAGGCTGGACTTGGCTTAATGGGTCTTTCGAAGTCGCAGGCGACAACCATGTCAGCGTCTCGTGTAGTTCAAAGGTAGAAGACGATGAACAGTAGTTGTCGGTCTCCCCTCCTTAACCAGTAGTGTTCTCTCATTCGTGATGAAGATGATGAACAGGGGAAGAGTCTTAGAGGATTCAGCGCGATGGCGTTCTGAATCTCTGATTTTTTTTTTTTTATATATATTATTTTATTGGGTGAAATATTACCTTTGTTCTGAGTCTCAGAGGATTTTTTTTTTTTGCTGCAAAATTTCTGCCATAGCCGCACGGGAACAACGTTCTTCCAGAGATCAATAGATTCTGGGCATTCTCTAAACACGTGTTCAAGCCAAGGATAAAGGATAAGGTCGTTTGGTTAAATGCAAATGTTCATTAAAAAAAAAAAAAAATCTCAGGTAACAGACGTTTGTGGGATATTAACGGTTTTGTGCAAATTTAGTGTTTTCAAAAGTTGGTTGGCATTTAAGGTCCCATAAAATAGTTTATTGTGTTGGATCTTTCCCAGACCAATAGATTGTTGGCAAAAATGCTCTTTAACCCTATCATTAATAAAATTATCGTCTTAGTTGGAAGATGTAGCAGGTGGCCACAGGAAAGGTTGTGTAGCTTCTTAATTTCTTTGTCGTTACTAATTCCAGGAGTTGGGTTTTGTTTTGGACGGGGCATTTCTGATTTCTTTTTTCAAAGTAAAAGCTGGATAACAGTGTCTGAATATTGGAGATCTACGACAAAAACATAAAACAACTACCCTCTTTCATCAACAACCTCATCCTCCGTAGAAGTGGTGGTTGATCAAAGAAACAAAAATTCCCTACCAATTTGATGAGATAGCCTAACTGAACTATCAACACCAATGTTTTTGTTTCCTTTAAAGATGGCTAAAACCCAACAAATATTGAGGTCATGACTAACTGCTATTAACTCTGCAGGCGCCGGTAATATAGTCCTGAGTTTGCTGCTGAAACCAAAATCCCATCTTGCCTAGTGGTCTTTTAGCACTCCTCCAGTCCTCCGCATCTGGTTCTTCCGTCACTTATCACCGAGCCATCCACTTCAAGTCTCATGCAATCTTCAAGTGTCTCCTGTATATTGAACTGTTGTGCCTGCTTCCCTCTATAGAAGTTGCAGTTCCCAAGCAAATCTTGGTTCGCACAAGCTCGATAGAAGCTGTCCATTTCATGGAGATTCTACTTCAAAGAGGTGATGTGATAGTGGCCGGAGGATAGAAATTAGAAGGATAAAAATTAAAAGGAAGCATCTAATTTCATGATGAAATAAAGAATAGGATAAATCTTTAATAGAAGATGAGCAAGAATCTTAAATTCATTGAGTAAGAAAGCCCAGAGAGAATTTCGAAATATCTCTAAAAAAATTTCCACATGTTCCAAACTCACTTTTACATATACAAAGACTCAATATTTATAATAGGAACAAAAAAAAAAAAAACAAAAAAACAACAACAACAGCTCCCTGAAGGTTAGACCACTAACCACTACTAAAACAAATGAAATAAGTATTAATAAAACAAAATCAGATTAATTCAATCCCCCTAAATTAACCTCTCGTGATTTCCAGCGTGGTACTCTATCGTGATGACATCTAGAGACTCAGATATCCCAACAAATGTATCCAAATAAGGTTGACCATTGTAGTTTCTTGGTGAAGTCCCTGTCTGCCATGTTTTTAAGGTTCCATCGCATCCACTCCTCTCTTTGTAGGGAAGAGAATCTCTCCCACAAGGATGGAGCAACCACAGAAACCCATCAATCTCTAGCATTTGTCCAAACCCTCAGCAAGTTCATTGAGTCTTCTTCCTGTCAGCACCCGAATGGACATCCAGCCGCATCCGCAATATCTCTCTGAGCTCTGAGCGGAGCCTTATAGGATCAGCTATGAGTGAACAGTCATATGAAAATTTTGACTTTTTCTGTTACCGACCACTTTAATAATGCTCTCTATATGTTGTCATTTGCTCGATGAATACCTATGAAAAGAAAATTATAGGCAGAACTAACAAACAAACAACCATATGAGGATGGTTTCCAAAAATATTGATCGTCTTCTTTCTCCTCACGGGGTGGTTGCACACACAGAATCCAAGCAAGGGACGAATTTTGCGTCCTCTCAACTGTAAGCATGGCTTCATCACCACATTTGTATTTAGCTTTCAGGACTTGGATTCCTTTTCAATCATCACTTGGCGCAAGTTCGTATTTTTCATTGTCTCAAGTAGGCAAATCGGCAAATGCTAGCCTGAAATATGAATAGCTTCAACATGCTCTTTCTTCACTTGAAAAAAAAAAAGAACCTATACTTCTAGTTCAACAAATGCTGCCCATTTCTTATTAATTTTAGAATATCACTAACTCTTTTATCAAACATAAGAAAACAATTTATCAAGATTTCTTTATTATTGAATATGAAAAATACTGCAGGGTTTAATAAATACCTTTTGTTCTGTAAAAAATGTCCTACTACTAGGGAAGATGAATATTATAAGAGACTATTCCCTTTTATTAGACTCAATACCATGGACTAGATTGAATGATTTTATTTTATTTTTTTCCAGAAATACCTCTGATTATTCTTTAATCTTTCATGTATATTTTTTAGCACTCAACTGTTTTATTGATGAGATAAATGAAAAAAAATTCAAACACACTTGACGACTTTCAAGTTTTAATCATGTTTATTCACATGCGCGCATCAAAATGTTTGATGTACACCATTGTTTCATGCAAAACTAGCATCGCCAAGGCATCATTCTACTGCTGAAACCCCGTTAACTTGCCTTTGGTTTGGGCATCGTCCCAAAAAGGGCTCTGCAAGACATGTTTGCGTCTTCACCGAAATTTCTTTTGCTGCAGAACGCATCGTTGGTCTCGACTCTGGATTGTTATGCGTGCAGGCCAACCCTACTCTCACTATGACCGCTATTGCTTCTCTTAATTGCCCTCTTGGAGGTGGTAGCCTCTGGTCCAGCACATCCTTCAGAAGCGCCTCTGAATCCTCCTCCATTGACGATAAATGCTGCATCGAAGACATCGAAGTTAGGAGATCTCCTGGGTGCTTCCCCATCACTATCTCTAACGCCACCACTCCAAAGCTGTACACATCGCATTTCTCCGTCACCCTCATGGTTTGTGCTAACTCTGCAAGTTTAAATTTGTCAGGGGCCATAATTTTACATTCCGATATGGTAAATGGGCATGCATTGAAATTGATAGATACCTGGAGCCATGTAGCCATAGGATCCAGCAACCGAGGTCCAGGTTGTTGAATTGTAGCTTAATAGCTTTGCAGTGCCAAAATCTGCAAGGCGGGGTTCAAAATCTGAGTCCAATAGTATGTTGTTGATCGTCACATCTCGGTGAATTATTGGTGGGGAACAATCACTGTGAAGGTAGGCAATTGAATGTGCTACTCCCTGTACAATTCTTATCCTTATAGGCCAGTCTAGTTCTGATTTACCTTCTTCCCCGTATAACACTTTGCCCAGATTGCCTCTGTTCATATATTCATACACCAGGTACATGCGTCCCTGGCTGGAACAGAACCCATAAAACTTGATGATATTGCGGTGCCTCACTTGGGTGAGTGTTCTTATCTCATTCTCAAAACTTTGGCGGTTCACTGCAGGAATGTCACTGGAGTCTGAGATTTTTAGCCTTTTAACTGCTATAACTAGACCTGTTGGTAATACTGCTCTGTAAACTCTTCCGAATCCTCCTTCTCCTATGTAGTACCTATCATTGAAATCTTCGGTTGCGTTGACAATTTCCGCAAATGTGAATTTCCCATCTCTTCCCCCTGTTGTAGATAAGGAGTTTTCATTCTTTTCACTATCTTTGGTCTCTTCGTCAAGGAGTTTGGCCTGCCTACGGAGTATTAGGAATCCGATCATCCCTGTGATTAATGGCCCACAAACTGGAATGATAATCCCAAGAAGAACCTTTTTGTTTAGCCTTTTGGACTTCTCTGGGGTAGACGCTGTAGAGCAAGCAATTAATCCATTTACTTTCCCACACAACGAGTTTCCAGCATAAGCTTTAGCAGGTGTTGTTTTGAAAATACCCCTAGTTGGGATTGGACCCGTCAAGTTATTATAAGAAAAATCAATAGATTGGAGGCTCAGCATACTTGGAAATGTATCTGGGATTGTCCCTGAAAGATGGTTGTTTGAGAGATTCAGTATCATCAAAGAATTGAGCTTCTCTAGGTTTTGAGGAATTGGCCCAGAAAGAGAGTTGCTACTGAGATCCATGAGGTATTGGAGCGAGAAGAGGTTGCCAAGCTCAGATGGTATTCCACCAGTTAGATTGTTGTGACTTAAATTCAAGCTATTTAAGCCATCATGGTTACCAAGCTGTTTTGGTATGCTTCCAGTGAAGTTGTTATCTGATAAATCAAGATAATTAAGATGAGCTAATCTTGCAATACTCTCTGGGATCTGCCCTGTCAAATGGTTGTTGCTCAAGTTGAACATGTAAAGCCGGCTAAGATTGCCCATTTCAGGTGGGATATGGCCAGTCAAATCATTGGAGGACAGGCTTAAATATTGCAATCGGCTCAACTTACCTAGTCCAGGTGGAATTTTACCCGAAAGTTTATTTCTGTCAATTTCTATCCTGCTTAAGTTTAAGCTTTCACCCCAGAAATGGGAGAGCTCGCCAAAAAACTGATTGCCACTCAACGAGACAAAGACAAGACTGGGATGAACTCCAAATGCTTCTGTGATGTTTCCTGTGAATTGATTTTCATCAAGACGAACTCTAACTAGTTCCGAACAATTTCTCAGGCAGTTTGGTACTGGCCCAAAAAAAGTGTTGTTATTCACTGTCAAATGTGTTATTTTGAAACCACTGCACAAATCACTTGGCAGTTCTCCAGTGAAGATATTGTTTGAGAAGCTGACCAAACTCAAAGAAGGACTATACTTACCAAAGTTCTTAGGAATGTTGCCAGAAAAATTATTGGTGTGTACCGAAAAGAACTGTAACCCAGTTAGCTGAGAAAAAGTCTCTGGTAATTCTCCCTGCAAATAATTAGTGTTGACATCGAAAACTTGTAGAGAGGTCAAGTTTCCAATATCCATGGGAATGTTTCCAGAGAGTTTATTCGAATAAAGATTTATTGTGGTAATGTTTGAAAGAGTCCAAATAGTTGACGGAATTGGCCCTGAGAATTGGTTTCCTGAAAGGTCTAGTTCCATCAATACTTTCAAGTTTCCAATCTCATGAGGAATGGAACCAAAGAACTCGTTCTTATACAGATACAAGTATTTGATTTTTGTCAACAAGCCAATATTTGGCGGGATTTTTCCTGTGAATTTATTGTTTTGAAGTTGCAAAGAGACCAAGTCAGTCCAATTGGAAACCAACAAAGAAGAAAGCTGGCCTGAAAAGGAATTTTCCGATAACCCCAATTCTGCTATTTTGGTCAGTTTAGATAATGACAAAGGCAAAGGACCAGTCAAATTATTCACTGCCAAACCCAGGAAGGTTAGATTAGTACAGAAGCCAAGCTCAGAAGGGATAGTAGAATTCAAAAAATTCTCACGGAGATCAAGCATCACTAGATCACTGAGATTTCCTAGTGAGGCAGGAATTTCCCCTCTGATTGAATTGTCATTCAATTCAAGAGATTGAAGTCCAGACATCAATCCTAACTCTGTGGGAATAGGACCAGAAAACTTGTTACTCCCCAAGCGAAGTTCTTTTAGATTAGAAAGCCTGAACAAATCTGATGACAGAGGTCCTTCTAGCCCACAATTGGTAAGATTGAGATATTCAAGCTTACCCAGACTAGTATACATGGATTTTGGTATTGGGCCAGACATGTCATTCCAAGAGATGTCAAGGTATGTCAAGTTCTGACATTCCAGTATGAAACTTGGGAATTCGGAAGTAAAAGAATTGGACGCCAAACTGAGGTGGGTTAAAGATGGCATTCCTGAATAATATGACCAATCAGCAGGAGATATATATAAGTTCACGCCAAGGTCTAGGTACCATACCTTTGGAAGATCTGTGATCTGATAAGGAATAGTACCGTTAAGATGGTTGAAGTGAACAATAAGATATTGAAGCTCCTTTAGCTGACCCAGTTCAGAAGGAAGTGTTCCTTCAAAGAAGTTTAATCCCAGGTCCAAGAAACTGATCTTGGAGAGGTTACCAATTGCAGAAGGAATTGACCCACTGAAACTGTTGCTATTGAGGTTGAATAGGGAGAGATTGGGAAGAGAAGCGAAATCCAACTCTTCAAGTGTCCCGGTGAGGTTTGCATCAGAGAGATCTATCTCTGAGATTGTTGTGTTAGTATCATCACAAACAATGGCTTCCCAACTGCAGAGATTATTGAGGTTGGTGAGGGACCATGAATTGAGAAAATCAGGAAGAGGAAGAGAGAGACTTGTTTTCCATTTGACAAGAGCTTGTGCTTCAGTTCTAGGAGAAGCAATGATCTGCAATGGAAGAAAGAGTAGTAAGAGTAGAAGAAAGAGGAAAGGAGGAGCTTTTGGAAAGGTTGTCATGCCTGCCCCAACATATGGTTTCTCTATGACAAGCTTTTGCATTTGAATGCTCTCAGTGCTTTATATATATATATATATATAGTTGTTAATGATTTAGGAGTATAGTCTAACATATTTTCTCTGATATAAGATACGGGAGCCAATCTACCAAAAAGAGCGACGAAATCTAGTGCAATGGGGAGGTAGTGGATTTGTGTAAATAAATCTATATGGCCTTTGATGTGGATGTGTTTGATCATGGTCCTTGCTTAATAGTAAATACTAGCTGGATTCTATAGAGTCTTAATTAAACCTTTTTTTTTATTTATAAAATTACATCTTAACACCCAAATTTTAAACTAAAAAGGCACTAAAATCACAATGATACTTTCTTTCGTTTTGTAGCAGTCAAAACAAATTAAGAGTGTTCTCACTCTTAATTTGACTGTTGACTCTAATCTATAGCAATGACTAAACGTCTGTATTTATATAACACATATACACAAATATGGGTAGGGGAGAGTAGGCATTGTAAAATTCTGACCTGAACATGAACAGCAAAAAGACCATTATCAAGTGCAAACAAATAAACCATTAGAGGTGAGAGCAAGTGTAAAACCACAAGAATTTATAGTGTTAAGCATGGTTTAAGAATTGATTAATCATTGCATATTTGAAGCTCTAATGGCCCCTAATTAGGATTATTGAACGACACTTGTGGATGAAAAGGGTTTTAAGGCACCGCACAATTTAATTAGCCACTTAGCATTCGCCAACAAGAAAACCCACTTGCATTATTTTATTTCTTAACAACCTTTTCTAGAATCTTAGACTAACTATTGTGTTATAAGATATGATTTTTTTCCCCATTAATAAAGTGAAAATTATTATTATTTTATGTTATACACGACACTGTTCGCATGAAATTTGCGAGATGTGTTCCGTTTGTTATAATTCTTTGAATCTACATCAAGGAGCAGGGACACGGTTGTTAGGACTGGAATGTGCCCAATACTTTTTTTATTTTTTTTATTGCTTCTGACATTTTATTGTAGAATTCGGAGAGTGAATAAATCCTCACTAGTAAAAAGACATGACATGATGACAATGAGGAAAAAAAAACGGGAATAAGAATTTAACCATCCTCGTTTTTCATCAGATTGACTTTATTATTATTAGGGTTAATGGGCAATTTTACCCTTACTATCTAATTTTTCCTATTAATTTGACTAAATATACTGAACTAACAATCACATTTATCACGTCATTTTTGTTAAGGTGCAAATTTACACCAGAAATCCATGTCATCTACTTTATCTTTTTATAAAGTTATTTAAAACTTTCGAGATAAATTTGCATCATAACAAAAATGACGTGGATGACATATGGACTATCAGCTCAATATATTTAGTCAACTAACGGTTAAAATTACCTGAGATGATGGTCAAGGCAAAATTTGCTCCATTTTTTTACATTTTCAAAGCAAAATTAGCGCCCCCCCCCAAAAAAAAAAAAAAAAAAAAAAAAAAAAAAAAAATCTTTCCAGAGAAAAAAATTACTTACGATTAAAACTTCTAGGGCAAAACCCTTATTATAGAAATTTAAATTTTTTTTTTCTTGCTTCTCTTTTAATCGTACAAAGAAAAGTCAAATTTCAAATGTGATTTTGTGGCAACCAATGCCACAAGGATCAAGCTTCTTCTTGTCCAAGACATGGTCAAGCCATCCAAATTTCAAACAAGAGCTCATGAGGCTCCCCAAACCATGTACGGCACCAAATTAATTCACATCCTAATTATTCTCGTGAACTTTTTTTCTCTAAAAACAGAATCAGAATAACATAATAAGCTAAGTATGTTATTTTATTTCTGAAAATGAACTCCCAATTTGTGCTGGACTTGGGTAAAGTTAGTTGTGGAGCATCAGGGTAAAATAAACATCCGCAATAGAGAAGGTGAATTGGCATCAAGGTAGAGAAAAAGTAGACTAAGAGGCAAGCAAATGTTACACTCAATAATATCTTTTAAATGATAAATACACAAAATCATTATATGAGAAAAGAGCATTCACAACAACATACACCCCAAAACCCACACAAAGAATCATGGTCTACAATACAGATGGAACATGAGTGCAAGCAACTTCAGCAGCGCCTCTATTTAAAGCTCTCTCTAACCTTGTCTCAAATGGGGGTTGAATGCCACAAAGAATCATGGTCTAAAATACAGATGGAACATGAGTGCAAGCAACTTCAGCAGAACCTCTATTTAAAGCTTTCTCTAACCGTGCCTCAAATGGGGTTGAATGCCAATTCACCTTCTTATCCTGCACAAGCAATCAAATCCAAAATCAAAATCCAAACTAAGCCTATGCATAATCTTCATCAAGTTTCATGTCGTTTTTACCTCTCTGTACTTGCTAGTGGTGTTAGGAATTCCCTTAAAGGAGGCTCCAGAGCCAGAATCCTTAAGAGAACCCGAGTGACTCCAATATGTCCCTACAGTCCCTATAATTGGCATCTCATCCGGACTCTTACTTGGTGACTTCCTTGGTGAATTGGAAGCTGAAAACTGCTTAATCTCCTCAACCGTTAATGCACCCAAAATGGGTCTATCTTCATGGCTTATTACTGAACCTTGTGAAGTGCTCCTGTCAGGCGTGCCAGCATACAAAGCAACTGAACTAGGGTTGTTAGCTGGTGTAGTTTCTGATGAACCCAACCAATTTGAAAGGCTAGCATCAACTGCAATTTCCTGCTTAGATTTCTTTGAAGAGTCAATCCCTTGAGATCGTTCCTTGAAGCTGGGTTCTGAACTAAAAGGGATCTGATACTCTTTATTGGAATTAGAATTCTCTTTCTGACGGATTGGTGGCGGTGTTCGTTTGGCTTTAACAGCTTTCCACTGGGTAAGATTTTCTACTGGGTTCAGCACAGGATCAACATAAACACTTCTATCTCGAGCATTTGGGTTCATCACAATTGGCTTCGCTTCACTCTCACACAAAGAACCAGTTGGGATTGGACTTTTCATTTCCTTAGCAGCCTTTTGAACAGCACAAGTTCTCGCCCTTGAACACTCAATATCATCGTCGAAGTCCTTGCCGAATTCTTCTCCCATGTCACTGTCCTCATCACTAAGGTCACTAACTCCATAATCCATTTCTTCATCTTCATCATCGCTTTCTCTGCAATTTTGGTATCTGCTATTCCGAGGATAAGATCCTGTAGAAGTCACAGAACTAGCGTCCGAGGAAGACTTGGATTGGCTTGATTTCACCAAAGCTTCCTCCTTATTCCCACCTTGTTCACACTTCTCCAAGTGAAGCTCCGTAACTTCATCTGGCAAAACTGGCTCGTAGGTTTTCACATTAGAATCAAATGTTACTTTCTTCCTCGTACTCAAGCTTAACTGCTCCTCAGGCTTGATATCCCTACATTAAAGCCCATTTATCCCTATCATAAAAGCTTGAGAGAAAAAATCAACTAAAAAGACGGACAGAAGGGGAAAGCATATAGGTACGAATGAACTCAAACTAAAATTGCTTACTGGACTTTTGATGTTGTGCTGATTGTGACGGGTTTGGAGTGATCCTGAACTGAATTGACACAAGATTGCTCTGCCTTGCTAGTTGTACACCGCTGTAATAGTCAGCATTCATGTTAATAATATCACAAGAGGAGAAACACCAATTTACTTAGCTCTGTTTACTAAGAAAATCAGGAGAAAGAAAAAGGAGGGGTAAAAATCAAGATTAAGCATAAATGTGGAGAAATTATTGAAAAAAACAGCCAGAACAGAACTATTGATTGGGCAAGCACACTAATCTCCTATTCCCCAACGTCATAATAACCAGTTTCTGTCAAATCAATTTGTTCGCCGCTCCTTTTGCCAGTCCGTTTCCGAGCATAGAATTGAAAGGCATAACGGAGCTTGAAGATGAAAGAGAAATCTTACTTGGTCACAGTCACGAGGCGGAATCTTGCGCCTCTGTTTTCTGCGTTTGGCATCTTTAGATGAACCAAAGCATGCAAGAAAACAACCCATCGCAGATCCCTTAGGGTTTCAGTTTCAGCGAGTCCGAGTGAGCAATACCCGAGAATTCAGAAGAGGAGGGCTTCGCTAGCAGGTCCCGTCATGGTATGAAATAGAACATTGGGGAAGGAGAGGAAGCAAAGGAAGAAGGAGAAGCGGGTTGATGGAGAGCGGGGATTTGGGGAAAGTGTGCGTTTAGTGGGACGTTGGTAGGGACAAAAAACGGTCAATAAACTTTTTGTAGGCTCCGTTTTATTTTATTTTATTTTTTTAATTTCCTTATTGAAAGAGGTGTAAGTGACCGTTATACGAATGATTGTTGATCCCAGCCTGTAATTTGCAATTTTGTGTTATTTTTTAATTTTTAATTGTATTGCTGGGTATCTGAGTTATCGAGCGGGCCCCAGTCACTTTTGCTGATCCAATTAGAATTTAAATTGCGGGCCCCAGTCACCTTTGCCATGAGATTATCGCCTAATCCTATTATTGTTAGGCTTTAAATTTGAACTAGAATAAATTAAAACAAAAAAAGTAAAAGATTTTGGGGTGAGAGAGGCTCGAACTCTCGACCTCAGGATAACTCAGAAGCTATGAGACCTACGCGCTAGCCAACTGCGCCACCACCCCAGTTGTTGATAATGTTGACACGTTTTTTTATAAAACTATTAGTACAACCCGCATTCGCTTCAAAATTTCCGTAGGCACATCATGCTCGACTATTGCAATATCTAATAATCTATAGACGTTAGTAACGGTTGCTGGCAAACAAATAAACAGTTAGAAAGCGTTTACCTAAATTTAATGTTTAAAAAACATGTGAATATATAAATTCCTCGGTGAAAACTCATGTAACCAAGAATCTAAACAAGTTCAAACCATCGAGGCAAAGAACCTTGAAAACGAAATCAAGAGCATAAGCTTAACCATGACAGGAATCCTTTTCTGCGCTTATCCTCGCTGCTGTTTTCTATGCATCCAAAAAGTAGGGAACCAGGGAATACCACAACACTTTGGCCCAAAAAAACGTTACCCAACAACATTTAAGAGCAAAACTAACCTCATATGTTCAAAGGAGCCACTACTGAGCCAGAACATATTATTAAATAATATATCATTCATGCCTAATGGTACAAAATACATTTGGAACCTGTACACACTTTGCTAGGCACATTCCGCTCGATGATTTAGGCCCAAAAAAGTGGCTATCACCTGCCTTGATGCAATCTAATCTAACTAACAAAGGGCTGTAACTTGCATGCAGCAATTGACTCCAAAATCCACGTGTGACCAACGACTAGTGAGCCAGAAGTAGCAGCTAAATCCTCTGCCTCGTTTAATCTCTCCCAAAGAATTGTAACTTCATCCCCCAACCTGCTTCCTTGTGGGGGATCAATATTGTAAACAATCAGCTTTGGCCCTCCTTGCATTCATGACCTTTTATTTGCAATTCTTCCTTGCTTTCCAAAACAGTGCCTCCTCCTGCTACAACCAAGTCTACAAGATCCTCCTCATAATCTGACGTGTAGTCACCAGAAAAATACATACTAAAGCCGCTAAATAGCTTGGGCCCCTACAATCATCACAGATCATCAATAATAAGCAAAGATATTTACCAAGTAATTTAACACCAAATATTACCCATAAGCCTCTCAGAATAAGCCATGAAAACCATATTGTGGAAAATAGGATGCAATGGAAAAGTATTTACATTGGCCAATGCTCTAAGTCTGCCAGCTTTTGGGCCACCTTGACAGCCATAGTTATCAAGACTTATTTCAAATGGCTCTTCTTCCACAGGACGCATCACCTCCATGCTTGCAGTTACCCCTACAGGAAAAATAAGCCGCGTAAACATTAATAAGGATATGCATAAGAATTAAGAAGCATGAAGAAATATAATACACAGGACTTAAGCATGCATGAAAAATATAGAAATCACATACTAGGTTGTTGAGCACAAATTACAAGGGGAGGTAATCATTAGAGCCAATGGCACAAAAAAGTAAGTTTAATGATATAGTTTGGAACAACTCAAGCATATAACACTCATCACTGCATATTCAAGACATGATATGCAGTATGACATTACATCAAAAAAGAACCTAAATAACTTACAGTCCATTTTAAGAATCCAATGCCCATTCAAAATGCCCATAAGGACTTTAAGTGTCCTGGCACATGCTCCATTTGAATCAGTTGCTGCAACCACATGTGTCACATCTGGTGTCCAAAACTTGGTAACAGTGGCACCGATTCTACTGGCAAAATTGATCAAGTGTATCTGAATTGAAAGGGGTGGAAAAAGATAGCCTCAGTCAATCATGATGTAAAACAATACAAAATGATACCCCCATGCAGTTGCAAAATAAAAGGTCAAAAGCCAGTGTGGGACTTTCAACAAAGTCATGTAAAATATTTCAGATGAGACATTTTCACTTTTCTTAACCATAGGACTGAGTCTAATATCAGAAGCTTATGTCATCAGCTACTTGCCTACTTCAACAATAATATCACCAATTTAAATATATAAAAAACCCATGCTTCAAATCCAATGATTAAGAATCCATCTTCTACTTTTGCAACAAAATACTGCAGTCAAAATGCAACAGGAGGTCTCAAGAAGGAAGATCAGAAAATAAAAAGCAGACAGCAAAGAAAAGAAAAGAATGCATTATAGATATTAACCTTTTCATCTGTTGACAGAGCAGATCCACAGAAAACCAAATGTTTACTATCATCTGACAAAACTGTCAGGGGTTTTGACGGCTTAGGTGCCCTACATGGAGGATAAAACGTTAGCTCGTTGCCAAAAAAATGTCTGAAAAAATAGCATCACACAAACAGTTAAAACCAGGTTTAAGCAGTATCAGAGTGACAGAATCATAAATCAATTGCATGTAACTGAAATAGCAAATAACAGAAACGCAAACATACAAATGAGATAGCACAGGAAGCTTCTGGGACTGGGAGCCCTGTTTCTTAGATCTGGATTTCTCATGTGGAAATTTGACATGAGAATGAACCGGACAGAGCATTAGATATTCCTCCTGGCCATAGAATAAACCTATGTTTAGATCAATCTATTGAAAGTCTATTTAAAATAACGTATACCCTAATTAATAGCCAAAAAATAAAATAGGAGAGAAATTACATCATCCCAACGGCAAGCTGAGATTTCCATTGCACAAGGAACATGATAAGTTTTCCTACAGGATCTAACATAGCAGCCAAGGGCAGCCCCCTTTTGGCCACATTTGCTGCATTTTAGCTTTGCTCCCCTTGCTACTTCTGCCTTCAAATTTTTAACAGTTTCATCAACGAAATACACTTGAGGTGACCTGGATTTTCAAGATTTACAGTATAATTATTTTCCTGATACAAGAGACAAGCGATCATAGTGTTCAATTTATATGCAGAAATTGTTCAACAAGACATCAATAGCATACCATTCAATGCAAAGTTTATGCACATGTATGACATTTGGTTGGAGTGCAGCAACTCCCGTCAGCAAATGTCCATTTTTATAATGCAACATCGGCCCAGTAACCTGAGAAATTGTAACATTAAGGTTACACTAATGCATAATAGTCAACATTGTAAGAGAATAGCACACTATAGGGGATAGAGTGGACAAACAGGCAGTGACACGTTAAAATCATGTATATTACCTCTGAGGTTCTAGAAGACTGGCAAAAAGAGCACACGCTTGTATTTGAACATGAATCCAGGTCAATCCTAGATTTAAGTTGAGAGTTACATTCAGAAGTCATGGGCTTCCTTTGATGGGTTACAATAGGTTGAATGCCATCATTGTCGTGTGAAAGGTTTTTTGGCCTCTTGGAGTCTCTCATAAGACCCTCTGTTTCAGAGGCAGAGCTTTCAGACCTTAACTGGATCCTTTTTTTCCAATATTTCATTTTCTTTGCTTGCTCTTTTTGATGAAGAACTTTCTAATCTCTCAGCAGGCATGCGCTGGGGAAAGGAGAAAAAAGAAAATTGCTGGTCATTTCAGAGAGATCAAACAAACATGCAACATACTTATGATACAAATTGCGAGACATGTGCATAGAAAGTTAAGGAGGATGAATTTAAAAATTTAAAAACCATTAATTCAAATATTCTTTGGTGCAGTCTTAAACCCTCTTAATCTTATTATAACTAGTCAGCATGTGCAAGATGCAGTCAAAATCAAGCACGAATCAAGAGCATCTAGTCACAACCGCCACTACTGAGATGAATTTATGAGCTGGTCATTAGTTTGACAACAAAGTCTTAAAGTCCCTGATTTAGACCAACACATGAGAAGAGGGTATTGAAATGGAAGAGACTCAAGTATCCAAAAAACATAAAGCAGCTCTTAAGTGGCTGGAAAAAAATCTGTGATGGAATCTCAGTTTCTTACATGTTCACTGTCACGGTCACTGCAGTCATTGTCTGATCCTTTTGTATCACAACATGGAGGGCTTCCTAGTGAAGATTGAGTAACTTGATTTATGTTCATTTCCACAAGCCCACAGTCTTCATGGACCCTTCCATCCAGTTGAGAACATTTCATAAAAATCTCTTCCTTGCGAGAAACCTCAAACGTTGTATCTTTACCATGCCCAACATTACCATTCTTCTCATATTTGTGATTCTTGCCAATATCCCCATCCATAGAATGGTCTAATCTGAAGGGATCCATAACACATTCAGCCATTGTTGGTGAATAGACTAACTGCTCCCTATGCAGATTATCTCCTAGAGATGTTTTGGATGGGTCCTTGGACATTTTACAATTAAAAGCCGCATTTAACATGGTTTCGCACTGCACCAAAACTGGCAGCTCATCTATGATCATCAATAGACAGAAGCAATATAAAATGGTTGAAAAGTAATCAGATAAATTTCAAAAACTACAAGTTTTTCAATGCAAGGAAAACAGCTTTACCATGAGAACAATTCTGAGATAGATTGGCATAAAAGGCAGCATCCATGCCTTTATAAATTGCAACCATGTTTTCCACAATAGGCAGAGACCTCAGATCTGCCATCCAAATTCATTGAAAAAAAAAAAAAGAAATGATCATTTCATTGGTTAAGAAATAGATTTGGCTTCAAACCAACCAGGGGGAAGACTTGGCTTCCTTTTTATTAGAAGACATGTGGAAATGTTTTGAGCATATATAAAAATAAAGACAGCAAAGTTAGGACAAACCAAAGTCAGCGAATGAACCATGGAACTACCAAACTCAGTCCCTCACATGCAGGGAAGTGGGACATAAACTGAATTTGAAAGGAAAACGACTTGAAAAAGAAAGATCCAACAGTAAAACCAACAACAATACAAGTCAACCTCCGCCAACATTTGAAGTGGACGAAGAAATAACATCCACTCTGAACAGATACATTAATTAAAGGAAACTAGAGCTCAAGTCTGGAGCTTTAAAATTTCACACACCACAATGTATGGCACTTTAGCAACATACTGAATTAGACCATAACTAACCTCTTTGAGCATAATGAATATTACAGACCGCACATTCTGAACTAGGCCTTGAGCAATCAGCTATGCAGGGGCTGCAAGGTTCATTGTTACAGTTTTGAACACTTCAAAGAAAAAAGGAAATAAATTATACAATGAAGGCTATGAAGAAGAAACAAACCTGCAGAATATGTGGTTGCATGGAAGTAACATAGGCATTTTGAACAAGTTTAAACTGCAAGGCAAACAAGAGCAAAAATAGAAGCACGTCAGATTACTTTTCCGGACTAAGAATCAGGAATTTTCCGTCTGGTTTGCAGAGGAGACACAAAAAAGGGAGATCTAACTTGGATTTTCTTCGAATGAAAATAGGAAAAACCACCGGCTTTCACGTTCAAAAGACTATTCTGAGCTATAATTACTAAGACTTTCTACCCAATTTGTGCAGAAGAATTTTTCATAAAGGACTTCGAGTCTAGCAGTTGAAGGACAATAAACAGATATGTTGGCATAGCTCAAATAATGTTTCTTGTTTACAAGGCCCAGCACCGGGCAAAAGTTGTCTTGAACAACTTTTCCCTAATTTTCTCGGCATCTAGGAAGAGTGATAGCAAAAGAAATAATACCCGAACGGACAGAGTTGGAGGAAGAAATTAAAGTGTGTACAAAATAAGAGGATCACGAACCAGAGAGGGCACTTGAGTTCAAGACCCATTTTCTGGAACTGAAGCATCCATGGGTTCAAAAATTTACTGGTGTTGTTGCCATGCTTCCCAGAGTCCTCCATTGCGTCTCGGAGAAGAAGTCGTACCACGGACACGGGTGCAAATGAATAATGCCTCTCAGTATTCAGCAAACTCTGGTCGCTGCAGTGAGAGTAATGATGATTGATTAGAGGAGCCGATCTCGTCAAAAGAGCCGCGATTGGAAAGGCGATGTGAACGTGGACGGCTGAGATTTCATCTTCGCGTAGAGAAAAGGCGCGATGACGCATTTAGTTGGCGCAACTTGTCGTTTGAAGTGCCCGCCTCCTTTTCGGTTTTCTTGGATTTTCGGTTTTTCAGTTTTGAACTCCCGCTTCGGAAACCAAACTTCGTTCTCCCCACTTCAAAAATAATAAATAAATAAAAGAACCAAGCGTTTTTTTTCCCTTCGGAAAAAAATTACTGTGGGTCACGATAACTAATTGGGAAAATTCTAATAAAATATCATATGAATTTGTAAAACCTACATAAGCCTATTGAATTTGTAAAAGGACTCAGAGGTGACACAGACTTATAAGGGATATACAAATTCATGGTAAATGACTAGAATGCCCTTTAATCTTCTCTCTATCCTCTCTCCATCTAACCAGACCTTTCCTACCAGATCCGCCGTGACTGCGCCGCCGTCCACCTCCACCATCGACGTCGACGCCAACGCCGCACCCACCGCCACTTACGCCACACCCACCAGCATCATCGGTGAAAAAGAAAAAAAAAAACGAAACGAACGAAAGAGAGAGAACGAGAACTTTTTTTGGTCGATCTGGAAGAAATTAGAAGAAGAAGACGTGAGTGAGTGAAGGAAGGAAGGAAGAAGAAAAGGAAGGAAGGAGGAAGAAGAAAGAAGAGAGAAAAAGAGAAGGGGAAAAAAAGTGCACACTCCATTGAACACTTGAAGTGTGATTTATAACACTGGAGTGGAGTGTGTTTTTTTTTTTCTCGCCTTTGGCTTCTCTTCTATGGTCAGTTGTAAATGGCGATGGTTTATTTGTAAATGGCGATGGTTTATTTGTAAATGGCGATGAAGTTTATGTTTTGTAATTCAGGCAAGAATTGAAAAGGCAAGAAAAAAGTTGTAAATGGCGATGGTTTATTTGTAAATGGCGATGAAATTTATGTTTTGTAATTATGGAAAAGGCGGGAAAAAAGTTGTAAATGGCGACGGTTTACTTGTAAATGGCGATGGTTGTTTTGTAAATAGCGGTGAAGTTTATGTTTTGTAATTCAGGCAAGAATGGAAAAGGCAAGAAAAGAGTTGTAAATGGTGATGGTTTATTTGTAAATGGCGATGGTTTACTTGTAAATGGTAAATGGCGATGGTTTACTTGTAAATGGTCATTTACAAGTAAACCATGGTCATTTACAAGTAAACCATCGTCATTTACAAAACAACCATCGACATTTACAACTCTTTTTCTTGTCTTTTCCATTCTTGCAGAATTACAAAACATAAACTTCATTGCCATTTACAAAACAACAATCGTCATTTACAAGTAAACCATCGCCATTTACAAGTTTTTTCTTGTCTTTTCCATTCTTGCCTGAATTACAAAACATAAACTTCATCGCCATTTACAAAACAACCATCGCTATTTACAAGTAAACCATCGCCATTTACAACTTCTTTCTCGCCTTTTCCATAATTACAAAACATAAACTTCATCGCCATTTACAAAACAACCAGCGCCATTTACAACTGACCATAGAAGAGAAGCCAAAGGCGAGAAAAAAAAACACACTCCACTCCAATGTTATAAATCATACTCCAAGTGTTCACTGGAGTGTGCGCTTTTTTTTTTCCTTCTCTTTTTCTCTCTTCTTCCTTCTTCCTCCTTCCTCCTTCCTTCCTTTCTGTTCTTCTTCCTTCCTTCCTTTACTCACTCACGTCTTCTTCTTCTAATTTCTTCCAAATCGACCAAAAAAGTTCTCATTCTCTCTCGTTCGTTCGTTCGTTCGTTTGTTCTCGTGTTTCATTTTTTTTTTTCTTTTTCACCGATGATGTCAATGGGTGCGGCGTTGGCATCGACATCGATGGTGGAGGTCGACAACGGCGCAGTCACGACAGATCTGGTAGGAAGGGTCTGGTTAGACGGAGAGAGGAAAGAGAGAAGATTAAAGGGCATTCTAGTCATTTACCATGAATTTGCATATCCCTTATAAGTCTATGTCACCTCTGAGTCTTTTTACAAATTCAATGGGCTTGTGGGTTTTACAAATTCATATGATATTTTATTGGAATTTTCCCTAACTAATACTCTTATTAAATAAGAACTACCTTTTAAGATGAAGTTATTGATTTTTTTATTATACATTATTTTAATGAATTATTACAACAATGTGTAATTTGGTTTGGCATAAGAAATATCATTCTTTATTATTCTAATACTTCTTTCTAGGTCCTAAATATAAGACAGAGTTAACCTTTTTTTTAGATTAAGAAAACTAAATAAGTTACTTAATCATATTATATAAGGTGTATTCTTGATTTATATATCAATTTATTAGTCAAATTAATTAGTTTAGAGAAAAATTATAAATATAAATATTCTAAGATAATTTAATTAACTTCTTTAAAAAATCACCTTTATTTTATAGTATTTAGGATTTGAGGGAATAACCCAGGTCTAATATCATTTAATAGAGCTAGCTACTTCCTTGTTGTTTCATGCGTATTATTCACATAATCATGGGTTGATTTGGTTCAATTTTTCTTTCTCTTCAATAAATTAGCATTAAATGCGTGTTTAATTTAATTTTGAAATTTGAATTATTTTAAATTTATATTCAAAGTAAATTTTTTCATTATCCGTAATAAAATACGTGTTTCCTGTACTATTTGAAATTTGAAATACTTCATATCCAGATTTCAATTTTTCCTTCTCGGTATTCGGTAATAAACTCTATACCAGGCAAATGGGTGTTTGGCCTGTTAATGTTATTCCAGGATTAAAATTATGTGGCAATATTTTGAATTAAAATCATGTAGGATCAAAAAATCTAATACTACGTCCGTTCTTAATTATAAGATCCAGTTGAATTTTTTTTGAGAGATTAAAGTTAAAAATAAGTTACTTAATCATTTAATATATTGTGTATCCTTAGATTATATATTAGTTTATTAGTCAAATTAATTATTAATTAGTTTAAATAAAAATAAAAATACTCTACAGTAATTTAATCAACTTCTTTAATCTCTCTAAAAAAGTCAATTAAGTCTTATAATTAGAATCAGAGGGAGTATCACCTTTTAAAAATTCTAGCAGTGTTTGAATCAACTGATTGGTTGTTGTTGTTTAAACTTAACCAATAGCCTCATGTTTGAGTTTTGGGTATACACTCATAATAATTATTTGGAGATAGTGAGGTTTCCCCAAATGGCTCTAGATTCCTACGAATGAGACTAGTTTGTCACTAGTAGTGCCAGACATCAGAACATTAATCCGAAAAAACATTTGCAGATGAGACTAACGTAAAGATGAAAGAAGGTAACGAGAAAATTTTACACTGATGTGTGTTTCAATGATGATGTGTTTATCCACTGTGCCACATATATACAACATAGGATCCAAGCTTCATTCTGATTTAGACTACCTCTTTTTCCACTACAATATGTAGTACACATGAACTCTCGGGAGTGTTCAAAAATCAGCCTTTAGTCTGATCATACATGGTTTCAATTGCAAGTAGAATTATACTGTCGAACAAAAAGAATTCAAATAATGAATGTTGCAACGGGAGAATCTGAAGACGTACTGCCAACCCACAGAGAAACATTAAAATAAAGTCAATAAATGTAAAACAAATCACATTTCAATTCTCATCCTCCCATGCACCGTTTTGATATCCAGGAGTTTAGAGTTGGGAATCAGGGTCGGCCCGGCCCTATAGGGCCTGACCCTCCAAGGCCTGGGCCCGATAGGGTCTGAAATAAGGAAAATATCGTTTTTTGGCAAAGTCTCACCCGATAGTCTGGGCTAGGCCGCCCCTATAGACGAAAATTACTATTCCAAATTTTAACTATTTTTTCCGGTTTTTTCTAAAGAAATATAATTAGTAAATTGCAACTATTAAAGTTCTAATCTATCAAATAAATATTATCAACATTAATATCTAAACAATACAAATCATCCAACAAATAAACGCATTCATTAATTAAGTAATAAAAAACAAACCATTATCCATAATTGCCTCACATAAAACATAAGAAGCATTAAACTAAGCAACATTAAATAACTCACATAAAATATAAAAGCATACCACTATCATTGTCAATTGTCACCTTCTTCATTACTATCATCAATTTGATAAATATTTGATTGTGCTTTACTTTGAGCAGAAGGCTATCATTCACTCTTTGACTTTTTTTTTAAAAAAAATGAAAATGTTACGATAATAGGTCTAACGTAGGCGATTAAGCCGAGCCCTCTGAGACCCGGCCAGGCCTGCGGGGCAATTTCAAATTTCATGCCTATTTTTTAAACCCGAACCCTACAAATCGAAACGCGGTAGGCCCGATTCATGGCACCTGTTAGCCCCCAGGTGAACAAAACGGCGGAGCTACCCCCAAAATTCAAGGGAAAAAAATATTATATGTATAAAATTTAAATGAACCATCTCCACGTACCATGAACTCCACTTCTCAGGGTTTTTATCGATGAATTTTAGTGTATGGATGAAGAGATGCAACCTCGGTAGTTTCCGACGACGGGAACCTGGAACGTGTCTCACCAAACAAACAACAATCAGCACATCCTGTTTGTCCCTTCACAAACGGGAGCACATATGGTATTTCTCGTTGGTTTCTTACATGCTCATCTTTCTAATTGGAGGATTGAGACATTTATTTTTCTATTTAGATTTAAATTATATGTTATTTTTAAAATATTTTTTCATTAAATATCTCAAATTAATTAGTTACATGATAAACATTTATAAATATAGGACTGAAAACTAATTAATTTAAAAAATCAAGTGCAAAAAACATTTTAAAAAGAATCATATAATTTAAATCTAAATAAATAAAAAATATATAAAAAAAGTGTTACAGAAAAAATATATCATCCTGGTCCTATTTATAAGTCAGGTTTGACCAAATCTCACATACTGAAAGAAATGGTAAGTATTTCAATGATTATGGAACAAATTTTCAACTTTACTCTCATTTATGAATGGGTACCTTTTAATATTTATTGTCAAGTCTCTATGATCTTTTTCTCTTTCCAACATAGCTAGTCCATCTTTCTCATCATCATTACTATAGGAAAAATTGTTACAATCTCATTTATTTGGTGACTTATAAAAAGAACTAAATTTTTTGATCAAAATAGACTTATAAATAGGACAAAAGTGGTATACAACTAATATGAACCCCTTCACAAACGGAGGATTTGCCCCAGGTCTCCCCTCATCGTGAGTCTCCTCATGATTTTACACGGCACCATATCCAATGCATCAGGACTTGACACGGCTCACCGTGGACAGGTGTCAAAACCAAAGCTCGATGATCACAGCTCATCTATTGGGTTCTCTTCTGGGTTAAATCAATTCACTGACACAGCTTTAAGCGAGGGTAAACATGTTCCTTTTCAACTCATTGCATACCTGACTTCAAACTAGCAGATCTCTCTAGTTCACTTTCGCAGTTCATCTTGAACCAAATTGATCCAAGTGGCATGCTTAGATTAGTTGTTGCGGGTGTGTTCTCATGCAGAATGTTTGGTCTGTAATGATGTAGATCCACCTTAAGAGAGTGTCACGTGATTTCACAATGGAAATTGGATCATATTCATTTTTAGATATGGCCATTTTTCGTCACAAGTGCCTTTCAAGCCCACCGACTTTTGGTATGATTAATGATCATATCTCTAACCTACTTCCTCCGGTCTTTATTATAAGGCACTAACTAATTTTTCTCATAAATCAATAAAAACAGTTAAAGTTAATAAAGTTACCCTATAATTTAAGTAACTTATAATATCACCCCTACTAATTACACAAAACTCTAATATTATATTAATTATTACTCTCACACAATACCCTCATTAATTATGGGCAGACATGGAAACAAATAATGAATGCTCATTCGGAATAAGCAAGTGCCTTATAAAAAAGACCAAATAAACTTGTTAGTTAATGCCTTATAATAAGGATCAGAGGGAGTATTTTTTATGGACTGGGTTTCAAGCACCTATCTTTAGATTGTGGGTGAGCCTAACCATTTCCTAATAATTTTCTTATAAAAAAAAAAGGTTCAATGGTCATAAAATCATACCAATATCTGTTCGCTACAACATTGTTGAAGGAGGTCTAATGGTTTGTCATGTCTTTTTTTTCCCCCTCATAATTGAATCTCCAATATTTGTTTCCCTCTTTTATTTTATCAGTCTTTTGCTTTGAAGCATTGGATTTGAAATTGTGTGGTAAATTGGTTGCCCAAAAACAGCAATTTATGATTGATGGTTGACTATATTTGATTGGATCAAAATACCCTTCATAATTGCATGCGATGTCTCTATATTCAATTATTAAATTTCACGCTTAGCTATTACTTGTCTAAATTTTGATCATTGGATTTGAAATTATTTTGATTTTTAGCATAGGATTCAATTATATACGAGTTTAACAATAAGAAAACACTTAGAGTAAAAAGTTAAGTAAATGATCTTAATTTTTGTAATAGATTTCTTTTAATTTTTTGTATATTAAGTATGTATTCTATTTCAATTACTTTTATTTATGATATATTATTTTTTATTTTCGACCCCTATCGTTAAAATTCCTGATTTTGCCAGGTCTTGAGCGCTTAAAACAATACTCAAAAGTTATTTATTAATAAAGTCATCACTTGAAAAATTTGAAATCTTGACATTATGAGTTATAATACCATTTTTTCTTAATACAGCAACCCCAAGTCACATAATTGAGGAGGAAGATCCCAAAAAATCCTAACGCACTAGAGCCCTCGGAGAATCTAGGATCATATCATCATATCAGTAAAATCAAACTAAGATTATGGCTATTACTAGGCCACCTTTTGCAAGCTTATTATCTGTTACCATGCTGGCTTCCTTGTGCACAAATTGAAACTTTGAAACACAGTTCCTCACGCTCATGCTGAAAAATCATAGTATTCCAAATTGAGGAGCAAGTTTCTATATTAGTGAGAGGAGTGTTAATTATGCCAATAAGCTCCTTTGAGTCTGATTATAGACTAGACCAACTTTTGTTAGTGGTGACTGCATTTTTATCATGGCCTTATTATAGATCCAATAAATCATTCATCGCTTTCTCATGCTGTCATCTGTTTTCCATCTGTTCCTCAATCTATTAAAGGCTTTAATCTAATTGATGGTTTTTGAAGCTTTTATCCTATACTCATTTTACAGTCTTTAATATGCTCCCTCTAGTTTTAAATTTAAGACAAAATTGACCTTCTTTAAAAAAAAAAAAAAAAAAAAAAAAAAAAAAAAAAAAAAAAAAAAAAAAAAAAAAAAGATATTAAGGAAACAAGTTAAATTATTTTAGAATATTTATTATATTTTTGTTTTTTCCTCCAAAACTAATTAGTTTGATCGATAAACTAATATATAATCCAAATATACATAACATATGTTATGATTAAGTAACTTATTTAACTTCCTTAGTATTTACAAAAAAGTTAACCGTGTCTTATATTTATAACAGAAAAGAGTACTATATATTTGAGGAGTTAATCTTGATCTAAATGCAAGACATAGCTTTAACATCTGTTAACATTTTCTTAATTTACCCCCAATAATATTGCTCGACAATAATCAAAGAGGATAGAGAATTAAACAAGATGACTAACTATTATATTTTAAAAAATACATGTCATATTAACTAACTTAGCTTATTAAATAAATATATAAATATACATATCACAGCGTTGTTGCAATGAGATGTTTCTTTTCAAATGATATTACAGCCCCCATCATCGAATTAATGATTATCGTCAGAAGCCACACTTGACCCCTTATTAAAGTTGCACCTTATTTCACATTATACTTCATCTTTCTAAACGGTAAGTATAAAAAAATTAAAATTAAAATTTTAAAATGTTAAATAAGTTTTTTTGTCTATAAAAATATAGGTATTAACTATAAGAGTATAGGTACTGACAACTCATTTTAAAAGAAGATCACTAATTTGGTATTTTCTTGACTCTTATCTTTAATATTTGTATATCACATAAATAAGCATTACAAATTTACAATAATAGCCTAGTTGAAATAAAAATATTATACAGTATTATCGGAATACCTTGAATAAATCTATAACGTAGCTACGTTGCGAGCTCAATTCATTGCATGCTTAAGGAAGACACACATTATTTTGAAATTGTCCTAATTTATTATAGGGTATTTTTTAACTATTTATTCTCTCTCTATCTTCATGAATACAATTAATATGGGTAAAATTGTCACAATCTCATTTATACAATGAAACTGAACTTATAAATATGATTAATTTCTTTGATCAAAATAGATTTATAAATAAAACTAGTAACAAAAATGGAAATAATCCTACAATTTATTGTTAATATAGGTACCTATAAACTAAAGATAGAGACGGAGGCAAACAAGTAAAGGGAAAATTTCAGTTAGTAACGAAATAATTTCAGTATGTCCTTGAAACTTTATTGCATCCTATGATCAAAATGAAATTAATTTTTGTATGTGAGAAGATAATAATGTCCTTTTTTTATTTTTTTCAGAAGAGAATTTACAAGATAAATGAAGGGATTTGAAAAACCTAGGGAATTAAAAACATTTTAGCAATTTATAAGACAAATATGGAAATTCATAAGATAAATATGAGCATTTACAAGACAAATAAAAGGATTCAAAAGAACCTAAGGAATCAAAAATATTTTGACAATTTACAAAACAAATATAGAATTCACGAGACAAATATAGACATTTACAAGATAAATAATTATTTTCACAGGAGAAACCAAGTGGTTCAAAAGAACCTAAAGGGTTAAAAAATATTTTGGCTATTTGCAAGATAAGTATGGAAATATACAAGACAAATATTAGCATTTACAAGAATAATAAAATGATGCAAAAAAAAAAAAAAAAAAACTAGGGAGTTAACAATATTTTAATCATTTATAAGAAAAATATGAGCATTTATACAATAAATAATTATATTTACAAGATAAATTAAGTGAACAGAATCTAGGGGAGTTAAAAATATTTTAGCTATTTACAAGATAAATATAACATTTACAAGACAAATAAATATATGTATAAAACAATTAAAATGATTCAAAAGAATCTATTGGGTTTAAAATAATTTGGCAATTTACAAAATAAATATGGATGTTTACAAGATAAATAAAACAATTAAAGTAATGATATCATTATCTTTTCAACCATAAAAATTAATTTTCATTTTAACCATAAATACAATAAATTTTCAAAAAAATTTGAAGGTTAACTGAAATAAATTTGATACAATGGCCTCACTGAAATTTTCCCATAAATAAATTTGAGGGGCATGGATGGAAATAAAATGCGAGTACAGTATCCCCACAGATTGTCAGTGGAAAAGCCCATAGACTGCATGAACTTCCGAGAAGTTAGCTAGCCCACGAGGCGACGACTATTAGCACCGTGGCGCGCGTTTATTTTTTGTTGGTCACCTTGGCGCGCCTTTTTCCCCTCCAGGAAAATACTATAATTGTAGAGTCCTTGAGATCATATTTTTATTAATTATTTTCGTCATTTTAATTTTTTATTCCTCAAATTCAAACCAATGGCTTAATTTAATATTGGTCTCTATCATTAAATAAAAAGTTAAATAGTAAATCTGTTCTTGAAGTTTTTGTTGAAGAGTAATTTTGGCCTGAAAATTTTTCTTGTCTCATTGTTATCCCAAAAGTTTTAAAACCTAACAATATTGCTCTGAAAGTTTTTATTATCTCATTGTTGTCCCAGAAGTTTCAAAACCTAACAATGTTGCCCATTTCTGTTAACAAATTAACGGACAATATTAGTTTTTTAATGAAATATGACAACATTATTACGTCTTGAAACTTTGAGGCAATATTAAGATAAGAAAAATTTTCAGGGTAACATTATTTTTTGGCTTATATTTTCGTGGCAGATTTACTACTTAACCCTTAAATAAAACTTAGGATCATTTTGCCTCTTGTGAGACTAAATTCTCTAATTTAAAACTTAAAGGACCAAAATTGAAATGAACGCAAAACCCATTTCTAAATTTTATACTAGTAAATTATATATAACGATTCTTTATGAGATAAAAAACACATATAATCCCAAAATACAAATGACGAAAAAATGTTAATCCCATGAAATCATAAGAATATGAATGTGGGGCACCTATTTGATATTTGTGAATTTTATATTTAGATATAATCGCCCGCTTCTCCCGTGGTTCGCACTGTCGTCATAAATAATTGAATAGGTTATAATTCCCTCCCGCTAGCTTTTCACATTTCCATTTTCCAATCACTTTTTCATTTTCCCAACTCCCATCTTCTGCTGCACATACTTGTTTGGTCATTCCCACTTCTCTCCCTCGTCGTCTCCCAAAATGGGGAGGCCACTAGCATGGCTGCTCCTCTTGGTCGCCGTCGCCGGACTTACTCCGATTGCCTCCACCGATGACGGTTCGTTCCACGGTGACTATTCGAAACTATCCGGCATCATTATTCCTGGCTTTGCATCTACTCAGCTTCGAGCCTGGTCTATTCTTGACTGTCCTTTCTCTCCGCTCGATTTCAACCCTCTCGATTTGGTCTGGCTCGACACCACTAAAGTATGTTATCTTTAATTATTTAATATATCAGTTGTTTTACGTCGCATTTTATATTGTATGGCTCCAGTTTCTACCTTTAGTATTGTTTGAATGACGAGAAAACTGGAGAAATAATGCGTGATGAAATTTTCTTGTTGAGTTACTTGATCATGCACCCTCCTTTTCAGCTGTCATGTTATCAAGTCCACAGGTACTAAAGAGCTGATGAACATGTGATTCTGAACGCTGATCAGCATGTATCTAAAATTATATATGAAAATTGAAACAACCTCTGCTTCTATTCTTTTTGGGACCTGGTTTCCGTATCGTCTTCATTTTATTATTTATTATTCTGACATCAATTTATGAGAAAACCTTTCAAAGAAAAGAAGCATAATGACTGAAAGGTACTGTCGGTGCCGGCGAAATTTTTAACGGCGACTTGAGATATATATCTATATCTATATATATATATATTTTGCGCGTAACACGTCTGCTCTCTTTGAAATCACGTAGGCCATTCTTTCATTTTTCTTTTAGCTTAATTAGTGTGTGGTGGGAAAGGTGCTATCATTTTTGGCGAAATTAAACTGGTTTGACATAATTTTTTGTTCATAAAATGTTTGTGCTCTTTGAAGTCTCATTGGCTATTCACTGGACTTAATTTTTAATTAATTGATAATTAATGCTCTGTTGCAATCGTGCTCTTTCTGTCACACCACCTTTTATGTGTGTTTCAGCTAAAAGGTCCTTTTTAGTGGTTATCTTCTGAGGTTTTTCAAAGGGGTTGAAAGCTTTTTTCAGCTAATTGAGTCTGATTTTTTACCATTGTTTTGCATGGACTTCTTGTCCTTGGTTTTGTACTGCTCTTCTCTTCAATAGTCGTTTCTCTGTTGAAAAAGGTTTCCTGAAATAAATCATTTCCCAGGTTATTTCTGCTGTCAATTGTTGGCTGAAGTGCATGTTGCTGGACCCCTACAATCAGACAGATCACCGTGAATGTAGATCTCGTCCGGATATTGGTCTTTCTGCTATTACAGAACTTGATCCGGGTTATATAACAGGCATGTTTAAATCTGTCTTCTCTGTATGAATACTCTTGTAGATTATGCAGTTTGACATTTCCCTTTTTGTTTAATTTGCAGGTACTCTTTCTTCAGTGTGGAGAGAATGGGTCAAGTGGTGTGTTGAATTTGGCATAGAACCTGACGCAATCATGGCTGTTCCATATGATTGGAGATTGGCACCATGTCATCTAGAAGAACGAGATCTTTATTTTCACAAGCTAAAGTACGTAAGCATCTTTGCATGTGAGTGACCTCCTGCGGGATAGACTGCTATCCACTGATATGATTGGGAAAATTTGCTTGCTTGTTACAAATTGCATTTTTTGTTGCCTATTGTCTCATAATTGCTCCAGACATCCTAAGAATATAATTGGATGAGTTATTATATTTCAGCCAATATTTCCAGTCACTGTTTTCTGCATCATGCCTTAATTATATCTAACTTGATCTATCACTATATTCATTCATTGAGGGTCATTTTTTGTCCTAACTTTCCATGGTGCTTAAAAGTTCTCTCAAACATAGAAGATACATCTATATGATGAAGAATTCAATGTTTGCTACTCGGAAAACTTAACTCAAAAAGAAAAGTGTTCATACTAATATTTGAGTTTCTTGGGATAAAAGTTACTTTTAATCTTTCATATGAATGACATAACAATCTGGACCTCTAGTAGAATTATTTACTACTTCTAATAATTTGACATAATCTTTAATCTTGTGTGTGACTGACGTAATAATAACTAGAGCCTGGAATCATCTAATAGAATGCTTCATAGGTTCTGTTTCATCAACAATATCCTTCCTTGCTCTTGATATGTGTTTCTTCTAAAAATTTATTTAGACAAATACAGAGATTTCACATGCTCAAATATAAGAAATTGGTATATGGTGGTTCATAGCAAATGGTTCAATTTCAACAGTCATCTATACATGTGAATGTGACAATGATATATAAAGATAATAGTCTGTATTTAGGGACCTGATTGTAAGATAAACCTAGGGACATAATTGTAAATTAGATAGTTAGTAGGGTAATTAGTCATCAATCCTGAACTAGTTGTTAGTTAGTGACTTGAGGGAGGCTATTAAACCTAGGGACCTAAATGTAGATTATTATCTTTATATATCAAACAAGTTCAAGTTTTAATAATCACAGCGAATGGTTCAATTTTGTTGGTTAATTTTTGTTATGCTTGCATTTTTATTTTTTTTTTCCTCTTTGCAGATTGACCTTTGAAACTGCTTTGAAACTCCGTGGTGGCCCCTCTATTGTTTTTGCACATTCACTGGGTAATCAGGTTTTTCGATATTTCTTGGAGTGGCTAAAGCTAGAAATTGCACCCAAACATTATATTGAATGGTTGGATCAACATATTCATGCGTATTTTGCTGTTGGTATGATTGACTCATGGGAATTTGATTCCTATTTTGGTGTTGCATATGGTGATAATTAATTGCATATACTTCTTTGACATTTTTGTTTGGTTTTGTTTCAGGAGCTTCCCTTCTTGGTGCAACTGAGACCATTGAAGCAACACTTTCTGGATTTACATTTGGTCTTCCAGTTTCTGAGGTTACTTTTTTATTTTTGACTTTTCTTTTTGTTTTTGGGATGCTTTTCTACTATGATCTTTCTAGGTTACCCAATAGTATGTACTATGTAGGTCTGTTACTGCATTTAGCTTTTGATTTTTTCTATTCAGTCAATTCTTACATTTGGTTTTGTGTCATAATATTATACTCTGTTTTTTATTGCTGACAACCAATTTTGCAATAGCAGAGCTATCAAATGTACTAATATCCTCTTATTGACCTGGCCCAAGAATTCTTATGTAGCTTCTTTTGTATAGATTATCGAGATGAAATTTAAATGGTAAAGTTGAAGTAGTAGTAAACTAACATAAGCTAGGGTTGGGAAGCTAATGTAACAAATAGTTTGGGCATGCGGAAAAGCTAAGTTTCAACATCAGATAAAATTTGACAAGCTCAAGCAAAAAAAATACACATGCACACGGATGGATAGTGATATACATTTTGAATTTTAGAGTACTTGGGTCATCTGGAGTCTTGACTCATATCATCAACTTTTTATCCCAGAGTGCGCTTATTCAATTTCAGATGACATGAAACTTTCTTTGGTTGACAATAACAGATGAGTACCACAATATACTTGCCCAAAAAGCTAGTTAGATGTTCCATAGGAAAAAGTAGCCTGTGATTCAATGTGCATCACGAATGCCAACAATTAATTCAAGTTGCATCTCATTATCATTGCTGTCCTCCTAATTTAGATAAATATGGGTTCTAATGATAGTATCAGAGTTATATCGGCTAACTGGCTGTTTGAAAGGATTGTAGTGCAGTTAAAATCTTGTCTCAACACATGCTTATTGTAATTTTTTTCAAGGCATCAGGGAACAGCTCGATTGATGTTCAACTCCTTTTCTTCATCATTATGGATGATGCCTTTTTCCAAGTACTGCAGAGGAGATAATAAATATTGGAAGCATTTTTCTGGGGGAAGTCATGTAGGCCACCACAAATATCAGTGTGATGAGCAGGAGTATCGTTCAAACTTCTCTGGATGGCCAACAAACATAATCAATATTGAAATTCCTTCAACCCCGGGTAAGATTGTTATCTCTTGCACCTTTGTGGAAAACATTCTTATCATGATTCTGGTCCTCAAATGCCCTTTTGTATCTTCTGCTTGCAGGATCTGGTGCTTATCCATCAGTAACCGAAATGGCTCAGGCCAACTTGACAAGTATGGAATGTGGACTACCCACTCAATTTTCTTTTTCAGCACGTGAAATAGCAGATGGCACCTTTTTCAAAGCAATAGAAGATTATGACCCTGACAGCAAAAGGCTCATGTACCAGTTAGAGAAGTATGTTTAATCTTCTCCCCTTTTTTTCTTTTTGATTGAAGAATTTTTTAACAGAGTATAAAAGTAAATTACTACAATATCAGCAATCAACCTAACTGCAAAAATGAACAAGGAAATAATAGGAATAAAAACCATCAGGTTATCTGAGCTCTCTAATCCCTCTGAGAATCTGGTAAAGACATTCCTTGGACAAACCATGAGCATAACGCCATAAACCCACATAGAAGACAGCAAAGCTATCCTTTTTGAAAAATATTCAGCAGCAGAAGCAACTGGCTGAAATTATTGGCTTTTATCTCTCACCAAATGAACTAAATGCATTTAAAAGGTGCACAACTCAACTGTGCATTACCCTCCTTCTCCCTCAAACCCTAAAACTGGGTGGAGGGGAGAGCCTCAAGTTTGGGTGCCTGGAAGACAAATGAACTGCTCATCATATATGCCAAACAACTGGCCCACAGGCCACAACTGCCTAGAAATCTCACTGTAGAAAGCAATTATCGCCAGTTTCAAAACTCCCATAACTCCTTCATGGGCCAAGCAGTTGCAGCAGTTCTTTGCCATTAATTCTAAGTATGGTCATCCAATTGCTTTTAAAAAAATGATTTAACTCTCAAACTATAGATTGCCATCCAGTTGTGTTACATGTCAGTTCTTCTAGCAGCAATAGTTTGTGTCATTTGTTTCTGATTGCTGTTAGTTAGTTCGATGGAAATGCAAGCCTATAAATAAGAAAGGCTATGTACACAAAAGCTTCGTTGAATAAGACTTGATTAAACACACCCCCCCCCCAAAAAAAAAAAAAAAAAAAAAAAAAAAAAAAAAAAAACCTGATTGGCCTGTACCAAGTTGCTATCCAGCTGCTGCAGTTTTTTTTTTTTTCCCAAAGGAATTAAAGCAACATGTATAAACTCACAGATGCACCATAATTGTCTCTTGCATTATTTCTGACTGGTCAATTATCAGAGTGAGTTTTCTATCTATTTAAAAACTTCTATTCTTACTTGCTTCATTTTCTTGGAGCTTTTTTATGACTGTTAGCAAATTTTTACTCTTTCTAGTTCCATTATTGATTAATCATATCTTTGAATGTTTTATGTTTCAGATCATATCTTAATGATAACATTCTTAATCCACTAACACCTTGGGACCGTCCACCAATACGAAATGTCTTCTGCATTTATGGCGTTGAGTTAAAGACTAAGGTACTTGTATAAGTGAATGGAGTATTATGTCTAATGTCTTACATCACTACCAAAGCTAAGAGTTAGTGGCAGGCACTTGATTGTAATTATTTTTTTCCTTAATCCCTCAAGGTGACTGTGGAAGTGTTGATTTTTCAACATTTGCTTCTTATATCCTAATTCTTAAAATTTTATTTTGTAATTATATGCTTTGGGGTGTCTTTCAAAAATTGATTAGAATTGAAAGATGAAATCAACATGAATCTTGACATTTTGGCTATAAAAAATAGGTTGGTTACTACTTTGCTCCAAGTGGGAAGCCGTACCCTGATAACTGGATTATTACAGACATCATATATGAGTTTGAAGGATCTCTTATTTCAAGGTAACTATAAGGTTTATCCATATCAGTATCCCAGTAGTGCTGCATGATTGTGTTTATATTAACTATTGTTAATATTTGAAATGTTCGTTGCTATTGGTGATTCTATTATTTGTTCTGCTTTGGAACATGTTAACTTCAAGGGCAACGACCTTGTGATGGTGCCTAATGTTAAAAAGGATTTGTCTCGACTTTATAAAATTTAGCCAATATCTTTTTGTTTGTATATCTTCTACTATTCATATCTCCAAGCGGTGGCGGAATCAGAAAAAAAATTTAGCTTGGGCCAAAAAATAAACATATTGAACTACTCCCTTTAGTTCTTATTATAAAGCACCAACTAACAAGTATATTTGGTCATTTTTATAAGGCATTTGCTTGTTTCCAAATAGTATTAAATATTTTTTCCCATGTATACCCATAATTAAAAAGATAGTAAGTGAGAGTAATAATTAATAAAAATTAATTATTATTCTTTTTTTTTAGCAAAAAAAAGTAATAATTAATATGATATTAGAGTTTAGTGTAATTAATAGGGATAATAATGAAAATTACTTAAATTTTAGGACAAATTTAATGACTTTAATTGTTTTTATTGACTTGTGAGAATTGTTAGTTGGTTCCTTAAATAAGGACCAAAGGGAGTATTTACTAAATAGTATCAAATAACCTTGAAAATACAAATAAATAAAAATCGATAATTATAAATCAAAACAATATATAAGATGATGTTAACATTTTCGAGTATCTCAAACAAGAATTTTACTTTCTTCTCACAACCTAATGAGTAATGAAACAAACATTATCCTTACGAGAAGATAAAAAATTAGGTGGGACCAAATTTGTGGCCAAATAAAATATCATATAATAAATACATATATACTCTAACAAATTTTATAAGATCAGCCGGGGCCAGCTGGGGCCTTAGCTGGCCATCAAAAGGTTCCACCATTGTCTCCAAGTGAGCACACTTTAAATTTCTGTAATGACAAATCAAGTTGCCATACGTACAGAAAAGCATATCATTGACAAGATACACACATATATAACTTCTTCCCATCTAATATTGGGACTAGGAAGAATACAATCTTTACTTCTTTTCTGATTTTTATATTTTTATTTATTCCTTATTCTTGTTCTTATTATTTTTGCTCGTTATTTTTAATTTCAAGGAAAGGGATGGGGGAAGAGGGGCTGAAAGAGAATTATATTAAGTGTTCAAAGCTGCGACTTTGCTGTGAGAGTGTGATGCTTTTTCCTTTTTGTCTTCCTCATCTATTTTCCTTTCACTTTCTCTTCATTTCTGCCTCTGGCCATAGTTTTTGACCATATTTCCTCCTATAGAGTTTTAGCATCTCAAATCCTATGTTAATGAATCACCCTTTTGAGTTTACAACATAATTAATTTGTAGACATTGCACATATGAATGAGGAGAATAATTGTCTTTCTATTCCATTTTTTTAATAAAATTTGACTTTGCTTGTTCCAAATTCCACCTCATCTCAGGTGCAAGCAGGCTGCATTCACCATCTTTGTTTCTCTTCTCTCTCTCTCTCTTTTTTTTTTATTTGCCTGGAAAGTTCATAGGCTATTGAGATTTGATGCTGTTCGAAAAGATCATCTTGTGCACATAATAATTTGACATCACAAGCTCCATTCATTTTTCAGTGTGTTGCAAATAATTGGATTGTGGTGTTTAACTCATCAATAAATAATGTATATATCTTTTCATGCAAAGAATGTGTATAATAATGAAGGAGGCATTACTATAACTGTTCTTTTTCATGCATTGTTAGGTCAGGGGATCTAGCTGATGGGAATCCTGGAGCCACCAGTGGAGATGAGACGGTTAGCTCCGATTATGATTCCTTTACTGCAATGATGGTCATTTGGAGAAACTTCATAATTTCAAACTCTTGCTGTAGTACTTGCACTGTCTTAAGAATTGGAAATGTAGTATACGTGTTCTTAAATTGGATTGCATTTAAATTAACTCTTTACAGGTACCATACAACTCCCTTTCCTGGTGCAAAAGCTGGCTTGGACCGAAGGTGAACATAACAAGAGCTCCCCAGGTATTCCTGTTTAGGATGAGCGTATGGCCCTTTTTTTCCGGGATAACAAACCATCTTGTATGTGGTGCTACCAACTAATCCAAATTTAAGACGGATTGGGCCTAAATGGAGAGAAACTCTTCTAACATGCTATTCTCTCTGCAACATCTTGAATTTGAGACATTGATTCCTTTATCTTTTGGCCAAAAAATGAAAATGACATTTAGTCTTTTATCAACTATCGTTGGCGATGTATGATTCATGTTTTGATTATTTGTGTTTTTATCTGCAACATCCATTTCCACCGGTTACTATGCGCTTCATTTGCATGTATTCACAAACCTCTGTATTAAAATGACTATTTTTTCTGGGTCTTGGATCGCAGTTTTAACCGGGCATCTCCTTTCCTGCTAACACAGCTTTGTAGTGTTTGTTGAAACGAGATGACCTATATTGATTTATGAAAATATTATCTTCCTCTAGGAGTTCTAGTTGATTTCGAACCGTTTTAACTCTGATCTGCTATGCCTAAAGTCATTGATGTTTTTATCCGTAGTTGTTTTTCATTTGATTCAGCGTCTAATATTCCCTTCAACAAATACTTCATTAATATCAGCCATCAGCATTTCGGGCTATTGAAGCTGAGGTTTTTCAACTTTGCTAATTCTTTTTGTCATACCCTGGTGCTATTCTTAGCTTCATGTTGTATTACTTGCAGCACACTGCCGTTATCTCAATTTTATTATGGCATCGATAATAATTTCTTTGCTCTTACCCTTCAGTCAGAGCACGATGGGTCCGATGTACAAGTTGAATTGAATGTGGAACATCGGCGTGACGAAGATATTGTTCCAAACATGACGAAGTCACCCAAGGTTAAGTACATGACCTTTTATGAAGATTCTGAAAGTATCCCTGGAAAGAGGACGGCAGTTTGGGAGCTTGATAAAGGTGCATGGCTTGTCCTCGTTCTTCCTACCAATGCTTTTCCTTAGGACTGAAACATTGCCTACTAACACATAGGCCCCATAGGTTAAGCAGACTGACGCAATTTTTATGAGCTTCTTCTGGTCTGTTTTCTTAGAATGATTCCGGTAGTCCAAACTCAAGCTAGAATCATATGAAGATTTAAGATGTTATTCTGTTTGCATGAGGATGGATGAATTTTAAATATAAAATAAGTTTTGTACCAAGGTTAGACAATTACTTTTATTTATTTCCTAGGGAAGGATTTTATCTGTAAATGTCACTGGAGATTTCATAACAAAATTTCCCAACAAATTTTGCTTATTAGTTACTTTTCCTTGCCTATAATCAACAGCGACCTTGTAGATACATCCACATTAATTGACAATACATTGATGTAGCAAATCACAGGAACATTGTTAGATCACCAGTTCTAATGAGGGAGTTGTGGCTTGAAATGTGGCACGATATTCATCCCCTTGCAAAATCTGACTTTGTAACAAAAGGTATTTCATGCTTTGCTTAACAACATTTTGGAGATTTGAGCCGAGAAGGTTGTTCCACTAACATTTTTGCCATAACAGCTAAGCGTGGACCTTTAAGGGATGAGGATTGTTATTGGGATTATGGGAAAGCTCGCTGTGCATGGCCAGAATATTGTGAATATAGGTTCTTTTCAATTCTTCTCCGCCTAAAAGTTTCAATTACTGATTTTGAATTTTTTTCACTTTGTTCAGTTGATCTTTTTATTTGGTTTTTACACATTAATGATATACAATATTCCAGGTATGTTTTTGGGGATGTTCACCTTGGGCAGAGTTGCAGGTTGAAAGAATCTTCAGCCAAGACATTGTTGCATTATCTGTAAATATGAAGGTATTTTTTATGTTCTTTCAGGCTTCAGGTATGGGATGTGAGAACTTAAGGTTCAATATTTCTCAGATTCGCTTAGCATCTGATTTAGATCTTTAATTACTCAGTCTATGATTAATCATTCCTTGAAGCTCTCATCGATCAGACTTGATATTTATTACACCTTTTTAGTTTGCATTTGTGTCTTACCTATCGTGCATGAGTGCATATCGTCCTTAGAAAGCTTATTCACATAGTTATACGGAATCTTGGAAGGATTGGGCTATCAAATTTGTTATACTAAAAATATGGCTAGCATTAAGCTGAAGATAGTATATTGAATTAATCAGAATCTAAAGTAGAATGAACAATAAACGACTGGATGCATGCCCATAAAAGAGAAAGCGACATTACTGTAAAAAGCTTTATGTAAAGCCGAAAATCCTTCTCTGTATCTTGATTTAACCTTCCACGATGGTTAAAGTTTGGAAACTAAAATTTTATGCCTAGTGATGCTTTCTTTTCCATATTTTCTTCTTTCTCTACTCCTTTATTTCTAATGCTTCCGTACATCATGTTATAGTCACGAGCTTTCAATTCTGTTCTCACAGATGCTGGGATTAGCTCTTAGCAATGCATACGATACTACTGGATGACACGAATATGACAAATGCAATTTGGTGATTTCCTCTACACTGTAGACTATTAAGGCCACCTGTGAACCTTGGTGTTGTCATGCAAATTCTTTGGCAAGAATTTTCGTTCATCAATCTCGGCTTCCACCTTAAAATTTCCAAATTAAATCTGGCCACGTATCTTCTTCAATGTTTTGCACTCCCACTTCCATCAGCGGCACCCCTAACTATTGAATCTCTATTAACATCTGGTTTGCTAATTCATGCCCACGATTGAATACTCATTTTTTTGGCTTGTATGTTTGTTGCTTAGTCTCGGATTACACTTCAAAGTTAAGATGCTTAGTCTAGGCGCAGATTTTTTATGGGCTGGAGTGGATAGTTCCCCATAGCCATCCTGAGCTGTAACAAGCATCTGCCGAATAATACACAGTACATTGGACATTGGTATATCTGTATTTTCCCCCCTTCATCCTTACATGATATATAGTCATATATGTACCTAGTGTCGCAAGAAAATAATTACGCGGGAAAGGGATGTTAGTTGTTACTGTTGCTCTAATTAGATCATAGAAAACTTTTCAGTATCGTTTTCCTGTTGGGGATCTTTCGTCCAATATTTTCATGCGTTATCAACAATTTGGAAGCGTTTCAAGTTCCAACTCATAATATGCAAATGCCATCCACATTTTATGAGCTTTATTTTTTTGTTGACGCATAGAAATTAATTTTTTTACGGCATGCGTGTACGCTTTATTACTTTTAAAAAGATAGTTTTAAATAAAAAATAATTTTCCTTTAAATTTTGGATTATTTTAGGACAAATAACAAAAATAATTAAATAACAAAACGGAGAATTAGGGATGGATCACTGGTCTTATTTTTTAAAAAATTAAAAAATTACAATCATGTTATTTTGTATTTTCATTTGTCTTTTGGTTAATTTTTATTTTAATCTTGGAAATTTGTGTTAGCTTGACAAGACAATTAATTTGACATATTAGTTTATTTTGGTAGATGGTGATTTGTAATAGACAAGTTGATGGAATGTTTTTTTTAATGAGATAATTATCCCTGAAATGTCTTATATTAATCCTTGTTATGAAAATGAAAGACACGATGAATTGATAAGCAAAAAATCTCTCAGGCATACAGACGAAAGACGACTAATTTATAAATATTAATAATATTTAATATAGAATGCTGTCTCAAAAGGTAACATTACCTAAGATAGAAATATAGACCTCAAAAGGTTTCAGCATGGGTGAAAGAGTATCCACACCTATCCCTAAAATTATACTCACATCACACATATACACAACAATAAGCCCCTCATCTCTCTCTCTCTCACACACTCTATCCCCCAAGTAAGGTGGTCTGTTCATTACCAACTCTCTTTCAATATACCAAAATATATTCAATTTAATAATTAAAAAAAGTGTTTATGGATTTAGACTTGCTTTGAAATTATCATGAAAACAAAACCCCTCAATAAACTTTTTGATGCTTTTTTTTTTTCTTTTTGTAAATCATAATTAAGTGGAGGTTACTCCCATTTATTCAATCAGTAATTGAAGAGGGCGGCAGCAAGAAAAGGAAATCAATCAAAAGCAAATAATGAAACAAGACATTCTTATTGACCTTTTAACGAAGTCAACAACACTTGGAAATTCAGTCGCTGTCATCTGAAAGGTTCAACAGGCGAAGTTTCTTCAAGAAAATGAGCAGCCTCGAAACATTCTGCAGCTTCCGTTAATGACGAGACTGTACCCTCATCCCTGTGAACAAGTCCAAGATTATACCATGCACCAGCATTCAATCTGTCGTGGCGCAGTGCATCCATCAAAAAGCTTCTCATTACAGCATTTGCTTCCTTACTAATACTGCAACGTCTCAGAACCAAGGCACTGGAAATCAAGCTTGGCACATAATTGGGATCAATGTTCAAAGCATCACCAAAAGCCTTTAAAGCCTCTTTGTAAAGACCCTTTGCTTCATGCAGTGTCCCTATAAAATCAAACAAGACAATAAAGATGACCTTATGCAAGTATGAGAATGAAAACAAATGTCCCAGTAAATATCTCCGTTAATTATGGATCTCTGATGCTTCTGGCTCGGAGGATAAAATATAAGTGCAATAACAAGATGCCTCTAAATTTGTCATCCCTCTCTCTTTATACAACTATAGCCTTTTTTTCACTTTGATCAGACAGCCCACACGAAACTACTATTCACATTTCACCACAACCACTTAAAGGAAAAACTCATTGCCAAACATTAAACTTCTGTAAATTTCACCCACGATGGAATCAAATACGGTTGAAAAGGCATGTCTAGTTTCATGCCTTCAGTATTAATAATCAATCGGGTATGAAAACATAGACTGTACAATCATCAAATCTAAATAATTTCCCCGTCACAGAAAAAAGAAATGGAGAAAAAGAAATTCATACGGATAAAAATCGTACACATTTACCTGTTATATGACATCTAGAAGCAGAGTAAAGTTTGATGGCCTTAGACTTAGAAAGACACATCTCAGCATCATGCCACTGTGACAGGCTTATATATACACAGGCAAGATCATGCCATACTACGACTTCCAGGTTCCTCGAATGATCTCTGTTCTCCTGAGAGCAGTAGCACAAAAAATAGGTAAGCAGCCATATATCTTTCATAAGCAAAACTAAAAATTAGTCCAGCAAAAAGAAAAAAAGACCTAAAAATTATAAATATATCTGTAAAGATTTACAGATTTTACTGATACCAGTGGAGAAAGACTTTTGTTCATAAATTTTCAGGTACCAACAGCTCGCATAATTAAACATGAATGACAATAGCATGCACTATGCATACATGAACTACAAAAGCCTGAAGCATCTGACAGTCGAACACATTCATTTACTAAACATGACTGAGACAGTTGAGCATCATACAAATATATCCAACAAAACAGATGTGAAGAATAGCCACACCCCAGTAGATTTCAAGTAAGAAATGAATCGATCTTATAAACATCAATCATTCAACCATAGAGCCTATACTTTCATCATATATGGCTTAACAGGTCCACATAGACCGTAGAGGCATATACAACAGGATGATTTCATCAGCCGTTTAACAAATCATTCGGTTAAATATTCTTCAATTCAAGTCCCTACAAGGAACTCCTTGGATTTTAGTGGGGAGGGAAACATGTTGATTACATGCGACATATCCCCACTGACATCATCATAAAATACCTACTCGTTAATGGTTAAAATGCCTAGAATGACTTGGCAAACATTAGAATAACTAGAATGACTTTGAAGGAAAATCATACTCTGAACATTTGGAATGTCCATGCCAAAATGTCCAAAACTTTTAGAAACTCTATGTACCCAACACTTGCTTTTCCGTGTATGTGTCCATGTATGTCAAGCTCATTGTTACTACAAGGGTCGTGAAACTGCTTTTTTATTTTTTTATTTTATTTAGAGATCAGAGTAAACTGTGACTTTTCAAATAACTATCCAATATCCACCAAAATAGCTTCCTTTTTTAAGTTTTGTATCTTGGAGAGAGCCAAGACTCCAGTTCCAAATTTTGCCATTCCCATCACTATGGTTGGTTACAGACTAACAGACAGGGGATCATGAAGATTGAAATTATACATTTTGCCTCTATGGGAGACCTCATCCGGTCAATTCATGCAAGAATTAGTCCCAAGAACAATGGTTCAAGATTTGAAATTATAAATTAATTGGTATCATACAATCAACAAACCTTATATAGCTTCTTCAGAGAACCAAATGTTTTCTTTTGAACTTGAAAAACAGCAAGAAGTTGAGTATATGTCTCAATCGCTCTCCTTAACTGGCCCTGCGCAATTTGAAGTTTAGCTTTTGTTCGCAATAAATCCCCTTGATCCCATTTCCCAGTCTGATCCAAAGCAGCGTTGATAATAGATTCAGCATCTGAAAACCGTTTTTGAGCTGATAATATTCGAGCTAACAACAGCCACCCTTTGACATTAGACCCAGCTTCCAGTTTTAGAAGGCATCTTGCACAATGAAGTGCAGAATCCAACTTCCTCTGTTCCGCATATTCTAAACTAAGATGGTATAACACATTGTGGTCTCTCATTTGAGTCATTTTTCCAGCAGTTTCCAGAGCACGAAGTGCCTCAGATTGCCTCTCAAATCTCTCAGAATCAGCAATGGCTAATTTTGTATTTGCTGAATGTGAAACGCCAAGCAAGCAATTAGCAACACTTTCTAACTTATCACATCTATCATCCGACCTCTCAAGCACTCTGGAAGCAAAGCTTACCCCTTCTCCAGCAAGACTATGGTTATTAGAACATATTTTAGATGCCATTAACAAAGCTGGAATATGTTTAGGGTCTTCATTACTACTCAACACTTTTCTGAGAAGATCCAGAGCCATCAAGTCCTTTCCAGCTCCAAAATAACAGAGGGCAAGAGTAAAATACCTTTCTCTTCGGCTGACAGTCCCAGGGAGCAATTCTTTCAATTGATTAGCTAGAGAAGTCAAATCCCCAGAAACAGATAGAGCAAACGAAAGGTGATCTAAAATTGAAGGATCCCACTGAATTCTATTTAATGTGACTTTTCTTAACAAAATCATCAATAGAAGTATAGCCTCTTCTATGTTGTTTCTGGGCACAAATGAGCTGTCCATTTGGGAACGGAGATTTGGGGGGCTGGCTTCCCCGCCACTATATAGAAGAAATATGACAAACTCTTTCTGAATCTTTGCTGTAGTCTCTGCATCAAGATTCCATCGATGAAGGAGTGCCCGCCTATAAGACACAATAGCTTCACGGGGACTATCAGCAAGTTTCCATAGTTCTGGAAGCAACTCAACCGCATTGCTCAGAGTCTCCTGCAATTTACATTCGGCACCAAAATTTTCAGGCAAACCTTCTGGTAATGAAGATTCAACTATGTCCAGAATAACTTTGCAAGATTGGGCAGCTTCTGCAAGAATTATGAAATATAATTAGATTATGTGTTGACTTCTTAAATAGCTCAGAACTTCCATTAATTTCAGTGTTCAAAGGATTAATTGGTGCTGGATCTAGGTGATGAAGTTTGAGTAAGAAAGGCAGATTATTCAAAACTTAACAGCATTTATAGTTGAAGTGATATAATCTAGGAAGCTGATATCTGCCTGATAGTTATGGGAACAAGTTTCAGATTCCAGATTGTAAAGCAGAAAAGTGAAGCTAACACAGTATATGGAAGTGTTCGTGCATCTGCTTTTATTTTCTTATGACTCTTTGAAGTGAATCTACCAAGTGATACCTTTAAATCTTCCAAGAGCCTGCAATGATTTTGATTTCAGGAGGACCGATTCCAGCAATAGGCCAACAGCATGTATTGACATTGGGGGTGCTGCATAATGCTGGGAATGTCTCTTGTGTCTCTTAGGTTGTTCTGCCCTTTGGGCAAGGGAAATTTTAATTTTAGGAGTCACGGCACCAATATCTATTCCTTCAAAAACGTGTAAAGCGGCTTCAATGTTTCCTTTCTGAAATTCATATCTTCCTAACAGAGCTCTAGCTTCCTGCATATTACATACAGTGAGACATATTACTCCTGAAAAGGGAGCCTGACTATGAGTCCCTGACTATAATTATTTCAACATAAGTAAAGAACTGAAGGTAGAAAAAAGGAATTTGTTGTCAAGACTGATGAATAGCTTACCAAGCACCATATGCATCAACTTGCTCCATGTGAACAAGATGAGGTCTGGTGCAGAAGTTTAGCAATGTAAAGTTGTAAATTGACCAGCATAAACATCGTATTTACAAAACATGATAACAAGGTTGTTATTTGTCAAGGTTACCAGCAAAAAAACAAAAACCTCCTTGGTGCTCAGGGCACTCTACTTTCCACTTATGAAGGAACAGGGAAAAAGATCATGTATGTGTAGTTTATATATAAATAATTCGCCTCTCAAGAAATAAACATTTATGCACCCTTAAGAACTAATAAGAAAGAGAGGAGGATTTAGTAAAGACTAAGTCCAGCAGCAAACTTTAAAGCGCTGAATTATGAAGAAAACTAACCTCATAGTTCAGGTAACCACTCTCACGAAGGGATGATTCAGCTTCTTCTATATTACCAGTGTCTGGCTTCTTCTTGTCAACTTGTTCAGCTGTGCAAGAATTCCCACTCACTGAATAATCCTTGGATGCATGAGATTCGGATGAGGGAACCATTTCGTCTTCTCTTCTTAACTGCTCCCCTGAACATAGGCACTTCATTATCCTCCGCAACCTCCTGCTGGTATCGCGCTTCCTTCTTTCTCTGATTCTACTTTTCATATTGTTTCACCTGACTCCAAAATCTGTCATTTCGCGAACATTAGCAACAAGCCAGCATTAAATTTACAATACAATCATCCCAAAAACAGTAGTTTCCCACTATATGATCAAAAGAACAATTCATTAGTTTCAGATCACCGTTAAAATAATAAAAAAGTAAAAGAATTAAAATTGCCAATTAAATCCGTCACAATTATGATGGACGGGAAGTTACTGAACTTCTATAAATGGAAGCACGTTTGGCTCGAAATTATATAGCAGTTAAAGTCATGTCAACCACGCGTCAAACTCTACATAATTTGAAAAAGTGAGACACAGGCAGGGGCAGGGGCAACCAAGATGACAAATTCAGACGGATCCCGTTTACCCACACAACATAGACGATTAAAAACAAGATATTCTTACACAATTGGCTTCTGATTCACTCCAGAAAACAGTAAGATGGGAAATTCATATCCGGCAGACGAACTAGATATAGGAAGCAAAAGAGAGAGCACTGACCTTTTAATTTTGCAAAAAGAAAAGCAGAAACTCGGAGACCAGGGGATATGAACAGGGACTCCCATTACTGAAGAATATCTGCAATCAAAACCGACCTTTGGATTCTTTGAATCAAATAAAGAACTAAAAGCTTCGGGAGGCTCTCTTTCTTGGCTTGGCTTTTTCTCTTTTGCGCTTTTTTCTTTTAAAGGAAAAAACAATTAAATAGTTAATTTTGGTGAAATTGTTGCACAGTGGAATTGGTAAGGAAGGAGGGAAGCGTGAGGAAGAAGATCACGATTGGAAAGAAGGGAAGGGAATGGTAATAAAGAAGGAGTAGTTAGAGAGTGGAGGGTAAAAGGAAGCGAGTATTTATGGGTGGGTCCCACTGTAAGTATCGGAGTGAGGGATGGGAATCATGGGATCGGACCCTGATCTCATGCCACGCCGGATGCGTTTTCCTGATATCAATGCGCTGGCGTTAAACGGTCATTAACTACATCCTCACCCTCGCGCCACCTACCCCTACCTGTATTTTTTTTTTTTTTAAAAAAAAAATACTGCTATTACTATGATAAGTCAAGAAAATAACTTATTTACAGGGGCGGAGTCAGGAATGAAAATCAGGGGGCGAAAATTACAGACTCGAACTCAGTGAAGTTAGTATTTAAAATTAGAGGCAAAAATTATAGAATTTGACCCAAAATTTTTAGAAATTGTGCTTCAGCCTCATAAATGTTTCAATATTTTTACTTTAGTCTATTCATGGGACTTTTTAATAGGGACTAAACTGAAAATACTGAAATTTTTATGAGGTTGAAGACAATTTCTAAAATTTTTAGGTTTGATTGTATAATTTTAGGGGGCCACCCCTAGCCCCCTAATTCCGCCCTTACTTATTTACTAAAATATTTTAATTACAGGTAAGGAATATGAACATGTAAATTCTTACCTGAAAATTATCATTAGTTATTTTTTTAATTTTTATTGAATTTTTGGTAATTAAATATTTCTTACTCCCCCCTAATTATAAGATATAGTTGACTTTTTTTGGAGAAATAAAGAAACTAATTAAATTACTTTAGAGTATTTTTATTTTTATTTTTTTCAAAGTAATTAGTTTGACTAATAAACTAATATATAATGTAAAAATACACAACATATAAAATCATTAAGTAACTTATTTAAAACTTCCTTAATCTCTCCAAATAAAATCAACTATGTCCTTATAATTAAGACGGGAGGTAGTATGACATTATAGTAATTTTTATTTTTTTATACCGTGCAATTTAAACACACAAACATGTTCATATTAGTGTTTAGTTTACAACTTTATCTAAACACGGGTGAATGTTTAGGTAACTTTGAAATCATGGTTTTAGAAGTCTTTTTTTGTAAGTTAAGATAAAACTCTTCTCACATACTTATTTTGTTAATCGTAATAGTTATTTTCCAAAAGTTAATCTAAACACATATATGATAGATTCACTGAGTTGTCATTAACCCTCCCTCTTTTTTTCGTTTTCTTTTCTTTTAAATAAATCACATCATACAATTATAAAGTAGTAAATTACACATCATACAATTTATGATTTATAAATAATAAGATTTATTATGAATTATATGAAAATGCACCTAGTTTTTTTTCAACCTAGTTATGAATTGTATATTTCATATTAATTATATTATTTACGGCAATCATATGGGTTCACTTATTTAATTACTTTTCTAGTCATTCTGCTGATATTTTTTGTTTGTTGCTTTGTTAATTGTATTTAATTTAATTATTTGTGTTGCAGAAAATATTCTTTTTTCCCCTTTATTGTATAACTCTAAATAATATGAAAAGAAGAGACCTTGAAATTGAATACACTCACACAATATGATAGTGAAGCTATGGATGGAGTAACTATTTCCACCCTCATGACGCAGTGTCATGAAAAATAAATAAATATTATTTCATTCATGTTTATTAGCTCTCTATAACCATCAAAATTTTAAATATTATAAAATCTTTTTTTGCCCGGAAAATATTATAAAAACTTAATACTCCTCTGTTTAAAACTATAAGGCATTTGTTATAAAGTAGCAAATGTTTAAAAATATAAGAAATTTTTGGATTTTCAAAAGGTACAAGTAATTAATAAGATTTTTTAAATGTCCTTAATAAGTATATTAAAAATAAGTAAAAAGTCATTCTCACCCTATTAGATGAGGGAAAACATGAAAAATGTGTATTTCCTTAGTGACATAACTGATTTAATTAAGGTGTAGATTAGTTAGGAAGAAATTGAGTGTAGGTTACATGGAGTTGGTGTTAGGTAAATTTAAAAGTCAATTGGTTGATTATGGCAGCAATAATAATAATAATAATAATAATTTTTTTCTCTCACCTGTTTTTTTTAAAAAAAAGTCAATGCATTGATTGAATGAAGAGCCTCATTATCACGATGGATAATGTACGCCGTTGATTCTTTAATGCTGAAAAGTGAAAATGAGAATAGATTCAGCCTCCCCTTCATTACTCAATATTTTCAAATTTCAATATCCCCCACCCAAAAAAAAACCCCCCCCCCCTATAACATGGATCCATTCTTTGCCAAAAGAGTAGATGATCCATTCTAATGCTTTCGATCTTAAATAGAAGATGCCTTTTCTATTCTTTATTATAAAAAATGTATAATTAATTGAATCTCATAGTTCAAAGTGACCGTTAAAAATAATGAATATATCAATAAATATATATATCAAAATTGTACTCATTTTTTACTAAAATACTTTTTTTATGAAAAGAATGAGAAAAGTATTATAATAAAGAGGATTGTAAAGAAAAGTATTATAATAAAGAGGATTGTAAAAGAAAGAGGATAAGAAAATAAATAATAGGTCTTTAGGTATAGTGAAAATTTATTATATTAACATAAAATAATGGTAATTAAAGAAGGGTAGAGTGGGAGAGTAAGAAGTAAAAAAACAAAACATTCTCTAAATTTTTCTTATAATTTAAAATGGAGCATGTGTGAGGGTCGTTTCTTATAATATGAAACATAGAAAGTAATAAAGAAGATATTTATTTTGGTCATTAATATAAAATTCTAATTTATTTTATCAGCTAAATATATATAATTTTCTCTTCAACATATCCGGCTGGTTACTCATAAGACTAAGGTTTTTATTGAGTATATGCACATGATTAGGAATGGTATTCTAGGCAAATCAACTATATTTATAACAAATAATTAAATTAACTAAATTTCCTATTATTCACTAATTAATTATCTAAAATTTATATTAAAGAGAAGATAAAATGCTATATAATTTTTTTTTTAGAAACACATTTTTTTATTAGAAATGAGTTTAAAAAAATATGGCTCAATTTCATTCTCAACTTTACATCATCCCTCAACTCCAAATTTAAGACATTATGTGCTTATTGAAAATCATGTTTGAAAAATGGAAATAAAATTCTCATCACATAATTATTTCAACTTCACATCATCCCTCAACTCCAAATTTAAAATATGAGTTTGTTATTATCGCTAATCCAAAAATCAAATATCACATTACTCTCATTTTCCATGGCCTTACTCAACTTTTATCTGTAACAATTAACTGGATAAATTTTAATTTTACAAATTGGCAAAAGAATAAAAACTTTTACAAATGTTATCTCCAACTCAATTATTATTTCTAAAATAGGAAGATTGGTGATAATAAGATCAGTTATCTTTTATTCACTTCAGTTCAATATATCCATCAAAAAAATTATAGTTCCTCATCGTTTATTTGCCTCCTCCTCTCCTCTTCATCCCAAGTCAATACTAGTACTACATAAATAATAAAAACATTATTAAAATGTCAAATAAATAAATTTAAATTATGAAAAATCAATATAAACCCGCAAGAAGAATAGGAAGAAAATAGAAATGAGAGTTGCTTTGGATTCTTTAGGGATGGTAGACCCCTATGAGAGGCCAGTAGGCAGTAGGGGTCATACGATTCAGGATTAGAGTGGCCAATGTGGGGCCTTTTAAATTTAAGGTCACAATTTATTGTTCGATAACTTCAATGCCCTGCTGCCCATCTTTTTTAATTTTTGAGTCCACGCTTTTCATACGCCCACTTTCCTTATTTAATCCTGTCACGCTTCATTTTTTTTAAACTAATGGTACCACTATTATTTTTTCCAGTAAACTGACGAGGAGAGATATGGTTAATTAAGGGTCGGCTTTCACCTAAAAAAAAAAAAAAAAAAAAGAGGTTGATTCCTATTAATCGATATGATGTTGGTGGAGCCTCATTGGTGAAAATGATCTATAAGAACTCTTCTCGGCGTGCTTTTTTTTTTTTTTTTTGGTCAAAAATACTTTTTGAACCTAGAAATACCCTGTGCTTTTGATACTCTTATTGCAAGGCTATAATTGATAACTCTCCTGCGTCTTCTAATCTTAGTGGAGTTACCGATATCTACCACATCTAAACTTTTATATATATAAAAAGAAACTATTATTTTTTTCGTTTTAGAGATAAGGTATTTTTACTCAACATGCACTCATACTTTTTAAAAAAAAAAAAAAAGTTTAGATATTTAGATACATGAAAACTGATCATATTGTTGAAGGAATGTGATTTTAATGCATTCTTATCAGCATTTGAAAAAACATTAATTTCAGTTAAAAACAGTACATAAAAATGTCTTATATATTAAAATATTTAGTAACCAATGTAACTTGACTCGGTTGCCTTTAAACATCTAAAATCGGGGATTCGATCAGGCGGTGTGTTTGGAGAAGGTTATTTAGTCAACACCAATGCCCCTTCGGGACATTCACTACGGTGTGAAGGAGGATTAGTCTCTACAAATGGAGGACACCCTTGATTTCTATCAATATATATATATATATATATATATTGTAAAGTATACCTTATATTTACAATTTAGGTAATATGGCGAATCAATATTTTAATTCCCACTGAAAAATGTGTTCACACTTACTAACTTAACAATAATTTGAATAAGGTAACATTTAATAGGATCGAGATTCCTTGCTTAGGAATATAAAGTGGGGTAGAATAATAATTTTATAGCCATATTTATCGGGAGATCTAAATCCAATAGTTGGGATAGAGTTGAAAAAAATTGTATAGATTTAGTTTAACTAACAAGTTTTTAATTTAATTATAAGATAAAGTATATGCTTAGTCCTTTAACTTTGTATTATTTTTTAATTTAATTACTTAAATTTATAGGTGTGTTTTTAGTTTCTCATCATTTAATTATTACAACGTCGCAATTTAAAGTTGCTATATGGACACTTTTAGCTTTAATTCTAAGGAGAATGAAAAAGAAAAATGAAATTGTAACTAAGGCGTAATATAGAACTAAATAAACAAAGATAAACAATAATATAGGAAGATCCACTATTATAGTGGATCCTAACCATCGACATGATGGGAGTATCCGAAAATACGTTTCCTAGTGCTTCGCCATGAAGATCATGCTCAACCACGATCTCCTCCACTGTGACCTCTATAAATATAGAGACCAATTAACCCCCTCGACTATTTACATACTCACCCTCTAATTCAAGTCTAAACAAATTCCTGCTCCCGGATAGAACATAAACAATTCATAATTATTTTACAAGAAATATTTGATTTAGAATTTTACAAATTCAAACCCCCCCCCCTCCCTTAATTCTATCACCTTGTAGATTCATTTCCGAACAAAAAGTACATCTATTGTCAATATTTTGATTCAAGTAAGAAAATCAATATGTTATTTTGTTTTGTTGTCGTGTTATATTATCTTCGATCCTAAATATAAAATAAAATTTATAGTATAATTTACATTATAAACTATATCTTATATTTAAGACCTAAAAAAAGATTATCTTTAAATTTATACTAGACGATATAACATGCGGTGAATCAAAATTTAAATCACAAAACAATAATCTAATAATTTTTCAGGCAGATTAGACCGAAGGTTGAAAATTTAATTGAAAAAAGAAAAAGAAAAAAAGAAGAAGAGAACGATGGGTTATAGATGAATAATGAGAAGAATATTTATGAAAACTGTGTTTGGAATTTCATGTAAGATGCCAAACTTTGGAAGGATCGGTTCTATTTCAAATCAAGATTTGGCATCTAAATATCATCCTCTGAAACTTCTTATTATTCGCTTCCCTTATTATTTATTTGTTTGGAAACTCCTTCTATTTTTCGTATTCTAGTTCCTAATAATTATTATCATATTATACCTTCGAAAATTCTCCTCTTTGAAAAATACTTCTACGGTCTACGTATCTGGTATTCTCTGGAGTAATCACTACGTCATTCAACAGTTTGTGCTATGATAAAACACTCGAAATTGAAATTGAATCGGATGATAAATTCAAGGAAAAAACCTTGTTCTACGCTAATTAGATAAAGGGATAGGATATTAAACGTCACATCACAACTATTTGTTTCTTGACTTTTGCTAAAAATATCAATTTTTATTGATTGCAACGTAAACTTTTCACCGCGATCAAATCTTCATCTACTTTTATTATTTCTTTCTCAAAAGATTCTGATCAATTACTCTAGGAATCAGTTTACCTGCTCGTCCTTTGGACGAATCCGTACGGACGAAAATCTGAGATCTGATGGCTCAATATCCTATCCCTTTTATTTTCGTAAATATGTATATATATATTAAACGTCACATCACAACTATCAATTGTCTCTTGACTTTTGCTAAAAATATCAATTTTTATTGATTACAACGTAAACTTGGTCCGATTTTCTCTCCCTACCTTCACTAGAAAATAATTATTTTTTAAATCAAAAGACAAGCAATGATACAATTACTTTATTAGCCATCCATTTTTAATTTTGATTAAATTTATTTAAAAAAATCCTTAATAATTAAGGGATGAAAAAAAAAAACATAGCTTCTTAATTTTAATATTTATACTGTATACTTGTTGTATATGTTTCTAATCAAATTAGTATAGTGGATTTAATTATTTTTTTTTAAAAAAATTGTACTATCTATCGCTAAAGTTTAAATTCCGATTCCTGCCCATAAAAAAATTACAAATGCTGCAACTTCTGCTTGTGTTATATAATCATCTCATGCCTCTTTCTGGCCATTTTTTTTTTTTTTTTTTGAAAAAAAATTCCTCGAAAGCGTTAATATATTAGTAACCCATATAGGCTACAGAAGGCTAAATCAATTATATATTTTAAAAAAGAAATTCTGCCTATTGAGAGGCGAACAATAATCTTGTTTTTTTGTCTTTCCATTTTCTTTCTTAGTTGAATGTGGTTTTAATTAATTTGGGATGTTTTAGGTATATGAACAAAGATGCTAAAGTTTTAACGAAAAGGGTAAAAGTTTTTAAAGAAATTAAGGGGAATCAATCCCCTAAGGTATAAGATAGACCTCAAAGTTTGAATTCTCCTAATCTAAAAAGAAGTTAGGGAAAATGACAGAAAAATGTCATTTAAATTTTAAAATTCTGTTGGCAATCACAGTAATTAAATTAATAAGGAGAGTAAATCAATTGACAACTCATCTGATTGAGAAATCACTTTTATTTGAGATTTTGCATTTCAAGTGGTATTTTCTTGAGATGTTTCAAAAAATCATCCATTTTTAAAACTAAGAAAACCCATGCAAATTTTTAGATGGAAGAGGTTTTTATTTGCAATATTTTAGCTAAGTAATTCAAACACGTTGAATAAAACCACGAAAGGTGATAACTAAAATTTTAACATGATTATATTTTCAAAACTCGAACTTGAGATATTTAGTTAAGTTATATTAGTTTTTTTTTAAAAAAAAAAATCAAATTAGGCTAAAATGGCGAGGAATAATGGAATAATACAAATAATATATAAAAAAGGGATCAATTAAAGTATGTAGGGAAATATCAAAAAGAATAGGTTAGACTTATATATATATATATATGGGTGGATTCTCATGAGAAGGGCATGATACGAAATTAAAATGGTAAAAGAGGTTGGAGGGGTACGGTTAGGTTGAGAATTAGAATTTGGAGTTGTGCACATATTCTTTCGTGTGTCACATGCACACGAATATGATGCCCTATCTCTCTATCTCCAATCACCCTCCACTCTTGGCCCCATCTACCCTACATTTCATTTTTATACATGATTCATTAATTTATAATACTATTAAAACTTTTGCTATAAGGTAGTGAAATTCAAACTCGTTACAATACCGTAAACTTAAATTACCAATATGGAAGATTTTACTTTTATCAATATTTATCAGAAAAATATACAACTATCCCTTAAAAGGATGTGACTGAATGATTAAAATATGAAAATTCACACTCCTGACAAAGAAATTTGTATGAAATTCAGATATGAAGTCAATAAACATAATTAAATCTAAAAATATTGCACGAGTCTAAGAGCAAATTGACTATAACTCTTAGGTGAATTGCGTCCCAAAATTCTCATGAGTTTCGTCTTAATGTTCATTATTTCCAATTTAATCATCACACAACATCATAAACGAGATTGAATACACATCCACCTACTTTCAATCACAGTCCAAGCATCATTTAAATCTATATTATATATCTTTTCAGTTCCCAAAAAAAAAAAAAAAAAAAAAAAAAAAATCCATACTTTCTATCTTTCAATCATGAACATCCATACTAAATTGAAAATCTGTTTGGAGGTTTTTTGCATGCAATTGCACATCAGATGAGATCCAAACATTAGGATGAACAAGTACAAGTAGATGCGTGCATGGATGACCAAAACCATAATCGCAGATTTGGCGATTCTCACACAAAATCCTACACACACACAAAAGCGAGCGAATCATCGGAACCTACAACAGGAAAATGGATTTTCTTTTCTATCCTCTGCATCATAGGCAGAGAGAGATATCCAATGCGAGCCTTCCACGTGTGATGGTGGGGTCACAAGTTAGATCACAAATGTAAGAACCGAGAGAGCTGGGTGGGGTTCACTATGCCAGCTATGTGGGGCCCATTCCCCCTCAACAACTCTGCTAGCTCCGCATACCTTCCTTGCTTCACCGGCTCGGCTTCTCGCGTCTGGCTCTGGCTCTGGCTCTGGCTCGACTTGCCTTTTCTCCTGTCGGCTTCAGTGAATGTGGGGGTGGGGCCCTCTGCGGCTCGGGATGGGTCCCAAGGCTGACCGAAGAGGGTCCCTTCGGTGAGGAACTCGTGGGCCAGGAAGCCTGCTAGCAGCTGATTGGATGAGGTCGGCTCTAAGCCTTTACCACTGCTGCGGGGCGACTCCAAGACGGAACTCGGCTTATCCGGCTTGAGAAATTTGGTTGGGGTTATGGCAGTTGGACTTGGAGCGTTGGGTGATGGGCTGGGCTTGATCCTGGGCCTGGGCCTCTCAAAGCCTTCGTCTCTCTCTTTACGCTTGTTATTATTAGGGACAACGCTAGGCGTTAACACACGCCGTGGGGGCAAACGCATCGTTTTGGTATTCATGGTTGTGTGGCTGCATGACACGTCAGCACCCAGACCCCGAGAAAACAAAAAGTGGATCGAATTTTAAATTGACGGAAAAAAGGGGCAAGAACCGCAGGGGGGGCCAGAAAGAACAACTAACCTGATAGTCAATTGAATGGGAAGGCAATCGCGTAAATAGAGGGAAAAGAGAGGGCAAAGAGAAAGGGAAGTGTGTGATGAGAGGAAGGAGGGGTCAGATAGGGTTGAGACGGAATCTGGGTATGAGAAGTGACGCACACACTTCCAATTTCTGGCAATTGAGAGAGAGAGAGGGAGGGAGAGAGAGAGAGAGAAGAGAAAGAGAGAGACCCGAAACTGACGGGTACAGAAGCAGAATGGACGAAGGGTCAGGGGCTCTCTTATTTATAAGGGGAGCAATAACTAATTGCCCTCGCAACATGACAAATATTACAAAATATGCCATGCGCTTTTAAAATGACTGACTCACCCTCTTTTTTCGTTACATAAAATATCAATATTAAATATAAAAAATACCATTTTTTTATAGGAAGACAATTTTTTTAAAATGTATTTTTTATTATTTCAATATTTTATGTTTTGATATAAAATATTGGCGAAATATCAATTTTTCTGATATTGCCGAAACTAATTTTCAAAGATAATTTTGATGGTTTAAAGTTCAAGTGACTTGAGGAAATATTTGATCATATAAAAAAATTGGAGTAAAATTTTATATTATTTATCGACGCAATTCCATTCTTTTCCCCTAAATTAATTCTGATAATTTTTCGTGCAAGAAAAAATATAAATATTATTTTATATTAACAATTAATCATCACATGTTTTTCGGCCAACAAAATTAATCATCATGTTAAATATTAATAATCACGTCATTCATTCCACCAAATTAATGATAATACAAATCCTATATCAAGAAAGGTGAAAATCTAATCTAATAAAAAAAAAAAAATCAAGCATCCGAATCCTGACATTTGCTTGCGGATAGATGTCATACATCTGTGAATTTTTTCCTAAAGAAAATGCGGATTCTTGAAGGGATCATTTTTTTGTATAAATTATAAAATAAGTGGATTTTTCCTTTTTTTTTTTTATAGAAATTAAGAAAGCCTTGTAATGGTTGAGCAGTTTGTTTAGCATCAATAAATTAAAATGAGAAAAAGGTATAAAAATACCATCAAAATTGGTAAAAGACAGATAAATATAATGGATTTTAATATTTTAAAAGGGATTGATATGAAATGTTGTCATATTTGAGAAATTATCAAACTACCCTTAATTTTTTAAAAATAAAAAATCATCATCTCCCTTGCCGACGGACGTCTACCATAGGAGCTCTGACTGACCTTATCGGTGACCAAAGTCGGAACTCCAAATGAATGTTACTAACAACTCAAATATCTATAATAACAACTTTAATATTGATATTAACAACTCAAATATCTATATTAATAACTTTAGTATGAGAAATAAGAAGAAGAAGAAGATATTAGTGTCGAGCTCCGTTCGGTTATTAACTACTTAAATATCTATATTAACATTTTTAGTCTAAGAAATTAAAAAAAAAATATTAGTCGATGGAACTTCGGTGAAGGTTATTAACAACTCAAATATCTATATTAACAACTCAAGTATCTATAATAACAACTTTAGTCAATAAAATTCAAAAAAAGATGTTAGTCTCATGCCCAAATGAGGGATTGGGGATTTTTTTTCTTAAAAAAAAAACTAAAGATAGGTGATTTTTCAAATTTTACAACATTTCAAAATTTTAAATCAATCATTTTAAAATTATTAAAATTCAACATATTTATTTATCTTTTACTAATTTTAATGGTATTTTTCTGTTGTTTTGCCAATTAAATTTAGGTCTAAACTTTAATGAAATACTCAAAGTCACACCAAACTTTGTCTTTCCCAATTAAATATCAAAGGGCCCGTTTGGGAAAGCTGTGGGAAAAGTGGCTTTTGTTTCTGATAGATTTTTTTCTGATGGACTTTTTTCTGATGTGATTTGTGTTTGGGATAGTAGTAGTAGAAGTGGCTTTTGTTTTTAATGGGAACTTGTTTGGCATAGCTTCAAAAAAGATAGATGAAATGGAAAATGACCGAAAAGGGCATGAATCAAATTCTCACACACACACACACACACACACATGTGCAGTATAAAATGTAATAATTTGGGATAAAAAATAAAAAATAAATATAAATTTACCAAATAAAATGGTAAGATTCCATTAAATAAATTACAACACAATAAAGTTCTTAATCAAACCTAGTCCCTACAAGTTCATTTCGATTTCATCACGAAGATCATTTGATAAGGACCCTTCATCAAGTGGATCATCATTATCAAGTGGATCATCATTATCTTCATCACCCATATTTCCTTCTTCACTTGATCAAATTCCACATCATTTTGGGAATATCTCCTGGATAAAATTATGTATCCCCATTGTTGCGCAAACTATGCGGACTTGTGTTCGAAATTTATATGGGGCATATTTTGCAAGATGCGAAACCTATTCTTCCGCACTCCAAATGTCCTTTCTATCGTACACCTCAAACTTGAATGATAAAAATTGAAGTACTCATTGGGATTTCAAATCCCGACCGTCGTCCTAAATTCGGAAGGTGATACCGCTCACGTTTATATGGACCAATATATCCAACCGGTGTTGGATAGCCAAATCGACCAAGTAATATTTCCCGATAAATGTTGACATTCATACAATATTGTTAAATTATAGGAAATGTGAAATAAAGACTAAATTAAATGTAATTGAAGTAGGGATGTTAGAGATATACCTTCAAAGGTGGATGGGGAAGTTCATAGCCAAGACTCGAGCGCAATCCGGAAGACACGAGCATCATGTGCGCACCCTCCCAAACTGCCAACACAAAAGTAAAGCACATATCCCAATCACGCATGCCCATGATATTCTCGTGTTGGATATCCCTTTCTTCCAATATATTTGTCTTGCTTGGATTGGCTTACCACACACCTGATGTGAGTTCCATCAATTGCTCCTATGCAATCCTTGAAAAATGGGTAATATCGTGGATCACCAGCTATTTTTGTGTGACATTGACGAAACTCCGGATCAAGTGGTTTGATATTTTTTGTTGCAAGCTTGTAAGAAGCTTTTAAAACCTTGTGGAAACTCCTACTAACAGTTTACGCTGAATGTTGAAATCGTTCTTGGACTATTCGATTTCCTTGTCCATGCCCAACTGTATATAAAAATATGGCAACCATTTCTTCAACGCCGATTTCCCGAGTGGGTCGTAATCCAAGTTCCCTCAAGTTAGAACATAAGCGAATGAATACTTGTTTTTCAACTCGAAATTTTCCCGGCATACTATATCATGGCCTTGCAAAACCTCATGCACCCACATTGCCCCCCGTCTCGCTTACTAGTTCTACGTGGTTGTTTGCAAAAAGAACGCGCGACATACTGAGCCATCAAGTTACCAATTTGTGCATATTTTGTCATTTGTTCGTTTATAATAGCAAGTTGTAGGGACCTTCTTTCTTCATAAGACAATTCTTCTTCCTCTGAACTGTCTGAAATATCCTCATCGCTCGAACTTGCCATGGGAATATAATGAAACCTGTGTGAATGCCAAGACTTAACCAAATCATCACTAATAATAAGTGTCATTAAATTTGGAAATAAATAAGTGTCATACAATATATAAAAGTACTAATGTAAATAAATAAATATGCATCATACAATATATAAAAGTTATAATGTAAATAAATAAATATGCATCATACAATATATAAAAGTACTAATGTAAATAATCTCTTTAATGCTTGGGGCCGGTTGCCAATGTGGGCTATTGTAGGCATGTTCACGCAACCAATCCATCAAGGCACATTTCTCTCCTTTTAGGCCTAAAAACATGTTCGAGGTGTTCGGTGCATCATCATATTACAACATCGCCTTCGAAAATCACTCACACGACAATCTCCTAATGGTAAGTAATTCAAATACAATGGCACTCATTCGATCATCACGTTCATTCAACTTTTTGAGGACAATCGTGCTATCCTTAGATGCGTCGGCTATCACACTTACAAAGATCAACTAATGTTTTTTTCTTTTTGGTTCCACTTGTCCCTTCACCTCTCCTTCTCTTCCCGATGCTTGCCGAACCACTAGGTTGACTAGGTTGGGTGTTGGATGTCAAGTTCATGCACTCTAAATCGCTAGGCACGTGCACACTACCTCCATTATTAGTGCCTTGAAGCTCTTCCTCACTATCACCCGAACCTTCTTGTAGGTCCATTTGTGGTCGGTACACATCTTCTTCATCATCACCAAGTGACACCCGTCTAGTTGCCGATGGACAGTCCATATCCTCTCCCGATGCTAAAACATCCCTGAATATTATTCGCAATTCTCTGGCAAAGTTCAATCCTTTATACCTATATTTTCCATACGCCTTATTCTCCTGCATGCAATAAATCAAGTCATTGTTTATCTATAATAATGCTAACAATAATAACAGTACATGAAAGAGGTTTGATACCTTTATTTTCCTCTCCCACCACTCATCGTCGCAACAACCATATTCCTTACATAGTCGATAGCTATACCGGTCTCTTTTGAAAATAACTTCTCCCAAGCATGTCCATTGGCTCTTCAAACTATCTAACCTATTTTTCAATTGTTTCTTGCTATATCCTTTTCCCCGTTGTTTCATTAAATTTGGGCACAATTTGCTTCCACCCATCCCTTGTAAATGATGAACCAAGTCGTTGTTTTTTATATATTTGCTCAATGCATAAGTCAATAAAAGTCTTAGTAGACTCTACATCCCATTCTACTGCTACGGTGGTCATATTTCTATGTCACTAATGAGCAAGTTAGATAGTGTTAAAAATGTTAAAATGAAAACTTATCCTCAAAGGTTTAATCACACATTTAATTTGCACCTCCTCACCGCTAAATAGAATTAGCGAGAAAATTCTAGACAAGAAATTACTATCACTTCAAACATGCTACAAAAAATTAAGCGATCCAGATTTTTCCACATAAAACCGTCGACATGAGGAATAAGTATTTCGAAAGGCATCCAAGTACACTAATCTCTTGAGAAGCGAGATAGGCAAGGGAATAATATTTGATAATTGTTGCAAAGTGTACTCATAAATAGCCGAAAACCAAGGTTTAATAGGTAATCAAACAGAAAATATGGATTCCCGTGAAAGAATTTTCTAAATAATACAAAGGTTGAAAGCGTTAGCGACCTAAACAAAAGAAAAGCTTAGAAGAACAAGGTCATTTTTTTTGCTCGGAAAAGATACTTGCATTACTAGAGGGACAAACATTACAACAATAACAAGGTAGCGGGGGATACCCCAAACAACAAACCGAAAGAGCAACAAGGATAATTAAGGATAGTACAATACATCAAGAAGCAAACTGCTGAGACAGCAGACAGAAACGTATTACCTAGAAACAGGAAAACATTACAAAAGAGAAATTTAGCCAGCCACCCGAAGAACAAGGTCATGGGATGAACTAATTCTATGACCTCATAACTTATCCTCAAAGGTTTCACACATTTAATTTGCACCTCCTCACTAATTAATATTCACAAACATTTAAATGAATTTTCTTGGTCATCAAATCAGTAGATACTTTGTGAGCTTTTTGAAACTAATTTCACTCACTCAAAATTCTTTTATAATACTCAATCAAAACTTAAGTGCTAATAAATTGCAAGGTGTTGATATCATTGCTTAGCTACTAATTAATTAAAGAATTTGGGTCAATTACCCTATAACTTGATGTTCAATCCTTTAATACACTAACCAAAAACCTATGAATTTAGTGTCTAATAACAGAGACTATGGGTTAAAGACTTTGTACCAGAGCAATCAAAGGAAAGATATCTTAACAACAACCACCAACATCATTCACAAGATTGTTGTAACTGAAAAAAAAATGATAAGGACTCAAATAAGCCGAATGAAACAAGAAGCTATAAAAGTCATTCAATAACAAGAGCATGGTGAATAAGTGTGATGAATGGAAATAGCTAAAGATCAAACAAAGGAAAGGATCCAAATACAAGGAAGCAGGGCAAACAAAGCGTTGAAGAACAAGAATAAGAGGGTAAACAAGGAAGTATGTATTGAGTGGAGACGTGGAGTTCGAGAAAAATCAAGGCACACAATGTTGTTAAGGACGAAGTACAAGAATAAGAGGTAGCAGCACAACAGAGAGAAACTCAAAAGGAATGATCCAAATTCCAAACACAAACAAGGAAAGAAAGATACAGAGTTTACGGTTGATAGGAATCAAGTGACATACATTACAAAACCAGAGAACAATCGATTTGTATTCCCCTATACATATTATTCTCATAAAAGAGACAAAAAGAAATTTACATACCACCGATCGATGAGCTAGTTGATGTAAGTTGCTCCAAGAGATCAAGCCGTGTGCGGGCAGCCGACAAAGTTCCCGATGATAGAAGTCATAAAAGAATATGAGGGACTTCCGTGACAATCGAAATAACTAAGCTGCAAAATGACCAATAACAATCGGGACATGAACTTGTTTAATAATTGAAAATTCATGCTCAATTCCTAAAACCAACATTTGAATCCAACCCAAAAGCCGAAAGGGAAAAAAATCAAAAGCAAAGATACCAAATAGGGGAATCTTCCTCTCGTAATTCCAAATTCGCCTAATCGGAAAAAACAACGAGGTAGGTCGGAAAAAACCTGAATTGAAGAGGAGCCGAGGTACGTCCTTTATAGGAGATTACGAGGTAGTTCAACAATGAATGAAAGAGACGAGGTAGGTCGGAACAGGAGGTTGCTCGAATTAATGTCTGGAACAGATGGGAGGTAGCACGAATAGGTAGGTCGGATAATTCTCTGCTCTCCATCGCCATCTCCTTTAATTGATGAGCTTTCGAATTAATGGCGAGAACTACGATGAGACAAGGCGAAGAATTAATGGCGGGAACGGCTGATGAGACCAGGTGAAGAAGAGAACGAGACCAGAAAATCGAAAACGAGGTTGGTTGGACAATTGAAGTAAAGGGTTCCTCCTCACACTCACAGGATGGCGAGGTTAGCATTCGACTAAAATCGAATACGAGGCTGTCCGTCCAAGGAACCCAAATCCGAGGCGCTTTTGCCCTTTGCGTGTGAAGAAAATCGAATCCGAGGTTGGTCGGACAATTGCGAGAAGTAATTGCGAGGAGGAGGTAGGTCGGACATTGAAGAGGAGAGGATGGGGAGACCGAGAGAGAGAAGGCACGCGTTTTTGGGGGCAAAATGGTCTGAAAAAATGTTTGGGTTCCAATGGACTTCTAATGGGATTAGAAGCACCTCAAGGCCGCTTTAAAAAAAAAAAAACTCCATTACACTTTGAAGCCCATTGATTTTTTTCTGTTCCCAAACAGCTCCAAAATACCTAATGGACTTATTATCCCATCTAATGGGATAATAAGTCCATTTTCTTTGTTCCCAAACAGCAACCTCAACCCAATTCCAAAAACACGTTTTTGGACATCTTACATACTCCTATCAATTTATTTTTCTACTGTGAAGACAGTATGCTCTAATAACGTTCGATTTTAAAAGTAATTCATTAATCAACATATTTTTTAAAAAATAATAATAATGACTTGAAATTTTATAATTATTAGAAAAAAACACTTCTTTGCTAGGGAAAAAACGTTTGGCCGTAGTGTCAAATGTCAGGCTTCAAGAAAGGAAGTAAACTCGGATGGAATTAAATTCGTTTTAATGGAAAATGACCAGATCTGGATGTAAAGCATATCTAATTGGCAATATGATAAATAAATAGCATATGAATTTATAAACCCTCCAAAATTCTTCCGAATTTGTAAAAATACTGAGAGGTACTAAAGACCTATAAGGGATATGTAAATTCGGGTGAAATTACCTTTTATCATTAGTTTTAAATAAATAAAAATACCCTCGCCGGAGGACTAGGCCACACCGGCGAGGGGGTGAGGTTTTTTCTTTTTAAAAAAATATATTCATTGAAAGTGTGGGAGGTGAGGTTCGAACCCCCAACCCCCCACACATCCATGTGGCCATTTGGTTTCTTTAATATGTATATACATTAATAAATATATAATTCTTCTTAACATTTTTTTCAACGGTAGTTACAAATTTTTCAACAGTATTTACAAATCTTGCAACGCTATTTACAAAACTTTCATTGCCATTTACAAAGTTTTTTTGAAGGTTTTCCTTTCTTGCCTCTGAGAAAAAACATAAAAAAATATGCACTATCACAAAACTTGCAACGGTATTTACAAATCTGAAACGCCATTTACAAATTTAGCAAGACATTTACAACTTTTTTTAAATTTTACCTTTTTTTGCCTCTTTAATGCCTCTGAGTAAAAACAAAAAAATATGCACTATCACAAAACTTACAACGGTATTTACAAATTTAGCAAGGCATTTACAACTTTTTTTAAATTTTACCTTTTTTTGCCTCTTTAATGCCTCTGAGTAAAAACAAAAAAATATGCACTATCACAAAACTTATAACGGTAGTAACAAATCCTGCAACGCCATTTACAATATTTTTTTAAATTTTACATTTTTTGCCTCTTTAATGCCTCTGAGTGAAAAGCAAAAAAATATGCACTATCACAAAACTTGTAACGGTATTTACAAATCCTGGAATGCCATTTATAAATTTAGCAACAACATTTATAACGTTTTTTTAAATTTTACCTTTTTTGCCTCTTAGTGAAAAAAGAAAAAAGGAAACCTAAAAAAAAAGTTGTAAATACTGATGAAAATTTTGTAAATAGCGTTGTAAGATTTGTAGATATCTGTTACGGATCTGGATAAGGCCCATATACAATAGGCGGCCCAACTAAGTAAAGCTCTAAGATAACAGCGTACCTATAATATAGGAAGATCCTATATTATAGCGGATTCCAACCGCGGTCTCCTCCACGTTGAGCATCACGGGAGTGGACTAACCGTATCTGCGTGAAGTGCTCCCCACATACTCGCCATGGAGATCGTGCCCAACCATGATCTCCTCAACGGCAACCTCTATAAATACAGAGGCCAATTAACCAGGTGCACAGGTTCTACGTTCTAACCCTAGACTTTTACATACAGTCACACAGAGCACACACCCCACCCCCTTTCGTGTGTGTTCGAACTACGTGGACTTTGATCCCTTCACAGGGTACGTAGGCCTTAGGCTTGGCTCCTAGTCAAGTCCAACACGTCCTGTTTTCAGAATAGAACATTGGCGCCGACCGTGGGGAATTGGTAAACTTTTGATTTGATTCCCGCGACCGAATGGTCAAATACAGTTGCAGTTCGAGGATTATTGCGATGTTGTGTTCATCAGAGAACCTGAAGAATTATTCTGCAAGGTGCAATTGAATTTTCGCCATGAATCAGACTCATAATATCAACGATTTTGTGTTTTCCTACCCTTGATTCATGATTTCCAATCTTGAACTTTGATTCTTGATTTCTTCACCGAGCTCGGCGCAAACGCTTCACCATTGAAGATGAAAATCGTCCTCAAGCGATTGTTTCACTAAAAGAATCCTCTATCTAGTGCAAATCAAAGATCCGAAATATAGGAAGGAACAGGAGGTCGACTTGTCCGAGGTACCGAGGTTGGAGTAGCTGAGGTCCAAGATGCCCAAGATGACAGCGGTGAGGTCGGCTCGTCCAAGGGACCGAGGTTGGAGTAGCCGAGGTTTGAGATGCCCGAGATGCAGTTGGCGAGGTCTTGTGATTGGGTTGGACGATGCTTGCCATATTCTGTCGACGTGGGTCCCAGACACCGAGGTTCAGTAGGCGGGGTCCTACTCACTGGTTGAAACCGGGCTCCTTTACTCGCCTGATGGAACTCGGCTAATTTTGATGCCATCGGTAAAAAATATCAGTCTTCTCTGATCTATGTAAGCCGACGCCAGATTCTGGCACCTCGGTATCTACCTTCGCGGTGGTAGTTTCGTGGGATGGGAACCATGCTCCATCCGAGTTCCAAGCAATGCCGGGGTGTCTCGCTATAACTCATACCGAGTTGTCCGAGGTGCTTGACTGAGCATGGAACACGACTGATTGGTGATAAAAGGAGGCGATGAGCATAATCCTGGTTCTTGTTCGATGCTTCACTTTCTGCCATTTGGATTTTGACGGATTGCTCCTGTCTCTGTTGCGGTTCTCCTATTTGCCGTCCGTGCTCCAAGATTAATGGCACAACTCTCTCGATCTCGTTCGTTATCTTCAGTGCCAATAACGACTTTTTGAATTTCCTGAGTTCATTCACCAGCTTCTTCACGACGTCGGATCTATCACAGGCCACCACAATATGCAACGCAGTGACATTCTTGCAGCAGTTATAGCATATGGTGCTCGTTGTGATTCTCAGTGCCAGACTAATATTACCAGTATGATATAAGCCCCGGTGAATTTGATGATATCCTGAGATGCCGAGATGGTTAAAAGACCGTCTATGTGCAGGTCCGGGATTTCTGAGGGAGCAAGAGTGGTCGGAAATAACCCATATGCCGAGATGATTGGAGATGCCTGGGATCTCGATATGCCCGAGAATTCGATATGCCGAGATTCTGGGGGTGCCGAGATGTGGATGCCATGCTAGAGAAGGGGTATGCCGAGATTGAAGGCACCTCCAATGGAACTCCAAGTGATTCTCCAACAACTACTACTATCGTGCTTTCTGGCCTTGTGTTTCCACCACTTCGAGAAAAAGAATGATGGTTCTCGACAATTGCTCTTTCTCGGCTCTGTTCCCACTTTTCCTTCTAATGAAGAAAAAGTTGAGGATTTGATTTTGCCGACTCCTTTGGTTCAACGATGAAGGGAAAATGATGAAGTCAACTCCCTTGTCTTCCTTCAAGAAGATCGGCTCTCAATTTCTACCATGCAAGCCGAATTATGATGGCAAGAGCACTTCGAAATATGGCGGAGGACGCCCATTCATTCTTGTTGGATTTTTCGATCTCGCCGCCCGGCAAGGATGCGATTTGAAGCTTCTATAGTTATCCGATAAGTTTCCTTTTTCTTCTCAAGTTTCTAAATATTTATGTCTTGGGGAATAGAGTATCGGTTGAGAATTTTGAGTTAATCTCGAAACATTTAATGACTTTTTGTGGACTGTTACTCCAATTTTGGGTCATATGAGTTCGAAGAAAGACAACTTAAAATAAGAAATGGCTTGCTGGAACTACAATTTCCTACCGAGATATTTCCGCGGCGCTCCATAATTTTTGCACTCCACGATATGCATCTCTCTCTCCATTACTTTGTGACAGAATTTTCCTGGGATATTGTTCAACCCGGAAAACTACCATGTTAGATTCAAATCCGTTCCTCAAAATGGAAGCGAGAGAAGAGAAATGGCCTCGAGAATTAATTTCGGAGACAAAGGAAAAGCCTTACTTGCTTCGCGAGTCCACAAATTTGCAATCGTAACCGAACTCAATCTCCTTCTTGGGATGCTTTCTTCCATTCGGCTTTTAGTACTTTGGTTATTAAGTACATCGTTTTGAGCATGAATTTAAAGATGATCTTCTCATTATGGGCGTGGCCGGACTCAAATGATGCTTGGGGTGCAATAGCTTCGTAAGCTAGGACGCCTTATGTTATACATAAATGAAGCTAGATTATATCAAAGACATGAAAGGAAGTCGATGGCTATTGTTTTAACCGTTTAAACAATCGCTGCCATATTTGGTTGGGTGGTGTTTTGCCATTCGTACATCGATAGATTGATTTAACAATGAGATTACGGTGCTCAAGAAGGACCTCGGTTCAACTAGTTCGTGAAAGAACCGAAGAATCATCTTGGCGGGGTCTCGCACAATAAATATCTAGCTACACTTTTAAATTGTTGGAGCGGAGGGAGCAAGAAAACATGTGTGGCGAGCATTCTTGCCAAATGTTATTGGAGCAGACTATTTTGCGACAGATATTAATAAAATATCTCTCCTTGATCTTCTTCACCACGAGGAGGTTGCTCCAAGAATTTTTGATGGAGTTTCAAAAGGTGTATTCGCAGATTTACAATGCATATAGAGTTCCATGGCATGGAAGGCTATTATTGCTACAAACGCTCATGGTGGCCTAGGAGAAAGGCCCTCAAAACTCATTATCAAAATGATGAAAATCCAGTGTAAGAGTTCCATGCCTTGATTATCAAACTTTGTTTAAGTTTGATATACAAGGCTTGAATTGGAGGTACATTCATGTCATTTTTAATATTCCTCCACGTGATTTTTCCAATGTCCACAATGATGATGTGGAGAGCTATTATTTATTTCTAAATGATCATTGGGTCCCAGTTTTATATCCCGTGGACTTATTTGAATGATTATGGACTGTTAATGTTATTTTCTCAATAACTTTCACATGGTTCGGGAAAAGCACATATGTTTATATTGTACGGACCATGATAATCTTGAATCATGCACATGTATGCACTTAACACTTGGGATCCGGCTCCCCGTGAAAATTTTTGAAGGCGGACCCGGTCAAACCGAATCTGGTTAAAATCCCGGCTCCGTGTGAATTTTTGAAGACGGACCCCGGCTATACCGAACCTGGTTAAAATCCCGGCTCCGTGTGAAGTTTTGAAGTCGACCCGGTTAACTAAATCTAGTTAACGTTCGGGATCCGCAGAGATTCTTGAATGGACCCGGTTATACCGAATCTGTTAAAATTCGGTTCCACGTAAAGTTTTGCGAGTCGAGACCCGGTTACACCAAATCAAGGTTAGACACCGGATCCGTGTAAATTCTTGCGGCTAAGAAGTTGGACCCGGTTACACCAAATCTGGTTAAAGCCTGGGCTTCGTGTGAATTTTAGAAGGCGGGCCGGTTACACCAAATCTGGTTAAAACTTGGGCTCCGCGTAAAAACAAATCAAGGGTTACGACACCCATAGTGGAAAAAAGGGTTACGACACCCATCTCGGATAAACAAATTCGGGTTACGACACCCATCAAGGATAAACAAATTGAGGAAAAACTTCGCCAAAGAGGTCCACCTCTAAAAGAGAAAGAAGCCAGACCCCGGTCACGCTTAGTACAATTAAATCCGAGATCTGTGCAAAATACAGTTAAGTACGTACTCCTTAAGTTGACCCCGGATTAACTGAAAAGTACACTGTTAACTCCGCGCGCGCTCCTTAAACGGACCCCGGATGAAGGATTCCTCGATGGAAATTCCAAACGTGCACTATTGATCGCTGAAGCATTGCACTGAGGTCATACACCCGGTCAGAAACACCGAGGTCATTACGCTCGGTAATAAACATGACGTCGAGGTCCCTAAACCCGGCATGACACCGTGGTCTTTAAACCCGGTCCAAAAACCATCTAGATGTGTGACACCGGCCGTTGTACTCCGACGCGCACAGGTTAGAGCTCGGCGAAATTGCCATCCGTGGCTTTCGCGAAATTGACGCGTCAACGCTCGCCCGATCTAAGAACGCGAATTGTCATGACGACCCTGATTAGGTCAAAATGTTTAAGTATTGCGTTACGGACACCTCGGCTGAACATGTGACAACTTCGCCCTTATTTCTTACAATACACTTTTCCGGCTAGTCAAGCCGGAACGAGGTAGCGCGGTTAAGTTAACACCCCACGAGGTTAAAACAGACAACCCTGCCCATCACTCCCAGACTTAAGCTCTGGTCGAGTATAAAAGACTTGTACCCACTACGGTCGATGGATTCTTAACTATGCTTAGAATTCATAAAGCGATAAGACAATTAACATTAATCTAATTGTTAAGCAAGAGTATACAACCGGCACAGACGCCGGGAAAATTCAAGCCTGCCAAGGTCATAGACGCCCCAAGGAAAAAGCAAAAAGAAAAAAGGTGAAGGACTCCGACCCCTAGCTTGGGGAGCAGCATCACCAGAAAACACCACCTCGTTGGAATGGCCGGCCTCCGGAGCTCCTTGCCCGGCCTCATCATCGCCTTGCTCTTCCAGTTCGTCCTCCTCAAAAGACATGGACCCACCATCGGGCGTCGAAGGGGGCAGAACCAGGACATCCTCCTTCACATAAGCCCGATAGTCATACCCGGCAAGGTTCAGGGATACGTTCGGATTCAAGTGCTTGATTTGTTCTAAGGCCATGTCGAAGCAGTCGGAGGTAGTCTCCTTCAACGAGTCGGTGGTGTCTAAATGGGCCTGCTGCTCCGCCAGAAGAGCATTCTTGGTCGAGTCAGCTCGGAGGCCCCGATTGGCGCGCCGGCTTTGGTACAATGACTTCATAGCATCCAGGCTTTCAGCAGGAGCACTCGGAGGTCGTCGTCTCCAATACCTCTTTGACGAGCAGCAGCTCCTCGCCGCTTTCCCCTTGTGCCGGCCATGGCGACGTCGCGCACCTCTTCCGGGGCCATCATCTCGGTCTCGGCCTCATCCAAAGTGCTTTCTTCAAAAGGGCATAGACGCCCGACCGGTTAAAAGAAAAACAAAACTAAAGCCGCGACCCTTAACTCGGAGGAGCGGCATCATCTCGAGGGAACCACCTCGCCGGAGGGGAATGAAGATTAACCTCGGACATAAGATCCGTGGTTCAATAGTTAATGCACCCCGGCAGCCCGAGCTCTTGACCGCCAGTCAGGGGGCAACTACTATACGATTGTCAACTATGTGAGAAGAACCAACGGAAGCCCTCATGCTATTATTTGAATTTTCAAATACAGGTTCACAGAGGTTCACCATCAACCGAGATCGAGGCAAGCGAAAACATAGAACGAGGGAAAGGGAAATAAATCCCGCCTCAGGGAAAAACCTATCGCCTAATAAGCAAATTGTAGCAGAATACGAATGAATATGAATTCGTCAAGACTCGGACAAAAGCAAATCAAGTTGGAACAACTCAAATGCCTAAGGATCTCGGCCTCGAAGTCGAGCGAACTCCTTGATATTACCTCGGATCATCATAATATCATCCACAAATGTTCTTTAAAAGATTATGTTGGTCACATCATCTCAACATATAATTCATAGCCTCTATACAATTAGTAACTAAATTAAATCTTCCTACACCCTCTAGACCAACACAATTGTAAGCATCGAATGCAACCAATTATTTCTGTAAAAATCGAAGGAACATTAACTAGTTTATAGCTAAAACTTACAAGCCATATGTCATTGATCCTGAAGGTAACCTCCGCATCCACTCCTTCCATCCTTTAAGACTAAGCCATCGATTGCTACTTTGATGAAGTCATCTTTATGTTAATTTCGATTTGTATGAGAACCATTAATCCTCTTTTCTATATCATATGTTCTAAGTATATTCTTATCCGAATATGTTCTAAAGAAACTATGTTATGCATTCAGTCCCACATCAGACGCCTCACAGTCAAATAACCTTTTTCAGTGTAATGCCCATGCATGATAGTAAAAATACCCATAAATCATGCAAGATGACTGAACCCTAGATTAGACACACTTAATTACTCATAAATCATAAATGCCATGTTAATGACATCCGGGGAGTTTTGAATTTAAAGAAAAGAATCGTTTTTCTTTAATGCCAGAATATTCCATGTTTACCGTAAATATTAGTAATATATACAACTGAATTGATAAAAGTATATTTCCAAATTCCAATACTTTACTTAAGTTAATGTTGGAAAAAAAAAAAAACACTTTACTTAAGATAAGGTAAGGTTTTATTTTTCGTTGCTCAATTTTGTAAAGTATTTTTTCAGTCATCTAGCCTAATGCTATAAATGAAAAATGCTGACATATAAAGTTACATTTTTTAAAAACGGACTGATAATCTGATATTAAAAAAATCACTATTTGAGATTATCAGTCTTAGGATTATATGGTTTATAAAAAATACTTTATAGTGAGGTTGAGATGGTAAGTTATTTTACTGAGAAAAATACAAGTTTAAATTATGGAATGGCATTTTTTTTTTTTTTTTTTTTTTGTGGATACGAACAAGTTTTGGAAGAGTTCGACATCGCCTCCCCACTGCGCTAAGGCACGGCCCCGGTTCTATGAGCACTTACGCTGGGACTTACGAGATCGCCTACCAAAGGAGCCTCAACGACGGTGGGGGATCGAACCCACCCACAGGGCCTAGTCTTGGATCCCTTACCATCTACGCCAACTCTCATTGACTATGGAATGGCACTTGTTAGGAAGGTTTTGACGCGATTAGGCCCAAATCTAAAGTTGATTAAAGATATTTTGGGTTTACGTTAAAAAAAAATGATGCTCCATCCTCTTTATAAAATTAAATAAAGTATTATATTAAAGATTGGAGGGATAAAATGAAATAAGCAAACTAAAATTCTTTATAAAATTATATCGTCACTTTTTATAGCCGTATTACGTCCCGGTACTTTGTTGATAGACTTTTATGTTTTTAATACCTGAAACATATCAATGCTCTGTAAAATTACATGCACATAAATAAATTATAAAGTACTTAGCTTAAATTCATATGTTTTATGGCGGATGAAGTTTTTAATCGGAAAATTTTGAACCATTTTCTTAAAGTGAAAGGGGAGGCATCAAAGTCGTGTGCTGTGCCAGGAGGCATTGAAGATGAGGAAAATATGGTACTCTACAAAAGAAAGGGCTTAGGAGCTATAAATGAGACATTTTAGCTAGTGTTAAATAATAATAAATAAATAAAACAAATCCGTCAAAATACACCTAAAAACAAGAGAAAATGACGGCCAATCCTACGGACCATAAAAGATTACAAAAAAATCCTAATAAAAATTTACATATAAAAAAAGTCTCTATTATTTCTATTAATAATAGAAAGTGTTATATTTACAACAAAATTTAAAAACCCGATCATTCACAAGAAAAAAAAAAAAACTCTATTCACAAGAAGAAGTGTCATATTCACAACAAAATCTAAACATCCTGATTTTGTTTCAAACTCGAGTCTCTAAGTGTACATAGTTATTTACAACTGAAAAATACTAGAGTCACAACGGAAAGTGCTATATTCACGACAAAATTTTAAACCTGGTTATTCACAACAAGAAAAACCATATTCACAATATGAAGTGCTATATTTACAACAAAATCTAAAAACCTGGATTTTGTTTCAATAGAAATAATATCAAAAAAGTCCACAGGACTTTTTTGTATGTGAATTTCGTTAAGAATTTTTTGTAATTTTTTATGGTCCTTAAAACCCGACCGTCATTTTCCCTAAGAACAATATTGTACGAAATATTTTTTAAGGTTCAATGTCATCCCGAAAGCTTTAAAACGTAGTAATGTGCCCTAATACCGTTAAAAAAATTGACATTGACAGTTAACTTTTTAACATAAGTACAATGGGTCCGTTTGGAATAGCTTTGGTAGAAGTGGCTTTTATTTCGATGGACTTTTCTTAATGGACTTATTTTCCGATAGACTTTTTTAATGTGATTTGTGTTTGGGATAATGACAAAAGTGGCTTTTGTTTCCAATGGGCACTTGTTTGACATAGCTTTTAAAAAGATAGATGAGATGGAAAATGAAAGAAAATGACATGAATCAAATTCATATGTATATAAACTATATGGTGTACAAAATGTGATAATTTGGGATAAAAATTAAAAATAAATATAAATTTGTCAAATAAAATAGTAACATTACCATTTAAAAATTTACAACACAATTATTAAACATAAATAAACCTATCTCCTACAAGTTGGTTTCGATTTGATCACGAAGGCGATTTATTTGTGTTGAAGATATTGATGAGGATGCTTCATCAACTTTGGATCATCATTGGCATGTTTGGGTTCACGTTCAAAAGAGCGTCCTAGGCAAAAAAATGCAGTGGCAATAAAGACAACGTTCAACAGTGAACAAACGCCGGCGAGTGGGTGTTTGGATTCCCATCTCATCAACTGACCTTATCGGAAAAAAGGCCACAGAGGAGAAGCCGAGAAATTGGAGCGTTTAGCGCGTTGGCGTTGAGGAGAGAAGCCATATTGTACGGTTTCATCTTTTACCGCGCGCCATGGTGAGGACGTGATGGGTCGGAGGATGGCTGGATTGTGGTTAATCGGCGCCTCCGTCAAGAATCCTTTGCGGCGGAGCTTCAACGATGAACGGAATCGGTGGCGGTGGATGTGAAAAATCGTGAAGCAATTCCAAAAGTGGAGAGGAGGAGACGGCGACCGTGATGGTGGTGGTGAGCGAGAGAGAACGAGATGTCGCCAAAGAAGACAACCACGCCAAGATCGGGAGCCGAAGACAACCACACAATTAAACTTTGATCAACCACCATGGCTTCAAAAGCATACCGGGTTTCGGTCGCTCGGGAGAGAACCATATGCTTTCGGCGAAGGGTCCCGTAAGTGGGGGAGGTTCGGATGGAAGAATCCTATGATGGTTTGACCCCCAAAAAAAAAAAAAAAAAAAAAAAAAAAACCGATGGAATCCTATGCATCACTTTTTTATTTTAATTATTTTCCTAGACTTTGTAGTTTGTATCTTCTAAAACAAAATCAAATATTTTTCCTTTATTATTTTATTTATCTAAAACTCTAAAATATTATTTTAAAATTATAAAGAATTATGTTATTTCCATATAAGATTCATACCATTTTTAGTCATTTTCCATCTCAATGACTTTTCAACCGCTAATCCAAACACTCATCGGTTGGAAAAAAAGCCACTTCGTAAAAGCCAAATGAGCAATCCAAACACAAATTACTCGGGCTTTTTTCCTATCGGGCTTTTAAAAAGTTAGATAGCTTTTAAGTCACCCGTTTCTACCGCCAACCCAAAGGCCCATTGTTATCTTTATCACCCATAAATAGATCATGCTTTTCTTTTGGGGCAAAACGGTCGAAAAAAGAGGCTGGCTTTTAATGGGATAATAAGCTCCTAAAGGTGACTTCATCCAAAAAGTCTGCTTCAAACCCTAAAGCTCATTAAGCTTTAAAGCCATCCCAAACAACAATATTTCTTGCTTATGCTTTTAGTATGCTTATTTTAGCTTTCAAAGCTATGCCAAGCACAATATTGCCCCTAGATGTAGACATTTAGGTAGAGTCAAGCCGATCGTCACGGGCCGTCCAGGGCCAAGTAAAAAAAATACCTATTTTTCAAAGCCCTACCCTAGAGCACCAGGGGAGCCAGCCGACAGGGCCCAGAAATTACGATTTCAAATTTTAACTATTTTTCCTCAACTTTTTAAAAAAATATATAATTAGTAAATTACAACACGAATCATCCAATAAATAAACACAATCATTAATTCATAATCAAAAGCAAACCATGTTCACAAATAACTCATATAAAACATAAAAAGCATATCACCTAAATGACATTAGTATGATGACTATTATTGTCGCCATCTTCGTTACTATCATCAATTTTAATGACATTTGATTGTTCTTCACTTTGAGTAATAGTCTCGGCTCATGAGTAAGAATATCATGAGATTCTTCTCCCGCATCATGAACACATCCATAATCTTTATTTGCAACAAATAATAAATCAAATCATAAAATTAGATTATAGTTATTATGTATTTATAGTTAAATGGATAAATAACTCTATAACAATACAATATATATATATATATATATAAATTAATAAATTTAAAAAGAAAAAAAAAACTACAATGAAAAGGGCCTACTATGGCCCAACCGCAATGGCCCATTTTTAAGCGAGGCTGTCCAGACTAATTTCAAATATCTCATTTATTTTTTGAGTCCAAATTAAAGGGCCAGGGGTTTGGCCCTACTGCTTTACGGCTCTACATTTAGGGCAGATTTATTAGTTAAAAGAGGAGGGGGGAAAAAGGCATAGGAGGGAATCGGTTTGGTGTCGCTATCAGAAGGGTGAGAGTTATCGTGGATTGATAAAGCGCCTCCTCCCAGTCACATCTGACAACTCACATCAACCATCCGTATCACCATTTTATCATTTCTTAATTCTTCTCCATTATATTAATATTAACATGCCAATCCCTATAATGTCGATTTATATATAACCCATCACAACTCGACAACTCATGCTACTTAGCGTTATCTGTAAGGGAATTATTTTACACAAACAAGTACCCCAAAAATGGCCAAAATCCTGGTAAAAAGTCATTCTTTACAAAATTATATTGGTTAGAAAGTACTGAATTTGAGTTCAGATGTTTTTTTTTTATATATGAAATCGTGTAGAGTTCTAATATTTTCTTTTATATAAAAACATATCAAGTTGTTTTAATTGATAAAGTTAAACAAATACATTTATCGATTTTTAAGGGAAAAAACAGGAGTCCAGGTCAGGGCTACTCATTTCATGCAATGTCCATAATTCCATATGGCTCAAGACTGGAAAATTTTGTACTCCCCAGTTTTAATTATAAGGCCATATTGACTTTTTCTAAGAAATTAAAGAAGTCAATTAAATTATTTTAGAATATTTTTATTTTTATTTTTTCTCTAAACTAATTAGTTTGACTAATAAACTAATATATAATCTAAGGATACACAACATATGATATAATTAAACAACTTATTTAACTTCCTTAACCTCTCCAGAAAAAGTCAAGCTGATTTTATAATTGGGACCACAGGTAGTAGTTTTTATTTCTCCATTATTCATGCACTCATTATATTGTTAACAACGGTTTGAATTCACAGCCTCAAATTTAGGAAAGATTTTTTTAATTTTTTTTTAGTATTAATTAGACTACAAGACCCCACCAAATTAAGCAAGTGGTTAAAATAGTAAATTGTGCAAGTATATTGAAAATCATGAATCAAGCAAGAAATTGACTAGATTTAATTGCTTGTAAGGGATGAATTCACATTAGCCGCACATCTTTTATATGCACCTTATGTGGGCTCATCTCTCTATTAGAGAGGGATGGGCAACATTTTTTTATTTATTTAAATTAAATTATATAATGTTTTATGAAATATTTTTTATATTTAGTATCCCAAATTAATTAATTTTTAATCCTGTATTTAGAAATATTTTTTCTATAACACTGATATCCTCAAAACTAATTAATCTGAGATAATAAACATAAAAAATATTTTAAGATACAATATATAATTTAATATAAAAATATATATATAATAGAGGGATAAGCGCAAGAGATAAGGGGTGTCTCACGTTAGGCTCTTCACAGTCTCAGCACCAATACAATAATTCTTCACATATTTTAAACTTGACCTGTAGTCTTGCCCTACCCAGCCTAACTCGTCTAGTTAGCATCTAGTTACCATATTTATATTTAATTTTTTGATACAGTATTTATATTTAATTCATCCGCTTATAATGACACGCTTTTCCTAAAATCGCTTCATGTCATACACACACACACTAGCATTATCTATTTACTTCCAATCCTACATTGCATTGACAAATTTCATCCAATGCAATTTTTTAAACAAGAAAATTGCTGCTCTTTTATTTGTGTACGAGAAAAATTTTGACAAGATACCTTAATCAAAATACTCATACTATTCAACTAAATTTGCAGTAAATGATAAAGTTCTCCTTGCATGGATTTTTTTTTAAAAAAAATTGTTAAGAAACGTTGGTTACCAGAAAATTACTACTGCCTCTGGTCCCAAATATAAAATTTACTTTATAGTACAATAAATTTACACTACAAACTATAATTAAATCGGAAGTATATTAATTTATTACATGTATTCACACAGTAGATTTTACACTCTGCGTATTCAAACAAAAATCCTTGGAACACATGCAGTTTTTTAAACTGAAATTGGATGATTTTTTTTTTTTTTTCCATGTTCAAGTCAAAAGTGGGGGGAAAAAAAACAAAATCCATCCTTGACCTCTAGTCTTCTACTGGCTGCGCTGCCGGAACTATAATTATTTTTTCCCCATGTCATTACAGGTGTCATAGATTAAGAGATGGTTATGACGAAAATATTATATAATAATTTTAAATAAATAAAATCGAACCAGCACTTTACACATTTAAGGGTAAGTTTAGCTTGAAGGAATAGGAGGAGATGGGAGAGAGAAAAAATGAGGAGGAGAGAAAATTGTAAAAAAAATCAGTCTAGTGGGGCCCATAATTTTCCCCTCCCCTCCCCTCCCCTCCCCTCCCCCCCCCCCCCCCCCCAAAAAAAAAAACCAAACTTACCCTAAAGCTTGAGTCTATATACGAATATATAAAATATCATTATGCTACTTACCAATTACTTTCAATTAAGATGGCAAAAAAAAAAAAAAAAAAAAAAAAAAAAAAAAAAAAAAAAAAATCAATCCAACCGATAGTGTTTTTAAATCCGACTCCATTATAGTAAATCTCAAATACTTGTATAGAAAGGGGAAAAAAGGAAGAAGCAAAGATTATCCCTTTGTAGCAAACTCCTTATCCCTCTCAATGACGTTGATCTTTATCAATTAAGCGCCTAGCTAGCTATTTGGATACCACACCCAAAATACACAATTTGGTAGGTCAAAATTATGAGATCACAAATATAATTTACAGTATATAATATAAGTACGTGAGAAGAGTGTTGTCTTAAATCTCAATATACACGAACAAGCACTTTTTAAATTATTTTTTCTCCATAATTCTACTTCTAAACCAAATTAATCATGTTGAGGCGGAGATGTTACACATTTAATTCTTAATTGTACCGGAGTCCGGAAACGCCCACCTTAGCTCCTTCGACTTTGATTGCACGTTTCATCCCCATGAAGAAGATTGCTCACTTGAAGCTGCAATTTATGATGGGTGATTAAAAAATGTCTGCTCATATAATATATTTATCTTTCCCAAGCACTTTGCCACATAAGCCAAGTTAACAAAGTTAGTTAGTGTCACTCTAGATAAATTAACATCGTCGGGGCAGAGGGAGGGGAGGGTTAGGGGTGGCCCCTGTTTCCCCTAAATTATAGAAAATGACCTCAAATTTTTAAGAAATTGCATTTCAGTCTTATAAATATTTTAATATTTTCACTTTAATCCTTACTAAAAATTTTATGGAGAGACTAAAATGAATATCTTCAAATGTTTATAGGTCTTAAATGCAATTTCATAAATACCTAGATTCTATTATATAATTTTTACCCCCATAATTGCAAGTCCTGGTTGGTCAAATGTAGCTCCAAATCCTTTTTATAGTTTAGGTTATAAACGAAATAAACTTAAAACAATAAAATCATTTGTTTTAAATTTAAAGGACCACAACCAAAATTAAGTAAAATCCCAATGATCAAAAGTGGTATTAACCCAACAATTATTCTAAACACCCTCGTTATTCTCAAAACCATGGTTTTTTTTACGGATTTAGACTTTTAATGTTGAACCACAATGATTCTAGACACTCTCGTTATTCTCAAAACCATGGGTTTTTTTTTTTTGGGAAAATTACACACAAAAAGGAACAGGATATATTTACATTTAGGTCCCTTCAATTCATGAAATTACCACGAAGTCCCAAGGGACTTGTGTGTAAATATTTCGGATGAGTAAAAGACCTTATTGCCCTTCTTCCTTCTCCTCTCTCCTCTCTCCCTTTTTCTTCTCTCTCTCTTCTAATATTTCTTCCGATGCTGGGCTAGACTTCGACGCTGTCGGCACTTCCGATCCTCGGCTAGAGCTCCATTACAAACTGCTGTCACTTTTTTCCAATCTTGGGTCGAGTCCCTAGGCTGAAAAAGTGAGTGGTGGAATTTGGACAAGAGCTTAAAGGTTTGAAAAAAAATGAGTCTCACATCCATGGAAATCAGCTGAGTTCTCTATATTGCAACGGTGGTTCAATTCCCCCCTTTCTGTTGTTAATCGCTTCTGTCAGGGTTTACAAAAATTGTGGTTAATTTATGCATTTTGTGTTGTTAATCGCCTCTGGAAGTCAGATATGACAAATTGAAGGTTTTCACAAGTTGTGGTTAATTTATGCATCTTGTGTTGTTAATTTATGCATTTTGTGTTGTTAATCGCCTCTGGAAGTGACACATGACAAATTGAAGGTTTTCAGAAGTTGTGGTTAATTTATGCATTTTGTGTTGTTAATTTATACATTTTGTGTTGTTAATCGCTTTGGAAGTCGGACATGACAAATTGAAGGTTTTCACAAGTTGTGTTGTTAATTTATGCACATAAATTAACAACACAAGATGCATAAATTAACCACAACTTCTAAAAACCTTCAATTTGACATGTCCGACTTCCGGAGGCGATTAACAACACAAAAATGCATAAATTAACAACACAAGATGCATAAATTAACCACAACTTGTGAAAACCTTCAATTTGTCATGTCGACTTCCGTAGGCGATTAACAACACAAAATGCATAAATTAACAACACAAGATGCATAAATTAACCACAACTTCAAAACCTTCAATTTGAGATGTCGACTTCCGTAAGCGATTAACAACACAAAATGCATAAATTAACAACACAAGATGCATAAATTAACCACAACTTGTGACAACCTTCAATTTGTCATGTCTGACTTCCAGAGGCGATTAACAACACAAAATGCATAAATTAACAACACAAGATGCATAAATTAACCACAACTTGTGAAAACCTTCAATTTGTCATGTCCGACTTCCGAGGCGATTAACAACACAAAATGCATAAATTAACAACACAATATGCATAAATTAACTACAACTTGTGAAAACCTTCAATTTGTCATATCCGACTTCCGGGCGATTAACAACACAAAATGCATAAATTAACAACACAAAATGCATAAATTAACCACAATTTTTGTAAACCCCGACGAAGCGATTAACAACGAAAGGGGGAATTGAACCACCGTTGCAATATAGAGAACTCACCGATTTCCATGGATGTGAGACTCATTTTTTTCGGCCTTTAAGCTCTTGTCCAAATTCCACCACTCACTTTTTCAGCCTAGGGACTTTGGCCCAAGATTGGAAAAAAGTGACAAAGCGGTTTAATAATGGAGCTCTAGCCAAGGATCGGAAGTGCCGAGGATCGAAAGTGCCGACAAATACGTCGAAGTCTAGCCCAGCATCGGAAGAAATATTAGAAGAGAGAGAGAAGAAAAAGGGAGAGAGGAGAGAGGAGAAGGAAGAAGGGCAATAAGGTCTTTTACTCATCTGAAATATTTACACACAAGTCCCTTGGGACTTCGTGGTAATTTCATGAATTGAAGGGACCTAAATGTAAATATATCTGTTCCTTTGGGACCTGTGTGTAATTTTCCCTTTTTTTTTTTTTTTTTTTTTTTTGGGGGGGGGGGGGGTGGTTCCATGATCTTCTCAAGCTACGGGTTTAGACTTTTAATGTTGAACCACAGTTGTCTCATAAGCAATTAATACTTGCTTTGGCATTTCAGTTCCATTCAAAAGCAGTTCTATTAACTGTTATTTACTACGCTTTGATTAATGGGAGCTAGTATTTTTTTCCTTGGCGTTTCAAAATCACTTAAAAAAAAAAAAAAACAACCTACCGGACCAAATAAAAACTTCCACGGTAGGAAGCACACGTTTTTATTAAATCATCCGTGTCGTCATGATTCATGACAATTATAGTTCTGTCTTAATTTTCAGTATTAATTAAAAACAACGCCCAGTTCTCTATTCTCAACCAAACATGGTCTCCGCACATTGAAAACCTTTGCATTCATTCAATATAATTATATATTTTATATATTCTGTAAACAAAATATTATTATAGATTTTCCTTTTACGAACATCTTCTGTAAGTACAAGGCGGGGTGTGTGTATATATACTCTATCTCATCTTTTTTTGATGAGAATACTCTATCTCATCTTTATTATAAGGTACAAACTAATCAAGATATTCGGTATTTTTTAATAAGGCGCTTACTTATTTTTTCAAAGAGTATTAATTTTTTTTTCATATTATGCTTATAATTAATAAGGGTAGTGAAATAAAGTAATAATTAATATGATACTAAAATTTAGTACAATTAGTAGGAGTAATATTGTAAATTATTTAAATGTTAGGATAAATATAGTGACTTTAACTGTTTTTAATGATTTATAAGAATTGTTAGTTGGTTTTTTTATAATAAAGACCAGATGGAGTATTTATAAAGCACAAGATGAACTCCCGCAATATATTATACTCCCTATGGTTCTTATTATAAGACAACAACAAACAATTTTCATAAACCAATAAAAACAGTTTTTTTTTTTTTTTGCCCGAACCAATAAATAAAACAGTTAAAGTCATCAAAGTTGTCATAAAATTTAAATAACTTCCAATATTACTCCTACTAAGTGCACTAAATTCTAATATCATATTAATTATTATTCTCACCCATTATCTTTATTAATTAGGGACATATATGAAAAAAATAATTAATGTTTCTTGGGAACAAGTAAGTACTACCTCCCGTCCTAATTGTAGGAACACTTTTGTAGTGCAATTTACATTACAAAAATGTTTTTATAATTAGAACCGGAGGGAGTACCTTATAAAATAGACAAAATACACTTGTTAGTTTGTATTACCTCTCGACCCTAATTATAGGAACACTTTTATAAATAAAATCCGGTTCTAATTATAAGAACACTTTTTTGTAGTACAATTTACACTACAAAAATATTTCTATAATTAAGACTCACAGGAGTACTTTATGCTCCCTCCGGTCCTAATTATAGGAGCAAATTTTGGGGTTGGTTTTGGTCCTAATTATAAGAGTAAGTTCTAAATTTTGTCAATTTTTTCCTATAATACCCTTATTTATACTTTCTCAATAATAATTTAATAATATACCTGTATATTTTATAAAGTAAATAATATTTTATATAATAATTTTTGGTAAATTATTTATTCCTTTTTAATGCTTTTTAGGACCGTCTGTGTTCAAATTGGATTTTTAAAAATAATTTAAGAGGATCGACAGTTATATTTTAAATGATAAAAATATTTGAATTCAGTTTCCGTGGTTGTTACGACGAGGCGAGATGATAGGGCAGGCGTGGAAGTAGCAGTAATCCTTTATTGGGGTAAGGAATGTCTAATTTATCACAGTATATTTTTTTTATTATAATTAAATAAACTTGAGTAATGGTATTTTAGAAAAATACACATAATTAACTAATTTAACTTTCTTCCTTAATTCATCCGGATTCTAAGTAAATAAATTCTATAATTGTGACCATAGAAGGAGTAATAAACACAGAGGAATAAAACACAGAATGAACATTTAGATCGAAGAGACTCGTGAGAATGGTTATGGTTTTTGTTATTACGCTGATTATAATATGGAGTCACATTTTCTATTAATACGTCACATCTGATGGCACAACTATATTTTAAGATTTTAATGTAGACTGAATTGCTCCGGCAAAAAAGGAAAAAGAAGAAGAAGAAGAAGAAGAAGAAGATTGAAATTGCCAATTTTTAATTTTTTCGCACTTTTTCCCGAAACACGTGTTTTGTTTTTAAATGAAAGCTTCAATTGAACCATAACTGATGAACCCAATTTTTACCGTATAAGTCTGCCATAATATTATTAATAATGACTTGGTATAGTGGCAGAATTAGATTTTTTTTTTATTTGGGTCAAGGAATAAACATATTGAAATATAAGACATTAATTAATAAGTATATTTAGTTCTTTTTATAAGGCATTTGATTATTTTCAAATAGAATTAAATATTTTTTTTTCATGTATACCCATAATTAAAAATGTAGTGAGTGAAAATTAATTATTACTCCTTTTGTTTTTTGAGAAAAAATGTAATAATTAATATGATATTAGAGTTAGTGTAATTAATAGGGATAACATTGAAAATTACTTAAATTTTAGAACAAATTTAATGACTTTAACTTTTTTTATTGACTTGTGAGAATTGTTAGTTGGTGTTTTATAATAAGAACCAGGGAGAATATTTACTAAATAGTATCGCATAACCTTGAAAATACAAATAAATAATAACTGACAATTATAAATCAAAACAATATATAAAATGATACGACTTTTAGGTAGGTATCTCAAATAATAATTTTACTTTCCTTTTACAATCCAATGAGTAATAAACCAAACATTATCCTTATATAGAATATAAAAAATTAGTCAGGGGTTAAATTATTGATCAAATAAGAGTCATATGATAAATACATATATATACTAACAAATTTTAAAAGGTCAGTTCGGGCTAGCCGAGGCCTTGACCACAAGGCAATTCCGCCACCGACATGACATATGTATATTTTTTTTTACAAGTTTATGAATTCTTTGCTTAAAATAATACATAATCAATTAATCATCTATTAATAACAATACAATTTATTAGTAGATTTATAAGGTTCAATTTTTTTTTAATCATTATTATTTTACAATTTTTTTTTAATCTACATTAAGTGTTTTTAAATTAAAATATGAAAACACACACGCACAAATATATTAGTAGTTATAAAATTTAGATTGTCGAATTTTGAACTCAACGACCAAACATTCCACACGGTGGTGGTGGTGATAAAGCAAGTCCTTGACAATGGTGGTGGCTCTCCGTCTCTTTCCCTCTCATCTCAAGCATTTGCGAGATGTCCAAGAATGGAACCAACAGAAGAGAAGCTTAGTAAAGTGAGATTTTGAGTGCGGTGAGCAATTCGAGAAATCACCCATATTCTCTCGTCCACCGCTAGTGAGCTACTCACCCGGCACACTTCTCATCGTTTTACCTTCCCACCTCCATTTTTAGTTGACCTACTTTATCGATCTCCCACCATTTCGCGTCTATAATGGTGAGGACGAGGAAGAAGCAGTGACGATACAACAAATGGCTTAACAACCGCTCAACGCTTAGAAGCAACTTTTTTTTTTTTCAACAAGCCTAGTTGATCAGTCAAGAACCCAACCACTATATCCATTGAGTTTTTTTTGCTTTTCATTAAGCTTTTAAGATGTCTCACGGCCTTCCCAAACAAATAGAAGGCACTTTTAACAAGTATGGCGGGGTTAGGACATCACTAGTTTTGTTCTTTAGCCTAGCCTAGGATTCGTGACATATTTTTGAATTTTGATTGCTTTCCATTGTGAAAATGAACTTCTTTAAATTCATCCCATTTAACTTGAAAATAAGTTAATGGTTTTTTGGTATAGTGATATAAGTTTTTCTGCAAGAAGTTGCATATAACCAAAGGTGGTTCGTATTTATGGTTATAGTCAAAGCAAAAAGGGGGAAAAAAAGCTTGAAAATAAGGGATACTGTCCCCGTGGAATCATGATTCTTTCGAAACTGTTTTCCTTCGGTATTGTAATAGAAGTCGTGTTTAACCAATTTTTTTTTTAAAAAAAATTTGAGCATGATTTATCATTTTTTAATTACATCAATGGATATAATTGAAGAACAACTCTCTGAAAAAAAATAGTAATTGAAGAACAACTCCCACACACACACACATATATATATATATGCATACCACCACGTGCGGGAAAGTTGTACAAACTCCGCTATTACTAGTTCTTTGTTTTTCTTTTTTGGCCAGTAAGTCGGTTTTTTTAAAAAAAGAATTCAAGACCAAAAACAGCTCACCATAATTTCAATCCAAAGTGTACAATTTGAAAAGCCAAATACTAGCGGAAGCAGATATCTCGAGTATCACTCCCTTCTCATATCTCAGTATTTTGATTCAGGCCGTCTAAAAGTTGATCCAACATTTAAAAAGGGGCTTTTAAAAATTTTTATATTTACCGTATGCGGTACCGATACGATACGGTAAATATAAAATTTTTTAAAAGCCCCTTTCTGAATGTTAGATCAACTTTTGGGTGACCCAGATTAAAAGATACTAAGAAATGAGAAAGAGAGTGATACTGAGAGGATACGGACTCAAATACTTTTTTTTTTTTTTGCATAACAAAGGCAAGCCGAAGCTTGGAAAGAAAGATAGAATTAGACCATAAAGATCCAAATCCAATGCCAACAACGAAGGTACAACACTAAGCCCCGCAGACCAATTGGTCCCTCAACAACATATCACGGCACCCAGTGGGAACGGTTGGAATAAGAGTCACATCCGCATCAACCGAGCACTATGCCCTTCCTTAGCCAAATAGTCGACATGCAACGTTCTCTCTTGATGTATGAAATAACTTCACGTCCCGGTCCTAAAGAGGAGATCTCGATGTTGCCAATGATGTCCTCGAGTGGGTGATCGAAGATAGGCACCATCCTCATGAGAATATTAACCGCGTCCGCAGAATCGAATATAGATGTATCTGTTGAAGCCCCGACCAAGTGGCCCACCGTTAACCCTAACTCAATAGCATAGAGCTTCGCCTCGATGACCGATCAAGCCCTTGGGCCTTGCGTAACCCCATCGCCCAATTTCCTCGAGAGTCTCTAATTACTCCTCCGCATGCCGCTTGAGATTGTTGCCGAACCGATCCATCAACGTCTATGCGGACTACATTCCCAGTAGGAGGAGTCCTACGGACTCAAATACTAGCACCATTTAACACCCACGTATATAACAAGGAATCCACATGTGGTGCTTATAATTAGGTGCTTACTCTAATTAGAGGTATAAGTAATTTTTGTAATTTTTTTTTAATTTTTTTTATATATTTTATTTAGTTAGATTTAAATCATATGTTGCTTTTTGAGATTTTTTTGCAAAGATCTCAAATTAATTAACTTCCAGGTTAAAGTATTTGTCTATAACACTAGTATTATGAAAATTAATTAATTTGAGATAAGGGTCAAAAAACATCCCGAAAAGAAGCATATGATTTAAATCTAACTAAATACAATATATATAAAAAATTAAAAAAATTAAAAAAATTACTTATACCTCTAATTAGAGGTATAAAGACATAACTAAGCACCATTTAACACCCACGTATATAACAAGTGACTATGAAAATATGATGTTTTCTCCCTTCATATAAAATTTTGACACGTTATTTCATATAGTACACCGAATCCCCGATTATTATAATAATTAATAAATAGGAGTAGTGCTACTTTTAACCTGTCTTTTTTCTTTTTTGGAATTAACTAATTAAATAACTTTTAATGTATTTATATCTAACGTTTTTTTAAACCAATTTTTTAATATAATAAAATGATATATAATTTAATCATACAAATAAATAATATGATTAATAAAGTTATTTCTATATTTCTTAAAAAATTAACCATTAAGATACGTAGTAACAAATTTTTTTACTATTACTCCCGCAGTACTACCAGCCCACTTAATTTTCAAGCCAAACATGCTGGCGGATCTAACCCGAAACAAAATCCGGATCCGAATTCGTAGGGTCCGATATCATTCTGACCCGATTGCCTGTGGCTTGTGCATCTGCCTCCGGCGGGATCGCAACCACTCGAGGTACTGATTCCTGAATGAATTGTGTCTCGAAGCACGTCAGCGTCTAATCAGATATCCTGTTCGGATCTTTCAAATCGACAGTAGAATGGTGAGGGGATTGCTCAACAAGCTCGTTTCCCGGACGATCTCCGTTGCCGGGAAATGGCAGCAGCAACAACTACGCCGCCTCAACATCCATGAGTACCAGGTCCCTCTCAATTTTTATCCTTAGTATTCACTTGAAACTTGAGAAGGAGAGTGAGTTAAAGTGATTTTTGTTATACTGATATTGTGCTCTGATACCATTACTGTTTTGTTTTATGATCGATGGTTAGAAATTTGCATCTATTGGTTGCCTCTTGGTCAACGACTTAGTTTCCCGTCCTCTCGCTCTGATCTGGCGGCTTGTTTTTTTCCTTTATGGTTTCTGTGTCTTTTATTCGCACATTTCCTTCGGAATCCAGTGATAGATAGTTGTGATGTTTGAAAGAAGCCCTCTACTGGGGGTTGATGGACACATCCGGGCATGCTAATTTTTTTTTGGATCTTTTTCATACAAGTCTGACTAATTTTTGGCCAATGTTTAATGATCCCTGTTTTTTCTTTAAATCAGGGAGCCGAATTGATGAGCAAATATGGAGTCAATGTTCCAAGAGGGGTAGCTGCTTCTTCTGTTGAAGAAATCAAAAAGGCCATCAAGGACGTATTTCCTAACGAAAGTGAGGTAATTCATGATCATACCCGCTGATGCTGACGTAAGCTACTGAACCGGAGAAACAATGGTTTTCGACTATTAAATTTATTTTCTTATTACAATTATAAGAAATTTGAACCCCCAATTTCCCCTCCAAAACAGAATGTATTAAGCAATAAGCATACTTCTTCGTTATTATGGAACTTCTTGAGCGATGAAAAACAGTGTAATTTCGATTACGATGCAGCTGGTGGTTAAAAGTCAAATTTTGGCCGGTGGACGAGGTTTGGGAACATTCAAAAGTGGTCTGAAGGGAGGAGTTCACATCGTTAAAACTGAACAGGTTGAAGACATTGCTGGTAATACGTGACTGCCATGATATGTCAATTTGAAGGTTTTCTTGTTCTCAAATCAAATGCCATCGACCTTCATTATATCAGGCGATAAAGAAGTTGGGTGGGATGGAATGTTTGCTAAAGATTATGGTTTGTTGTTCTAGGCTTGTTTGAGTCATGACTGACATTTTTGTATGCTTGTCAATGCTGTGGATATAAGATGTAGTAATGATTGGCCGGGTTTTTTTCAAAAGATGTAGAATTCTTACTCCTTGAGCAAGTAGTACCTAGATTGAACCACAGTCCAATAATACTAGATGATCAAAATTTCTGATGTCATTTTGCTTAGTGCCATTATTTTTCTGATTTGTTGTTATTTCTATCATCATTTCAGGGAAGATGCTTGGGCAGATCCTGGTTACCAAACAAACTGGTCCACAAGGAAAAATTGTTAGCAAGGTTTGACACTGTTCAATCATTTATCTGAAATATACCAGCTCTTTTTAGCTTGCTTGCCAAGTCTAGCAAGATTGAAATTTGGTGAAGCTGCACAATTTGTGCTCTAGCTTTCAAAAACAATTTGTGCTCTAGCTTTCAAAAACAATTTGTGCTCTAGCTTTCAAAAACAATTTGTGCATGAATGTTTCTTCTTTCATTTTTGGACATTTATTGAACTCAAAATCATAAATTGCTCCTCGTGTATATTTGTGTTCAAACTCACATTCAAGGGGAAATAATGTTTCTTCCAATTGATATTTCAATTTTTTTCCCTGGAAAAAGAGAGCTCTTCAAAGAATGTTACTTGATATATTATGCTAACAGGAATTCATGAAAAAATAGTCGTGCAATGTACTTGTGTTTCCTTGTCAATCTCTATAATGGAAAGAATAACTGTGGTTTTTATCCCTTTTTTGTAAATTTTTAGTTAATTTCATTTATTCCATATATTATATGATATATATAACTCTACGTATAGGGATACATTGCCTCCAGCAGATTTTATCATTTGATATCCAATTTTCTAATTACTACAGGTTTATTTGTGTAAAAAGCTGTCGCTTGTGAATGAAATGTACTTCGCTATAACTCTGGATCGTAAAACCGCTGGTCCTGTAAGTGTCAAATTTCAGTATGTTACCTTTGAATCTGTTGTAGTGTTGTATATGCTAAGTATGAGTTTTACCATCTCTGATGTATGACCCCTCTCCTGCTATTTTTGTTTATTGATGTACTGATGTTGCTCCTTACTTTTTACCCTTTTTGGGGCATTCAAGGTTATTATTGCTTGTCGAAAGGGAGGAACCAGTATCGAAGACCTGGCAGAGAAATTCCCGGACATGATTGTAAAGGTTTGTTATCTTCAACATTTCTCATGATAATATTTCTGCATAAGCAGTGTCCATGCTTTTCAATATACACCTGACGTGCTCATTCTTTTAGTAGGTACCTGTTGATGTTTTTGAAGGGATTACTGATGAAGATGCTGCAAAGGTAGTTGATGGTTTGGCTCCCAAAGGGGTTGATAGAAACAAATCAATTGAGCAAGTGAAGAATTTATACAAACTTTTTTGTGAATGTGACTGCACTCTTCTGGAAGTAAGCACACATAAATATTTATTCATAAATTGCTTAGTCGTGTGATTCATGTCTACTTTCTACATTTTAACTCCACAAAGATACATGTATGCATAAGTGATTCTTCTTGAATAGATCAATCCCCTGGCTGAGACTGCTGATAACCAATTGGTGGCTGCTGATGCTAAGTTGAACTTCGATGAAAATGCTGCTTATCGTCAGAAAGAGATATTTGCTCTCCGTGATACATCCCAAGAAGATCCTCGGGAGGTTCACTCACATTTCCTTGTGTCTAATACTTTTTAATTTTGATGCGTTCGTATATGATCATTCTTGATTGATGTGCTTATGATACAACTGAAGAATCAATGTCAGAATTCACAATCGATTTGTCCCTTGTCGTCAAGACCATATATTTTATAGCCAACATTTTTGCTCGGTATGGCTGACTATCCATGCCTTCCATCTGAGACAGGTGGATGCCGCAAAGGCAGATTTAAATTATATTGGGTTAGATGGAGAAATTGGTTGCATGGTGAATGGAACTGGATTGGCGATGGCCACGATGGACATAATCAAATTGCGTGGGGGTACTCCTGCTAATTTTCTGGATGTAGGTGGAAATGCCTCTGAGAGCCAGGTGACGCTTCAAAGTTAGCTTTGTTATCACCACTCCATTTTGGCATCAGTCTTGGCCCACATTTATAACCTAGAAAATTGCTTCAAAAGGATGTTATTTGGCTGTTGCTGAATACTGGCCACCTTATGATGTTCGTTTTGTTGTTCCTAATTATTATGTTTATATCAAGCAGGTGATTGAAGCGTTTAAAATATTGACGGCTGATGACAAGGTGAAAGCAATTTTGGTGAACATTTTTGGTGGTATAATGAAGTGTGATGTTATAGCAAGTGGAATTGTAAATGCTGCAAAACAGGTTGATAAAGTCACTCCTTTCAGCGCTTGGTTTTTTTCCTTTGGCCTGTTAATATTTGAATTTTATAGGGGTTCTATTCTGTTCTAATGAACTTGTAGATGAGAATGTTATCTTGTTATCTGGGATCGTATGATCTCAAATGACTTGCATGAAGTAAAGATAATGCAGCTCCTGTCTGTATTTAAGTTCTCACCAGATTTTAAAACATATTTTTTGGCCTATTATGTGGAATTAATTCTTGGATATCTGCATTCTTTTTGAAAGATATGGCAAAAAAAGATGAGGGAGAGGTGTGGAAGTGGGAGTAATATTATCTCTCACTCTCCATTTCTTTTATTTAATTTCTCATATTTTTGGTATCTCTTTCAAATTAACTCAATTTCTCGTAGCTTCATGTTATTCATGGATCTGTTGAGTTTTGATTTCTAATTCTCTACCTCTTGAAGTTTATACTGATCTTCACCTTCACTTTGCTAATGTCTTCAAGGTTGCACTAAAAGTACCGGTAGTAGTACGTCTTGAAGGCACCAATGTTGACCAGGGAAAAAGAATTTTGAAGGTAAATACCTGGAATTTTAAGAGATGTGTAGCAATTTCTAGAATAAGGAATCTTGAGTGCTTTCAAGGGTTACTTATGTTGATGATCATTAATTGTTCCAACAGGAAAGTGGTATGACGTTGATAACAGCGGAGGATTTGGACGATGCTGCTCAGAAAGCAGTAAAAGCAGCTTACAGTTAAAGGCATCTTTTTGTTTAATTTTCAATGAACTTTAGTTTCAGCACAGTTGGGCTGAGAATACGTATTGAAGCCCAAAAAAAAAAAAAAAAAGAAGCCTTTTTTGAGGTGTGGTCCTTAACCCAGCTTTTCCAATAAATTGGTGCTTCTCTTTCGTGCGAGTTCAATTGAGATTTGTTGAGTTATTGTACATCCAATTATGAGTTTAATTAAGATTTGTTGAGTTATTGTACATCCAATTATTTCTGGAAAAACTCTTTCCTATCTTATGTTAGGGGAAACCTAAATTTTAAGTGCTCACATAATTTGAACATCTCATCCTTATATTGAAGCAATCACATTGGAGGCATTGTTGGTTAGTAAATGTAGACATTTTAACATTTAACTTTGGTTTACTATATTGTGAGGGATTAGTCCCTTTTATTAGACTTCGGTTGTTGTAATTTGATAGTTTTAATTTGCTCTTACAAGTCCCTAGTTTACAGATGGGCATCCCTTTTTTCGCTCTTTTTTTGGGCTAAATTCTTTGTCTCTCTTTATTTTTTTGCCAACGACCAAATTCCGTGTCACTGTCAACAATGGTGGAGAACGATACTAACAGTAAACTAAAAGAGGGTTCATATTAGGTGCTATTCTCTCTAATTAGAGGGATTAGAAATTTCTTTTTTATATATATATATATTATATTTATTTTTAGATTATATGCTGCATCTTAAAAAATTTTTTACACCCAATATCTCAAATTAATTAATTTCCAGGATATTGAGGTTAGAGGAAAAATATTTCTGAATGCAGGACTGAAAATTAATTAATTTGAGATATTGAGTGCAAAAAAAATTTCAAGATGCAGCATATAATCTAATCTAAATAAGTAGAATATATATATAAAAAAAAAAAAAAATAATCCCTCTATTTAGAGGAAATTGCACCTAAGAAGCACATAAAAGAATAACACCTAATGTGAAATCACTAAAAGTAAAGGAACGAAATGATGCATTTATTACACCATACTACATCATAATTATACATTTAATACGATTACAATTGAAAATAAAATAGACAATCTAACGAATGATTGAAGGTCTATTCATCCTTTTTGAACGACTCAACAATCTTATTGGCAATGCAATACGCTGTGGATTGGATAGTTATCATTGGATTAACCCCAATAGCACTGGGCAAAACGCTGCCATCACAAACATACAATCCTTTTGCTTCCCAACTCTCCCCATTCTCATCAACAGCTCCTTCTTGTTCATTAGGACCCATTCTACAACTTCCCATTTGATGAGCAGTAGCATACAAAGTCCAAAGTTCATCCCTTGATTTAGGACCCCCCACCACTATAACTGAGTCTAAAAACTCCTCTACATCCTCCTCCCTTGCCCCTTTACACTTCATTTTCTGTCCATCACTCCTAAATGTTCCCACTTCTTCAGCCCCTGCTCCAATCAAAACTCTTAGTGCCACTCTCAACCCATCTCTAAGGTTTTCTTTATCCCACTGGTCTAGTCTGTACTTGATTCTCCCTTCCTTCAACACTTCTCCTGATCCTCTGTCTCTAGCTAGAGCAAAAACGATAGCAGTCTGCCATACTTCACCATGCTGTCTTTCATATCTTTCCCTGAAACCCATGGAAGATATGCAGAGAATGACCCTGGTGCAAATATTGGGGTTTCTATGATGAACCTTGGAGTTGAATTTTCAGCATAAACCTTATGGATTGAGGTAATGATTCCTCCCTCATGGTTGTTCCCTTGGTATTCTGTCATCTCTTCTGGGAAGTATCCCCATGCAAATAGAACAGGATGCAGGTGGAGGTTCCTACCGATGTTTGGATTTTGCAGGCCACTGGAAATCATCAAAGGAGGAGTCAAGAGAGATCCACATGATGAAATTGTTACCTTTGATTCAATTTGGAGTTTCTTTGACACTTTGCTATTCCCCAGTGTCCTTGCAATCACTCCCAGGCATTTCTTGGTTCTTATTCCGCTTTCCCCATCTTTCAATATAAACTTCTCTGCTTTACATCCAGTTATGATCACTGCACCATATTGCACAGCATCAACCAACCAAGTGGAGTCTGTGCCTTTTTTATCTCCACTTCTACATCCATAACAGCAGGAGCCACAATAATGATCTGCTGAGGAGTTTATAGCAACTGACTCGATTTTCAAGCCAATATTCTCACCCCCTTTTCGAAGAATTTGATTCTGAAAGCTTTCTTTGGCACATTTCTCTGTCACACCAATCCTCCTCCAGACTGCTTCCATGGCAGATTGGTATGTGGAGCTTCCAAAGAGTGGAATTTTGTAGTGTTCCGACCATTCCCTGAGAACAGAATCAGGTGTTTTGATGGATGCAGACCAGTTTATAGCAGAGCCTCCTCCCACAGTTGAACCAGCCATGACCATTATTTTTCCATCAAGAGTTGACAATATCCCACCTGATTCGTACAGCTCATTGAAAGAAGGGCCTTCAAGGGAAGAGTAATCTTCAGGAACAAAGTAATTTCCTTTCTCTAGAACGATCACTTTCAGGCCTGAGCTTGCAAGAACTGCAGCTGCAACTCCTCCCCCACAACCAGAACCAACAACTACAACATCACATTTGATCTTGTAGGTGTCTGCATTTTCACTGACTTGAAGGCCTTTTTCTGTGAGGGACTGCAAAACAGTGGTATCATTTTCGTGCATGGTCTCAATTATTCCTTTGTCAAGAGGCCTCTCCTTTCGCTTCAGCCTTTCTCTCGTGTCCACTTTGTATTGAATGGCTTCCCATGTTGGGTTATTCCCATTTCGATCTACCTGCAGCAATTGGAGAAAACACAAAAAGCTTAATGCAGAAACACCGTAAAGGAACCGCCAAAGAAAGTGTCAAACTCCTATGAGGCGTGGGATGGCCTCTTTCCAATCTAAACGGTTGAAATTTAATCAGAATGACGATGGAGGCAGAGAGAGAAAGTCAACATAATATTTTTATGAACACCTGATAGCTTGGTGATATGTTCAAAAGATTTTCCGTGAAAAACTGTACTTTATAACTCAATAGATTTCACGTGAATCTGCTTAATTCCTCCACGTCCTTGCTGACAATTTTCTCACGAAAGGCATGGGGAGCAATATTTATGAACAGAAAACTATACCGTAGGGTTGGGTGGTTGAAGACTTTTGAGAATGATGATACAAGAAGCATTACCCTTGAGAAAAAATTATAAAAGAAGATGATTTTGATGATCAAGAACGCAATCCGTAGAGGAACAAGACGCTTTTCCCTGGACCAGTTCTGCAGAATCAATTCTCGCTTGTCAATCGATAATTCAGAGAACTTGAGAACAAAGGGCCACTTCCGATCCAACGCAACTTTCCCACAAAGCAACAACGTTCCCAATCTAAACGACAGAATCCGCAGAACTGAGCTCACAACGACCTGACCCTCCGGCTGAATCCTCTTGTGTAACAGCTCCGCCGCCTAAAATAATTTCATTCAACGAATCAAATTAGAAATCAGCTATGAACCCAGTCAACAAATACAGAGGTATAATAAACTTTAATCAATGTACTAAAACGGAATTGAAAAGTCAAAGATTGAATTGAGTGTGAGATAGACCTCACCTCATCGGGAAGAGGGGCCTGAGAACCGGAGGTTCGGTAGAAGGATTGAAGAGAAGGGGATTGAGAGGCATGGTCATGGTCAGTGATCGGAGGTAGTAATGCCTCAGTGATAGCAGCCAGAACATGCATCTGGCTTGAAGATAAGGCATGCTTATAACCTCTTTCATTTCTCTCTCCACTCAACAGAGGGTGACTTCTACTCTCTCCCATCTCTCTCTCTCTCTCTCTCCCTCTCCTCTCTGTATTTTCGGTAAGATTAAAGAAGGCGCGAGATGAGGAAGAGAGGTAAGAGGCTTTTTATAGGCGAGAGAGAAGAGACAGTTGAGAGCGAAGCGGGGTTTGATTGAAGGGGTTAGGGGTTGAGAGTGAGGTTACTAAACTTACTATATGTGTCTGTTGCCGTAAAAAGCTTTATGAAAACAATATTTGGACGCACCGACTTCTCTGCTTAAAGACAACGTTGATTGCCGGGAGGATACGTTATTTCAAAAATTGGTATTTGTGCGTGCATCATTAAAATCAATATCTCCGACATTCCAAGATATCATTTCTTATGGGGGAAAAAAATTTCCTAGAAATTTTTTTAAAATAAAAATTTTAAAAAATCATTTGAACAATTTTACAACAATAAAATAAGTTGTCAATTATTTAACTGCTCTAGTTAATCCAAGTTTAAGTAGTATTTTTCTGTCATTTTCTTTTTTTTTAAGCTTCTTGATTCAAAATAATTTTATGGATTAATGCCATTTTTTGTCTCTCAGTTTGTCCTCATTTTTATTTTAATCTATATATAGGTAAAATGGTCCATATTTTTATTAAGTTATAAAAACTAATATTTTAAACAAAAAAAAAAAACTCGAGAGATTAAAATTTATGACTTAAAACTTGAAGGATCAAAACAAAAATAAGAGCAAATTTAATACTAATCCTGTTTTTATTTTATTCAGATAATTGAGTTGTGGTTGTGACAATAGGACAATTTTTAATTTTTGGAAGATTTTTTTTTTGGACATCTGCTTTTCGAAGATTTTAGCCACATCATTCATGTGATGATTTTCATTTTTTGTGGATCATTGTTTTTTATTGTGAATCTAAAAATAATAAAAATATTTTCCGATCAATGAGAGGTTGCAGGAGGATTCGGCTTGAAACTTCAGGCCAAGTTTTTTCTTTCTAATGAAGAATATTGAAAAGGTCCCTATTAGACATTTTATTGATAAAATTTCTAATGAGAAACTTTTCATTCATTTTTAACCTAATTGATTTTATGTAATAATAATTATTTGAGTCTTGTATGTTGTCCATTATAATTAAAATAAATGCCAAGTGTGCATCATCCTTGCCAAACAACTCTTATTTGAACTCACGTACAAAGAAATGCTTTACTCACATACTTATTTTAATCGTGGTAAAAATACTATTAAAAAATTAAAATAAAGACATACAAATTTTCAAGACTCGATGTAGTTTACTCTGTCCTTCTCTTTGTTTGTAATTTTCAAGACCTGATCTTGCCATTTAATGAAAATAAATATAAAAATGTTGGCAAAAAATATGATTAAAATAAATAATTTAGCGGGATTAATTCCTTATAATATGACGAAAATTATTGAATTCGTGCCGAAAAACGTGTTTAAATTTATACTCCACTGCTTCTTCTTGTATAGAATTGTGTTAAACAAAAATATACTCGTGTTGGGAGAGAGAAAAAATCTTCTTAGATCTGACGTGGCATATGGGGTCCATTTAGATAAGGCCAGAATGGTTCTTTTTCATTGGCAAAAAACGACAAAGTCAACATTTATTTCTTGACTTGCAAATTGCAAACTTTCACGAGCTTTTGTTCGTGGAGCCGTTCTCGATAAGGCACTGTAGACTAACTGGGCGGCGGACCGTCTAGCGAAGCGTGGGCTTGTACAAGTAATTAGTTGAGGTGTCATTTCCCATGGTCTATTTAAAGAACTTGTCGTGTGTTGCGAATGTGAGTTGGTATAGATGGTAAGGGATTGGGATTAGGCGCTAGGTAGGGGTGGAAAGCAATAGGCCGGCGGGCAGGCTTAACAACTGAGCGCATTTGTTATGCGAGGCTTGGCTGGCTGGCGCAGCTGTGGCTGTTACATAAGTTTATTTTTAGGCTGAGCCTGGCGCATGTAACGGGCTGAGCCTGGCACGTATGGCTGTTAAGAAGCTGTATTTTTAAAAATTCTATACGTAGGCTAACATGCCACAGGCCCCAAGGAAAAACAAAATAAAACAGGCCTCCTGCGTTCTGGTAAAAAGCAAGCCTCCTCAAATTACAGGTAGAAAAACAGGCCTAATTGCTTAAACGCAGGCCAGGCCACGCAGGCTTTTCGGCCTACACTCCTTAACAGCCGGCGACAGGCTTTTCAGGCCTACACACAGCGGCCTGGCACGGCTGTTAAGGCAAACGGGCTGAAATTAGGCCTTGGCTCAGCCTCGCCGACAGCCGGGCCTCGGGCTTTAGCGAGGCCAGCCCACGGGCCTCGACAGCCGGCCTTTTTCCACCCCTACCCTTGGGTCATGGGTTCGATCCCTCTGCCGTCGTTGGGACTCCTTTGGTAGGCGATCTCGTAAGTCCCCGATGTAAGTCTTTGATAGAACCGGCCGTCTTCCAAAACGATGTCGAACCCTCCAAAAATTTTTATTATCCAAAAAAAAAAAAAAAAAACTTGTCGTGTGTTACTTTGCCAGAATTGTAATGGGTACTCTATTCCCATAGTCATTAGTTGAGGTGTCATTTCTTTTATATATATATATATATATATATAAAAGTAATTCACAAAAATACCCTATCCAGTATTCACATAAGAAAATTCTTAGAAAACTCGAGTTCAAAAAAATTAAAATCTATAAGTTGAAGATGCTGGGAAAAAAAAAAAAAACGAAGAAACTGATTCTATTTAATTGAATAGGGATTTATAGGGGTAAATATATTTTGATTGAAATCGTCCAAATTCAAGTAATGTAGGACTCTCTTCATAATTGAAACCATTGGGAGGGGTAGAGAAGATGAACAGTTATTAATAATTCTGGAGAAACAAAATAAAGCATTTATTACAATACATGCATATAATATGTATTACGCAAGAATATTATATACTGTATAAGATATTATTACAATCGAAACATTGAAATGAAATATATATTCAGGTCAAAAAAACTGAAATGGAATAGACAATCCAAAGGTAAAAAAAGAAAATGAAATCGACAGTGTAACCAATGATTGAAGGTTCTAATCTATTTATCCTTCTTGAACGACTCAGCCATCGTATTGGCAATGCAATACGACGTCGCTTCTATGGTTACCAACATTAAATGCATTTTTGACAAATTTACTCCTAATTAATGTTATATTTTTTTTCCCAACAGTCTCTTTCATTATTTTTCTCACTAACTATTTATTATCTAATAAATAAGGGCATATTTAAAAAAAAAAAAATCATTTCTCGTATATTTATTATTAAAAAATGGGTAAAGAATTTCTCCAATCATTTGAAGATAGAGTTATCTCCAAATGTGCCCCAAAACTACGTCTTTTTGAATTAATGAAAGGTATTTCTGTAATTTTGTTTATTTTTTAATCATATAAATTTCTTGAAACACCCTTCATTAATTCACCTAAAATTACTAATAAACCCTTCATTAATTCAAAACGACGTAGTTTTAGGGTCACTAGAGAATGAAGATAACTCTATCTCCAGCGACTGGAGAAATATCAGTTATTTGGATCTATCTTCTCAGAAAGAAATAACTTTTTTAAATTTTAGCTTTTGGCTTTTCACTTTTTGACTTCTATTCATATTTAATTAATATGAATTTTTTGAAACTTAAATTTCAATATATCATCATGTACGCCAAACTAAATTTTTTAATGAAGCCCTATTGAAATACAAACCCCATCACACTGACTAAATTTTATTCTAGTCTAGAGAAGATGATTATAATAAAATTCACTTCTGATACGGTTGCTGGTTAAAGTATTATTTTTATGAACACGCATGATGTCACATGGCAAAAGATTTGGTGAAAAACTGAGCCCTTTAACCAAACAGAAGCGAAGTGTGCATGCATGAGTTCATACACGTCATTGAGAATGAAGAGAAGAATTACCCTGGAGAAGAAATTAAAGAAGAAGCAGATCTTGATCACCAAGAACGCGAGCCGCAAAGGAAGGCGACGCGTTTCCCTGCACCAGTTCTGCAGAATATTCTCTCTCTTCTTCACAGATAACTCTGAGATCTTGTGAACGAAGGCACCTCCAATCCAACGCTTCTCTTCCACACATGGGATTCAAATCCATAATCTATAATGATTTTGATCATTAGTAATGATTAAATTCTGATTTTGTTCTATTTTACCAGATAATTCTGGTATTGAAGGTGTAATTTCCTTCAGCTACTGTTTAAAATTTCTAATTTTGGTAATATGCGCAAGTTTTATATGAATTTTGTTTTTAGGTATTAAATAGTGAAGGACAAAATTCCAACTTGATGAGCATCACATCAGAAACCAGTTGATAAAGTTGATAAATTTTAAAACATGGGGTCAAATCAATAATCTATAATGACTTTGATAATTAGTAATGATTAAATTCTGATTTTTCCTCTTTTGCTAGAAAATTCTGGTATGGAAGTTGTAATTTTCTTCAGCTACTACTGTTTAAAATTATAATTTTGCTCATATGAGCAAGTTTTTATATTATTAATTTTTTTTGGTGCTGTGCAATGCAGTACAATTTTTTTTTTTAGGTATTAAATGGAGGACACAATTTCAACTTGATGAGCATCACACGATAAAGTTTCCTTCACATACCATACATTTTGAGGAATCCGACAAGAAACACATTACATAAATGCATGGCGTGTTCAACTTGCTTGTATATGGTTGGACTTATTAATATTTTCTGTTCTATAAGAAGACAAGCCTCTATTAAAAATTTAAGGATATATTTAGAGGGGAAAAGTATTTCTCTAGTCACTAGAGATAAGTTATTTCCAGTAACCCTTAAAACTACGTCGTTTTAAATTAATGAAATGTGTGTTTGTAATTTTAGGTCAATTAATGAAGGGTGCAAAATTACGGAAACACCTTTCATTAATCCAAAACAATGTAGTTTAGGGGGCCACTGGAAATAACTTATCTCTAGTGACTGAAGAAATCTTTTACCTTATTTATAGATGCGGAATATTCAAAAGAAGTGTCACGTACGGGAGGTCCAATTAAAAAATAAACGAGTCTTAGGATTTTGGATATAAATCAAATTAAAGTTGGATAAAAGTTAAATGAACAAATGTTGAATATGATAATGTTGTGAGAGAATTTTTAGAATTTGTTAAAAGAAATGTCGATGATGATAGCGGGATATTTTATTGTCCTTATGTAAAATGTTTGAATTAGAATCGACTAAGTGTTGTAGATATACACACACATATTTAATTTGTGAAAAATTTTATAAGAGTTGTACAATGTGAGTATGGCATGGTGAAGAAATAGAAATGTCAAGTGCATCTCAGCAAAGGGAAGTGACCTTTGATGATAATGACACGAATATGGATAATCAGATAGAAGACATTATTTTTTATGTAGAAAAATAGGCTTTAATTTTGAGTAATCATATGTATATAGTAATATGTGTAGTGGTCCAGAAAAGCCGCTATATCTAGGATGTAAAAAATACCAAATTCATTGGTAAAGTATATATGCTGAATACATAAACCTTGAGTAAAAGATCATAGACATTTTTATAAATTCACTCTCTCAAGGACGGGTCTCCATCATCGGGGAAGAAGGGTTTGGAAATGAATATATATATATAAAGCCCAAACTTTGGGAGGGTCCCTTTGGGCTAGATGTGTGTTTGCATTAATTTTTGGAAAATAGCTTTTATAATTTACAAAACAAACATATGATAAGAATTTTATCTCAACTTAGAAACCATCACTTCAGAGTTTGCAAAAAAAAAAAAAAAAGGCAAACATGTGGTTTTGTGACCAAATGTATTTTTTTTTTTTTTTGGGGGGTCGAAATAACAAAATGTACTTTGAAAGGCGCCACCGCCCCATTGTGATTCCCATGTACGATTCTCTTTCTGACCTAAAGTTTTATTTTGTTCTTTTTCGCCCAAATGGTCCTAAACCTTTCCTTCTGCCAATAACTAATAAGACAATTGACCCAAACTCTATGCCGTGCTCACTAGTTGGGCATGCCTCTTAGGGTATGTTTGGTATGAGGGGAGGGGAGGGAAGAGAAAAAATATGTTGGAATGACATTTAACATTTTACTATTAATGAAAGGAATATTCTTTTTTATTGTGAGTATATTTTAGGAATATTGAAAATTATCTAGGGGTAATTTTGTAAAGAGGAGAAAAAAATTTCTCTCTCCACTTTCCTCCCCTCCCATTCCCTTATACCGAACATACCCTTAATACTGGTCGCTGGACCCACACGCCTCTTGCCATCTACCCCACAATTTTTCTCATGAGAATACGATTCAAATTCTGTTTAAATACTAAAATATAAATTAAAACCCATCTTTTAACAACTTATTAATCAAACTAAAGGGCCTCATTAAGGGTTTTTGAATGTTTTAAAATGATTATGTTGTCCTTTCAAAGTCATTTCTTTTTGTCCAAATCATCTTTGTCGTTTAATTCAATTCTCTTTTTGTTCTCTCGTTTTTAGTTATGATAATTAGTGTATTAATTAAAAATAAAAAAATTACTCCATGATTTAATATGTGATTAAAAATGATATTAAAATAATCAAATACGTTAAAATAAAATAAAAAGCGATAATTATTCATGAATCAAATGTTTGATGTCTGATCTCTTGAAGGAGTGGATATTTTCTTGAATCTTTTGTAATAAATTAAGTATAAATATCCATTTTTAAGAAAATAAAAAACGATTCATTTTTCCTTCTTTTGCAAAATTAAGGATTATGTTTTTAAAACACTTGTTTTGTTTAAAAACAAAAAAAATTATTAGTAAAACTGTTTTTAAAAACTAAAAAAAAAAAGCAGTTTTTTGTTTTTGTTTTTAATTCTTAATTCTTAGTTCTTAATTTTTGAGGCTGGCACTTATTACATAACACTACGGGCAATGACCATTGTCATGTCATCATTAGCAACGGCCGCTCTCAAATCACTTCAAAAGTAGATTTTTTTCAAAATAACTATCCAAACAAATTTTTTTTTTTTTTAAAGTTTGCTTTTGGAAAATAATTTTGTAAAACTATTTTTTAAAACAAACAGAAACAAACATGCCCTTGGTTTCATATTTTGTATGGACGACGAGGCGAGATAGAATTTCAAAAAACGACACTTTATGATGATCAGGTAAGGAAAGTTATTTTTACACTGACATTCAAAAATCTTATTTGTTAAAAAAAAAAAATCAATAGCATGAAATTCTTAATTCACACAAATACCCTTATTAATATATTGTATGGAGAGATCATAGATGTACTGTATTAATTTTAATTACTTTATAAACTTTTTTTATTTTTATTTTTTGTGTGTGAAGTAATCACAACTTACAAGTAACATATATTAATTTATAATGATGTAAATGAGTTAATAGAAAGCATTAAATTCAATCCAAAAGTTTCATAATCAATCATTGATTAAAAGTGTGTTTATTTTTATGTACTTTTTGAAAATGCAAAAATATCTATGAATAGTTATTAATAATTATGGAGAAACAACTAAAGCATTTAAACAATACATGCATATAATATGTATAACGCAAGAATGTTATATTGTCCGGTCTTAATTATAGGACATATTTAACTGATTTTAGGGAGATTAAGGAAAGAATAAAATAAAGATATTTTAGGAAGAAATTGATAAAAGTTAGAATGTTATCTTATAATTGGGACCAAAATCAACTCTCAAATATTATCTTATAATTAAGGCACAGGAGGAAGTATAAGATATTATTACAATCGAAACATTGAAATGAAATATTCAGGTCAAGAAAATGAAATGAAATAGACAATGCACACGTAAAGAAAGAAAATGAAATCGACAGTGTAACCAATGGTTGAAGTTTCTAATCTATTTACCCTTCTTGAACGATCGACTCATCAATCGTATTGGCAATGCAATACGACGTCGCTTCTATGGTTACCATCGGATTGATGCCAATAGCGCTAGGCAAAACATTAAATGCGTGTTTAACAAATTTACTCCCAATTAATCTTATATATTTTTTTCCTATAGTCTTTTTCAATATTTTTCTCACTAACTATTTATCCTTTTCACTTGTGATATAATAAATAAGGGAATATTTTGAAAAAAAAAAATTTCTCATATATTTATTACTTCCTCCGGTCCTAATTATAGGAGCAAATTTTAGAGTTGGTTTTAGTCCTAATTATAAGTGCAAGTTTTAACTATTATCAATTTTTTCCTATAATACCCCTATTTATACTTTCTCAATAATAATTAAAAATAATAATAATTTAATAATACACTTATATATTTTATAAAGTAAATAATGTTTGCAACTCATTAATGTCACATACACCTAAATTATACTTTTTTATATAAAATAATTTTGAGCAATTTGTCATATTTTTTCCATATCACCCCTACTAATACTTATTCCACAATAATTAATTTAACAACACGCTTATATTCTATCAAGTGAGATATTCTACTTAATTTTTAAATAAAATAATTTTAATATTCCTTTAAGAATATATATTTTAACGTTGTTGACGGGACCATTTCGAATTAATATCGACCGTTGTCATGAGAAGCTTAATCAAACATATAGAACCGTATCAAAGAGAATTGCATTGGGGAAGCGAACAGAAAAGTAGAAAATAAAATATTATGCAAAAGGATTAACCTGTTCAATAAGTATTACTTAGTTCTATCTTTGAGAGATGTATTTGTATTAAATAAACTTGGGTAAGGGTATTTTAGGAAAATACACATAATTAACTAATTTAATTTTCTTCCTTAATCCTTCAAATTCGATAAATAACTCTTATAATTAAGACCGGAGGGGAGTATTAAAACATACAATTCAGTTATTTGGATCTATCTTCTAAGAAATAAATAACTTTTCTAAATTTTAGCTTTTGGCTTTTCACTTTTGACTTCTATTCATATTTAAGGGTTAAATACCATTTTTGTTATGAAAGTATTGGTTAAAGAGTATTTAGCACCTCCAAGTTTTTTTGGTATCATTTTTTCTCTAAAAGTTTAAAAACAAAGCAATTTTACTCATCGATTGATCTTGACAATTGAATTGTTGCTCTTCTTTGTAAACTTCCAGGGAAAATTTGCTCATAAAAAAAACTTTCGGGCATATTTGCTCCTTTTTGTAAACTTCAGGGGCAAAAATACCAAAAAACTTCTGGTTGTTGAATACTCCCTAGCAAATACTTCCGTGGCAAAAATGGTATTTAACCCTATATTTAATATGATTTTTTTGAAACTTACATTTCAATATACCATGATGTATGCCAAACTAAATTTTTTAATAAAGAGTTAAGTACCAATTTTGTTCTTGAAGTACGCATTTAGGAGTAATTTTGCCCCTGAAATTAAAAAATATAGCAATGTTGCCTTTCCGTTAATTGTCCTAACGGTCGACGTTAGGGTTTTTAACGAAGGGGCAACATTGCTCCAAAAAAAATAACAATTTTGCCCCTAAAGTTTAAAAACGTAGCAATGTTGCTTCTCCGTAATGTTAGTTGACCGTTAAGGTTTTTAAGGGAGGGGAAACATTGCTATATTTTTAAACTTTAGGGATAATATTACTACACTGAAAACTTTAAGGGTAAAATTGTTCCTAGGTGCGTATTTTAAAGGCAAAATTGATACTACCTTTAATGAAAGACTGTTCAAATACAAACTCCGTCACACTGACTGAATTTTATTCTAGTCTAGAGAAGATGATTATAATAAGATTCACTTCTGATACGGTTGTTGGTTAAAGTATTATTTTTATGAACACGCATGATGACATGGCAAAAGATTTTTGGTGAAAAACTGTGCCCTTTAACCAAACAGAAGCGACGTGTGCATGCATGAGTTCATACACGTCATTGAGAATGAAGAGAAGCATTACCCTGGAGAAGAAATTAAAGAAGAAGCAGATCTTGATCACCAAGAACGCAAGCCGCAAAGGAAGGCGATAAGGGGCGGATCCAGAAATTTATGGAAGGGGGGTACTATTGGCAGGAGGGGTGCGGGGGTTTGGGGGCAGCGCCCCCGAATTTTTTTTTCCACTTGTCATCAAAAGCACAAAAAATAATATAGGATTAAAAAAGTTTTCACTTGTCATCATTCTGCAAGTTTGATCATCATCAATAAGAAAAAGAGCAAGTGTTAGCTATAAAATGTTCATGACGGAAAATTAGCAATCTACATGCTCAAAGCAATTTTTTGTCTTTGCGAATATCCACATAAAATACAAAGAAAAAGAAAACAAAATGTTAGGAAAGTATCTAAAAAAGGAAGTAGATCTTTCCCAGTTGAAGTCACAAATCTTAAAATATGTCCACAAGGTGAACCGATAGAATAAAATATGTCTGCAGGTAAGTTGCGCCCTTCTTTAAATAAAATACGTCCGGATCACTTTGAATAAAAGTTTTAAATTTTTTTTTTTTTTTAAACAAAAATAAGGGGGGGGGGCACGTGCCCCCTTATCTTATGCATCCGCCTATGAAGGCGACGCGTTTCCCTGCGCCAGTTCTGCAGAATATTCTCTCTCTTCTTCACAGATAACTCTGAGATCTTGTGAACGAAGGCACTTCCAATCCAACGCTTCTCTTCCACACACATGGGATTCAAATCCATAATCTACAATGATTTTGATCATTAGTAATGATTAAATTCTGATTTTGTTCTATTTTACCAGATAATTCTGGTATGGAAGGTGGAATTTCCTTCAGCTACTGTTTAAAATTTCTAATTTTGGTAATATGAGCAAGTTTTATATTATTACTTGTTTTTGGAGCTGTGCCATTAATGCAATGAATTTTGTTTTTATGTATTAAATAATGAGGGACAAAATTCCAACTTGATGAGCATCACATGATAACACCAGCTGATAAAGTTAATAAATTTTAAAACATGGGGTCAAATCAATAATCGATAATGACTTTGATAATTAGTAATGATTAAATTCTTATTTTTCCTCTTTTGCTAGAAAATTCTGGTATGGAAGTTGTAATCTTCTTCAGCTACTACTGTTTAAAATTATAATTTTGGTAATCATTAATTGTTTTTGGTGCTGTGCAATGCAATGATTTTTCTTTTAGGTATTAAATGGAGGACACAGTTTCAACTTGATGAGCATCACACGATAAAGTTTCCTTCACATACCATACATTTTGAGGAATCTGACAAGAAACACATTACATAAATGCATGGCGTGTACAACTTTCTTATATGTGGTTGGACTTATTTATATTTTCTATTCTATAGAAGACAAGACTCTATTAAAAATTTAAGGATATATTTAGAGATCGGAATATTCAAAAGAAGTGTCATGGGAGGTCCAATTAAAAAATAAACTAGTCATACGAATTTAAATATAAAATTAAAGTTGAATAAAAGTTAAATGAATGTGGTGAGAGAATTTTTAGACTTTGCTAAAAAAAATGCTGATGATGATAGTGAGATATTTTACTGTTATTGTGAAGAATGTTTGAATTAGAAGCGACTAAGTGTTGTAGATATATATACACATTTAATTTGTTAATGATTTTATGAGAGTTGTACAATGTGAGCATGACATGATGAAGAAATAAAAATGTCAAGTGCATCTCAACAAAGGGAAGTGGCATTTGATGACAATGACATGAATATGAATGATCAGATAGAGGACATTATTTGTGATGTAGAAAAAAAGATTTTAATGTTGAGTAATTACATGTATATGGTAACATGTGCAGTGATCAGAGAAGCCGCTATACCCATGTTTTAAAAAAATATTAAATTCATTGATATTTTTGCACATACAAAAAGTATATGATGCTAAATGCATGAATCTTGAGTAAAAGATTATAGACATTTTTATAAATTCACCCTCTCAAGGGCAGGTCTCTATTATTGGGGAAGAAGTGTTTGGAAATGAATATATATAAAGCCCAAACTTTGGGAGGGTCACTTTGGGCTAGATGTTTGGATTAACTTTTAGAAAATAATTTTTATGATTTATAAGATAAATATAGGAAAAAAGACGAATAAATACCACCCGAATTTGCAAAACTCTTAGAAAGCCCCACCGAATTTGTAAAAAGACTAAGAGATGACAAAGACTTTTATGCAAATTCATGCAAAATGACCATAATGCCCTTGCCTCTTTTGAGAGAGATGAATGAGAGAACGAGAATCGCTCCATTTGCCGTTGCATGTTCGCCTCCGCTATTGACACCGACACCGACTGCCGACGCCGCACCCGCCTTGACGCCACACAGCTAGCACCGTGAAAAAGAAAGAAAGAAACACGAAACAAAAAAAAATTTGATTGGTCGATCCGGAAGAAATTGGAAGAAGAAGACGTGAAGGAAGGAAGGAAGGAAGGAGGAAGAAGGAAGAAGGAAGAAGGAGGAAGAAGAGGAAAAAGAAAAAAGAGTCGAAAGTGCACACTAAGTCCACTTTCGATGCATTGAAAGTGCACTCCTTTCATATTCTTTTACAAATAAACCATTGCCATTTACAAATGTTTCTAGGGCTTTTCCATTCTTGCATTTGAATTACAAAACACAAACAAAATGCATTATTACAAAATAACTATTGCCATTTACAAATAAACTATCGCCATTTACGAGATGTTTCGGGCTTTTCCATTCTTACATCTCGAATTACAAAATACAAACAAAATGCATTATTACAAAATAACCATCGCCATTTACAAATGTTTCTAGGGCTTTTCCATTCTTGCATCTGAATTACAAAACACAAACAAAATGCATTATTACAAAATAACTATTGCTATTTACAAATAAACCATCGCCATTTACGATGTTTCTAGGCTTTTCCATTCTTGCATCTGAATTACAAAATACAAACAAAATGCATTATTACAAAATAACCATCGTCATTTACAAATGTTTCGGGCTTTTCCATTCTTGCATCGAATTACAAAATACAAACAAAATGCATTATTACAAAATAACCATCGCCATTTACAAATAAACCATCGTCATTTACAAAATAACCATCGCTTATAATTCAGATGCAAGAATGGAAAAGGCCAGAAACATTTGTAAATGGCGATGGTTTATTTGTAAATGAATCTAAAAGGAGTGCACACACTCGGAGTGCACTGAAAGTGTATTCAGTGTGCATTTTCAGACTCTTTTTTTCCCCCTCTTCTTCCTCCTTCCTTCCGTCCTTCACGTCTTCTTCTTCCAATTTCTTTCGAATCGACCGATCAAAAAAATTTACTGTTTCGTGTTTCAGTTTTTTTTTTTCACCGGTGTAGGCCTGTGCGGCATCCAAGGCGGTGGGTGCGGCATTAGCGGTGGAGGCGAACGTGCGATGGCAAATGGAGCCTGAATCTCGTTCTCTTGTTCATCTCTCTCTCAAAAGGGGCAAGGGCATTATGGTCATTTTGTATAAATTTGCATAACCTTCAAAAGTCTTTGTCATTTCTTAATCTTTTTACAAATTCGGTGGGCTTCTGAGGGTTTTGTAAATTCATTCGTCTTTTCCCATAAATATATAATGAAAATTTTATCTCAATTTTTTTTAAAAATACCTCTAAAGCCATGGCTTTAGAGTTCTGCCAAAAAAGGTGAACATGTGGTTTTGTAACCAAATGTACATTGAAAGGCGCCACCGCCCTATGTGATTCCCATGTACGATCCTCTTTTCTGACCTAAAGTTTTATTTTGTTCTTTTTCGCCCTTCAGAGTTCTGCCAAGAAAGGTGAGCATGTAACCAAGTGCACAGTGAAATGCACCACCGCCCCAATGTGATTCCCATGTACGATCCTCTTTTCTGACCTGAAGTTTTATTTTGTTCTTTTTCGCCCCAATGGTCCTAATCTTTTCCTTCTGCCAATAACTCATAAGACAATTGACCCAAACTCTATGCAGTGGCGGAGTTAGAAATTGTCGGGGGGAATATTACAAAATAAAGCCCAAATTTTTATGAAATTGTATTTGTAACACCCCCAATTTCTAACAGTTATAATAATCTAAAGTTTTATTGAAATTCGAAATAAACAACCTTGGGGAGTGCTACCGCCGCACTTGCACTGAGACAAGTGCAAGGCTACACTTATTACATTAATCATAAATCAGAACTTAAATAAGTGTGTTTTATTCAAAACAAAGAAAATAAAATAAAAAGAAAAACTAACTAGAATACCGAATGATTTTCCTCACTTCTCACCTAGCCCCAACACTTGACATCCGTTTAACCGAAAATCTGCTCCCCAAAGGATCATCGCGACCATGAACACACACATCGGCAAAAAGCGGTAATCCTAATAAACACACTTTATATGGCTCAATTATATTAATAAAATCAAATACGTAATCACATAGTGATTTAATCAATTAACAAATCCAATATTCGCCATATATATACATATATTCACACTTTGAATCAAATATCATTATTTATCTTTATTAAATTCGTATAGACTCGGAAACCCGGTTTATTTAGTTTAGTGGGAAGAGAACCATGGTAGACCCTAAACCCGCTCTACCCCGTGACCGGAACCATCGATCACAATCATCAATTGGCCATAAACATATCAACATTTCTTCCTAGTGTGCACACCTCTTCCTAAAGTTGCTACTAGTGTCCCGGAAACCTGCCAGATACCACTTTGGGAAGAACGGATACTATCTTTTCACATCGGTGGCATAAAGCCCAAAAGTTGTGTTCATCACCTTGGGAGGTACCATCCCAAAGCTATCCTCCCACGGTTAATTTAGTTCAATCACACATAAAAAGGAATTTTCTCAAGTCTACTAAGCAACTAAGGCAAAACCATTTAAAGAGTACATGTATTTAATATATATATATATATGTTTATATTTATATTTATTTTAATCATAAATCAGAACTTAAATAAGTGTGTTTTATTCAAAAAAGAAAGAAAATAAAAATAGAAATAAAAATAAAATAAAACTAGCTAGATTCAGATTCAGCAAAAAGTTTCAATATCTTTATTATAACCCCTTCACGAAACAAATAGTAGGGACTAAAATAAAAATATTAAAATTTGTATTAGATTGAAGGGAAAATCCATATGGGGCCCAAATAACAAGGAAAAACTCAAAAAAGGCTCCAAAATTCCCGAAAATCCCAGAAAATGCTGGTATAAATTCATTAAAACGTGAGTTGTTAATTTGGTTGATATAATTGTTAACGAGATATTGATATAGTTGTTAATGAGACTGATTTAGTTGTTAATGACCTACCCGTTGACAATTATATCACCACAATTATATCGGTTTCCATTAACAACTCACGTTTTAATGAATTTATCCAAGCCTTTTCTTGGATTTTCAGAATTTTGAGGTCTTTTCTAATTTTTTTTCTTTGTTATTTGGGCCCCCATATAAATTTTCTCTAGATTAAAATATAATTTTCTAAAACTTTGGATCACATTCTATAATTTTAAGAGGCAATGCCACTCCTAGTACCCCTGCACTTGACTCTAGCGGGTTGGGTTTCATTTATCTTTTTCTCATTATCCCTCATCATCTCTAAATCATATCCATTCAATCAATCACAATACCACTTTAACATTTCTCTCATCTTCCCAATCAATGATCTAGATGGTCTTAATGAGAGAAAATGAGAAAAATGATTAGGAGAGTATCCTCTTCGCTTGAGTCTATGCCGTCCTCACTAGTTTGGCATGCCTATGAATGCTAGTCGCTGGACCCACACGCCTCTTGCCATCTACCCCACAATTTTTCACGTGAGAATACAATTTAAATTCAGTTTAAATACTAAAATTTAAATTTAAACCCCCTCTATAAACAACTTCTTAATTAGGTTAAGGGATCTCATTAAGGGTTTTTGAATGTTTTTAAATGATTATGTTGTCCCCCTCAAAATCATCTCTTCTTGTCCAAATCGTCTCCATCGTCTAATTCTATTCTCTTTTTCTCTCTTGTTTTTAGTTATAATTATTAGTATATTAATTAAAAACAAAAAATTACTCCATGATTTAATATGTGATTAAAAATGATATTAAAATAATCAAAGACGTTAAAATAAAATAAAAAACGTTAATTATTCATGAATCAAATGTTAGATGTCTCTTGAAGGACGGAATATTTTCTTGAATCTTTTGTAATATAAATTAAGCATAAATATCAATTTTTAAGAAAATAAAAAACGATTCATTTTCCTTCTTTTGCAAAATTAAGGATTATGTTTTAAAAACAGTTTTTTTTTTTTTAAAAAATAAAAATAAAAAACTAAAGCAGTTTTTAGGTGTTTTTTGGTTTTAATTTTTTATTTTTGAGGCTATCAATTATTACATCACATCACCGGCGACGATCACTGTTATGTTATTGTTTTTTACGCCAACCGCCAGGTCACTTCAAAAGTATTTTTTTTTTTTTAAAACTATGCAAACATTTTTTTTTTTTTTTGTTTTAATTTGTCTTTGAAAAATAATTTTATAAAACTATTTTTTAAAAAACAAACATGCCCATGCCCTTAGTTTCTTATTTTGTATGGACGACAAGGAGAGATAGAATTTAAAAAAACGACACTTTATGATCAAGTGGGAAAGTTAATTTTTTGAATTTTTTTTTTTTTTGATACTGAGGAAAGTTATTTTTACACTGACGTTCAAAAAACTTATGTGTAAAATAAAATAAAATCAATAGCATGAAATTCTTAATTCACACAAATAACCTTATGAATGTATTGTATGGATAGATCATATAATTAAAGTAAAAATGAAAATAATTAATAAGTACTGTATTAATTTTCATTACTTTATAAACTGTTTTAAAAAAAATTTGTGAAGTAATCACAACTTACAAGTGACATATATTAATTTATAATGATGTAAATGATTTAATAGAAAGCATTAAATTCAATCCTAAAGTTTCATAATCATAGAATGGGCTTAAGGGGCAAAAATACCCATAATCATTGATTAAAATTGTGTTTATTTTTATATACTTTTTGAAAATGCAAAAATATCTGTGAACTGAACATTCAAAATAAAAATAAAAATATTAGGACGGTTAAATATAACACAACACTGTTATATATGTATATGAAAAAGTAGTGTGGGTCCACTACATTGAAATGAAATGAAATATGCAGGTGAAAAAAAAAAAGAAATGAAATAGACAATCCACAGGTAAAAAAGGAAAATGAAATCGACAGTGTAACCAATGATTGAAGGTTCTATTTATCCTTCTTTAACGACTCAGCCACCTTTTTGGCAATGCAATACGACGTCGCTTCTATGGTTATAATCGGATTGATGCCAATGGGTCTGTTTGGAGTGGACGTTTTTGGAGCATTAGGAGCATCTGCATTTAAGTTATCTGGCTGTGGAGAAAAAGCCCAACACTCTGTGTTTGGGTTAGCATTAGGGTTAATGGACTTTTCACAAAAACGCCCATTTAACAAAAAGCTCCTCTGGATAGCTTTCCAACTAATGAAACGCAAAGATTTTGTGGGGCCTACCCCATTTCGACGCAGACTGAGGAAGAGAGAAGGAAGGAGCAGTTTTCTTTATTTTTGTGGGCCCATTTTCTCGCACCAAATGGGAGAAAGGGAGAGAGAAGGGAAGGAAAAAAGGGAGAGAGAAAAAAAGCTATTTTTGTGGGCCCATTTTCATACCTCTTTTAGTCATTTTTTATCTCAACTGACTTTTTAAATAAAAATCCAAACACTCATCAGTTTAGAAAAAAGCTAATTCTGCAAAAAGCCAAACATGTAATCCAAACACAAATCACATTTATAACTTGACTTTTTTCCTATGTGCTTTTATAAAAGTTAGATAGGCTTTTAAGCCCACCGTTTCTACCACCAACCCAAACAGGTAGCGCTGGGCAAAACGCTGCCGTCACAAGCATACAAGCCTTTAGCTTCCCAGCTCTCCCCATTCTCATCAAGAGCTCCTTCTTTTTCAGTGGGACCCATTCGGCAGCTTCCAATTTGATGAGCTGTCGCAAAATTAGTCCACAGCTCATCATTTTCCATTGGGCCCCTCGCCACTGTGACCGAGTCCAAGAACTCCTCCACGTCATCATCCCTTCCCCCCTTGCACTTCATTCTCTGGCCGTCGCTCCTCAGAGTTCCAACTTCCACAGCTCCGGCTCCGATCAAAACCCTCAGCGCCGTCCTCAGTCCCTCTCTGAGGTTTCTCTTTTCATGTTCGTTCATTTCGTACGAGACTCTTCCTTCCTTCAACACTTGTCCCGATCCTCGGTCTCTGGCTGTTAAAGAATATAGAGACAAGCAAGCCCAATAGGAGTCTGGAATTAGTCGAGCTATAAAGCCCACTTGTAATATAGTCCAATAGGCTTTCTGTGTAAAATAGAATACTATACAATTGTAAATTCTAGGGTTTCAATACCCACTATAAATAGTAATACAGAAGGTGGCCACTGTGCGCAACTTTTACACAAATACAATATTCCTAAATTTATCTTGGTATCAGAGCTTTTCAGGCTAATAGCCATGGCTACACCCATCACCCAAGACTCGTCTTCCATTCCTCATACAGAAAAGGAATCAGAAGCTCTCTCCCTTGTGTCGGCAGCCTCTCTTTCCAAACCCACAAACAATAGTGGCATTTCTCAATCTTGTTCTGTCAAGTTGGATGGAACAAATTTCCTTATCTGGCAAACTCATGTGCTACCCATCATTAGGGGTCACAAGCTTGAAGGTTTTCTTATTGGATCAAAACCATGCCCATCTCAATTCATTGTTGCTGATGGAAAAACCACACTCAACCCAAGCTTTGAAGACTGGGTGGCTGCAGATCAGCTTGTGTTTGGCTGGATCTTGAACACCATGACACTAGAAGTGTCATCTCAGATGACAGATGTCTCCACAGCTGCTGGACTTTGGGCTGCAGCAAAGGAAGTTGCTGGTGCTCAGACAAAATCCAGAGTTCTAATGCTTAAATCAGATTTCCAGCGTACAAGAAAAGACTCAATGAAGATGAAAGAATACCTGATTAAGATGAAAGGCTTCTCTGAACAGTTGTCTGTTGTTGGCTGTCCAGTTCCTCTTCCAGATCTGTTTATTCAGATTTTGGATGGTCTTGATGCTGAATACAACCCCATTGTTGTACAACTGAGCAAGGAAATTGATGAGCTCAGCGGATTGGTTTTCAGTCATCTCTCTTGACCTATGAAAATAGAATGGAACAACTTAATCAGTTCTCAAAACTTTCTCTATATCAAACAATTATGCCAACTATGTCAGCTCAGAACGTCCACCCTCTAGAAATTGGAGTGGAAATCGTTCCTTCCGTGGCAATCGAGGAAGAGGAGGAAGAAACTATGGACGAAGAGGAGGAAGCAACTTCTCCAACAGAGGAGGCAACTACTACAACCGAAATTCTGAAGGAAATAGGCCACAATGCCAGTGTGTGATAGGTTTGGTCATGAAGTTGAAAATTGTTTCTATAGGTATGATAAGTCATTTGTCAAACCTGGTAAGAAGAAATCCAACTCAGCTGCTGCCTCCAACTCGAATAATGATGATTTTGCTTATTGGGCTACTCCTGAATGTGTTGATGATGATGCTTGGTACCTGAACAGTGAGCAACAAGTCATGTCACTAATGATGTCAACCGCATTAACTAGCCAACTGAACCTAAGGGTAAGATAAACCTGATAGTAGGCAATGGTCACAAACTAAGGGTTGAAAAAGTAGGTTCATCTACACTATCAAATGTGAATGATACAACTGTGCAGCTGAACAATATTCTTTACTCACCAGAAATTAAAAAGAACTTGCTCAGTGTTTACAAAATGGCTGATGATAATAATGCAGATATTATATTTAATACAAATGGATTTTCTGTGAAGGAACATGAAACATGGAAATTAATGCTGCAAGGGGTTCCAACTGAAGGAGGCATGTTCAAAGTATCTAAAGGAGCTACAAAAGGGAAAGAAAATGATGAGAAAGACTACAACACTAATTTTACATTTGCTGTTGAGAAAGAAGCTGGTTCAGCATTTATTTATTCCTGCATTGATAGAAACTTGTTGCATTGTAGACTTGGACATCCTAATGATAGGGTCCTTACTCAAGTCATTAGTGATTGTAACCTCAACATTAGTAAAAATGAGATTATATTTTGTGAGTCTTGCAAGTATGGAAAATCTCACTCTCTCCCTTTTAAGGCCTCTCAATCACAAGCTTCCAAGCCCCTTGAACTAATCCATACAGATCTATGGGGACCTGCACCTATGAACTCCCTAAACGGTTTCCGTTACTATATTCTGTTCCTTGATGACTACAGTAGATTCTCATGGATTTTCCCTCTAAAAACCAAAGATGAGGCACTACATGCATTTATTCAGTTCAAAAATCTTGTTGAAAATCAATTTGATAGCAAAATTAAAATACTCCAAAGTGATTGGGGTGGAGAATATAGAAGTTTTACTAGTACCTTACAAGATGTTGGAATACATTTCAGACACTCATGTCCACATACCTCTTCTCAGAATGGAAGAGCAAAGAGGAAACACAGACACTTAGTTGAAATGGGACTTACTTTACTTGCTCAAGCTAAGATGCCCCTTCACTATTGGTGGGAGGCATTTCACACAGCTACAACACTCATAAATCAGCTGCCTACTAGTGTTCTAGGTGGAATATCACCTCACTACAAACTCTTTCAGAAAACTCCAGATTACAGCAGACTTAAAGTGTTTGGTTCTGCATGCTATCCTTGTCTAAGGCCTTACAATCAGCACAAACTTGACTTTCGAACCACCAAGTGTGTCTTTCTAGGCTACAGCAATTCACACAAAGGATACAAGTGCCTAAGCTCTACTGGGAGAATTTACCTGTCTAGACATGTTGAATTTGATGAAACTAACTTTCCTTTTGCTACAGGTTTCATAAATAAGAAAGAACACCAGAAGAAGGAGTTTATTCTCAAGGCTTTTTCAATATGTCATTACCTGAGACCAGATTGCAATTCCACAATGATTTTATTGGAGCTGACCCCACTAAACAGTCATTACAGCATACAGAAAACACTGAGCAGTCCCTGCGTGCAGCAGAAAGCTCTCCCAGAAGCTCCTCTAATTCCTCTGCTCACTCAAATCATGATCCTGGTGATGAAGAAGAACAATCAGTCACTAATGATGATACCTCACAAGGGACTTCAACTCAGAATACAACAAGTCAACAAGAACAGGACACTACAAATCAACATCACATGGTCACAAGAAGCAAAGTAGGTGTATCCAAACAGAAACTACCATATGTTGGCGCTGTTACAACTGAACATGTTAAGGATGTAGTTCCTGTTACAGTCAAAGATGCACTAAAGAATCATGAATGGAGAAATGCTATGCTAGAGGAGTTTGATGCACTGACTAAAAACCAAACCTGGAAACTGGTTCCCTACACTGGCCAAGGCAACCTAGTCGATTGCAAATGGGTTCTCAAACAGAAGTTCAACTCAGATGGATCTTTTCAAAAACACAAAGCAAGATTGGTAGCCAAGGGCTTTCAACAAAGCCCCGGTGTTGACTTTGATGAAACTTTTAGTCCAGTTCTAAAGTCATCTACACTAAGATTCATCCTTGCCATTGCAGTAACACTACACTAGGCAAATCAGACAAATGGACATAAACAATGCTTTTCTCAATGGTGAATTGCAAGAGGTAGTTCTTATGAAACAACCTGAGGGATTTGTTGACTCTAAACATCCAAATCATGTCTGCCTACTAAACAAAGCCTTGTATGGCCTTAAACAAGCACCAAGGGCATGGTTTGACAAGTTGAGAACAACTCTACAAGGCTGGAGATTTAAGCATTCAAGGTGTGATCCGTCTCTCTTCTTCCTCAAACATGAAGGATATGTTATGTTTGTCCTTATTTACGTTGATGATTTTATCGTGACTGGAAACTCAATGAGAATGATTAATATGTTTGTGGAACAACTGAACAACAAGTTTGCTCTAAAAGATCTCGGACATTTGCATCACTTCCTAGGCATTGAAGCTTACCGAGATAACACTGGACTCTATTTGAAGCAAGAAACATACATACAGAATATTTTGTGCAGAACAAATATGCAAAATTCCTCTCCGGTTCCCACACCCATGGTGATAAACAAGCACTTGTCAAAAACCGATGGCATACCACTCATAGATGCTACTAAATACAGAAGAATTATTGGAGCCCTACAATACCTGACAAGTACCTGACCAGACATACTGTTCACTGTCAACAAGCTAAGCCAATTTTTGAGCTCTCCAACAAGCATTCACTGGCAAGCATTAAAGAGAATACTCAGATATTTAAAAGGAACCAAAGATCTGGCTTTACACATCAGACCTAGCAACCATCTTACCTTACAAGGTTTTTCAGATGCGGATTGGGCTGTTTGTCCAGACGACTGAAGATCCATGGGAGGCTATTGCGTGTATTTTGGGGATTCTCTAATCTCTTGGTCAGCAAAGAAACAGCGAGTTGTATCTAGGTCAAGTGCAGAATCGGAATACCGGTCTCTTGCTGATCTCTCGTCGGAACTCTCCTGGATTCAATCTTTCACGGTTGAACTCGGCCTTCATCTCAAGGAACCGCCGATTGCGTGGTGCGACAATCTTAGTGCAGCGGCGCTCGCGGCTAACCCTGTGTTTCACGCCAGATCCAAGCATATCGAGTTGGATGTCCACTTTGTCAGAGATAAAGTACTTGCAAGAGAATTGTCGGTGAGATACGTACCTTCAAAGGATCAGATTGCAGATCTGTTTACAAAGCCCCTCTCCCATTCGAGCTTCAGTAATTTCAGAACCAAACTCGGAATAACAAGGCTGCCCGTTCCTCGTTTGCGGGGGGCTGTTAAGAATATAGAGACAAGCAAGCCCAATAGGAGTCTGGAATTAGTCGAGCTATAAAGCCCACTTGTAATATAGTCCAATAGGCTTTCTGTGTAAAATAGAATACTGTACAGATATCAAGCAATTGTAAATTCTAGGGTTTCAATACCCACTATAAATAGTAATACAGAAGGTGGCCACTGTGCGCAACTTTTACACAAATACAATATTCCTAAATTTATCTCTGGCCAGTATAAAGATGAAGGAAGTCCATCCATACTTGAGCATCCTCTCTTTCATATCTTTCCCTGAAACCCAGGGCATAAATGCAGAGAATAATCCAGGATAAAATGCCGGGATTTCGAATATGAATCTCGGAGCGTTATTCTCGTCATTTGCTACATGGATTGAGGTCATGATTCCTCCCTCATGGTTGTTTCCTGTGAATTCTTTCATCTCTTCTGGGAAGTATCCCCATGCAAATAGAATTGGATGGACGTGGAGGTTCCTTCCAATGTTTGGATTCTTCAGGCCACTGGAAATCATTAGTGGAGGTGTATTGAGAGCTCCACATGCTAAAATTGTTGCCTCTGATTCGTTTTGGAGTTTCTTTGACACTTTGCTACTGCCCAGTGTTGTTGCTATTACTCCCGAGCATTTCTTTGTTCTTATTTCATTGTTTTGATCTTCAAATATTAAAGTCTCAGCCTTACATCCACTTATGATCACCGCATCTTTTTGCACCGCATCAACCAACCAAGTAAGCTCTGTGCCCTGTTTATCCCCTGTTCTACAGCCGTAACCGCAGGAGCCACAATAATGATCTGTTGAGGAGTTTCTAGCAAGTGGCGTGATGTTCAACCCAATATTCTCACCCCCAATTCGAAGAGCTTGATTCTGAAGGCTTTCTTTGTTCCATCCCTGTGTTATACCATTCCTCTTCCACACTGTTTCCATGGCAGATCGATATATAGAACTTCCATAGAGCGGGATTTTGTAGTTCTGTGACCATTCTTTGAGAACAGAATCAGGTGTTTTGATGCAAGCGGACCAGTTTACGGAAGAGCCTCCTCCCACATTTGAGCCAGCCAAGAAGAACAGTTTTGCATCAAGGGTTGAGTAGATCCCACCTGATTCATATAGCTCGTTGAATGAAGGGCCTTCAAGGGAAGAGTAATCTTCAGGAACAGTGTAATTTCCTTTCTCTAGGACCACCACTTTTAGGCCTGCGGCGGCAAGAACGGCGGCTGCAACTCCTCCGCCACAACCAGAACCAACAACTACAACATGACATTTGATGTTGTAGGAGTCTGCAGTTTCAGTGACATGAAGGCCTTTTCTTTCGAGGGAATGCGAAATAGTGGCGTCACTTTCGTATATGGTCTCTATTATTCCTTTCTCAAGAGGTCTCTCCTTTAGCTTCAGCTTTTCCCTCGAGTCCACTTCGTATTTAATAGCTTGCCATGCTGGGTTATGCCCGTTTTCATCTACCTATAGCAATTGGAGAAAGACAAAAACTTATTGCAAAGACAGCCTAAGGGAATCGCAAAAGAAAGCGCCAAACTCCTATGAAACATGCATGGAAATGGTTTCTTTCCACGTAAAGACCTCGGTCAACTATCATATCATTTGTTTGTTCCAATCCATCCGCTACTTTTTATCATATCCAATTCTTTTAATTTGTCATGTCATTTTCATAAGATCTGGTACGAGTCGTCCAACATGAAATGCCACGTCAGAAAAAAAAATTAAATGCATTTTTAACAAATTTACTCCTAGTTAATCTTATATTTTTTTTTCCTACATTCGCTTTCATTATTTTTCTCACTAGCTATGTATCCTATTCACGTAGTATAAATAAGGGCATATTTAAAAAAAATAAAATACATTTCTCACATATTAATTATTAAAGCATACAATTAAGTTATTTGGATCTATCTTCTAAGAAAGAAATTCGAAACTTTGCTTTTAATTTTTGACTTATGTTCATATTTAATATGACTTTTTGTAACCTACATTTCAATATATTATCGAAACTAAATATTTTAATGAAAGCCTATTCAAATACAAACCCCATCACACTGACTAAATTTTATTCTAGTCTAGAGAAGTTGATTATAATAAAAATCACTTCTGATACTGTTAATTCAAACAAGCAAAAAAAAAAAACGCTGGTTAAAGTATCATTTTATGAACACGCATGATGACATGGCAAAAAAATTTTGGTGAAAAACTATGCCCTTTAACCAAACAGAAGCGACGTGCATGCATGAGTTCATACACGTCATTGAGAATGAAGAGAAGCATTACCCTGGAGAAGAAATTAAAGAAGAAGCAGATCTTGATCACCAAGAACGCAAGCCGCAAAGGAAGGCGATGTGTTTCCCTGCACCAGTTCTGCAGAACCTTCTCTCTCCTCTCCACCGATAACTCTGAGAACTTGTGAACGAACGGCCACCTCCAATCCAACGCTATTCTTCCGCACAGCCACAACGTTCCCAGTCTACCCGACACAGTCCGCAGAACTGAGCCCACTGCCGCCTGAGCCTCCGGCAGAATCCTCCTCTGCATCAGCTCCGCCGCCTATATTCCATTCAACCAACCATATTAAAAATCAACCAGATAAACAAAAAAAGTAAGGCAAAGATTGATTTGAGAGTGAGACAGACCTCATCGGGAAAAGGAGCTTGAGAACCGGAGGCTCCGTAGAAGGACTGAAGAGCAGGGGATTGAGAAGCGCCGTCATGGTGAGTGATAGGAGGTAGAAATGCCTCACAGATAGCGGCCATGACTTGCATCTGGCTTGCAGCTAAGTCATGATTATAACCGCCTTCTCTTCTTCCTCCACTCAACAGAGGGTGACTCTCACTCCTAATTCTCTCACCCATCTCTCTCTCTCTGTGTCTACCTCTCTCTGTGTCTTTCTGTAATAATATTTAGGTTAAGATTCAGGAAGGCGCGAATATAATGTGATGAGGGAGAACGAGAGGTGAGGGGTTTTTATAGGCTCGAGAGATAACGAGGCTGTTGAGAGCAAAGCTTTGTTAATTTGAGTAGTGGACGTTGTTAGGATTTTGTCTTTGATCATCAAGCCGTTGGCGCGATCTTGATCGCTTGACTTTGGAGGTTTTGCTTTATTACATGGAAGCTGTCACATTCTGCGATCGAGCTAGCTACGTGGAAAATAAATGGATGCTATTTGACGATCTCTTCTTACCTACAGTCTCTTGTTAAGTGCATCTTACACTATTCATGTGTGCTTGACACTATCTCTTATTTCAAAGATATTGTGCCATATTTTTTAATTAAACTCATCGATTTCAATTATATTCCAACGACTCGGTTATGAAGACAACTGTTTGTAATTTTTAGAAATTTTTTTCCATCTAATTTTACAATATTTCAACCACACAACATTAATCATTCATGTGTTTTGTCCAATAATATTATATATATGATTGATTTTATATAATAATAATAAATAGTATCTTGCATGTTCATCATTATAACAAATAAATAAATATTTAGGGTTGAGGGATTAGTTCTTTATAGTATGTCGAAAATTGTTGTATTCTTAACGAAAATTTGTCTAAATTTAATCCTCAACTGGTAGAGGATTTTTCCTTAAAAAGTAAACTTGGGTCTTGATCGTACTGAAAAAATAATAATCTTCTTAAATCTAGAATGGTATGATAAGACAAAAATGGTTTTTTTATTGGCATAAAGAAAAGCAAAAACGATTTACATTTAAATAATAATCTTCTTAAATCCCGACGCATTGATAGATTATTTTAAATGATATGCGTCAAACATTCAAAATTCGTAATTTCCCATGTTCCTACGTACGTGTAGGCGATGATGCATGTACACTAGGAAAAACATAACAATTCTTACTTTGATGGGGAAAAATATTTAAATTTTTTATTTTTAGATACTAAGTCCTATAAGCGCATATATAGAAGCCAAATGTTTCTTTTTATTGGGTCAGTAAATTATTTTTAATTGATTTACCTTTAGAATTTGTCATTATTAGATCATTTCCACGTTCCTGCGCGTTGGCGAAGTGGCAAACCAGACTTTGTACTTTCGAGACTATGGGAAATGACGTAGATGTTTCGTCTTAGTCTAATCATAAGGTTGATTGATAAATTATTAATTTAGAAAAGAATATTTTAACTTCCCTCAGATTTTACCTTAATTACACTGATTTTCCTTTCTATTTTAAGAACATACACATAAATCCCAACCCTTAATTCCATTAAAAAAATTTATATAAAATAAGTTTTATTTATTAATTTAACCTCCATCATTCTGTAATAGTTAAGAATTAAGCTACTGATAATTAGCAAAATAAAACTATCTTCAGCAAAGTCCTCAACATATGAAAGATCCAAATAACTCCACAATGTCATAATCGATAAAGATTACAAAAGAGAATCATAACAGTCTCAGGAAACATAATTATGACAGAAAAAGAAAAAAGGTCTCAGGAAACATAATTATGACAGAAAGAAAGGAAGGGAGGTACAGCAGAAATTCCAGAATCTCTTCAATCATTGCACACCCTTTCCATAACCGTTTTTGTCATCTTGTAATAATTTGCCTCACTCAATTCCCTCAACTTCCAGGGTCTTCTTTTGCTACGTGTACTCGTACGTAAACGGGGCCTTGTGTTAGACCGCTTCCCATCAGCATTTCGGATCCCATGTTATTTGGCATTGTGCACATTCCTAATTCCCTAATTTTTGTTAAAACTTTTTAGTAATTCAAGAGTTTTTTTTTTAATTCCTTTTTTTCCCCATAATATTCATGTTTTTACTTTTGCAAATAGCTTTTTGTTAAATGTTTATTTTTCATATTGTCATAAAGGCTTGATTAATTTAATTAATCTAGGCATAAATACTTATTGTCTCCAATGTTTAATATAAAATCTCCTTTGATCTACAAAAAAAATCTTATGTTAACTATTAGAAATTGGTAGAAATAAAAAATGCTATTAATTCTTACGAGTAAAAAAAATTCACTAGGGTTATCTAAAATTTTAAATATAATTTATGTTTTCATTTTTGGTTCTTAGGTGGCCACGTGACATATTAGAAATTTAGAATCATCTTTTATAATCTAATCACTTGAATTTAAAATTCAAATTCAAATTTCAAAATCAAAATTCGAATTCTAAATTCAAATTGGTCTAAGATCACGTTTGGTCTTCTAACATATTTGAGCCCTTTTTGTGGAGAAAATGATTTTCCACTAAGGGGTTTAAATATGACGCCATTTAACTTTGGGCTTGGAGTCCCATTCCAACCCAATTACACTTCTATTCTTGACAAAACTCTAACAATTATTAGCCCAAGCTTGCCAAATTTAAGCAATTAGAAATAACCTTTGTATGTACCTCATTAAGCTCAATTAGTTATTGACATAAATAAAATTGGACCAATTAAACTCTTTTAATGGGCCCACTTTATTTAATGACCACATAAGACACTAGCAATGCTCTGCGGTCCCAGAACTAATAGATTTGATCAAGTGATCTACCTTTCTCATCGTCATTCACATTTAGTCGAGAGTAAAGATAGAATGTAATCTCTCTTGATTGATTAAATGTAGCTATAGTTCACAGAACTAGGAATCTTCTTCTATTTACTCAATAACGAATCATGACTCTTTATGATCACTTGCTGTGCGCACAAACTCCCAAGTCAATTAGAAGCTATCTAAGCTCTACCAGTCTTGTGAATGACTAATCTCTTGTAGGAGAATATGACTCTTTTTAGCATATCCATCTATACTCATGTATTTGAGTTACACCCAAGAATACACTATTCTCCCTATTCTCAGGCGGATAGAGTTGTATAGTCAAAATATAACCCTAGGACATAATGTTCTATGACACCTTCAAGTCCAGGATGATCCGCACTACCAAACGATGAGAGCTTTACATATCCAATTATACTCTTACAATGAGTGGAGTCTCTTGGCAAGTCAGTTTAGTGCTATCTGTTCTCCAACAGACCTACCTGATATCAACTGACATCATCATGCTTGTATTCCATGAGGTTCTTATCTTGTATCTCTATACAAGTAGATGATGTCGTGCTAGTCTTATTAATATCACCAATGCATTTTCTTAGTGATTCAAGACTAGGAATAAGGTTCAGACAATAGATATGCAGTGTTCTCGAGTTCTCATCATCATGATCCTTATCATAGATCCTCGAGTGAAAGCCTATTCTATTCCTAAGACTTTTATCTTTAAAGGCATATTTACCTTAAAATAAAAGTGAGATATAAATATAATAAAGATAAAATATGCTCATTTATATTAATCATGAAATAATGAAATACATAAAGGTGTTCATCTGTCCAAACAAATTGTCTCTAGGATGCCTACTTACTAACAAAATGTGCATTCCTATTAATGCACATAGATGGATATTTTAAGGAAATTGAGATAAATGTTGGGTAAGAACCTTCTTCTTATTGCTTGTCTCTAAATGAAACAAAATGATGGTTCTAATGGAAACAAATGGATTTAAGAGACTTATACTGTATGATTAGTCGATTGTCATTGACAAAGTTGTCCTAACATATGAAAGGGAGAAATTGAATAGCTAGATGGAGAAAATAACAAAATGAATGCATTATTACTATCAAATATAGATTGTTGAATATAGAAACATGAACAAGAAGTTCATTAGGTTTAACATTCATGAAATATTGCATAAAATTTATCAGATGTAATTACTGACCCAAATGAGAATTACTAAATTTCATATTTAAGTTAACAATGCTCTAATAAGCATAAATGAAAGCGAGACATGCATGAGTATGAGAGAATAATCGACTTCAAAAGAAAATAGAAAGGAGTAAATAATCAAGATAATCATATTAAGGAGGCAGCTATTCTAGAAGAGGCCAAGACATAACTGATTGCAAAAACTTTAAAAGAGGTTTGGATACCTAAAAGTAACAAAGAAATCTCAATAAATTATGTCATAAGAAGAATGGAACCAAACATATGAAGTTGTCGATAATGATCTTGATAATAATTTCACGTGATCAATTGAAAATCTTATGCATAAATCTATCTTGTGAGTAAACAAAATGGTGATTGGCCAAAAAGGAAAAGCCAAAGGGAAAAGATGCAATGAAAATGGTTTTATATTATTTTGATATGTGACAATTATGACCCTAAGTCCCAACTAAAATAGGAATATATAAATATTTAAGTGAAAATAAAGATTTTCACAAATGCTAATGAAGACTATGATGAGTCGTATTATTTTGTGGTGTATACAATAATTTTGTACTTTTGGCAGCATATGAAAATAAAATTATGCGTCTATTAGATGTTATTATATACAACTTACATATGACTCATTAAATATTGAAATTTATATGAGAATCCTTGAAGGATATGAAATGTTAGAAGCATATACAAGAAAATCATTCTACATATAAAATGTAATGCAAATTTAAAAACAATTCAATAATATATAATTGATTGAAAAATATCTTGGAAAATGAATAATTTTATATTTTACTTGACTTGTAGATCAAGTTATCGAATGCTCAATGATCTCAAAATCACATATTTTTGGCTAGGGATAAGGGTCTTAAATGCCATAGAAGTTTTCGCTCGAAAGAGTCTTGGTAAGACGGAAGTTTTTTGGGACCAAAAATGCCACGTTTTTCGGCGAGGAGCAATTTTGCCCCGGAAGTTTTCACTAAGGAGCAATTTTGCCCCGAAAGTTTTCACTAAGGAGCAATTTTACCCTTCTGTCCCCAAATACTAAATTTGACTATTAAATCGCCAAAGACCACACATGTGATGCCTTGAAAAGGTCAAACTTGGAGCCGAGAAGGAGATCTTTGAGATGTTGAGCTCAAGGCGGCGAAATTTGTGAAGCCGAACCGGTTAAAGAGACCGAAAGGTCGACATGTCACAAAACCAAAAGGAAGCATCACTTATGATCTAAGCAAATGATTAGTCTATACAAACGTAACTATTATCGCTATTGATTTGTTTTACTGAACCAATTTTTGGAACAATTCATTTTGTCGTTTTGCGTTTCATTTGCGTTTTGTGATGAGACCTTTCAGTCCCTTTGACCGGTTCGGCTCACAAATTCCGGGCCGCCTTGAGTTCAACATCCTGAAGGATCTCCTTTTCGACTCCAAATTTGACATTTTCAAGACATGACATGTATGGTCTTTGACGATTTAATAGTCAAATTTAATATTTGGGGATAGAAGGGCAAAAATTGCTACGTTTTCTAAACTTCCGGGCAAAATTGCTCCTTAGTGAAAACTTCCGGGTAAATTTGCTCCTCACGAAAAACTTTCGTGGGCAAAAATGATACTTCCGTGCAAAATTGATACTTCATGTGAACTTCTCGTGGCATTTTTGGTCCAAAAAAAAAAAATTTCCGTCTTACCGGTGCTCTGAGTGAAAACTTCCATGGCATTTAAGACCCTTATCCCATTTTAGCTATGATGAATTTTCTTGCAAAGATATATTGAATTTAATGGTCCAAATGTAACTTATATTTTAGGAGAACATTTCCTGTATCATGCTAATGTAGAATATTTTATGTATCATGCTAATGTTGTATTTATTATTATTTTACTAGTAAAATTAATTCTTGTAGGTACATAGTGGATAACAAAAATGAGATTTGGTGTGATAGTCTTATGAACATATTATATAATATTATTTTTTCAGAACATACCGAATATGTGGATGCAAGATATATTTTTAGAATAATTTTTCTTTATTGTTTCTGCAATAAATAAGATAAAGGCGAATATAATGATATTTTAGCATATCCAGAAGATATGTTAGAGGAACACATTTTTGCAAAACATTTGAAGACAAACTAACAATGCATCATTTATAGTTTGGTGGTTGAAAATGCATTGGAATTGATGTTCTTATTAGGGAGTAAAAATGATGTTATTATCAAGGGGAAGTACATATGATATGATCATTAGGTGAAACAAAGACCATGCTGTACTTTTCCTTAACCAAAATTTTGTCTCATAGGGTTTTCATTGTAAGGATTTTAACGAGGCATCTTCTATTTGTATTATGTACTCTTTTTCCTTCACTAAATTTTTGTCCCATTGAGTTTTTCTAATAAGGTTTTAATGAGGCACAATATTTGTTCATTTACATCTAAGGAATGTTGTAAAAATATTAGATGATGTGAATGTCCACAAACTCCAAACTCTTGGCCTTTTTACTTTCTACACTCCGCAATTTTTCTAATGATTGTGTTAGGAATTTTTATGCTCATAACTCAAATGTTATAATTTGCACTCATGAGGATTAACTTTGCTATTTATTTTATGTAACTCTTGGTTGAAGTTGAGAGTATAAATAGAATACTATGTACTATACTTTGGTTGCATCCAAATAAATAAGATATTAATCCATCTTTCTCTCCAACTCTCTTTTCATCTTTTTCATTCAATCTCTTATATTTTCTTAATCTCATAACATTTATAATGATGTAAATGATTTAATAGAAAGCATTAAATTCACTCATAACGTTTCATAATCACAGAATGGGTTTAAAGTGCAAAAATACTCATAATCTTTGATCAAAAGTGCGTTTAGTATTATATACTTTTTGAATATGCAGAAATACCTATGAACATTTAAAATGGAAATAAAAATGTTAAGACAATTAAATATAACATAACATCATTATATATGTATATAAAATAAGTAGTGTGGGCCCACTACAAAAAATAACATTTTTGGTTAACATGTTTAAAGGTCATGGTATTTTTACTTTCATTATAAATTTTTATAGGTATTTTTATTCATAAAAAAAATATGGTGTTAGATGTATTTTAAATAAAAGCTTAGAAATATATTTGCACGTTCACCCTCTCAAGGATGGGCAGTCTCCATTATTGGGAAGAAGGGTTTGGAAATGAATACGGCTCACTGTGGGGTCTAGAAAAGTGAACATGTGGCTTTGAAACCAAACGCACACCGGAAAGCCGCCACCGCCCAATGGGGGTCCCATGTACGATCCTTGTTTATGTGTCTCACATAAAGTTTATTTTGTTCTTTTTGCCCAAATGCTCTTTTTTTTGTCCCTTCCAGTTTCCATCTTGCCCCCGAAGTTTCAAAGCGTCGTTTGCCCCTCCGTTGAAAACGGTCAACTAACGTTGACCGTTAGATTTAATTAAGGATTTTTAACGGATGTAACATTGCTTTTTTTTTTTTTTTTTTTTAGAGCATTCGTTGTCCCTAAAGTTTAAAAACAAAGCCATTGCTCATCAAAAAACCCTAAAGTTGACCGTTAGAGTTTTTAACCGAGTGGCAACATTGCTTTCTGGCCCCTTTCGGAGGGCAAAATTGCTCTCTACCACCAACGCAAAAATGCATTCCCTTAAAGTTTATTTTGTTCTTTTTCGAACTCAAATGCTCTTTTTTCTTGTCCCTTACATCTGCCACGTCGTTTCGAAATCAGGCTAAGAGATTTAATTAAGGATTTTTGGATGTTTTTAAATGACTATATTACCTCTTAAAGTTATTTCTTCTTTTCCAAATTATCTCTGTTGGCTAATTCAATTCTCTTTTTTGCTCTCGTTTCTATTTATGATTATTAGTGCATTAATTAAAAACCAACAAAATTTACTTCATAATTTAATATGTGATTAAATTTTTTTAAAGTAATTTAATTAAGGGAAAATCTACTTGAAATAGGAAAATTTTAAATAACCTAATTTAAAATTTTAAAATATGCGTAAAACTACTTTAATGCCATCTCATTTCTTCTCTCCCATCTTAAAAGAGTTTTATTGCTATATGACTTTATTAATTTACATATCAACACTAACATATAATAAAATAAAATATGATCTGTATATTGGTTATATTATATAGATCCCAAAATCAATACCCTTGTTATACACCAAATCCCTCCCGACTCTCTTGTTCTATTTATACCTAATTTTAGATTTATTATTGCTCCCATAGAATGCCATTTTTTATAACCACAAAAATCCATTTTTTTATAAAATAAAACGGAAAAATGAATAAAAAAAAATTAAATTAAGTAAAAAATTAAATTATTTTTAATTAAATTATATATATTTTATTAATTTTCATTTTTTATTATATAAAAATATAATTAATTTTATTATTTTTGAATTATTAATATTAAATAATAGCAAATGCATTAGATTTTTTTTTTTTTTTTTTTTTTTAAAAAAGAGTAGCTAGAAAAGATATTCAAGTTTTTTATAAAAAAAATAGTAACTAGAAAAGATATTCAAGTGTTTTTTTTTGGGGCTTATTTGCTTCAATTGTACTGCGTAATCTTTTAAAGGGCGTTCTTAGTGAGTTATTTGAGCTCTATACTTTCTTTCCTTTAATTCCAAATTAAATAAAGTAGAACTTTAAATTATTCCACTTTTTTATCATTTATTATTATTATTATATATTATTATATTTAATATTGATTTTTTTATTATTTAAATAGACGCCACTCAAATTGTGATGCCACTCATTATACTCTGAATGCCACTAGTGGCTTCGTCTGACTGCCCTAGGTAAATCTTTTCCCATATACTTTAATTCGGTACAATTTTTTTACAAAAATTACTATATTGGTGCTTTTCCCCACAAATTTTGTGCCGAAGATTTTGAAGGTAACGGGCATTTGACTAATTTCTTGTCATTCTCAGGATCGAATTAACTAGTTTGATCATAGGATTTAATTCAATTGAGAATGAACAACTTCAAAGTTAGACTAGGCATCAGAGTCTATATACCAAAAAGATTATAGGCGCATGATTATTTGAAAATTATGATGGCAAAGCATTTGTTGACTCAGCCTCTTAACACACCCTCGATTCTATTAATGCAAGATTTATAGAGAAATCCAGATAGTCTATAGTGCGTGCTATTCTCAGACGCATCTTGTAAGGGGTTTAACTCAAACAACCAGCAAACAAGAGTAGAGCCAAACCCATAGTCAGCTAGTTTTAGCGAATTCACAGACCATCTAAACCCACATTGCTGGCTTCAATTAAACATAGGTGAGTGATGAAGAGTCCAAGGAAACCAACCTCTCCTTCATCCATGACCTCTCTCCATTAGTTTGGGGGAACACAGGCCAGAGACTAGCTAGCCACACATAGCCAGACTCATCCAATTCTTCTCCGGCCAATCTATAAATTTAACCTTCATCATTCCTAATTCCCTATGAAATCGAGAGAGAAATAAAGGGAGAGATTCCTTTCCCCATGTTTCAAACATTTCTTTCTTTTCCTGCAAAATTTCACCTTTTCTTGGGCGTTGACAATACAGCATGGTGAAACAACCAAGAGAAAGAGAAAAAATAGAGACGGGGAGGAAGGAAAGAGAAACAGTTAGAAGAACTAGAGGCCCTGATAATTGAGATAATTATAGACTTTCGATCTGGATAGGAGAGCTCGTCTCTCTTCTCTCTAAACCCTAACCTCCGTCAATGTCCGATAGCCGCCGCCGTTGTAACAGTTCAGCACCGCCGTTCAGCTGAATTTGGATTCGAGAATCTGAACATCATTTAACGGAGAGCTTCGGTCTCTCAACATTCGACGTCGCTCAAGTTGTCCGTCATTGTTCATCATCGTCTCCCTCTGTTCTTTGTTTTCATCATCTTCGTCTCCTGTAGCTGCATGTGCGAATCGTCTCCATCCTTTTCCTCTATCTGCTGTTGTCGTCGGTCTTCTCACTCCATTGTCGGAATTTCTGTTTGATCCGAAGGTTTTTTTCACCACGGAGGAGAGCATTTGTTTCTTTGTTTCTTTCAACTATCTTCTCTCGCTTCATTTTTCTCCATTAGATGCTGTTCATCTCTTTAATAAATTGCTTTTGCTGTCTGGGCAAAATGGAAAATTGGACTCGTTTCAGAGGAAATTTGAAAGAATCTAAATCTTCTTGGTTGATTTGGAACTTATTGGAATTGTACGTTGGTTTTTTGCTCGGATGATTGGGTTATTTTTTGCTTTGCTATTAATCTTTAGGTCTGAAATTGGGGGTCTTCCTTAGCTTGGTATTGTCTTTTTGGTACTTTTTGTTGCTAGCTTGTTCTTATTCTGATATCAAGATGTCTCATAACTTCCAATCAAGCTCCAATCCTTTATCATTCAATGGGAGGTAGTTTGTTTTTGCAGAGGTTATTGATGATCACAAGTTGCATATTTCAAAATTTGCAATATTTGATTAGCATTTATTGGAAGTTGCAAGGACCGGTATCAGTGGTTCAACGGATTGATTGTTCCTTTTTTTTTATTTTCAATATGAATTTTTTTTTTTTAAATTACATGCTCTAAATGGTGCATGGATGTTACAAGGTTACTTCATTGCACTGAGTCCATGAAAGCCAAGTCTCACTTCGTCTGCTTTGAATGCTTATCATCTTTGTGTTTGGATTCAAGTTCTTGTCTTATCTTTGAATTATTTTACTGAGGCGACAGCAGGATACATTGGTGGGTGTTTTGGAACCTTAATTTTTCCTATGATGATAAGAGCAAATTAAATGGTGATAGTTCGCTCATTTATGTCCTCCTTTCAGAATATCATCTAAGCCCTATTAATCTTTGATTGTTTCCCTCTATTTGATGATCAATCTAGACTGGTGTCGCTAGTCTTTGAACAATTGGGGAGAGTATGATCTTCTTGTTTGGGCTTTGGACATGTTGCTCAACATTGTAAAGCAACTTCCAAATTTCAATCTCTGGTTTTGGTTTCTATTGCGGGGTCTCGATCAATTGGTACTTTATCAAATATGATTATCGCTCTGGGGTAATGTTTCTACTAATCAGGTGACTGGAGTTAGGATTAGGTTTTTAATGATGATGTCAATAAGCAATGTGGGTCACAACATGGCGACTTTTATGATACTTTTCAAGAGAATACGGGCTTGTTTGGATTAGCGGTAATATAAATAAATTTTTTTTGTTTTTCAATATGACTTTTACAAAAGTAAGATAGGATAAAAGTCATATTGTAAATATGATTTATGTTTGGATTTACGGTAGGTAGAAGAGGCTTTTTTTTTTTTTTCCTTCAAATTGAAAAATGTTTGGATTATTATTTGAAAAGTCAGTTCAGATGAAAAATGACTGAAATTAAATGACATGAATCTTGTTGAAAACTACTTATATATATTAGTTGTATATATTATGATAATTAAAGATAAAAATTTAAATTTAAATTTAGAAAAAAATAAATTATTATTAAAAATTAATAAACAATAAAGTTTTTAATTAAATATATTTAATGGATAAAATTGTATATAAATTAGAATGCATACAAATGGTTTTATTACATAGTCATACTAAATAATAATACATTGCTAATTAGATCACCTATCCCTAACTAGTTTGTCTTTGATTCTATCATGATCATGATCCATTTGTGTTGAAGATAATATAAGAATATTTAATGAGGATGATACATCAAGTGGATCATTATTATCTTTATTGAAGATGGAATATCATCTAGAGGGGGGTGAATAGGTGATCTCAAAAACTTTTCGTGAGACACACATTGATGTAAGTAAAACATAGTCAGAGAAGAGAAATAGGCACAGAGCAATTTATATTGATTCGATCTAACATTTTGACCTACGTCTAGTCCCCAAGCACACCTTGAGATTTTCACTAACTCTTCAAATACGAATACAATTAAACACTCTGTAACTTAAGATGATCCTTTCACACTCGGACTCACTCCCCCTTACAAGTTGTAATTATACACCCACACTTAAGGTTCCACAACCTTAAGATTTAAACCGAAAATGAAATAAGTGTTTGACAACTCCTCACGAGTAGATAATATATGACCACTGAAGAACAAACAATATCCGAAGATATTAAGTGAAGTTAATAAAATAGTTGATCGTAATAATACAGAATTGAATGCATAGAGTTTCGGTAGGTGACGGAATTGAATGTGATGAGCTTTTATAGTGTTTGCAATCAATGCCATTGCGAAGCTTTGCAAACTAGTCGTTGAGACTCTTCATATTTCCGTTAGGCACAGGTGCACTCTGTTTGTGAATAGTCGACTGTTGCTTCATTAAATGCGTTCGCCATCGGCGTACTTGTGCAGAGAGTGATTCAGAGTAATAACTGGAATAGGTATGCCTCGTGACTGCAACGAAAATCTTATTCCGATTGTAGCTTTGCTTTTTTTGAACGAACATTTAATGCGTCTGCCACGTTGGATTGCCTTTCGTTCGAAAACTCAATTAACATGGTTAATCAACTGAAACTCATTCAAAAAGATGATTAAATATGATATGAATAAGTTCACATATAATTAAGAGAGAATAAATAATGATCGAGTGATTTTATGAAATCGATTAGCGACACTCTGGAAAATGACAGAGATGATAAGAACACATTCTCGAGAATTCCTTAACAGGAAAACTTGGTAGATGCATTTCTTTCACTACAAGAAAACTGGTAAATGGAGGCGGTTATGTGAGCATTTAGAGAGGTTTAAACCGCCTATTTTACAAATGCAAAGGTTGAAAAAGCGTCGAAGTTACCACCGTCGAGAGCTAAACTAAGGCGGTTTAAATGAGCCGGGTATAACCGCCTACTTAGAACAAAGGCGGTAGCGTAGGCGGCTAATAACGCCTCAATCAACATTATTAGAATTCAGAGGCGGTTTTTATAACCGCCTCTGAATGATATTTTAAGGCGGGTGTGTTAACCACCTTTGAATGGAATATAGAGGCGGTTTATTATTAACCACCTCAGATTGGGATTTTGAGGCGGTTATTGTGACCACCTCAAAATATCAATCCAAGGCGGTTCAGTAAGTGCCTCAACATGTCATTCTGAGGCGGTTTTGCATGGGATTAAAGATTTTGGAAGACGGGTATATAAATAGCCTAAAAATGTCATTCTGAGACGGTTTGCGATAGTTATTTATCACCCAATATATATAAAAATATTTTTTTTTACTTTTTTAGATTTTTTAATTTTAATAACGAAAGGTAGTTATTCAATTTAATAATTTTTTTCTTCTAATAATGAAATAATAACTTGTTGCATTTGATGTATCAAGAAAAAAAAAATTATTGCATTTCAAAGATACATATCCATACAATGTTAAAAGCCCTTAATTAAAAGCATAAGATATATAAATTCACCACAAGATTAAAGTGTATGTTTGCACATTATCCAAAATCATAGAACGAAATATGTTTAACAACCTTAAACAAAGTCTCAACTAAACATTGGATAAATTCCCTTGATAATGACAACAATACTACCCAAAATCAATATCTAAATAAAATATTCAAGGTTGTGGTTGTGGTGATGGAGATGGAATATAAGGTGATGAATCCGGTCCATCACAATGCGGGTCATGACTAGCATGAGAAGATCTTTTGAGCCCTGGAGACCCCAAATTTGCATCCTGATACATTGAAACAAAATTGAAAACAAACATCAAATGCTACAATGTCTTGTTCACCATTTTTTCATTGCATCATGGCATCAACATGACTATCAATTTAGCATATATCAAGCATAACACAAAGAAAGCAGTCTAGCATTTAGCAAACAAAATTTGAGCGGAGTTGAACTCTTTAAAACCTGATTTTTAATGATGTGACCAAGTGCAAATTTTTAAAACAAAACAAATTTGCAATCAATCACAATATGCAAACAGGTACTTAACTTTCTAGCTTTTTCTGAAATAGAAACATTCAAGTACGCACCTGAACCAGATTTTTAAAACAAGACATAAGGGTACTATATTAAGCAAACAAAAACAGACCAATTCAATAATTTGATCAAGTTTCAAATAAGAGGCTAATGATTCAACCAATTCACAAATTTGATCAAGTTCCACTGTTGTTCATACCATATAAACAGCCCATATCAAATCAACAAGATCGAATTTCTTACATATATGCAAGGCTATTCATAAATATACCATCTTGTCTAATTTACTTTCAATCCAAAACAGAGGTGTTCATGCATTTATACAACCAAGGCTGAACCGTAACAGGATAAAGAAATCAGTGGACACTACTTTGCATGTAAGGAATTTTCTATCAATAAAGTAATTTTCATGTACCAAATCAAATAAAGGTTTATCAAGTTAGGGGTAAACAAAGTGAAAAGCAAAAAGTAGTGAAAAGAGTATCTCAAGTGATGTTAGTAATCTATGGGATTTAGTTGTTATGAACTAGAAATTTCCTTTCATAGAGTTTCAAAGACACAAGAATTAAACTTTACATTAGCAGTCATTATGTGTAAATTGGCCACATATATAAACAAGTGATACACATGACTTATAATCCATACAAGCTCGACCATGTCAACATCCTAAATTTATCATCAACGTAAGGCCACCACTCCAAAGTAATCATATGTAATAAAGATATATGCAAATAATCCATAATGCAGAAAAATTAAATGATGTCCAAAGATAGCCAACAAAGATTGAACCTACGATTTAATTCCAAAGTATATATTTAATTATGACACAAGATTTACCTCATTGAAAGGAAAATGAGAAGGTTGTTGAGCACCAATATGTTGCAAAATAGAAGCAATTTGTGCTTTCAAGGCGTCAAATTCTCCCATTTTCCCTTTTAAGGTGTCAAGTTCTTCTTTGAGGGAATCATACTCTGCTTGAGAAGGACCAACACTAGAAGATGATGCAGAACTGCTACAGCGCTTACGCATTTGAGATGGAACCACCCCAAACCCCATTCCTCTAACGCGTCCAGGGTGCTCTTTCCCAAAGACATGTTCATAGGCCTCTTCTTCAGAAGACGTTTCCTCCATCTCAGCTATTAATTGGTCCTACAATATAACATCAAACATGTAATCAAATAGCATGTATAGCTTTCTCATTCTCAAAGAAAATACATACATTCTTTTCTCTAGCTTCCTCACAGACAAAACCGCCATCCTTTTTTGTGTGCGTAATGGCGTACCTCTCCCCTACTAAATTTGTGTCCATATTTTTTTTCCTAAAGCAATGTCAGTATACAAAAGGTTAGTTAAATTCACAAAAGATCGAAGATAGATAAAAAAGAGTATAATTGACGTACATTCTTAGTAGTCCTTCGGAACCCGTTTATCTATCTCAGCTTGACTCGAGTAGTCCTTCTTAGTTTCCTCTTCACATCTCTTTGGAACTCCCTAAATAAATTATTAAAATTAGAACATGAGTAATAATAACTTGCTTAAAAAAATATTCGAGTTACTTATGTAATACCCGGATAATTATCTATCTCGGAATATTATATTTTAGCAAATAATACCTATTTGGAAATAGGTGAATATGTGGTTTTAAAACCTTGTAGGATACTTATTCTATTGTATAGGGAAATTTCTAATGAAATTAGAGGGATTAAAGTGTCAAAATCCCTAAATGCAATTATGGGCCATGAAATGCCCCCGAAAATATTATGATAAATCCCAAGAGGCAATAAAATATTTATTGAAAATTAGAAAGTATGTTGTCTCTAATTTTAGGAATTTTTGGGATTATTTCCCTTGAAAAATAATGGGGCAAAATTAAATATAATTTTGGAGAGCATAAGTTGCCCCATGATTTTTAATATGATATGTGGGACATAAAATACCAATGTCAATGAAATAGTTGTGAGAAAATGATTAATCCTAATTAAGAAAATTATCAACAATTAGAAAGTGATTAGTTAAGTAATTAATGGCTAATTGTTTAAGCCGAACAATAGAATATTTAAGGTAGATTATGGAAAATCCTTTAATTAAGTGTTTATGGCTAATATTAGCATAAAGTGTGCTTGCTAATCAATTAGAAAAGTTTAAGAAAAATTGGTGAGATTAAGAACATGAAAATCCTAAATCCTAAAAGATTGCTAATCATGGGATTAAGGCTCTAATTAAGCTTCTAGCTAATTTAGATAAATAAATAAAAAATAAAGGGAAGAGAAAACCGAAATTTGAGTGTGAAAAGGGTTGTGGGTTTTTCAAAAATAATATCATGATATTTTTTAATTAAATAATAATATAATTAAGATATTTGTGGAAGAACCAGGTTGGATAAATGAGAACCGATAAATTAAATCTTATCTAAAAACCATGAACGAAGTTTCTTAGGTCATGACATATTACAAACAAGTAAATTTTTGTCCAAAGATGGTGTTAGCGGAAGTCATTTTCGTGAATCCCATGAGGCGAATAAGGGATCAGATGAAAAGATATTTTGTAAACAAAGGGTAGATAAGAAAAGTGAGAACCAATGGAAAATAAATCATAACTTGAAATCCTTGAACGAAGTAGAAAACAACGGACATATTATGAATCAAGTGGATTTTTGTCCCGAAATTAGCATTACCCGAAGTAATTTCTCAGAATCGACAACGATGTCGTCTCGAAAATGTTCAAATGTTACAATGGAATACCCTTAATGGGATCAAAAATTTCGTTAACTCAGATATTTCCAAAGAGGAAGAATAGAACTTCAAGGTTTGTGTTCCGGATTTTTGAGATTTTCTAAGATTACGCGATTAGAACACCGATCGGGATTTTATCGGGTAAATGCATAAAGTAAGGGAGTGACATCATCTTGATGACATCATGGTCTTGAAGAATGAGGTAAGGAGGTGGATTGGATGGTGGATATGAAGCCATGTGTAAAGTCAAGATCCGACGGCCAAAATCCGATCTGAAAAAGTATGGATAATGTCATACTTTTTGCCTATAAATAGGCCTTCCCTTTCACTTCATTCTTCACAATTCCTAGAGCCACTTAGAGAGAGGTTTTAGAGAGAAGAAGGAGTCCGGAGGAAATAGCAAGTTGCGGGTAAGTTCTTCTGGTCCCTAGTCTTAAGCTTTGGTAGTTCCTTCGGTAGTTATAGTAGAAATGCTAGATTAATCTTTAATCTTCCAAGTTAGTTTAGATATCATGTTTTAGGGATAAATATGATATTTATTTCAAAAATATATTGGAGATGGAGATATGTCAAAATTTTGGAAGATTAGAGTTAAAGTAACGAAGTTACGCGAAATTCCGCCAATTAGGAGAGTTAGGGGCAAAATGGTAATTTGTACCTAAAATTCCTATTATGATATTGGGCCTTGATAATATGATATTATCCTTATAGGATATCTGTAATCATGTACCGCTGTCAAAAAGCACCATTTTCCGTCAACGAAGGTACGTTAATGTACTGTAACACTAACTATGATGTTTATTGTATGCGTACATGTGCTATGTGTATGGTATGTTTATGTGAGGCACTTGATAGCTCGTGGTATGTTCAATGTACTGTTATTATGCTTGCTGGGTGTTGGGATACGTTTGCTAGGTACGAAATGCTTGGTGCGAAATGCTAGGTGCGAAACGATTGCTAGGTGCGACATATCTGCCAGGGGGCGTGTGTGCTGTTGGGATAAGCTTGTTTGTATGCTCATATACTGTCTATGTTGTATATATAAAGATGAGGTTAACCGTTACCTGAGGTTCAATGGGCATTGAACCTCAGCTCTTAACATAGCGTCAAGGTGAGGAGGACCGAGGATCGAGGAGAAAGGCAAGCGGCACGCATAGGGACTCAGCTGAAGACTTTCTTCTTTTGTTATTTACTTTTAAAAACACTCGGTATAACATACCGCTACTGTAATCAACCAGACTTACGGCATTTTGAATATAAATATCAGTTACTCAATCGCTCCGATGCTCTACTCTGATGAAAAATATATATATACTGCTTTTGAAAATGAGATGTTACAACTTACTGGATGTAGCATTCAACAAGTGGACAATTCGTCAGCACATGTCTATGAGCCTGTAACCTCTCCATTGATGTAAGATTGAAATATGATGATGCACCGATTGGCTTTCCCACTCGAGGAAACAATTCATCCACCCGTGATTTGGTTTGCGCATCATTAGGTACATCATCGACCCGCCCAGATCGATTCCATCGAGTCTCAATATCATCTATGTACCTTGAACAAAATGTTAGAATTTCTTGCATTATGTAACCTTGTGCTATAGACCCTTCTGGTCGAGCTCTATTACGTACATATGATTTCAATTGCCTCAAGTATCTCTCAATAAGATACATTCATCGATAGTGCACAGGACCTCCCAGCTTAGCTTCATCAACAAGATGGATGATCAAATGAACCATGACTATGAAGAATGACGGAGGAAATAACATTTCCATGTGGCATAGCAAGAGCACAACTCCACGTTGTAGTATATCCAAATTTGCAACATTCAACACATTATCGCACAATTGTTTGAAGAATGAACACAACTTTATTAAAATGCTTCAAACATTATCAGGCATTGCTACTTGTGTAGCCAATGGTAGTAATTGCTCAATCAATATATGACAATCATGACTTTTCAACATTCCATTCAATCGCATAGAATCAACAATGCACCTAGAAATATTGCTTGCATAACCATATGGTACTCTAATATTCCTCAATGTAATCAGAAACATCTTCTTGCCTTTATTTGTCATTGTATAGATTGCTAAAGGATATTTTCCATTCTAATCTGGCCAAAGGTCATGCTTACAACCCATTCTTTTAAGATCTTTTCGAGCATTCATATGATCTTTTGACTTAGAGGCATCATTAAGTAATGTGAAAATTATATTATCACACACATTTTTCTCAATATGCATCATGTCAAGATTGTGACGCAATAAAATATGCCTCCAATATGGAAGTTTAAAAAATATGCTCTTCTTTTTCCACTGTTGGGTGTTGCCATCTGCATCACGATCACTAAGACGCCCTCTTTTTCTTCTTCCACTAACTTTGGGTGTTCGACCAATTTGACATTAATATTTTTAACTTGTTCAAGTATTTCACAACCGACAACAACCTTGAGGATTACGTAGATCTTGCTTCCCATTAAACCGAACCTTGTTCAATCTAAATCTATCTCTTTGGTCAAGAAAGCGTCGATGACCCATAAAACACCATTTTTTACTATGATAAAGACGACAAGGTTCAAAATCAAAGTTGCATGAAGGGCAAGCTAAGCCTCGTATGTGTTCCACCCGATAGATTTCCCAAGCCAGGAAAATTACTAATCGTCCACATCAATGCTGCATGTAACTTGAACATCTCTCGTGCAAAAGCATCATAAGTATCTACACCATCTTGCCATAATTATTTCAACTCTTTGATCAAAGGTTGTAAAAACACATCAATGTCATTACCTGGCATTCTTTTACCAGGTATGATGGTTGAAATGATAAAAGACATCGACTTCATGTACAACCATGGAGGGGTGTTGTACGGAATTAGAATGATTGGTCAAATACTGTAACTAGCACTCATATTACCAAAAGGATTAAAACGATCAGTTGCTAAACCGAGTCGTACATTTCGTGGGTTTGAAGCAAATGATGTGTGCAGCTTATCAAACTCTTCCATGCTTGAGAGTCTCTAGGATGTCTCATCAAGCCATCATTTTTATCATGCATAGCATGCCATCTCATATCTTCAGCAGTCTTTGTTGATAAAAATAATCTTTGCAAGCGTGGTTTAAGGGGAAAGTATCGAACAACTTTTGCAGCCACATTACGCTTCTTTCTTCCTTGTTGAGAAGATGTAGGATCACCTTCTTTAACAAGTTGCTTCCATCTAGATACAAGACAAACCTTGCAACTTTGTCTGCTTTTCATCTTCCACTCCTCAATACAACATACAATTATTTGGACAAGCATGTATCTTCTGGTAGTCCAATCCTAACTTGGTAATGGTCTTCTTTGCCTCATAGAATGAAGATGGAATCTTTGCATGTTCAAACGCATCGCAAAATAGCTCTAATATCATATTCATGGACTTGTCACCATCCCACATAAGCACTTAATATGATACAACTTCACAATAAACGAAAGCTTTGAATATTTTTGACACCCTCCATATAATGGTTGTTCCCCATCTTTTACTAATTCATAAAATTCTTTATCTGCATTAACTTCTTCATTTGCAAAACAATTTGTTCCCTTATCTTGGGCAATGTTTTCCTCTCGATCAAATTGTGCTTCATTGTCACATTGCCTATTTATGCCAAATGCATCATTGATCATGTTGAACATTGGATCTACATCAACATTGTGGTCTCGTACACCATGTGACATGTATCCACCAGCAATATTACTACTTGACCCGACCTTTGACTCTCCATGATAGAACCAAAATGTGTATCCTTCAGGGAATTTCTTGCACAATAAATGATCATACACTGTTTCTTTTGACAACCACTTTATAAAACTACAAGGTGAGCAAGGGCATAGTATTTTGCCTTCAATTGAACTATGTTGAAAAGAAAAATCAATGAATCTCCTAACTCCTTCATCATACTCAATTGAATTTCGCGGTTTTATAATCCAAGACTTGTCCATTCACTCTGAAAATAAGTGAAGCATTCTTGTCAAACTCTTTTTTTGACAAAAATGTGCCAATATTTTATTGTCCAAGTTATCAACATAGGACAATAATACAATATTATGAATGTAAGATATTTACACTTGCTACCACTATTTATAAACCGTTAGGGTTCTATGTTAGGGTTAGGGGAAAGAGAATGTAGTTCCCATGTTAATCTTAATCTGCATTAGTTTGTTTATGCAAGTTAGATTTTAAAGATAATAAGATGTAGAATGACCACTATTTCAGCAAAAAAGAGAGTGAAAAACCAAAACATTAATATGGAGAACTAACAACATCCACATATCAAAAATCAAGAATTGCATGTTGATACTTTTTCGTTTTCATCCTCACCGATTTTAGCATGAATCAAGAATTGCTACCTTCTCTAAAATTGTTTGCCTCAATCATTCACCTTATTAGAAAATAGAAGATTAATTAGCGTTGAATCATCAAATTATAGAATTTTTATTTATTTGATAGAGCAAATACAATGCTGAAGTGCCTTTATGTTAAGTGTGAAGTACTCTCATCCTTCATACATGTAAGTTTAATTTATAACAATTTTTCTAATTATTTTATTTAAACATGGAAGGAAAGAACTAACCTTATCAACTGGAGAGAAACTCGTTCACTTGGGCAGCACTACTCTAATTTTTGCACATTCATAAAAATTTAAACACATTTCTCAATTACTAGTAAAAGAAAAAGTTAACATCTTCATTGAGTAAAAGAAAAATTCTCATTAACAAATTAATTTCAACACTTGGGCAGCACTACTCTAATTTTTGCAATTCATAAAACTTTTAAACACATTTCTCAATTCCTCAACAAGAGTAGAAGTGAAAAATTGAGACACACACACACGAAGACCACTATTCAATGCAGGGAGCAGGAGGTGGGTGTGTCATTTAATACTCATTTAAAGCAAAAGACAAACAGAACAGGTCAAAAAAAAACAAACAGGAACAGGTCAAAAAACCAGATAACACACGACACATGACCACTAATCCACTATTCAGTGCAGAGGAATAAAAAAATGCAGGAGACAGGTTGAGAGATGGTGGGGCCGAAAATGCACTTTGATTCACACACACAATTATTTATACAGAGTTACGCACAACCGCATTGTGGACATACAAGTGCAAATGGGGCCGAGAGTGGGATGTGAAGGAGAATCTCACAATCAATTTCTATATATACAGCCTACAGGCTTTCCATAACGCATACAATACAAAGGTGAGAGGGAGAGGGAGAGGAACGTACAGACAGGAACATATAGATACAATGAGAGGAAGCAAGATTCAAGACCATGGACGGTGCTCACTACTCAGCAAGATTCAAGAAAAAATAGGCATCGAGATGGCATTTGAAATTTAGCAAGATTCAAGACTCAATACTTACAAAAGGTAGACGTTGACGGTGAGAGGAGAGGGAGAGGAAGACGTGGCGGATAGGCGACGGATGACGTTTCGCGCGGCGACTGCGTGCTAGAGTGCGACGGTGCTCAGGCCAAGTACATAAGCGACGGTGTGTTAGGGTTTGAGTTTGGGGGTTGAAAGTCAAAAACTCGCTTCTAAGTTATCTCCGTCTCGGCTCTCAAGCAAGCGATTGGAAGTTGGAATTGAAACAAGGAACTTCCTCGAAGTCGAACTCTCGGTTCTCTCGGGCCGGGAAGGAGTGGGCTCGTCAAAGTGAGGGGAAACAAAAAAAATTATAAATGATACAACCCGTTGGTGCCATGAAAATACTTATGAAAGAATTCTTATGAAAATACTCCCGAGAGTAAATTAACAAATTAATCACAATTCTAATATCTTTTGGTTAATTGTAAATCAATTATATGCTCAATTCGACCCTTAATACATAATATATTGGAAGCACATCAAGCAACAACCATCAAGCCGATCGCTAACCAACTTTGTCCCGCAACAATTGAACATTGATTTTAATTGTAATGAACATAACTTCTCTAAATTGATTTTATAAATTAAATAATAATAACTCTATCATCAAAGCAACTAAAATTATGATTTAATAACACAAAATAATTGGGCTATAACAATGATCAATTATTTAAATTTGAAAAGAGAAAAACATGGTAAAAATATGAAATGGATATATAATTACAATTTAAACATGAATATTAAATATTTATAAAATAAAAATAATACATGACCGCCTCCTAAACCGCCTCTAAATGTACATTGGAGGCGGTTTATGGAAAACCGCCTCGAAATTAGTGTGATTTTGGGCGGCGTAAACGCCAAGAATCGCCTCTCTACATTATTCATTTGGAGGCGGATTAACAAAAATCGCCTCGCTTTATGATAATATTGAGGCGCTTAGTATCTACCCTCACGAACCGCCTTTAAATGTATTTTAGAGGCGGTGTATTTAAAACCGTCTCCAATAGCTCTGGCCGGTATTTACCCTTTTTCTTGTAGTGTTTGATAATACTCGAGAGCAATTATACATACTCGAGAATGTTATGTTCAGAGAACTACTTAAACGAATTGAAGTGACCATACTCGAGAATCAGCAAAGTATAACTATTTGAGAATAATAAGATGAGCAAACTTTTACCTCCCATTCTCGAGAATTGACTTACCCATTCTCAAGAATTCCTTAACCATTCTCGAGAATTGATCTTATAGGAGATGGATATGAAAGTAATCAATCACACTCATTCTCGAGAATTGAAGTTCCATTCTCGAGAATTGCAAGCACATACTCGAGAATCATGAGTCCATTCTCGAGAATTATAACCATGTGAGAAGTTGTTTGAATTTGATATGTCATTCTCAAGAATCGTCTTTCCATTCTCGAGAATTATAACCTGAAAGACTTAATCAAAAGAATTAGTTCATACATTCTTGAGAACCACTTCACAATACTCGAGTATCATTAATTCAAAACCTTAAAAGTATTGTTATCATCAAAACACTAGGAGCTAACATTCATCACTAATATTTTGAACAACAAGAAGTGGAGAGTTTGGAACAGAGGAGAGAGGAAGACTTGAAACCACCACCTACTTTCATCACCAGCGACTTTCGATCCTTAACTACCATCGTCGGAATCGCGCCTTCATCGTCAGAGGTACTACAAATATCACCACCATCTTCTCCTTCTCTCTACTATCATCGGCGTCATCTTCACCAAGGAGGGCTGTCGAGGTTTTGAGAAGCAAAGAGAGAACGATTTTCATCTTCCTCCTCTTCCAATCGGCTTTGGTCACTTTATCACACTACTAGAAAATACCAAAATAGTGAATTTGCAAGGAAAAAAAAATCTGTCGCAATTTGCAACGAAATTTATGATGGAAAATAAAATCTGTCGCAAATTTTTGTGAAGAAAAAAAAAATTGCCTCAAATTGTGGCGAAAAATCAATTCCCTCGCAAATTTTTGCAACGGAAAATAAAATCTGTCGCAAAAAGGCGTTAAAATGTAGCCTTTTTGCGACGGAAAGAGGAATGCGTCGCAAAGTTTGCTGCAAACACATCTCCATCGCAAAAATGCGTCAATTTTGACGCTTTTAAAAGGCGTCAAAATTGCCGCCTTTCGTCACAAAATGGTATAAAAAATGACGCCTTTACGACGGACGGGGAATCCATCGCAAATGTTAGTGATTTTGCGACGGACGTTGATCCGTTGCAATTTTCATCACAAATGGTTTTTGCGACAGATTTTGTCTCTCGCAAATTCTAAATTTTTTTTGTAGAGTCTCTAGATTCTTCTAGCTTCTTTGTTCAACTAATGGGTGCTTGGCGTTTCAAGGAAATTGTGGCTGAAATGAAGAAGGAAGGAAAGGATGAAATATTGAGAGCTTTCCCATTAACGCCCAACGCTCAGCATTTCAGATTCTGAGAATATATAGCTTTTTTGGGAAAAGCTCAGTGAATCAAAAGCTTACCCCATCGAACATCTTGCAACTGAGCTTTTTTTTTTTTTTTTTCACTAAGCTTTTTTCCTTTCCAAATTGTGTTTTTTACCCCCTAAACGCTTACCCAAACACTCCCCGAATTTTGAGAGGTTCACGTGTAAAAGGAAAGGAGATTCACTTGCTTTGGATACCTGGGTTTACAAGCAATCAAAACTTCATGATATAGAAGCTCGAAAACGAAAATATTTTACCATGCTACATTATATATAAACGAGCTAAATATTCTTCAAGTGATGTTTTTGTTCCTAATTCCTACCACACTGTATTGCATTATAAACCGGCCAGAAGCTTCAATGATTTTATAGATGAGCCACTATAGTTAGGGTGATATTGTGGTGGCCCCGAGGACTAGAAATTCACCCTCAACTAATTTCCTTACATGTGGTTTTTTTTTTTTTGCAGTACTAAAGTCCATTGTCATGATCAAGGATAACTTCGATCGGTTGAAATGCGGAGTATTACAAGCGTTTGCATTATCCATATGGGCATCTCGACTCAAAGCTGGCTATATGGCTATTTTTTTAAAACCCAATCTGGATAGATGCCTGTTATTCTTCTTTCATGAGTAAAGTTTGTGGCGAACTTTTGTTCATAAACTTCTTGGTGAATCTTTTATTGTGCGGCGTTTCAGTACGAAGATTTTTCATATGATGTCCTACTTGTTCATGTTGATGAATCTCCAACGTTGTATTTGCCGTTAGTTCAAGTGGTTATCGTAGTAGTGTAGTATTGTGTACTTTTCCATTAGATGTTGTCTCGTGCGTACACTACAAGAAAATGGCAAATTTGCGACGGAATTTGCGAGGGAAACAATTCCGTCGCAAATTTGGAAAATTTGCGAGGGAAAATAATTTCCCTCGCAAACAGGCCCAATTTTGCGAGGGAAATAAATTCCGTCGCAAAATTGTGCCATTTTGCGAGGGAAGGATATTTCCTCGCAAAATGACCGAATTTTTATGAGGAAACATATTCCTCGCAAAATTCGGGAAACTGGGCGGGATATTTCTCCCCAATTTCCCCAAATTTTGCGAGGGATGGACATTTCCTCGCAAAATGACCCACTTTTGCGAGGGAACATAATTCCTCGCAAAAATGGGTCATTTTTTTGCGAGGGACAGATCCTTCCCTCGCAAAAATCGGGGAAAGTGGCGGGATATTTCCCCCCACTTTCCCGAAACTTTGCGAGGGAAATATCCTTCCCTCGCAAAAATTTTGCGAGGGAAGGAGATTTCCTCGCAAAATTACCGATTTTGCGAGGGAAATATATTTCCCTCGCAAAATGACAGAAATTTGCGAGGGAAAAATATTCCCTCGCAAAATTCGGGGAAACTGGCGGGATATTTCTCCCCAATTTCCCCAAATTTTGCGAGGATGGACATTTCCCTCGCAAAAATCACCCAATTTTGCGAGGGAACATCATTCCTCGCAAAAATGGGGAAAGTGGTGGGATATTTCCCCCTTTCCGAAACTTTGCGAGGGAAATATCTTTCCCTCGCAAAATGGCACAATTGTGCGACGGAATCAAAATTTCATTTTGCGAGGAAATGTTCATCCTCGCAAATTTTCCCAAATTTGCGACGGAATTTTTTCCCTCGCAAATTTGCCATTTTCTTGTAGTGACCCTAGCACCCCCTGATTCCACCACTGCTTAAGTCATGTGCTTAATTGTCGTTAATGGGTGATTGTATTTCGCGAATGTGAATGAGAATACCTTCGGTAACCATTCATTTAGTTTGTGTGAATAGACTACTCGCTTTGACGAAATATATATCATATATATATATAGAATTTGTTTTCCCCCTCATAATGTGTGATATACTCCCTCCATGGTTTATTATAAGCTTCAATTTTTCAAGACAGGTTTGATCCTTTTCATAAGCTACACTTCGGAAATGTCTAAATATTTAATGCATTTTTTTTCATGTTTACCCCTAATAAGGAAAAAAGAGAGTGAGGGTATAGGAGAGAAGCCCAGTTATAATTAAATATGCCTATCTCATATTTTCCTACTCATTTTCTCTCAGTCACCCTCTCAATAAATTAGGGTGTTTTGAAAAAATAATAATAATAAGTTACGCTTTTTACTTATTTATTATTTTAAACCAATTTTAACTAAATTTTTATTTACATAAATTAGTTATTTTAACCTTAGAAAAGGACGGAGTGAGTATATAATGTAAAGTTCATAGGAGCGGAGCTTATAATGGCGTGAATAGTTTACCCTGTTACCTATGTGGAATATAAGGCCCACCTAAAGCAATAGTTGATTCTATATGTCTTGGTTGATTACTATAACTTCTTAGTAATAGGTGCTTATCATTTTTTTAATTGTCAGCATCTCCATGCATTAAGCTTTGTAGTCGCCTTAGTCATGTGCTTGTCATTAATGGGTGATTGTATTAGGTGAATGCAACAAGAATATATCTTGGTTGACCATATATCTACTCCCTTCGGTCCAAAATAAAAGATGTTGATTAATTCATACGAACCATCAAATGCTAAGTAAAACAATTTAATGTGTCTTAAATTAATAATATTTACCTATTTTAACCTTATTAAAGAAAGTGATTTTTAAATATACATTTAATATCTATCACCTCTTTCCCTCTCGCTATAAAAGTAAAAGTAGAAAACAAAAATTAATTATCCCGTCAATTTCTTATATTTTGGAACGAAATTTACTTCTAAAAGACTTCTTATATTATGCAAGAGAGAAATAGTAGCTCGTGAATGAATATGACCGCATGCAATGTCGACGCTGGGGGGGCCAAGGGTGGCCCCCCCTTTTTTTTTTTTTTTTAAAAATATTATATATATTTATCGACATTGAACTGGAAAGATTATATATCAAAAAATATTTATCACCAGGTTTATAATTTATCAAAAAATTCTGTATATTCTAGAGATTTCATAGAACATGAAAAATTGCATTTGAAGATGGAGTTACAACATTTTGTGCATGACATTCCTATACATCCAGATTTGATTAATTTATCAACTACATCATAATTATGTCAAGGGCTAACAAGAACTGGAAAGTCTATCATTTACCCTCTTATTGATAAAGTGATTAGACGTGTACTCCCTCTTCTAGCTAGTTTCTATAGTAACTACTGAAAGATCTTTCTCCGTTATGAAGATAATAAAAAACAAGCTTCGAAATAGAATGGAAAATCAATTTCTTGATGATTCTTTAAATTACATAAATTGAAAAAGAAATTGTTTTCAGTTTTAGCACATATTCAAATGAAAACACGTAGAGTAAGAGTCAAGTGAAGGGATCTTAATTTTAATAATAAATTTCTTTTTTTTTTGTATACTAGATATATATTGTATTTCAAGTACTTATTTATAATATAGTAATTTTTATTCCCCTCAAGCCCCAATTAAAATCCCTGGGTCCGCCCTGACTACATGCTTCCCATATAAAAAAACATGAAGGAGTGAGAAACAAAGTTTCCCTGTCCTTTCTTATGCTAGTCCAAAGAGAGCAAGAAATTTGTTTTCAATGTCATTTTCTGATGCTTTGGCATTTTAATTATCGTGCGTGCTCGATCCCTTTGATCTATTATAGGGGACAAGTTATCCATCAACTTGGAAAACATTTATAATTGAAATGCCTTATAGCTCGATTTTGCTTCTAAAGCAAATAATTGATTAACTGGTAATTAATTTGCAAATTGATCCAAAAATGTTTTTATCACTTCATAATAAATAAGTATGGGGCATGGATGCCATAACTAATAGATCTTCTCGCAAAATCCGATAATTAGGAGCAAATGCAAGCGGTATATTATTTTCTTTCTTTCTATGTTTTTGCCCGCCTTGTATTCTCTTTCTATCAATTTTTCTTTTTGACTTTACTGTCCAATTTTGCTTTTATAATTCTAATGGGTTAATTAAATTTCGTAGAGTTTTCAATCAAACTTAAATATCATGTGAAAAATTAGAGAAAGTTCTTTTCCACATCGTTGTCTAGTGTGATGGTTTTTTACAACCTACAATAACTTTCAAAGATTTTTTTGTTCTCTCTCTTTCTACTTATATTTTAAATGTCTAGAGATTTTTCTTAAAATAAAAAAAGAAAATTCAAGTTCCAGAACTCAACTTCACAGGAAGAGGCTGAAAATTATCAAATTAGTTTTCTCCTTTTTTTTTTTTTAAAAAAAGTACAAACTGTATTGTTGATATTGAAAACATTTCATTTCATTCACATCACGACTTGTTATTGACGCCAAATTATCTGTCATGGTATTGATTTTTGGCAAGTAATTTCTCAGAAGATCCTGAGATACATGGGAAGCAGAAATATTATTCTGAATTAGCATTAGCAGTTAATAAAATACTGTATCTTTTATTAATTTAGGTTGAATTTTTTTGGAGAGCATGATATTGTCCACGGCCCACGAGAAATTCATACTCCAAATCATCCAACCCAAATCCATTTGAAAAACCCTACCCGTCTTCACTCTTCACCATCATCAATCAAATCTCAAAACTCAGAAGATCACTCTTCACCTCATCGACATCTGCTCATCCCTAACCCTAAATCCCTAATCAGCGAATCCCAGGTTCCCATTTCCCAGTATCGTCGCACAAACAGAGTCACGCTCATTGGTCTTCCCTTTCATTTCATTCGTCTTCCTTTTCCCCCTAAATCCTAATCCCGTCGCCTTCCCTTTCATTCATCTTCCTTTTCCATTAAATCCCTAATCCCGTCGCCTTCCCTTTCATTCATCTTCCCCGTCGCGCTTCTTCTCATCTTCCTCTCCGCCTCTCCGCCGATCGAGTCGACAGCTTCTTCGTCCTCAGAAACCTTAGACCCCAACCTCACTCTGGCGCTCTACTCTGCCATCTCTTGCTGCTGAGCAGAAGCGAAGTTCTGTGAGTCCGTCTTCTCGCTTTCCCTCTTTTTGTTTCTTCTACTTCAATCCGAATCCTGCTTAGAAATTGCTTTTGTTTTCCATGATTTTCTTCGTCTTCTGGGGTTTAGTTGATTTAATTGCTGATCTATCTTTGTAATTCAAGATACCCGATATCTGGGATTTGGGGTTTTGACTTCCTTAACCTGAGGGAGAGAAATCCTTGGAAAGATTTATTACAATAGTGTTAAATGACTGATCTATTTTCCGTTTTTAGTGCTTGAACCGTGAAAAGCTTTATCAAGAGGGAGCGTGATTTCGCGCTTGATCAAAAGGGATTTATTTACTCATATATATCATTGATTTATCATTACCCTTAAACTAGAAGACGATAATAATTTCTCACCTTATATATTATTTTCCATTTATATGTTTTAATGATTATTAAGTACTTGTATTCAAATGAGCCTTTTGCCTTTGACTACCTTGATCTATAGTTGGCACTCTTATTTTACCTACAATGATATTTTTTCATTTGATACTTTACATTTTAGGTCCTTGAGAGAGCACTTCAAGAATGTGGCAATGATATAGATGCTGCCGTTATGCGCCTGCATGAACTTTGGTTGGGATCTCCAAATGAGAATTCTGTCGCTGAAGAATCAAGTAAATGTGGAGACAGTATTGTTGATATCTGCATATTAATGTTAAATAAGAAGTTAGTAGTCTTCAGTCTTAAATGGATCTTAGGATGAAATGAACTGAGTTAAATTGTACAAATAGTAGAAACTTTTATTTTCCATTTCTTTTACTTGCTATTTACTATATGATGTACAAACTAATGTTCTTCAATTGTTTCCTGAATGAGGGCTCACAGATATGGAACTGAGTTGAATAAGTTGTCTTTGAGAAATTTTCTTATAATATGAATTATGAAGCAATCTGAAACCATCCTTTGTTAGTTTTCAAGTATTCTTTGCTTTAAGCATGGTTTTTAACATTTGTTCCTACTTAAGTTGGATCACTTTTAGATTGGTGTCCATCATTCAACATGATATTCTATCTTTGGCTGAGTGTGCATTTATTTGAATAATTTTACTGCTTGAAAAGAAGATTGTTGTAGGAAGTGTTCAATTTTTCTGTTCTATATTTCTAAAATGAAAATTAGGAATGGCAAATGGTTTAGTACTTTAATATCCTTCCCTGGAAATCTTCTTGGTTGCTTAATGGATGAAACTATGTGTATGTTTATGATCGAGCACTTATGTTATGGTGCTGTTTTTATTTTAATTTTAGGACAACTAGGATGAAATAATTATTTGGTGATACAACTAATAATGCTTACAGCCTCCTATTCACCTAAAGATTCATGCTGATAATCATGCTCTGATCTCTTGATTGTGGTTAAATTATGAAGGGACTAAAGCAAGTAAATGCCAAAGAAGTGCATTTTATAAGTGGTTTTTTTTTAATGTGTTAAAAAAATCCCACCCGACATTTTGTTTTTTTAATGTTATGTTTCTGATTTTTTTTTTTTTAAACAATTTTTACCCACATTATTATTCTGCATGCTTTTCAATCAGAATGCTGTAATACGAATAAAATCATCACTTTGGGTATCATAGATAAGATACTTCAGTTATATTTATGATTTAGAAAGGTGGTTTTGGTGCACATTAGATACAAATCCCGCTGTACCTCATGGAAAATAGATGAAACATGTATCAGTTTAAAGTTTCGCTGAGCTGAATTAATGTTTCACAATTATTATTTGATATGCAATGTGAAGTCTGAAATGATTGGTCATGTGTTTCCAGTATTCTGAAAGGTGGTTTAAAGTTTCACTGAGCTGAATTAATGTTTCACAATTAGAAAGGTGGTTTTGGTGCCTACTTTGATTTTGCAATTATTCATGTCACTTACCCTGATTTGTTGTTTTTTATTAGAGTAATTTAAATTCTGTCTCGTGTGATAATCTTTGTTTATGCTCTTCTGATTCTTGATTGATAAATATTAAATATTAAACTTCATGGATCAAATGGATTAAGGCAATCCAGAAGTTTAACACAAATGTGGAGGTTGCAGGGTCTTCTTTTCTTAATTATCATATTAAAATAATTATCCGGAACATGGTGGGTAGTTACATATTTATAGTACATATTTTAATGAATGCATAGGATTATCCGTCAGTCCAAATGCTCTTTTGAATCACCCCATTCCCACTTATTTTAGTTACAAACTATATGCAGGATTTAATAACTCGCATTTGAGTTGTATTGGATTCCACTGAACAAAATAAACGAATTATAAAGTATGTCTTAAATATTAAATATTAAATATTGAATTTGTTTTCTTTATGTTTCAAGTTTAACACACAAAAAACTATGTAGGCGGCTTTGATTTTGGTCGTGTGGAATTTGAGGTAAGAGTCAAGTTGTTAACTTTGTTGAATGCTTTAGCATTATTATTTACTCACATTTCTAACAAATCATTTATTCAAGCAACCCTTAAACACAAAGCAAGATGTTTGTTAGAACTGATTTGGTCGTGTGGTTTTTGTAGTGATAATCTGCTGGTACACTGGAGGGAAGAGTCCTGCTAGCTGCTAGTGTTCTTCGACATTGGATGACAAAGTATGAGATGAAGAGAAGCTCTCTGAGTTGATTTATGATTTTTTTTTTTTTCTGTCAAAATGTTGATTTATCATGGGTGTAATAGGCCAAAGGAAAGGATCCTGTTGAATTTGTATATTATGATGTTCTCACACTTATTCTATTGTACTAATGAGGTTCCAAAGCCTTAATTGAACCAGATTTTAAAAAAGAAGAAGGGATTGGTCATTTTCGAGAAAAAGGCCCAAACAAGAAGGCCCACTGAAAGCCCAAAACCGAATTATATGTAAAACCGAACCGAATTATTTCGGTTAATTCGGTTTCGGTTTTTCATATAATTCGGTTTCGGTTCGGTGGCACAAATAGGTGAATTTTCGTTTTTCGGTTTTTTCAGTTTTCACCGAAAAACCGCACCAAACACCGAATGCTCAGCCCTAATTATCCCCCAACACTTCCCCAATCAATCACTTCATTGTGACTTTTTTATTTTGTTGTTTTTTCAGGAAGTTGGTTACCTCCATCAAGTTTCTATCTCGAATAATAAATTGTAAGTTGCATTGTAAGATTTTTTTTTCCTTTTTTTTTTTTTTTTTTTTGCTCAAGTGCATTGTAAGATTCAATAATATTGAATTGTATCTTGAAATGAAGATATGGTGTGTGTATGTGTATGTGTATGTTTGACATGCATGTGATATTATATTTGTAAAATTATAATAGTGGGGGATTATACTTATATTGATAATTGACTCTGTTGGCCTTGGTCTATAAAAGACATGATGAATGTTAGTTGTGATGAGACATTTGACATTAATAGATTTTTCATTCTCTCTTTCTCCCCCTTCCTTTCCTCTTCTCTCCTCTATCCTCCTTACTTTCTCTTCTTTGTCCCCTCTTCTACCTATAATTTTATAAATATGTGTGTGCGCATTTGGATTGCCATAATGTGCTCAAAACACTCCATGTAGAATTGATGACATTGTATATTAACTATCTCACATTCTGCTTTTAATCATTTTATTTTTTGGTTTTTCTAGTTATTGGTTAGTAGAACATTAAGAGAACTTGTCTTTCCTCTTTGTTTTTGTGATGTCGTGGTCATTTGTAAAGAATTTGTTGCTCATGGGGTGATGCCTTATATTAATTCCCTGATATTAAATGTGACGCCTCGACCCTCATGTTCGATATATGTAATATAATTATATTAACAATGACTTTGGTTTGTTTGGCATTATCTTAGGCTTGCAGAATTTTAATAAAGACAAAGACATTGCTTCGTAGTAACTATTGACAAGGTTTAATTATCTCCAAATTCTCCCTATTTTTATTCTTTCTACATTTTACTCCCACTTTGAACTACTAGGTTTAAATACATTATAGTTGATAGAGATTTTGTATTTACAATTTCTTAATGACAGCCAGCTAAAGGGTCTTAATGCATGCGGAGTTATACCAAGTGAATTTGGTGATCTTAGTCAATTGCAAGAATTGTAAGTGATGCTTTCTTTCTTTTTAATTTTCACTTTTATTATCTGTTTATTTATATCATAAAAACATTTTTCAGAAAATTGGTTTAATATTATATTTGGTATTCTTCATTTATGAGATTTCATGCCCCGTCCACATGCATGTCCCCTTCTTCTAGTTTACTATCCTTATTCTCTCGGTTGCTTCTTGGAATATGTTTTTTGTTCATTGCATGTGTTTGTTTGCCACTTTCTTGATTAAGTGCCAATTAACTGGTAGTTGAATTAGTTAGTATTCTTGTGTTTGTTCCAAAAGTCTTTGTGTAGGGTTAGGTTGAGGAAGTATGGAAGGTGATTGTGATAGGAGTTGGATGTATAATCGTCTAACTCGGAAAAACAACTTACTCAAGTATTCTTGGAGGGTTTGGAAGAGTTCATCAAATTTGCTTTCTGGCGCACGCAACTAATTCAAGTACCTCGATTAGTTGTCCGTGTGTGAAATGTAGGTGTATGCAATTTCATGATCCGAGCACGGTCAAAATCCATTTGTGTAAAAGGATTCATGCCAAATTATGAATGTTGGCAATTTCATGGGGAAGTCGGAAAAACAACGAGTGGTTATTACGGAGATAGTACTCATCGATACAACCTTAATCAATATGAGCAGCTGGTTATGGATGCCGCGGGACCGTCGATCGGCCAATACTTTGATCCTGTTACTCATGTTGAACCGTCAGATATGGGAGAGGAGACCGGTGCACATACTCAACCAGCAAACATGGGAGAGGATCCTAATCCGGAGCCGAGAGGTTCTATAAAATGCTTCAAGATGCGCAACGTCCTTTATGGGAAGGTTGTGAACACATTGAAAATAGTGAATATTCATCACTATCGGCTACCCTAGCAACACTAAGTTTGAAGACCGATCACCATATGAGTGAGAGGAATTACAATGAAATGATGCGAGATCATGAGTCGATTGTTCCCAATGACAATAATTTGCCGAAAGATTTTTACCAAGCAAAGAAAAAGGTGAAAGAGCTTGGGCTCGGATGTGAAAAAATCCATTCTTGCAGGATGTATGCTCTATTACAAGGATGATCTGAGCGAACTACATGTAAATTCTCGTGCACATGAGAGGTACAAAGTTGTGAGGAATGGAAGAAAAACGACCTTTAAAGCGTTAAGCAAGATGTGGTACTTTCCTCTCGTGCCAAGACTTGAGAGATTGTATTCATCACAAAAAATAGCCGCTCACATGAGATGGCACCGGGAGCATTGCGGGATGAAAAATTTGTGACGCATCCCTCCTATGCCGAAGCTTGGCTGAAATTTGACGAGGCAAATCCTTCGTTTACGGCGATCCGTAATGTCCGTCTTGGTTTATGTTCGGATGGGTTCGCTCCTTTCAACCAGACGGCGAGAATTATTCCCGTTGGCCGGTGATTGTGACTCCGTACAACCTCCCACCTTCCATGTGCATGAGAAGAGAATTTTTGTTCCTCAACGCGTTAATCCCCGGGCCATCCAACCCAAAAAAAGAAAATAGATGTATATCGAGGCCTTTGATAGACGAGTTGAAGATGTTGTGGAGTGAAGGGGTTCTTACGTATGATGTATCATTGAGCCGAGAATTTCACCATGCGGGCTGCCTTAATGTGGACGATAAATGATTTCCCGCATATGGGATGTTGAGTGGATGGCAAACCTCGGGAAGCTTGCATGTCCGGTATGTCTCGAACAAAACGTGGGTTATAGCTTGAAATATAGTCGCAAAGTGTGTTGGTTTGACGTGCACCGGCGATTCTTGCCTATTGATCATCCGTTTAGGAATAATAGAAAAGACTTCAAGAGGAATGTGGTCGAACACGCAGATCGGCCTTGTCGTTTAAGTGGCCCGAAATATGGGACGGGGTCAAGTACATTCAAAGTGTTGAAGAGGGAGCCGCTTCCCGGCTCACCGGAGGATATGGTGTTCAAAGATCATTGGAACAAACGCAAAGATCTTTTGGGAGCTACCATATTGGAAAGATCAATTGTTAAGACACAACCTCGATGTCATGCATATTGAGAGGAATGTGTTTTGTAATATTCTGCACACCGTAATGGACACCAAGGGTAAGACGAAGGATACATCAACGCAAGACTTGACATAGAACATATTTGCAAAAGGCCTGGTTTGTATTTGATCAAGAATCCCGCCAACCGAATTTCCAAACCTAAAGCGTCTTATACATTGAACAAAGAGAGAATGTACAATTGTTGCAATGGGTTAAAGGTGTGAGACTACCGGACGGTTATGCATCAAACTTTAAGAGATGTGTCGACATGAACGAGGTGAAGTTAGTCGGGATGAAGAGTCATGATTGTCATGTTTTCTTTCGAGATTGTTGCCGTGGGCCTTCAAAGCACTACCGAAGCATATATTGAGTATTCGACAGAATTTTCCTTGTTCTTTAGAACAATTTGTGCTTCGAGCTTAATGTTGATAAGTTACGGCAATTGGAGGAGAGCGTGCCAATAATGCTATGTAAGTTAGAGATGGTGTTTCCTCCTAGCTTCTTTGACTCAATGGAACATTTGCCTGTTCACTTGGCGTACGAAGCAAGGGTAGGAGGTCCACAACAATATAGGTGGATGTATCCGTTTGAAAGGTAATATATATATAGAAAAATTTGTCTGGTGATTAATTGAAACACACACATTACGAAGAAGATAATAAATACCCTCTCGATTGTCCATTGTAGGTTTTTACACACACTTAAGAAGAAGATAAAAAATCCAAGGTATGTTGAAGGATGTATCGTTGAAGCTTTTCTAGTCGAAGAGGCCACTAAATTTGCCTCATACTATTTGATAAGTAGATATGTTATGATTAAATAAGTATAGATTCCTTGAGATATATTGGATTGAATTTATTAATATTTTGTACTTATTTAATTATCTTTATGTACTTATCTATCTTTTAATTAAATATAGGATAAAAGAACATTATAACAAAAATCTATTGATATCCTATTTATTTGTGCGGAGATATTATGTGATCTAAGAGAAGAGAAAATATAGGAAAGCCAATAAACATCACAACAAATTAAATTGGAAAAGTATTTAATATAATATATTATTATATTAAATGATATAATTGATGATGAATGGAAGAAGCAGAATCAGATTTTTGATTGCAACAATTGGATATAGACGCATGGACCCAACAAGCAAAACAAAAAAAGGTTATATATATTATTAAAGACTCAAACCATCGGGACATGAGATTTGGATAAAGAAGAACTACGCACGCGGAAAGAAAGGAAGAAAGACGCAGAGAGAAGGACGAAAAGCAAGAACGGCAATTCGAGAATCGGGAGGCATCATCTCAATTGAGGGGAGCATCATCGAAATTCGGATTGAGACCACAATCGACCGAGGGATTCTTTAAGAGTTTTTATTTCTCTTTTCTTTTCCTGTCTTCTCTCGAATACGATTTTCATCTTTTCATGGATTTTAGTATAGTCATGCTTGGCTAGTTTTCTTTTGTAGTTAGGCGGAGGATGAACCCTATGTGAATTTAAAATATTTAGTTGGATTCTCTATTGATCTTTATTTTTCTTGATTGAATGAATTATCTCGTGTTTAAAGCTTTCTTGAAGATTGATCACCTTTTAGATTGTTCATAGGTTGGTGTATGACAATAGAGATGTTGGTACATTTAACTAGATCCGTTAATTCATCGTAGAGTTGCATGACCTAGACATAGGCTTACGATTTTATGCGATCTCATAATCCGGTTTAAAAATATAATCTTTCCAATCAATACTAAGACATTAGGTTGATTTCAAAGATAACGGACTAAGGTAGCATCAAGACATTGGGACTTAGTCTAACTTTAGAGAATTGATCGTCAATCATGAGAATAATAATCAATTAGGATTCAATTCAAATTATTAGAGGAACATAAAAAGATTCTCATCCCTAGCCGCATATTTCTTAATTGAAGGTCTTAATCTTGGATTACTCATATTTTCTCTCGGTTGTTCTTGAGATTCATATTTTGGATTCTTTATTTAATTCTTTAAATTCTATTTGGTTACAACTCACCCCATATTACTCATTCATCCAACTAAAGCTGAAAATAGCAAATTAGTGATTGGAATACTATTCCTCGTGGGACGATCTTTTTTTCTCACTACTTTATTACTTATAACGATCAAAACTTGCCGGAAGTTTATCAGTTTTGGCGCCGTTGCCGGAATAGTTTTATTTCAACACTAAGATTAGTTATTGAAACTCTAGATTGGATTTTTCTTTTTGTTATTTTACTGTTTATGCGAGGTGTACCACCGATGTAAATTCGCTGCCGGCTTTGATCCTGAAATCGAAAAGACAAAGACAAGGAGAAACCGAAACTTGCTAAACGAGAGAAAAGGAAAGGTTGTTAGCTCTAGTACTCGAGGCCGAACAAGTTATAATGGCGAAGATGGTGAAGATCTCCCGATCCTCCTCCAAAAGAGGACCATGGGCGACTACATGACACTTAATCCTCGCCAAGAATGCAACTAGCATTGTCAATCCCTGCACGTGAATGCGAATAATTTTGAAATCAAGCCATCCTCATAAGCTTGATTCAACAAAGTTCTTTTAGTGGGGTGACTTAGAAGATCTAATCAGATATTGAGATTTTTCTCGGATTTGTGATACCATCAAGATGAATGGGGTTCCCGAAGATGCTTTCTTCGTATAAGACTGTTTCCTTTCTCGACGGAAGCGAGAGCTTGGCTTCGTTCTTGTCCTACGAAGTCTCTCCACTTGGGACATTATCACTACAAAGTTCCTTGAAAAATTTTTCCTTCTTCTAAGTATACAAAGCGTGTCGATATTAGTTGCTTTACTCAAGGCAATGGGGAATCATTCCGTGAAGCTTGGGAAAGGTTTAAGGAGTTGCTTAGGAAGTGTCCACAACATGAGTCACAAGACTATGAACAGGGCGAGGATATTCTTCAATGGGATGCTTCCTTCTAGGATGATGATTAACGCTGCAGTGGGTGGTAAGCGAAAAACAAAACTCCGGAAGAAGCATTGGAGTTGTTTTGAGGCTATGGGTCCCTTGAGAATGAAACTGTTACTCCACAACCAAAGAGGGGAGTTCTTCATCTAGACTCTTACAATACAATTTTGGCCCACAATGAGAACATTTCCCAACGGAACAAGGCGATCCAATGCCAGTTACTTGCATCACTAAACAAATTTTGCCTCTTCTCGGGTCTCATCCATCACTTCTCGGCCTCCTTTGCTTTGTGATTTTTGCAAAGTGGGAACACGCTAATGGAGATTGTGAAGCTGGGTAGTGCGGAGAAGCAGTGAGGTTAATTACATGAGTAATCCTCCTAGGAATCAATTTAATCGGTACAAAGAACATCGTACGATCCCTCGGGCCGGAAATCTCACCCAAACTTTTCCTATAAACCCCAAGCAGCACCTCAAATAGCCTTCCACCAAACCACCACCACCATTGCTTGATCTGGAAAAGGCTTTGACACAGCTGGAACCCATACCCAAGACGAATACATACAAAGTTCAAGCTTTCCGGAATGAAACAAAGTCTTGCGAAAATCGGAAGCAACCGGAACTTGGAGAATCGATTAGTCGATTATCAAAGCAAATAGGAGAGAGAGCCAAGGGTCCTTCCCTAGTGATAATCATGGTTAATCCAAAGGGAGCATTGTAAGGCCATATCTACGAAGGAGTGGTATAGTGATTCAAATTTGGTTGAGAAATCGCATTCGGTGAAGGAAAAATCGAAAAAAGGGGTGGAAGAACATGAAAAGGGTTTAGAAAAAGAGAGAAAAAGGATGAGAATGATGATGTGCGCGGGTTCCAAAGGAGATAGCTACAAAGAAGTCTCCCACTCCTTCTTATGCAAAAACCTCCTTACCCCCAAAGGTTAAAGCGTTGTTCGAAGCCTTGATATGCCGGGTCTTAGATATTTTTTAAGAAACGCGATTAACATTCCTTTTGCGAAGCTCTTGAAAATATGCCTAATTATGCAAAGTTCATGAAAGATTTGCTTTCCAAGAAGCATAAGTTGCAAGAGGCCGAAACAAGCAGCATTGACTCGACGGTGTAGTGCCATTATTCAAACAAAGTTGCCACCAAAGCTTAAAGATCCTGGCGGCTTTAGCATTCCTTGTGCAATAGGGAACGCCCGATATCGGCAGAGCACTTTGTGATCTAGGAGCTAGTATAAATTTAATGCCCTTATCTCAAGCTTCAAAAAGCTCTCGGCGTTAAAGAGATGAAGCCTACTATGATGTCGTTACGGTTGGCTGGGATAGGTCCATTAAGAAGCCGAAGGTGTCATTGAGGATGTGCTTGTGAAAGTGGACAAATCAATCTCCCGTGGATTTTGTGGTTCTAAACATGGAGGAAGACGCTGAACTTCCTTGCTTTTGGGAAGACCTTCTTGGCTACACGCTAGAGTGTAATTGATGTATTTATGAAAATGGAGTTCCAAATGAAATGATGAGAAAGTCACTTACCATGTGTTTCAATCCATGAAATACCCAAATTCGATAATAGCGAATGCTTCGTAATTGATGTAGTTGGATTTCCAGGCTATTCATGAAGACCTTTTTTTCAAGAAGGTTCCAAAGTGAAATTATGGAGGATGATCTTGCGCAATTGTTACAAGTAGAAAAAGAGGCTTTGATATGAGAATCACTTACAGTCAAGACTAAGCACAAGGATTATGATTTACCAATTGCCCCTCCTAAGGTAACTAAAGCGGAGCTCCCTTCTAATCTAAAGTATGCTTTTCTAGGGACGAATGACACTTATCCCATTATTATTAGTTGAGTTGTCACCACCACGAAGAGAAAGTTCTTGAAAGTTTTGACTACCCACAGAGGCTATGATAGGGTGGTCTATATCGACAAAGGGGATTGTCCTTCATTTTGCACTCATAAAATTCTTATGGAGGACGAAGTGAAACCGAAGAAGGCAGCTCCGAGAGGAGACTTAACCCGACTATGAAGTGGTGAGAAAGGAGGTGGTGAAGCTTTGTTAGATGCGGAGTATGATTTATCCTATCATCTGCGATTCAAAGTGGGTTAGTCCAGTACATGTAATGCAGTAGTGAAGGGTGGAATCACTGTAGTGCAGAATAAGAATAATGAATTGATACCCACTAGAACTGCGGAATTTGGAGAATGTGTGTGGATTATAGGAGGTTGAATGATGCCACTCGCAAGGACCACTTTCCTTTGCCATTCATGGATCGATGCTTGAGAGGCTTGCAGGTCACTCTTATTCTTGTTTCTTAGATGGCTATTCCGGTTACAATCAAATAGCAAAGGCTCGGAGAGATCAAGAGAAGACGCTTTCACTTGTCCCTTTGGGATTTTTGCTTATAGATTCGGATGCCACTTTTGGTCTTTGCAATGCTGACTACTTTCGAAGGTGCATGTTGTCTATCTTCTCCATGACCGAGAGGATTTATTGAGGTATTTATGATTTGATTTCCTCTGTTTTTGGCACTTCGTATGATACTTGCTTGGCTAATTTGTCTTGTGTGCTCCAAAGATGTCAAGAGAGTAACTTGGTGCTTAATTGGGAAAAGTGCCACTTTATGGTGAAAGATGGATAGTCTTGGGTCATAGAATATCGATAAGGGGATATGGATAGAGCCAAGATTATAATCATCAAAGACTTACCTCCTCCAGCCGATGTGCGAGTTCGCAGCTTTTCTTTAGTCACGCCAGGTTTTTATCGGAGGTTTATCAAGGATTTTTCCAAGATAGCCAAACCACTTAGTCGTTATTGGTCAAAGAAGATGAAGACTTTAACTTAACAATAATTGCCTAGCATTTAACTTGTTGAAGGAGAGATTGACCCATCAGACCTATTCCTCGATACAAATACCGATTGGGAGTTACCTGGTTTAAATGATGTGTGATGCCAAGACTATGCTATAGGGGCTGTGTTGGGGCAAAGGAAGAACAAGTTGTTGCATGTTATTTACTATGCGAGTAAAGTTCAATGAGGCACAACCGAACTATGCAACAACTGAGAAGGAGATGCTAGCAATTATTTATGCATTAGATAAGTTTAGACAATTATTTGATTGGTTCCAAGGTGATTATTTTTACGGATCATGCTGCTCTAAAATACCTCTTGACTAAGCAAGACGCTAAGCCAAGGCTATCCGACGGATGCTGCTATTCCAAGAGTTTGATATTAAAAATCGACAAGAAAGTGGGTGGGAGAATGTGGTGTACTCGATCACTTATCCTAGGATACGAGGAGTTGGAGTTGCGGATAATTCAGAGATGGAGATTCGGGATGAATTCCCAGGATGAGTCTGTCTTGGCAATCAACGTGTACCTTGGTTTACGTGATATTGCTAATTATAAGGCAATGGGGATGATACCGGAGGGACTAACATGGCGGCAGAGGAAAGTTCATGCATGATGTTCGACGGTATATGCGGGATGAGCCTTTCTTGTTTTTCGAGGTGTGCGAGATGGAGTGCTCACGTGTATCCCCGAAGGAGGAAACTCACTAAGGTCCTCTGGCATTGTCACGGTTCAGATTATGGTGGACATTTTGTCGAGAACGCATCATTTGCTAAGGTATTACAAAGTGGTTTTTATTGGCCTACATCGTTGTACAAAGATGCTAGGAAAGTTTGTGGAGCGTTGTGATCGTTTCAAAGAACTGGGAATATCTCTAGGAGACAGAGATGCCCTTAACAACATTCTTGTTATTGAGATGTTTGATGTGTGGGGGATTGATTTATGGGCCATTCCCAAGTTCTTTTAACAACAAGTACATTCTTGTAGGCGTGTGGACTACGTCTCAAAGTGGGTAGAGGCAATTGCTCACCCAATTAATGAAGCTAGGTGGTGGTATCTTTTCTCAAAAAAAGAATATATTCAACGGGTTTGGGGTACCTAGGGCCATTATCGCTGACGGAGGAACTTCCTTTTTATCCCATGCGCTTTCAATCGCTTAGCAAATATGGTGTCACTCATCGTGTCACTACTCCATATCACCCACAAACTAGTGGGCAAGTGGAGATGTCTAATAGGGAATTGAAGCAAATTCGAGAAGACTGTTGGGAAGTCAAGGAAGGATTGGTCTAAGAAGCTTGATGATCTTTGTGCATCGAATCGGCATTCAAAACTCCTATTGGCATGTCACCGTTTCAAGCTATATGGTAAGTCTTGCCACCTTCAGGTGGAGCTTGAGCATAAGGCGACGTAGGCCAACTAAGTCTGAATTTTGATGATCCACCTCAAAGGAAACTTGTCTAAAACTACCTATAGGTGGTAGGGGTCGAGTTATTGATGTGAGATGGATCCATAAAAAGGGGGGTTCTAGTTATAATCCAGAAACGATTCGTATATATATTTCACAGAAACGTGAAATCAAAGTAGGTGATAAAGTTGCTGGAAGACATGGAAATAAAGGTATCGTTTCCAAAATCTTGTCTAGACAAGATATGCCTTATTTGCAAGATGGAAGACCCGTTGATATGGTCTTCAATCCATCAGAATATTTGATGGAAGAACAGGGGATCCTTTTGAACAGCCTGTTATAATAGGAGAGCCTTATATCTTGAAATTAATTCATCAAGTTGATGATAAAATACATGGACGTTCCAGTGGACATTATGCACTTGTTACGCAACAACCCCTTAGGGGAAGGGCAAAGCAAGGGGGACAACGGGTAGGAGAAATGGAGGTTTGGGCTCTAGAGGGATTTGGTGTTGCTCATATTTTACAAGAGATGCTTACTTATAAATCGGATCATATTCGAGCTCGCCAAGAAGTACTCGGACTACGATCATTGGAGGAACAATACCTAAACCTGAGGATGCTCCAGAATCTTTTCGATTGCTTGTTCGAGAACTACGATCTTTGGCTCTGGAACTGAATCATTTCCTTGTATCTGAGAAGAACTTCCAGATTCATAGGAAGGAAGCTTAATCGGAATGAATCATAATTTTTCTTCTATGATTGATCAGTATAAACATCAACAACTCCGAATTGGATCAGTTTCTCCTGAACAAATAAGTGCTTGGGCCAATAAAATACTACCTAATGGAGAGATAGTTGGGGAGGTAACAAAACCCTATACTTTTCATTACAAAACCAATAAGCCTGAAAAAGATGGATTATTTTGTGAAAGAATTTTTGGGCCTATAAAAAGTGGGATTTGTGCTTGTGGAAATTATCGAGTAATCGGAGATAAAAAAGAAGACCAAAAATTTTGTGAACAATGCGGAGTAGAATTTGTTGATTCTCGGATACGGAGATATCAAATGGGATATATTAAACTGGCATGCCCAGTAACCCATGTGTGGTATTTGAAACGTCTTCCTAGTTATATCGCGAATCTTTTAGATAAACCTCTTAAAGAATTAGAGGGTCTAGTATACTGCGATGTGTGATTTGATCCAAATTCTTATTTTACAGATTCAGAATGAGAAACTGTCATTCCATTCAATCGAATTGGGATGCCCTGGATCTGACATGTCTCTTGGGGTGAGTAACATGAAGCTCAGAATTATGGGTGTATTTAAGACTCCCAAATAAAAAGGGAATAGGTCTATGGTCGATTCAGTAACAAATAAATATGAATTTATAGCTGTACCTCGTGAAAAAAAAAAGACTTCTTTTTTTTTTTTGAATTAATTATTCCATTTCTTTTAGACAGAACTGAAATTATGTTCAAATCAAATCAACTAAGCAAATATATCATGGTTACGGAAGTCTATCCATCGCATATAGGCTTAAGGACATCGTGGCATAACCGTCGAGGCGAAGTATGGACCTAAAAGATCGAATGGAATGATACATAGACAAGGAAATCTCTTATAAATTCAAGGGTACTCCTTTATTTTTATTCAATTAATAATTTTTTTTTTGAATTAAGAATTAAAGGGATTCCTCATTCGAAGAGAGGTAGACTACTCAAGAATTTCACATTTCATTTCTTTTATGTCGTAATTGATAATTATAATTGAATAAATAATTCAGAAAATCTAAATAGAAATAGAAAGAAGAATGAATCAATGAAATGTTGCTTGGTCTTTATTGAGAACTTGAGTAAAGGGTAGAACTTTTAGGGGTTTTATAGAGTTTGAAAACGAGAACCCCTCTTTATTTGATGTAACTACTTGAGCCGGATGAGAGGAAACTTTCACGTCCGATTTTGAAAGGGGGAGATCCTATTGGATCCTATCCAAATTTTTCGTTTGCTAGGCCCGTAGTTAAAAAACCTACTTTCTTACGATTACGAGGTTCATTCGAATATGAAATCCAATCCTGGAAATACAGCATCCCGCTTTTTTTTACTATCCAAGGTTTCGATACATTTCGAAATCGAGAAATTTCTACTGGAGCAGGTGCTATCCGAGAACAATTAGCCGATCTGGATTTGAGAATTCTTATAGATTCTTCGTTGATAGAATGGAAAGAATTAGGGGAAGAGGGATCCACGGGCAATGAATGGGAAGATCGAAAAGTTGGAAGAAGAAAGAATTTTTTGGTTCGACGCATGGAATTAGCTAAGCATTTTATTCGAACAAATATAGAACCAGAATGGATGGTTTTATGTCTATTACCAGTTCTTCCTCCCGAATTGAGACCGATTATTCAAATAGGTGGGGGTAAACTAATGAGCTCCGATATTAATGAACTCTATCGAAGAGTTATCTATCGGAACAATACTCTTATTGATCTATTAACAACAAGTAGATCGACGCCAGGGGAATTAGTAATGTGTCAGGAGAAATTGGTACAAGAAGCCGTGGATACACTTCTTGATAATGGAATCCGCGGACAACCAATGAGGGACGGTCATAATAAGGTTTACAAGTCGTTTTCAGATGTAATTGAGGGCAAAGAGGGAAGATTTCGCGAGACTCTGCTTGGCAAACGGGTTGATTATTCTGGGCGTTCTGTCATTGTCGTAGGTCCCTCACTTTCATTACATCGATGTGGATTGCCCCGCGAAATAGCAATAGAGCTTTTCCAGACATTTGTAA